>OX422210.1:551006232-552341232 GCA_949130495.1 Sambucus nigra
TATGTTAAAAATATGACACCCAATAAAAATTACAAGTCTATAAATAACATGTGCATTCATACCTGCGAAACCTTGGAAAGATGAAACGTTGATGACGCTAAAGAAGGCACGAAACACGACAATGATGTGAACTTCAATCTCTTGGCCGCTACATCTTCAACTCAAATATCATAGGCTGGAAAGGACACAAAATTCTATCCTATGACTCAAATTATTTTGTTCGGAATTAAGCCAATACTTACAAATTGACTCAATTGGAAATTTATCCTTACAAATCTCCCCTTTTGGCTATTCCGGGACAAAACCGAAATAAAAAATCGGGCCATCAAGCTCATCTAAAAGACACAATACCTTCAAAAATAATGATTACAGATATTTGACAGACACATAAGTTGAGAATCTTTGCTTGCTTTAAAATTTTCCGCAATGATGAAAAACCTGCACACTTAAACATACCATCAAACTCATAGTGAATATAACATTATAAATATCATAATTAAATTCTCCCCCTTTGTCTAACATGATCTACCTAAGAAAGACGTATCCCTCTAAGTTAGATCTCCCCAAATTAAAAGGGTTAGATACCATTTCCCCCCCTTTTTATTCAGGATTAGACGAAGATAAACATGCATAAAATAACCCATTTCTACCCAATTAAATCAATTCTCCCCCTAAATGAAATAAGGAATAAGCATAAATGAGAAACAATTATTTCATACAATGGTGTATAGTGTTACAAGTACAACAAAGCAATATGGCAATATAATAACAACTAATCCATCTAAAAAACACTATATACCAACTATGATGCAATAACAAAATGATATCAACACTAGAATGATCTAAATGAGCATGGGATAACAATGAAAAACAGCAACAAGATAGGTATAGATATCAACAACAAGTATAAATACACTAGATATAAAAGTAAAGACTCAAAAACAAATGATACCATATATAAATATACAAAAAAATATCAATGAAGTACAAGAACATAAATATAGGTATGAACACCACACAAGATACTAAACAGAATAAGCTTTCCACAATCATATGGCATAAATTTGTCTAAATAAAAATGTGGTAAATGTAGTGAAGGGGTGTGAACTAGAGACAAAAGAATTACGACCCAATCACTAAAACATGTTCAAGGAGTTCTCTTTGATCGAAAAACTTTATCAAACGTAGTTTTAGCCTCATGTGACAAGATAAAGAGAACTCAAAGAACAAACAAGCACAATGCATATAAGCCTAGAATTTTGATGATTCTATAAATCAATAGCGTCATAACAAAATAGCGTAACTAGGATTCATTGTCATTATGCAAACCCGTTAATATATCTATCCAAACTCCCTCAAAAATAATAGTTATTTTCTTTTCTTATTAATGATCATATCAAAGTAAACTATGTAGGCCTTGGCTACTTTTTACAATCTCACACCTTTTTAAGGCCTTGCTAACAGTGGCTTTCACACAAAGGAGATTTTCTCCTTTCGTAGCCCTCTCCTCGGGTGCCGACCAATTCTCCTCGGATGCTGACCAACTCTCCTCGGATGCCGACCAACTCTCCTCGGGTGTCGAATATTGCCACATAGGATGACATGTGTCCTTTTCTGATTGGTCCTCGTAGATGGAGAATTTTTGAGTTAACAGAAGCCCCCAATGCTCCATGCTTGATGGTTTACTTGAAAGGATGGAGTATTTATTCTGCAGTGTTGGTCGGTGCTCGTGAAATTCTTGATCTACCTTCTTGATTTGTTCAACATAAAGTGCATTATCTCCTGGACGACATATGATGCAGGCTGATCGATGGTTGCTAATCTTTCTTTTGAGGAACTCCGTGTGCTATGTATCACCCCTGGGAATTTGGATGCAGCCATGCCATAGTATGCAGCTTGTAGCTTATCATAATCTTCAAGTATGTTGATTGGTTTGTTAGCCGACCAACTGCCTCCTGTGCCGAGAAACTGAGTGTTAACTTCACGTGCTTGATTCTTCTGATTTATGATCCTCTGAATACTTTGTTGAGTAACATACTAGCTTTTGAACTCAACTCTTCAATCTGATTAGTACCAAGCTAGTGGTGGACTTCGAAACATTTTCATACAACTTCTTCTTCAATGTTAGTCGGGACAGTAGTAGTAAAGATCTCAGTGTTGTAGATGCTAAATTTGACTTCTGAACTTCAATAGTATGTGCATAATAAATCCTGAATATGCCTCCTGAACTTCTGAATGCACCTCCTGAACTTCTGAATACGCCTCCGTGTGAGTTTGTGAAGTTGAATTTGGTGCTCGATTGCATGATGTTATAAGAATGTGCCACCAAATGAACAAATATATCTGTAATAAAAGCCACCAAATGAACAAATACTTTATCGAGCACCTCCTAGATCGACCATCCGTGATGAATATCAGGATGCTCAAAGATCTTAACTTCATAAATTCTCCTCTTGCTTTAAATGATCCACCTGCTGGCGAGGAACCTGTTTCAAAAGCAGAGGGGAAGAAACCAATAGAATGGGAATATTGATGTAATAAATTTGTATTTCATTCCTGATGTATTTTGTTTTTTATTTTAATGAAAGACTTTCATTTTTGTTCGCAATCTTAATTGCTATTGTCTTGTAAAATACTTTACGTATGTGCATATGTATAAGTTAAAAAGATAACAATATTGTGTTTTTCATCGACCAACTTAGTAATAAAAAAGTTACAAGTATTAGTAATGTTGCTCGATCACTTAATAATAAAGTAATGAGTATAAAAATGTTTAAAATTTTTCCAACCAACCAAGGTTGTTAAATTGTGCTCGTCGACCAATTATAGTTAGGGAGAGTTTTTATCCCCGACTAACCATACTTGGTAAATTTTCGTATTTTTCATAAAATGTGTCCGACCAACCAAGGTCGATAAATTCTCCTCGTTGACCAACTACAGTTAGTGGTTTTTTATCCCCGACCAACCATACTTGGTACAGTTTGGAATATTTTTTCCTCGTCGACCAACTACGTTGATACAGTTTGGAATATTTTTTCCTCGTCGACCAACTACGTTGATACAGTTTGGAATATTTTTTCCTCGTAGACCAACTACGTTGGTACAGTTTGGAATATTTCTTCCTTGTCGACCAACTACGTTGATACAGTTTGGAATATTTTTTCCTCGTCGACCAACTACGTTGATACAGTTTGGAATATTTTTTCCTTGTCGACCAACTACAGTTAGTGGGTTTTTCAGGTGAGAGAAAATTATTTTTTATATTGATCCCTTCCTATTCCCTATTTGGAGAGATAAAAATATGGTGAATGATTAAAGTTATTACCAAATTTATATCAAAAATCAATCAATTTGACTTTATTGACATAAATGGAAGCTGAACCAAATTAAGTATATAGTTCATAAAAATGAATGCAAAGAGACTCAAACTTGAATAGAGAAAATAGATCTGGGTCATGATTTCCATGAGAAAACTTTTTATTGTCTTTAACCTTTTCCCATTCTTTTATTAAAAATATGATGGGAATTTGAATAGACATCAAAGATCTTACAAAATTTATTTCAAAATCAACAATGAAAATGATCAAATCTTATCATCGTCGTATATATTGGTATATTTAATCATTTAAAATATTTATTCCATGATATAAAATTGAAACTTGAGAATCAAGCAAAAGTTATGATTTATGAAATCCACTATTTTTCAGATTTCTAAATAAGAATTAATCTAACAGTTATGATTTTAAAATCATGATATGCAATATTTTGCAAATAAAAATTGGACAATTAATTTATGTATATAAACATAAAAATCATGATTGAATCATACAGAAAATAAAAACTTAGCTTTTGATGGAGAACAATGCTTGTAACACGTTCCCACAGACGGCGCCAATCTGTTGAAGACAGAAAATGGCCACTGCCATTTTAGTGGCGTCAACAGCAGATAAATGATGAGGATGAGATTGAAGATGAAGATAAACATTCACATCAAACATATAAGAGACAAAGATTTTTAAAGTGGTTCGGCTATAAGGAAAAGCCTACGTCCACTGTTATTTTATTCCCAGGGGTTTACAATAGCACAATGTGGTAGAGATAGAAAGGATGTGTATCTTGTGTATGGTGTTTCTTGGTTCTCTTGGATCTCTCCTCCTTTTGGCTAAGGGAATACATGTATTTATAGTGATGGGAGATAAAGAGATTCATTGTATGTAGACATTTATACATTATGTCTACATTCAACGATCTAATTGTTGAATTGCTTGGTATGCTATGTGTTGTCATCTACAGTATAAATGTACATTAATGCTCATTAAATGCATAGTCATCTTCATTAATGCACATTAAATGCATAGTTATCCCTTGATCTTCCCGGTTGGTATGCCGACCAACTCTCCTCGGGTGCCGACTAACTCTCCTCGGGGGCCGACTAACACTCCTCGGGTGCCGACCAATTCTCCTCGGATGCTGACCAACTCTCCTCGGATGCCGACCAACTCTCCTCGGGTGTCGAATATTTCCACATAGGATGACATGTGTCCTTTTCTGATTGGTCCTCGTAGATGGAGAATTTTTGCGTTAACATATATGATGAGGCATAGACTAGAAAATGACAAACAAACATACAACTAGCAAGAATATATCATGAAGCACAAAAGCCAGTGTATGTAAAACAAAGCTAACACAATCAACCTTTAGAATTAGCATGAGAAGTATATGTGTAAGCAAATGAGAGCCATAAAGCCTATTATGTAAAGCATCCAAAACGGATCTCCTAACCCACATAAGTGTAAGGTGACACTTTCGGGTTTTGGTAACCTTGGTGGTTCTACCCTTGGACTTCCTAGGACCGTTTCTAAGATAGAAACAAAGCCTCCTAACGTGACCCTTCTTACCACAATATGTGCAAGTAAAAACACGGTGAGAAGGATTACTTAAGGATTTACCTTTTCTAGCTTTCCTAGACGATTCTCTCAAACTCATGGTTTCGTCTTTATTAGCGAAAGCATTTTGAGTATCGAAGTCAATACCACACTTATCATCTTTGATTTGGACGGTGCCTAAAATTTTATCCAACTTCTCTGACCTACACTCCAAATCAAACTTGACCCAACTCGAGTCTCTTAATCTCTCTTTAAGTTTCACTATCATAGACTCAAGTAAACTTCTAGACTCTTCAAACTCAAGAATCTCTTTCTTCATAGCCTCCATTAAACCTCTAAGGCTATCTCTTTAACCTTCAACATACTCTAGCTTCTCACTAAGAGTTCTATTATGTGTCCTAAGATCTTCAATTAAAACACTTTCATCACTACCAACGGTACGTTGTCTCATTCTAGCTTCCAACTTCAGATTTGCCCTTTTCAATTTTAAGGATTCCGCATACAACTCACGAAAGGCAACTTGGAGTTCACTCTCCTCTTCCTCCTCTTTATTCTCACTCTCTTCTTCACTCTCTCTACCATCAAACACATGGAATTCACAAAAAATGGCCTCGAAAGTGTCATGTTTAAAGTTATCTACATCGAAATATTTTTCATTATTATCCACATGACTAGCCATGAACGCGGTAAAATTGCGCTCAAAGGGGGAATCGGGTTCATTTCGGTTCATTGTCACTAATGGTGGCATTATATGAAATTGGTTTCTTGACCTCCTTCCTTAGTTTAGTGGGACACTCGGCTACCCTATGGCCATAACCCTCATAACCAAAATATCTATTTGACTCATCCCTATTAAGATCCTCATCATGATTTTTAGAAAATTCATCGGCTTTATTATGCTTAGACTTCTCAAACTTCTTATAATCATTTTTAAGTTTCTCTTTATTAATCTTAAGAAATTTTCTTAACTTATTAGCAAACAAAGCTATATCATTCGAGTCGATCTCAAACTCATCATTTGACCCCAATGTTTCTTCATTTCGAGCTTTCAAAGCACTGCCCTTATCTTTCTTATTCACATCTTGGAAGGAAACATGTCAAGTTCATAGGTTTATAAGTCACCTAAACTCTCTTCAAGTTTCGTCGAGTTTAAAGGTCCTAAGAATTTAAAACAGTCACCTTTGGAATCAATCTATCGGGTAATGACCTCAAAATTTTCTTTACAACATGGTTGTCGGTTATCTTTTCTCCTAAATTAAAATAAGAATTCATATTATCTCACAATCTCGAATAGAACTCATCAAAAGTCTCACTTTCTAACATCTTAATGGTTTCAAATTAAGGGGTGAGGTTTTGGAGTTCAGAATCCATAACGGCACTAGTACCTTCATGGGTGAGTTGTAGTATATCCCATGCCTCCTCAAACATTTCACACATCATAATTCGGTGAAACTCCTCCGGTGTGACTGCACTAAAAATAGAATTTAAACCTCGAGAATTAAAGTTTGATAACTTAAACTCATCCTCACTCCATTTTTCTATGGGTTTAAGAACACGAGTTCCTCCTACTAGACACGTTGGTGGGGACCACTCTTTAATGACCAATTGTCGAACCCGCTCATCTAATGACTTAAGTGTCAATCGCATATGCGCTTTTCAATATGCATAGTTGAAACCATCAAAAACAGAAAACCTCATAAATGAAAAAATTTCCATATTCAAACCCAAAAATGATCTTAACACAATAATTTTGCGGTCCCACTTTGATACCAATCTGAGAATGTGGCTTCCTTAAATTATATGCTATGATACCACTTTGTAGATGCAGAAAATTTAAATTTTTAGATTCAAAAGGGATGGTTCACAAAATATTCCTAATTTCAATTTTCTTTCAAAATTAACTAAACAATTAAATTTTCTTTTTAAAAAACACAAACACAAATATTTAATTTTTTCTTCTAAGAAAAAATTAATTCAATTCAAGTTAAAATTAGGCCAAACAAACCAAACATAAGTTACCCAATTAAATCAACACCAAATTACACCATTGTTGTAATTAAACCAATTTTTTTCTTTTTAAACCTAAGCATGCATCTAGATAATTTTTGAAAGATAAAAAAAATATAACCCCAATGAAGCGATGTGCGAGGAAAACTCACAACGGGAAAAACCTAATATAGCCCAGCCACAAGTCCATTAAGTACGGTTTTACAAAGGATGGGACAAGAAGACTTACTAAACGACCTGACGCCTTCATAGGCCTTGACGCTCTTCGTTCCTCCACCTATGCCTAGTTGACAACTCAGGAGTCCACCTTTATCTCGAAATCCATTGATGGGGCGAAACAACCGCTAAACATATGGAATTCACTTCCGTATGAAAAAACACCACAAGCACGGAATCCTCCACAAGAAACTATCAATTTTGGGTAGAGAATGAAACCCGATGCCAAATCAATGATATCTAAACATATGTTATGTAGAAACTTGGATTATGTAAACTATATGGGCGTAAACTTATTTTTGTGTTGAAATTAAAGCATTTTGATTCCAAAAACAAAAGAACTTTTTGGATAAAATTCTATGTTCTAAAGGCTCTTGGAAAATCTGGTAAAGTATCCTTTAAAAAATACAACTCTTAAAAATGGTGGGAAAGTAGTGGGTAGTTTTAAGAACAAACTGCTTAAAATTGTCCGTCGTTCGAACGACTCTGGTATGTCGTTCGAACGACTTATCGAATGAGATTGTAGTAGGTTAAAATGAAGGTTCGTTCGAACTATAAATCAAACGAGATTTCAGAGAAAACGTCGTTGGATACCTCATTCTAATGACTTGGAAATCTTGTTCCAACGAGGTTGTTCAAATAAAATTTATTAAACAACTTTTCAGAAGAAAAAACAATCTTTAAAAATAAAAGCCAATAAAATTTTCTTTTTAAAGATATGTTAAAAATATGACACCCAATTCCAAGTATCTAAATAACATGTGCATTCATACCTGAGAGACCATGGAAAGATAAAACGATTAGAACGTTAAACAAGGAACGAAACACGACAATGATGTGAACTTCAATCTCTTGGCTGCTAGGTCTTCAACTCAAATGTCATAGGCTTGAAAGGTCACAAACTTCTTTCCTATGACTCAAAGTTTTGTTCGGAATTAAGAAAACTCATAAATTGACTCAATTGGAAATTTGTCCTTAAAAAAACTACTATTAAATATAAAATAGACGAAGTATGAAGAGGAGATGTGTTGAATAACTTTTCTAAAAATCTAAGTGAGGTATTATAATTATGGAATTCCTGATTATATTTTATGTGACAAAACTATTAAGATAAATAAGAATTTGAAATATGTAGAAACTAGTGTTGTGAATCGAAGAGAGTTAAGGAAACGAATATAACATGCACAACATGCAATAATTTAATGTGGTAAAACCCCAAAACCCATGGGGAAACCTCCACGACTCCTCTACAGTAAAATAAAATAATCACTGCAATCAAATGAGATTACAAATACATTCACAATGAGATCAAAGCAAGAAAAATGTTACCTACAAAAGAAAACCACTCGAGGTATTGTCCTTTATATTTTTTTTAAATGTTGTATCTCCGCCAGTAGACTAAAGATAATGTCTCATAAATTAACCAACAAGTTCTAAGTTATTTTAAGTGTGTGAAAAGTGTAGTGTAAGTGTTGTTTTATACATTCACATGCGAATGTACACACACATTCTCTCTATCTTAATGAAAAATCAATCCTAAAACATTACAGGTTCTAATCTCATAAAAGATTATCATAAATGTGTAAAATAAAAATCCTCAAAAATACTTTCAATTTTATATATGAGTCACAAATATACACAAAAATCATATCTAATCAAAACTCGAGATCCGAATGATTTCAAAAGACTTAAAATTATTTTTCAAAGGTATTTACAAGATCTAATGCCGAAATTGATTTTTCAAATTATGATTTAACAAGACAAAGCTTTGAGTTAACTAGATCTAAACATGTAAAAATAAGATTCAAAGAAACCCACTATTTCAAACTATTTTTATAATAAAAAAATAATTTAAAGCATAAAAAAGTTTAAAATTGTTGGTTTAGATATAAAATACCCTAACTTTGGTGAAAAGTATACAGTTTAGGAGTAAACTCAAGATTTATCAAATCAAATCTGAGTTGTGTTTTGGTTGAAATATGGAGACAAAATCTCAGGAGTTTTATGCACAACTCTCTTAAACAATCAATCCACTTCTTTTTCTCCTTCCCAGTCTTTTTTTCTTCTCTGATTTTTTAGAGTTTCGGGCACTCTTTATCTCTCTCTCTCACACACACACAGACACCTCTCTCTCTCTCTCTCTCTCTCTCTCTCTCTCTTTCTCTCTCTCTCTCTTTAAGTCTACCAAGTCAATTGATTAAATGAAAGAATTGATCTTTATAGAGGCTCTGCAAGAAGATCCTAGAACACTTAAAGGAATGTAAGGTTGATATCGCACTTAATAGATCTAATGGATGTTAATAGTCCTTACTTTATAAGCTTATATAATGAAATAAACTAAACCATTTAATAAAGAAAACAATCGGTATATATCTCAAAAAGCATTTGATAAAAATTGTGGTTGGTTTTCACTGTTTTAAATGCGTAACAAATACGCTGACTCTAATGGTTATAAAAAGATCTAATGACCCACAAGGATTTAATCTAGGGAATTTTACAAATAAGTCCTATTTACATAAGACATTTCCTATTAGGTCCTATCATAACATTTTTTTATCAATCGGTCCTATTTATACATATAGTGAATATTCACTATATGTTTATAAATATTACCTATTGGAGCAAAAGACTTTTTTCATGGGCCTTGTTGGAGCAAAAAAAAGATGATAGGACCTATTGAACTACATACTTAGTAAACGGGACTAATTGGTAAAAAAACCCTTTAATCTAATGGTTAGGATAATGGTATAGAACAACTAGAATGCAGTAATTCTCAAGTCATCAAAATAGCCAGTAAAGAAACCTATAACTAAAGTTCTAAAATTTTATCTGGTCAAATTTGTTTTTAAAATAAAATTGGGATTAAAGAGAAACTGGTTCACCTCCTCTAGTAGGTTATTTATTTGTTCAAACAAGGAATGGCCAGTCAAAGTGGGAATATGAGGTAAATAAATGTGTAGGAATAAATGTTTCAAACCAAAAGACATTAGGGAAAGTTGTGGTAGTAAATGCCTTCACTTGTTCGCTCCCTATTGGACAACACTTGGTCACATGGATAGAGTCCTATAAGTTGTGGGATTTAAAACACTATCCAGAGTCAAAAATCTACCAGTATATGTGTGTGAAAACAAACACAGTTTGTGTTTGTTTAAAAACCAATATACAAACAAATGTTTAAAATGTGATAAAATTTTATTTAGAATGAATTTTTTAAAATCTAAAATTTTTATTTAATTCGTATTAAAAATATGAGAAAATATCTTTGTCAATTTCAAAAGTATTCTGACTTTTTTAAAAATATGAAGATTATCAAATCTATTTAATAAAATCTTAATTATGCCAAATATGCATATTAAAATATGAAAAAGTGAAGAAACAATATACTGAGTGTATGTGATGTGTGTGCAACCTATTTATTGATTGAACTTAGTAATATACCCTTCTTGAATTTTTATTGGTCTTCTTTGGTAAGCTTTTAATGATGTACCATAGAGTGGTTCTCAACTAAAAAAATATTTTGCACAAATTCCAAACTAGTTGAAACTCTAAATCATATAGACTCAATTCAAACCTAGGAGTCATGTATTTATGGTGTTTCAATCTCCCCATTGCGATATTTGTGATAAAATCCTTCAAGTACTTCATGGTAATCTTAGAAAAAAGTAAAATTCCTAAGACGTATACAAAAATTTCTATCTACCCATGCCAATCCTCAAAAAAGAAAACAATACATATCTCAGCTGTTTACAAACCATTACCCTACTGGACCTTTAAAAGATCACAATCTGCATAATCTCTAAAATATCAATTTAACAAGATCAAGTGATAAATATATGCCAAAGAAATTATTTTCAAGTTTTCTATAGGATGTATCCTCTCTCCCTCATTTTGTCTCAAATAGATAGCGGGCGAAAATAAACTGAATATAATCCAAATATGATAGAATAAAATAAATAACTACCAAATCAATCATATTAAGGGGCCAGAATTAGTGCCATCTCTTACATTGACTTGATTTAGGGGGAGACTTTTGCCATTATCTAAATGAATATCCCCAAAATAATCAGAGCAACAAATCATAACTAAGAAAATGACATGCATATATGAAAAACATAAGCTAGAATTAATTCAAGAACAATCATTCATATAGACTTGCACATAAACACTTAATTCACAAATTTAAAAAGTTTCGTTAACACATCAACATATTATTCTTTATTCTCAACTAGTTCACAATTAAAATGATTTACATGTAAGCCCAATATGTCATGTAACTCCCCTATAAATGATGTTTTCATTAATTCTTGGAGTTTAGAAGCCAGAATGTCCTTTACTTCCCCATGAGGCATCTTTACCCCCTTTCCTACTCATTGAGATTCATAAATAATATTCGAGACTTTCTTATTCTTGGGTAAACCTTGAATAAATTATGAATAGATAGTATGTTTAGATTGTCCAATCTTGTTAAATTACAGAATGGGGCCTCAGACTTAGGATAAATTTTATAATAATTTTCTTTAGTTTGAATCCCTCTTATGATGCATTTACAACATTTATAAAAAACAAATTACAGTCAGATTTAAATAATACTAAGCAAATTAAACTTAAGCTCTTTTACTAAAAGAACGTCATAAAGTAATGGGAGTCCTTCCTCTTTGATAGTTCCTTTTGTAATGATCTGAGCTGACTCATCGTTACCAAACATAATGTCTACATTGGAGTAGTTGGTTATATTTGTTAGAATTTATTCATATCCGATCATGTGTTTGGAACACCCTGAGTCCAAGTACCAACCTCCTTTGATGCCCTTTCCTTGAAAAGTAGCAGTAACTATATTTCACCTTATTTGGGGGTATTAACTCATCCTTTCTAACCCAAACTGGCCTTATTTTTAAAACAGTTATGCCATTTAGTTTGGAAAATGGTTTGTAACTCTTATATTGTGGTTTTCATTTAATTGTGGATCTATTATTGATTTTTTGATTCCTTCTTTGGCCCAAATTTTATTTGGAAAATACATATTCCTTTTGCCTCGTTCGAGAATAATTCAAATCCTGATAAGAGAGAGAGTTAATATTAATTTGGAAACACTTAATTTTACTATGTCCAAAGACATCACAATACAAACAATTTTTATCCAATTTTGGTTTTGCCTTATTGACAAAAATTTTGAAAATTGATTTATCTTTGTACATCGTATTAAAATAGTTTTTGGTTTACTCTCCATGTCTTTAGTAAGGTGTCTTTCAAAACAAACTCATGCATAAGCTGAGAAGACACAACTTTATTTGCTAAATTTGAGAGTAAATTTTGAAAAATAGATTTTGCAGATTTATTAAGATTTAGAACTCCAGTATTGTTATAACTTCCTTTGACAAACGTTGTTTGAATATTATTAAAAGAATTCTGTTTTTTAAGAAACCTGTGCCATGCTTATCATTGTTGATACAAAAATTAGTCAGCTGACGTGGACCAGTTATGATAAGACACGTGTCGTCCAACATGGCATAATTATATACATCGGGAAACTTAACATGCCGAGCTACTCAGAATACCGAGCTACTCAGTATACTGAGCAACTATCTAGGAAGACCAAACGATCAAGACAAATTCAATGAATATTCTTATTAGGTACCGATGCATATGCCTATCTAATAACGGCATATTATCTATTCACATAGGCAGCCCAAGGGCTATAAATACATTGTAATACCCTCATAACGGGTAAGATATCATAAGCAGAGCTAATCAAGATTAAGGCAAAACACCCAGCAATATAAGACAGTGGACGTAGGCCATTTCATTAAGGCTGAACCACTTTAAAAATCCTTTGTCTTATTTCTTTATTCATATTTATATGTGATTAAGTAATTAGATCAAATCTATTTTTTTACATCAATAGATTGGCGTTGTCTGTGGAAATGACTATACGTAGCATTTTTCACTAAAAACTCATCAGAAATGTTTGATATCCCAGAATATAGCCATAGGAACAATGACGGGAATCCCCCAAATCCTTCGGCTCCTCCAAATACACAAGATCTTACTGGGATCCTGGTAAATCTAGCCCATGGATAAATGGCCATGTAAGAAACCATGTGACAGTTCATCCAAACTGTCCAAAATGGAGGATCTTCCCAATCAGGATAACGTAGCATTTGTAGAAGCATGCATCTACTAGCCTCAAGATCTAAACACACTGGAGTCCGTCATGCCGAGAGTTTAAGTGATCCATCCTATCATCGTGGCTTAACTTCACCTATAAGAATTCTGGATTCTCGGGAAGATGTTACTCTAATTCCAGAACGAACAACTGTGTTGGAAAGGTTGATCAGATTCTCTTCGTTCGATCGTTTGCGTCCTAGTCGGAACAAAAATCCTCCTCGGATTGAGTCAAGAAATTCTCAATGACCAAATGATTTAAGGAAAGGCTTGGCCCAGTCACATCCCAATCTTAGGCATGTAGCTCATACGGAAAGATCCCAAAAGGAGAATTATACGCAATCTGTTGCTCATAAACCAGAGGCTGGAGATGATGCATGGAAGGGTTCCATTCAGAGATTGGAATACAGGTTAGGGGAGATGGCTAAGGCCAAAAAACCCCTCCACATAACCTTTATCAAGGGATCTCCATTTGTATGAGCAATTATGGATTTCCCCACACCATTAAAATTCACGGCTCCTATAGTCACGCCTAAATATGATGGAAAAATCGATCATATTCCCCACATAGAGCAGTATCAAGCTGCAGATGACATCTACGCGGTCCCAGATGAAATGAGGTGCAGGCCATTCTCAGGAACCATCACTGGATCTGCTCAGATATGGTACGATAGCCTTCCTCGGGGGCAGATCGCAACCTTCCATCAGCTGGCCGAGCTCTTCATAGGTAATTTATGTTTTGGTGTAAAGTCGGTTAAAAGGGTAGCACATTTATTGAGCGTTAGACAGAAGGCGGGAGAAATCACCAGGGACTATATCACTCGTTTTAACAATAAGAAATTAGAAGTCATTGACTATAAGGAGAAGACAGTCATCACGGCTCTCATGAGTGGTATTTTACCAGACAAGTTGTACTACACCCTGTCCAAGGATCCCCCCAAATCCATGGTTGAATTGATGGCCAAAGCAACCAAAATTATGACTGCCGAATAATCTATGGCTGCGAAGAAGAATGCAGAGGCAAGGGCTGAAACTAAAGCTGAAGGAAAATCGGAAAGGAAATATCACAGGCATAATGGTTAGGGCAGGCAGTCGAAAGGAAAAGAAGCATTAGACCACATAAGAAGGTACGCAAATTATACTCCCTTAAAGGTGGATATAAACCATATTCTAGAAGAAATCAAGAACAATAAGGAACTGAATTGGCTAGGAAAACTGAAGTTAGACCCTAAAAGAAGGGACCAATCCAAGTACTGTGAGTTACATAAAGATCATGGTCACATGACCAAGTAGTGTATAGCTCTCCAAAATGAGATAAAAGCACTTATTAGATGAGGAAAGGTGAACAAGTACATTGATCGCCAGAATAATGGAAGGACCAATAATTGAACTCGACAGAGGACTAAATCTCCTTACCTACCAAGAGACGATAAGAAAAGGGACCATTAAGATGACCCAGAAGATGACCCCGATCTCCCAAAAAGGCCAAGACAACCTGAGCGTGAGGTATTTTTAATTCATTTTGGTTCATTCGATTGTAACATGATTACAGGTGGAGATGTAAAAGGGGGTAATTATACTAACGAGAGAAAAGCTTACCTCAATGATGCACAAGCTTATTCTTATATACAGGGAATAAATCTAGCAGAAGAGGATCGCCCGAGGAAGGTTAACAAAGATAAGCTAGTCATTGGTTTTCTAAAAATGATCTGGAAGGAGTTTTGTATCCTCATGATGATACTCTAGTGATCAAGATGAGAATAAAGGATGTAATCATCTCGAGAGTATTGGTGGATAATGGTAGCTCGACAGACATCATGTTTTATCCATGCTTCGATAGTTTGAACTTAAAACTTGGTCAATTAGAGCCATATCACAGGCCCCTTATTGGGTTCTCTGGAGAAAAAGTTTTTTCGCTTGGGACGATCAAGTTAGACATGTTGATTGGCACCTGGCCTGCTTGCATATCAGAAAAGGTGCGCTTCTTCATGATGGATAAAAATGTCCCATCAGCCTACAATATAATCATGGGAAGAGTAGGCTTAAAAAAATTTGAAGCAGTTTCATCCACTATACATCAGTGTTTAAAATTCTCGACTAACTTTGGGGTTGGAATTGTGAAGGGTGACCAAAAATTAGCTCGAGAATGCTACTACTCGTCTGTCGAGGAAGAAGAATTGGAAGATGCAAGGAAGAAAATAACCATTTACCAAGTGGACAAATCTAATGAGTCTGAGATTGAATCCTTAGACCCTAGAGATGAAACGGAGCTCATTAAAGGCCAGGTCATGAAGGCAACGAAGAGCATTATTCTAGATGATGAGCGAATAGAAAGAACAACTAATATTGGTGCTTCACTTGATACGATATTGAAGCAAGAGCTGGTGGTATTTTTTAGGCATAGAAAACAAGCATTCGCATGGAGTCATGAAGATATACCGGGGATAGATCCAGCTTTCCTGTGTCACGAGCTCAATGTTAATAAAGAGATCAAACCAGTGAAGCAACGAAGAAGAGTCTTTAGTTCGGAGAAGAATGAGTCTATTCAAGAGGAGATAGAAAAGCTACAAAAGGCTTCTTTCATCAAAGACGTCAAGTATCCTCATTGGCTAGCTAAATTGATGATGGTGAAGAAGAAGAATAACAAGTGGAGAATGTGTGTGGAATTCATAGATTTGAATAAAGCTTGCCCAAAAGATCATTTCCCTCTGCCCAGGATAGATCATCTAATAGATGATACTTCGGGCATGAATTGTTAAGCTTTATGGACGCCTACTCTGGATACAATCAAATTAAAATGAAGTTAGAAAATGGGGAGAGTACCTCTTTTATTACCCCACGAGAAATAAATTGTTACAATGTTATGCCTTTTGGTCTTAAAAATGTAGGTGCTACATATCAACAGCTGATGAGCAAGGTGTTCGTAGAGTAGATTGGCAAAAATATGGAGGTGTGCGTCGATGACATATTGACCAAAAGTAAGAAATCTGCTGACTATATAGTCGATTTAAACCAAACATTTTATCAGTTGGAGAAGTTCCAGATGAAGCTGAACTCGACTAAGTGCGTTTTTGGCGTATAGGAAGGCATGTTCCTCGGGTATTTTGTGAATCAACGAGGTATTGAAGCAAATCCTGACAAGATAAAAGCCTTGCTAGAACTATAATCCCCAACCACCAAGAAGGAAGTGCAGAGCCTCACGGGGCGCATAGCAGCATATTCGCCTACCGAGCAACTACTAGATGTCTTCCATTATTCAAGGTGCTTAGAAAGACCTTTGAGTGGAATGAAGAATGTGAGAAAGAGTTTTTAAAGTTGAAGAGATACTTGGGAACACCTCCTTTACTGTCCAGGCTGGTGTTGGGATAAAAATTATATTTGTACTTAGTTGTTTCTGAAAGTGCAGTTAGTTCGACTTTGATAAGAATAGAAAACGGAGAGCAAAAACTAGTTTACTATACGAGCAAGATAATTTAGGGGAGCAGAGATCAGGTATCCAAAACTGGAGAAGTTGGCATTGGCATTGATTGAGGCGAGCAGGAGGATGAAATCATATTTCCAAGCCCATACGATAGTGGTATATACTGACATGCCACTCGGACAGGCATTACATAAGCCAGAAAAGTCTGGAAGATTAATGTATTGGGCAATATAATTAAGGAGTATGACATTATCTACGAGCCAAGATCTTCTCTCAAGGGGCAGGCGGTAGCGGATTTCATCGTTGAATTTACCTACCCAGATACTTTCGATCAATAAGGGGATTATACAGAGCAACTAAAAAATACTGGAGAATCAACAAAAATTATTCCTGATGACCTCCCGGTAGCAGACCGGCCAGAGGAGATAGTAGCCAATCAACTAGAATCTTCTAGTGAGGGGCCACAGTTGAAGGATGGAGAAAGAAAGTGCCAGATATTCCATCAAGGGATTTTATCAGACCAAGGGTTTGATGATAATATCCCTATATGGAATTTATATGTTGATGGTTCCTCATGTGCAATAGGTTGCGGAGATGGAATTATTCTCAATAGTCCAGATGGATTATATATAGAATATGCTCTGCGTTTCCAATTCAAAGCTTCCAACAATGAAGCTAAGTATGAAGCTGTAATTGTGGGCCTCATCTTAGCTAAATCATTGAACGCAGAGTAAGTTATGGTGCTCAGTGACTCACAATTAGTGGTGAATCAGATGCTTAATCTTTATGCAGTGAAAGGAGACTTCATGTCGAGGTATTTAGCTAAAGCCATGGATGTTGTATCCCATTTGACAGTCGTCCAAGTAATTAGAATACTAAGACTGGAGAATGCGAGAGTAGATGCACTTGATTGGTTAGCTTTAGCTACGCGTACCAAGCCACGAAGAACAATTCCAATTGAGATATTGGCAAGCAGAAGTATTGATGAAGATTTGATGGTGAATTTTATCACTTTGGATATGGGACCTTCCTGGATGGATCTCATCAGGGCTTATAACGAAGAAGGCAGGTTACCAGCCAACCAACTTGCAGCCAAGAGGTTAAAGTTTAAAGTTGCCAGATACATTTTAAATAACGGTGTTCTGTACAGAAGAGATGTGATAGGTGGTTTGCAAAGATGTGTTCACCCAGTAGAAGTTGAAGATCTTATAGAATAAATTCATGAAGGATCTTATGGAGCTCACGTAGCAGGTAGAACTCTTTTACAGAGAATGAATACTAACGCGACTAAGAATATGTCTCTAAAGTGAGTACTCTCTAGGCTCAAGTGCAAGCCTGTCGCGTTAGTAATAAACCCGATAAGTCGGGATCATCTCCACAGGGAAATAGGACGAGAAAATCATGACGATGGAAAGACAAATGGCCAACCTAAATTAAACTCTAAGAAAAATGAAAAGATAATTGATTTGCAAATAATCCTACTAAGTAAAAAGAAACTAGATTAAGACTATGGAACTAACGAATTAAGTAAGGATTAATAACTACGAATGAAGTAATAAATATGAAGAGAAAAATAGGCCGAGAATACAATCCCCCAACCCCTAGTGTGTTGCTAGTATAAAATTAATCATAAATTTAAGTGATTAATCAGACCCAGAATTTAGTTCTCCCAAGCATTACGTATATGAGGTTCAAGCCCTCACCATACGTAATCAGAGGACGAGTAAAGAGGTATCACGATAGCTACACTCACATTGCATTTTGAAGCATCCCGATTACCCCGAAGCAAACAAGATCCAAATATCTATAATGGTTATGCTCGCTACGCAACACGGTCTAATAAATCCTTAAGTTTAGAGGATTAATTTTATACACATGCAACTCTCACATCGGGGTTGCTTTCAAGCATCCCAAGCCTAAAAAATCTAGCTGGACATATTGAACCTAACTATGCGTAAATTAACTACGTCGCATGTGAAAGAAATCATTATGAAAGTATACTGAAACATGCAAGAACAATAATAGAGAGAACGAAAATTGAATTAAAACATGCAATCAAACCCGAAAATAATTGATCTTAAAGCACCAAATCAAAGCTATGTTCCTAAGGTATTCTCCTCCTTTTCTCTCTATCAAAAACTATTCAAAACTGTCTTTTCTAAGTCAATACAAAGATACAAATACATTTTAGAAGAGTTTGTAAGATATTAGATCTCTTTGGACCAATCAGCATTTAAGAAGAATTTCGCGTCTCAGGCACCTCGAACAGGTTCGCAGGTACCTCGAACCGGTTCGCCCCCCGAATCGGTTCACCATGTGGTTTAAGAAAACTTGTTGGTTGGAGCCTTCTTTCCTTCATTTCCAACACTTAGAAAATTTTCATGTTTTCTTCCTTTCTTTCTTGGATTTTTCTTCAACTTCAAGGGGTCATAACTCTTTCACTGTATCTTAGATTTGGGTGCCATTTTTTTCCAGTGTTATGGTTGTTCCACGCTCTTCAACTTTCCAGTTGGCTCCATCTCCGGGATCAGGTTACAGAATTAAAAAAAAATGCCCTTGAACTTGCCTTCCTAGCCTTTCTTTCATTGCTTCGATTTCTCTTTCGCATCGCTTGCATACTTTACTTGTAAAACACATAAGAGAAACACAAAGCGTGAAATACTTGCCAACGAAGGTTAGTAGCGTAATTACGGGTTAAATCCACATCAATTGCACCACTCGAGTTCACAAAGGTACCAAAATTAAGGGGATAAATATACAATATTTATGCCCGATCAAATCCCCCTGATTTAGAACTTTGCGCATCCCGAGCAATGTAAAAGAAAAGAATTAAAGTCACAACTCTTCTAAACACTTTATTGGGATATAATACCTTTGTCTCGGGCAAGAGATTGCATTTAGCGTATGTAACAAGCCGTTAAACCCCTAGGTTACCCTAGTAGGACGAGTGTTGTCTCGTGAGGGTTTGAAGTGAATATACCCACAAAATTTGACTTAGACTCAATGAAAAATCAAAATATTTAAAAATTGTACAATTTAAACTTTCTGAAAAATAATCACCATAAATTCATATTCAAAAGAGTGTCAATTTGTCGTGTGTGTGAGAAGCCGAAAATTAACCCCAAATTTCCATTGATTGATCATTACGTTGCTTTTCGAAAGTTCGTTGTGATTCAAATTCACCTGGGATGCTCTCACAAACGAATCACTCGAATTGTGGCTATTCTCTAGGTATGCGTGATATAAAGAGTAAATGCATTGAAACACAAATTCATGCAAACTATGTTGAAATGACGGAAATATATGGTGAAACGATCTCTTCATCGGAATACGGTTTTTGAGAAATGGGAACGTTGCCTCTTATACACAACATTCAATCTTTCTTATTTATGTTTTAGTGTCTTAGCTCTCCACGCGATAATTAATTTAGTATTCCGGACTCGGCAGGACTTTTCAGGCTAAAGGTGTATTGGGAAACATGGAAATGGTTGGGAACTTCAGAATTGAAAAAAAATTCTTATGATGTCCCTTAGTGCTTTTTCGGGCTTTTGCTCATTTTCTATTCTTTTTCTTGCGATTTTTGTTGAGCATTTTTCTATCAATTTTTTTTTTCTTTTTCTTACCCCTTTTTAATGCACTATTTGGACTTACTTGATGACATTACCAATTTTTACAATTCTGGGCTACTTGGGTTTTTCGGGTTACCAAACAAAAGCGAAAATTTTTATTCGGCTCAATTGGGTTATCAAAAGGATAATTTTTCACATCTTTTTATGGCTAATGTTTTTGGGTAACAAACGATGGCCTACTTCATTGTCCGAATTACTTATTAATTTACCATATGCGTCTTGAGATTAATTTAATTTGGAGATTTATAGTGAGCTTTTCGAGGCAACATCACACATGTTTCTTGTAACCGATCAAAAAAAAGAATTGAGATCATCAACGATTTATTTAAAACGCCGAATTTGAATTTTGAGTTAACCATTAACTCGGATTGATTTAAAAACTCAAAAAGATCGATAGGCTCGAAATCTCATCGGGTTTTGTTAATCTCCACACTTATTCATTAAGTCGTCAATTTTCGCACAATTTCCATCTTTGATCAAGGGCTTAGTGCAATTGAGATTTAACAATTTGAGACTTCAAATAGAATAAAGGTGATATTTTTAAAAAATTAAAATTCTAATTTTTATTTATTTTGAAGAAAAATATTTTTGGTTTTTCAAATTTTTTTTTTTAGAGTAAATATTTTTGGGCATTTTAGAAATTTTGCAGAGTTTTAGAAAAACGCACTTATCACCCCCCCCCCCCCCTAACTTAGACTTTTTCATTGTCCTCAATCAAAAGGACTAAAATCTAAAGAAGACGAAATAATGAGTGCAAGAAATAAAACAAGCAAATAACGAAAAATGTAGATTTTTTTCATTATAGAGGCACGAGTTACAATGATGAAACAAAGAAGGAGATGCACACATCATAATAATGCGAAAAATGAGAACTTAAGGTGCTGGAGGTGGGTACGAGCTACCGGGCGCATTGGGATCATAGGGGTCATAGAAGTATGTAGGGAGAGGAACGTTCGGACCCACTTGAAGGCGATAGAGGTCGGCTTGTAGACGCGCCATCATGCTAGTGTCGCGCCGGTACTCATTCACGAACCCATCAAAATGGGACTCCAGGGAGGTGATAAGATTTGTAAAGTCGTCATTTTCTGGCGTGTAGTGGGAATCCTCATCTTCGTTATACTCTCATTTGTCCCCCACATCCATCATTGGGGCGTCATTTCCCTCCGCCCCCGCACCCTCACCGGGATCATCATTTAGAATAGGACTGTTGGGGTGGGCCACCCTCATTTAGTGTTCACTACAGTGGGTAGAAGTATCTCCAATTGGGCGGGGGAGTTTGACTTGCTTCGCCGGATCGTCCACCCCAGCATCAATCAGAATTTCAGTGATAAGGCGGGAGTAAGGGAGCGCTATTTTTCCCCACTCGTCATAGGTTGCATGGAGGATGTCCGCGTAGAAAAGTTGGGCCAGATTAATAGTGTTGTCGGGGTCGAGGAAATGATATAAAAAGTTGACGTGACTCAACCTGACCACTGAATCTTTGGTGGTTTGGTGGATTGCTCCACATGCAATGAGGTGCGTGAATCGCACGGTGTCCGAAAGACTTCCTATCGAAAATGAATCAGGCAGCCATTCCTCCCCGAGTGCCATTCGGGCAACACATTCATCTTTGGTGCGGGGGGTACCATTAGTGGGATACATGAAAGGCACGGGGAGGACAACCCCTTTTTCTCGCATTTTTTGCTCAATGATGGCGACGGAGAAAGGAATCTTAATGCCGTCAAGATATGCCTCATGAAGAGTGGATGATTTGCATATGAGCATCGTGTAGAACTGGCGAATTTCGGATTTGAAGACTTTGTTGCTCGTAGGGGAGAGAAATGAACACCACCCTCGACGGTGGAAAAGGGCTGTGACTTCACCGGGGAGCTGCTCCCAATTAATAAATCGCTCAATATGAATGGTGCGAGTGGCCGAGAAATAGCATTCGGCCCAATGACGTTCTTGGACGGATCGAAATACTGCCACACCCTCGTCATCGAGTATGGTAGTGTCATCATATTTTCGAGGACGAAAGTTTGCTTGGCGGGGTCGCAGCATGGTCGGATAGACAGAGAGAGATATAGAGGTGATATGGTGTTGAAGAGAGAGAATGAAATGGAGTGGTGAAAGTATAAGAGAGGAAGGGGGTTGAGGGTGAATTTATAGGTGTGGGGGGTTGACTTTTGGTGGGAAATGGGAATAGGTATGGAGGGAGATAAATGTGGGAATGAATTTGGAGTTGAAAGTGGTAGGGGGAAGTTTTAGAGGGTAAAATTTCGTTGGAAAAATGAATGGAGGGAAAGAGGATAAGAGAATGAATTAGGAAAAGACGGGGGGAATAATCTGCCAGGACCACCGAACCGATTCGCACTGTACCCCGAGCCAGTTCTCCCCCGAACCGATTCACCCTGTGGTTCAGGGGATCTTGCTGTCTTGGAAGTCTTGTTTCTCTCATCTCTCAAATTCTAAGGGCTCTCTCATGCCTCAACACTTGTATACGGCCCCTTAAGATATCTTAGACCCTCAGGTTCCCAGAAAATCCTCTACCACGCCCTCCAAATATGTGCAAGCTTTCTCCAAAATGTGTGCTACCTTGATCCCTATCATGAATTGTGCCTCTGGACTCGTAAATATCCTAACTCATACACTACTACTGTACACAAGAATTCACCTAATACGCATCGAGGGTGTGACGACCTCTCATTTTCAGCTTAATCTACACCGTAAACGGGGTCTGATAACCAAATGATGTTGACTTCTTCCACACACGCCTCTAGATATGGTTTTAGGCGTTATCCATTCACCTTGAACGTATTCCCCCTTCTAAATCTTCTAATTCCATAGCTCCGTAAGGGAATACATTCTTCACAACGAACGGGCCAGTCCATCGAGATCGCAACTTTCCCAGAAATAGATGAAGTCGAGAGTTATAGAGAAGCACTTTTTGCCCGGGAAAAAACTCTTTGCGTCGAATAATCTTATTATGGGCGAGTTTCACCCTTTCTTTGGAAATTTTTGCGTTCTCATACGCGTCATTGTGTATCTCTTATAACTCATATAATTGAAGCTTGCGAGCTTCACCAGCTTTATTAATGTCATAATTCACCTTCTTAATCGCCCAATATGCCTTGTGCTCTAATTCAACGAGAAGATGGCAAGGTTTTCCATACACACAACGGAATGGGTACATGACGAATGGGTTTTTATATGCAGTACGATAGCCCTATAGTAAATCATTCAATCGAAGTGACCAATCTTTTAGGTTGGGATTAACGGTCTTTTCGAGGATGTGCTTGATTTCCCGATTCGCTAATTCGGCCTGCCCATTTGTGTGTGGGTGATAGGTCGTTCCAACCTTGTGAATGACGCCATACTTTCCCATGAGCTTCTCGAATGACCTCTTACAAAAGTGCTTCCCATTATCACTAATTATCACTTTTGGAGCATCGAAGCGAGAAAGTATGTGTTCCTGTAGGAACCTAATCACCACTTTATTGTCATTTATCTTGGTAGCTATGGCTTCCACCCATTTAGAAACGTAGTCTACATCGATAAGGATGTATAGGAAACCAAAGGATGAGGGGAAAAGGTACCATGAAGTCAATACCCCAGCAGTCAAAGATCTCAATAATTAGTATCGGGGTTAATGGAATCATGTCTCGTCGGGTAATCTCTCCCATCCTTTGACACCTAACGCAAGATTTGCAAGAATTGGGCCAATTGAAGCCGCTTTGAAGAATCTTAGTGGCCGTCTTTTTCGTCGAAAAGTGACCTCCACAAGCTTCCGAATGACAGAATTATATGACTTTCGGTATCTTATCATTCGGTACGCATCGTCGGATGATTTGCTCAGCGCAATATTTAAAAAGGAAGGGATCGTCATAGAAAAGCATGTGCGACCAAGTAATAAACCTTTTCTTATCTTGCGATGTCCATTCGGGAGGGACGGCTCCTGTGACAAGATAGTTCACTATATTCGCAAACCAGGGCTAAGAAGAGGTAGCAAATAGTTGCTCATCCGGAAAATATCTGTCTATAGGTATCAGATCACTAGGTACGTCGGACGAAAGCCGAGATAGATGATCGACGATGATTTTTTCTACTCCTTTTTTATCTCTAATCGAGAGATTAAATTATTATAGGAGTAGGATCCACCTAATGAGGCGCGGCTTTGCGGATTTCTTTATAAGGAGGTATTTTAAAGCCGCGTGGTCGGTGAAATAAGTGATGGGTGACCCAATGAGATAGGATCGAAATTTGTCTAGAGCAAATACTACGGCTAGTAATTCCTTCTCCATAGTGGAGTAATTGATTTGTGGTCCTGTAAGAGTCCGTCTAGCATAGTAGATGACATGAGCCTTTTTATCCTTCCTTTGGCCCAAAACATCCCCTATTGCAAAATCACTTGCATCACACATGAGCTCGAATGGTAAGGAACAATCCGGCGCTTTCATGATGGGAGCAGAAACAAGCATTATTTTTAACTTTTCAAAAGCACTTTGGCATGCTTCATTCCACTCAAAGGGCGTATCCTTCATAAGGAGGTTGCTTAAGGGCCTAGCGATGGCGCTAAAGTCCTTAATGAACCTTCAATAAAACCCTGCGTGGCCTAAGAAGGAGCACACGTCTTTGAGCAATTTTAGTGAGGGTAGATCGGCTATGACATCTATCTTAGCTCTATCAACTTCAATCCCTTTGAATGAAACTATGTGGCCAAGAACTATTCCCTTAGTGACCATAAAATGGAATTTCTCCCAATTTAGCACTAAGTTCTTCTCCACAAACTGGGTAAGTACTTTTTCCAGATTTGCCAGACAAAGATCAAAAGAGGTGCCAAAAATGCTAAAGTCGTCCATGAACACTTCAAGTCCTCTCTTAATCATGTCACTAAATAGACTCAACATGCACCTTTGAAAGGTCGCGGGTGCATTACATAAGCCGAATGGCATACGTTTGTAGGCAAACGTACCAAAGGGGCAAGTGAAGGTCGTTTTTTCCTAGCCAAGTATATATACCTCAATTTGGTTATATCCAGAGTAACCATCAAGGAAACAGTAGTAAGGTTGTCCTGCTACTATCTCAAGCATCTGATCAATAAATGGCAAGGGGAAGTGGTCTTTCCTAGTTCCTGCATTGAGTTTCCGGTAATCAATGCAAATGCGCCACCCGGTGGTGGTACGTTAAGGAACTAGCTCTCCCTTAGCATTTTCAATCACTGTCATGCCCGACTTCTTCAGGACAACTTGAATGGGGCTCACCCACTTGCTATCCGAGATTGGATAGATAATCCCGGCATCTAATAACTTAATGATTTCGATCCTCACCACTTCTTTCATATTGGGGTTTAGCCTTCTTTACATTTCTCACTAGGGATTTACATCCTCCTCGAGGTGGATCTTGTGGGTGCAAATCAAAGGACTTATCCCCTTCAAATCAGAAATATACCAACCAAAATCACTTTGTTACTTCCTCAGAATCTTTAATAACTTACCCTCATGCTCTTCACCTAGGCTAGAGGAGACAACAACAGGAAATGTATCGTCCTTTCCTAGATATGCATATTTAACATGGGAGGGTAGTTTCTTCAATTCGAGAGTTGGAAATTTATCGGTGGAGGGAACCATGCATGCCTCCCTTGCGGTAACTCCTTGAATCGAGAAACCCAACTTACATCTCTCGCGTCTTCGTCCGACGCTCTCTCATCAAGTAACTCTCTCAACTCCCCAACTTCCTTCTCAAATTCAGTATATGCCCCCTCACTCTCGTGGATCGACACTAAGTAGGTCCCTAGGGCATCTCCATAATATTTTCCCTCAAAGTACTCCTCTACGATCTCGTCGATTAATCTCACCACGTGAAGATCATCTTTTTCCCCTGTATGTTGGGATATATGGAAGATGTTAGTCTCTAAGGTCATATTCCCGAAGGTGAGTTGCATCTGCCCATTTCGAGTATTGATTATTGCGTTAGCCGTAGCTAAGAATGGGCGCCCGAGAATGATGGGAACATGATTATTCGAGGCGAAGGAGGCTCCATATCCCAAATGAAAAAGTCCACTGAAAAGTAGAAAGTGTCAACTTAGACGATCACGTCCTCAACTATACCTTTTGGTATCTTCACGGTTAGATTCATCAATTGGAGAGTGATCTTTGTGGGCTTGAGGTTGCCTAGATCAAGTTGCCTATAGATGGCGTAAGGGAGGATATTGACACTTGCTCCTAAGTCCAGTAAAGCTTTTTCAATTTTATTTTCTCCAATGATGCAGGAAATGGTGGGTGCATCGAGATCTTTGAATTTTAGCGGGAGATCATTAAGTAGAATGGAGCTCACATTTTGTGCTAGAAATACGTTTTTCTTTACCTTCATCCTCCTCTTCACTGTTAACAAGTCCTTGATGACTTTTGCATAAGCTGGAATCTGCTTAATGGCATCGAGGAAAGGTAAATTTAACTTTACTTGCTTTAGCACGTCTAGTACTTCATCACGGGGGTTTCCTTTGTGGGAACGAACTAGACTTTGAGGAAACGGTTCCGCGGATGGTGGTTTCACTACTACCTCGGGCTCACTAGTGTCTTCTTTATTACTCTCTTTCAAGGGGATATCTTCGGCCTCTTTCGTGCTAGGTGAAATCTCCTTGTCTTTGGTTGCGTCGTGTGGAAGAGGTGATAAATCAACGACTCTCCCACTACGAATAGTGGTCATAGCTTGACATTGTTCCTGATGTTTTGTAGAGGTGGAGCTAACACTAGTTTGACCTTGAGGAGGTCTTTGGCCCTGGGCAGAAAACTTGCCCTTCTCTTGGATACTCAACGATGATTGTATCTTTGAAATGGTCGCATTTATGTCGTTGATCATTCACTCATGTCTATCAGTGGTTGCATTCTGGGCAGTGATGAATTGGTTCATCGTATCCTTGAGACTTCTCCGTGGTGGAGTGATATATGGCCCTGGAGGTTGTGGTGCTTGCACATGTCCCTGCATGTGAGGTGCTTGTTGAAAGTGTGATGGTGGGGGAGGGTAAACGTGTGAATTAGGATTCATCGCATTATTTTATTGCCCATAGCTAAAACTAGGATGGTTTCAGTGCGGTGCACTGAAATTACCCTTAAATCCTCCTACACCACTCACTTGCTCTTGAAGCATAACTTTGTAGGTGGGTATCGTCGGGCATTCCTCTGTTGAATGTCCCACCTAACAAATAGCAAAACACCTTCTCAATGGGGTTCGGGATGGAGCCAGTTGGTCCTCTTGCACATATCTCAAGTACTTCTCGCATTACTTTCTCAAGTAGATCGAGTCTACGGGCCGTCATAATATACTTTTTTACGTGAAATAGGTCGGCCGCCGATGAAGTGGTGGTCATTTGGCGCGTTCGATTATGAGCACTAGGGTCAGATTTATCCCATGCTTGGGTAGTCTCGGCGACATACCTCGGGTGAAGCTCGGCATCATTGGCGTCTAGGTCGAGAAAGGTACCATCACACATGGTTTCAACGAGTTTTTTGGAATTTATATTCAGCCCATTATGAAAGAAGGAAATGATTTGCAATTTATCAAATCCATGATGAGGGCACGAAGTGATTAACTCGTTAAAACGCTCGTAACATCGATCAAACGACTCATTTTCTGATTATCGGAAGGTTTGAATTTGAGCCATGATGGATTTCGTTCGATGTGGGGGGGGAAATTTCTTAAGTAATTTAGATTGCAACTCGTTCCATGATGCAATCGAGTTTGGAGGTAAAGACCATATCCAGGTCTTAGCCTTGTCCTTTAGCAAGAATGGGAAGAGTTTAGGCGGATCACATCTTCTGTGCAAGTTTGATTGCCGAGGGTCTCGCACGCCTCCTCAAATTCCTGGATGTGGAGATATGGATTTTCTGATTCCATTCTATGGTAGTTGGGAAGTATCTGGATCATCCCATTCCTAAAGTGAAATTTCCTTGCATTATACGGGAGTAAAATGCATCCCGGAGTGACAGTTCGCTCGGGATATAAGATTTCTCTCAAAGGGCGGTACGGGACCTCTTCCTCACCTGTGGATACACTACCGTGTTGTGACATGTCTCTCTCACTTGATGACTCTGTATCCTCACTTGGTATGCTCGGAGCGTGCTCTGTGGTTTGTCCTAAGAGGGATTTAGGAGTGTTACTTGCAATTGAGTGTGGAGGCGTGGGAGGTGGAACCCATAATTGTGGAACGTTTGGAAGTGTGAGGGCTATCAGGGTCGTACTCAACTATCGGGTTTTCGTGAATGTTGGTTGGAGTATTTTGGGGAGTTAGAGTGAGTTCAGGATTTTGTATTAACAGGCTTTTGATAGATGAAGTATATTTTTGTGCTTTTTTTATTTTATTTTTTTTGGTCGAAGTTTTAGATTAACAGAATTTAACCTACGTCTACCTAAATCCCCAGCAACGGCGTCAAAAACTTGACGCGACTAAGAATGTGTCTCTAAAGTGCATACTCTCTATGCTCAAGTGCAAGCCTGTCACATTAGTAATAAACCTGATAAGTCAGGATCGTCTCCATGGGGAAATAGGACGAGAAAATCGTGACGACGGAAGGACAGACGGTCAACCTAAATTCAACTCTAAGAAAAATGAAAAGATGATCGATTTGCAAATAATCCTACTAAGTAAAAAGAAACTAGATTAAGACTATGGAACTAACGAATTAAGCAAGGATTAATAACTACGAATGAAGTAATAAATATGAAGAGAAAAATAGGCCGGAAATACAATCCCCTAACCCCTAGTGTGTTGCTAGTATAAAATTAATCATAAACTTAAGTGATTAATCAGACCCAGAATTTAGTACTCCTAATCATTACATATATGAGGTTCAATCCCGCACCATACATGATCAGAGGAAGAGTAAAGAGGTATCACGATAGCTACACTCGCATTGCATTCTGAAGCATCCCAGTTACCCCGAAGCAAACGAGATCCAAAGATCTACAATGGTTGTGCTCGCTACGCAACACGGTCTAATAAATCCTTAATTTTAGAGGATTAATTTTATACACATGCAACTCTCACATCGGGGTTGAGTTCATGCATCCCATCCCTAAAAAATCTAGCTGGATATATTGAACCTAACTATGCATAAATTAACTACGTTGCATGTGAAAGAAATCATGATGAAAGTATACTGAAACATGCAAGAACAATAATAGAGAGAATGAAAATTGAATTAAAACTTGCAATCAAACCCAGAAATAATTGATCTTAAAGAACCAAATCAAAGCTATGTTCCTAGGGTATTCTCCTCCTTTTCTCTCTATTAAAAACTATTCAAAACTGTCTTTTCTAAGTCAATACAAAGATACAAATACGTTTTAGAAAAGTTTGTAACATATTAGAACTCTTTAGACCAATCAGCATTTAAGAAGAATTTCGCATCTCAGGCACCTCGAACCGGTTCGCAGGTACCCCGAACCGGTTCGCCCACCGAACCAGTTCACCATGTGGTTCGGGAAAACTTGCTAGTTGGAGCCTTCTTTCCTTCATTTCCAACACTTAGAAAATTTTCATGTTTTCTTTCTTGGATTTTTCTTCAACTTCAAGGGGTCAAAACTCTTTCACCGTAGATCGGATTTGGGTGTCATTTTTTTCCAGTGTTATCATTGTTCCGATCTATTCAACTTTCCAGTTGGCCCCACCTCTGAGATTAGGCTGCAGAATTACAAAAATGCCCTTAAACTTGCCTTCCTAGACTTTCTTTCATTGTTTCGATTTCTCTTTCGCATCGCTTGCATACTTTACCTGTAAAAGACATAAGAGAAACACAAAACACGAAATACTTGCCAACGAAGGTTAGTAGCATAATTATGAGTTAAATCCATATCAATTGCACCACTCGGGTTCACAAAGGTACCGAAATTAAGGGGATAAATATACAATAATAATTCCCGATCAAATACGCAGGGGTACTACTGGCCAACAATGCACGCTGATTGCACAACTTATGCCAAGAAATGCGACAAGTGCCAACGATTTTCTACTATATGAAGAACTCCTCAGGCACTGTTAACACCAATCACTTCCCCTTGGTTATTTTCCATATGGGGAATATATTTAGTCGGGCCTCTTCCAACTACAAGAGGACGATTCAAATATTTGGTGTTGTTGTGGATTATTTCACAAAATGGGTGGAAGCTGAACCTTTCATTGATATGGCCTATGAAAGGGTCTATCAATTCATTTGGAAGAATATTATTTGCAAATATGGTCTGCCACATGCTTTTATCACTGATCATGGTACCCAATTTGATAATAAGGAGTTCGATGCGTATTGTTTATAGTCTAACATTCAAAAGATTCATCTGCTATGGGTCATCCCCAAAGTAACGGGAAAACAGAGGTGACAAACAGAACTCTATTGAATGGGTTGAAGAAAAGGATGGATGATGCTAAGGGAAACTGGATAAATGAGTAGCACTCAGTGCTATGGGCTTACCGAACAACTCCACGAACAGAATTGGGGAATCTCCTTACATGTTAGCTTTTGGGAGTGAAGCAGTGATACCTGCTAAATTAGGATTACCTACTCATAGGGTTCTTAATTTCAATTCTCCGATAAGCGATTAGATGAGACGTTTGGACTTGGACATGCTCGAAGAAGTCATAGAAGACGCAACAATCCGAAATTTAGCTTATCAGCAAAGGACCTCCTTGTTCTATAATAAAAGAGTCAAGAAATGTGATCTCAAGGAGGAAGATTATGTGCTCAAGAAGGTAATTCAAAAGCACAATAAATTGGAAGCCAACTGGCATGGGCCCTATCGTGTCATAGCTGTTGTTCAACCTGGCACTTACAGAATAGAAACTCTAAAAGGAGAAGAATTCAAGAATCCTTGGAATGTAGAGCACCTACGAAAGTATTACCTGTAATGTAACTACACATGTACCCCATTATTTCAGAATAAATGAAAATGCGTATTTCTCGATATTCATTTGTGCTATTTTTTTCGTAGTACTAGTGCTACACACTAACCTAACTCAGTAACAACAAAAATTTTCCCAATAAAGTTGGTCGACATTAGCACAAACACCAACAAAGTTGGTCGGCATCAGCACAAATACTAATAAAGTTGGTCGATATCAGCAATCACCAACTACAAGTTGGTCGACATCCACACAACCAATAATGTTGGTACAACAATCGAGCAAGGCAAGGCCTATTTGATTATGGGTGACCCAACGGAATCTAAACTACGCAAGAAGATGGGTAAAATATCCATTGCCTAGGCACCAAGGTAATTATTTACATAAATGATTGCTAGAACTAAGCAGGAACATGGGATAAAAATAATTCCATTACTTAGGCACTTTTGGGTGATAAGTCACTACAACTAGGCAAACATATGGGACAAAGTTCCATTATCTAGACAATCAAATCAACAAAGGACAAAGTATCCCTTTATAGATATATACTAAGCGAAGTACAACATTATTATAGTTAATCTTATAAGAATTGACAAGATAAATATCATACAATTAGTTTATTTCCAAGAAAATAAAATTATAAAAAGTTAATTTTTCTTCGTTAAACAATCACTAACGAAATACAAATAGCCTATTCTATTGGTTTCTTTCCTTCAGAATTAGGTACAGGCTCCATTCCAGTTGGAGGGTCATCTAAAGCAAAAGAAGAGTTGATAAAATTCAAATCTTATAGCATTTTGGTGTTGCTCGAGCTGGGTCGGTCAAGCAGATGTTGAGGTCGGGATATCTCAAAATCTTCATGAAGATTTTAGTCACCAAGCTATTTGGAAATCAAACACTGAGGAATGGAGCGGGCTGGAATCCAGCTAACATCTAGTTTAAAAGGAGGCACTGGCAGATCAGGTAATCCGGGCTCATACCAATCCCACGGCTTTGTTCCTTGTTCGACCTTTATCACAGTTAAGGCGTTCAACCATCCCTATTTGTATCCCTCTTTGTTGGTTTGTTTCGACCTGGCATCAAGATAACATAAAGCTTCATTATATCCCCCCATCCAAAACTCCCTGGGCAGCTTGTGGAATATATAAGTCAATCGTTCAACATGCTGATGAAGCCACTTCACCAAATTTTCTTTACTCTCCAATGCAGAACTCTGGTTGGATAGTTGTTTAGTAAGAGTTTGAATTTTTTGGGATATCTCAGATAAAGATTGATTTTTTGCCTTCAGTTAAATAGCTTGATTTTCTAAGGCCTGTTGAGTCCTAGTCTCTTTAATGCTGCTCTAATCAGCTCTTTCTCTACCCCGCGAAGAAGATGTAGGTCTGTCCCTTTTCAAAATTTCTAACTCTTCCCTCAAAGAGTCATTCTCAGTCTCCAAAAATGAAAAACCTTCATCATTAACTAGGACGAGAGCTCTAGACGAAGCAGAAGATTTTAGTTGACTCAGATCTTCCCTTAAAGTAATATTTTCATCCTCCAGCAGCTTAGCAATATTTCTATGCTCCTTAATCTCAAGTTTTAACACACTCTCTCTTTTATTATGGGATGAAATAAATTTGTCATAACCCCGATGAGTACTCAAATGTTGGTACTTCTTCTCATAACCTTCATACAGAAGAGCAGTGGCTTCCTTATGTTGAAGCTGAAGTTCTTCGATCATTCCTTGAAGATCCTCAATCATTTCATAGTAAGCCACGTTATTTGCAACATCTCGATCAATTAGACATTTTAAATATTGGTAAGCATCAATTGCTCGCTCAGAGGCATCAGACCCAAGAATATCAATTATTTATGCTTCAGTGAAATCTGCACGACCAGCTTTGAAGTAATCAGTACACTTCCTCATCAACTCTGTATCATAAGCTGACAATAATTACATCCTGGCAATGAACTAGCAAGGAAAAGCAAAACCAGATCAACACCAGCACAGCTATATTGAACAAGTAAAGGAGAAACTCATAATAAATAACAAAGCCCATTTTATTGATTATAAGAGAAGAGAATACAACCAATGGTACAAAATAAAAAGGGAAAAAAATAGAAAAAAATAGGAAATTGCCAAACCACTTTACATCTTCTCCTTATTCCTTACAACATCTTCAGTTGATTTTAAGGAAGGAATTAGTTACTCGGTAAGCGTCTCGCGTTGCTCGACAGAAGTGATTATCTGTTGAACTTGCTCGGAGGACTGAGGGATATTGGCAGCAGGTGTTTGTTCACTATCAACAAAGAAGATTCATCATATTCAGCTTCATCTTCTTCTTCTTTAAAAGCAGAAGGAGGTCCATGAACATGTCTCTGAAATAGTTCAGAATCGTCAGTAATATTCAACTCTTTTAAAGATGCAATTCATCCATCCCTAAAGAACTTCAAACTTGCATACTCCATTTGGGTAGAGGCAACAGTTATAGCTTTATTCCACCCTTTGTCCCAGTTAGAGATAAAGGCCTTCTTCACAACAGCTTTTCTCTTCACCCTCTCCGAGGAAGTCTTTTCCCTAAGAAGCTCTTCGACAGACTTCAGCTTCTCGTTAAGGTCTTTCTTATACCGTTCAGCCTCTTCAAGCTTGCCCTCAGCTTTCACCTTGCTCAAAATGGCAACCTTCCATTTCTCCTCTGCCTCCTTGGAAACATTTACAGCTTATTGTCGAGCCGTATCAGCCTCTCGCTGAAATGCATCAGCCTCTTACCAAGCTGTATCAACCTCCTTAGAAGCTTCCTCAACTTTCTGTTGAGCTGTTTGAGCGGAATTGATTCTATTTTCCTAAGCAGCTTTGTCCTCTTCGTACTTCTGTCGGGACTCCACTAAAGATTTTGATAACCCAGTAAGGGCTTCTTCTACTCCACTGGATGAAGTTGAAGCCTTGATAGCCTCATCCTTCTCCAGGATATTATTAAAGTACACCAAATACTGCAAGAAAAAAGAAGCCCAAGTCAGAATATGAGCATTGTACAAAGAAGTAAAATGACAAGTGTAATGACACTTACTGATACAAGATGTTAGGCTGCCAAGTCAGTAACCTTCTCTCGAGGAATAGAAGTCTCAGCAGCTCGGCAGTCAGGAAGAGTTCCAAACCTGATTAATTTCTTGGCCAAGCCAGGAGTAGTGAGTGCTGGAGTACTAACTCTCAAAGAAGGTACCTCAACCCCAGAAGGTTGGCCAGCAGCATCCACGATCTTCAAAGCAAGACCCCTTCTCAATCTTCTAAAAGGAATAGCTTCAATCAAAGGTGCTGCCTCTTCTTGAATAAGGACAACCCCTTCAATCAAAGGTGTTGCCTCTTTAGGTGCAACAGGGGGCCTTCTTGCTGATATCCTTGGTAGTTGTGACTGCTCCACCAGATGGAGCAACATCTTTTTTTTTAGTCCCTTCAGCCGGGACATCATCTTTGCTCTTCTTCGCCCCATCATCACCAGGGGAAACCTTGGAAAAGAGATTAGGAATTAGCTCAGCAATAGAAGTACCTAAGTCACATAAAGATTCTTCAACAAATGAAGAAGATGCTGGAGCCTACTCAAGGTCAATCACCAAGCGAGGAACAAAAGGTCGAGCAATAAAAGAAGAAGTGGTGTTCTTGTATCGCAGCAAATAGAAAGCAGACCTCACGTGTTTCCCAGCTATTGCTTGATGCAATCCCCAGATAAATTTTAAATATTTTATATTAATATCACTCTCTTTTGGGGATTTTCTCTTACTGTCAACTGCAACATACAAAAAATAAATGTCAGTGACGCATTTTATCAAACAAAAATAGAGCTAAATTAAAAAATAAAAACAACCTATCCCATTGCCATAAAGTGGGCATCTGGGACCTTGGTATACGTCTTTCCCCTTTAATGGGGGGTGTTGCCAATTTTTTATCATAACCCCATGTTCAAAATAATCCCTATTAGCATCAGGGAGATTGACCACTAAAGCTTTGTTAAAAAACCTAGTTTTTAAATAAAAGGTGGTATCCCTAGTAACCCATTTATAATAATACACAATTTTAGGAATCCCTAGACGAGTTTCATGAATTTGATTCAACCTATGTACGCCATTAACTACCCTCCATGTATTTGGAACTACTCTTACAAGAACAATATCAAAATGTTGGCAAAATTCCAAACATGAGGGATTAGGCGGGAAAGAAAAACCACATTTTGCTACAAAAATGGAAGGAAACCGATGTCCCTCGGCTAAAGAAAATAAATCACAAGGGCAAGGAGGTTCTTCTAAAGTAACCCAAGAAGGAATTCTAAAATCGGCCCTAAACTTATCCAGCGATTCGATAAGGTAAACCATGATGGCTAAATCGAATAAAGAAGAAATAAGCAAGAAGTTCTTACAGAAAAATTAAGAAATCAGCTAAGCAGATCAACTGAGAAGACGATCGTAAGAAGAAAAGTGAGAAGATGGAAAGTTTGAGAATCTAGATGGCAAAAGGTAGAAAATAATCTGCTTTTACTGCCTTTTTATACGCTGCTTTGGAAAATGGGAAAAGTAATGATTACAGATGACGACAATTGCGTTTCCGAAGGCTAAAATATACAAGTTACCAAGCGTTCGCAAAAAATTTGAAATATTTTCAAGTTTTCCACTTCGCGCTCAAAACTAGTATGCTGAGAAAAAAAATTCACAACTGTCGAAGGGCTGTAACCAAACAAGGCATGGGAAATGTGCCCGAGCAACCTTTGGGCATAATATTTCACACACTCGCATCCAATCTCAACTATGAAATATTGGGGGATTCTATTGATACAAAAATTAGTCAGCTGACGTGGACCAGTTATGATAAGATATGTGTCGTCCAACATGGCATAATTATATACACCGAGTAGCTTAACATGCCGAGCTACTCAGTATACCAAGAAAATATCTGGGAAGACCAAACGACTAAGACAGATTCAATGAATATTCGTATTATGTACCAATACATATGCCTATCTAATAACGGCGTATTGTCTATTCACATGGCCAGCCCAAGGGCTATAAATACATTATAATACCCTCATAACGGGTAAGCTATCATAAGCAAAGCTAATCAAGATTAAGGCAAAACACCCAGCAATACAAGACAGTGGACGTAGGCCATTTCATTAAGGCTGAACCACTTTAAAAATCATTTGTCGTATTTCTTTATTCATATTTATCTGTGATTAATTAATTAGAACAAATCTAGTTTTTTACATCAAGAATCATGATATTTTATAACAACACTCATCATTTATTTATGGTGTTTAGTTCTAAATTCAAAGTCTTGTCACTTCTAGAAAAACTTATTACAGTTTTCTTTATATTGTTCCAATTCAAACAAAATGGCCTTGTATTTTTGTTAAAACACAATACTTGAATTTGTTAACTATGTTATTTTCTTTCGAAATTCATTTTTGTAGTCTCAAATTATTGGCATCAAGAATTGTATTCTTTCTCATCCAACAACAATAGTTTGTTCAATGTCTTAACTTTATTTATCAAATCAAATTCCAAAGTGAAATCACTTAATAGACATAAAGATACCGAACCTTAGTGAATTCACGTAAACTTTTCTTAACTCTCTCAGGACTTCTAATACTAGTTGGTTTTGTAGGAAAGTTTTATCTAGATTCAATCATATCATAGACACTATCACCCAAAGTGCCTTGTATGAAACTACGGATCTCAGTCGGTGTCGTGGGCTGTCCCCACTCCCTCACCGCGGATACCTTACCCGGATCAACAGATATCCCCCGGTCGGAAATAATATGCCCCAAAAACTGAACCTCCTTCAGCCAAAACCCGCACTTCTCATACTTTGCATACAGCTCGTTCTGACGTAGCGTCTGCAAAACCTACCTCAAATGCTCGGCGTGCTCCTCCTCTGTCTGGGAATATACCAGAATGTCATCAATGAAGACAATGACGGACTGATCTAGGAACTCTCTGAACACCCTATTCATCAAGTCCATAAACACGGCTGGAGCGTTGGTCAAACCAAAAGGCATAACCCGAAACTCGTAGGAACCATATCTCGTTAAGAAAGCAATCTTCAATACGTCCTGCTCCCTAATACGTAGCTGATGGTACCCCGACCTCAGATCTATCTTCGAAAAGAAAGTTGCTCCCCTCAGCTGGTCGAACAGATCTTCGATTCGAGGCAACGGATATTTATTCCGTATCGTGACCTTGTTCAGCTCCCGATAGTCTACACACAATCTCAGTGAACCATCTCTCTTCTTCACAAATAACACTAGAGCGCCCCAAGGTGAGGTACTCCTACGAATGAAGCCCTGACCAAACAGCTGCTCTATCTGATCTTGTAGCTCTCGCATCTCTGCCGGAGCCATACGGTACGGTGCGCGTGCTATAGGTCTCGTATCTGGCAATAAATTTATAACAAAGTCTATCTCTCGACTGGGGGGTAGGCTTGGTATCTCCTGAAATACATCGGAATACTCCCTGACAACTGGGATCGAATCTAAGGGAATCACAACCTCCTTAGAGGTATCCTCCTCTAGGTAATACAAATGAGCGGTCGAACCTCCCTCTGGGCGAGGTATCGCCACTACAAACATCTCTTGCCCCGGAATGGCAAAAACAATGCTCCCACCGAAGCAATCAATCCTGGATCTATAAGCTGCGAGCCTATCCATACCAATAATAACATCATGCTCATGCATATCTAAGACTAACATGTCCGTAGGTAATACCAAACTACTAATCTCTATCCCCACTCCTCGGCATATAAAGAAGATAAGCGAACCATTCCCCAGCGGTGAGTCTACCTACGTTACAGTGCTCTCTACTGTGGTTAATAACCCTAAGGTCTTCACATAATATGTAGCTATAAAATAATGCGTTGTCCCAGTAACAAACAAAATTCGACCCAAAGTTTCATGGATAGAAAACATACCCCAAATCGCGGGTGGTGCCTGTGGGGCGGCTGCCTGGTGGATATTATAGATATGTCTGTACTGTAACTGCCCCTGCTGCACTGGAGCTACTGGAAAAATTGGTAGGGCTAGTACTTGAGCAGGTGCTGGGAGGGCGGCGGGAAACATAGGCCTCTGCGGCTCCTGTCGGGCACCCTGCTGCTGCTGCTGCGGGGCCCTGCCCCTATCAGGACAATCCTGGCATTTATGGCCATGCGTGCCACACACGAAACATCGGCCTCTGAAGTTACTCCCCCTCTGACCCTGCTGCTGACGGTGTCGGCCTTGCTGACTTGGGACTTTATTCCCCTTTCGAAACTGCTTCACTTCATTACGGTGTTGACTGGTCTCGTTTTTCCCCTGGTCTTGCTGGCCTTGGGGGGAGATTTGCGGAAAAACTATGTCAGGGCGAGGACAATCCATCCACTTGTGACCCGGTTGTACACATTTATAGCAGAGTTTCAAAATTCTTCGCTGGTCAGATTGTAGTTTATCCCCAGTCTGATTCGGACAAGATTTATGTTTGTGATCGTCCATTCCACAACCGAAACACCTCTTTGTGGTTTCATTCGGAACCTGACTTCGTTGGCCCTGACACTTTTGCCCTTGTACATAAATCTCGTTACTTCTGGAACTTACTCGATCTTGATTGTTTTGTTGTCGTAGATTCGGTGCCTTCGCACAATTTTCAATGTTAGTCACATGCATTTGGTTAACCTCTCTAGGTCTTTTGCCTCCTTTAAGTTGTATGCTGCGTTCTTGGTATTGTAGAACTGCAGTGGTAACTGCTTGTGCCACGATACCTGCTAACTCGGCGGTTGATATTCTTTCTGGGGATACCTGAGGTGTGAGTCGATCTTGCTCGTTGACTCCCCTAACCGTTTTAGCTAGTTCTTCTTGAGGATTCATCTGAAATTTAAGTAAATTTAGATGAGTTCATCATTCAAATAAACAAATCGCAGAAGTACGAATTTCCAATGTATAGAGATAAACACAACATTCCTAGGATTAGGGCTCTATATCAAAGAAAGCTCAGCGGAAACATAATAAGTCGTACAGATCCTAAAGGACACTAGAACCTGATGCTCTGATACCACCTGTGACACCCCGACTAATTAAATACCGGGTAGCTACTCCTTTATTAAATTAATTCAAAATGCCAAGTTGGTTCAGTTAATAGCATCACTGTCAAAAACATTTAATGATTACTAATCACCTAGTATTTAAAAAGTAAGTTGTCAAATTTTAAATTAAATCTGATTAACATGCAATAAAAGAATTACGAAAGAGTAACGTAACCATTTACCATAACGAAGCAATAGAATCACCAACAAATAATAATAAGTCTGGAGGAAATACTCCTCGCAACAATCCCACAACTGAAATAATAAAACAAGTCTGAATCCTGAATTAATTACAATCCACAATCTGAATAACTGAAATATAAAATATCTATAATAGAAATGGGCGACATGCCCTACAAATGATGGAACTGAATATGGAATCAAAACCAAAGGAAGCGTCTACTAGCAAGGCCCTGTAACTTCCACAACAGCTACAGCTCGTCACCTGAATGGAAATCCTATGCATGGTGTCCTTGTGGCTGGGCACCTAAAAGGTTTTTACAAAAATATATTTGAAAGCAAACGGGTCAGAGCCCGAAAGTGGAGAGTATTTTAAAAACATCAAGTGCTTTAATAACATTAAAACAATGAATGCAAAATACATGTTAGGACGTGCACTCACATGAAATACCCACCTCTCGACTAATTGTGCACTCCTAACGTACCGTACCCATTCAAGTGATTCTCATATCTAACTAAACCGACATAAGTTCTAACCTTCCTACTCAATTCACAATATGAATTCCCAATGTTATCACTTAAATAGATAGCTTTAATTAAACTCGGATTCTCAATTATCAGCATTACCATTTCACAGCAGGTTATCCCTTTTTATCTTTATCAAGACGTTACTACAATCATACTCGCAATTAAACATAACAATTCCTTTTCATTTAACCGTATATTATTCACATCATAAATATACAATATAAGCACCCCGAGGCTAACGTGTGGTGCACACATACTCTGCTATCCATCCCGGTACATCACGTACATAAGGATTACAAATTCCGAATCTCTCAGGAATTTTTTTAGAATAAGCACAACACACAAAAATGGAGGCGAACATAATTCAACATATCCATGGTCACGTACATACCTACGCTCTATAGTCAGCTGTCTTACTAACTCACAAATAAGTCATTCTCTTGAACTATGTCCTCGAGGTACCAATCTAAATCCGGGCACACAAAGATTAGATGGCCCTAAGCAAACGTAAACCTCCCGTGATAGCAAGTATGGTAGGTATGTCATACACATAAAATCATATACATATACTAAGCATGCACACATCTTAGTAATTACCATAATTTATTAGTGGTATACTTCTCATTCTTATACCAACTTATAATGTTACGAAATTCACATATCCTCGGTTAATACTAACATTTGAATCATCAATTATTCTCACATCGTAGTTAGTCACTCACGTCCTAATCCACAGTTTTCATTTGGTTCAAATCACACTTCTATGTTTTACTCCTCAATATATCCCAAATATCCCAACTATATTAATTAGTCATCAAGGGAATGTTATCTCTACAATTAAACCAGGTTACGGGACATTAGAAATCAAATCAGGCCAAAAAGGCCAATCTGTCAACTCGTTAGAAGTCTCGTTCGAACGAGGTCGTTCGAACGAGAGTTCGTTCGAACGAAAGGGGGATCTAAGGAGATATCATTCGAACGAAAGGCATCGAACGAACATCCAACTCGTTAGAAGGCAACTGTCAGCTCGTTAGAAGCTCGTTCGAACGAGCTCGTTCGAACGACCTGGGCAGGTCTTCTAACGAGGTGACAGTTTCGAGCCCAGAATTTTCCTATCTCGTTTTTCTCAATTTTCTTCACCTCTATTCTCATCTAAAAGTCGCCCCAACAGTATTTTAAGGTTTCTAATCATCACTAAACATTCATAGGTCATAACACAACATTTATATGGGGCCAAATCTTCCTATACATCATCTAATTATCAAATCTCCCAAAGTTTTTCCCCAAATCTTATGAGTAAGAACCCTAGAATATAAAATCATTAATTTCCATAAATAAATCCGTTTTTGTAACATCAAGAGTAGTAATTCTTTTAGTTCAATCACCCAATAACAATTCTACATGCAAACCTATATCAAACTCTGAATTTATAACTCCAATCTCATAGGTTTTTATAAATCTTACAATACAATGCGATTATATATAATTTTCTAATCATGGAAGAAACATTCGCTTGAAATTAACGTAATTAAACCACTTGCCTTATATAGTTCACTGAATTTGGTGTTGGTGAATGGGTTGATTCTCCCCTTTCTCTATGGATTTCCTCCCAAGGTTGAAGATGGTGGTTTTCTCTTTGGGAACCTCTTCTAACTTCTCTCCCACTTCTTCCTATAACTCCCGTAGCCCTTAAATTAGTTAAGTGCTGGTAATGTCCTAGTGGGTTACAAAATAACCTAATATTAAGTCCCAAAATTCGTTGGTTATTATTCCCAAAATTTAAAATTACCAAAATACCCTTTTAAGTTGCCGGTATGGCCCGAAAATGCCCCGGGACCCAAACTAAACCCCCGGCTAGTGTTTTCTGACTATTTCGACCCCTTCGAACACGTTGGCGCACTCAAAATAACCATACGATTGATAAAACTAAAATTCACTTTTTAATTCACATAATTACTTTCCCGACGCGACTGACACGTGCGTCCCAACTAAATTTCCAAATTGCCGTATTTCAGTTTCGCGACAATTTCAATATATTCAATATTCATTATAATCAAATAATACCCATTATAATCAAATACCAACTCACATCTCATTAGTATTTTATCCGGATTAATTCTCAATTAATACCCATTTAATTTAATTAATCCCACAAATAAATATCAATAAAAGTACGGGGTATTACAAAACAGTTTCTAAAAAAGGTTTTTTATTAAAAGAAATGAAAATTTGTTTGTTAAAATAATAAAAAAATTACAGTTGTTTAAGTGGCACGGTAATTTGTAATAAAAAATAGCCTTGTAATGTAGAGTTGTTTATAATAAAAACAATTTTCTATAAAAAAAATATTTTATTATAAAAAAATATTTTTTAGATAAATATTTCTTTAAAAAAAAAAAGCTATAAAACAATATTTTTGTTAACTTAAAATAACTTTTTTTTAATAGTAAACATAGTTTTTTATTTATAAAAAAATATATTTTTTATTTTAATAGAAAAACTGTTTAATTTGATATCTTAGATTCGCGATTAATTAGTCTCACTGGTGCAGACCCACATCATTTAATGAATGTGGATTCGCAATAAAATTTCTCGATTAAAGAATCAGGACTTGCAAAGTAAATAATTAACACAAGGAACAAACAAGAAACAAAAAAAGTCATGAATGATTAATAACATTAACTAACTCTATAATGTTAAAAAATAATTTTTACAACTAATAAAAAATAAATAAATAAAAGTTTTAACGGTTAATAAAAATTCTTTTTATGGTCAATAAAAAAATTACAGTTATACATTTTTCATATTCAATCAATCTATTAAAAATGAAATGTTTTATTTTTTATTTTTATCCCTTTTAGTGAGTGAAGGAGTCTTTAGTTTTTTTTTTAAGTATATTTAAGATGTGTGTCTATATTTACGGATTCGTGTATCTTTTTTCTTATAAGAGACCAGATTCATCGATATTCTAAAATGTTTCATATTCTCTCTCTTCCCCAATCTTTTCTTCTCTCATTTTCTCTCTCTTCTTATACCCGGATTCTAAAATGTAAAAGTTTTTGTTCCCTCATCCGGCAAACTTGATCATTCACTTGATTCTTTTGGGAGGCCTAATAATCATTCTTTTTTAATACATTCATTTGGATGATTTTCTCCATTTTATATTCTGTTGATCCCAATGGTTCTTATTCAGATTAGAAACATAATTTATTATTGTTATTATATCTTTTCCTCTGTATCACAGTATGGGTATTATTATTTATTGAATATGTTTTTTTATATTTTTGCTGATAACAAACTAGTGTTATTATTCCTCCGATTTCTTTTTCTTTCTTTTATCAAAATGGGTATTGTTGTTTATTGGATATGTCTATTATATTGTTAATATTACAAATGACAAAGTTTTGAGATGTGCTTTAGTTGATCAAGAATTTGATTATAATTTTTTCAATCTTATCTCAAATTATAAAATTTCTATCAATTTCAGAATATACTCACTATTTTCAACCCAATTTATGTGAACGAAAACATGGGTAATTTTAATTGAACAACATTTGATTTAATTTTAATATGTTCTGATTTTTAAAAGATGTTGTTAAAAGCATTAATTTTTTTCTCACTCAGCGTAATATCTTAACATCCTAATATCATATGTTTAATATAATTTATTATCACTTTATAAATGATGCTTTGGATTGTTTTTCTAATTCATTTGCTATTTTTTCACTTTATGCACTAAAATATCAATTTTCAAAATGTTTAAAACACTATTTATGTCCTTATTAATGTTTGGAAATCTTTATTTTAGTTCCTAATATTTCAAAATGAAAATAAAATTTGTATGACACACCGCATGAACAATACATGCCATATTAGATTTGTTGGTCTATAAAATAATTTTATTTAAAAAATACTCTTACCATTTAATTCACTTGTCATTTCCATCTTACGTTTATTTTAATGATGTATTTTTAATTTTTCATAAGCTAGGGGTTGATTTTGATTTAAACCTACGTTCTTGTTTATTGTTTTAGTTATTATATTAAATTACTTCAATGATTGAAATAATTCGTTTCTTTATTTAGTGGTCATAAAACCGAATTAAAAATTGAGTTATAATGTATTCTCAAAATTAAAAATATCGATTGTACTTATTGAATGTCATTTGTATGACTTTTGAAGTTAATTTAAAATTCATTATTCTTTCATTCATGGAATATATTGGATAAAGCACACTATAACAATAAAATAATATACTTTAAATAAATTCGATCACTCATCGCGTGACTTACATGCTAATTTTTTAAAATAAGACAAAACCTCAAAAAATGAAAAATATGCACGAATAATCAATGTTCGTCAAATCCCAAGTAACCCCCAAATTAACGAGTTATTTGCATATTAAACATGTGTACAATCAAGTCGCGTTTGAGCCAAAAACCTAAACGTGTCCTTAGGCATGACAATAATAACCTGAATATGACCTAATGAACCCTAACCTTTCCTCAAAATCCCAACCCACTTCTCTCTCCCGCCGACCGATCAATCGCACGATGTCGTGTTTCCTTCTGAGGTCAAATTAATTATTTTTTTCTCTTATGTTATATTATTCATTTAATTATGTTGTTTTTCATATCCTAACTCAACAACACTTGCAATTAAATTAATTCATATATTTCTATACTCTGTCGAAATAAATTGGATTGTATCTCTTACTTTTTTTTTATGTTGGAAATAATTATGTGTCGTTATTCTTTCGCTTTTATTTTGTTATTGGTGATGGTAAAATCTTTTTTGAATGGTGGTTGACTAATTTTATAAGTAAGCAAATACTCAGCTGGAACGGTATTGGATATGATGTAAATGCTTATATTGGTATTGGGATACGATTGTTAGGCCATCTCCAATGGGTAAGACACAAACAATGTAAAGTTACATTTTGTAGTTGGTTTACATAGTGGAACAATCTAAATTTGGTTTTGGACAGGAGAGTTTTATCCGCCCAAGGGTGGGCCCCTCTTTTGTTTATATTATTTATATAGATAACACGATTTGTTTGTTTATTTTTTCAAAAAAAAAAGGTTGGGCGGACAACATTTAACCGCCCACAGTCTAAGCGGTAAACACTTATTCGCCCAGCTGTGGGTCCCATGCGGGCTCCACCGCTAGATTTGCATTCCGGCTTCATTTTCTTTTTCCAAAATGTGCATCTTTTGCTACCCATTGTGAGGAAGAAAAGATGCAAATGTGCATATTTAGCCTCTCCATTGGAGATGGCCTTAGGGAGATAAGAGAAGGAGAGACACTCGCGGATCTAGAAATTTAACATAATTTTCTTGAGCAATAAAACTAAGGGCGTGTTTGGGAGCCCAATTCCAAACCTTAGGATTGGAATTGAGACACCCAATTCCAATTTTTCTGTTTGGTACATTAAAAAAGACTATTCATTTGGAATTCATTTATAATTCATTTGGTCCAATTCCATAACTCAATTCCATTTCATTTTGTAGAGATTTTAAAATCCAAATCCATTTGGAATTAAAATCGGGACACACACTAAGGGTGTGTTTGATAACACTAATTTTTCATGGAAAATACAATATATGGAGTCATTTTCTATCTTTTGGATGTTTGATAAACAAATTTTTTCATGGAATTGATTTCCTTAAAACAAGTCACGTAACCATCTTTTCCACAAAAAGGTGGAATTAAAAAAGCTCCTCCCACCTTGGTATTTATTTTCCAGGGAAAAGAATTGTCACAAAAAAAAACAAACCAAAATGATGAAAAAAATCCAGAAAATGAATAAAAACCCAAAAATAATGAACAAAATTCAAAAAGTGAATAAAAACCCAAAAGTAAAGAAAAAAATACAGAAAGTTAATAAAACCCCAAAAATAATGAAAAAAAATCCAGAAATTGAATAAAAATCCAAAAGTAATGAAAAAAACCCAGAAAGTGAAAAAAAAAAAGTAATGGGAAAAAAAAATCTAGAAATTGAATAAAAATCCATAAATAATGAAAAAAATATAGAAAGTAAATAAAACCCAAAAAATAATGAAAAAAATCCATAAAGTGAATAAAACTCCAAAAATGATGACAAAAATCCAGAAAATGAATAATAACCCGAAAATAACGAAAAAGATCAAGGAAGTGAATCAAAACCCAAAAATAAAGAAAAAAATACAGAAAGTTAATAAAACCCCCAAAAAATGAAAAAAAATCTAGAAAGTGAATAAAAACCCGAAAATAATGAAAAAAACACAGAAAGCGAATAAAACACCAAAAATAATGAAAAAAAAATCCAGAAAGTAAAAAAAAAAAAAAAAGACTAGAAAGTGAATAAAAACCCAAAAATAATGACAAAAATACAGAAACTGAATAAAACTCCAAAAATAATGAAAAAAAACATTCGGAAAGTGAATAAAACCCCCCAAAATGATGAAAAAAATCCAGAAAATGAATAAAAACCCAAAAACAATGCAAAAAAATTCAGAAAAGTGAATAAAAACCCAAAAATAATGCAAAAAATACGGAAAGTTAAAAAAAAACCCAAAATATGAAAAAACCCAGAAAATGAATACCCCCCCCCCTCCCAAAAAAAAATGGGAAAAAAATTCAGAAAGTGAATAAAATCCAAAAACAATGAAAACAAATACAAAAAGTGAATAAAACCCCCAGAATAATGAAAAAAATACAAAAAGCGAATAAAACCCCCAAAATAATGAAAAAAAATCCAGGAAATGAAGAAACCCCCCCAAAATAATGAAAAAAATCCAGAAAATGAAGGAAACCCCCAAAATAAGGCAAAAAATACACAAAGAGGATAAAAAAAAATATATCAACCACGGAATTAAGTTTAAAAAACAGCAAAAAATTTATTAAGAAGTCAGAAACTTATTAACTAAGGAAACAAATAACAGAAAATTAAAAATGTTCAGAAAATTTAAAAAATAGAGAAAATGAAAAAAAAAACATAAAAAAATATTAGTCATTAATTTAAAAAAACACCGAAAATTAAAAAAAGTGCTTAGAAAAAAAGAGAAATCAATAAAAACAAAAAAATAATGAAAAAAATAGAGAAAATGAATAAAAATATAGAAAATAAATTTTAACCCTTGAATTAATTTAAAAAAACACCTAGAAATTTATTAAAAATCATAAATTTATTAATCAAAGAAAAAAAAAGAAAATAAAAAAGCGCTCAAAAAATTAAAAAATGGAAATGAATATTTATACGCTAGAAAACTAATAAAAATGCAAATATTTGAAAACAATTAAAAAAACAAGAAAATTTAAAAAAAGAACAGACCTTGCGATAGGGGGTTGAAATAGTTGGGGGGGGGGGGGGGGACATGGTGGAGTTGGTTTTTATTCATTTTTTTTAGTATAATTTTTCATTTTTTTATATTTGTTTTTTTTAAATTCATTTTGGGGTTAGTATTCATTTTCTGTATTTTTTTATTTTTTGGATTTTTATTCATTTTTTGTGTTTTTTCTAAATTTTCTGGTTATTTTTAACAATTTTTTGGAATTTTTATTATTTTCCTGTTTTTTATATATTTTTTCTACTTTTTTTTTTCATGAAAAATATTAGAAATCAAGCACATAAAAGATGAAGAATAAAATATTTTCCACCTAAAAAATAATTGCAATCAAACAACACCATCAAATTTTTTTCAAGAAAATTCCAAATTTTAAATTTCATGAAAATTTACCCTCTGCATTTTATTTTCATCTTATTTATCAAACACACCCTTAACGCTAAAACACACAAATATCCAAGCAGCTCACGCCTCTTTCCTCTCTCCTTCAAGCCGGCAGCTTCCACTCTCCATTCAAGCCGGCAGCTCTCTCCGGCCACCCCGACAGCCCTCTCCTCCCACGCCACCAGCTCTCTCTCCGGTCATTTTCAGGTACGAAATCATTTTTCTGTCCGATCGTTGCTCAAATCTACACTTGAACCGATCGTTACTGAAATCATTTTTCCGGTTCGATCTGTTATTCATTGGTCCGATCTGTTATCAAATGATAAACATCCAGATAGATTTGAGTTTTGATAACAAATGAATACCTGGATTGTTTGCACCAGAACGTTGATAACATTTGAAATATTCAATGAAACAAATGAATACATGTGATCTGTTATCAAATGATAAACATCCAGGTAGATTCAGATCTCTTTTCCTGTTATCCAAAGATCACAAGTATCAGATTGGTTTTTAATTTTTTAATTAAATAACAATGGTCTGTTTTTTTTTTTAATTAAATAATCATGATGTTTTTTTTTAAATTAAAGAATAATGATCTGTTTTTTAATTTTTAATTAAAGAATAATGATTTGTTTTTAATTTTTTAATTAAATAACAATGATATGTTTTTTTAATTAAAGAATAATGGTCTGTTTTTAAATGTTTAATAGTTCACAAACTATTAAAATTCAAAAAGAATTCTGTAATTGATCCAAACAAGGGTTTTAGAATTCTACTAGAATTCCAAACGAAATCTACACTTAAACCAAACAATTGAAATGGAATTGGAATTCCTTATATTCCAATTCCGTAGAATTAGAATTCCAATTCAATTCCAATTTCGCGCATCCAAACGGACCCTAAATGGAAATTTTTGGTGCTAAGGATCAAAAGTAAAGAAGAATTCACCCATAAAACTACATAAATCAATAGGCAACAACCGTCTTATTCAATCTAATCGTGCCATGTAATCCTTTAAAGGCATTCGAAGTGAGTTATTTCAACTCCACATTTTCTTTCCTTTGAATCAAAATTCAATCAAGTAGAACACTAAAGGTGCATTTTATTATTTTATTTGTAGTAAACAAGTAGGTTGGCTATCGGAATCCAAGTATTCCTTCGACCCAACTTGAAATTTAATTTAATTTGCACCGGTTCAATAATTTAAACAATGTTTTGCACCATTACAGAATTCAAAGTGGAATTTTCATTTTTTGAACCTTGACCAAATAGACGTCCAGCAGGATTCTGAGAGAGTTTGTCACGCGTTTAAATTAAGACAATTAGAAAATACCAAACATAAATATTAATGATTAGAAAAAGCACAAATTCTCATAACCCCCCCCCCCCCCCCCTCGGGGTTCTGCATTGGTTCACCCCACCCCTGAGGAGAGAGTGGGGTGAGAGATGGTGGAAGATAATGTTAGTGACAGTTGAAGGAGGGAGGATGTAGGAGGAATTTGTTAGAGAATGAGAAAAGGAAGAGAAGAGAGCTCCATTCATGAGAGGAGGAGAAGATGGAGGAGGAATTTGTTATATTTCTTTGTTACTTTATTTTTTGTAGTTTTATTAGTATATTTTTAATATTATTTTGCTCTTTTTTTTGTGAGGCTTATGCCTCGCCTCGCACATTTTTAAACATTGCTTGGATCCATAGAATACCTCCCTCCATCAGTTGATTACCATGAGACTACGATTCACGGCAAGGAAACACACACGGGAAATTCATAATAAGAGTCGCAAAACACATAAGATGGAAAACAATGATAGGAAACATATTAAAATTCTTTTTAAGTTGTATTGTTACAAGGCTTTGTTATTAAAAAAGAACTATTTAACCAGTAAAGAAAGATCGGATGGAGGCATAATAGGAATAGAATCCCAAAATAACCAAAAGTAATGGTAAGAAGGACGTTAAAAACTGAAACTCTCCCCGAGGTTCGCACGCTTGATCGATATGAGGATTTATCGAGCTTCCTTCAAGCCTACTTTGTGCCTTGATCATCCTTTAAAAAGTTCATTCGATTGATCGAGGTAGTAACTTCGAGCGAGCAAATGAGGTGTTTCTTCATATTCATCTGCTTTTTCTTCATATGATTTTTAACTCGCAAACTACCCTCTCTAACTGGCTTTCTTACCCTGGTTTGCATCATTCCCCCCTTGTTAAGAAGAGCTCTCCGTTGAGTTAAGATTGACTTCCTTGATAACAAACCAAGTACTTCACATTGCTCACATTGGAAAGTTCACATGAAAAAACTTGAAGTATTGTCATTTACATTATTTCAAAATCCAATAAGGCCCCCCATCTTTCAGTCCCGCAACTAGTGGTACATGGATCACCTTTAATATTTTAATGGAAATCTCCCACATTTAACTCAATTCATCTTGGATGAACATTTGCTTATACTTTTGATTCTTTCCTCAATTTGTGCATTAGCGTTTTAATCGCTTCATGAACTCAACCATGCCCTTGCTATAAGCCTAGAGCGCTTGGACTCTTATGTTAGGAACTGGAGCTAAGTCCAACATGCTAAACAACCTCGAATGATGACACACCTCCACAGTAGTAACTTCATGCCCCAATTTCTACCTCCATTGTCCGCCAAACACCGGAACAAATAACCTAATAAAGCAATTTGCAGACGACAATAGGTACTAAAATTCAAAGTGTTTTTCTAAAGTGTCCTACGAACATACGATCTCGATCTTACAAATGGAATATAGAATACTATGCAACTTGTAGATGCGACCACATTACTTGAATTCATAGTCTTCTTACACGGCATAATTAAAAACCTATCCACAACCACCATCACTAAATGATTCGGTTGTTTGGTTTGAGGTAACCACGACGTATAATCCATGTTAATCCTCTCCCATGGCCTGGACTGTGAACCTTCAAAAGAAAGCAACTCGTTGCACCATCTCTAGTCACACTCCCACGAGTAAACAATGTGCTTGAGCGCCCAGTGACTAGAATGCAACACAAACTCTCAATAAGACAATAAGGGACTTAATGCCTCAATGTTTGAACTACTATATAGAACTCAATATCACAACTTGAATAATCGAATATTGAACCACTTAGTTTTTTATGAACAACTCAATATGTAGTATATTAGGTACTGCAGTGAACGAGCTACAAGCAACCTCCAAAACTTTATCACAATCTAGTAAAGCTAATAGTGGAGCTTAAGTTATCTTCCTCAACTACTTACACTCTTGGTAAGAGGAGTCCATTAAAGAGTTTCCTTTTTATAAATTAGTAATAAGAGCAACAACATTACTAAAGTTTGGAATGTATAGACGTTAGATGAAAACTCGTACATTATGAATACTCTTATGCTCTAGACATTCTCAAATCACTGTAACCTTCTCGTACTCAATAATACTCGTGAAAGACATTACAAAACCTAAAAATACCAACTAACTAATGGCCAACCTATAGTTCTTCAGCTTAGCAAATAAATGCTCTTTCCACAAAATATTAAAACCTCTCTTAAATGCACGAGGTTATAATCAAAATGTTTGCAAATAAACAACAAGGCATCTCCCAATTAATGTCTTGAGCCATAACTTCCGTGAAAGTACTTGGTGATACGCCAAAGGGCATTACCAACCACTCTTACAACCTATCTTTGGTCTTGTATGCCGTATTCAATTCATCTTCTAGCGGGTTTTGATGATACGAGGTAGATCTGAGAAAACACAATAGCACTAGAGAAGTTATCAAGCAATGCTGTGAATCACCACTTAAATTTGTATGCAGTTCAAACTCTAGCTTAGTTAACAATGGAGTAATATATGAGCAGAAAAGTAAATAACAAGAAGGGGATGAGAGAATGGAGAAGACAGAATATAAGTGGTTTAGCCAATTAGGCTTAATTAGGAACTAATGGCCATGGAAATACAACTCTCAAGCTTCCTCTCTCTACTTTTCAGTATTCAATCCTTGTAAATTAAGAAGGAGAAGGCTTATATAGGCTTGGAGGTGTACAATGCACCCCCAAGCATGCAACATGTGTGCATGAGGTAAGTGATCCAGTGAGAGATCAACACCTGTCTAGCACATACATAATCCATGATGACGAAATATTCCCCCATTGGGGCTGGAGATCTGTTATAACGGCATGGTCCACGGGGACTAATGATGCTCAAGTCACGTATGCCATATGAAATGTAGATGTTGGCTCTGATGGTCCCAGTCAAGCCGAGATCGACAGAGGCGATCCTCCAAGCAAGCAACTATGAGGTTTGAGTCCGAGTGCTGTCTCGCCCTGTTAGGGTGGTATGAGGCCGAGACGAGATATACTGATGCGGGAGCATAGGGACATGGGCGTCCTTTTAAATATTATGTTATTTTTGTTCTTTTTTAGCGTTTTGCATGTTTAGTCTAAATAGGCCAATAGCCTCCTTTTGTAACACTTTTGCCATTTTGAGATTTAAAGCTTAGAGAGAGAAATAAAAAGACCCCTTTCATTTTCCAAGTTGTTGTGTAGATAACTTCTTTTTACGCTTCCGCACCCAAAATCACATCAAATTGGTATCAGAGCCTCGTTTGATCTTGGATTAAAAAGATGTTCATCGAAAATTGAAACTCGAATTGGACTCATCCGGATGAATCACGAAACCTTTCCAACCATGTTCATGAAACCCTAACCCTAAAAATCAAGAACATAAGAAACCCTAGCCTTTACATGCCAAAAATCAACAATACCCCTTCCAAAACAGCCCCAATCCTACTCGAATCATAATTGCCCCACCCAAATCCCCATACTGCACCACCTGAACCAAATATCCGCCCCAAATCACCACACGATGGGTTGGACAGTCCACACAATGGCTGCCGACCAAAGCCAAGTCAACTCGAGACCCCACTGCACTGTCGGCCGAACCCAAACAGGCCTCTGTCCAAACCGACAAGCCGGATCACCCCTCAACACCCGAATCAACCCCGATTTCATACCAACATCCCATAAACCCTAAACCAACCACCAAGGCACCACTCGATCAACCCAACCCCATCTACAAGGGATGTCCATCCCTAGGTATCCATCCTATCCCACCCCATATCCCACTAGCATCCACTCAATCAATTGGTCGGCGAAGGGACTCATCTTGCCATGAACAAGCAAAACGTATGGGAGTTTCTACTACTTATATGCACACCGTGATGATAACAACGCCCGTAGATCCACATGCATCCCCCCTAGTGAAGACACTTGGATCCGATTGAGCATTTTTTTTACTCGGTGCACCTCAAAATGGAGGCTATGTACGGTGATTAATGATATAGGGGCTAGTGATAATTTGGTTGCGCAAGAGATGGTTGACAAGCTAAACCTTCCTATCGAATCATTGTCTACCCCGTGTCGTATTGGGTGGTTGGGAAACGAAGCCACCTTAGCTCCTAGCCGACAGTGTCGAGTGACTTTTTCCATTGGGGACTATCGTGGTGAGGTTCTATGTACCGGGGTGGATATGCGAGTGTGCCACCTTCTTTTGAAAAGACCGTGGCAATTCGATCATCGCAGCATGCACGATGGCCGAGCCAACACTTATTCATTCATACATGAGGGGAAGAGTTTTCTCCTCTGCCCTATGCGACCTTTCCCGATGTCTCGGCCTTCCGCTCAGATAGTTTCACATGAGGAGTTAGCCACAGAGGCCGAGGAGACAGGGTTGTGTTATGCTCTCATTAGTCTTATCATCACCCCGGAGGTGACTGCCCCACCCTGTGTTAAGAGTTTGTTGGATTCTTTTATTGATGCGTGCACACCTCCCGGTGATCTTCCTCCTCTCAGGGATATACAGCATGCCATTGATTTTATCTCCGGGGCGCAACTCCCCAACCTCCCCCACTATCGCATGTCTCCCATGGAGCATGCAGAGTTACAGCAACAAGTTACCGAGCTCTGCGACAAGGACTATATTTGAGAGAGTATGTCTTCGTGTGCGGTACCCGCCCTATTAGCGTCAAAGAAAGATGGAAGTTGGCGTATATGTATTGATAGTCGAGCTATTGACAAGATCACAGTGAAGTACAGATTCCATATTCCTAGGTTGGAGGATATGCTAGATCAACTCCACGATGCAAGAGTTTTCTCCAAACTTGACTTGAAGAGCGGCTACCACCAAATTCGTATGAAATCAGGGGACGAGTGGAAGACTGCCTTCAAGACAAGGAGGGGTTATATAAGTGGACGGTGATGCCTTTTGGCCTCACCAACGCTCTATCTACCTTTATGCGGGTGATGACACAGATACTGCGCCCTTTCATGGGCAAATTTGTAGTTGTTTATTTTGATGACATCCTGATCTACAGCCGATCGGAGGAGGAGCATCTCGACCATGTGGCTCAAGTTTTAGAGGTTCTTCGAGCCGAGCGCTTCTTCCTTACATTGAAGAAGTGCACTTTTATGGTACCATCGGTGAGCTTTTTGGGATATGTGGTCTTAGGTGACGGCATCAGGGTGGATGATGAGTTCAGGCAGTAGTGGATTGACCCCTCTCTTCGGTCTCTCAGGTGCGCAACTTTCATGGCTAAGCGAGTTTTTATAGATGATTTATTGTCGGATTCAGCACTGTCATGGCTCCTACTACAGATTTGATGAGTACATCCTTGAGTACCGAGTTCTGATGGACGCCAGAGGCGGATGATGCCTTTAAACGCATCAAGGAGTTGATGACGACGGCTCCTATCCTCGCCTTACCTAATTTCGATCAGTTATTTGAGTTGCCTTGCGATACTTAAAAGACAAGGGTGGTGTGACACCCCGCCGAATTAAATACCGGGTGATCAGTCCTTTATTAAATTAAAATCAAAGTGTCCGGTTGGTTCATTCTTAGCATCGCTGTCGAAAACAATTTTCATTATTAATGACCTAATAATTAATTAAGTTAAGTGTCAAAACATTTTTCCAAATTAATTATACCCAATTAATCCATTAATAAATTCCATGCTTTAATACATAAGCCAATTCCATTCCACGAGAATAAATATTGAACATGAATCAAATACTGAAATAAATGAGACTGGATAAAACATTCCAGTTCAAAGTCTAAAACCAAAGTATCATAATACTCAGTAAGGAAATGCTAATAAAAATAAAATCCCTGAAATAGTTAATCTGGAAGCAGGCCCACATGTCCTAAATGAAAGATCTGAACTAGGAATAGAATGAAGAGATAGCAGCGTCTAACATCAATAACCTATAGCTTCCACAATAGCTGCAGTTCGTCGAATGATCCACGTGTCTAAGTCTGGAGGTGACCCTGTCGCTGGACACCTAGTATACTATATATATATATATATATATATATATATATATATATATATATATATATATATATAGCAAAAGAGAAGAGAAATAACATGAAACAGGTCAGAGCCCAATTTGTAAAATATTTGTTTTAGCAAGTATTTAAAACTGCACAGATGCAATTATAATGTACATGTTAGTTCCGAACTCTCACTTGAGATTCTCACCACTCCACTAATGTGCACACCTAGTGTACGTCTACCCCGACCTAGTCATCTATAATATTCTCAACTAGGTTACAGACATGAACTCCTAAATATATCGCAAGGGAGTAACCCGTATCGCCCGTACAATAAGCTAATAATATTCTTTTATGCTAGTTACCCATTTTATATTCACTATTTTAATAGGAAATCTTTTAACCTCTGGAATTACTTTACTTATCCATATTTATACATATTCTAATTTCACACATTAGAATCATTCATTCTCAAGTATATTTATATATATATATAGTCACATATAGTCACATCATCCCTATATATATATATATATATATATATAAGACCTGCCCCCCTTGGTTAGGACCACTTGGCGCAATGCATACTCTGTTAGCGTGTCCCAGTGCATCACTCGCTGCATAAAGGGCAATTGGTTCGGCGTCTCTCACGAACCGTAAATCTCGTAACACAAATATTGGAGGCGAGCATACTCACCAGCTAAATGGGTCACGCATAAACCTACGCTCCCATTCAACTGTCGAAACTATCTTACGTAACAGATAGCACGTATCCAAGTTCATATGCTCTGGGTACAGGTCAATATCCCCCCCCATCGGGTCACCCAGGATAACACTGTCCACTGCGCGAAACCTCCACCTGATAGCAAGCAGCGTAGGTACGCTATACACATAATAAATCAATACATAGGTATACACAACCTATTATAATCTCCAGGTATTCACACAATTTAGTATCATGTCTTATTCGCATTATTACTTTCACTTAATACTCTCAACGTGTTAATAATTATGATTATGATCCCCCTCCTAATTTTCTAAGGGCCATTCGTCCCACTTATGCCCAAGTCTTAAATCACACTTGTCTTAATATAACATCACTTCAAACCTCAGTATACTACATTAGGATTCCCGCATTACAAGTCCCGAAAGGTGTCTTAAGAGTCCACAAATCAATTTTGGAAAATTTTGCAGGGCAGTCCGGACCCACTAGGAAAGCGATCCAAACCCTTTTTAAATAAAACGATCCAGACCTTTTTCTGAAAAACGGTATGGACCTTTTATGAAAGGCGGTTCGGACTGCTACCCTTTTTGACGCAGATTAACCCAGAAACGTTTTCTTCACCAATTCAACAACTATAACCTCTACGAATCATTCCCCAAACACCGATCAATCATATAAATCAATTTCCTAACATATATGTATGATTTCCACTAATATAACATCATTAATTTTTTAATCATCAATGTAATCTAGAATCCCCAATTAATTTAATAAAACCTTAGTTCTTCCAATTATCATCCAAGAACATAAATTTGCAGATTTGCTCATCATAGAAAATCATCTATACGTGATTTCTAATCTACATACATAAATGGTTCAACCTAAATTAATCTCAGATTCAATTTATGTATATCAAATCTCCAATTTTCATCACTTTATTAACAATACATAGGTGTTTCATTCCTATACTAACATGAACATGAGTATTGCTAAAGGAAAGCAAGTAATAAACACTTGCCTGATTATGTAGGTTTGATTCGTCGTTTGAAATTGGTATAGATGTGTTCTCCTCTTTTCAATCTACGTGTTGATGTTTTTGGTGAAAGATGACTGGGTTTGACCTTGGAACTCCTATGAACCTCTTCTTCTCCTTCCTCTGGGACTCTCTCTTCTTTGTAACATAACCCTAATGGAACTCCCGTAACTGATATAATAATATCTAATTTTCGTCAATTTTAATTCCCAAAAAATCCAAATGACAAAACTACCCCTACAGGGTGTCGGTTAGGCCTAAAATTACCCCGGAGTCCAAATAAAATGTCCAGGTAGAGTTTTCCGACTATCTCGACCCTTTCGGATTCAATGGCGCACTCGAAATTACCATACGCGTTATACAAAAATAATTTATCTTTTTATCCCATACAATTAGTCCCGACGCGGCTCACACGCGCGTCCCGACTTAAAATACCAAACTGTCGCATTTCGCATTCCGACAATTTATAAAAATTATATAATTACATATTGCATATACCCACAATAATAATCAATGATTTCCATCAATAAGTATTAACCCTTGGCACGCTAGTTAATAATTATTTTAAATTCGGATTAATTAACAATTAAATTTCTCCACCTTTTTTAATTTAATTAATCCAACAACAATAATTAATCTCATAATTATTTAACATCATAAAAATGCAGGGTATTACATACTTCCCCCCTAATAACGGAATTTCTCCCCGAAATTCGAAAAGTAAACCATACCTGGTAGGATTAAGTCTGGATATTTCTCGCGCATATCCTCCTCTCGCTCCCATGTGGACTCATCTACGTTATGATGCTCCCACTGAACCCTCACCAGTGGAACTACCTTTGACCTCAATTTCCTCTCGCTACGGTCTAGGATAGCCACAAGCCTCTCCTCATATGAACTGTCGGGCTGTAAATCTATCTTCTCAATCGCAATGTGGGTGTGGGCCAACTCAACTCATCCCTAAGAAACCGCCTCAATGATGAGATGTGGAACACATCGTGAATACGATGCAAGTGCTCCGGCAACCCAAGTTTGTATGCCACCGGTCCGATCCTCTCAATAATGGGAAATGGTCTTACGTATCTCGGAGCCAATTTCCCCTTTTTCCCGAACCTTATCACCCCTTTCATAGGAGACACCCGTAGCAATACTTGATCCCCAACGTTGAACTCCCTAAAGAACCTCTTTGCGTCGGTGTAGCTTTTCTGCCTGTTCTGGGCTACCCGAATAAGGTTCCTGATCATCTCGACCCTGAATGACGTTTCTTGAATTACCTCTGGCCCGTATAACTTGTTGTCCCTCACCTCTAGCCAACAAATAGGAGAACGACAAGGTTTGACGTACAACGCCTTGAATGGGGCCATGCCGATCGTAAACTGATAGGAGTTATTATAAGCGAACTCCACAAGTGGAAGAGACGTCTCCCAACTCCCTCCAAAGTCAAGGACACACATGCGCAGTATATCCTCTAGCATCTTATTAGTACGCTCACTCAATCGCAGTTCAGTACCCATAGCCTCCTGAAAGCGCTCCCAGAACCGCGATACAAAAGTCTCTGTATCTGCCAGACACGATGTTCGAGGGTACCCCATGCAATCTCACTATCGCGGCAACAAATATCCGAGCATATTGCCCCGTAGTGTAATCCGTACGTACCGGCAGAAAATGAGCTACCTTGGTTAACCGATCCACCACCACCCATATAGAATCGTGACCCTGCTGTGAAGTAGGCAGCCCAGTAATGAAATCCATGGAAATGCTCTCCCATTTCAATGTAGGTATCTCCAGCGACTGAAGTAACCCTGGCGGCCTCTGGTGGTCCACCTTTACCAGCTGACAGGTGGCACACTTGGACACGAACTCCGCAATGTCCTTCATCCCACTCCACCAGTACTGTCGCCTCATATCCTGGTACATTTTATCCTCTCCAGGATGTACCGCAAATCTGGATCCATGAGACTGTGTCATCACTGCATGACGTAAATCCTCTCCTTCCGGGATCACTTATCTCCCATTAAATCATAATCCCCCATCTGAGTTCACTGAGTAGGACTCTGCGCCCTCTGCTAGAAGCCGTACAATCTGATCCTGGCAAAACGAATCAGCGGCCTGGGCCTGGATCACTCTTGTAACAATCTCTGGAGTGACTGTCATAACAGACATAAAGGATCGAGCCACTGCCTCCTGATGTCCCAATTCTTTCCACTTCGTCTTCCACACTTCTGCCACCTCACCTACTGACCTACGGCTCAACGCATCAGCAACTATGTTGGCCTTCCCCGGGTGGTACTGAATCTCAAACTGGTAATCTTTCACAAACTCCAGCCACCTATGCTGACGCATGTTCAACTCCCGCTGAGTGAACAAGTATTGCAGTGACTTGTGGTCTGTGAAGAGGCGAAATTTCACCCCCAACAAGAAGTGTCTCCAAATCCGTAGGGCAAACACGACTGCTGCTAACTCCAAGTCGTGGGTGGGGTAATTCCAATCGTGAGGCTTAAGCTTGCGGGAGGCATAAGCTATAGCCTATTCCTCTTGCTGAAGTGCTCCACCAAGTCCCTGTAGAGAGGCGTCAGTGTACACCAAGTACTCCACTCCTGGCCTGGGTAAGGCAAGAACTGGCGCTGACGTCAACTTATCCTTTAGCTCATCGAAAGCTAACTGGCAAGCATCATCCCAATGAACTTCACCCCTTTGCGAGTTAAAGTTGTCAATGGACCCGCAATCTTCAAGACCCCCCCTGATGAATCGCTTGTAATATCCTGCTAACCCCAAGAAGTTACGCAACTCCGTCGGTGTCGTGGGCTGTCCCCACTCCCTCACTGCCGATACTTTGCTCGGGTCCACTGATATCCCCAATTCTGACACAACGTGCCCCAGAAACTGTACCTCCCGTAACCAGAATTCGCACTTTTCATACTTGGCATACAGCTGATGCTCTCGTAGAGTCGCAAGAACCCGTCTCAAGTGCTTGGCATGCTCCTCCTCAGTCTGTGAGTAAAACAGTATGTCATCTATGAAGACGATGACAAACTGATCTACGAACTCTCTGAACACCCGGTTCATCAAGTCCATGAATACTGCTGGAGCACTCGTCAGCCCAAACGGCATGACTCTGAACTCATAGGACCCATATCTCGTCAAGAAAGCAATCTTCGACACATCCTGCTCCCTAATCCGTAGCTGATGGTATCCCGATCTCAAATCTATCTTGGAGAAGAAAGCAGCTCCTCTCAACTGGTCGAACAAATCATCGATTCGAGGCAACGGATATTTATTCTGTATCGTGACTTTGTTCAACTCTTGGTAGTCCAGACACGACCTTAACGAACCATCCCTCTTCTTCACAAACAGAATGGGAGCACCCCAAGGTGAGGTACTCCTACGGATGAAGCCCTAGCCTAACAATTGCTCAATCTGATCCCGTAACTCCCTCATCTCAGCTGGAGCCATACGGTACGGTGCGCGGACTATTGGCCGGGTGTCTGGCATCAAATTTATAACAAACTCTATCTCTCGGCTAGGCGGTAGTCCCTGTATCTCTTGGAACACATCGGCAGGCAAAATTAAACTCCCAATCTCTATCCCTACCCCTCGGCATATAAAGAAAATCAAAGACCCACTACCCAGCGGTGAGTCTACACTAGTCACTGTACTCTCTGCTGTGGCTAACAACCCCGTGGCCTGTGCAAAGCTAGTGGCTATAAAACAGTGTGATGCCCCAGTATTAAATAAAACACGCCCCATAGTGCCATGGATAGGAAACATACCCTCAATCGCGAGTGGTGCCTGCTGCGGTGCTGCCTGATGGACGTTATAAACACGTCCATACTGTAACTGTCCCTGCTGAATCGGGGGTGCTGGCAAAGCTGGGGCCTGCGCTGGTGCTGGTAGGGCAGCGGGAAAGATAGGTCTCTGGAGTTCCTATTGGGCACCCTGTTGCTAGGGAAACCTGCCCTTATCGGGGCAATCCTGCCCTGTTGGCCTTGGCCATGCTGGCCATTGCCGCCCCTCCACTGGCCCTGCTGATGCCTCTGTTGGCCCAGCTGCTGGCCCTGCTGATAACGATGTTGGCCCTGCTGGCCATGCTGACTAGACTAGCCCGGTTGGCCGTCTATAACCCCCATATCCCTGTCTAGAATCGCCAGATCGAAATCGCTTAGCAGGTTTCCTGGTGAGAATTCTGCTCACCTCGACAGACCTGCCCCTGAGCTGATGGTGCCCCACTGGCACTACTACCTCCAGTCCGGCCCTGCTGGCTGGACTCCCCTGCTCGTTTGCTCCCCTGCTGATGGAAGCGATGGTCATGCAACAGAGCGGCGTTGAGTACGTCAGTGAAAGTACCCAACGACAGATTACCTTTGAGGTGCTGACGAATCCTCCAGGTCGATCCATCCATAAACAACAGAATCTTCTTCTCTTCAGTAGGTGCCTCATCTGGTACCATAATAATCAGCCTCGTGAATTCCTCCTCATATTCTGCCACTGTCATACCCTCCTGCTTCAGATACAATAGAGCCTCATCTCTGTCTGCACGGCGGAGAGAAAATATTTGCTTCAAACCGCACCCAAAAGCTCTGAATAGACATGCTATCCCTCTCCTCTAAGGTAGTAGTGGACTCCCACCACTGCAAAGTGGCCCCCACTAACTTGTAGGAAGCCAGTAACTGCCTCTGAATGTCGGTACACTCGTACATGCGAAGATGCCTCTTGATATCTTTCTTCCATTGGCTCGCTATGATGATGTCAGAACCGCCCGAGAACTCTGGGGGATGTGCCCTCTGGAAAGCACCCCTGACTCTTAACCATGCGGTGGGAAACTGGACCGGAACTGGCGCCACAGTCTGTACCTGGGGTGGGGCTTCCTGTACCACCGCTAAAGCTGCATTTACCGCCTGAGCAACAATGGATGCAACGTCAGCTGCGTTAATCATTCCCTAAGCCTGGGCTACTGGCTGCTCTGGTTGGGCATTTCTGTTTCTCGGGGCTCTTCTCGGAGGCATCTGAAACGAGAAGGGATTTATTAGTCCACAATTATTATTAAATCTCAAATAGATGAAGACGTAAACGTATAAATAAGAGTACAACAGTCCTAAAGATAGGGCTCTATATCAAAGAACGCTAAGCGGAAAACATGTTAAGCCGTACATATCCTAAAGGACACTAGAACCTGATGCTCTGATACCACCCGTGACACCCCGTTTAATTAAATACCGGGTGATCAGTCATTTATTAAATTAAAATCAAAGTGCCCGGTTGGTTCATTCTTAGCATCACTGTCGAAAATAATTTTCATTATTAATCGCCTAATAATTAATTAAGCTAAGTGTCAAAACATTTTTCCAAATTAATTATACCCAATTAATCCATTAATAAATTCCATGATTTGATACATAAGCCAATTCCATTTCACGAGAATAAATACTGAACATGAATCAAATACTGAAATAAATGAGACTGGATAAAACATTCCAGTTCAAAATCTGAAACCAAAGTATCATAATACTCAATCCAACGGTAAGGAAATGCTAATAAAAATAAAATCCCTGAAATAGTTAATCTGGAAGCAGGCCCACATGTCCTAAATGAAAGGTCTGAACTAGGAATAGAATGAAGAGATAGCAGCGTCTAAAATCAATAACCTACAGCTTCCATAATCGCTGCAGCTCGTCGAATGATCCACGTGTAAGTCTGGCGGCGACCCTGTGACTGGACACCTGGTGTATATATATATATATATATATATATATATATATGTAGCAAAAGAGAGAGAAATAACAGGAAACGGGTCAGAGCCCGATTTGTAAAAATATTTGTTTTAGCAAGTATTTAAAACTGCAAAGATGCAATTATAATGTACATGTTAGTTCCGAACCCTCACTTGAGATTCATACCACTCCACTAATGTGCACACCTAGCGTACGTCTACCCGACCTAGTCATCTATAATATTCCCAACTAGGTTATAGACATGAATTCCTAAATATATCTCAAGGGAGTAACCCGTATCGCCCATACAATAAGCTAATAATATTCTTTTATGCCAGTTACCCATTTTATATTCACTATTTTAATAGGAAATCTTTTACCCTCTGGAATTACTTATCCATATTTATACATTTTCTAATTTCACACATTAGAATATTTTATTCTCAAGTATATATATATAGTCACATCATCCCTATATATATATATAAAACCTGCGCCCCTTGGTTAGGACCACTTGGCGCAATGCATACTCTGCTATTGTGCCCCGGTGCATCACTCGCTGCATAAAGGACAATTGGTTCGGCGTCTCTCACGAACCGTAAATCTCATAACACAAATATTGGAGGCGAGCATACTCACCAGCTAAATGGGTCACGCACATACCTACGCTCCCATTCAACCGTCGAAACTATCTTACGTAACAGATAGCACGTATCCAAGTTCATATGCTCTGGGTACAAGTAAATATCTCCCCCATCGGGTCTCCCAGGATAAGACTGTCCACTGCGCGAAACCTCTGCCCGATAGGAAGCAACATAGGTATGCTGTACACATAATAAATCAATACATAGGTATACACTCAACCTATTATAATCTCTAGGTATTCGCACAATTCAGTATCATGTCTTATTCGCAGTATTACTTTCACTTTAATACTCTCGACGTGTTAATAATTTTGATTATGATCCCCCTCCTAATTTTCTAAGAGTCATTCCTCCCACTTATGCCCAAGTCTTAAATCACACTTGTCTTAATATAACATCACTTTAAACCTCAGTGTACTACATTAGGATTTCCGCATTACAAGTCCCGAAAGGTGTCTTAAGGGTCCACAAATCAATTCTGGAAAATTATGCAGGCTGTCCGAACCCACTAGGAAAGCAATCTGGGCCCTTGTTAAAAACAAATGTTCCAGACCTTTTTAAATAAAACGATCCAGACCTTTTTCTAAAAAACGGTTTGGACCTTTTATGAAAGGCGGTCCGGACTGCTACCCTTTTCGACGCAGATTAACCCAGAAACGTTCTCTTCACCAATTCAACAACTATAACCTCTACGAATCATTCCCCAAACACCGATCAATCATACTAAATCAATCTCCTAACATGTATGTATGATTTCCACTAACATAACATCATTAATTCATTTCTAATCATCAATGTAATCTGGAATCCCCAATTAATTTAATAAAACCCTAGTTCTTCCAATTATCATCCAAGAACATAAATTTCCAGATTTGTTCCTCACAGAAAATCATCTATACGTGATTTCTAATCTACATACATAAATGGTTCAACCTAAATTAATCTCAGATTCAATTCATGTATATCAAATCTCCAATTTTCATCACTTTTATTAACAATACATAGGTGTTTCATTCCTATACTAACATGAACATGAGTATTGCTAAAGGAAAGCAAGTAATAAACGCTTGCTTGATTATGTAGGTTTGATTCGTCGTTTGAAATTGATATATAGATGCGTTCCCCCCTTTCTGATCTACGCGTTGATGATGTTTTTGGTGAAAGATGATTGGGTTTGGCCTTGGAAGTCCTATGAACCTCTTCTTCTCCGTCCTCTGGGACTCTCTCTTTTCTTTGTAACTTAACCCTAATGGAACTCCCGTAACTGATATAATAATGTCTAATTTTCATCCATTTTAATTTCCCAAAAATCCAAATGACAAAACTACCCTTACGGGGTGCCGGTTAGGCCTGAAATTACCCCGGAGTCCAAATAAAATGTCCGGGTAGAGTTTTCCGACTATCTCGACCCTTTCGGACTCAATGGCGCACTCGAAATTACCATACGAGTTATACAAAAATAATTTATCTTTTTATCCCATACAATTAGTCCCGACACGACTCACACGCGCGTCCCGACTTAAAATACCAAATTGTCGTATTTCGCACTCCGACAATTTATAAAAATTATATAATTCCATATTACATATACCCACAGTAATAATCAATGATTTCCATCAATAAGTATTAATCCTTGGCACGCTAGTTAATAATTATTTTAAATTCGGATTAATTAACAATTAAATTTCTCGACCTTTTTTAATTTAATTAATTCAACAATAATAATTAATCTCATAATTATTTAATATCATAAAAATGCGGGGTATTACAGGTGGGTGCTATTTTGAGCCGGAGTGGGAAGCCGATTGTTTTCTTCAGTCAGAAGTTGACGAGTGCCGCTCTCCATTATTCGATCTATGACCTCGAGCTTTATGCGGTGGTTAAGGCCGTAAAGTTTTGGTCCCCCTATCTTCTCCACAAGGTTTACGTCATTAAATCCGATCACGAAGCCCTCCGTTTCTTACATAGTCAGCAGCATGTTAGTGATCGACACGCCAAGTGGACCGCTTATCTCCAACGCTACACTTTTCACTTGCAGTACAAACCGAGAAATGAAAATCAAGTGGTTGATGCTCTTAGCCGGAGGGCATATGCGTTGGTGACTCTGCAGAGTCGAGTATTTGGATTTAACGCTTTCATTAAGCATTGCTACACTTGGCAGACAGCCAAGGGCCAGCATACTAATGTGGGCTTATACACTCCGTTGCCGATTCCCGAGCACCCATGGCAGGATGTATCGATGGATTTTATAATGGGCCTGCCCCGTACTTCTCGTGGTCGTGATTCTATTCCTGTTATGGTGGATAGGTTTCCAAAATGTCCCACTTCATCCTTTGTTCCTGCATGAACGATGTGTCCCATGTGGCTTCACTATATTTTCGGGAGATTGTCTTCCTTATTGGTGTCCCACATAGTATCACTTTAGACCGAAACGTGCAATTCGCAAGACATTTCTGGCGTACCTTTTGGTGATTTTTACGGACTGAGTTACAGTTCTCGACAGCTTTTCATCCCAGACAGATGGCCAGATTGCATGGTTCAAAGTATCGGCCGAGTTGACTCGGAATCGGAGGGTACATCGATACAATACCGAGAGGCGTTTGAAAAAAGATACTGAATTGTGTTGTCTCGCCGAGATATCGGCCAAGACAATCGATTCCGAGACGCGTCGCCGCGATATCGGCCGAGACAACCGATTCAATTTTTTTTACAAACTGTTAAATGTTATAAAAATGTTACAAACTGTTAAATGTTATAAAAATGCTAAGTTGTTATAAAAATGTTACAAAAAAATGTTATAAAACTATAAAAACGTTATTTTTTTTTAAATGTTATAAAAATGTTACAAAAAAATGTTATTTTTTTTAAATGTTGCAAAAAAATGCTATAAAACTGTTAAATGTTATAAAAATGTTACAAAAAAATGTTGTAAAACTATGAAAATGTTATTTTTTTTAAATGTTATAAAAATGTTACAAAAAAATGTTATAAAAGTATAAAAATGTTACAAAAAATTGTTATAAAACCATAAAAATGTTACAAAAAATGTTATAAAGCTATAAAAATGTTATTTTTTTTAAATGTTATAGAAATGTTACAAAAAATTATTATAAAACTATAAAAATGTTATAAAAATGTTGTTTTTTTGAAAAATATGGTGCGTCTTCAACTGATAGTTCTGGGTATAGAGGTTTTGGATATTATCATCACGGTAGTCAATCGGGAGATCGCCAACCACAATTTCCAAATTATGGATCATCTAGTCAGTCATCCCAACCCTCCCAACCCTCTGAGCAGCAATATGATTCATATTTCTTTCCTTACCCTACTGAAAGAAATTACCCCTATCCAAATCCGTATGATCGATATCGCAACTAAATAGGGAGATGAAAATGACGAAACATTGTAATCATTTCTATTTATCTTCCATGTAAATTTTTTATCAAGTTCTATGTGTCATTTGATTGTTTTTCAATATTAGTATTGGTTTACTATGCAATATTGAATCTGATAACTCTGTCGCGCTTTAGTATAACCAATTATACAATGCAATGCATATTGAATGATGGGTTTGAATGTATCTCATTGGTCCACTTTGTTAATCTTATTTTTTTAAAAATTTCTACATTTTTCCCGGAATTTTTTGCGCTCTCTAAATAGTGTATCTTTGCATATCTCCCGATACCGCGACCGAGTTGAAAATCGAGTGTCTGATATCGGGACCGATACCAAGACTTTGAACACTGAGTAGTTAAACTATAGTGTGAGTAACCTATTGCGGTGTCTGTCTTCTGAGCATCCCCATAGGTGGGACGCCGTGATCGCACAGGCCGAGTTCGCCTTCAACAACGCCATCAATCGCTCTACAGGCCTTTCCCCGTTTTAGGTTGTCATGTGGCAGTCTCCTACTCAACCCATTGATCTCGCCGAGCTTCCGCCGACAGTACCTACCTACCCTTCGGCCGAGGAGTTTGACATCCATCCAAGCTGATGTTCGCGCTAGATTACAGACCATATACGCCTCCTATAAAGACGCTGCTGATGCGCATCGCCGCTTTGTCTCCTTACGCTCGGGTGATCTAGTCATGGTTTATCTTCAGAAGCGCGCCGGCAAGGCACAGGTTCCAAACTCCTTATGCGACGATTTGGACCTTTTTCCCATTATTCGTGCTTTTGTGGCACGAATGCTTATGAGGTTGATCTTCCCGAGGAGTATCGTATCCAACGCATGTTTAACGTTGCAGATCTTTACCCGTTCCGCGACACTCATGCTCAACCAATTCCCAGTCCGTTGAACACCGGCCATCCAATCCGCTCTCACGTCGATCGCATTGAGGGGATTCTAGACTCCGAGTTCATCTCTTCCTCATCGGGTGATTATACTCGTTATTTAGTTCATTGGGTTGGTCGTCCCGAGACGGAAGATTCATGGATCACCGAGGCTACCCTGCAGCACATTGACCCCGATTTATACCGGCAATATACGGCGTATATGGATTTTTTTTTTTTGGGGGGGGGGGGGGGGGAGAGTTATGCAGGAGCATAGGGACATGGGCGCCCTTTTTAATTTATTTATTTTTTTCTTTCTTTTTTAGCCTTTTGCATGTTTAGTATAAATAGGCCAATGGCCTCCTTTTGTAACACTTTTGCCATTTTGAGATTGAAAGCTTAGAGAGAGAAATAAAAAGGCCTCTTCCATTTTTCAAGTAGTTGTTGATAACTTCTTTTTACGCTTCCGGACCCTAAATCACATCATATACCAAGAATGACTGGAGAGTGAGATCTGCTGAATGACCATGGAGTGCAGAGGACGAGGCTCCGAAGGCCGAGACCGTTGACACTGTCAGCCGATGAACAGATCTATCTGATGAATGTTGAGTAGGGCCGGCAGAGCCATGGGGGTCTGTTCGAGGACGAGATTACTGCGTGTTATGTATATCACATAACACCCAGTTATCGCTGTAGAATAGGGAATCGGTTTGATATCACGACTATTAACACACATCCTCCACAGTCCGTTTGCTCGATCCGTCGAAGTATCAATAGAACATTCTCTGTATCTTAGTCTTCCTGCAAAAAGTCCCTTAACTATTAACACACATTCTCTGTATCGTTTCAAGGTGTTTCTTTAGTTCTATATGTTTTTCCTTTGGATGATTCCAAGCCCACAAGAAATCCTCTTTCACGATCTTCCTCTCTTGGATTGCATTATGATATTGAGCATTGCCAATGAGTTCATGAAATCGTGCTAAGCTCTGCTGTGCGTGCAATTTTGGATGTTGGGTTCAATTCTTTCAGTTGAACTTGATGTATGTGTATAAATGTATGTTGAAAGAATTCCTTGTTTTTGTTTTTTCATATGATGCTTAATTACTACATATGTATAATTCTAGGTAAATTAATTTAGATATGTAGCCACCAGGAATATATATAGTATAGGTGACCTTTTTATGTTAAGGGATTATGCCAACACTGCTTTGGCTTTTGTAAAAACAGTATACAGAAAAAGCAGGTAATAGAATCCTTTCTTTGGCACAAATTAGAACTGTTTTGGCCGCTGATGTTAATTTTGGACCAACTGCCTAAAATGTCAGCAATAATTAGCTCTCTTCCTGAGCACTAAGCATTTTTATTTCATCATGAATACACACGGTCATGGATACTCATGGTTGCACTCATGTGACAATTAAGAATTAGTCTGCTACTATATCCACATATTGTCTATTCATTTTTCACATTGTTAGAGATACACATACACTATATGCTTCTTTATATTATTAATCTGTTTCAGTAGCTAATAGATACATCTGAAGTGATGGTTCAAGTTTAAGCTGCTTCTCCTGGCATCTTTGATGCTTTATATGACTCTAATGTGTTTCTTATATTCATTTCAGTGTTTTTTCCAGATCATTATTACCTAGGAGGTTCAGTTCACAGGCCTCAGCTTGGTTTGCGTATAAATATTAAAGCTCTCTTTATAGCATGTTTTCACTTTCAAGAGTAAAGAAGTGGTAAATGTCCAGATAATATCGAAACGGCGGGGCTTTAATTTGTGTGTTCACTTATGGAAGAGGACCACAATTTTGTCGTTGGTCAGGAGTTCCCCGACGTGAAGGCCTTCCGGAACGCGATTAAAGAATCAGCAATCGCGCAACACTTTGAGCTTCGTATTATAAAAAGTGACCTCATACGCTACTTTGCGAAGTGTGCCACAGAAGGTTGCCCGTGGCGTATACGTGCTGTTAAGCTTCCTAATGCTCCAACGTTCGCAATAAGAAGCATCGAAGGAACACATACTTGTGGCAAAAATGCCCAAAATGGGCATCACCAAGCTTCTGTGGACTGGATTGTGAGTTTTATAGAGGAACGACTGCGTGATAATATAAATTACAAACCGAAAGATATTCTGCACGACATCCATAAACAGTATGGGATCACTATACCATATAAGCAAGCTTGGCGTGCCAAAGAGCGAGGGCTCCAAGCAATTTACGGCTCCTCTGAAGAGGGGTATTTTCTCCTTCCTGCATATTGTGAGCAAATTAAGAAAACAAACCCTGGAAGTTTCGCTGAGTTGTATGCAACTGGGACAGAGAACCGGTTTCAACGGCTATTTGTTTCCTTTTATGGTTCTATATATGGATTTCTCAACGGGTGCTTGCCGATTGTTGGTCTTGGTGCGATCCAGCTTAAAAGCAAATACCTTGGCACTTTACTTTCGGCAACCTCTTTTGATGCTGATGGTGGGTTGTTTCCACTCGCCTTCGGTGTTGTCGATGTAGAAAATGACGAGAGTTGGATGTGGTTTTTGTCGGAGTTACTCAAGGCACTAGAGATGAAGATGGAGAAGATAGCACAAATTACGTTTTTATCTGACGGACAAAAGGGCATTGTGGATGCTATAAAAAGGAAATTCCCGAGTTCATCTCACGCGATTTGCTTGCGCCACATGAGCGAAAGCATCGGCAAAGAGTTCAAGAACTCAAGGCTTGTCCATCTATTATGGAAAGCTGCGTATTCAACCTCTACAATCGGTTTCAAAGAAAAAATGGTGGAAATAGAAGAGATTTCATCCGATGCGGCAAAATGGCTTCAACAATTTCCGCCTTCGCAATGGGCTTTGGTATATTTTGAAGGGACCCGATATGGTCACCTGTCTTCAAATATCGAGGAGTTCAATAGATGGATTCTCGAAGCAAGGGAGCTGCCCGTAATTCAAGTGATTGAGAGGATTCACTCTAAATTGATGGCAGAGTTTGAAGAACGACGCTTAAAGAGTAACTTGTGGGTTTCCGTTCTTGCCCCTTCTCCTGAGAAGCGTATGATGGAGGCAATTGGTGTTGCTTCAACCTATCAAGTCCTTCGATCAGATGAGGTAGAATTCGAGGTTATATCGGCTGAGCGGTCAGAGATTGTGAATATTGGGACCCACTGCTGTTCTTGTCGCAATTGGCAGCTGTATGGGATACCGTGCTCCCATGCTGTTGCAGCCCTCCTCTCCTCTAGAAAAGATGAGTATTCTTTCACAGAGAATTGCTTTACTTTGTCGAGTTATCGTGAGACGTATTCAAAAGAAATAAACCCAATTCCAAGTAGAATAGAATGGAAGAAGGAAGGCGAGATTCCTTCAGATGAAGATTCACGAGTTGTACGGCCACCCAAATTCCGTCGTCCACCTGGACGGCCGGAAAAGAAACGGATTTGCGTAGAGGATCTTAATCGGGAGAAGCATACGGTGCATTGTAGTCGGTGCAACCAAACAGGGCACTATAAGACAACTTGCAAAGCTGAGACTATGAAGAGTATAAAACAGTTTTAGGGGGTTTAGTTTTGTAGTCGGAGGTCACCTGAACAATTAGTTCTCACAATCTGGAGCAGTATATAATGTGTAACTGTGTTTGCTTGTTTAGGTCAAGCTAGCTACTCTGGTATTGGGTATTGTAAAATAGCATATCTTCATTTTAAAACATCGTACCTTGAACATTTGTGTAATGTGAGAATTTTCATTTATCAGATAGGGAAAATGCATTTGTCCATAGAGGAAATTTTTTGAGTCTCGCTTATATATATGTAGATGATTGATTGATGGGGCAGTTATTTATATTGGTTAAATCAAGGCCATGGAAATGGGTCAATATCAAGGGTGAGTTTGATTAAGAAAATGCAAAATACTTGTAAAGAATAGTTAATTTTAGTGGGAACTTTGACCGAAGAAACATACATAAAAATGAGTGATGTACATATATTTAAACGTATATATAGGATCGATAGACAGTATTCTCTTTGTACACATAAATATCTGTGCCATTCTTTTGGTTCCTGCAATATATTATGCTGGAAATAACTGATCCTATTGCTGTGTTCGGGAGTTTAGGAGAGAAAAAGAAAATAAAGTTAATATGAAAAAGAGAACTTGATATTATTTTGTTTGGTAGTTTAGGAGAGAGGAAAATAAATTTCTTTTTTCTTGTTGGGGAGTTGGGAGAAAAATAATTTTTTTAAGAGAAAAAGGTAAAAATTCATTAAAAAACTTCCTTTTCCCCCCCTTTCTTTTCGAGTTGAAATGGAAGTTTAGCCCTGAAAAGAATTTTTTTTTAAAAATTACATTATTTTCTCTCCTTTAAAATCCTCAAACGAGAAAAAACGTTTCATTTCTCATATTTAAACTTTCAAACGAAGGAAATGAAAAGAGTTGGTTTCATTTTCTTTATTTGCTCTCCAAAATAGAACTCGCAATGTCATTGAAAAATTTTCTTTCCTTCCCCTAAAGAATTTTTTTCCTTGAATAATGTCCAATATGCCATTATCAAGTTGGCCTACAAAAAAAAAAGATGAAAAACTTGATCAATTAAATACACCAAAAGTTGGGAAAATCAGAATCTTTCATATTTTCCATAGAAAATACAGTCAATCAAAGACACCCTGTTAGAATTCTTGAATTTTAATATTTGCCAACTCACACCATCTATCAACCTGCAATTTCCCCCGAGTACACCCTGTTAAATTTTTAGCACAATTATTCAAAGAATATAATCCCAATATAGGTCTACTTTCACAACTGATAATGTTTTTACGGTTCATACAAGCAGAAGCTCAACAAAGACATAGGTGGCCTACAGTTTTAGTTTCCTGCAATTATGAATGACTTTAAAACATTGACGGAGAAAGGTGAAATTATTCATTCACTTGTACAGCTGCTTGAATCTCTTACAGGCCTCCAACACATTGTCCCGGTGACCAAAGGCGCTAACCCTAACGAAACCTTCACCACCAGGTCCAAAACCACTGCCAGGTGTCGTAACAACATGAGTTTTCTCAAGAATCTCACCAAAAACATCCCAGGAGCTGCGGCCAGGGAAGTGAACCCACACGTATGGAGCATTTGTCCCTCCATACACGTTAAAACCAAGAGAATTAAATGTATCCACTATAATATCGGTGTTCTCTTTGTAGAAACCAATCACCTCGTGCATAGCCTGCATGGAGTAGACATGTATAAACGAGTAGAGGATGAAACAGAAGAAAACTTGCCACGTCCTAACCAATAATAATTATTAATGAATTACATCATGCTGCCTAGTGTCTAGCTGCTAGTTACACAGGATGAAACATAAAGAAACTGAAATTCGTACAAAAATTGCAAATTAAAAAAAAAAGATCAATTTAGGAGGTTGCACGCGGCTTGGTGAGATGGCTCTCTTATATTTCCGATTTTTACGAAATCCAATCCTTGGGGTTGAGTAAGAATTGGATTCCACAAGGAAAAGAATAAAAAAAAAGTACTAGAACATCTCACCAAGCCGTGTATATATTTTTTTCTACTCTATAATTGTGCTATCTTCAATCATTTTCCAACTTTGTAAATGCAACCTTATTGGAGATTATAATTTTCCTTCCTTACAGGGGGAAGAGTTTCGCACACATTCAACCACATATATTCATTCAAACATGGATCGAGGGAGGAAGGGAAAGATGGAAGAACCAGTTATCAGCACCATTTTCATTCCCTTCCATCACCAATCTTATAATATGAGGAAAAGACAGCTTCATTTCCCTACCGATTCCGCTACCTTTCCATTCCTCCCACCTTTCCTTACTTTCAAAATTCATCTCTTTACCAAACAGACCATAAATGAAGAAACTGAAACCGTGAAACTAACCTTGAGGCCTTCTGGTGAGAGACATGCAAGAGCACCGGCTTGGGAAATGTTGGACGCACCATTGAAGCAAGTACAAACGATACGGTTGAAGTCCTTGGCCACAGGGAATCCATCTGAAAATAGAAGCTCTTTTGGAACCACGGTCCAACCTAGACGAACTCCAGTGAACCCAGCATACTTGGAAAATGAAGATGTCTCAATTGCAACCTGAAATATTCAACATAGACCAACAAATTATGGGATATGAAGAAGATAAAAATATATGCTATTAATACAGCTGATGCAAATAGTATAAGCTCAAACTAGTAGTTGCATTTGCTGGGCTGTGCCAAAAGTTGGCTGGTATAGATAGTGTGTGGTCCGGGTTCAGGTTGTACCAACCCGTAAAAAAAAATTGATGTAAACGCAGCGGAATCCTCACACCACACTTGAGCAAATAAGAGCAATTAACAGAAATCTCGTATTGAATCAATTGAGTACCCTTTAAACCTAGAACTAATGCCTATTTATAGGCTTACAAACCAAAGAAACCTATTCTAATTAAATAAACTAATTAAATAAACAATAAAATAAGGTCTCTATTTAAATAAATACCCACTCGTCAGCTCCCAGGAAGCCTCCTGATCGTGACTTCTCCCTGCTGAAGGCTTGCTCATTCACAATCCTTATGGGACAAGAACTCCTAACTAAATACTAACTCTTAATTAAAAAACAATCCTGATCTACTACCAAGCTGCCGATAATGATATAATAAAATTAAAACAACTTAAGTTTATCTCTTCTGTAGCCATTCTCGGCTCATCATTCCAACTGGGACTCTCTTCGGATTTACATCAATCTCCGCTCCTTTCAAAGCTAGCTTACTAGTGGGTGAAAAAATTTGGTGGGGAGGGATCACGACGCTGCCGTCAAGGGCGAGCGGTGAGCACGGGTGCCTTGGGTGGAGGTTGATAGGTGCAATTCTGAGCTATGTCCCAGCTCCCCACAACGAAAACATACCTTTTCAGCTTCTTGGTTGGTGCGTGGTTCTTGCTTATTTTAAACCTTACGTCTCTGGAGGTTGCATGCCGCGTCGGGGACTGCTTGTCGCTTACCGTCGGGGGCTGAACGTCGGGCGTGAAGGCTGCCCACAATAGAGTGGTTAGAGAAATCGCCAAAAAACAGTCCCAGGGGCCAACTTGAGTCTTGAATCCACTGCCTTGTCCGCCTTACACAATCCCTGTCCTCGTGCTTGTAGTGCCCGGGCATGGAATGGGCATAACGATGTGGCTTTGGATGATGGGTGGCTTGGTCCGGGAACGTTCCCTAAGTAGGCTACTTGCCTTGTAGTTTCTCGGCCAGAGCCCTGTCGCGAGCTATTTGAGCAGCATGGAGGTCGCTCCGAATTGCTGGAATGAGGAGAGAAGGACCCCCGGTGGGTGTGGCCGCCTACGGCTTGGGAAGGGTGTGCTGACCTGGAAAGGCTGCGGCCTGGCCCTGCTGGCTGGTTGAACCAGAAGTGACTAGGGAAGGGATGGCCATGATCGTGGATTGAAGGCTTCGCATCATCTGATTTTGGTTTTGCATCATTTGGTTCTGAAGATTCAAATCTTGGGCTTGAAAAGCCTCCATCATCTTCTCCATTGGCTTCTCAAATTCAGCCATTGCTCGTGTTTGAGAAGGCATGGTGGGAATTCGACTAACAAAAAAAAAACTCACTCAATACGTTATTAGGAGCCAACTCAGCTCTGATACCACGTGATGTAAATGCGGCGGAATCCTCACACTACACTTAGGCAAATAAGAACAATTTTTTTTGTGACAATCCGATCAAATAAGAGCAATTAACAGAAATCTCATATTGAATAAATTGAGTACCCTTTAAACCTAGAACTAATTTCTATTTGTAGGCTTACAAATTAAAGAAACCTATTCTAATTAAATAACCTAATAAACTAATTAAATAAACAATAAAATAAAGTCCCCATTTAAATAAATACCCACTCGGCAACCCATTCCATTCTTGTAAAAAAAGAAACCGACTATACCTGACAAACTCATCACCAGCTCACCGGAACACTCTGCATCTACAGCGAGTTTTGCTTCAGATCACTTTATTTATGCGCGCGCGTGTGAGAGAGAGAGGTGTTGGAGGAGAGCAGCTGTCGATTAGGGTTAAGAGTGTTAAGTTGAGTTTGATGGGTTGTATGGGTAAAGGGAATTTAATTCAGCGGGCTGGGTAAAACTAATTGCGCCCATATTCAGCCCGTAATGGGTTGATACAGACAAACCTTTAAATATGGGCTGTGTTTGTCGGTGATAGCTCATACCAACCTCTCCCTCTACCCAAGTTTTACCAAATCTAGAGTTGAACGTCCATTGAAAATCCAATATAGAAAAATGAAAAGAATCACAACAATATCATAAGTTTTCTGAAGGCTGGTAGTGGTCAACAACAAGCACAATTGGCATCTACCATGATGGCGTCACTCGTGGAATAGGGAGTTGATCAAACGCTTTTCTTCTATTCCTTCTCATATTCATCTTTGAAATCGTCTCCTTCCTAGCATGGCACTCTCATGCTTAATTAATTCATAAGAGTTAATGACCAGTGGGGCCGGTTCTTATGATTAGTTTGGTAGTGGGTTGTTTTATTTAATTATTTACTTTTAGGTTTATTTTAGTCCTTTGGATCCATGTACTCATAAAAGGATCCTTCATCGTTTAGTTTTCATTATTATTATGATGTTCTAGAAAGAGTTTAGAGAGAAAATTAATGGAGATTTATTATTTCATTGTTTTATTCATACGTGTGTAACTGATTTGTGTATCTTTCCCTACGTTACATCAAAAGTGATATCAGAACCAGGTTTTGATCTTGAAGCCACGGTGGTTGACGATTGGGACTCAGACAGGAGGCCCACACTGGTGAAGATTTACGGGAGGATTGGACAATAGCCACCATGTCTGGGTGGCTGCCGATTGGAGCAGCGGCGAAGCACACGTGGGTTCGCGGGCTGTAGGGATGTGGGGAGTAGGCGGGCGGAAGCCCTCGGTGCCGATTGTGGAGACCAACTCCGAGCAAACCCAACCACCAACCGTCACACCCCCGAGATCTGGAAAAAAACACCAGCCTTAACCCACCCGGCGAAATTTTAACCGAGATGACCAAAAAAGGGTTGTTTCCAATGACGGGCCACTCTTTGGGCCTCAAACTCATCAACCCAATGGTACCCGCTAGCACCCGTGCATCTATCTATCGTAAGCGCGTTACCCACAATCAAACCCAACTTCGTTTGTTAAACAAACGGTCCTACACCCCATCCCAACCCCAAAAACTACCCCAATGGCCAGCCACACCACAACTCCCCCAACCCACGGCCCATCCACCTATTACCCAACACCTTGCCCTCATCCCTCCCTTTGCCCTCGTGTCCAACTCAGTCGTAACACCGACGAATCAGTGGTAACGGCACAATTTATTCTGCACGCAGTGTGTTGCGAAAAGGAGGTTGTGTAAAATCATAATTGACGATAACTCTAGCATCAATTTGGTCTCTTGAGAGATGGTGGAGCGCTTAGGTCTCTGTGTCGAGCCCATCCAGAGTCTGTGTAAGATTGGATTGCTAGGATCCAAGGACGAAGTGCATCCTACTAGGCAATGTCAAGTGCTATTTTTCATTAGTCTATATTCAGATGAGTTTCTGTGTACGGTTGTTAATATGGACGTGTGCCACCTTCTTTTGGGACGATCGTGCTAATACTTATTCATTTATGCATCAGGGCCGTGAAAAAGCACTTGACCCCAGGCCCACTTATGTCCCTGACCTCGAAGCTCATGCTCCTCGTCGATGCCCTTGAGCAAGGGTTGTGTTATGCCCTTGTTAGCCACTTGAGTGTCGCGTCGATTAGTGTTTCAGAGGCCCTTCGAGAGATCTTGGCTTCCTTCGAAGATGTGTGCACCCTTGCATTCTGCGTGCTTTGTTAACGCCGAAGAAGGATGGTAGCTTTCGAGGTTAGAGGACATGATTGATCAGCTTCATGGGGCCACGGCTTTCTCCAAGCTGAATTTGAAAAGCAGGTACCATCAGATTCGCATGAGATCTGGTGATGAGTGGAAGACCGCCTTTAAGACGAAGGATGAATTATAAAAGTAAACAGTTGTGCCCTTCGGGCTGTCTAATGATCCATCCATATTTATGCACGTTATGACGCAGATCTTCTATTCCTTTTTGGGGAAGTTTGTCATAGGTTATTTTGATGATATCCAAATATACAGTTGGTCCGCAAAGGAGCATACGAATCGTGTCAGGCAGGTGTTGGAGGTTCTTCGGCGTGAGTTTTTACCTCCAACTAAAGAAGTGTTCTTTTATGGTGCGGGAGGTCTCCTTCTTAGTATATATAATCTCGAGGAAGGGAGTATGTGCCGATAATGACAAGTTTCAAGCTATTCGGGTGTGGCCTAGACCCGCCGCAGCTAAGAGGTCGACAGTTTGCACAGGTTGGCCAGTAGGAATTGACACTTCGTTGAGGGGTTTAGCTCTGTGATGGCTCCTATTACTAAGATGATGTGCGCATTCGTGACTGAGTTTGCATAGACTGATGCAGAGGAGGCATTCCAACTCATGAAGTCCAAAATGACGTCAGCTCCCATTCTAGCTCTTCCAGATTTTACCCAGCTATTTGAGTTGACTTGTGATGTCAGCAAGTCCGGGATTGGTGCAATTCTCAGCTAGAATCATGGTTCAAAGTCAAGGCCGATACCGCGACGATACGGCCAAGTTGACTAGGTATCGATTCCCACCGATCCGATTCCGAGTTACGAGTTGAGTTTTCAATTATTGATGTGAATCGACCCTATATCGGAAGTTTCTCGGTAGTATCGGTGAAATAGCGGTATAATCGGCTCATATCGACGATATCGTAGTAGAATCGACCCATATCAGCGATATCGCGATGGAATCGGCCCATATCGGCGATATCACAATAGTATTGACCCATATCGGTGATATATCGGCCGAGATGGTATAAGTTACTAAGAATCAATCTCTCTCTCTCTCTCTCTCTCTCTCTCTCGTGTTGTGTTGGTAAGCGTGGTTTTTTGGGAGGTTACGAAATGCTAATTGTTTTTTTAATTTAGTGTGTTGTGTTTGTGGGTTACTTGGTCATCGTGTGGGTTTAATTTAGTGCATTGTATATGTGCCAATCCTCTAAACATTTGTAAAAATAATATTTGTATCCTTTATGTAAAAATAACATTTGCAACACAAGTAAAAAAAAAATATTTGCATCCTCTTTGTAAAAAAATAACATTTCCATCAATTTAAAAACAAACCTTTGTAACCCAACAAAAAAAAAAAACATTTACATTCCTTTTATAAAAAAAATAACATTTGCATCATTTTTTGTACGAAAATAACATTTGCATCCTTTTTGTAAAAAACGATTGTAACAAAAATGTAGTGTTTTGTCAAAATCACTGTTTGTATCATCTTTGAAAAAAATAACAATACTAAAAAAGAAACATTTCTATCCTTTTTAGAAAAATATAACATACTTAAAAAACACATTTGTATCCTCTTACTAAAAATAATACTAAGAATATAATAGTTGTATCCTCTTTGTAAAAAAAAATATCCTCCTACTAAAAAAGTAACATTTGTTTTTCTTTGTAAAAACATAATATTTGTATCCTCTGTGAAAAAAAACATTGATTTATTATGGAACATTGAATCTGGCAAGTTCGCAGCACGTCAATATAATCAATTGTATAATGTTATGCATATTAAAGGATAGTTTTAAACTTATCTAATTGGTCCACATTGTTAATCATATTTCTTTTAAAATTTTCTAGATTTTTTTCAAAATTTTTTGCGCTCTCTAAATAGTGTATCTTTGTGTATCGCCCGATACCGGGACCGATACCGAGACTTTGAACCATGGCTAGAATGGTCGCTCTGTTGCTTACTTTAGTCAGAAAGTTGGTTTTGTCGTCAACTATTTTATGCAGTGGTGCAGTCTGTCAAGCATCGGCAGCCCTTTTTAACTCATTAGGAGTTTATCATTAAATCGATTCACGAGGCCCACCATTTTATGAACTCCCAGAAGAAAGTTAGCGATTGACACGCCAAGTGGACTAGTTTCTTGCAGCAGTTTACTTTCGACTTACAGTAAAAACCAGGTAGGGAGAACCTGATTACAGATGCATTGAGCTGGAAATCACATACCCTAGTCACTATTCAAGAATCAGTCTTCAACTTTTTTGAGATTCGTGATTTGTATGAGACACATTTTTTTGAACCAATTATGAAGGCATGTACACATCAGCACGGCGTCCGAGGTGATTACCTGCTGCAAGATGGATATTTGTATTGTGGCACCGCATTGTTCATCCTTGCTTCCTCCCTGAGGGAGAAGATCATCATCGAACTTTATGGTGAGGGCCTAGTTGGTAATTCAGGAATCGCTTGTACCTTAGCTACTCTACGCGAGAATTTTCAGTGCCCTACTATGAGGAGGGAAGTCAACAGCTATGTCCAACGTTGCTATACTTGTCAGGTGGCAAAAGGTCAGCATACTAATGTCAGTTTGTATACACCCCTACCCATCCCTGACCGTTCGTGGCTTGATGTTTCTATGGACTTTGTTATTAGGCTACCCAAGACGGACAAGGGGCATGATTCTGTGTCTGTAGTAGTTGACTGATTTTCCAAGATAGCCTATTTTATTCCATGCTCGCGGATTTCGAATTCCTCGCATCTTGCTACACTCTACTTCCACGATGTCGTTCGTTTACATGGGGTACCGAGGAGTATAACGTCTAACATGAATGTTCGTTTTATGGGACACTTTCATGTTTCGGCAAACCCTTTGTAAATTGTTGCTATGCACGCTTCAATTTTCCACATCTTTTCATCCACAAACGGATGGTCAAACCGAGGTGGTCAATCGGAGTTTGGGAGATCTTTTACGGTGCTTAGCTGGTGAGTCACCTAAGGCTTGAAAAGTGGTTCTTGCTCAAGCTGAATTTGCTTTCAATAATTCAATCAACCGCTTTACGAGTATTGCCCCTTTCCAGATTGTTCTCCTTTACAGTCCGTCGACCTTGCCGAGACACCCCTACTATGACAGTGAGTCCGACAGCTGTTGATTTGCTATCGAGATGCTAGCCATTCATGACGACGTCCATGCACGTTTACAGCCAATGTTTTAAAAATCAGGTGAGGCGAATCAAAGAAAAAACGCCTTGAGGCTTAAGCCCCGGAGGTGAAATTTGAGGCTTACGCCTCGGGGGGGGCTAACGCATTCCGCCTCAAGGCGCAAAGAGGCGGGACGGTGAGGCGTTCGTTTTTAATTGCGTCTAAACAAAAAACTTACCAAATCCTAATACGCAGCCTCCTTCCCTCGACCACTCGTTTTCTTCTCCCGATCAGTTCGTTTTGGCTTTTTAGTAGGATTGTACCCCTTTTTTTACGTCGGCAGCTTTTTTGGGTTTTAGTAGTTTTTTACCCCTCGTTTCCTTCTCCCGACCACTCGTTTTTGGTTTTTTGTAGATTTTTAAACTTTTTTTAAGTTTTTACCCCTTTACGACCCTTTTTTATGTTCGACAAGGGTTTTTGTATGACTCATTTTATGTCTAGAGGTTTCTTTTATGTTCTTATCAAAATAATGCTTGATCTGTTTTTTTTCTCAAACTATATTGATTATTTTTTGCAAACTGATCTGGTTTTTTGCTACTAAAAAATAGTTTTGGGTCATACTTTTACACTCAAAGTTTGGGACATTCTAAAAAAAACTGATTTTATCAATTTAATTTTGCATTGATTAATTTATTGTCATAGTATAAAATTACCAATATTTAATAGGCACTTTTAAAATTGAATTTATCAATTCGATTTTGCATTGATTAATTTATTATCATATTAGAAAATAACCAATGTGAATGAAACTAAAAAAAAATGATTTTGTCAATTTGATTTTGCATTGATTTATTTATTGTCATATTATAAAATTACCAATATGTAAATGAAAAAAAAAAATGATTTTGCATTGATTAATTTATTGTCATATTGTAAAATAGCCAACGAGTTAAAATTGATTTTGTCAAATTTTTTTTTTTAAAAGTCATCTCAGGGCACAAAAAAATGTTGAACTATGTAAAAAAATGTTAAATTTTATTTATATTTCTTTGTTACATTATTTTTGTGGTTTTATTAGTATTTTGTAATATTATTTTGCACTTTTTTCTGAGGCTTACACCTCGCCTCGCCTCGCGCCTTTTTAAACATTGCTTATAGCGTATGTATGCTTCCTATAAGGAGCAGCGGATTCTCATCGTCGATCATTGTTTTTCAGCCAGAGATCTTGTTATGGTATATCTTCGGCGTGAGAGGCTATTGGGCATTGCTACCAAGTTACAGATGCGCAGATTTTGTCAGTTCCCTGTTCTTCGTCGTCGTTGTGATAATGCATATGAGTTAGCCCAGCCGGACACATTCCACATTTAATGTGATTGATTTGACTCCGTTTCAGGATTCGCATGTTCCCCCAATTCCTCTACCAATGGATCCAACGCAGTCAGTTCGCTCGCATGTTGACCATATTGAGGGTATTTTGGACCGTTATCTGATCTGTTGGTTGAGCCGCTCTAGAAGTGATGACTCAGAGATTACTGAGGACACGTTGCAGCATATCGACCGTGACTTCTATGACCATTTCCAAAAGGATATGGCTATGCTTCGTAGGGTGGGAAAGTGACGCAAGAGCGTACAAACGAGCCCCCATGGGGCCGGTTCTTATGATTAATTTGGTAAAGGGTTGTTTTATTTAATTATTTAGTTTATGGTTATTTTAGTCTTTTGGATCCTTATACTTATAAAAGATCCCTAGTTGTTTAGTTTTCATTATTATTATGATGTTCTAGAGAGAGTTAAGGGAGAGAATTAATGGATCTTTTATTATTTCGTTGTTTTATTCATATGTGTATGTAATTGATTTGTGTATCTTCCATTGTGTTACGTGAGTTACAACCATTATTTATCAGCTAACAAACCCTAGTTTAACTCAAAGGATAAATCTAATACATAAATATTAACTAAATCCTAATAACTAATGGATAATTGCCAATTACTAAGTATCCTAAATTGGGATTATTAATATTGAAATTAATCGAGATACTATACTAAAATTAAATAAAATACAATTGCAAATAAAATTCCCTGCAATTGTTCCGCATTAGTCGCTCTTATACCAATTTTATGTAAACACAACGGAAGATTTACACACAATAAAAAGAAAATAAACACATATCTCACTCATTCTCATATATTCATAGTAACCAATGCAAAATGAGAGATTACATGGACATCTATAAGCCCCCAATACTTGATGGGCATGCTAAGTATGATATCATTGGTGATGTCAGACTTAGTGGCCCAATCCATGACATCACCATTCTTAACTAACCGAATCTAGAATATTCCAAAGGAATATTCATTTACTAATGATAAAGCAATAAAAATACAATTGATGACAACTACAAAACGTTTTAGCTCGTTTCCACGCAAGTGCCACACGCATACATCCAAATTACCCAAATGGACCCTAAAATATCCACCAATCCAATACCAAAATGGCAGCTCACATCAACGTATCTTTTAAATTTAGGGCTGACAATTTTTGACACGATAACCCGTTTATGGTAATAACTCGAAATGACCCGAACATGACACGATTAGCTTGCATAGATTTAAGAGTATCCAAAACTTATACCCAAATAAAAATCAACGCGACCCGAAAATGACACGACTATCCAGAATTGCCACCCCTATTTAAATTTGAAGTAAAACATAGAAGAATATTTAAAAATAAACTCTCTCTCTGTGGGAAATCCAAAAACATAGAAACCTATAACAATGTGCATCAACTATGCCATTCCATAATTGAGATGACAACGAAAGTTTCTGAACTACTTATACAATAAATTTATAATTCAAGCACTTATCCATAACGAAGAATTCTTGTATTAAAAAAAATCCTGAAATTATTAAAAGAAACTATTAGAATGAAGAATAAATCAGCCCACACAGCTATTCAAGGATAAGCTTTGGCCCACTCAAACAAGGGGGCGTTATTGATTAAACAGTATATGCAGAACAAGATATGAAAACTTGATGAAAGATCAATATATCGGTTTGAAACTTACCTCTTTGGCCCCAGGGATCTCAAAGATGGACCGCGGGTTGTCATCTGACATATACATGGCATATGCCGAATCATAAACTATAATTGACCCATTGCCCTTTGCAAATTGTACCAAACGAGTGAGCTGCTCCCTTGATGCAGCAGAACCAGTAGGGTTGTTAGGCGAACAGAAAAATATGATATCCGTTCGAGAGGTAGTTGATAAATCTGGAAAGAAACCATTCTCTGGAGTACATTTCATGTACTCAATATTAGCAAACTTCTCAACGTCCTTCTGAAACTGTCCAGTCTGACCCATTATAACACTTGAATCTACATATGCCTGCAATATGGTCCAAGAAATATGTTGAGAATATAATTGGCACTAAAACAAGAGGATGTCAAGCCTTTTCAGACAAGCAGCCTATATATTATTCCCCTCTTTCTTTGATTATTTCAATTGTTTGTATACTATACACAGTCAATTAAGGGCTCGCATGAACGTTTATGCTTGTACGACCATGCCATCCACCCCCAAAGACGCATGCATAAGGTGAGCCATCTAAAAGGAAACCAAATATGTTTTTTTTTTCCTTCTTAAGTATTTGCAATTTTAAGCAATTGATGGCTAAAGGATAAACACGGTGCTTATGTCCAATACGCTATCAAAGATACCCTTATTGAAACCAAAAGGCTACCAAAAGATGAACCCACCATCAAATCCAAAAGCCGTATTCTGAGGTCAAATTCTAAATTATTTTGAAGGATCATTAAGTTGATAGTCGTGTTTTGTGTCAGGCAATCTTTTACACAATTTCACGTCGTGCTCGTGCTATTTTTTGTATGGTTATTTCAATTTGGTTAATTCTGTGAATTGGATGTTAATTATGTACATCATGTCACATAATGTCCAAATGAGATACGAAAAAATCATAAATCATGTCAGTAGTGTTGTGGAAAAATTATTCATCATGTGTAGTGTTCATGTCGTCATCTTTCTGGTCGTGTCAGGAAAAAAACAAGAACCATAAACACGAATTGCCAACCCTATCAATATATCTCCCAGGGAAAAAAATACTAACAATACATATATGCATGCTACCGGAAGGTCAAGGGAGAAATGGGGTTTGATGCCCTGTTAGTTGTTCCATGAGTTATATACACTTGATCACTAAACCAACAAATCACTCGCACCAAAACAAAATGACAGACCTAGCAGTGGATGAGTAGAGGCGTAAAGCAACAAAACCTTTTAGATTCAGGTGCCGTATAATAATGATTCTAACAAAAAAAATGACGAGCAATTAATTATAGAGAAGAGAAAAGTTTCTTTCACATGTTGTGGAAGCAGGAAATGAAATACATACCGGGTATGATGGGTCTTGAACAGCCATAGTAACACTAGACCCAAAAACAACCTGACATAGAGGAGCCACAAAGAAAATATCAACTGACTTTGATAACAATGATTAAAAGGCAATAGCCATGAACTAAGGGTGCATTTGGTTGCAAAGTTGAAAAAAGATTGAAAAGGAATTCATTTCATGAGAAGTTGGAAAAGGAGATGAGCGGGTAAAGGAGATGTTCTCCTACTCATTCGGTGTTCCATGGAATCCAATCCCTTGGGACTGGTAAGAATTGGATTCCAGGGGAAACCAGAAAAGTAAGATAAACATCTCACCTAGCCTAGCCACTCTTCCTCTATTTTTCCATGTCGATTTTCATACTTTTACTTCGCAATCAAATGCATCTTAAGATGCGTAATAACTTCCCACGTCAGAGATATCCATCAGATGCAGAGAATTTTACATCCAAGTGTGATTAGAATAAAAGGATAGAGAAACATGATCTAGAGATATCAATTTAAAAATTCAAACATGTGGAAAATCAAAACTGACCTGAAGGCGAGATATGTCGCATTTTGCACCATCGGAGACAAATATATCATCTTCCTCTATGTCAATGTCGGCATAGAAATTTGTAGCAATTGCTGCTCTTAATAACTGGACAGATCCAACAATCTGTTATTTTTTCAACCATTTCACAATTTCCCAAATAAAAGGGAAAATGGGAAAATATATGGAATCTTATATGCAATGATGTTTCTAAATGGTACATGACAACTAAAATATTTATGATATTGGATGTGATCCTATGCTTGAGAACCCAGGTCCTATTCCCACGAAGGAGAGTTTTCCCTAGAAAATTACCACTCTAACACACTAACCATCCAATAAAGTTGCGATCAACTGATAGAGAAATATAATCCAAGCCGAAAAAAAGTTTAGCCAATCCAACTAGTTACAAAAGGATTTTTTTCCTGTATCATATATATATATATACATGTTTGTGCGCCTAAAATTCATTTCATATATTATCATGACTTCCTGAAAGTTTGTATTTAACTACAAACATGTAAACAATCAAGAAAGAACAACTATGGTACATACTTTTTCACCTTGTTCAGGTCCATAACCACTGTAACCCTCCATTGTAGACAGTGCAAGTGCTCTCTGCCAAAAGAAAATAAAAAAGCATTTTGTACACGTCAGAAACAGGAGTGTCACTATTACACTTACAAACTAGCTGGAATATAAATTATACCAACATTACTTGTCATAAGAAATGTTTGTATAAATGTATATACATTCATTGTATCAATCTAGAAAGCAACACCAACAATTTAACAAAGCGAAGTTTGAACCATAGAATGCTACAAAAGTCAGAATTATTTATTAAGTTTTTTTTTAACTTTGGCATCCAAAAGTTATGGCGGTTTGGACATTAACAGCCGGTGATTATCGTATTTGGACATTAGCAAAATTTAGACAGAAACCATTTATTGATCAAATTGGCCTTTAATTTTAATAATAAGTTACAAATATACTCACTGATCGAGTCACAAAAGTGCCTTTAATTTTAATAATAAGTTACAAATATACTCACTGATCGAGTCACAAAAGTCCCTCAATTAAGAATATTAATTAAAGGTATCGCCCAGCAAAATTTTATTGCTCAAATTTGTTGGAAAATGGCCTATTTTAATTTTCAATTTCTTGGGTTTCCAAGAGTCCAGCCATGGCTCCATGGCAGAAAGGGGAGAGAGAGAGGGGGGGGGGGGGGGGGGACTTTTAGGTTTTTTCAAAAATTGTATAATGACTATCGGTATTTTGGATGATTGGACGAAAACCGTCTAGATTGGGTACCAACTATCAATTACGATAGTCACCGGGCGTTAATGTCCAAACTGTCATAACTTTTGGATGCCAAAGTCCAAAAACCCCATTTATTAACCATGCAATACGAAATGTTTTTTTATTAACAGAAATTACATGCATTCAAATGAATAAGTGTACCTTTGCCATAGCAGAAGTTATAACTTCCGGAATGGGCTCAGTAGTGTCACCAATTCCAAGACTTATCACTTGCGCGTCAGGGTACTTCAACATGTGTGCAGCCTTCCTTCTAGCAACCTAATTTCCAAACAAACAAAATGTGAATTCGGTTCTTTCATACAAGCAAAGAAGAGAACAAGCATGAACCAATTTATACATCCTCGTATATCAAATAGCTTGAGGTGGAGAAAGGTAGCATTAATTGGGAACCCATGGCAAAACAATTGATCAACATGCATCAAGAAGCTGATCAATATCAATCAACATATCCTCTGTTCTTTGTGATCATATGAGGAATTATGATGAAATACAATGCGAAAAAGAAACCAAATCCGTCATAAGTCTCGAGTTGTTTACATATTAAGTCACAAGTGTTGGTATGGTGTTCTATATAAAAGATGTGCTTTACTCATTCACTAAAAAATGTGGAAACGTATGAAACATAATAGTCAAAACAATAATAACGTTCATAAATATATAAAGAGAATATCATGGTATAGCCAATCACCCAAATCATAAGAGGGTCCATTGAGTAACTAAGGGGGCAAATTCGCCCTTTAACTTTTAATAATTAACATAAATAGTAATATACCCTCCGTCACAAATTAAGAGTCCCTATCCATTTTCTGTATAGGTTAAGGATACACTTAAAGATCAATAGTTGCTCTCCATCGTGCAATGTGGTCCGTTGATTATTTTTATAAAAGGAAAGTAGAGTCTTAATTTGGGACAACTCAAAACGGAAGAGTGGAGTCTTAATTTGGGACTGAGAGAGTATGTGAAGTGAAAAATTATACAATGATTACATTATATAGCTGAGAAGTAGCAATTGCTGCGACAGACCTCTGGGAAGAGATAACCAGCTTGAAGCTTAGAGATATTTGAGTTACGAGAGACCTTTGTCTTGTAAGCTTCACAAAATGCAGCAAACATTATTAGCATCATTGTTTGTTACATAACAAAGAAAAAACAATACATTGAAATTGTCATAGAAATAAAGAAAGAAAGGATGGGCAACCAGTCTTTTCAGCGGCAACGCATTTACAAATCCCGCTGTTGTTGGCCCGAATCGAAACATTCTGAATTCTGCAGTAATGTAAATACGTTTCAATCGTGTACAAACAAAATATTTAATTTTCCTTAGCAATGTTTCAGCAACCAAGTACCTTTTGTTGAGGTTGGTTTGGCCTAAGAAGGCGGAGGCGGAGGCGGATGAAGAAATTGAAGTGGATAGATGGTGATGCTGAGTTACAGACATTTTAATCTATCTCTAGCGGAGAGAGGAGCAGCCAATGCCCAATGGCTTTCTATAACAAGTAGTGTTTTTTTATCGTGGAAAAACCTGCCCTTTTCAAACCCTACGAGGCCTCGTTATAAGGATTAGACCTTTCAAAATACACGATAACCCGTTAACACGACACGATCTGACACGAAATTATAAGTTAATGGGTTTATTCTTATTGAGTTTGGGCATTAACGGGTTGACACGGTAGACCCGTTAACACTAACGGTTCGGGTTTGAAAATTTACCTGTACCCGTTTCTACCCGTTAACACTAACGGGTACTATAGGGTCACCCAACCCGTACCCAATAACAATAACCATTAAAACCCATTATTTCTAAATCTTTAAAGACTAACGGGTGCTATAGGGTCACCCAATCTATACCCAATAAAAATTACAATTAAAACCCATTATTTTTAAAGTATTGAAGACTAACGGGTATTATAGGGTCACCCAACCCGTTACCCATTTCGACCCAAAATGATTCGTTAATATTAACGGGTGTTAACGGTTTGGGTCGTGTACCCGTTAATATTAACGGGTCGTGTTTGGGTATTGTTATTAGACCCGTTAGGCTTAACGGGTCGTGTATGAGTTAGGGTGTTTTGACCCGTAACCCGTACACGACCCAAACCGACCCGTTGACATGTCTAATAAGGATTCGTTTGATATCATCGACCCCAAACACGGCGTAACGAAATGGATTCCGTTGCCCTTTCATCGTGTGACTTATGGAGGAATCACAGGGTGACATTTGTCGTCAAGCCCAATATTCTAATGCCCCATTTGATTCTCGGTAATATTTTGAATAAAAAGTGATTATCACGAAACCTTTTATCAATATTATAATTTTTTTCGTTCTCTTTGGTTAACCAATTGATTGTTATTGAGAATAAAAAATTTGTATTTCATTCATGCATGAAAAGTGACAAGGGAATGTACAATGTATACCAACAATACATTTTAGCAATTATATATATATATATATATATAAGGAGCAAAAGTTTTTCACTATTTCATAAGTTAATAACTTAATTAGGGGCTAGGATTGATTCTCATAAAGTGGGATCCAATGGTTGAGATAAAAAGAACCCTCATTTACTCTTTTATCCCTTCATTATTTGATTTCCCCCTCTTTTCCATCACTTAATTTCATATCCCATCCTTACCCAAACTTCAAACAGAGGGTTAAAATAGTAAAATACACATAAGCAGCTCAGTACACCCATTCCTCTCTCTCTCGATCTCTCAATCTGTACGATTTCTCATACTCTCTCTAGATACGCAGGTAGCACTCTCTCTCCTCTCTCTATCGAAGGAAATCAAGGGTTTATGTTGATTCATAGCTTATACATATGTAATCGCTAGCTATTGTAATTGTTGATGTAAAAAACTAGATCCAATCTAATTAATTAATCACGGATAAAAATGAATAAATAAGACAAATAGTTTTTAAAGTGGTTCAGCCTTATGGAAATGGCCTACGTCCACTGTTGTTGTATTGCTGAGTGTTTGCTTGAATCTCGATGATGGGCTTACAAGAGATCCAAAAGTCCTCTCTTATGATAGGGTTACAATGTATTTATAGCCTTAAGGCTGTACATATGAAAAGGCAGTGTGCTGTCATTTAGTAGACAAATACATCTATACAATAAAATACGCATTAAATCTGACATTCATTGAATGCGTAGTTGTCTTTTGGTTTTCCTGGTTAGATACTCTGCACGCTAAGTAGCTCGGATCGCATGAGTTGCTAGGTGCGCTTAAGTTGCTCTGCACGCTAAGTAGCTCAGTGGGCTTAAGTTGCTCTGTACGCTAGGTTGCTCAGGATGCTAAGTTGTTCGGTGAAAGTATGCATTTGCCACGTAGGTTGACACATGTTTTCATATAATTGGTTCACGTCAGCTGACTAATTTTTGTATCAACAAAAGCCCCCAATGTTTCACAGTTGAAGTTAAGTAAGAGAGTGTGGAACATTTTGCCCAAAAGTTGCTCGGATTACAGATCTCTAAAACTTAGGAAATTTTCATTGTATTTCTTCCCATTTGAGCCCGTAATGGCAAACTTGTAAATATTTTGAATCTTTAGCAGTCGCCTCGATATTTGCGCCTTTTTCAGTATTTAACCGCCGAAAACGCAAACGTCTTTCCCGGTAATCATTTCTTTTCTCTTTTCCCGATGCAAGGTATTTAAAAGCGGCAGAAATCCAATCGTCTTCTACTTTTCACATCCATATTTCTGAACTCTTTATTTTCTCTCTCTATTTTGTACTGTCGTTCTTTCCGTCGCCCGTCATTAGCAGACTTCTCCGTTTTCTGTAAGATTTTCTTCCTTCCTCTTTCTTTGCTTTAGTCATCATGGTTTACCTTGTTGAATCTTTAGATAAATTTCGGACTGATTTTTCAATACCCCCTTGGGTTATTTTGGAGGAGACTCCCTGTCCTTCTGATTTATTTTCTCTGACGGAGGGACATTAGTTTCCCTCCCTTTTTGTAGCGGAGTGTGATTTTTTTCCCGCCAAATCCCCTGTATTTGGAGTTTTGCCAATACTTCGATATTGTACCTGCAAGAGTAGCTCCAAATACATGGAGGGTAGTTAATGGCGTATATAGGTTGAATCAAATTCATGGAACTCACCTAGGAATTCCTGAAATTATGTACTGTTATAAATGGGTTACCAGTGACACTACTTTTTATTTAAAAACTAGGTTTTCGAATAGAGCTTTAGTTGTCAATATCCCCGATGCCAACAGATACTATTTTGATCATGGAGTTGTGATGAAAAATTGACAACACCCCCCCATTAAATGGAAATGATGTGTACCAAGGTCCCAGATGTTCGCTTTATGGCAATGGGATAGATTATTTTTAGTTTTTGAATTTAGCTTTCTTTATGTTTAACGAAATGCGTCAGTGACATTAATTTTGTTTGTTACAGTTGACAATAAAAGGAAGCCCCCAAAAGAGATTGACATTAACATAAAGGATTTAAAACTTATCTCGAGTTTGCATCAATCAATTGTTGGGGAGCACATTAGAGCTGCTTCTTATTTGTTGAGATACAAAAAAACCACCTCGTCTTTTATTGCCCGTCCTATTGCACCTCCTGTGATAATTGACCTTGATCAACTACCAATATCTCGAGCAAGTGTGGGAGAATCTTCTTCTGATTTGGATACTTCCATTGTCGATTTGATGACGAAGAAAAGGAGGATGCCTGAGTTCTTTGTCAAAGATGCGTCTGGTGTTGATGGCTCAAAGAAAAGTAAGGGGGATGTTCCAGCTGAGGGGACGAAGAAAATGGACATTGCTCCATCTAAGGGAACAACTACAACTGTGAAGGAGGTGGGTAAGAAGCCCCCGGTGGTTCCAAAAAAGGCAACACCTCTGATTGAAGGTGTTGCCATTACACAAGGAGAGGCGACAACTTTGAGTGAAAGTGCTCCTCTAAGGAGATTGAGAAGAGGTCTCGCTGAAAGACCTACAGAAACTGTTACTCAATATTCTGATGTTGAGGGTCCTTTGAGAGCTACTGTTCCAGCTCTCGTCGCTCCGAGCTCGGCCAAAGGTTTGATCAAATCTTAGATCATTCCTGAATATTGAGTTGCCGAATGTTCCCTTTCTCAGGAAAAAATCACTGATTTAGCTGCCCAGCATATTGCGTCGGTAAGTATCATTATCCTTACTTCTTTATCTCTAAATATTGTATTCATATTATCAGTTGAGCTCTTTTCTTTTTCAGTTTATGACGTGCTTTAATAGCACCTTGAAGAAAGATGAAGCTATCAGGGCTTCCACTTCCTCGGATGGGGTGGAAGAGGCTTTTGCTGGTTTAACCCACTCTTTGAATGAATCTCGTCAGAAGTACGAGGAAGATAAAGTTTCTTAGGAGAATGAACTTCGATCTGTCAAGACAACTCGAGATCAAGCTATAAGTGACTCCAAAGAGTTGGTGAATAAATTGAAAGACATTGATGGCAAGCTTGAAGAAGCTGAACAGCGTAAGAAAGAGCTTGAGGATAAGCTGAAATCTGTCGAGGAGGTTGAGGCTAAGCTTAAAGAGGTTGAACGTCGTAAGAAAGAGTTGGAAGAAAAAGTGAAGCTCTTTGAGGAACATGCTTCCTCAGAGAAAGTGAAGAGGAAAGCTACTGTAAAGAAGTCTTTTAGCTCTGGCTGGGATAAAGGATGGAACAAAGCCTTAACTGCCATTACTTGTCAGATGGAATATACCAGCTTAAAGTACTTTAGAGACGGATGGGTTGCAGCCTTAAAAGAATTGAGCATTGCAGACGATTCTGAATTGTTTCAAAAGCACACTCATGGCCCTCCTCCTATCATTGGTGAAGAAGAAGAGGATGAGGCCGCATCTGATGAGTCTTCTATGATAGGAGCAGAACAAGTACTTGTTAGTACTGTTCCCTAACCTTCCGAGCAAGTTCAACAAGCAGGCACTTCTACCGAGCAACCCCCACTGCCTTCTAAGCAAACCTTCTAAAGATATTATAGGGAATAAGGAGAAGGTGTAAAGTTGTTCGGTTCTTTAATTATGTTATTTTCTTTTTTCCTCGATTGTAACTTGGAATGTATTTTCCTTTTGTATGATGAATAAGAATGAACTTTTGTTGTTTATCTCGCGTCTTTCTTTGACTTGCCTTGTATCATTATTGATGCATTTTATTTTCTCCCTGCTAGTTTGTGGCCAGGATGGAACTCTTATCAGCTAATAATACAGAATTGATGAAGAAATACAAGATTATTTCAAAGCCAGTTATGCAAATTTTACTGAGGCCCATATAATCGACATCCTCGGATCTGATGCCTCTGAACGAGCAATTGATGGTTACCAGTACTTGAAGTGTTTACTTGATCGTGTTGTGGCCAACAATGTGGCTTATTACGAAATGATTGAAGATCTTTAAGGAACGATCGAGGAACTCTAACAACAATACCAAAAATCCACTAAACTCCTGCATGAAAGTTACGAGGAAAAATACCAACAATTGAGCGATGATCGGGGTTATGATAGGTATCTCTCTGCTCATAAGAAAAGAGAAAGTGTTCTAAATCATGAGGTCGAAGAACATAGGCACATTGCCAAACTGTTGGAAGAATAGAATGTTGCGTTGCAAGAAGAACTAAAATAACTTAAATTTGTTGCCTCTTCTTCCTCGGTAGCTTTGATTCCGGTCAACGACGAAGGCTATTCCTTTTTAGAAACTGAAAATGCTGCCTTGAGAGAAGAGTTGGAGACTTTGAAATGAGCCAAACCTACATCCTCTTCAAGGGGTAGAGGTAGAGTTGTTCGAAGAAGTGTTAAAGAGGCTAGGACTGACCAAACTTTAACAAATTAGGCTGCTCAGATAAAAGCCAAAACTCAAGCCTTAGTCGAAATGTCTCAGAAAATGCAAGTTCTTATCGACCAACTCTCCAACCAAAATTCTGCACTGGAAAGTAAGGATATTTTGGTGAAAAAACTCCACGAGCAGCTTGAGAGATTGACTTATCAATTTCACAAACAACCCATAGAATTTTGGATGGCTCGGTATAATGAAGCTCTGTATCATCTTGATGCTCGGTTGCAACAGTCGAATAATGAGGGGGTACAAGCAGGGATGGTTAAATGCTATGTGTGTACTGAAACTGGAACAAGGACACTTCTTATGGGACTATTATGAGCCTGGAGTACTTGATTTGCCTCTGCCTCCCTTTAAACTTGATCTCAACTGGATTCCAGCCCATACTATTCCTCGGTGCCTGATCGCCAAGTATCTTGATGATTATAATCTTCATTCAGATTTTGAGATATCTCGTCCTGAGTATTTGCTTGACCGACCATTCATGATTAACGTCAGAATGCTGCGAGATATGAATTTTATAAATTCTTCCCACGCGTTAGATGATCCTCCGGTTGGGATGGAATATGTATCAAAGTTAGAGGGAAAGAAACCCATAGAATAGGAAACTTGTATTTAATGAATCAAATTTCATTTCATATGTAATCTACTTGGTTTTAATAAAGAAAGATTTAGTCTTTGTGCAATTTCATTTTCTTGGAAATACTTTGTAAAATGTTTTCCTTTGTTATTTGCTGATGAATATATATATATATATATAGAGAGAGAGAGAGAGTCTGGCTCCTATGCGGATCGTTCTATGCGGATGGAATGCGGATTAGCTACCGTCCGAATGTGTCTAAGGACCGCTTTTGTCTTTATAGGACCACCTTTTGGGACCGCAATGTCTTTTAACTTCTTCTAAGTTTTGGGGAATATCAATTCTTACCCCAATGATTTTTAAAGTCTTTTAAGCTTATTTTAAAGCCTAATTAATCTGGAAGTCTAAGTGTAGAAGTTTAAGGGCTGCTGCTACTTCTTAAGCTTCTTCCGTCACTATCGTACTGGAATTCTGAATAGCGAGGATTATCTATATAAATAGTTTCTTCTGGGAGTCTAGAAATTGAAATAGGTTTTGCGGGAAAATATTCTAGTCTTAAATACCTTATACGGTATCGTGGGTTTATCTGTCTAGTTTCTTTATATATTTGATTAATAATATCAACTATATCGTTATCTATAAATTCGTCTAAATTATTATCACCATAAGATGACAAAAATCTACGGTATGTTCTAGGGGCAGCTGTCTCTACGTTTTTAAGGAGAGGACGGATTCCTCCGGCTCTAATTAAAGTAGTCTTTGTTTCAGCTAACCTTTTACGTCTAACGAATTTTAATACGTCTATACTATCTTCAAGTATCCTAGTGTATTCTAGATACCTTTCAGGTCTTGACAATTCTTCTGCAAATTCTTCAGTTCTTAATTTTTGTCTAAAGAGGTCACGGATTCCTGTTCTAATTATTTCTATTCTAGGTACTTCTCTTCCTAACCACTCAATGATCTAGTCTATGTATTTAAAAGTACCACCTGCATATACTAAAGCAGATTCTAGAAGTTCTTTATCTTTAGGGTCTGTAAGAGTCCAGTCTTGAATTTCTCTAGTTAAGTCTAAACTTGTTTGATTAACAAAATCTAAAAAGTCTTTAGTGATTTGCAAGCTCATATAAGATTTTTCTTAAAACAATATTATGTAAAATAGTTAAGGGTTTGGTTCGAGTTTATACCTTCCTTCTGGTCTGCAATATTTTTATCTTTTTCCCTTTGTCTCTTCAGCTTTGTTACTATTCTTCTCCAGTCTTGGCCTCCTACAACTCTCTCTTTATGTGTTGCACCTCAATCCACTACTTTTGGCGGCTGACCCGTTTCCTGCCTGTACGCCTTCACGCCTAACGCCCAACCTGGCTAACGGCTCACGGCAAATCGGCACCTGACGGCGGTTCACCAGTATAACACCTTGTGTGCTACACCAGAGGTTCAACACAATAGTCCTCTATGAACAGAAAGTTGGAGACAATTTGGAAAATAATAACAACTTAACATAAGAGATTTCTGGAAAAGAAAATACTTTTATTGCATATCATAAGTAACTACAACTCTCCCCTCTCCCCTAACTATGAGAGGTTTACTCACTCATATACATAACATTTATTACAAGCATAGCAGTCTGGCTATCTCTCACTCTCCTAACTCTAACAACTGATGTCTAAAACATAAATGGACGCTCCCTTTTATAGATCAAGGGCACCACAATATGACTGGTAACCGGCTACCAAAAGCAATCCGGTTGAAAGCATCTTATTATTAAAGCAATATTGTCTTCGTAATCTTCACAGCTGGGTCTACAGGCTTTTATCGTCTTTTGATAATGGGGGGACCTCTTTCTTTATAAAAAGAAAGGCGTGCCAAGTCTTCATCATGGTCTTGTCGTTTTGTAATAATGCAAGATCATCAAACAAAGTCTTCATCTTTTTCATCAGTTTGGTGGCCCATGTGGGGCAAGCATCTTATGCTTTATGGAAAGCATGGTCTAGGTAAATGATTCTTCCGTCTTTATTAATTCATCCACCGCTGAGGGGCCCTTCTTTGTTGTGTCTGTGTCTTCTTCTGCCTTGTCTTGATTTGGGAGGGTATTATTGAAAAATTCATCAATAAGGCCTACCTTTCTAAGGCTGGCTGGCAAAGCTATCTCTACCATTTCTTTGGATTCTTTCTTGAGCCTTCCATTGAATGGCTCATCAGCTTGGATTATCAAGTCTTCTTTGTGGTAGGCAGTGTACCACCTGTCTTCTCCTGTTAATAATTCCATGATCTCAATTGTTTTCATTGTTTGAGCGATCTGGAGTTTGGACTTATCAACAATTAAATCTTTAGTCTCATCTTCAGATAGGATCTCAACGTCTTCAAATGTATAATTAGAGAATCTAACAAGTCTAAATCCTTCCACCCTCATTCCTCCGCAGGAACTTGGAGCAATCTGATAAATTCTAGCAAATAAAGGAAGGAAATCTTCTACCTTTTTAACATACTCATGGACAATCTTTCCAAGAGCAACAGAGTCTTCTATAGTCTCAATTCTTATGAGTCCAATGAACCCATAGTCTGCTAGGGTTATCTGGGCAATTTCTGCCTTCCCAGCAAGATAAATCTTTGGAACTTCTTTGAAGAAGCCTTTCATTATTAAGGCATATCCATTGGTCTCAGATAATAACATATTGAAATGTTCAATAATGCTATTAGATTCTTTTAAATAGTCTTCAGTTAATGGAAGATTATTATGACCAAATGGTATAACAATCTTAGTCTTAAAAGTCTTTTTCTGATAACAAAAATTATCAGTGGGTCTAGCTTTGGAGGATTCTCCAAGAGTCTGAGCATAAGTCTGATTCTGAGGTCTAGGTACAGTATTACCACTGAGCTGGGTAACTGCGAGTCTTTGGGTCCTCATAAATCTGGCAATAGCTACCAAATTTTGTTTGAACTCAATCCAAAGTCTATTCTTCACGTTCCACCATATGGCATCTACAAGAGTATTTTCGTCTTCTGAGAATTCACGTCTAAATTTGATCAAGTCTGGGTATCTTTGATCGGGTCTGTATTAGGGGAAATACATCTTCCCATTGAGTCTATTTTGAGAAATAATCTCTTGTCTAGATTTTCCAGGGGGAACTAAGATATCATCGAAGTTCTCTAGGATTGGTCTTTCTTGAGAGTCTTGAATATGAGTCTGTCTTTGCGTTATACCAGCATTTGGTCTTACGCGTCTAAGATAGTCTGCAACGTCTTCTTTGTTCAGTCTATTTGTTCCATAGGAACTCATGTCTTCTAAGTCTTCTGTTTGCAACATAAAACAAGAAATTATATTAGTGTTAGCAAACATTGGCTCTCTCGATATAATGTCTGGAATGGTATTTTTACTTCCCTTAATATGAATAACAGAGAAGTCATAACCATTAAGCAGTTGCTGCCATCTAATGAGTCTATTAGTCCTTGATTTAGATAAATCTAAGTCTCTGAATTTTACTGCATAAGAAGAGTCTGTATAAACAGTAAAATGTTTAGGTCTAAGAAACAACATATATTTTTCTATTGCCCTTACTATTGCTAAAACTTCTTTTTCATGGGCAGTGTATCTTGTTTTTGGGTCTGTGAAAGTTCCAGAACTATGTCTACACAGTTTCTTCTTTTTTGTCTGATGATCAATGGCAAAGTATATTGCTCCCCATTGCTTATCAGAGGCATCTGTTTCTACTATAAACTGATCTTCTGCATTAGGCAGTTCAAGTAAAGGAATGTTCTTGACTGCATCTTTAATCTGTCTTATTACTTTAAAATCGTCTTCAGTCCAATAAAAGGGATTAGTTTTGTCTGTTCCTTTTAATTTGGATGTTAAGCTTTGTCTTTTTGAAGCAAGGTCTTTAATAAAGTCTGCAGCACAATTAAGCAATCCTAAAAATGATTGTAATTGTTTTCTATCTTTGAGTTGGTCTGGGAACTCAAGAATCTTTTTGGTTATGTGTTCTGCTAAGGATAATTTTCCTTTATTAATATGCATTCCCACAAAGTCTATTTCAGTCTGGAATAATTGCATTTTCCTTTCGGAAATAACAATACCATGTTTATCTAATTCTAAAATAATCTTTTTAAGATGGTCTACATGCTCTATCTCAGTCTTACTTGCTACAAGAATATCATCTATGTAAACAAGGCAAAATTCTGAATAAGGTCTAAATATATTATCCATTCTTCTTTGGAAAACTTGAGGAGCATTCAAGTATCCAAATGGCATGACTAGCCATTCATATTTTCCTTGGGGCACACTAAAGGCTGTCCAAGTAATACTGTCTGGATGCATCTTAATTTGCCAGAAGCCTGATTTGCAATCAAACTTACTGAATATTATTCTATCTTCGATTAAATTAATCAAATTATTCTTGTCTGGTATCTTATAAGAATCAAATTCACAATTCTTATTTAATTGTCTATAATCTATAACCATGCGTCTTTTTCCTCTTTTAAGTTCAGATTCATTTTGAACATAGAAGGCTAAACTATTATGTCTACTTTTACTTTCTCTAATAATGCCTAACTTAAGCATTTCATCTATGTCTTTCTTAAATTCTTCCCTATCTTCTTGTGAGTATCCTTTCTTATAGGTTCCACCATTAATAGTGGCGTCTGGGTTAATAGGGATGATTTCACAATAGCTTTGGTCTTTATCCCACTTAGCGATGGGATTTTCTCCTAAGGTAGGCTCAGCTAGTTGCCTAATCTTTTCCTTTTCTACTTCTATATCCATTTTCTTCTGTTTGGATATAGCTTGGACTTGTAATAAGGTCTGCTGGGCTTGATCTAAAATGTCTTGTTGTATAAGCGCAATTTGCTTATAACACTTTTGGTCTGGACACTTACACTCTTTTTGTAAGGGTTTAGTAATGTCTAGCGCTTCTTGTTGGGTTGTAGGTCTAGGTCCACCATGCTCAGCTGAAGAACTCTGATGTTTAATGGGTCTATAATTGGGCTTGACCTGCATTAGGTCAAAGGCAGTCTTATGATCTATTAGAGGAGCTTTAATATTAAATTCCTCTTGATCACTAATTAATATCTTATCGTTATACTGAGTATAAGGATGATATTTACTAATAAAGTCTTGTCCTAAAATAATGTTTCCTGTGAAACTAGGACGAGGATCCATTATCCAAAACCGATGATTAACGGTTTTGTTGGTCTGATTTCCTAATTTAAAGTAAATAGGAACAGTCTGGAAATATAAGGTAAATGGATCACCATTAGCCACTTTACCATAGATTTCTTGAGTACTTTCTAAAAAGTAGTCTTCAGGGAAGGCATTAGCCTTACAAATACTCTGAGAGCACCCTGTATCTATAAAGGCTGAAAGTCTTTTAGGATAGTCTTTATGTTGAACAAACAATTCTACAAAGCAAGCATGTGGTTTAGTAGAAATGCCCAAATTATTCTTTTCTAAAATAGATATTCCTTTCTGAGGTTTATCTATAAACTCTAAGGGTATTTGGTCTTCTGAACTATCATCAGAATGGTATTCTTCTAAATCATAGGAAATTCTTTTTCCTTTGACGTCTTCAGTTTCTTGCAATCTTTTGGCTATATTCCTATCAATGTCTTGAGAATAGGTTTTAATATCTAAGTCTATTTGAGCGTCATACTGGTTAGTATAGATTGCTCTAAATCTAATTCTCCAACAGTCTTCATGGTAGTGTAGTTGACAAACAATACAAACCATAAATAGTTCTGTTTGTATAGTCTCAAAACATTCTACGCATCTAAAGTCTTTCTTGCTACACTTCATCTCAAATGTGCAAAAATGTCTTTCGTCAAAGTAGCATCTAGGTATATATGTTAGTAACTCAGGATTACTAACTGTCCATCTTTTCTTTAAGAATGGGCTTAATATACATTTATACCAAGCGTCTTCAAAGTCTATATACTCATCATCTAGATCACCTTGATCAGTCTGCATCATATATAAATCTAGGGTATCCTGAGAGTCTTCATATTCATCAGTATCACTATAGTCTTCAGAATCACTGTCTGTGTAAACACTATAGATACTAGTGTTATCATCATCTTCTATGTCTGATATTTCTATAGCATATAAGATATCTAATTCTTCTTGATCTGCATAGTCTAATATTGTATTAATAATCTTAATACTTTCTTTATCTTTCTTATTAGGACAGTCTTTAGCAAAGTGTCCTTCTTTGCCACAAGTCCAACATTCTTTGGTGGCAGTCTTAGATTGAGCTACATCTTTTTCTTTCCTATAATTAGGAACCTTCTTATGCTTACTAGTATTCTTTTTAAAGTATCTTCTTTGGTTAAATCTATTTTTCTTAGTCTTAGGATTCCTTTCTCTAAAGGTAGTAGATTGTCTAAATTTATACTTCTTTGGAAGTCCTAAAGGTCTAGTCTTAAACTTCCTATGTTTCCATTCTACTTTCTTCTTGAATTTCTTAGATTCACTTCCACATCCCCATTGGATTGGAGCAATATCTCTTTCGTCTTTGATTGGAGGGATCTGCTTGAAAGTTTCTTCTATCAACTTTCCTTGAGTTATATCACGTCTCTTTGATATGATATAGTCTTTGGCGAAATTGATTCTTTCACCAAGGGAGTTATTCTTAATTCCAGATACTCCTGGCCAATTCCTATATTCATTAATTAGGATTTGTCCAATAGCTGGTATCTTTCTAAAGTATTCATCTTTTAAAGTCTCTCCAAATTCTTTAATTTGGTAATATAATTGCTCGTAATTATTGCTATATTCATTTATTTTATCTAACTTGCAAATGCTAAGGAGGGCTAACTTAGTTTTTGCTAGGTCTTGTTCATTCATCTGAGCTAGATGTCCGGCTCCAATGAATTCTGCAGTGAACAATTGAATATATTCTTCAATTGATCGTTCTTCTAGGTTTTCCTTTATCTTCTCAATCTTAGTTAAGGAGTCTTCATCTGTAGCCTTTCTTAGACTATCTAAGTAGTCTTTTGCAATACCTCTAATGGATTGCTCAGCGTACTGCTTACATGAACTTGCATCCCATTGTTCATTAGATGCAAAACACATGTTCATCTGATTACGCCATTCGTCTAAGGCTTTCTTCCTATCTTGCACATTGTCTAGGTTGAGGTATATACCTACTGGATTTATGGCTTGGCTTGCCATAGTCTTGACGGGAGTGAAACTCTTTTCACTAGTTGGGAAGTCTTTTATATAATCAGGTTTAGTTTTTACTACGGTGCTAGAGTATATAGGAATATTTATCCCTATAGGTTTACTAAAAAGTCTAGGAGCATCTTCTAGCCTACTACTACTTCCTACCTCTTGTTTACTAGGTTCTACTTGTGTAGCTGGCATTAGTCTTTGTTCTCCTTCTTCTATTAGTCTTAAGTTTCTAAGAAGTTCTTTAGTGTTCTTAGAATCTTTTAATTTTAACATGCGCTCTTGAGCTATCATATTAAATCTTTCTCTTTCTTGAAACCTAACAGAATGACTTTTCTTAAGGTTATCTTTGAATGTCTTCATATCCAATTCTGAGGGCTCATGTCCAAAGTTTTGGATCCTAGCTTTTTCTTTAACTAAGTCTTTTTGTTCAAATGATCTTCTAGGTCTAATTATCGGAGCTTGTCTAAGTAAACTAGCACTAGTCTTATTACTACATTCTCCTTCTGAAGGATCATTGATTATGGCTTCTCCCATATTCCTAAATCTAATTTCTTCGGTCTGGATATTCTTATTGACAATCTTAGGGGGACCAAACTGGATGGTAACATTTCCAGTGACGTCGTCTCTATTAATAAACAAGGGTTTATTTTGTATAGTCTTAGTTTCTTGAAATTCTGACAATTGCCAGAGAGTCTTAGCTTTCTCTTTCATAGGTCCAGTATTCCTAATACTGTAAGTATGATTATAGTCTGAAACATTGGTTCTAACTAAGATTTCTTCATTAAGTCTACCGCTAGGAATTCCCGATTGCATTCCTTCATAAGGAAATTGGGAGAACTTCACATAGCTTTGAAATTCTATGTTTATATTAGCGTATGGGATAATATAGTCTTCATAGCCACTAGCATATAAGATTAACTTAAAATGTTTGGCTGTGTCTACGGTTACTGTAAATGTCGGAATGACATTAAAGTATCCTATGTTGTCTGACATTTCTAATTGGGCTATCCCAATAAGGCTTTTTTCAAAATCTTTCCATCTTTTGTCTACTAAACAACATAATATGTTAATATTATTCTGGGGTCTATGTAATCCTTGGATTCTTGCTTGAAAGAGTCCAAAGGCTAGGAATTGGAACTTCCTATCAGTTCCTCTAGATCTAAGCCATTCTGAGTCAAATACTTGGAGCTCAGTATAGGATTTGTCTAACACATGATTTCTACAATGGTAGGTCATGTTATAATTGGGAGTCTTAGGAGTGGCACCTTCTTTAAACAAGTCTATGTATCTAACGGCTGGAAGTTGTCCATTATGAATGGAGTCTTCAACAATCTTCCAGTCGACTTCACCCCATTCTTTCCATTGGAGAGGATTGGTGAAATTTCTCTCTTTCCACCATGTTCTAACATTGGAGGATGAATCCTTAAGTCTTTGGAGCATATGATTACTCTGTCCAATATTTGGGATAGAGCTGGCTATCTTTCTAGTCTTATCTAATCCGTCATTTATGACTCGTCTACCTATGGTCTTTCCTTCTCTAGTTTCTATGGAAGGGGTTTCTTTAAATTTACAGGTGGAAGCCTGTTTTTGTTCAAGTCTTTTTTCAATTCTTTCTAAGGAATCTGAATAATCTTTTTGTCTTTTTATCTGATTAAGAATTTCTTCTTTAAAATTCTTATTCTCCTTTCTAGTCTTTTCAAAAGTTTCTTCACTATGTCTGGCTAGAGAATTAACGATGGTTTTACCAACGTTAGTGATATAGTCTTTTACTTCATTATCTTTTTCTAGTTGTTGCATAGTTCTAACTTCTATGGCTTCTACAGTCTTTTCAATTTTATCTAACCTAGTTAGAATAAAAGGTGAGTCTATTTCTGCTTGGGATGGTTTATTATATACGGCCTTAATTCCGTTTATAATTTCACCGTATTTTTCTTCTACTTGGGCCATGTCTAGTCTAAGTTCATTAATAATACTATTCATTTTAGATAGATTATGTCTTTCCATATTATTAAGGTAATTTGCTAAATTCTGTTGGAATTTAACAAAGTCTGTATAGAAGGTGGTTAATCCTTCTGTCTTAGCCTTTAAGTCTAAATGCAAGTCTTTAACAAAGCTACTATTATAGTCTTGGGTAACTGCTATAGATGTATAAATTAAATTTAATCTTTCTAATATAAGTCTAGTTGCCTTAGCTGCGTTGGCAATCTCATTTTCATTTATCTTGTAATAAAATCTATCATCATTTATCTTTTCTAAAATTCTTTGATAAAATTCTGATAAGGTCTGAATAGAGAGGTCTTTTGATACCTCATTCCAGTCTGATCTAACTATCTCCATTAGGAAGATAACTATCAAGTCTAGGGATAAGCTTAGCTTGTTCTTTAGTAAGTTTAATTAATTCACTGTCTTGATTTTTAATTAAAGTCTTAATTTCTAAAATATCTTTGTTAATGACTTTTATATGATTAGTCTTAATATTTATATCTTGTAACACGTGTACTAAGTCTATTGGGATTTGATTATCTATGTCTAATAATCTTTTAGAGATATTTTTGATCTCTGTTTCTAAGGTATGAGTGTCTTTTATTAATTGTCTTAATATAAGCAGCATACACTTATTTTGGTCTATTATGCTATTAATAGCACTAGCAGTAACTTGTCTACTGTCTGCGTGTTTGGCTGGGATATGTTCAATATATGAACAACCGTCTATGTGTGTGGTTAAACAACCTTCTGAGTCTAAATCAGTTATGGGTATAGGTTGGTAGTCTGGGTTGGTTCCAAAAATATCTTGGTAAATGCGAGGGATAAATCCCAAGGGCATTAACGTCTTTTTACCGTATGTCTAAAAGGAACGTCTTATGGCTCTGATACCAGAATTTGGGTTTTGGTCGGAATTTGGTGAGGTTCTAAAATCTTTAAAGTCTTGATATCAATTGGGGTCTAAACTATAAATTCTTTAATTATATAGTCTTAAACTAAGGGTTTCATATAAAACAAGAGGGGGACCTCTTGAGGAAAATAACAAAATGTCTTTAGGGACCACGAGGGGACCACGTGAGGAACAAGACAAAATCCGCACCGGGTGCGCACGGTTTGGTCTGCACCTGAGATTATCCCTATATATATATATATATATATAGAGAGAGAGAGAGAGAGAAGGACAAGATGTCCTGTTTTGTTTTAGACAATGGAACTTATCCCATTTGCTATCTGATTATAGTGACTTGTCACTCTTTGTGCCTAAGCAATGGAATGATTTTCATCCCATGTTCTTGCTTAGTTGTAGTAATCGTGCCAGGATTACCTTGTTGCCTAGACAGTGGATGCCTCGGGAGGTCACCCATCTTCTTGTCCAGTTTGGGGTGTCCCTTGAGATCAGCCGTAATCAAACAGGCTTTGAGTTGGTGGTTATTAAATTGTCGACCAACCGAAGTTGGTGGTTGCTGAATTATCGACCAATCGGAGTTGGTGGTTGCTGAATTGTCGACCAACTGGAGTTGGTGGTTGCTAAATTACCGATCAACAGGAGTTGGTGGTTGCTGATATGAGTTGGTGTAGTGTGTAGCACTAATACTCCGAAGAAAATTCAACAAAAGAGGAAATATGGACAAAACATCACTTTTATTCATATTGAAAGAAATAGGTTACACATGAATCTTTATTACTGATAATACTTGCGCAGATGCTCTGCGTTCCACGCGTTTTTGAACTCTTCTCCCTCCAAGGTTTCTATTCTGTATGTCCCAGGGCGAACAACTTCAGTTACTCGGTAAGGCCCATGCCAATTAGCCTTTAGTTTATTGTGCTTCTGGATTACCTTCTTCAGCACATAATCCCCCTCTTTCAAGTCACACTTCTTCACCCTTTTATTGTAGAACAAGGTTGTTTGTTGTTGGTAGGCTGCATTCCTGATTGTTACTTCTTCCCTAACTTCTTCGAGCATATCCAGGTCTAAACGTCTCATCAAATCGCTTACAGGGGAATTGAAATTAAGCATCGTATGTGTGGGTAAACCCAACTCAGCAGGTATGACGGTTTCACTTCCGAAGGCTAATATGTACAGAGATTCCCCAGTTGTTGTTCGTGGTGTAGTGCGATAAGCCCACAACACAGAATGTAGCTCGTTAATCTAGTTTCCCTTTGCATCATCCAGCCATTTTTTAAACCATTCAGTAGAGTTCTGTTTGTCACTTCAGTTTGCCCATTACTCTGGGGATGGCCTGGTGCGGAATGGATCTTCTGTACATTGGATTGGTGATAATATGCTGCAAACTCCTCATTGTCAAATTGGGTTCTATGGTCAGTAATGAATACATGTGGGAGACCGTGTCTGCAAATAATACTCTTCCAAATAAACTGATATACTCTGTCATACGACATGCCAATGAGAGGTTCAGCTTCCACCCATTTGGTAAAATAATCCACAGCAACTACCAGATATTTGAATCTCCCTTTGGTCGTTAGAAGTGGCCCGACCAAGTCTATACCCCACATGAAAAATGGCCAAGGGGAAGTAATGGGTGTTAATAATGCTTGGGGAGTTCTTCGGATGTAAGAGAAACGTTGACATTTATCGCACTTCTTAGCGTAAGCTGTACAGTCAGCTCTCATCGTTGGCCAGTAATATCCTTGTGTTATTATCCTCTGCAAGAGCATTCGACCTGCTATAATGCCTCTTTTATACAAAATCCCATTGATCAGTATATACCGAGTAGCTTTAAACTTTAGTTTTTTGGCTACAAGTTTATCAGTTGGTACAACTCCCTCTTCAATATAGGCCCTGATGGGGTCCAACCAGGATGGTCCCAAGTCTAGGGTAATGAATTTCACCATCAAATCTTTGTCTACGCTCCGATCTGTCGGAATTTCTATTGGGATTATTCTTCGTAACTCGGTGTGTGTTGCTGAGGCTAAACGAGCTAGTGCGTCAGCTCTTGCATTCTCTAATCTCGGTATTCTGATCAATTCAACCGCTGTAAGAGTTGATGCAACCTTCATAGCTTTAGCATGATACTTGAACATCAATTCTCCCTTCGCTGCATATAACCCAAGAATTTGATTTATAATTAATTGTAAATCACTGAATACAATGACCTGCTCTGCATTCATAGTTTTGGAAAAACTAAGACCCACGATCATAGCTTCATATTCAGCTTTATTATTGGAAGCCTTAAATTAAAAATGTAAAGCATATTCAACATCAACTCCATCAGGACTGTTTAGGATTATTCCTACTCCACTACCCGTAGCACACGAAGAGCCATCCATATACAAATTCCATATAGGTATATCATTATCAAACTCTTGATCAGACAAAGTTTCTCGGTAGAATATTTGATACTTCTTCCTATCTTCCTCCATCACTGGGCAATTACTCGACGCTTCTCGTTGCTCGTTGTATATCTCCTCCTGCTGATTTACTAATGGAAGTTGGTAGGGAGTTGACTTCGATGATCCCGTAACATCCACGAGTTGCTCTGCATTAAGCTCCTGCTTCTCTGGTGTGTTAGAGTAAGTAAACTCCGCAATGAAGTCTGTTACTGCCTGCCCCTTAAGTGACGACATAGGCTCATAACCTATGTCATATTCACCAATTTCTACCGCCCAATACATTAATCTTCTCAATTTCTCCAGTTTGTGCAGAGCCTATCTTAGTGGCATATCAGTATACATCACTATAGTATGGGCTTGGAAGTATGGCCTCATCCTTCTACTTACTTTGATCAGTGCTAATGCCAGTTTCTCCAACCTTGAATATTTGATCTCTGCTCCTCGAAAAGCCTTGCTGGTGTAATACACAGGTTTTTGCACTCCGTCCTCTATCCTTATCAACGCCAAGCTGACTGCATTTTCTGAAACCACCGGATACAAATATAGCCTTTCTCCCATCACTGGTCTAGATAGCAATGGAGGTGTCCCCAAATATTTCTTCAACTTTTGAAAGGCCTCATTGCATTCATCATTCCACTCAAAAGTTTTTCGAAGTGTTTTAAAGAATGAGAGGCATCTGTCTGTTGCTCGTGACACAAATCTGTTAAGTGCTGTAACCGCCCTGTGAGACTTTGCACCTCCTTCTTCATAAATGGAGATCGTAGTTCCAGTAGGGCCTTAATTTTCTCAGGATTTGCCTCGATGCCTCGTTGATTAACAATATACCCGAGAAACATGCCTTTTCGTACTCCAAATATGCATTTGGTGGGATTCAACTTCATTTGATACTTCTCCAACTGATCAAAAGTCTGGTCCAGGCCAGCTAAATGATCAGTAGCTTTCTTGCTATTTGTCAGCATATCGTCAACATAAACCTCTATGTTATGGGCAATATGCTCTGTGAACACTTTATTCATCAGTTGCTGGTATGTTGCACCTGCATTTTTAAGTTCGAAAGGCATAACATTATAATAATAAGTTCCCCTTGAGGTAATAAAAGAGGTACTTTCTCTATCTTCTGGTTTCATCTTAATCTGGTTGTAACCAGAATAAGTGTCCATGAAGCTCAACAATTCATGTCCCGATGTAGCATCTACCAACTGATCGATTCGGGGTAAGAAAAAGTGATCTTTTGGGCAGGCTTTATTAAGATCAGTGAAGTCCACACACATCCTCCACTTATTGTTCTTCTTCTTCACCATCACAACATTTGCTAGCCAATTAGGATACTTGACGTCCTCAATAAAAGAGGCCTTCTACAGTTTCTCAACTTCTTCCTGTATAACTTGGTTCTTCTTTGGGCTTAATACTCTTCTTCGTTGCTTCACTGCCTTGACCTCCTTATTAACATTGAGCTCGTGGCACAGGAAATTCATATCTATCCCTGGCATGTCTTCATAACTCCATGCAAAAGTCTGCTTTCTGCGTCTTAGAAATGTTACCAGTTCCTGCTTTATTACCGGGTCCAATGACGCTCCAGTTTGAGTTGTTTGTTCTGGGCGTTCATCGTTCAGAATGATATTCTCCGTAGTTTCCACTACCTGACCTTTCATGAGATGAGATTCATCTCTAGGGTCCAAGGTTTTGATTTCTGCATCTTTTGTCTCATCCACTTGATACGTGGTAGTCTTCTTCCTGGCTTCTTCCAATTCTTCATATTCGGTAGATGAATAGTAGCATTCCCGAGCTACCTTCTGGTTGCCTTTCACAACTCTCACCCCAAAATTGGTTGGGAACTTCAAATATTGGTGTACCGTAGATGGCACTACCTCAAACTTCTTCAGACCTACCCTCCCCATGATGATGTTGTAGGCTGATTGGACGTTTTTATCTATTACGAAAAAGCGTACTCTTTCTGTTCTGCAAGCAGGCCATGTACCAATAACCATGTCCAACTTGATCGTCCAAAGTGGAAAAACCTTCTCTCCAGTAAAACCGAGGAGGGGCCTATGATATGGCTCCAATTGGGCTAACTTCAGATTCAAGCTGTCAAAATATAGGTAGAACATGATATCTGCAGAACTACCATTATCCACCAATACCCGTGAAATCACCACATCATTCATTCTCATCTTAATCACTAAGGGGTCGTTATGAGGATATAGCACACTTGCCAGATCATTTTTGAAAAAGCCGATGACCAGTTTATCCCTGTTCACCTTCCTCGAGAGATCGTCTTCAGCCAAGTTTATACGCAGTATGTAAGAACAAGCTTGGGCCTCATTGAGGTAAGTTTTCCTCTCCGTAGTGAGATCTCCACCTCCTGTATCTCCACCTGTAATGACATTACATTCAAATGATCCAAAATGGATTGAAAGTACCTCACGCTATGGCTGCCTTGGCCTTTTAGGGAGGTCGGGATCATTTTTTGGATCACCTTCGTGATCTCTCTTCTTGTCATCTTTTGCTCGGTGAGGAGATTTAGATCTTTGCCTTCTTCTATCGCTGGTCTTTTCACCACTTTAGCGATCAATGAACTTAGTCAGTTTCCCTCGCCTAATGAGCGCTTCGATTTCATTTTGGAGAGCTATGCAACGTTTGGTTGTATGACCATGGTCTTTGTGGAACTCGTAATATTTGGACTTGTCCCTTTTATCAAGATCTCATTTTCTCTGGCCAGGCCAGCACCTCGCTGCTCCTGATCTCCTCCAAAATGTGATTTATATCTACCTTCAAGGGAATATAATTTCCATACTTCCTCATCTGCTCCAGCGTTTGTTTGCCTTTTGAGTGTTTGTTGCCACCATTGTTCTTCTGATCCTTCTTCTCAGTTTTACTACCCTCAACCTTGGTCTTCTTGGTGTGTATATTCTTCTTCGCAGTCATGGCTTCCTCGACGTTCATGATCTTGGTTGCCTTTGCCATTAATTCTGCCATGGTTCTGGGCGGATCTTTGGCCAAAGTATAGTATAACTTATTCGGTAATAGACCACTCATCAGAGTAGTAATTGTTATCTTCTCCTTGTAGTCAATCACCTAAAGTTTCTCGTTATTAAAATGAGTAATGTAATCCCTGGTGCTTTCTCCTATCCTCTGTCTTACGCTTAGTAAGTGTGCTACTCTCTTAACCGGCTTCGCTCCAAAGCAAAAATTCCCTATGAAAAGCTCTGCCAACTGATGGAAAGTCACAATCTTCACCCGAGGAAGGTTATTACACCACATTTGGGCTGACCCGATGAGAGTTCCTAAAAATGCTCATCTCGTCAAGAACTGTATAGATATCAACAGCAGCTTAGTATTGCTCTATATGGAGGACATGGTCAGTTTTTCCACTATATTTAGGTGTCACTACAGGAGCTTTGAATTTTGATGGTGTGGGAAAATCCACAATTGCCTGCACGAAGGGTGACCCTTGGACAAAAGTTCTTTGTAGAGGGTTTTTGGCCTTATCCATTTCCCCTAACCTGTCTTCCAACCTTTGAATAGAACCTTTCCATGCATCGTTTCCAGCTTCAGACCTATTTGCTCGAGCAACTGATCGCGCTGAGCTTTCCTCTTGGGACCTTTCGTTATGAATTATTGGGTGTGATTAGGCAGAACCTTCCCTTAGATCGATTGGTCGTTGAGAATTCCTCGACGCAATTCTAGGAGGGTTTCTATTCCTCCTAGGGCCCAAACGATCGAAAGGGGAGAATCTACTCAACCTTTTCAGAGCTCTAGTCCGTTCTGGAGTTAAAGTGACATTCCGGTGAGAATCTGTAGCTCGCACTGAAAAAGTTCGGCCAGGTTGATACGAAGGATCGCTGGATCTCTCAGTACGATAAAAGTCAGTACGCCTGGATTGAGAAACATCTATGAACAACGTACGTCTGGTTCTTGAAGATGGCAGATGGGTGTTTCTTTGAACACTTCATTGTCCTGACTGGGCAGGCGCTCCATTGCGAACAGTTTGTATAAGCTGACGCATGGTTTCTTGCATGTACGTTTGCCCTTGGGCTAAATTGGCCATTATGCCTGTCAGATCTTGCATATTTGGGGGAGTAGATAGGTTTAGAGGGACCCCAACAGTGTTTCGATTACTGGATTCTGGGATCTCAGCCATAGATGATAAGCTTTTGGTGAAAAATGCTAAGTGTAGCCAATCCCCACAGACGGCGCCAATCTATTGATGTAAAAAACTAGATGCAATCTAATTAATTAATCACAGATAAAAATGAATAAATAAGACAAAGAGTTTTTAAAGTGGTTCAGCCTTATGGAAATGGCCTACGTCCACTGTTGTTGTATTCCTGAGTGTTTGCTTGAATCTCGATGATGGGCTTACAAGAGATCCAAAAGTCCTCTCTTATGATAGGGTTACAATGTATTTATAGCCTTGAGGCTGTACATATGAAAATGCAATGTGCTGTTGTAAAATATGACATGTGATAATTGATTAAATTAAATTCGCAAGTTTCCAAGAACCCTTATTTAATTAGAGTCTACTTTTAAATCAAATAAATACAGCCCCTAAACATGCATCTAAATCAACCCATCAAAAATAAAGCATGCAACACAGTAAATATGCCGAGACATAGAAAAAAAACCTTTCGGGTAAAACCTTTATTTCACTATGAATATATAAATCGCAACTTACAATTACATAGAGAAATCTGCAATGGATCAACACGCAGCCAACCCACAAAGATACGCAGTCTTGAACTCAACAAGAGAATACACGCAGCACCTTCCAAGGACTCGTAGCCCAAACAACAAAGGAAGAATCGCAGCTCTCCTCAAAGACACGCAGCCATAACACTTTGTAGAGACTTCCTCAGCAATGACACGCAGCCCTCGATTGCAAAGATCTCCCCACAAAGATTGAACAATAGCAAAGCTTGTGTTCTAGGGTTTCAAAATATTCACAAAGATTTGGCAAAGTTGTGTGAATCAAAACATGAGTCTTGGGACTCAAAAAGGTGAAGACTTAGAGTATTTAGGACTCTTAAAATCGTCTCCAAAAGTCTTACAAAACAAATCCCCTAAGATGGTTTATAAAGGAAACTATGATCCGATAAAATCTCACCGATCTGTTCGATTTTATCAGAAGCGGGTTGGTCTATTTTTTGAGGCGGATCGGTCCGACCTCCGATCGGTTCATTTTCTGAAAGGGGTTCTTCGGTTCGGCTTCGATCCCGGGTTCTCTATTTCTGATGCAAAGCGTATCGGTCCGGTATAGAGGCAGATCGGTCCGGAGGTGGATCGGTTCATTTTTAAAAGGGGCGGACCGGTTCGGTTTACCAGAAAACTGATTCCAAGATAAAGATGCTTTGATATATAGATCCGTTGATGTAGATGCGATCTTGAATTTCTTTAACGGTGTAACGACTTACGACATACAAATTGATAATGGATAAAAATGTCCTTACAAATCTCCCCTTATGTCTATGTCGGTACATATATAAAAAAATATCCGAATTATCAACTAATGACCTATACAAATCTACCCTCTCATGAACCCTAAAGATGGAAAGATACAAATGTTTAAATCTTCATTGTTTTTCTTCAATCTTCAACAATCATCAAAGCTCAAAGCTTTTCTCATCAGGGTGTGCAACATATTGATCTTCAATCATTGTACCTACACACATGAGACAAAGCAAATACCACGTGACATATCGAGTTTGAAATGAGATAAACATATATACCAATTTATGATAAAAACATAAGATAAATCTCAAAAACTCCCCCAAAATTCAAACTCCCTCATAATATGATAATTCTTTCTCCCCCTTTTTATGATGTCCCCAAATAGACAAATGAGAAAAATGAATCAAATAAGCAAAATCGGGGTGTCACGGTATACAAAATAAGGCACCAATCAATATGGTAAACGTGCTCTTGCAAGGAGATGCTCAAAAACAAATCACAAACTATTTTTGATTTTTAAATTTTTTTTCATACAAAAAATAAGATACATTTGAAAAAAAATATGCTACAAAAATCACACCATGGATTTAGACTCAAACAACCAAGTCATGGAATTGGAATGAAAGGTTGTGAACACATTCGATAGGTAAATCAACTCAATCAATCATATGTGCACGATGCATATGTGTACCCTTAACGAATGAGCATCAAAAGTACCCTTAGGTGTAAAAGTTTGTTGAATTTAGATGACATAATCTTTACAAATCAACAAAAAAGTCAAAGTGATTTCCACACCAATAACGTCCAAAACTATGTAGCGCATTTTCAAGCATTTTAAGGACGTGCAAACCCATTTTAAATTCTCTAACCAAACTCCCTCATGCATATTTTCTTTTAGAGGTATATAAACTAAATTCTCAAACTTTGGAGAATTGGTGCAAAAACCTAAATGGCCCCTTTTTGGCATGAATATCTTTTTATTGCCTTTCAATTTTTGGGGGCTCTTTTAACCTCTTTGGACCCCAGATAATAAGATACCTCCATTTTTAGGTCCAATTTAACGGTGGCTTAGTATTCGCAAAGGCAAAATGAACCTTTCACAGCCCTTCCCTGTTTTAAAACAAAGCACACAAACTCACAAAATGGTTCTTATATGCACAATTCCCTTATAAAATTATTGCGCTTGGTTCGATTTAAGGGAAGGATTGAAGTGAAAACACCCAACCAACATGTGATAAGACAAGCACAATAATCAAACAAATCCGTGCATGAGTGCAATAAAGGAAGTCATGAGTCAAACATGTAGGAAGTAACACTTAATTACATCTTAATGACTCCAAACATTATAAAGCACAAGGATGAATTGACCTATTGCCTCAAAATACTATCAAATAGTCACATGAAAATAATGAAATGATGTTGTGACTTGGTCATTCTAAGTGTCCATCCAAAAATGGTGCAAACAAAATACAAAACTCTTTTTGGATTTTCTCAAAAATTTTAGCAAAATAAAATCTTTTTGTATTTTTCAAAATTTTTCAAAAAAAAAAATTCAAAACATACAAACATGATACATACTAGCAATAGGCAAATAATATTATCTTGAAAAACATCCCATGCTAGTAAACAAGTCAAACCTCAATCGTTAGGTGTGGAGGGGTTTTCCAAAGGTGGTGACAGCTTATGAAAAACCTCCATAAATTCTTGTGAAGTTTTGACTAAAAACTTAACTTGTTCTCCTAAATGTGCAAACTCTCTCATGTAGTCTTCGGGAGCATGTAAAGTATCATGTGTGGGTGCATGTGTGCCAGAAACACGTGTAGAAGCAAAATGTGACACATAACCCAACTTAAAACAAAATTCCTTAAGGTGACCTCTCCTCTTACAAACATAAATAGGCCTAGGAACATCTCTCTCAAAAACTCTAGGACGCACTTTCCTAATAGGAATGGGACGCCTAGGTGGGTTAGGGTGAGACACATGTGAAACTGTCACTAAGGTGGGAACCGGCTCGGGTGCTAATTGGGAAGTAGAAGCACCGTCATGACTTATTCCTAACTTCTCACCTTTACCCTTAAGAACCACCTTTTCAACCTTCTTAGGTGCGTTCTCAAACTTGACTTTGACCACCATGGCACGCTCGAGATCACTCTCGAGTTGGGATACACGTGTCGTTAGACTAGACAACGTGTTGGTCAAATCACACTTCTCCTTTCTCAAAACCTCCTTCTCTCTCTCCAAATATAAAACCCGATGACCTAAATCACGATTATATATCTTAGTTTTCAAGGTCTCGGTGTACAAATCTATAAAAGCTTTTTGGAGCTCACTTTCATCTCTACACTCCTCCTCGCTCTCATCTCTACTAAAAACACTCGAGTCATCACTGGTGCTCTCATGACCTTTATCAACGTGAGACAAAGTGGGTGTTCTCACACGACTCGAAAAAGCTACAAACTTCTCACCACTAGTCTCATTACCCTCACCTTCACTACTATCACTAACTGTGGCGGGCATGGCTACTTTCTTTCCTTTCTTTCTAAGCCACGTAGGACACTCAAACGACTTATGCCCCTTACCCCCACATTCAAAACAAGTCACATTCTCAAAATCTTCCTCACACTCCTCATCGGAGTCATTCTCTTTTTCCCTCTCATCGCTTTCTTTGGCCTTTCCTTTCTTTTTATTTTTCTCAAAAAATCTATTTTTGTTGGAAAAAGTATTTTTCTTCATGTTGAGAAACTTTTTAAAATTCTTTGCAAACAAGGCCATATCATTAAAATCAAAGTCTCCCTCAGAATCGAACTCACAAACTTTTTCATTCTTTTTCTTACAATGAGTCTTTAAAGTTAAAGCAATGCCAATGGTTTTGGGAAACATGTCAATCTCGTAGGTTTGAAGATCTCCTACAAGTTTTTCCAACTTAAGGGATTTTAAATTTTCCAAAGAGTTCAATACAGCGACTTTAGGAATAAAGCGCTTTGGGAGAAATCTCAAAATATTTTTAACGACACGCGTGTTATTAATCACCTCACCCAAATTAAAACATGTGTTAACAATGTCCGACAAACGTGCATAAAAATCATCAAAGCATTCGGACTCAGACATGGTGATAGTCTCAAACTGGGTGGCCAAATTTTGTAATTTTGATTCTTTAACGGCGTTCGTACCCTCATGTGTCAATTTCAAAACATACCAAGCCTCTTTAGACGTGGTGCATGACATAATTCGACGAAACTCATCAGGAGTGACAGCTCCAGAAATAACACTCAGACCACGAGAATTAAAATTAGACAATTTATAATCATCTTCAGTTCATATTGACACGGGTTTTAGAGAGGTGACGTTATTAACTGTGACCGTGGGAGGAGTCCAACCATTTTCGCAAAGCAACCAAACACGCTCATCAATAGATTTTAAAATTGATTTCATACGAGCTTTCCAGTAGGCATTTTCACAAAACTGATTTTTCAAAAAAAATCAATATCACACGATTTTGTGGAAAATAGGAATACGCGATAAATTAGCGTAACCTGCTCTGATACCAATTTGTAAAATATAATGTGTGATAATTAATTAAATTAAATTCACAAGTTTCCAAGAACCCTTATTTAATTAGGTTCTACTTTTAAATCAAATAAATACAGCCCCTAAACATGCATCTAAATCAACCCATCAAAAATAAAGCATGCAACACAGTAAATATGTTAAGACACAGATTTCAGGAAAAAAAACCTTTCGGATAAAACCTTTATTTCACTATGAATATATAAATCGCAACTTACAATTACATAGAGAAATCTGCAATGGATCAACGCGCAACCAACCTATAAAGACACGTTGTCTTGAACTCATCAAGAGAATACACGCAGCACCCTCCAAGGACCCGCAACCCAAACAACAGAGGATGAACCGCAACTCTCCTCAATGACACGCAGCTATAACACTTTGTAGAGACTCCCTCAGTAATGACACGCAACCCTCGATTGCAAAGATCTCCTCACAAAGATTGAACAATAGCAAAGCTTGTGTTCTAGGGTTTCAAAAGATTCACAAAGATTTGGCAAAGTTATGTGAATCAAAACATGAGTCTTGGGACTCAAAAAGGTGAAGACTTAGAGTATTTAGGACTCTTAAAATCGTCTCCAAAAATCTTACAAAACAAATCCCCGAAGATGGTTTATAAAGGAAACTCTGATCCGGTCAAATCTCAAACTGATCTGTTCGATTTTATCAGAAGCGGGTCGATCTGGTATGGAGGCGGATCAATCCGGAGGCGGATCGGTTCATTTTTAAAAGGGGGACCGGTCCGGTTTACCAGAAAATTGATTCCAAGATGAAGATGCTTTGATATTCGGATCCGTTGATGTATATGCGATCTTGAATCTCTTCAACGGTGTAACGGCTTACGACATACAAATTGATAATGGATAAAAATATCCTTACAGCTATCATTTAGTAGACAGATACATCTATACAATAGAATACGCATTAAATTTGACGTTCATTGAATGCGTAGTTGTCTTTTGGTTTTCTTGGTTAGATGCTTTGCACGCTAAGTAGCTCGGTGCGCTTAAGTTGCTCTGTACGCTAGGTTGCTCGGGATGCTAAGTTGTTCGGTGAAAGTATACATTTTCCACGTAGGTTGACACATATTTTCATATAATTGGTCCACGTCAGCTGACTAATTTTTGTATCAACAGTAATAATCATTATCTGTTGAAGAGTTTTTTGGGGCGAGAGGTCCTTATGGCTTGATTTGTGTTAAATTTTCAGTTTCGTGTTCAGATTTAGGGCTTTGGAACATATAACTCCATCCGAGTGAGAAGATCCATGGAAAGAGCACAAAGGTATGGATTTGAGATATTTTCATTAAAGAATTTTTCCCTTCTGGACGTTAAGGTTTTGAGTTTCATACGGGTTTCAGATATGGGTATATTTTTTGCAGGAGCACTCTTAATGGGTTTCGCCACCGGCTAAGCATTTCTCATGGTTGGCCATTTTATCGCCGGATTTGGAGTTGGCTACACAGCACTCATAGCTCCGGTCCACATGTATGCTTATCTCCATCCACTCTTTATTCTTAATCGCATTCTTTATGTTATGCTTTCTATTAATGTTTTTTCTATTTAGTATTATTTGGACTAAATCAACAATGGGATGGGTAGGTGGAGAATACATTTGGGTAAAACTGTTTGAGCTCAAGGTGGATCAAGGTGGAGAATATGTTTGGATTTTGATTTATTTTTCTCCCTGCATTTCCAAAACTCCTTGGCTGATCTGGTACGACTTTGGGTAAAATTGTTTTCTTATTTTTTATGTTTTTTATTTGCTGCACTGGAAGCTTTGAATCTTCATTCCCTTTTAATCTTAAAATTTACAATTTACTCAGTAATTTTGTCAGCCAATCTTCATTGGTTTTGTTATTGACCAAAATTTACTTAGGTATTGCTTTAGTTTTGTTATCCATATCTGTTAGTTTTCTTATTCTTTTATGTTTTTATTTTTATCTTTATTTTTATTTTTATCTTTAATATTTATTTTTATCTTTTATATTCCACTCATATGTGTGCTTTGTTAACCATCTTTTTATTATCTCAATAATGTTTTAGGTGGTTATGCGTGGTTATTGGTGGAGAGGATCTACATACAAGTCACCGTAACTCACTTTTAAACCTTTAATTTGTTATATATAAATTTATTGCTTAATTTGCAGATTTATAATTTCTCTTCGGACACTATTAAAGGCTTTTCTCATGCTTTGTAATTTTGGTTTCCTGTAGAGATTTTGTTCATTTTGTTACACTATTGGTAGGTTTCATGTACAAGAAAACTAAAATCTTTCGTTGCTATGAAATTTATGTGCCTCTATTGTCATTATTGGTGCCCTTTATCCACCTCATTGAAATGAACTTTTATTGCATTTCTTATATGTTCCTTTTCCTCTTGTATGAGTTTTTTCCCTATTGCAAACCTTACATTTTCTTTGTTTGTGGTTACTTATGAAGATAAAGAAATTTCGAAAGACGTTTTTTTCAAGGTTCCAATATTTCAAATCTTTGTTTGTGGTAAATCAATATTTCTTCATTTTCTCTTATGAAATTATGACTAAATATGAATTCCAATAAGTTTTCCTCTATTTTTTAATGCTTTATTGGGGATTTTTATGAAGATAAGCTTTGTTGATATGTTCACCATATTTATAAAAATTCGTCCGTCAGTATTTTTGCAAATGTAAGGTTTGGCATAGATTATATCTCTAAGAAGTCAATAAGGATCAAATCCTTATAAAAATGAAAACAATGATAACTTGTCTAACTCCACTCGATGTAAGATTCTAACTCAATCAAGTATTTACATCGGTAATTGTTGTATTATCTCCTTAGTACATAAAGACGAGTTCGGGGAGATTTACAACATTTGGAATAGTTGTATTTAAGATCTAAAGGAGTGCTTCTTAATTTTTTAGTTGAGTAACTGGGGATTGCGCATTTCTCTCTCTCTCGACTTCACGGTGAGATTATTTCCTTCGTGGTTGTTTACCAAGGTATACTCTCATACTCTATGTTTTTAGGATTTTTATTTTTATTTTTATTGTTTCTAGGTTTTTCTTTTTCTCCCTCTCTAATTTGTAATTTGGTTCTAATTTGTTTGTTTTAGGTTTGAATGTGAGGGAATTTTGGGTTTGAATTACATGTATACTCCTTTTCTCTTTGTATAACTATAATTTTTGTATTAATATTATGGGTTTTTGATTTCTGATTCATATTTGATTTATATTTAAGGCTTATTTTGTGTTTATTGTGGTTTAGCAGGTACTATTTTGGCCGTTCAATTTTCTCCTTTGGCATGTTTGTTGGGTAGAACTATGATCTATCCCCACCCTCCTTGTATATAGATGTTTAGTTGCATTTTTTTAGGGAAGGGGTAGAATACCCTCCCCCCCTCCCCCCCCCCCCCCCCCCCCCCACACACACACACACATTTTTCATCTCAGATGATTGTGTTTGATTTTTCTGCTTCTTAGGTTCGGGAATCTTAGATCTCTAAGGTAAACTCTCTCTCTAATTTTAAATTTTAGTTTTTTGGGGTATGAATGTATGTTATTTCCAATTTTCACTTCTCCTTTCAAAAATTGAAGCACACTGTTGGTCATCGGGAGAACGTTTGAAGCTACCTAAACCATTTTTTAGTTAACGGCATCACTAATCTTTCCTCTTACTATTCTTCTTGATTTGATTTTTATGTTATTCCGCTGATGGAGGGTTTGGTCATTCTGTAAGAGTGTCGGTGGTGGTGTGTTGGGGTTGTTTACGTGTAAGCATATTTGGTGTTTGATTCGGATGTATGACTATGAGGCAATGGTGATTGTATATTCCGTGTTGATTGGGCATTTTTACTACTCAACTAATTTAAAGTTTCTTCGTTGACTATTAATCATAACTATTTGATTGATATTTCTTTATCGAACTAATGAAGAAATCAATGGGAAGAGATTTTTCCATTTAAAACCACCAAGTTTTTTGTATACCTCCGCTCATTTTATCAACTATCGAAACTAGTTTGATAAACCAGGTGGATGGTCTTTGATAAAATGCCCAAGAGAGTTATATTGTAATTACCTATCTCTTTATTGTGCTTACATTTACTGATTTCATTTTGCTCCATTTAGATTACATTTACCGACACAAGTTTTGGGGCAATTTCTTTGGCATTGTTGACAAACTGAAATAAAGAAGAGAGTGACCTATTAGAACCCCAATTCTCAGCGTTTTTAACAATGACGGACTTTATAACATGACCTCTGGTGGGACTGTGTACTCCCCCGACAATAGCCACGGGCATCCGTTGAGTAATTTTTTAGCACAAATCTCCTGGTGACATAATTCTTCGTTTTGGGTACAATTTTTGGCCCATTAGTGGGATCTTTCGATGGTGAGGAGATCAAAAGAAGAGGCATCCTTAGTTAGGTAGATTTAATGGTTTGTGTGAAGAAGACATAATGATGAAGATGCCTTTTGGCTAATTCAATCACTTTTCTCAAGGAAGAAAATAAGGATTTCAGTTGTTACTACAAAGATTTTCAGTCTCCACCTAAGGTATTGATAAGCCTACTTCAAGCAACAATGTTGTATTTTCATTGTTCATTTCAGTGTTTGATATCATAATTCCAATGTTATATTTTCATGGTTCATTTTTGTGTTTTTTTTTTGTTTTGATTTCTACACTTGAGGTTTTCTAATCATGTGGCATCAGCAACACCAATCACGAGGCATCAGCAACACCAATCATGAGGTAGAAGCAACACAAATCATATGGCAGCAGCAACACCAATCATGAATGATGTGAGACTACATGCTTTTGGGGTGAATTTCAAACGGGCTTTCTTGCTTTCTTATTTGGATGTGAAATTTTTGGATAAGATCTTACCACTGATCCAGTCTTGGATCCATATAAGATTTGTATTCCAATTTAGTGTAACTTTCTCTTTTAAAATGTCAAATAAGAGAGTTCACGTAAGTGCATTTTATACTGAATAATCAATTTCAGAGAATGATGCCTTTGATTATGCATTCTCACTTTATCCTAATAGTGCGAACTATTCATAAACTTGATTTTACAAAGTACTGAGAATGGGAAGAAAAATCGAAGGTTGCGAAATCGGAATAGATCTCGGGATGACCAACTCATGCATCGGGGTGTGGAATAAGAAGCATGTTGAAATAATCACCAACGATCAGGGAAACTGGAAAACACCATCTTTTGTGGCTTTCACCGACACAGAGCGCCATATTGGCAATGGAACCAAGGTCCAAACCAAGATGAACCCCACCAACACGGTATTTCATGCAAAGTAATTAGTTGGTGGGAGATTTAGTTATTCGTGTGTACAGCGTGACATGAATTTTTGGCCATTCAGGGTCAGTGCGTGCCCCGATGACAGGTCCAGGATCGTGGTCAACTATAAAGGGGAGGACAAGGTATTCGATGCTGAGGAGATGTCAGTTATGGTTCTCATAAAGATGCGGGAGATCACCGAGGCCTACGTGAATAACAAGGTGAAGAATGCTGTGAATAAAAAGGTGTTTAATTTATCCATTTACGCACTCTGTTGAAAGATTTTTGATATCTAATATGTTGATTTCTTAACATTATTTTCACAATGGCACTGTATTTTATTAAACCAATAATCCTTCAGGCCGGTTACTCCTCATACAAGTATAGGAATTCGTAAGCCATACATTGATCAGGTTCAAGAGCCAGTACATGCTTATGGAAAGTTTCTTGAATCTGCAACTATGCACCATCATTAGGTTCAAGACAGTCCAGGAAGCGCTGAAGATAAGGTTTTTTTAAATTTTAGACAGTGTATTTTTTTATTAGTTTATATAACCTTTCATACCTATTAGTTTACCTAAAAATTGTCTTTACAATTCCCCACTCCCTTCTTTTACTGTTGAAAGATCAATTATGTCATATTTCCTATGAAGTTAAAGATTAGTTGTAGTTTGGGTATTATATTTAGTAATACAATCTTTTATTTATTTTTTCAACCAACAAGTTTTTTTCTCTTTGATTTATTTAATTTTATCAAATAAATAATTCATGTAATAATTACATTCAATTTTTTGTGTCATAGTCGCCGACGGGGATTATGGCCAACGTTTTATGGGGTTCAAGAAAAATGTTTGGGATCAAGATTCACTAGTTAAATTGGGATAAGCGTTGTGCTCCGTTAGATGAAGGTGGTGTGGGATTCAAACTAATTACTGACATTTGCAAAGTGGAAAGCATGAAGATGTGGTGGGATTTAAGAACCAAAGACAACTTGTGGTCTAATTTCTTTTGGAATAATATAAAAACTGTTCTAAATCTACAGGTACTATTACTCACAAGAGATTGTTGTCTATCAAAGATGAAACTGATCAGTTAATTTCATAAGTGAACAACTTTCTCTATTGGCCCCTTATGATGGTGATTTCTCTTCCAATTCGGCTTGGCATGTCTTAAGGTCAGCTCATCCATCTTCTTTTCTATTCAAATCTATTTGGAACAAAAACTTACCTGCTAAAATTTTCATATTCTTATGTAAATGCTGCTACCTAACTATTGAAAATCTCAACCATCTCTTTATTAATGGTCCCATAGCCTCTAAGGTTTGGAATCATTTTGCACATATGCTTGGTGTGAAGATATCTTTCATATCTATTAACTCTATGCTGATGTCTTGGTGGTTGAGATCCCCTATAGCAGATTTCATCAAATATCTGATCGAAATTATCCCATAAATTATTATATGGGAAATTTGGCTTGCTAGAAATATGAAGGTTTTTGAAGACTTAAACATGGACAGTAATTCAATCATTCTCAAAGACTGCAACATGATCTCATATCCCTGCTCCAACGAGTTCTTTAACTCTATCCATTTCAATGAAGATGATATTATTCAATGATTCTCCATCAAATTTACAAATCATTCTCCCAGATCAATCAACTATGTTCAGTGGCCTAAACCTCCTCCAAGTGTCCGTTCAGTGATCAACTCCATCCATTACAATTACGTGTTGTAATTTTTTATTGTGACAAAATTGGTTCGTAACACGGTGAATGTATTTATGTACATATATACGGCGTATGGTCAAATCAACAACTTACACTTTCAAAAATTTACGTCGTGCCTTCAAGCATAGTTTAAATTAATGATTGTAATTGGTAAATGATATGTCATCATGATATTATATGTTTGAGATCTTTGTATAACCTATACTATAGTTTGGAATAAGACTTTTGAGGTTTATTTTGTTATACAAACAATTCAAATATTGATCTGTTATCCATTTATGTATTTTATGTTTCTTTAATGGAAATTTGTTCTATTGATGTTTCCATTTTTTTTGCATGTCCCATAGAGTAAAGAAGATTGTGGAGCAAAAATATTTAGTGTTTTTTCGAGAATTAATATACTCGAACCACCCGTGCATGTGCTTCGAAGTTTCAAGTGATTGATAGGTTTCTACACGCCGAATGAAATTGGAGTATCTTGGGATTATTACAAGGACACCTTAATTGGGCTTGCTATGGAATTTCCTACATCGTAGAATTAAAAGTAGTCTTTTTTTTATATAATTTCTTCTTATAAGTTGTCCCATTGTGTATTTGGTCTCGATTAAATTCTGCATAATAAAATTATTGGTGATATGGAATAATCACATAATTGGATTGCATAAATTTGTTTTATTCGAGTTCAAATGTAATGTATATTTGTGACTTTAAAAAGTAAATATTGAATATAGTGCCCTCTTTCATGTGAATGTTTTTGGGTTTGAATATTATTGTTGCAATATTTTTTATTTCTTAAATATGATGGATAGTCCTATAAATAAATGATATTATTATGCTCATTTTTTTTTAAATTACACTTTGTTTTGTTGGGGAACGAAATATTTGTCGTTTATCAGTTATGTACTTTGGTTGTTTTGCGATTACGTATTTTGGAAATTTTCGTCGTGCCTTCAGGCATGAGCATTCCGCTAGTATATATATATATATATATATATATATATATATATATAGTAATGCTCTTGCGCGGACTAGTCCGCATTTTAAGAATGCGGACCGGACATGTGTCACCTAACGGTGCGACTAGAATTATCGCCTAAATTATAGGCACGCTCTCTTTCTTTTCTGGGCTCACCGTCATGTGACTGTAACACCCCGTCTAATTAAATACCGGGTAGCTACTCCTTTATTAAATTAATACAGAATATCAAGTTAGTTCAGTCTTAGCATCACTGTCTAAAAACATTTAATTAATTACTAGCCACCTAATATTTAAAAAGAGAGATGTCAAATTTTATTAATTAAGTTAACAAATAACCGAGAATTAAATCATTAACCATCAGTCACATAAACAATCTCATACGAATAACTAACGAAATGAAATCAACTGAGTCCGGAGTAAACACTCCAATAATAATAATAATGCTAAAGTAAATAAAGTCCAAATACAAGAGTCTGAATAAATAAATCAATAACCGAAATAATGAAAGTCTGTAACTACAACCTCTAAATAAGAATGGACGACATGCCCTAACTGATACAAATGACTCTAAAGGAACCAAGGAGGACTATGAAGGCGTCTACTACCAAGATCCTGTAGCTTCCACAGCAGCTACAACACGTCATCAGAATGAAACTCCTATACTTGGCGTCCCTGTGGCTGGGAACTTAAAATGTTTTTACAAAATAAAAATAGATTTGGAGGAAAACGGGTCAGAGCCCGAGGTGAAAACGATTTAAAATTTTAGCAAGTGTTTAAATTAAAAATAAAAACACATATTATAAGCATGTTAATTGCGTACTCTCACATGAGTTTCTCACCTCTCAACTAATGTGCACGCCTAATGTATTCCCTTCACCCATCCTAGTTATGCCGCTGTCTAACTAGTTTGTACCACCCCTACTTTCGCATTATAACATAGGTTATCTACTCATAACACCCAAATGAGTCATATTCATAATCCCATATTTACATTCATTAAATTACTTATCTCAAGTATTAATTAAATTCATATTTTTAGTCCATTCAAGTATCTTAGTTATTCACATCTACTAAGCAACACAACAGAACTATCTCAAGTATATATACACCCGTATAATATCTCATATACAAATCAGACACCCCATAAAGATAGAACCTACGATGCCCTCATACTATGCTATCAAATCCCGGCACATCACGTACATAAGGATCACAAGTTCCGAATCACTCAGGAACCATTTAAATAAAAATCACACATAGTGGAGGCGAACATAGTTCACATACCCATGGGCCACGCACATGCATATGCTCCCATGGTCAGCTGACTTATTAACTCACAAATAAGTCATTCACAATCCTATGTCCTTAAGGTACTGTAGACACCTCATTCTGTTACCCCATAACTCTCCTTAGGTCCCTAGTACCTCCCTTCATCACTATAAACCTAGGTTATGTCCCGAGTACTGACCTAGAAGCCATCGAGCACTCCCCCGCTCAGTTTGACCAAAAATTCAAACTCTTTGTCTCAACTGAGACTCAATGAATCTTTGAAGGGCACTGAATACCCTTTCCAACGGTCCGTCCTGTGCACGATTTCGACTTACCATGCGGACGAACGATCCGTTTGCGTCCGAAACCTGACCTAGAGGCCACCGGGCGCTCCCGGGCCCTGTTTGACCTATGTCAACTCTTCATCTCAATCGAGGATGAATGGATCTTTGAAGGGCACTGAATCCCCTTTCCAAAGATCCCTCCCGTGCGTGATTCCGACTTTTCATGCGGACGAACAATCCGTTTAACTCCGAGAGGTCACCGAATACTTCTCGGGCTCGGTTGACCAAAGTCAACTCTCCAAACCGGGTCAAACTCTTTGTAATGTCGAATTACATCTCCTAAACTTTCCAACGGTATGCCCCGTGCATGATTTGGACTTACCATGCGGACGAACGATCCGTTTCCGTCCGAACGATTCCCCGTCTAATGGACCGACAAATGCTTCCGCGCCATATTTGACCTAATGTTAACTCCCGAACCCGGGAGCGGTCTAAAGGACTTTTGAAGGTATCTCAATTACCTTTCCAACGGTATGCCCCGTGCATGATTCTGACCAACAGTTTTCCATCGGCGACTGATTTTCCGAAAAAGCCTGAAGCGCACTTCCAAATGGCAGGTTCCAGACCCTGCCTATCGGCACCTGCCGATAGGCAGGAATAGGTATATTCCAATCGGCACTTATCTGGGCCTATAAAAGGAGGCCTTCACCTCATTTCCAAGGGGATCCCAGATCTGATAAAAATCTCTCTCAGCGAATCCCAAAAACCTTTCTCGAAGGCAGTGTGATTTCAACTTCCAAATCCCTTTTTTACTTCCACTTTTCATTATCCTTTTCATAGAATTTGGTGAATTAACCACTCTCCATCATCATCCAAGTGCAAGGTCTGCTCTCCAACATTCAAGATCAAGCTCAAGATCTTCAAGAAGGTCCAACTTTCTCAAAACCTCTCTTAAATTCTCTTAAATTCCTAATAACTTGTTTTCTTACTTAGCACTTTTATTATCTCATCTCACACATCTTAAATATACTTTTTATTTAGTATTATTGCACATCTCATATTTTCATATAAATAAAAAACCCAAAAAATAAGAAAAAGAGGGCTTGCTCATAAATTCCAAGTAGGGATTCTTACACTTTTTCCACACTTTTCTCACAACTAAAACACTTTTTCTACACACACACACACTCACACACACTCACAAATAATATATCCCCATTTGGATTTATGGGATAAACCCCACCCCTCGTATTGTATGCGAACTACGTGGACTTTGATGCCTTTATAGGCTACGTAGGCGTATCGGGGTAAAACCCCAGACTCGAGTCCTTTTCCCTACTTTTTATCTTATCTTCTATCTTCTCTAAATCCAATCTTCTTATATTCTATATACTTGTTCTTAGTGACGTCTTACTCCATATGCGTTATCATTCCATTATAACGATCAACGTAAGGGTAATCGCGTAATTCTTACTTTCTAATATTATTCTCATACCTTCCTACGGATGACTCGCTTTATCTTTTCCATGATACAAGTCGAGGATTCCTACCTCCATTCTATATATACACATGCACACATATCATGGGGGGAAATATAAAGGAAAATATCAAATATCCATGAGAGACCGAAAGGGCGGAATGGGTGCCTAACACCTTCCCATTTCGTAACTAAGTCTCCGAACCCTTCTCGAATCATTTGGTTTCGCACGCACCAGTATGTCTTTGGATGCCATCCTTCGGGGTGGCTTCCGCTTTTTCTTTTGTCTGTTTTGAGTAAAATAGAATGGGGACTCTGAATCTCTCTACATTTTTACACCACATCTCAAACAACGCCGGCCGAAGCGCTCCCGAGAGGGACACGCGGGACCCGAAGGATACTTTTCCTCCGCGGCGGGGATCGGGGATGGCCACAGTGGCGACTCTGCTGGGGACTTGTGTTTATTTTGAGGGCTTTACTCTATTTACATGGATGCTATATTTGTTTATGTTTCCCCCATATCCACATGTTCCCCTTTTCCATGTGTATCCCATACTTATGCTTATATTCACACACTTGTAGAAAATTCTCCATGTACACTTCACACCACGTGCACCTAGGATCACATATATCCCCATATTGCACGCATCACCCATCCATACTTGGTGTACCTTTTGGGTACTTGTACTTTGCTCCCTGTTTGGCATAATCAAGAAAGGCATTCTCATCATAAGATACTAATAAGAGAATCATGCATGATTCACGCAACATCACCAAAGAGCATTACTATTGACCAAATTTTACCCAGTAACTGGAGGGTCACTTCGTGATGGGCGTTGGTCCGGCAGGTCGCAGTTAGCCTAAGCGATATGACTCTCACCTTCCATTAGCCAAGTACCTTCGATGTATATCGAACGGTTCCCCCGCATCGTACCGCTTGACCGAAGTCATGACGGGAGGTATATTACAGGGAATTCGCTCTCACACGTACCGTCCCCACGAGGTATATGGTGAGGCAATTCACGTACACTTAGGTATATCAAATGGCTTGTCCACACGTACCGATTGTCCGTAAGAGCAAGACGTATATCGTGGAAGTCTCGCCAAATGGGGGAACCCATGTCGCTTCACCCAACCAACTGCATGCCCGCATATAGGTGTCAAACCTAGGACACGCACTTTAGATTGTCGGTTTCAACCCGAAACTCTACCGAAATTCTGGGTTGACCTGCCGCCCAAATTTTCACGCATTTTTAAAACGGGACCCTATCCGTGAGCCTGGTTACAAGTCCAACCGTAGCTTCGCATGTATTAAGAATCCCACTTTTCCAGGCTCGGGTCCTGTCCGGCATTGCATGAAGGAGAATTAAATACAAGTGAGAACATAATAATCATAATAATCATGCTGAGTCTCGAATCCAAAAACATTTATCCCTTCTTTATCAAAAATCCAAAAACATTTCTCCCTTCTTTATTAAAAATCCAAAAACATTTTTCCCTTCTTATTAAAAATCCAAAAACATTTCTCCCTTCTTTATCAAAAATCTAAAAACATTTCTCCCTTCTTTATTAAAAATCCAAAAACATTCCTCCCTTCTTTATCCAAAATCCAGAAATAGTTCTTCCTTTTTTCTCAAAAATAAATCTCATCCTACGCCTTCTCAAGTCGATCGCAAGCCCTTGGCCTGGCTCCCTACTGGCTTCGGTCTTCAGTCAAATCACCCTGGAGTTTCATCCGTTCCTATGTTACTTCTTTCGAGTTCGGAATCCATCCACTTTCCATGGAGAATACAGATCAAGTACCGATCATACAACCGGATCTGACGACAGTCCTAGCTCAGCTCGTGTCCAAGATTGACACCCTACAAACTGAGGTCCGAGAGATGCAACGAAACCAAGTTCCTATTCCTCAAGAGCCCGAGGCCCTATTCCCTCGTGCTATGGGTCCACCCGAGCCTATCTGGGTTCCAGAAGAATATCAGCACTCTCCACGTGCCCCTCCTGCCAATGGGCCGCCGCCTGCCCAGCTTCTAATGCCAAACATTGCCCAGCCTATGGCTAACCTGCCTGTGGTCGCTGATCCAAAGGAGGAGGAGTTGAATAAAGTCAAAGAGGATCTCAAAATGCTCACTAAGAAGTTTGACCAAGTCAGGATCTCTGGGAATTACATGGACTACACCCACATGTCTCCTTATCCTAAAGTGAGGTTACCCGAGAAGTTCAAGATGCCAAATATCGAGAAGTTCAGAGGGAGTGAACCCCCAATTGTTCATCTTCGCAGTTACCATCGTTCCATGACCTTACTAGGGGATTCTGAGGAGGTAATGGCCCAATTATTTCAGCAAACTTTAAAGGATAGTGCCCTCCGATGGTTCTTATCTCTTGAGGAATCCAGAATCCGTAGCTTAAAGGATGTAACCCGAGAATTCATGTCACAATAAAAATACAACGAAGAGCTTGAGGTCACCCGTCGTGATTTAGAGCTGCTCAAACAGAATCCTGGTGAATCAGTCAGTAACTTCATAACCTGGTGGAGAGAGCAAGCAGCTACCATGACCAATCGGCCATCCGAGGAAGAGCAGGTCAATATAGTGAAGAAGAACTTCTTTCCCCATGTCCGAGCGATGATGGGAGGACAATACTATCCCCACTTTCGAGCTCTCAGAGAAGCTAGAGTAGAAATTGAGGAAAGTCTCGTTAAAACAGAGGTTGAACAGAAGAAGGTGTCCGGACAGTTCACCCCTAGAAAGTATGACAAGCCTGCCAGTGCTACAATCTCGACCATCAACAACATCTCTCAACCAACCACATCACGGGCACCAGAAAGTCGCCTTGCCCCCATCCGATGGGAATACACTGAGCTCCATGCTCCCCTCTCCAAAGTTTACCAAGCCCTGTTAAGCCGAAACCTCATCAAACCCTTGGATCCACGTCCATTGCCAAATCCACTCCCAAGAAACTTCAAGACCGATGCTCATTGCGCCTTTCACCAAATTGTTGGCCATACCACCGACCAATGCTTTCACCTTCAAAACATAATTCAAGATCTCATTGACCGGGGTACCATCCCCCCACCAGCCAATCCTAAGCCAAACACTACTCACAACCCACTCCCAAATCACGCCAATGCCATCTTCTTGGAAGAAAACCCAGATTTCGACCCCTCAACCCAAATCACACCCATATACTCTCCTAAACTTATTCAAATTTGCCCATATTTCCTCCTACACCCTACTAGCCTCGCTGATTAGGCACTGTCACTCCTTACCAGAGCATGCATCGTTGTCCGTACCCTTTCTGAAAATGGAAGTATGGAATTATCAGAGGTGTTAAACCAACTCCTAGAGTTCGGGCTGAAATTTCCTTCACAGATGGTCATCGATTGCAAGAAGTTCATCACACTGTTCTTGGAGGCACGAAAGTGGGACCGAGATTTAGACAAATGGGTGGTACCAACCGATGAAGTCATCTTAGATGATGTTGTCCAGATTATGGAAGAATTATTCAGGAAAACCAACAACATTTGCAGTGTCACCGGGTTACTTGACACTTTAAAGCTATAAGGGCGCTTGGTCCCTTCAATCACACATATCCCCACAGAGTGGGAGAACTTGTATGAAGAAGCCGTTGAAGTTGTGGAATGCATCGACTTCACAGGGAAAGACAGAATTGTTACCACCGGATGTGGGGAAGAATTCGAAGATTCAAGTGAAGAATAAGCTTCAGGAAGAGCTGGCCCAGTAGCCGACATATGTGGGATGATATCATTTGAAGAACTCCTCAGAGAAATAAATAGGGTGGGAGAACAACCTGAGATTGACGAGGAAACATGATTCATATTCTTTCCTTCTTTAGTAAATCACATGACTAGATCAGGGAGACATTACCAGGTTCCAAGCTCACTACCAACAAATAACAAAGGGAAGGGCGTTGAAAACCTTCCTATGCCAGAGATGACCATTGAGGAGAGCAAGATCCTCGATCAACTTAAGAAAACTCAAGCTAACATCACCCAATGGGGGATTTTCATGTCTTCCTAGCTGCAAAGAAATGCTTTAATCAAGCTGCTCACTGGACCCATGGTTCCTCCTTCTCCCACACCATAAGAAGCGATAAATCTGGTCGGATCCTTGACCTCTAACCGAATGATATCATTTATGAAGAAGAAATCCCCAGAATTGGGCCGAATCACAATCATGCACTCAACATCTCCGTCGAAGTTATGGGAAAGGCCGTGACACTCTCCCTTGTCGATAACATATCCGCCTTGAACGTTTGCCCTCTGAGAACCTTCAAGTGTTTAGGCCTGAAAGAAAGTGACCTCGCTCCCACCTCCGCCGCTGTACGTACCTACGATAATACCCGCCTAAAGGTGATGGGATCCATAAAACTTGTAATAGGGGTTGGCCCTATAAACCCTGTCGTTTAATTCCAAGTCATAGACATCCCAGCTTATTTCAACCTGTTGCTCGGACGCCCCTGGCTCCATAATATCAAGGGTGTCTCTTCCTCACTCCATCAGAAATTGAAGTTTTTTGCCAACGGGTGAGTCATCACCATTTTGGGCGACGATGGAAATGTCGAGGGTGCAAGCACCAGCAGTCCAATTCTTGAGATACAACATGGGTCAAATGATATGCTCCTATCAGGATTCCGAGTTGAGCCACTCCTACTCCCGGTGGGGGACTGTTTCAAAGAAAGGGTTTGTCCAGAATATGACCCTCATGGCAATATCAATGTGATTCAGATGTTCAGAAACATGCACTTCATGCCCGGACTGGGGCTAGGGCAAAGGCAGCAAGGGATACTTGAGCCCATCGAACTGAAGAAAGCTTTTCCTCCTTGCGGCTTGGGATATCAACCATCAGAATAAGAGCTCAGAATGATCCACCAGTCTCGACCAAAGAGAAGATTAGACTGCATCCGAACTATCTCAAGAGACTCCTTAAATGGATGATTCATCAAAGAAGGCGAGGACTTCCCCTTTTGCAATTTTCCAGAACCATGGTATGACCACACAGACAAGAAGATGAGGCCGGGAATGGAGATCTTTTTCCAAGATAGCTACCCATGGACCGAAAGTTTCCCATACCACGTGAAACCACTCATTAAAGATACCTAAGAGACTGAGGAAAGTGATTCCAAAGATTCCTTCAACTTGCAGATACTGGGGCTAGCACTCTGCATGGTTCATTCAGGCACTACATCAATGGACCCATCCCGTCTGATTAAAGCTTCTGATACACCCCTCCTCAACTGGCATGCTGAGCCAGTTCTACCTCTTGAAATCTCCCCTAACCCCAATGTTTACCCTATTTCTTCATCTGTTGTCTATCCTTGCTAAAATGTAATCGAGACCTCTTTTGATGAGGTTCTCAATGCTGTTTTTCCTATCAATGAAATAAACGAAGATTTTGAGTATCTTGCTGTGCCGTACATTAACTGCTTGAATTCTAATCAAACTTTTGATGATTATGATTTTACAAATGAACAATTCTTAACTGATCTAAATAAGGTTAATGATAAATAACATAACCACGTTCAAGTTAATGAAGAAGAGACTGCTATTATTAATCTCGGTTCTAGTAGCTAACTGCGCGAGATTAGGATAGGGGCCACCCTTGACGAGCATGAGTGTGCACAACTCGAAGAATTGCTGAAGGAATTCGTGGATGTCTTCACATGGTCCTATGATGATATGCCCGGCATCGATCCTGAAATAGCTCAGCACGAGATCCCCACTCTCCCAGATTACATGCCGGTTAAATAAAAATTGAGAAAACTCCGCACCGAATTGTCGCTCAAGGTCAAAGAAGAGGTGGTCAAACAGTTAAACGTGGGTTTCATTTGGGTGATTGGATATCCCACATGGCTAGCCAACATTGTACCTGTGCCAAAATCAGGAGGGAAGGTTCGAATGTGTGTAGATTACCGAGATTTAAACAAAGCTTCTCCAAGTGATGATTATCCGCTACCCAATATCGACATGATCGTGGGCAACACAGCGAGTCAGGCTCTCAAATCATTCATCGACGAGTTTATCGGATACAACCAAATCAAGATGCACCCCGACCACCAAGAAAAAACCGCATTCATCACCCCATAGGGAACCTTTTGCTACACCGTTATGCCCTTCGGTCTCAAGAATGCTGGGGCTACCTACCAAAGGGCTGCCACAACTATGCTGCACGATCTGATTCACAAAGAGGTCGAGGTTTATGTGGATGATATGATTATCAAGTCCAAAACTAGAGAAGGTCATGTTCCCGCTCTCCGAAAGTTCTTGGAACGACTGCGACGGTATTAGATGCGACTTAATCCACAGAAGTGTGTCTTCGGCGTTACAAAGGGAAAACTCTTGGGATTCATGGTCAGCGAAAAGGGGATAGAAGCAGATCCTGCAAAGCTGAAGGCCATACTTGAGATGCCACCGCCACGAATAGGGAAAGAAGTCCGAGGTTTTATTGGGAAATTACAATATATCAGCCGGTTCATCAGCCAGCTAACCTCCATCTGTGAACCAATCTTCAAGCTCCTCCGAAAGGATTCAACCAAAGTTTAGAACGGGGCCTGCCAAGAAGCTTTTGATCGAATCAAACAGTACCTGAACCAACCTCCAGTTCTCATGCCACCACAATCTGGTCTCGTTTTTCTCCTATACCTAACCATAATCGACACTTCAGTTGGGGCTTTGCTAGCCCAATATCTTGAAGACTCCCGCAAAGAAAGAGCCATCTATTACGCCATTCGCAAATTGGCCGGGTACGAGGTCAACTACACTGCTTTAGAAAAGGCATGTGTCGCACTTGTCTGGGTCACCCAAAAGTCGCGACACTACATTCTCGCCTTCCCCATCAAACTAGTATCCCGAATGGACCCCATCAAATACCTGCTTGAGAGACCCGCCTTATCCAGTCGAATGGCCCGATGGTTGATGCTCCTAATCGAGTTCGATATCGTATACGTCATACAGAAAGCTGTTAAAGGAAGAGACATCTTTGACTACCTCGTCGATTACCCTGTAGAAGAAGCAGATGTCCGGATCTTCGAATTCCCAGATGAAAATATCCTCTGCACCACTCAAGACCGCCTTCGATGGAAAATGTTCTTTGATGGCGCTGCCAATAAAAAGGGATATGGTATTAGGATACTCCTGATCGCCCTAGATGACTCCCACACTCCCATCGCCATAAAATTGGATTTCCCTTGCACCAATAACATGACGAAATACGAGGCATGCACAGTGGGCCGCCAAGTTGCTCTTAAGAAAGGTATTCAATACCTTGATGTCTACGAGGATTCTTCCCTCATCATCGGTCAAGTGCTCAGAAAGTGGAAAGTCAAGGATGAAAAGCTCCAACCCTTTCATGCCCAATTAGAAGAGTTAGCCTCCCGTTTCTGAGATATCACCTTTCATTACCTACCCCGAGCAAAGAATAATCTAGCTGATGCTCTCGCCAACTTGGCCTCCATGGTCGACATGCCCGAGGGAATAATAATGACCCCCTTCCTAGTTCAAAAGCAAGACAAACTGACCCATTGCTACCATATTGAGCTTGTCTCCACCGAAGATCCCGAACTAGCCGATTGTTGGTACTAAGATATCTGGTGCCTCCTCCAACATGGTAGGTATCCCGAGGGTTCCAATAAGAAAGATTGAACAACTCTCCGAAGACTAGCCGCCCAGTACATTATGTGTCATAAATCTCTACTCAAGAGGAACTTCGATGGAACTCATCTACACTGTATTGCTGGGGCTGAGATTGAGAAAATAATGCAGAAAGTCCACAACGGGGAATGCGGACCCCACATGAATGGTCACATGCTCGCCAAGAAGATCAAACGACAGGGCCACTACTGGACCACCATGATCCAAGATTGCACCGCCTATGTCCGGAGATGCCTCAAATGCCAATAATTCTCCAATCTTCAACACTTGCCTCCGTGAGAGTTATACAACATGACCTCTCCTTGGTCGTTCTCCACCTGGGGTATCGACGTCATAGGGAAGGTTACACCAAAGGCTTGAAACGGACATGAGTTCATCCTGGTTGCCATCGATTACTTTACCAAATGGGTCGAAGCTGAGTCATACGTAGTATTGAACGCCAAGAAAGCGACCAAATTCCTCAAGAAAAATATCATCTACCGATATGGGATCCCGCACGAGATAGTGTTAGATAACGGGATGCATTTCGAAGCAGAAGTCACAGAATTAGTCAACGAGTACGGGATTCAGAGACACAAATCTTCTCCTTACCGACCTCAAACTAATGGTGCAGTTGAAGCTGCCAATAAGAACCTCAAAGCTATCATCAGTAAGATGACCGAAAGTTGTAGAGATTGGGTTGACCGGATCCCGTACGCCCTCTGGGGCTATCGAGCCGCAATCCGAGCCTCTACTGGGGATACCCCTTACTCCCTGGTTTATGGCATGGAGGCAGTCCTACCCGTGGAGCTGGAAATACCCTCGCTACGCGTCATGCTCGAAAAAAAAGTTAGTGAAGAAGACTGGTGCCAAAGCCGTCTTGATGAGCTAGCCCTCCTAGATGAAAGAATATTAAAAGCACTTTATCATATACAGGGGTACCATCGCCGAATAGCGCGATCATTCAATAAGAGAGTCAAGGACCGAGGTGTCCGAGAGGGAGACTTAGCCCTCAAGGAGATAATATAACCCATCTGGGACCCCAGAGGGAAATTCAAGCCCAATTGGAGCGGCTCCTACATTGTGAAGAAAATCTTATCCGGCGGTGCCGCCATGCTCACTGACCTAGATGGGGAAGAGATGGATCGTCTAGTCAATCTAGACCATCTCAAGAAGTTCTACCCCTAGTCCGAAATCTTGGCGCGCTACGACTCTTCTCATTCCCCCTCTATTCTAAAAAAAAAAACTCTTCATTTCCCTCTACCTAGAACTACGTGGGCCTGATCCTCTGGAAAAAAATATTTTCAAACAGATAAAAAACTTTTCAAAAATCCCAGAGGTACGTAGGCAGCTCATACACCTCACATGAGTGCGGCCCTTTCTTTTTCACAAAATACTATTCTTTTCTTACCTCCGAGAACGGAGGTTCATTCTAAAAATACTTGAACAAAAGGATTATGTATGCCTTAGCAATCAGTATCGATAATTCAAAAATGCAAAATTCATCGAAAGGCACAGCTGGATGATCAGAAACTTGTTTATTTCAATAATAAGAAATTACAGTACGGATTACGTAAGAAAAGGAACGGATAACTACCTTCCGTCACTACCATAAAAAGCCAAATAAAATCCCCACAATTGTCATCCATTACATAAATAAACTCTCCAAGAGTATTACCCACAGCTACCAGAGGAGCCTGCACCCTCATCATCTACATCCCGAGGTCCCCAAGTTTCCCTTGCTTGAATAGAGTGCCTTAAACATCCCATGGATCAATGCGCCTTAACCATCTTCGAAAAGACCACGACACCCCCTTCCATGGTGTTAGATAAAATAAATTATCTTTATCCAGTCTCCACTGCCAACATCTTCTTGACTACTTTCCTCCACAACCACTTCATATAATCTTTGGTGACATGCCAAAACTTCCCGACAGACTGAGAGGGACGGGTCAGCAGACCCCGATTTTCCCACAGAGACCCAAGCAACAGACGCAAGCGCTCAGTCAAATCTTCTACCGAAAAGAAATTTGAGGTCCGAGGGGGCACGACCTGCACCCAGCCAAATTGGCATAAAAGCCGCCAAGGGAAATAAAAAGAGGTCTGTCTGAGACCAACCAGTCGCACATAGGAATACTCTCCTAGCTACAGAACGGGCTGGAGCTGTCCCCACCAAGGCACTGATCAATACAACCCACGAGCCCCATGCTCCACAAGCCAACTTTCCCAGTTCTCAGCATATAGGCCAACGCTGATGAAGTAGCGTGAAAAGAAGTTGGGTACGACCGACAAGGGATACTCTGGAGGAGTCGCCAAGCGAAATCTTTCAGACAACCACATGAACAGCATTATAGGGCTACCCCTCAAAAAGTCAGAATGGCCTTCTCTCCAGGCATCCAGGCCATTCAGGGTCTCTGCTAGTATCACCGCCGCAGGATTGCGACGGTATGACATCCATAAAGTAATGGCTGCAAGTTATGGGTCCACTTGCACCTCCCCAGTCACCAGCAGCAATTTGAAAATCAGACCCAGAACAACGGCTCCAGCATAGCCAGCATCACCTACTTCCCGCAAATGTACGAACTGCAGCACCTCCGGGAGGGAGATCATTCCTTCAGCAACCAATGATCTAGCCGCCGAAGGCGAAATATGAAGAAGCCCAGCCAATAAATCCCTGGGAGAATGGGAAAATTTGGGCAAAGCCGCTGCAACACTGGGATTTACACCCAGCATGGCAGAGAACTCCTCGTAGGTAGGACAAACTTCTTCCAACCCAAAGCGGAATACATGGTCTTCAGGGTACCAGAATTGTACCGCCGCCATCAGCACGTTCCACTCAAGAGGCCGATTGCACCACAAGGAGACCCGACGCATGTTAAAAGCATTGTAGTCGACATTATAAGAGCACATTGCTTCCAAGGCTTCGAGGTAGTTGGTAAACTCGGTGCTACCAGGGAGAGCCATCTTGCAAGGCTAAAAGATAATGGACAAGTGGGTAAGAATGTAAAGGTGTGATGAAAACACTCCACCCTCATCCCTTTTTATACTTGAGAACCCTCACAAGGGACATAATCCCTGCAGAAATCGGAAGGAATCCTACCCCACAAGGTACCAAAGGCTGAAGAGGGTACCATTCAAAGATTTCAATTGATGGGACTGGACTGAACTGCCGATAGGCAAGTCAGGGTGCTTGCCGATCAGCAACCCCCCATTTTTGGAAATTTCCCTTTTTTCCTCTTTTGTCAAATCAGAAAATTCAATAAAAATAAATTGATATTCTCAATGGAATTTCAAGAATCCATTTTTCTCCTTATATAATTTCCTTTTTTAATTAAAAACTTTCTTTCAAAAAATTCCAAAAATATTCCTTTTTACGGTCTCAGCAGTAAAGTAAAAAGCGCATGTGCATGCATTCATTCATCATAAATAAAAGATAATAAAAAACTCCATTGCATTGCATATATTTGTGTTATGTGTTACATCAATTTTGTAGAAAAAAAGGGGCAAAAAACAACGGGACCCAGCCCGAACTTACATTCTCTCTCTCTCTCTCTCTCAAGAGCTTCCACCCTTGCGACGTGATATCTCCCCCTACGGCGAGATGACGCACCACCACTACCCCAGCCAGAGTCCTCTCCGGATGAGGCAGATGGCACCAAGCAAGAAGTAACAGGAACCGCGTCCCGAATATGGGCAATCGCCGAAGATATCCAGTCTCTGATATCCCTTAGCCAAGTGGTCGACACTCGGACTTGCTGCAAGGAAAGGCGAAATCAGTATCAAAAGCAAGGATGACCAAAACAGAAAAGAAAGAGAGAAAGGAACAGAAAGGTATACCGCGGGTCGAAGGACCTCCTCTGTCAAACCCAACTCCTTCGGATCCATCGCATGAGGACGGTGCAACATAGGCACCATCCCTCCATCAGCCCACCGAATATTGTATAAAGGGGTATGCAGTCGCACAAAAGGGACCTCCGAGGTCATCGCCGCCGCAGATGCCGACGGACCACCGCCGCTGTGGGAAGAACCCTTTGCCCGACTCGAACCCGCAGGAAAGAAGGGCAACGCATCATATATGCTGGGCGCCATTAACCAGCTCGTCACAAAATCCATATAGTCATACGACGCAGCCGTATCGGTCTATAGCAGGTAGGACTCACCAATCATCTCCGCGATCCTCTCATCCTCTGACAGCAGTCGCTCCCACCTCATAAACGTAGGAGACTGCGTGGGTGGCACCACCACCTCCTCCTCAGTAATCTGACGAATCACCCTCTCCCCGAGGTACCAGGAATGGCCAAACTCATGCGCCCGCAAATGCCTCATCCGCGCATTCACCCCGATCACCCCTGCATCCTGAATGGCTGTCCCCCAGGGATAAAAGGTCACCTGAAATCTCCAAATTGAGAATAAATCAATACAAGATCATAAGGTGCAAAAAACCAAGACTGCAATGGAAAGAATCTTACCCTACCACTGGTCAGGTCATTCAAGACCTGACGCACCGCCTCCAGAGAGAGAGATCCCTTCGACTGTCGGTTGGCCTTACGCCATCGATACAATCGGCAGAAGTCCCCAACAGTGTCATCCTTCAAAGCAATCAGTGGGGTGTTGCACCCAATCACCTCATAGAACCGCGTCTGAATTCACAAGCAAAAAGAGACGCATAAGGAAAATGCGAATGCATGAAAGGAAAATGCGAATGCATGAAAAGAAATGCACAAACTGAAGAATACCTCAAGAAGGTACATGGCTCCAGTAAAGGTCTGCCGGTAGCACCGGATGAATGCATCCAGAGAGGAGTAAAGGATCGCCAAAGTCAGACTCCCTTAATCATAGAAGGGGATGTTCGAAAACATCCTCAGGTACGACAAGAATCACAAATGGACGACGTCGCCGCTCGACGCCACCATGAAGCCTCCCAACACCAGAAGAATGAATAATCGGGCCATCTGCCTCACTTGCAGCCCGTCCTCCACATCAATCTCCCTACCCAATAAAACGTCCTTCGGTAGGTACAACCGGATAGAATCTCCAAAAACTATTCTCCTTACATCACCAAGTGCCGCATGCACCGCCTCCGGTCTCACCCGTAAAGAACGATCCACCTCTATCTGCTCTCCATCATAATCCAGCCCCAACAGCTGCTGCACGTCTATGGGAGTTACAGTCATCTCCCCAAAGCCAAAATGAAAGGTGTGGGTAGTGTCCCCCCACCTCTCTCCCAGAGCGCACAAGACCACCGTCGAACGAGGCGTCTCATCCAGCGCCGATGCCAACCTCCCAAAACCCGCTGATGAAACCACCCAATGCACCACAGGTGGGAGATGCTCCCAGACATCCTTGAGCTCCGTCGTCCCGCGGGAACGCATGTTCTTCAAAGAAATATCAGACTGGCAAAAGGAAAAGTCTCAATCAAAAGTCAAGAAAGAAAAATCATCAAAAAGAGAAGAATGCCAAAGGTCAGGTTACTTACATAACCGTCGGGGATCACTCTCGAAGAGCGATGACGCGATGGATCCCGCAACAAAGTCTGCTTATCCGCAACAGGCTCAAACGCATCAAAAGAGTTCTCACTCCCCAAAGCAAGGGTCACCCTGTCCCTCCAATCCACATTTGCCCAGTCATCAACGGTCAACCACTCCCGGTGGACTGCAGTGCTCACAAAAGCGGCCATTTCTTGAAGATTGAAATGCTAGAACGATTTGCAGAAGAATCGCAGAGAGAGAGAAAGCAAAAAAAGCTATGAAAAAATGAAGGGCTTCGCCCCCTTTTTATAGGGTGCCAAGCGCCATGCCATCAGCACCTCCCCCTACCATACCGATCGGCACTGACTCCTCACCTTCCCGAGGAAGCCCAAAAGTCCATGCCACTGCCGAATGGCACCCCTTATACCATGCCGACCGACACCCCACCTTAAATTTCGTACAGAAATTCCCAAAAAATACCAGAAAGCCCCGAAAAATCCTCAGAAAATTCCCAAAAATCCCAGGATGGATTTAAAGCCTTTTTACCCAGAAAATTTCGCGTTCCCTCGAGCGGAACCCCTTATTTCCCCAGCGTAATCCTCAAAAACCAAGTGAAACTCCTCCCGACAAAGCTCCGGAGGATTTCTAAGGATCGCCTGATCACTTCCCCCGACGAAATTCTCTTACAACACCAAAATAGGTTATTCCCCCTGTGAGGCCTCCTATCAGCTCCCCAGCTCAGATCAAAATCATAAAACACCTTCTCCAGCAGAATCAAAATCCAATCTTTATCCACTCTTGGGTCAGAATTGGCCCCGATCTTGGATCGTCATCCGAGTTAGGTCAGAATTGACCTCGGTCTTCGGTCGTCACCAGTCTTGGGTCAAAATTGGCCCCGATCTTAGATCGTCACCTAAGTTAGGCCAGAATTGACCTCGGTCCTCAATCGTCACCACTCTTGGGTTAGAATTAGCCCCGGTCTTGGATCGTCACCCGAGTTAGGTCAAAATTGACCTCGGTCCTCGGTCGTCACCACTCTTGGATCAGAATTAGTCTCGATCTTGGATCGTCACCTGAGTTAGATAAGAATTGACCTCGGTCCTCGATCGTCACCACTTTTGGGTTAGAATTGGCTCTGGTCTTGAATCGTCACCTGAGTTAGGTCAGAATTGACCTCGGTCCTCGATCGTCACCACTCTTGGGTCAGAATTGGCCCCGGTCTTGGATCGTCACCTGAGTTAGGTCAGAATTGACCTCGGTCCTCGGTTGTCACCACTATTGGGTCAGAATTTGCCCCGATCTTGAATCATCACCTGAGTTAGGTCAGAATTGACCTCGGTCCTCAATCGTCACCACTCTTGGGTCAGAATTGACCCCGATCTTGGATCGTCACCTGAGTTAGGTCAGAATTGGCCTCGGTCTTCTGTCGTCACCACTCTTGGGTCAGAATTGGCCCTGGTCTTGGATCGCCACCTCAGTTAGGTCAGAATTGACCTTGGTCCTTGGTCATCACCACTCTTAGGTCAGAATTGGTCCCGGTCTTGGATCGTCTCCTGAGTTAGGTCAGAATTGACCTCGGTCGTGACCACTCTTTAGGTCAGAATTGAACTCAGTCTTGGATTGTCACCTAAGTTGGGTTAGAATTGATCCCGATCCTCGATCGTCACCAATCTTAGGTCAAAATTAACCTCGATTATCAAACCTTTACCCCAAGCCCATAGATTTGGCTTTGATCCACAGAATAAATCATCCCCAGCACACTCCTTAGGTCCTCAGAATCGGCCTAGACCCTCTGAATCGGTCATACTCCCTCAAAAGCATCATGTGATGTCTATTCGACGGTCATCATTTGTTTCAAACTCACCCATTGAGGGGCTCTATAGACACCCCATTCCGTTACCCCCTAACTCTCCTTGGGTCCCTAGTACCTCCCTTCATCACTACAAACCTAGGACATGTCCCGAGTACTGACCTAGAAGCCATCGGTCACTCCCCGACTCAGTTTGACCAAAAAGTCAAACTTTTCGTCTTGATCGAGACTCAATGAATCTTCGAAGGGCACTAAATACCCTTTCCAACTGTCTATCCCGTGCGCGATTCTGACTTACCATGCAGACGAACGATCCGTTTGAGTTCGAAACCTGACCTAGAGGCCACCGGGCGCTCCCGGGCCCTATTTGACCTATGTCAACTCTTTAGATCTATCGAGGATGAATGAATCTTTGAAGGGCACTGAATCCCCTTTCCAACGGTCCATCCCGTGAACGATTCCGACTTTCCATACGGACGGACGATCCGTTCGACTCCGAGAGGTCATCGAACGCTTCTCGAGCACGGTTGACCAAGGTTAACTCTCCAAACCGGCTCAAACTATTTTGAATGTCAAATTACATCTCCTAACCTTTCCAACGGTCCGCCCCGTGTGTGATTTGGACTTACCATGCGGATGAACGATCCGTTTGCGTCCGAACGATTCCCCGTCCAATGAACCGACAAATGCTTCTGCGCCATATTTTACCCAAATTCAAATCCCGAACCTGAGAGTGGTCTAAAGTACTTTCGAAGGTCTCTGAATTACCTTTCCAAAGGTATGCCCTGTGCGCGATTCTGACCAACGATTTGCCCTCGGCGGCCGATTTTCCAAAAAAGCCTGAAGCGCACTTCCAAATGGCAGGTTCCAGACCCTGCCTATTGGCACCTGCCGATAGGCAGGAACATGTATATGTTGATCGGCACTTACCTGGGCCTATAAAAGTAGGCCTTTACCTCATTTGCAAGGGGAGCCCAGATCTGATAAAAATATCTCTCAGCGAATCCCAAAAATCTCTCTTGAAGGCAGCGTGATTTCAACTTCCAAATCCCCTTTTTACTTCCGCTTTCATCATCCTTTTCATCAAACTTGGTGAATTAACCACTCTCCATCATCATCCAAGTGCAAGGTCTGCTCTCCAACATTCAAGATCAAGCTCAAGATCTTCAAGAAGGTCCAACTTTCTCAAACCCTCTCTTAAATTCTCTTAAATTCCCAATAACTTGTTTTCTTACTTAGCACTTTTATTATCTCATCTCACACATCCTAAATATACTTTTTATTTAGTATTATTTCACACCTCATATTTTCATATAAATAAAAAACCCCAAAAACACGAAAAAGAGGGTTTGCTCATAAATTCCAAGTAGGGATTCTCACATTTTTTCCACATTTTTCTCACAACTAAAACACTTTTTCTACACACACACACACACACACTCACAAATAAGAGATCCCCATTTGGATTTATGGGATAAACCCCACCCCTCATTTTGTATGCGAACTACATGGACTTTGATGCCTTTATAGGCTATGTAGGCGTCTCGGGGTAAAACTCGAGACTCGAGTCATTTTTCCCACTTTTTATCTTATCTTCTATCTTCTCTAAATCCAATCTTCTTATATTCTATATACTTGTTCTTAGTGACGTCTTACTCCATATGAATTATCGTTCCATTATAACGATCAACGTAAGGGTAATCGCGTAAATCTTACTTTCTAATATTATTCTTATACCTTCCTACGGATGACTCGCTTTATCTTTTCCATGATACAAGTCGAGGATTCCTACCTCCATTCTATATATACACATGCACACATATCACAGGGGGAAATATAAAGGAAAATAGCAAATATCCATGAGAGACCGAAAGGGCGGAATGGGTGCCTAACACCTTCCTATTTCGTAACTAAGACTCCGAACCCTTCTCGAATCATTTGGTTTCGTACGCACCAGTATGTCTTTGGATGCCATCCTTCGGGGTGGCATCCCCTTTTTCTTTTATCTGTTTTGAGTAAAATAGACTAACAACTTTGAATCTCTCTACATTTTTACACCACCTCTCAAACGACGCTGACCAAAGCGCTCCCGAGAGGGACGCGCGGGACCCGAAGGATCCTTTTCCTTCGCGACGGGCATCGGGGATGGCCACAGGTACCAATATAAACCCCCCCTAATGCACACAAAGATAATATGTACCTTTTCCGAAAACTAACCTCCCGTGATAGCAAGTATGGTAGGTATGTCATACACATAAGAAATCCATACACTAGGCATTCACACAACCAATATATATATAAAATTTCAATATAGGTATACTCCTCCCCTATACATTAAGTCTCGCCCATAATATTTACGTTTCGAATATTCTACGTAATATTTATTTAACGCGACATGTCTCGTCATACGGATTCGGTACCTATACCTATCCCAAGTGAATACTAGGTCTCCCATTTGTTCCTAAGGCTATCTCAACAAATATGTATAATCCCTTAAATTATCTTTCATTCCACTTTCAATACCAAAATCGAAAGATCTCAAATCGTCCTCACTCGGTAAACGTTCGTAATTATAACGCTCGATCCCATAAGTTATAACATTTTCCGACAATAACTAAGACCCTACTGACGTTATCTAAGTCCCACAATATTATATTAATCAACCTACGAATCAACATCAGCTTTGGGATTTTCATTAAACCTTAAAGTAAAACAATTGCCAAAAATCAGGAGTGGTCGATCGATCGAAGAAAAGTGGTCGATTGATCGATCGATCGACATTCTTGAGTCGATCGATCGATCAAGCAGGTATTTACCCATAATTGCTTAAACAGTTACTAGTTTGCCTCTTTTTACACCTTTAATTCTTCATTATAATGTCCTAAACTCCTAACCAAGTATACTAATAATCATACCAACATGTTTGCATAATTTCCCATGTTTTAGAATCATCAAATCAAATTATAACATCAAATTCATGGATCAATTTACCTAATTTTCATATAAAAACCCTAGTTCTCCTATTTCTTCAAGAACACTATATAATTCAATACAAATTTCATAATTCTCTACCCATAAATCATAATTTTGTGGCTGCTAATATCTGCAACATTAAACTACATGCAAGACCTACCCAAATTATTATTTAAACTCTTCAAATCCATTCAATTTTTATTATTTAAGGTTATTCTTCAATTCTAACCTAACATGAATGATATATGCGCTAAATTATTGCAAGTTAAATCACTTGCCTAGTAATTAAGATTCTGATCCGATGAATTAGACGGTATGGGGATGATCCTTGCTTTTCGATCTATCTGGTGGTGGTGACGGTGGTGCAAAAAGCCTCTAATTGGTGGTTCTCCTTTGAAAACTCCCTTCTCCTCCACTCTAATGTCCGTTTATGATTTTTGGTTGTGAAATCCTAATGGACTCAAGTATTGGCTGATAATAACTATCTAAAATTCGCGGGTCACTATTCACCCAAAAATAGGAATGACTAAAATACCCTCCCGGGTTGCCGGTTATGCCTAAAAACGCCCCGGGACCCAAACTAAACCCCCAGCTAGTGTTTTCTGAGTATCTAGATCCCTTTGGACACGTTGGCGCACTCAAAATGCTCATACGGATGATATAAAAATAAAATACTTTTAAATCCGTTAAATTGGATCCTGATATGACTGACACGCGTGTCCCAACTTAATTACCAAAACTGTCGTATTTTTAACTCACGACAATTTTTATAAATACAATAATCACATATTACCATAACATTCAATAACATTATAGTAATCAAATAATAACTATCGTCTCGCTAACATTTAAATCCGGATTAATTTTCAATTAATTATCCGAAATTAATTTTAATAAATCTCATAATTCAAGACAATTTAATTTATTAAATCACATAATTAAAAGCCATAAAAATACGGGGTATTACAGTGACACATGTTCGGTTCGCACTCTTAAAGTGCGGACTGATCCGCACAAGAGCAGGATTGTATATATATATATATATATATGTGTGTGTGTGTGTGTGTGTGTGTGTGTGTGTACGTATATATACACAATATTACGGTTCACTATGTATAAATGTATGAATTCAAATATGCTTTTTTTAATATTTATTTTACAATATTTAACAAATATAATAATTTATTGTAGATATTTGTGTATTATATTGTAAGTTAATCAAATTGATCATTAAAAAAGTAGAAAAATGCATAAATAAAATTTGTTCGGCTTTAAATTTAATACATATTGACATAACAAAATTGTATGGATAAAATAAATATTTAGATTTAACGGGTAGTTTTTATAATTTAATATTTTTAAGGGCATTTTTATCTTCACAAATTATTTGTAAGGATTCTCATGAGAAAGTAAGAATCTCACATATATTGAATGGGTTTTGATTCCACTCACTTTCCCACATTAGAGGTAATATGATTCCATTTGGGGCTCACATTCTCACGATACTTAATCTCACACCAAATGCAGTAATCTTACGCTTTTCCAGGAATGTTTGGAAGGAATCAGATTCCACCCAACTTTATCGCCAACCAAACGGAGCCTAAAATGATATGATACGTAAGGGACCTTGAGGTCAGACTCGGCCTAGCTGAGGTAGAGAGCGGTGCCAAAGGGAAAATCCTGTTTGATAATAACGTTATTCTACATAGTATGTCACGTGACTAGATGACGACAACATGAAAAGAACAACAACATGAGAAAGATATGAAGATATTCTCGCTTGTGCAGTAACTAACTAGTGATTACTCATTTCTATATATGTAAAGTGTGATTTCACATAACTCTATGAAGGTAAAAAACTTGTTCTGGGAACTACACTCACTCACTATAAATAACAACCTTATTATCATGTTTATAGGGAGAGATTCTAAGTATTTGTGTGCTACTAAAGTGAAGTGAAAGTTCGTGTAAACAAACTCCAGTGCATATCATTCATTAGAGGAGTATAATTCACAACATCCATGGACGTAGGCATTAAGTTGGGATAAACTATATAAATTCGGGTCTCCATTCTCTTTCTCTAACTTTTTAGTTAAATTTCCAGCTTCAATACAATGTTTGTCTATCTCTTAACTGGTTCATTGATACTAAATAGGAAAAATATGACTAAAATCGGTGTAAATCCAAGTTCTAACATCAACGGTTTAGCGTCGTCCTTGGGGGAAACGTCATACCATGTTCATTTTCCCCAATTTTATTATTAGAGCTCGAGGATAGCCTAATTAACAATAATAGCAAATCAAACAATCGGATTTTGAAATGTTATAAAGGGCCAGATCATTCATAAAAAAGTTCGTTCAATCTAATTTGTTTAATTTAGCCAAATCTTCACCCCTCTATTGTACTTAAATTTATTGGGAATCCAATTCAGAATGCCCTCGATATATCGTGTCAAAATGTTCAGCGATCCGAAATGTAGCAACGCAATAAAGAATAATGTTCCTATTTCCCTAATAAAAATGGTTGATTTATACAGAATCATGCAAAATATCGTCAAGAGTCAAACTGAAATGCCGAAGATCGTGAAGATTCTCATGCAAACTCTTTTCGTCTGGTAGATACCACCGGTACAGCCCAACCAGGTTCTAGATCATATTATCCGGGTAGTCGTAGCTTAAGTCGATCGACGACGAGACCCGCCCACAAGGACATGAGATATTCATTCCGGGAGCGGGCTATGAAGAACCCACGAAGGCTCGTAATGGGTTCCGGAGAAAGGCAGTACATCTCTGGCCATCAGGATGGATCGTATCGACCCGATAAAACCCATACGATCAGAAAAACGAAGGCTAAAAGATAAACCATTGAACCACCACGTTCTAGTGAATTTCAAAGGCTTATTAGCGGAAGTGCACTTGATTGATTTGGTCTAAAGTCTTAAAGAGGCTAACATGGGAGGGGAAAATGAGAGGACTCCATACGGTAGGTGACAAAGGGGGAGTCATTTCTTAGTTAGGTCGAGGAAATTTTTTAAGGGGGCGAACATATTAGAATGGAGATAGAAATAGGGCTCGAGCAATAGCTATATCCGAGTCCAACAACCTTGAAAAAGATACATTCAGAAGCTGGAAGATAAGCCAGGGGACCTGAAGAAAAGCAGAAACCCACATCAAAGTCGATATGACCTGATATAATCAACTTATTATGGGTTTCACAAAAGCGTACTTGAGCATTTTTTATACCCTCATGATGACCCCTTGGTGGTTAGTTTATTGGGCCATGAGCGCAGAGGGTAAAGATCTTAGTGGATAATAGAAGCTCAAATGAGGTGATCTTCTATGACTACTTCGGGAGGTTGAAACATTTATGGCTTGTTTGAGAGTTTTTTTTAGAAGAAGGAGAGGAAAAGAAAGTTTTATTAGGAGAGAAAAGAAAAGAAAGAAAAAATTATAAGAGAGAAAAGAAATGAAGAGAAGATAAAGGAACTAGGAAGGAAGATAAAATAGTTTTCTTTTCTAGTGTTTGGGAGTTGGAAGAAAAAACAATTTTTTAAAGGGAAATAAGGTTCATTCTTTAGAAAACTTTCCTTTCTCTCCATTTCTTTCCGATTTGGAACGAAAGTTTTGAAAAGAAAGGAAAGGAATTTTTTTTTTAAAATTTCCTTTCTTTTCTCTTATTTTAAACTCCCAAACGACGAAAAATGGCGAAACAACATTTTCTCTCCTATGTAAACTCCCAAACAACGGAAAGGAAGTATAATTTCCCTTCCTTTCCTTTCTTTTCTCTCCAAAATAAAACTCCCAAACAAGCTGAGGAAACTGTAGCCCTATCACCAGCCTTTAATTGTTTTTTCGGATGAAAATGTATTCCCCGTGGGAATAGTAGAATTAAAGGTAATCGAGGGAAAATGACTGATGAATATGGCTGACTTACAACACCAAGATGATGAGATTTTTCATCCTTAATCAAAATGTGGCCTCAACTTATAACATTATATTCGATCATATTGTACTGAAGAAGGTTGAAGGCATGTACTTTATTGTATGTCGGGTCACGATTCAATTGATTTTGGCATAGGTGAAATTAGGGGTAATTAGTTAGTTGCTATTGAGTAGGAGTGGCAACGGGTAGTGTTCGGTGATAAACAAATTGCGTAAAAAATACGTCCACGCCAACATGATTTATTTACTAAACTTGTGGATATTTTTTTATTCATACACAATCTGTATACTTAATGGGTGACAAGACATGATCCATTTACACCCGTTAGATAAACGAATGGTTTCAATTAATTTAACATATTTAACTAGGTTCACCTATTTAGCTCGGTTCCCATATTCAACCCGGTAACCCGACTACTTTAAAAAACTAAAGAGGAAACAACTTACTTATACTTAGTGAAGAATAAATAGTTTTCATAACAAATCGATGTGAGATGTTTGAATGATGGGTTTTAAATAGGTAAACGAGTTGTGAACGTGTTAAAGGGTTATAAACAAGTGACGATTTGAACACGGGTGACGGGTTGTAAACGGGTGGCGTGTCACACTATATATAAATTACATGTGTCACTAACGGTTTTCATGAAGATACACGAAACTTATTTATTTTCTTAACGGGTCTGGTGAGTTCACTTGTTTATAATCCGAACCCATTAAGGCTAGACCCCAATGCAATTAAACCGTCTCGATTTCATGTAATACTAACGGATCGTGTCATAAATTACCACCCTACTAAAGAGTGTTATATTAATTCAGCCAAAAAGAGAGAAACTCATAAAAAGTTGTCAGCCACTTATCAAATAAGGACTCTATATCCTCATAATGATAGGAAGCTGTATAATAGTGAGGTAGCCAAAGAAATCGAACTAGTCATTTTGGATGATGAGAAACTGGAACGCACGGTTCAAATCGGTTCATTTCTAGAGCCAAAACTAAAAAAAAAATGGCCGACATCCTTAGGCTGCGACGCGACATAAGCAAGGACATGTCAAGATTTAATCTGAAGGTATTATGCTATGAACTCAGTATGCTGAAGGAGGAAAAGTCGGTCAATCAAAATAAAAGGGTCTTCACCTAGAAAAGAAATAAAGCAAGAGAAGTTGAGGTGGATAAGCTCCAATAGGAAAAAATCATTAACGATGTGAAGTATTCAACAACTTTCAAACATGGTGATGGTACGAAAAATGAATGAAAAGTGGAGAATGTACATAGAATTCACATATTTAAACAAGGCGTTCCCCCAAAGATCATTATTACTTACTGAGTATTGATCAGTTGGTAGATGCAACGGTCGATCACGAGCTACTCAACTTCATATATGTATACTCTGAGTGTAATCAAATTATAATGAATACTGGTGACCGAGAGAAAACCTCATTCATCGCAAAGAAATGGACATATTATTATAACTTTATGCCTTTTGGACTAAAGAACACATGAGTTATGTATCAAAGACTGGTGAATCACATCTCCAAGCCTCTAATTGGAATTAACATAAAGGTTTATATATATAGCATGCTTACTCAGAGTAAGAAACCTGAAGAACATGCGAAAGACCTCGGCCGGGCTTTTGATGTCATGGAAAAGTACAAGATAAAGCTCAACCCTGCCAAGTGCGTGTTCAGCGTAAGAGCTGAAAAATTCATTGGCTTATGAGTTAATTAGAGGGTAATATAAGCTAATACAAAAAAAAAATCAAAGCTCTTATAAACATACAGTCACCAAAGAATAGCAGGAGTTATGAGGCTCAGATGCCTAGCAGCATCTTTAAACCGATTTGTATTTAGAGCAATAAATAAATGCCTTTCATTATTCAAAGTTCTGAGAGAAAACTTCGAATGTAACGAAGAGTAAAAGGTTACTTTTTAGGAACTAAAACAATATTTGGTTTCCCCGCCATTACTTTTCATACCAATCTTAGGTAAAAAGTGATATTTGTACCTAGTTCTATTAAAGTTCGTCGTCAGCTCGACCTTTATAAAGAAGGAAGAAGGGGTTCATAAACTAGTATACTACACAAAGTATGCAATTTGCATTTCGGCATTGGCAAAGTCTTTGTCCCAATAGCGAGTAAAGGCATCACCATTGGTCTTCTCCATACCATCCAAGGCCTCATCGTCTTTGATTTTAGCCTTAATGGCTTGTGTACTAGGGATGTTGGCCTTAAACTTAGCATCTTTGGCATCCCTTTTTGCCTATTCGACAGGAGCCACCAGTGCAGTAGAATCGTCAATCCTCTTCTGAAGATTGATCTTTTCATCCTATATACTCTTAACCTTCTCACCGAGTTTTTTCTTCTTGGTCGATTGGGTAACATTCAACGACTGAGCAACCGCTAAGGATTTTCTAACTCTTCAAAGGAAACCTTCACATAAATAGAACATTCATCTTGCAGATTGTTTCTCTTCAATAATTCATCATAATTAATCAAGAACTGCAAAATAACGGGCAAAAAAATGTGGGAAAAATACAAGTAAGAAATGAACACAAAAGAATAATATAAGGAAGAGAAACTTATAAGGGAAAGATTGTGATAAGCACGATCTATTAACCTAAAATGGGGAAAGGTAGATGCAACTTCTCTATTGGCAGAGAAAACCCCAGACCGGATCAAGTCTCGAGTCAGGTTGGGGCGAGCGGTAACAAATTAGGCAATACTTTTTCCTTTATCAACAACCCTTTTCCCCATAATGTCCAATCGAGGAGGAGGAAGGTGATCCCTATTTTTCCTCTTTAGAAGGGCCTTATAGTCCTTGAAGGGGGGAATTTTTTATGTCTATGGGGTTGGTAGAACCCCCAACTTCATTTTTCTTACTCCCCGTTCGAGTAAGATCTTTATCTTATTCTAATGAAAGCGGGGGGACTTAATACCAATATTTGCGACGATAAAGTTCATAACCGTCCTTTTTTCCATTACACTGGGATAAACGATAAAAGGAACAATCAAAACATCAAGCGGTTCAAAGGAACACAATGTGCCTTCCTAGACTTATTCGTTTGATCCCTTCCCTTATGAGTCATGGGAGTTGGAAGCTTACAGGTCATCCAAGGAAATGGGGATAATCGATGTTCATTCTATTGGGCTTATAACAAAATAAATGGTAGAAGAACTATTGTAGCCGAATAGAAATGTCACCGACCTTTTATGCTTAATGGGTCCAACTATCAGCTGGATAGACCAAATCGTCCGAATAATGTCACTTTTGTAAGGAATCTTCTTCTTGCTCCTTGCTGTAAAAAATAAAGAGAGGAAAAAAACATTTGCCTCAATCAAGAGAATATTAAAGAGATAACAATCTTAATGGATTTTTGACCTATTCCTTTCCGTCCCTGAGGGCATCTCGACCCTTCAGATGCCATACCCTCATAAAAGGGATAATGTTGTAAATTCTTTATAATCGGCCCATAATCCCAATAATCTTTATTCAATTCAAAGAGGTTCACGACAAGGGCTCAATTAGTCACCCTTGTCTTCATGTAATTAATATTCTCAGTGGTTGTCACACAATGGCTACATAATTTTAATAGATCTAAGATGGGTCCCATATAGCTCCTTAATATGATCAACCCCCTTAACGATCCTCCATGTATTTGGGAAACTTGGGTTGGGATTACATCAAGTATTGAAATGACTCCAAAAATAAGCAACTTTGGGGAAAAGTGACTCCACACTCAACAATAGAAATTTAAGGCAACCAATGGCCTTTAAAAGGGCGCAAAGGTCACAAGGACCCTTAATTAATACTACTCATACCCATAAGGGGATTTGATGGTTACGTTTGAATTTTTTTAATGATGTTTTCATCAATAACATACACCTTGATTAGTGATGACATCTTAATGAAATAATTAAAAAATAGAAAGTGAAGAATATTGAAATGAAGAGAGAGTTTCAACAATTCTAACAAGCGAAATGATGATAATGAAAAACTCTCCTTTTGAAAGTGTAACGCCCCGACCGAAATTTATGGGTGACCCGTAGTCAACCTAGTCCGACTCGAGCGTTAGGTGTGAAGTGAAATGGAACAACCTATATAATGTTGCTAGTCCAGGTTTATTTTGAATAACATTTCACTTATTTAGCATGCGATTCCAGTTTCAAATTAAACTTCATGAGGGACCCATGGGGAGCACCCCGAAGTCCAAGCATACAGAGCTACTAATGTAATATAAAAGAAACTACTTACTTGTATGACTCTCTTAAAATACGAAATCGCTCCCAGCCTACCGTAACAAGGCGAGGGAGTGAGACAAATGCTTAGTGAAAAATATACAGATGCAGTATATAATCGAACGAAAAAAATAAGACTTTAACACGTTATGTCTACGTGCACATGCAACTACCTTATACACAAATATAAAGATACATATACTTACTACACGAAACAGTTACTTACGAAAAGCCTTATTTATCCAAATTAATCCACCTTAATCTTGTAAAAGACGTCATTTTACTCATTCTGGCATTTCTCACTTAATTTAACACACACGGTTAAATACTTGAAACAACTACACTTGGTTTGATCGAAAGTCACTTCCTTACCAAAATTATCCTTTCCATTTTCACCAATCCACATTAGTATTTTCATTGAAAACACATATTTCAACACACGCAATTACAATGTTAGAAAATACTCAGTTAGCCTTCGAAAACCTTTTACAACACATTCTTGTATTAATTATGGGTTTAATCACTTAAGTTGTTTAACCACCCATTTACCCACTTACTTTACCTTTTTCCTTACCTTATGAACATTAATCTATTTCACATTTACTTATCCATTTTAACCTTTACCAAGTTAGGTTGTATTAACATGTTTCACCAAACAAACTTTTTTTTACATGTTCCTTATTCCTTTATCGTTTCTCTAAATCTTCCAATAACTGCATACTTCAATGGGCTCCACACCGCCGACTATGCGCACCATATGCTCTGGCCAGTTATTTTTGGGTCTTTCACCCCAGGACTCCAAGCCCTCCTTAATTATCCCGGTGTCATCCGAGTTCCTTTTAATGCGTTTTAACATTTTACAAATGTTCACATTATTCCAACTTTCCTTTTACCCGGTCGAAGCCAAAACTTGGGGTTACACCTCAACTTGTGTCACACTTAAAATCATCATTTCATTTCCTTTACACGTTAATTTTATTCTAAAATTATATTTGTTTAAGACGAATTTGTGTAACACCTTTTCCTGCATTTTTATTTCATAAAAATGTTCCACTTTATGTAAAATGACTATATTACCCATTTGTTTCCAAACTCATCTTTTACTCCATTTCCATAAGTTTTAATTTTTCCAAAACACTAGTAAGTTTCTCACACTAACTTCTTAAGTGTTTTAACATCTTAACACCCTTTTAACCTTGGAGTAATATTCTTCTTAATTGGAAACACCTTTATCTCATTATTTCCTTTCCAATTTCATAAGTGTTAATATTTTACAACATTATTAAGTTATACACCAATCTTCCAATGTTTAACCATTAACACTTATTTAGCATCATTACTAACCATTTTTCCAAACTAGACATTTCTTTACTTTCTTTATTCAAGAAATCTAATTACACTTAAAGACTACTTTTATAAGAAAATACTATTTGTTTTTGTCAACACATGTAGTCTTGTAACCTTATTTTCAATAAGACTTTAATCTTATTTTCACACACTTGAAGACTAGAATTTTCACTTTTTCTTATTTTTTGTTTAAACCCATCAAAAACTTCTTTAAAACTGTTCACATATTTACTATCAAAATACTAGAAGTTTATATACATGAGAAGATGGATTTTAAATCCTAAAATCCTATTAATGGGTTAAGCATACATTTCCTTTTTTAAATTCATCATACTTACAAGAATATACTTTCAAGGCATAAAAGACATTTAATTTCTTCAATCTCAATAAATATCCATTTTTCATAAAATCTTCATTTTTACAAAACATTATTTGACTAATATTTAACAGCATAAATCACTATCTACAAACATTTTATTTCATAAAAATGTTTAACGTTAAACTATCTAGAAAATACACCATTTTCATAAAATACCAACTTTTAATATTTAAATACTTTGAGATATTTATTCATTCTTCATTTTCAATAAAATGACATTTTACTAACATTTTTATTCCATAAAATGTTTATTATTTACTACACATGAAATTCATAATTTAATCAAACGCACTCTACTCATGTAATCTAACAACAAGACTACAAATATATAAAATAGAGTCTTAATACCACGAGTAAAATCTTCCCACCGCTAAAGACTCCAAATGGTGGTTAAAAGGTTGTAGCAACCCCCAACTCCGAAGGTGTCCTCAGGGGGTTAACAAATGCATTCTTTAAAACGCTCCATTCAAGCTTCTAAGTAAAACCCCTTCAAAACCAACTTCAAACTCCATGAAAATTCCATCTTAATCTCCAAAAATCTCCCAACACTTCTCCAAAATTCGTAGTTCTCCTCATCCGTGGTGGAAACGGGTGCATAATGTTCAAATATGGTGGAATATGTACCAAATATGGTGTTATGATGTGGAAATGTGGTGGTAGCATGGTGGTTTATGGTGATAGAAAGTAAAAATGGTAGAGGATGACAACCTCTTCCACTCTCCCTGTCTTCTTCCAATTTCACACCACAAAATAATCCAAACACACCCTTATAAAACCTCCAAAAATCTTAAATTCCTGTTTTTCCCAATCTGGGCTCATCTGAGCTCGATAACTCAAAGATTCAAGACCAGGAATGTGACAACACACAAGGGCAAGTCATAAAAATATTTTTGAGGTACGTCGTTCGAATGACATGAGTTCATGCGAATAACATCACCACCTTATTTAAACTTTGGCTTCGCGCGACTTGGGGCTGTAATGCAGTGACATCTCGTTCGAAGGCCTACTTCGCGCGACCTTCACACGACATATCATCTCGCTTTTAACAATACAGGGATGTCGTTATAACGACCCCTTTTTCCTTTTCTTTTATTTCCTTTAATTTTGATTAGAGGTGACAATTTTAGAAATGATACAAAAAACGACACGGAACGACCCGAAATTGACACGATATGTCGTGTTCATGTCGTGTTCATGTTATGTTTTTTTACACGAAGTCGTGTCGTGTTCGTGTCTGAATTATTAGTCGTGTCATGTCGTGTTATCGTATTTTTTAGGCGTGAAATTTATGAAATTCTGGTATTCGTGTCGTGTTATTTTTTATTCGGGCCGTGTTCGTGTCAACTAAAAAAATACGAATTCGTGTCGTGTCGTGTTCGTGTCCAAAAAATCTGGTCGTGTCGTGTCAGCCCAAAACCCGACCCGTTGACCCGAATTGCCACCCCTAATTTTATCCACAATTTTCCTATAATTATCATCAACCCCACTTTAGTATAATTTATATAAAATTTAATTGAATTATTGGAACAGGGTATTACAGTTAGATTATTGATTCTAAAATGAACTAGGAAGGGAGAAAAAGAGTGGGAGCCGTTGTATTGTGTTGAGAAATTCCCTCACATTTCCCCCAAAATCACTATGATTACACGTGCGTGTAATGATTATTGAAGCGACAATTCACTGCCACGAAAAAGGCTATATTTACCAACATAGCCCTGGGGCACTCATCGGGTAAAAAATCCTCTAATGTTAAGGATATTTACTAAATTTCCCCTCAACGAAACAATAAATACTACCGACGAAGAAAATATCGCTACTCCATTAAGTAAGAAGACTTATCATAATCAACAACCGACCTAGATATAAAAAAGCCCAACGACCTCAAAGCGACCCTGAGCTTTGGGGGAAATTATGGGGACTAGAGTTACGCTAGCACGTTCCTTACATGTGCTCGGTACAAGCATTTAGGCTTCTTGTGCACCAAGTTAATGAATAGTCCAAATTATGGAAGACTCCCACGTATCCATCACTTAGAATAGTTTAAACTGATAAAAGATAGGTCCGAACTTCTAGGAATAACTGTTACCAAAGTTTAGGACTCTCCTAAACTTCTCTACAATTATAAACCCACCTATCATTAATAAGGGCATGTGATATTGTATCGCCGAGCTGTACTATAGCTCTGCCAATCAGTTTTCTGAAGTTAATAAAAGAACAAACCCTAAACCCCATTTACGTAGGCACGTTACTAAACCACGTATATCTTGTGTTATGAGTTTTTTATCCTTCCCCTTGAGTATTTCGCTTAATTTATCTTATGCACCTTGAATACTAATATTGTAGGAAATTACCACCTATAATAACCCATATTAATCATCACATTAGACTGACAATGGCCGATTGTAAATTTTTTATGCCCAACTATACAAAAGCATTATAATTTAATGTCACACCACAAACATTTATTTTAATGTAATCGGGGTTACAAAAAACACACGCCGTATGACATTAACATCCATGTCTACAATATTTTTTTTCTACACTTAATTATCCTTACTTAAGTCATTTCTTATTCTTATATTTTCACTAGTGAATTAACCTAATGGACTTGAGGAAAATTTAAACGAATACAGCAATTGGTCTCTGACCATAAAACTAGTAAGCACGTCAATCATTCAAGTTTGGCACTGTAATATTATAATTTATATTATTAAGGAAAAATCTCTCTCTCTCTCTCTCTCTCTCTCTCTCTCTCTTTGAGTTAAGAACAAACATTAATTAATGGTGGTATCTCAAATTGCAAGAAATATTCAAAAAATGTATTTCCTTTGACTCGAATTTTATGGAAATAATTAATAAATAACCTAGACAAAATAATGAAAAGCTTAAAAGTAAATAAAATGGAATAAAAAATAGGAACTTACAATTTTATAAATTATCCCATTAGCAATTATGTGACTGGAAACTTTATGCTAAAATTAATATGATATCTGTAAAAAAAAAATCAAACAGGCGTATATTTCTTGCGATTATAAATTCCATTGCCATAAACTCTCTTGCAATTTAAAACAATTTACATGCCTACACATAAACATATACATACAAAATAGAAAAAAATTGGGATATCTTTGGCAATAATTATAATTCAGGTGTGAGGATCCAATAATAAAACACAAGATTTTATAGACGGGGCTAGGTCATTATATAGGCCCGTTGATATATTTGGTTGGACGGAGATAGTTATAGGTAAGAAAGAGATTAATTTGAAAAGTATGGATAAAAATATCATTTATATATATATATATATATATATATATAAGTCGAGCGCTAGTGAAAGTTGTTAAAGCTAAATATTAAAAGTCGAACTCACACCATTAGTCAAGCGAGACGCTTATGTTCAGGCACTTTCACCAGTACTTGAGCCAGCACATGAACCGAGACCTAAAGCTGAACCGCTGAAGGTACATCTTTCCATTGTTAAGGCAGACTTTTCATCTGGATCATAAACTTTCAAACGGACTATGCCTTTGCTCCCTTCGCAACACAACTGGATCTCCATCTCCATTAGTATCTTTGCATGGAGGATAAGGATCCGCTAGGACAAGATTTATAATGGAATACCGGGACATATCCGCTTTTACGTTACACGTATTAGTACATTATACCGGGGTCCCTGGCCAGAACCACACGTCCAAGTTTCCCTGCATGTGGCTCGTCTGTGCTTTTCGAGGCTATATATATATATAAGAGGGAGAGTGATGTTTTAAATTATTATTTAGAATAAATAATTTGAATTAAGTGAAAATTATATTTTGAATGAGTCATGTATATTTGAACTAATCACGATAAAGAGTTGTGCTTTGGAAGGGAGACGTGAACAATCCAGTTTGGATTGGTTTTAAATAGAAGTATTGAAGAATAATTAGCTCTTCGATCAAGAGTGTAATTGGTACATGAATTATGTCCGACACTGGTGGATTTTAGGGGCTTTTAGGCAACATATTCCCCTTTATGCAACATAAACCGAAGGTATTACTATTAATAGTCCTTTTCTCTCTTCCTCTTCCCATTCTAAAATTAAGATTTTGAAGAACTCTTTTCTTATGTATTAAGACAATTTTCTATTTTTGTTTTTGCCCTTACTCTAGAGCAATGCCCTAGAAAAAAGTAAAGATATAAGCAGAGAGATCCAAGGAATGCAAATTATGGCTGAGTGTCGTCACCGAGAGTTGCATATATTACAAGAGGCTATGGAGATTCAGACGAAGGCAATCATTGATGTTATGAAAGAAATAGTGGAAAAATGGAGGTACGTTATATCTATGCAGTTTTTAATTGAATATCTATGATTTTAGGCAGTGTTGTAGTAGAATGGCTACCCATTCACTTATGAGCTCTCACATCTCCTTTTGTCAGTATAAAACTACATCCTTGCTTGAGCCTTCTCTAGTCTATCCTTTAAAATCTGTAAGTTATCCTTCATTTCCATTAAAAATCGGTTTGACTCGAGTGTAAGGTTATCAGAGTAGAGCTAGATTAGTAGGTGGGTACCCATACAGGGATTCAAATGGAGTGGTTCCAATGGAAGCATGGTATGCAGTATTGTACCATCAATGGGTTGCAGGTAAGCAGTTAATAACATAGTCCATTTTTTTGGCCAGTCACTAGTCATACATCGAAGACAATTTTCAAGGTATTGATTTAAGCTTTCAGTTTGTCCATCGGATTGGGGGTGGTAGAAAGACGACTGGTGTAATTTCTTTCCTACTAGTGAAAATAATTGGTCCAGAATATACTATCGAATAAGGGATCTTTATTTGACACAATTATGTTAGGTAACCCCTGAAGTTTATGAATTTTATCAAACGAAAGTTGGGTAAATATTTGGGTTGTATAGGGGTGTGAGAGGAATGAACTGAGTAAAATTTGTCAACTTATCCACTATTACAATAACGATGTTCTTCCCTTCAGAATACGCTAACCCTTCAATGAAGTTCATCGAGAAGCCAACCCAAGGATTTGAGGTTAGGGGCTGTAAAAGCCCAAGGTAGTCTACAGATTCTCCTTTATTTCTTTGGCAAGTATCACAAATTGATAAAAATTCAATTATATCTGTTGATGTAAAAAATTAGATCGTTCTAATAATTTAATCACAGATAAATAAATGAGACAAAGATTTTTAAAGTGGTTCAGCCTTGTAAGAATGACCTACGTCCACTTTTATGTTATTGCTGAGTGTTTGGGAATTCTCGAGTACAAGTTCTCTCAAGAAATTCCGATCCCTTTGAATGAGGGTGATACAAGGTATTTATAGCCCTTAGGTTGTACATGAAAGGGATGATACATTAAATGATATACATATGAAAGGGTAATACATTTAATGCAGCGTGTGCGTCAAGATGATAAACATTAAATGAATAGTTGAACTGTTGATTATCTGGCAATTAATGCTATGGCCGAGATGCAGCTCAGACCGCCTTAGTTGCTCGTTGCTCAGGAGTTCCTCGGAGCGCTAGAGTACCTCGGAGTGCTAAAGTTCCTCGGTGTATCCTCGTTGCTCGGAGAGAACATGAGTTGGTCGGGGAAATGAACTTCCTCGTTGCTATTATGCCACGTAGATTGACACGTGTCTTCGTATTATTCGTCCATATCAGCATATTAATTTTGGTATCAACAGAAGCCCCCAATGTTTCATATTTCGAACTTTGAGGAGTATGGAACAATCTTTCTCGGTATATGACGATATTAAATGACTTTCCTGGGTTTTAGGAGCCTTTTCTTCATATTTGAATTTCCAAATTCGCAGAATCTGCCATTTTGCATTTTTATAGGCGCTTCGGTCTTCGTGCCCTTTTTATCCTTTTAGCCGCCAGTAGCGTAACAATTTCTTTTTTGTAATCATTTCTTTCGCCATTTCCCAAGGCAAGGTATTTAAGCTTCAGAGACAATCCCATCGTCTCATACCTTTTCAATTTCTGCTTTCGAGTTTTCTATAGCTTTTCTCTCTCCTGTGCGTCCATCTTTTTCTTCGTTTGTTTGTCAACAGATCTCCTTTTTCCCTGTAAGCTCTTCTTCCTTCTTCTTTTATTCATCATGGTTTACATTATTGAATCTATTGAAAAATTCCGTTCTGATTATTCCATTCCGTCTTGGGTAACTCTGGAGAATCTTCCTGAGCCCTTTGATTATTTTCGTTTGGCTGAGGGACATCGGTTCCCCAGCCTCTTTATTGCTGAGTGTGGATTTTCTTTTCCACCCAACTCTTTATGCTTAGAATTCTGCCAACATTTCGATGTTGTTCCTGCAAAAGTAGCCCCCAATACATGGAGAATAGTTAATGGGGTGCATAAATTAAATCAAACTCATGGAACTCGCATAGGAATTCCTGAGATTATGTATTGCTATAGATGGGCTGTTTTAGATAACGTTTATTATTTAAAAACCAGATTTTTGAATAGAGCTTTAGTAGTGAACCTCCCTGATGCCAACAGGGATTATTTTGAACATGGGTTAGTTTTAAAAAATTGGCAACATGCTCCTTTAATCGGAGACGGAGTGTATGAAGGTCCCAAATGCCCCCCATATGGCAATGGGATAGGTTATTCTCATTTTATTTTATTCTCGAAATTGTGACTTCATCATGTTTGAATAAATGCATGATTGACATTTCAAATTGTTTTTGTTTGCAGTTAATAGCAAGAGAAAAACTCCTAAAGAATCAGAAGTTAATATAAGGCAATTGAAACATATCTGGAGCTTGCATCAGAAAATTACAGACGAGCACATCAGGTCTGCCTCATACTTGTTGCAGTACAGGAGCTATACGTCGTCCTTTACTGCTCGCCCTGTGGTCAGCTCCAGTGATCTAGTGCAAATTCCTGAAGACTCTGATCCGGAATCTCATATTCCTTTGAGCCAGAAAATGGGCAAGAGAAGAGCTCCTACTCTCTTCGAGGAGAGTTCCTCTGCTGGCGATGGGAAGAAAACCAAGGTTAATGTACCAAAGGGGACAAAGAAAATTGATGATGCTCCTTCTGTTGCTGTTCAGAAGGTTGCCGAGAAGTCCCCAGTGGCTCCTGTGCAGAAGGATGCACCTGTTGAGGTAATCACTATCTCACCAACCAAAAGTTCCTCTTTGGTTGAGGTTGCTGAAAAGGCACCGAGGAGATTGAGGAAATCCTCCTCGGTCAGTATTTCTGGAGCCATTCCCCCACTCCCAGCTGGTGGAGATGGTGTTCCAATTATTGTTCCTCCGAGCTCTACGATGAGTTTGGCAAAATTTTCACCCATCCCCGAGGTGCAAGGTACTGAAGAAGACCTTACTCGGGATGTGGTTACTTCTCTGGCTGTTCGTCATTTGGCTTCAGTAAGTATCTCTACTCCGAGCTTTTTATATTCTCTTTGGTTGTTTCCCATGTTTGTTTCTGATTTCATTTTCCTCTTTTGATTGCAGTTGACGAGCTGTTTCAATTTAATCCTTAAAAAGGATGAAGCAATCAAAGCTTCTTGCTCCTCGTCCACTATGGAGGGAGCACTAGAGAAAGCTATTAAATCTGTGAGTGAGTCCCGTCAGAAGTATGACGATGATAAAACTGAATGGGAGAAGAAATTGGAAGCGTCTGATGCAGAGAAGGTACAACTGGGTAATAAGGTGAAGGACTTGGAGAGAGAAAATAAAGATTATGCCGAGAAACTTTCAGGCTTTGGGGAGCTTGAGAATAAATTGAAATCGGCTGAAGAAGAGCTGACCCTCTTGCGAGAAGTAAATCGCTAGAAGGAGGAGGTGGAGACCAAATTGAAGGCCACCGAGAATCTTATGTCCGAGAAGCTATCCTCGGAAAAAATGAAGAGAAAAATAGCTGTGAAGACGTCCTTTAAAACTGGTTGGGACAAAGGATGGGACAGGGGGGTGGAAGCTATGACGACCCAGGTGAAATATGGAAGTCTGAAATATTTTCATGATGGTTGGGTTGCAGCACTGCAGGAGTTGAAGGTGAGTGAGGACTCAGAGCTATTTCAACAACATCTCCCTGGTCCTCCTCCAGTTATTGAAGATGAGTCTTCAGACGAAGCTGCATCCGAAGAATCTTCAATGACAGTGGGTGATCAAGTCCTTGTTCCACCATCCAACCAGACAGCCACCGAGGAGATTTCGTCATTGCCTGCTCCTCCAGAACAAATCCCAGCTTTTACTAATCAGACCATTGTTCCTACCGAGAAACCAAGCTCCTCGTCCCAGCCTCCCAAGAAAGTCTTGGGAGACAAGGAAAAGGTGTGAAGTTGTTCGGTACTCTTTTTCTGTTCTTCTCTTACTTATCCTATGTATTCCAAACGATGTAATCTTGTTGATGATGTAATAAAATCACATCTTTTATTCCTCTTCATTGTTGATGCTCTGTCTGTTTTTATTTATTAACTCTTGCTTTCTCCTCTTTATTAGTTTGTGGCTAGAATGGAACTGATATCTGCACATGATACAAAGCTGATGCAGCAATGCCATGAATATTATAAGGCTGGTCATACAAATTTGAGTGTATCAGAAATTGCTGACATCCTTGGCCATGATGCTTCAGAACAAGCAATTGAGGCTTATCAGTACCTGAAGGATTTACTTGACCGAGCTGTGGCCAACACCGTGGCCTACTATGACTTGATCGAGGAGCTTCATTATTCCCTAGAAGATCTTCAAAATCATCACAATGAATCAACTGCCTCGTTACACAAGGAGTATAAGAATAGGTATCAACAGCTTTCTTCTGAGACAGGCCACAAAAAGATCATTGCTGGATACGATGTCAGGGAGAGAACCCTAAAAGGTGAAGTTGAGGCCTGTAGATAGATCGCCGAGCTGCTGGAACAAGAGAACAACAATTTGCAGAAAAAGTTGGCACAATATGAATCTGCAGCTTCATCCTCCGCTGCCTTGGTATTGGTCACCGATGAAGGATTCTCATTCTTAGAGGTTGAGAATGCCAAATTAAGGCAAGAATTGGATACTCTGAGAAGGTCTGGTATCTCTACTACTGCTCGGGGGCGAGGAAGAGGTTCTCGTGGGCGAGGAAGAGCAATTCAAAATGTTGTCGAGGAGCAAAGTTCTCTACCTGCTCGGAGTCGATCAAGAGTTCTCAGCCGTAATGTTGAAGAAGCTCGCACTCAGTCTACTTTGGAAACTCAAGCGTTCCAATTGAATGAAAAAGATCGTGCTTTGTCTGAAATGTCCAAGAAAAACCTATCTTTGGAAGATCAACTTACTGCGACGAAGTCTGCTTTGAATAATAAAGATGTTTTTGCCAGGAGCCTTCACGAGCAACTAAAGAGAATAACTTTCCAATTCCACAAACAACCTCGTGAGTTTTGGATGGCAGGCTACAATGAAGCCCTTTGTCACTTGGATGCTCGCCTTGAAAATGCCAATAATGAAGGTTATAAACAGGGATGGTTGAACGCACTGGGTGTGTTAAAGCTAGAGCAGGGCCATTATTTATGGGATTATTATGCTCCTGGGCTACTAGACTTGCCTGTACCGCCTTATAAACTGGACATGGAATGGATCCCAGCTCGTGCTATTCCTCGGAGCTTAATTTCAAAATATCTTGGTGACTATAGTCTTCATTCTCAGATTGAATTATCTCGTCCCGAGCATCTCTTGGATACTCCTTCAGTAATGAATGTCAGAATGTTGAGGGACTTGAATTTTATCAATTCTCCCCAAACATTAAATGATCCTCCTGCTGGCGAGGAACCTGTATCGAAGGCTGAGGGGAAAAAACCAATAGAATAGGATTTTCAATGTAATAGTTAGCACACATTTGTAACTTGTAATTTATTTTGAATTTTAATGAAAGACTTTCATTTTCTGTTTGCAAATCTGTATTGCTATTCTTTTGTACTTGTATAACACTTTTACATTTGTGCATATGTATCTGTTAAAAAGATAACAATTTTGTGCTGTTCATCAACCAACTTAGTAATAAACAGTTACAAGTATAAAAAATGTTGTTCGATCACTTAATAATAAAGTAATGAGTATAAAAATGTTTAAAATTTTTCGAACCAACTAAGATTGTAAAATTGTACTCGTCGACCAAGTATAATTAGCGAGAGTTTTCATAAAATGTGTCCGACCAACCAGGTTGATGGACCCTTCTCGTCAATAAGTTCTCCTCGTTGACCAACTACAATTAGTGGGTTTTTATACCCGACCAACTATACTTGGCTCAGTTTGGAATATTTTGTATTTTCTGGAATGGTTTTACCTTCCGACCAACTTGTGGCATATTTTGTTTCTTAACCAGCCAAAATTGGCATTTTAAGAATGTTGTTCTTGCCCTTTTACCAATCAAAGTTGGTCGTGGGTTTGAACTATTGCCTCCTAACCAAAGGAGTATAATTTGTTCTCGCTATTTTACCAACCGAAGTTGATCACGCTCGAACTATCAGGCTCTTTCGAACTATCTTGTCCACAAGCTCTTTTACCAACCGAAGTTGATCACGCAAGTGTACACCTCCTAACCAAAGGAGTATAATTTGTTCTCGCTATTTTACCAACCGAAGTTGATCACGCTCGAACTATCAGGTTCTTTCGAACTATCTTGACCACAAGCTCTTTTACCAACCGAAGTTGATCACGCAAGTGTACACCTCCTAACCAAAGGAGTATAATTTGTTCTCGCTATTTTACCAACCGAAGTTGATCACGCTCGAACTATCAGGTTCTTTCGAACTATCTTGTCCACAAGCTCTTTTACCAACCGAAGTTGATCACGCAAGTGTACACCTCCTAACCAAAGGAGTATAATTTGTTCTCGCTATTTTACCAACCGAAGTTGATCACGCTCGAACTATCAGGTTCTTTCGAACTATCTTGTCCACAAGATCTTTTACCAACCGAAGTTGATCACGCAAGTGTACGCCTCCTAACCAAAGGAGTATAATTTGTTCTCGCCCTTTTACCAACCGGAGTTGGTCGTGGGTCTGAACTATCGTCTTCTTTTTGCTGTTGAACAGCGTAGTGTACAACACTAGTATTCCCCGAAAAACTTTCAAACAAAGGAGAGAGAGAAAAAATTATGAAACATCATTGTTTTATTCATGTGGATGGAACTTCCATACATTTTACATTACTGATAATACTTACGAAGGTGTTCAGCATTCCAAGCATTCTTGAATTCCTCTCCTTCTAGAGTTGCTATTCGATAAGTTCCTGGTCGAACAACTTCTGTAACTCGGTAAGGTCCATGCCAGTTTGCTTCCAATTTATTGTGCTTCTGAATGACCTTCTTTAGCACATAATCTCATTCTTTTAAATCGCATTTCTTCACCCTCTTGTTGTAAAACAGAGCTGTTCGTTGTTGATAAGCAGCATTCCTAATGGCTGCCTCTTCTCTAACCTCCTCGAGCATATCCAAATCCAGTCTTCTCATCAAGTCACTGACCGGGGAATTGAAATTCAGCACTCTGTGTGTTGGTAGACCCAACTCGGCAGGTATTACAGCCTCACTTCCAAATGCCAGCATATATGGTGATTCTCCAGTCGCTGCTCGGGGAGTTGTTCGGTAAGCCCACATTACTGATTGTAGCTCATTAATCCAGTTAGCTTTAGCTTCACTTAGCCTCTTCTTCAAACCATTTAGCAGTGTTCTGTTCGTTACCTCTGTCTATCCATTGCTTTGAGGATGACCTGGTGCTGAATGGGTCTTCAGGATGTTTGATTGTTGACAATAGGCAGCAAACTCCTCGTTGTCGAATTGTGTTCCATGGTCTGTGATGAAGGCATGAGGGAGACCATATCGACAAATGATATTCTTCCAAACAAACTGGTATACCTTCTCGTATGTCATATCGATAAGGGGTTCAGCTTCTACCCACTTAGTAAAATAATCTACTGCGACGGCGAGGTACTTGAATCTTCCTTGGGTGGTTGGCAGTGGTCCAACCAAATCAATTCCCCACATGGAAAATGGCCAAGGGGAAGTTATGGGTGTCAACAATGCTTGTGGAGTTCGTCGGATGGAGGAAAAACGTTGACACTTGTCACATTTCTTAGCATAGGCTATATAATCAGCCCTCATCGTCGGCCAGTAGTATCCTTGAGTCATCACCCTTTGCAAAAGTGTTCGACCTGCTACATGAGCTCCACAGGACCCTTCATGGATTTCTTCAATTAATTCTTTCACCTCGAAAGGATGTACACATCTTTGCAAACCTTCCATAATTCCTCGTCTATACAAAATACCATTAGTTAGTACATACCGAGCAGCTTTATACTTCAATTTCTTGGCAGCGAGCTTATCTTCCGGTAATTCTCCTTCTTCAATATATGCCCTGATGGGATCCATCCAAGATGGTCCTAGATCAAGGGTGATAATGTTCATCGCCAGATTTTCATCTATGCTTCGACTTTCTTGTACTTCAATTGGTATTGTTCTTCGCAGCTCGGTACGAGTAGCTGATGCTAGTCGGGCCAGTGCGTCTAGTTGTGCATTTTCTATTATGGGTATTCTGATCAACTGAATGGCATCAAATTCTGCCAATAATTCCATCACCTTTGGATGATACTTGACCATTAGTTCTCCTTTAACCGCATATGTTCCCATCACCTGATTCACAATTAATTGAGAATCACTGAATACCATCACTTGTTGTGCTTCCATAATCTTTGCTAAATTAAGACCTGCTATCATGGCCTCATACTCAGCCTCATTATTGGAGATTTTGAATTGAAATCGCAAGGTATATTCTATATCAATCTCGTCTGGGGTTTTCAAAACAATCCCTGCTCCACAACCTGCTGTGCAAGATGATCCATCTACATACAATCTCCATGTAGGTAACTTGTCTTCAAATTTCTTATCCAATAGAGTTCTTCGGTGAAATATCTGCTGTTCTCTTCCATCTTCCCCTGTTAATTTTCGATCCTCGTCGACCATCTCTTCTCGCCCTTTTACCAATTGGAGTTGGTCTGGGTTTGAATTTGATGATCTTTCTACATCCACAAGCCCTTTTACCAACCGGAGTTGGTCTGGACTTATGTCTGTTGATCCTGTAACATCCACAGGTTGATCAGTGAGCTCGGGGGTATCAGGGTATGTAAACTCTGCTATAAAATCTGCTACAGCTTGCCCTTTCAATGATGATCTGGGTTCATACACAATATCATATTCACCGAGCTCTATTGCCCAGTACATCAGTCTCCCTGACTTTTCTGGCTTATGAAGGGCTTATCTCAATGGCATGTCGGTATAAACGACGATGGTATGGTCCTGAAAATATGGCCTCATTCTTCTACTTGCTTCAATTAATGCCAATGCCAATTTTTCCAGATTTGGGTACCTGATCTCTGCACCTCGGAAAGCCTTACTTGTGTAATAAATTGGTTTCTGGACTCAATTATCCAATCTGATCAATGCTGAGCTGACTGCATTTTCTGATACTGCTAGGTATAAGTACAACTTTTCTCCCATTACCGGTTTGGACAGTAGTGGAGGTGTTCCTAGATATTTCTTCAAGTCTTGAAAGGCTTTTTCACATTCATCATTCCACCCGAAAGTTTTTCGAAGTGTTTTGAAGAATGGTAAGCATCTATCTGTTGCTCGAGATACAAATCTGTTGAGCACTGTAACTCGTCCTGTAAGACTCTGCACTTCTTTCTTTGTTGTTGGAGATCACAACCCTAAAAGAGATTTGATCTTTTCTGGATTTGCCTCAATGCCTCTTTGGTTGACGATGTACCCGAGAAACATTCCTTCTCGTACTCCAAATGTGCACTTCGTCGGGTTGAGTTTCATCTGGTATTTATCCAGTTGATCAAAAGTCTGACTTAAATCAACTAGATGATCAACAACTTTCTTGCTTTTTGTCAGCATATCATCGACATAGACTTCCATATTGCAACTAATTTGTTCGGCAAAAACCTTGTTCATCAGCCGCTGGTATGTCGCTCCTGCATTTTTTAAACCAAAAGGCATAACATTATAACAATAAGTACCCCTAGGGGTAATAAAAGAAGTACTCTCCCTATCTTCAGGTTTCATCTTGATCTGGTTGTAGCCTGAATAAGCGTCCATGAAGCTGAGCAGCTCGTGCCCAGAGGTAGCTTCCACTAAGTGATCAATTCTGGGTAATGGAAAGTGATCCTTTGGGCAGGCCTTGTTGAGATCAGTGAAATCAACACACATTCTCCATTTATTGTTTTTCTTCTTTACCATCACCACATTTGCCAACCAGTCCGGGTATTTCACATCCTCAATGAATTAAGCTTTCTGGAGCTTGTCGACCTCCTCTTGAATAGCTTGATTCTTCTCGGGGCTAAATACCCTTCTTCTCTGCTTTACAGGCTTGATCTCCTTATTCACATTGAGCTCGTGACATAAGAAGTTTGGATCTATTCCTGGCATGTCCTCATGACTCCATGCAAAAGTTTTCTTCCTGTTTCTCAAGAAAATTATCAACTCCTGTTTTATTAAAGCATCCAACGTTGAACCTATCTGGGTTACTCTTTCAGGGTGCTCGTCGTCTAGAATAACATTTTCTGTAGATTCCACCACCTGTCCTTTTACAAGTTGGGATTCATCTCTGGGATCGAGAGTTTCAATCTCTGTATCTTCTTCCACCTGGTAGGTAGTAGTCTTTTTCCTTGATTCCTCAAGCTCCTCTTGCTCGGCAGATGAATAATAGCATTCTCGAGCTACTTTTTGATCACCTTTCACAACTCCTACTCCAAAGTTTGTTGGGAATTTTAAGCACTGATGTACTGTAGATGGAACTGCTTCGAACTTCTTCAAACCAACTCTTCCCATGATGATGTTGTAGGATGACTGCACATTCTTATCCATCACAAAGAAGCGTATTCTTTCTGTTCGACAAGCAGGCCAAGTTCCAATGAATATATCCAACTTGATCGTCCCAAGTGGAAAAACTTTCTCGCCAGCAAAACCCAGGAGGGATCTGTGATACGGTTCCAATTGAGATAATTTCAGATTCAAGCTGTCAAAGCATGAATAGCACATGATGTCTGCCGAACTTCCATTGTCTACCAACACCCTTGAAATCACTACTTCCTTCATTCTCATTTTGATCACCAGAGGATCGTCGTGAGGATAAAGAACACATGCTAGGTCAGTTTTTGAAAAACCAATGACCAACTTCTCTTTGTTTACCTTCCTCGGACGATCGTCCTCGGCCAAATTTATTCGCTGAATATATGAAAAAGCTTGAGCCTCTCCAAGGTAAGCCTTTCTTTCTGCAGTAAGGTCTCCTCCTCCTGCATCTCCTCCTGTAATGACATTACAATCAAATGACCCAAAACGTATAGAAAATACCTCTCGTTCTGGCTGTCTTGGTTTCTTGGGAAGGTCGGGGTCATCATCTGGATCATCTTCATGGTTTCTCTTCTTTTTCTCCTCTGCTCGACGAGGAGATCTAGACCTCTCTCTAGCTCGATCATTATTTTTTCTTTCACCTCCCCGATCAATATATTTTGCTAGCTTTCCTCTTCGAATGAGTGTTTCAATCTCGTTCTGAAGAGCTACGCAATTTTTGGTCATGTGACCATGATCTTTATGAAACTCGTAATATTTATCCTTACTCCTCGAATCAGGGTCTGACCTCAGTTTCTTTGGCCATTTTACCTCCTCGTTGTTCTTGATTTCTTCCAAGACATGATGAATACCCATTTTCAAAGGAGTATAATTGTCGTATTTCTTCAGGACTTCCCATGATGATTTATTATGTCTGGAACGTTTGTCACCGCCATTGCCCTTATGCTCTTTATTTTTAGACTTGTCAACGTCCACCTTGGTGTCTTTATCCATATTCTTCTTTGCAGTCATAGCTTCCTCGGCATTCATGATTTTGGCCGCTTTTGCCATCAACTCTGACATAGTTTTAGGTGGATCTTCTGCCAAGGTGTAATACAATTTATTAGGCAACAACCCACTCATCAAGGCGGTGATTGCTGTCTTTTCTTCGTAATCTATGACTTCCAGCTTCTCGTTATTGAAATGAGTTATGTAATCTCTAGTACTCTCACCAGATTTTTGACTAACACTTAACAAGTGTGCTACTCGTTTTACTGGCTTTGCTCTAAAATAAGAATTGCCAATAAACAACTCGGCCAACTGAAAGAAAGTTGAAATCTTACCCCGAGGAAGATTGTTGTACCATATCTGGGCAGCTCTAGTAAGAGTTCCTGAGAACGCTCTACATCTCATCTCGTCGGGGACGACATAGATGTCGACAGCAGCTTGATATTGCTTTATGTGAAGAACAGGATCTGTTTTTCCATCATATTTGGGGGTCACTACAGGTGCTTTGAACTTTGACGGTGTAGGAAAATTCACAATGGCCTGTACAAAAGGTGTTCCTCGAACAAAAGTTCGCTGTAGGGGGTTCTTTGCCTTGGCCATTTCTCCCAATTTATCCTCCAACCGTTGGATGGAACCTTTCCACGCATCATTTCCTTCATCGAGCTTGTTAGTTCGAGCAATAGATCGTTCTGAAGTAGCCTCCTGAGATTTATCTTGATGAGCAACTGGTCGTGATTGTGCTGATCCTTCTCTTAGATCTGATGGTTGTCGAAAACTCCTCGACATGGTCTTAGGTGGACTCCTATTCCTCCTAGGGCCTAATCGACTGAAAGGAGACACCCTACTCAGTCTTTCTAAAGCACTGGGTCTTTCTGGAGAGAGGGTGATATGTTGATCAGTATCTGTAGCCCTTATTGACGAAGTTCGCCCAGGTTGATAAGAGAAATCATCAGACTCCTCATTACGACGTGACTCAGTACGCCTGGATCGTGAAGAAAGTAAATAAGTTTGCCTCTGACCACTTTGCTGTCTTGAACGTGCAGGTGCACCGCCATGAAGGGTTTGTATGAGTTGCCTCATTGTTTCTTGCATGGCGGTTTGTCCTTGAGCCATATTTGTCATAATCCCGGCTAGATCTGGAGGTGCAGAGGGATTCGAAGGATTTCCAGTATTTCCAGCGTTTTGATTGCTAGATTCTGGATTATCCGCCATTGATGATGAATGATTTTTGGTGAAAAACGATAGTAACAATCGTTCCCACAGACGGCGCCAATATGTTGATGTAAAAAATTAGATCGTTCTAATAATTTAATCACAGATAAATAAATGAGACAAAGATTTTTAAAGTGGTTCAGCCTTGTAAGAATGGCCTACGTCCACTGTTATGTTATTGCTGAGTGTTTGGGAATTCTCGAGTGCAAGTTCTCTCAAGAAATTCCGATCCCTTTGAATGAGGGTGATACAAGGTATTTATAGCCCTTAGGTTGTACATGAAAGAGTTGATACATTAAATGATATACATATGAAAGGGTAATACATTTAATGCAGCGTGAGCGTCAAGATGATAAACATTAAATGAATAGTTAAACTGTTGATTATCTGGCAATTAATGCTACGGCCGAGATGCAGCTCGGACCGCCTTAGTTGCTTGTTGCTCAGGAGTTCCTCGGAGCGCTAGAGTACCTCGGAGTGCTAAAGTTCCTCGGTGTATCCTCATTGCTAGGAGAGAACATGAGTTGGTCGGGTAAATGAACTTCCTCGTTGTTATTATGCCACGTAGATTGACACGTGTCTTCGTATTATTCGTCCATATTAGCATATTAATTTTGGTATCAACAATATCCTTCTTCAATGTTGTCTAATAGAAGAACCCATATCTTCTTTGATTGTAGCTTTAATGTCGAAATGTCCTTTAATGTTTGAAGCACGTAGATCCTCTATCACCTTTTGTCAAAGTGTGCCTTTCTTGCCAATACATAACATTCAATTGAATCGGATAGTGCCATTGTGGTGAGAGTACCACTGCACTAGTGATGCATCAGTTATGAGTTGGCCAAATATGTCTTGTGCCTATTCATCTCCAACTAAGCTGTTGTGACCTTCCTCTTACCATGCGAGTTGTAAAGTATACCTTAGATAGGGCATTAACAACTTTATATTCCTCTCCTTTTTTATGATGAATTTAATAATCAAATCCTAAGATTTGGCTAACAATTTTTTAAAGTGCGCAAACTTAATGGATTGACTTACATAATTAAATATCCCAATTCATTTTTTTTATCAAATTTTAATTTTTGATTAATTATTATGTGCATGAAAATAATGTCTAAATATATTTGTAAGAATCAAGCCAAACATGCAAAAGCAAACAAAATGAGAAAAAAATCCATTTTCAGAGAAAATTATTTTTTAGCACTTTAGAGAGTTTTACAAGACATCTTACTTAAAAACTTTCTAAAGAATACTACTCAGATCCAGAGCAGCCCATAGATGGCAGTCTATCCTCGGTATCTACCAATTCAACCTTTAGCTTTCTTCAGCCGTGATCACTCGAGTCACAAGGTCAGTCATAGAGAATCCTCTCCACAAGGTCAACCGTAGATATTCCTCTCCACAAGTATATATTAGATATGAAATTCTTAGGGTTTCTAAAGGATTTACAATTATATTTGGGGATAATAATTTGTGAATCAAAAGTGTTTGGAAAACCAAAAGATGGCAAAACTTTGGTAAAGATATTTTGATCATGTTTTTTCCATAGTCCCCATGAAAAAGGTTTCAAAATAGGTATTTATAAGTCTGACACAAATTTTGAGGCGAAAAATTCATTCGAACGAAAATAAAATTCGTTTGAACGAGAATGTCATCTCGTTAGAACAAAATTCGTTCGAACGAGATGGTCATCTAGTTTGAATGAGGTTAATTAAATAAAATAATTTTTAACTTAAAAATTTGCCTCGATTTTTTTTATAAAAATAATTTCCCAAATATAAATGTAAATAAATTTGAACTCCTAAAGATTTGTACATTCATGAGATGTAGAGGAGTCTTGAACTTGGAGATGTTGATGTTTGGTTCATCGTGTCGGCACGTCTTGGTTTGTAACGGGATATGCTAATTAAGAAAAAGTACAAATAATAAAAATAAACAGCTTAAGCTAAAAAATTGATCGAAACCCAAATTACAAAAAATACCCCTTTATGACAGAAATTCTAATACCCTTCCCAAACCTTATACATGGAATGACATAAATAAAACTTTGTCTTCAATCTTCACTTGTTTTTCCCTTGGGTAATTTTTTCTTTATCCAAGTAAGGAAAATACCCGTGATGTGTAGATTTTGAAATAGAAAATAAAAACAAAACTCATAATTCTTCTCGCACATAAATCAAACTCATCATCAAATATCTCCCTTAATTTGTTCTCCCCATTTTTTTCTGAAATAAACAAGGGAGTAGAAACTAAACATGAAATATAAAGCATCACGTATAAGAAATAAGATATCATCACATAAATATGTAAACAACGCACATATAATGATAATCTCAAAGGCTTCACCAACTATTTTTGAAACTTTTCAAATCTTTTCAAGTATAAGGTTTTATGAAAATAACACACCATGAAGAATCACAAACCTACTCGAATCATGGAGGTGAAATGTAGGGGTGTGAATGATTAGGCATAAATATATTATATTTATCCCCTTAATTTTGGTTCTTTTATGGTACCGTGCGTTGCATTTATCTCATATTTAAGCTACTAAACCTTTTTGGTGAGTACTTAGTGTTTTTTGTATTTCTCTCATGTTTTACAGGTAATTCGTGTAAGTGGATGGGAGAGAAAAATCGAAACAATGAAAGAATAAAAAGAAAGGGAAGTCAAGGGTATTTTCGTAAATTTTTAGTCAAAACTTGGTGGAGGATCAAACTGAAAATTTGAAGAGCTTGAAGTCACAAGAATACTGAAAAAAATGGCACCACTTCAATCCGAGCTACGGTGAAGAAGTTGTGCGCGTTTGAAGTTGAGAAGAAAATCTCGTGGCAGAATTATAAAGAAGGAAACGTCGAGCACACAAGGCATCACTTGGGCTGAGCCAAGGACCCGAACATTAGGACAAACCGGTTCGCCATCAGTAATGCTCTAAAAACGTGACAAAATTTGTCACACTTCAGAACCTTGACAAATTACCTAAAGCGGGATTTTTATTTTGACCCTATTTTTTAAGCCTAGAGAGTTTTATGTTTTGATGACTTTTCTAAAGGAATTAGGGACCTATGAAAATATGTATTAGGAGTATTTTAACCTATATTTTATTAAGTGCAGGGTTAGAGAGTTAGAGGAATATCTAGAGAAATATCTATTATTTTTCATGCATGCAACTTCAATAAAGAGCTAATTATCCGCGCTTTATTTCTTTCAAAGCTTGGTTTGTGTATGTTATTGATTCTCTACCCATTTAGTAATATTATTTACATGATATCTTCTTATTTTTCATTAATCATGTCATCATACAACATAAAGAATTCATGCTGAGTTAGAATTTTATTATGCATGGCTACATAATTCGAGGGTTGGGGTACATGAATGAAACCTAGGTTAATAAGTTGGATATAAAATTGGATGAAAACATATCAATAATTAGTAGGTTTGATATTTTGTCTAAACAAGTATTATAGGTCTCTTAACTTCGCTTGCTCTAGGTAACCGAACTGCTTGAGGGTATAATACGTGTGTCGACGATCTTGTCATTCACGTTGAATTATTTATTGACTAGACATTGTGCGGAGTAAAATTCCCACATGTTTAGTACTTTGAAAATTTTAATATTTTTTTCTAATTATAAATACAGTTTTTGAAAATTCTGTATCTAACGAAATTAGCGATGGTTCGGGGGATAATATTCCAAACCTATTTTTCTCATATAGTTAATATAAAAATATTTTAGTCTTTACATATTTTAGTTAATTCGCATTTGTTGATTAGGTTTCATCAGTTACGTAGAAGATTTCATAAGAACTCATCACATTTTCCTTTCTTTTTCATGAGTTGGTCATTAGGTTTTAGACATCTTCCTTAGTAGTCGTTATGTTTCACGTCTTACTCCCTGAGTTCGATACCCAATTTGGTCAGATTATTACTTACGCAACTGGCTTACAATTGAGCCGTAATTCACACGCACTAGAGACACATTTTGAGTCGCGTCAAGTTTTTGGTGTCGTTGATGGGGATTAAGTAGACATACTGAGTTAGGTTGAATTAATCTAATAATTTGACTCCAATCCTTAAAAAGCAAAAAAAAAAAAAAATCATAAAACAGAAATATACAAAAAAATCATATAAATTTAAAAACATTTAAAAAAAATACTCTCTCGAGCTTTAAATGCAAAACACTTCATCCATTCCCAATCCTACTCCTCAATGGTACATGGAAATCCCATAGTCGAATTTCACCCTGATAGCCCGCAAATTCTAAATGCTTTAAATTTCGGGGTTCCACTTCCTACACCGCACAACTCCATAATGAGTCACATCGCGATTAACATATTTTGGGCGATCAGTGAGGATATCAAGTCATTAATGAAAGCATAATGTCTGACAATGCTAGTTTTCGAACGGGTGAGGGAGTGATACCGTATCGCCCCATAAGATACCTCTTGTACCCCGAGATAACTATCGCTCCAGATTGCATTATATTTTCATATAATGCGGGGCATTTTCATTTTAGGAATGGGATGATTAAGATTCTCCCAAAATTTCACAATATGGATTCGGAGATGCCTTACCTCCACATTAGAGAGTTCGATGAGGCGTGTGAGATGTTTAACGATCAAGCTTGCACCCAAGACATAATGCACCTCGAGCTTTTCCTTTTTTCGCTTAAAAACAAGGCGAAGACTTGGCTTTGGTCACTAGCACCGAACTGGATAGGCAAATGGAGAGAGATGCAGGCTGTAGAATAGCGTCCATAACTCCTTCCGTAGTCGAACACTACCAATTATACAAGGAAACTGAGTTAAAGCTCCAAATTAATCAACTACCTAAGAGATTAGAGTACGTGGTTGAAGCTAGGGGAAAGATGTATTCATCTCCTCTCGACCAATTAAGGAGGAGGTTTGCGCTAATTATGAGGCGAGATATTTGAAGAAGGAATATATTACGATACCCGCCTAGAAAATTATGCTTTAAGAACAAGTTGAGGTGGTGTAACCTTTTAAGGGTAATTTTGATGCCCCTCATGGGAATTTTTATAATCCTCCGTGGCGAAACCATCGAGGTTTTAGTTATGGGCAACAGAATGCAAAAGTGAACTCGAATCCACACGTTTTCTAACAACCGTTGCCACTCCCACCTTATCAATAAGCACCACGGATGCAAGCACCTCCTCTTGCGCCTTATTTAATCCCATGACAGAAGCGTGTCGAGGACACTCTTATCCAATTTATGCAAACTCAGTCAGCGATCAATGCCCAAAATGCCCAAACTTTTTTCTACTTTAAGGCATCTCTTTCCAAGATGCAATCTTCCTTAAGTGTCCAAGAGAAGGGCAAGTTTCCTGCCCAAGGCCAATGACCTCCCCAAGGTCAAAACTGTGTTAGCTCTAATCCCGATAAAAATCAAGAGCAATGTAGTCAGTAACCACTCTACGTAGTGGAAGAGTTGTTGACTTGTCACATCCTTCACATGATGTGTAAAAAGACAATGAGATTTTGCCTGACACAAAATAGGTCAAAGATGCCCCCTTGAAAGAGAGTGAAAAAAAGACACATTTACGTATGAGGTTGTAGTGAAACCCCTATAGCCGCACCATACCCTCAACGGTTGGTCTCTCCTCCTAAAGAGGCCGCCCGTGATGACATTCTGGATATGCTTAAGTAAGTGAAGTTTAATTTTCCTTTTTTTAGGCTATCAATCAAATACCCACGTATGCGAAGCTTCTCCAGGACTTACCCATGGTGAAACATAAATTAAAGGTAAAGAAGAAGGTGTTCTTAGCACAAAATGTAAATTCGGTACTTTTGAGTGACCTCCACTGATGTTTAAAGATTCGGGAGGCCCCATAATTTTGTATATTATTGGAGATAATAAAATTTAGAGAGCTTTATTAGATTTAGGGGAGAGTGTCAATATTCTACCTTATTACATCTATACGAAACTTGATTTGAGAGATCTTAAGCCTGCCAAAATTACTCTCCAACATATGTATCGTTCCCTGAGGATACCTTGTGGGGTAGTTAAGGACGTGATCATCCAATCGACACTTTCTAATTCCTAGTAGATTTTGTCATTTGGGACACAAAGCCCTCCTCCCCATTGAGTCATCATGTTCCCGTTATTCTTAGCCAACCTTTCCTAGCCACGGCTAATGCGTTGATTAACACGTGTAATGGGTAAATGCAAATCACGTTTGGAAACATGACACTCCAAACAAATATCTTCAATATCACCAAACGAGTGGGTTATGAGGACTATTTATACGAATCATATCTTATTAAGGAGGTAGTACACAAACGACTTGAGGGTGATGATTTTGAGGATCCACGTGAGGAAAATTTAGTGATGGTTGTCGAGAGCGCGAGAGATCACGTAAGCGAGAGTGAAGGAGAACACGTAGACGAGAGTGGGAGATAGAACTTAGATGATATCCAGAGAGAGGATTCAGAGACTGAGCAAAAGAGAGAGTTAAGAGATACGAGCCTACAAAATTTTGAGAAAGAATTCAGGCCGGTGGATGAGAACCTCAATGTTGAAGTCCAATCGTTATTGGAATCTTCTTGTACTTAGAGGCAAACGACTCGAAAGATAGGATAGATCAATTACTCCTTTATGACCATCTACCCATGACAGTTGAGTTCTCGGATGTGATCGAGGAGATGACTAGTGTTTCGTCCGATTTGGAGCCCAATCCACTCATTCTCGAGTTTAATGGAAATCTAGGCTTAGCTTGTCCTTCGACATTTCGGTATGATATTATCTCCAAGTGGAACAAATATGCTATGAGCTGATTGAGCACCTCGATGATTTCACTCACCTCATTCATCATGTGCCTTGACGTGTTCATTTTTTCTATTGGGTCGATTCCCAATTGTTCTAACTTTTATTTTATGATGCAAGGAAGGTGGAGATGAGTTTATTGACCCTCGTACACAGGGTTGAGTAAGTTTTGAAATAGAGGTCATCTCACCCCCGACGCGTATGGGGTGATTTTTTTGTTGTACTTTCGAGTCGCGTGTTAGTGTTATATAGTGTCTTATTGCATTTTAATATTTGTTCATTTTATTTTCGCACTCTGCTTTTCTTATTTACATTTTAGTCTTTTTGCTTAAGGACAATGCAAAAGTCTAAGTTGGGGGGTGGGGGACAATTGAATCTTTTTAAAACTTCACAAATTTTTCAAATGCCCAATAAATTGAAAAGTGTAGAAAATTAACAAAAAAAAATAATAATTTCAAAAAAATTGAAATTTTCCGAAAAAGCCAAAATATTTTTCTTCAAAATAAATAAAAATTGGAATTTAAAATCTTCAAAAATATCATTCAATATTTGTTTGAAGTCTCAATTTTTCAAAACTTAATGCATAAGCCGAAATTGACTAAAAACGAAAATTGAGGCGGAAATTGACGACTTAACAAATAAGTGTGGAGATTTTTAACCCGGTGAGATTTTGATAACTTGTTATGAGTAATTAAATTAACTCAAGTTAAAAGTTAAGTCAATAGTTCTTTTAGTGTTAAAAAGTCATCGATGATCTCTAAATCATTATTTTGATTAATTACGAAAAATGAGTGAAATATTATTTTGAAAACACGCTAAAATTGCCTCAAAATTAAAATTCATCTCGAAACACATATGGCAATGTGATTAATAATTTGGATGAATGATGTTAGTCCATCATTTGTTTACCCAAAAATATTAGTCGTAAAAAGTCATAAAAACTTATCGTGTTTTAAGCCACTTTGAGCCTAATAGTTTATACCCTTTCATTTGCTAACACGAAAAACCCAATTAGTTCGGAGTTGTGAAAATCAATAATTCATCAAGTAAGTCCAAATGGTACAATAAAAAGGGGCAAGAAAGGAAAACTTGATAAAAAACAATTAAACAAAATAGAAAAAAAGAGAAAAATAGCAAATGCCCGAAAAAGTATCAACGTACATCGCAAAAAAAATAATTCAAATTCCGAAATTCCCAACCATTCCCATTTTTTACCCAATATACCATACCCCCAAAAGTTCTAACTGAGTCGAATAATGAAATTAATTATCGCGTGGAGAGATAAAACACAAAAAGATAATGAAGGGGACAAAATGGTACGACTAAAAGATGATGTTTCCTGTTTTTCAATGACCGTAACCCGTTAATGAGATCTTTTTACCATTAAAATTATGACTTCCTATTTATGTGCGTGAATTCGTGTTCCTTTACATTTATTCTTTATATCAAGCATATTGAGAAAAAATAGCCACATTTCTAGTGATTCATTTGTAAGTGCATGCATGAGAAATTGAATCAAAGTGAATTTTTAAAAAGTAATGTAATGATCAATCAGTGGAAGTTAGCGATTTGATTTTCGGCGTCGCGCACACACACACACACACACACACACACACACTATGAATTGAAATCCATCGAATAAAAATTTTAAGTGATTATTTTTGTAGAATTTAAACCGTATGATTTTTAGTTATTTTGATATTTTTTCTTTGAGTCTAAAAACGAATTTTGTTAATAAATTCACTACAAACCCTTACTAGATACCACTCGTCCTATTAGGGTAACCTAGGGGTTTACTGACTTGTTGCATACACTAAATGCAATTGATTTCCCATGAAAGAGATATCCTGTCACATTATTTATTTAGAAGTCCATTTAAACTCATGCTCTTATTCTTTTACATTGCCCGTGATGAGCAACGTTCAGTTAGGGTGTTTGATTAGACATAAATATTTCATATTTATCCCATTTATTTTGGTTCTTTTGTGATTCTGTGCATTGCATTTAATATGAATTTATCTCATATTTATGATATCAACCCTCTTTGATGAGTACTTCGTGTTTTATATGTTTTTTCTCATGTTTTACAGGTAATTTGTTCAAATGGGTGGAAGAGAAAAATCGAAACAGTGAAAGGATCGAAAGAAAGGGAATTCAAGGGCATTTTCATAAATTTTCAATAGGAACCCGGAGGAGGATTCATATGGAAATTTTAAGAGATTGAAGTCACAAGAACACTGGAAGAAAAGACACCATATCAATCCGAGCTATTGTGAAGAAGTTATGCGCGTTTGAAGTTGAGAAGAAAATTTGGTGGCAGAATTGTAAATAAGAGAACTTCGAGCACACAAGGCATCGCTTGGGCAGAGCCTAGGACCCGAACCAGTGGGTGAATTGGTTCGCCATTAGTGATGCTCTAAAAATGTGAAGTTTTTTGTCACGCTTTAGAACCATGAAAAATGACCTGAAGCGGGATTTTTATTTTGGCCCTATTTTTTAGCCTAAAGAGTTTTATGTTTTAACGAATCTTCTAAGCGACTTAGGGACCTATGAAAATGTGTATTAGGAGTATTTTAACCTATATATTATTAAGGGGAATGTTGGAGAGGTATAGGAACATCTACAAAGAGATTTATTGCTTTTCATGCATGCAACTTCAATAAAGAGCTTTCACTTTATTTCTTTAAAAGCTTGCTTTGTGTATGTTCTTGCTTCTCTACCCTTTTGGTAATATTATTTACATGATTTATTTTTATTTTTCATTCGTCATGTCATTATACAACGTAAAAAATTCATGCTTAGTTAGATTTATTATGTCCGACTAGATAATTAGAGAGTTGGGTTACACGAACCCAACCTAGGTTAATAAGATGGATATAAAGTTGGATGAAATTGTATAGATAATTCGTAGGTTTGATATTTTGTCGAGACAAGTATAACAGGTCTCTTAACTTCATTTGCCCTAGGTAACCAGAGTGTTTGAGGGTATAATACGCACGTTAACAATCTTGTCAGTCACGTTAAATTACTCATTGACAAGGCATTGCGTGAAGTAAAATTCTGATATGTTTAGTACTTTGAAAATTTAATGTTTTCTTGTAATTATAAATACTATTTTTGCATATTTTGTATCCAATGAAATTATCGACGGTTCAGGGGATTTTAATATAATCCCATTTTTCTCACATAATTAAAATCAAAAGTTTTTAGTCTTTGCATATTTTAGTTAATTTGCATTTGTTGCTTAGGTTGCATTAGTTATGTAGAAGATTTCATACAAACTCATCACATTTTCCTTTCTTTTTTGTGAGTCGATCATTAGGTTTTATACACTTTCCTTAGTAGTCGTTACGTTTCACGTCTTAGTCCCTGAGTTCGAATTCCGACTTGCTCAGATTAATACTTACCCAACCGACTTACACTTGAGCCGTAATTCACACGCACTAGAGATAGTTTTTGAGTCGTGTCAGTGAACATAATCCACATGTTAATCATTGTAGACAACATAATACATGTGCACGAAGGATTGAGATACCACTAATGAATGATATCAAAGTCTACCTTAGGTGTAAAAGATTGTAAACTCCTGTGAAATTGACTTAACCTAATCAACAAATCAAGACCATAAGTGATTTTCACCCCAATGGTGCCCAAAACTATGTAATGTTTTTTGAGATTTATATAGTTTTTACAAACCCATTGATCTTCGACTTAACTCCCTCAAAATATCACATAAATACTAATTTACTCAATTATTTCAAAGAAAGTAATGCTCATTTGTAGAGAAGCATCAATATTTAAACAATTGTCATGGCACTTGTGTTTTTATGTGCCTCCAATCTTTTTAGGCCCTTTTCATTGCAAATGGCGGCTTTTAGCGCAAAGACTTTTTTTAGCTTTCGTAGCCATGTGCATTGGGTTTTTATGTGCCTCCAATCTTTCGTAGCTTTCGTAGCCATCTTTTTTACCTTTCCATTTCTTAATATTTAACAAAATTTTCGAAAAAATGATTTAAATCCGGGTAATGGTTCTTACATGTACAACTTTTTATCTCATTTTTACATTGGGTTCGTCTTAAAGAAAAAATTAGATGAAACTACTATGATCGACATGTGATAAGTAGGTACAATACTCAAATAAGCTCATACTCATTTGCATTGAAGGATAAAAGGAGTCAACCATGTAATAATTTATCATCAAGTCACATCTTAATGACTCCACACATTATTAAGCAGATATATGAAACGATGTCATGTCTTAAAACACTACAAAAAAGTCACATGGATATGGAATGAATGGGTGATTCAGACATGTTAAATGTTCATCCATATAAGGTGTACAAAAAATAATACTATTTTCATCTTTTGAAATTTTGATTTTTTTTTATCAAAATAAAATATTTTTTGCCTTTTCTACTTTTGTCTTTAAAATCGAAAATCTTTTTGTATTTTTTAAAAATGTTCACTAAAACAAAACTCTTTTTTGGATTTTTCTAAAAAATATCAAAATGAAAAGTATAGACATTCAATGATAGTACACACTAGCAATGGGGATATAAGATATGAGCATGAAAAATATCCTATTCAAGTAACAAGTCGCAACTTCAACCATTAGGCTCGAAAGAGTTCTCAAAATGAGATGACACCCTAAGAAATTCCTCCATCAAATTTTGTGAAGTCTTAAATAAATGCTCTACTTTATCTCGAAAACTTTCAAAATATCTCAAGTGATGTGCGGAAGATGTGTGGGAGTGTATGCGAGAACTCTTGTGTGAGCATATTGGGGAACATACCTATAAAACACTCTCCCTAACTTAAAACAGTACTCTCTAAAGTGATCTCTTTATTTACAATGGGTGCAAAAAAAAATGGTCTTAGGTCCACCTTCCTCAAAATGTCCAGGATTACCTCTTCTAGATGGGTTAGGTCGACTGTATAGGTTAGGTTAAGGGTCATAAAGATCCAACACAAACTCAGGAACTGATTCGAGTGTGGCGTGGGAAGTGGATGCACCGTCATAACCTATTCCTTGCCTCTCAACATTACCTAACGCGGGATCGAGGAACATCTTTCCAACCTTCCTATATGTGTCCTTTAAAGTGACCTTGACCTCCCGGGCACATTCAATATCAATATTGAGTTGGAGTATACGGGATTCAAGTTTCTCACGAGTATCCAATGAATATTGAAGATCTCTCGTAAGACTAGCCACGGTGTTAGTCAAATCGGTCTTTTTCCTACCTAAAACGATCAACTGCTCACATAAAGAAATCTTCACCTTCTTGAGTTGACTCACCAACGCCTCACACTCTCTCAACACTTTCATCTCTTTCTCCAAATCTAACATCCTAAAATACATATCTTTATTTAGCCTTTTTTGTTTTTAAAGTCTCAATGTAAAGATCACTAAATGCCTTTTGAAGATCACCTTATCCCTCACTCAAATTTCATTCTCACTCTCACTATCTTTAAAATGAGTTGAAATATCATCGAGGCTTTCACATTCAGATGTGTCCTCATCGGTGTGGGAAAAACTAGAAGTGCTAACGTGACTAGTCATGAACGCAACACAAGGTTCATGTGGTGATTCTCCATCTAAATCAACAGACTCGTCATCATTATCGCTAAGAGTGACTTTATTTACAACTTTCTTTCCTTTTCTCTTAAGCCTAGTGGGACACTCATGTGTATATTGCCCTTTATCTTCACACTCATAACACCTAATCTTTTTTTCTTTGTCTCCCCCATTCGTTCACTTATTCTTATTTTTATTTTTCTTAAAAATCTTTTCTTTTGACGAATTTTCTTTTGAAACTTGAGATTTTTTTAATTTTTTTTGCAAATAGGGCCAAGTCATCAAAATCAAAATCAATCTCAAATTCGAACTCACAAATTTTCTTTTTTTTCTTTTTCTTAGTTTGACTCCTTAAAGCAATCCCTAATTCCTTAGGTTTAATAGTTTTAGGGAACATATCAATTTCATATATTTGAAGATCTCCTACAAGTTTTTTTAACCTATGAGTGTCTAGGATCCCTAATGAATTAAGTACAGTAAACTTAGGAATAAAGTGGGCGGGAAACAATCTCAAAATTTTCTTAACGACATGCGTCATAGGCATTTTCTCGCCTCAATTGAAACTCAAGTTAACTATATCGGACACTCATGCATAAAACTCGTTAAATGACTCAGATTCAAGCACTGTGATTATTTCAAATTGTGTGGTGAGAGTCTACAACTTAGAAGCTTTAACATCCTCGGTGCCCTTGTAAATGAGATGGAGGGTATCCCAAGCTTCTTTAGACGTGGTTCACGTCATAATGCGATAAAAATCGTCAGGGGTGATGGCTCCTAGGATGGCACTCAAATCGTGAGAATTAAAGTTAGTCCATTTAAAGTTGTCCTCTATCCATTGAGAGATAATTTAGGGCCAATGAAACTATCAACATTAATAGTGGGTGGTGTCCACCCTCTTTCATTGAGCAACCAGACACGTTCATCAATTGACTTTAAAGAAGACCTCATTCTAGCTTTCCATTATGCATAGTTTATACCATAAAAATAGGCATTCGATTATACAAATTATCCATTAAAATCTTGCCTTTTTTAAGATCAACAATTTTAAAAAAAAATTGATATGAAAAGGAAAAAATTTACGAAAAAGATCGCACAGTATTTTTGTGTAACTGGCTCTGACACCAATTTGAGAGTATTAGTATTAATAAAAAAACTCTTTGAAAAATTCGGATCACACGATAGATTAGTGCAACCTGCTATGATACCAATTTGAGAGTGCGCACGATCTAACTTAATGGATTGATTTATATAATTAAATATTCCAAACACACAATTCAATTTTTTACCAAATTTTAAAAATTAAATTATTGTGTGCATGCAAACAATGTATAAATATAGTTGCAATAATCAAGCTAAACATGAAAATCAAACAAGATGAGGAAAAAACCTTGTTCAGGGTAAAACCTTTTTCAGCACTTCAGAGACTTTTACAGTACAATTTACAAAACTTCATAAAGAATACTACTCAGATCCAGAGCATTCCACAGGTGGTAGTCCACACTCGGTATCTACTGATTCAGCCTTCATCCTTCTTCAACCATGATCACTCGGGTCAGAAGGTCAGCCATAGAGATGCCTCTCTACAAGTGTATATCAGATATGAAACTTCTAGGGTTTTAAAAGGATTTAAAATTAAATTTAGGGATAATTATATGTTAATCGAAGGTGTTTGGAAAATCAAAAGATGGAAAAGTCCCCACAAAAAAGGTTTCAAAATAGGTATTTATAAGTCTGACAAAAATTTTTAGGTGGCAAATTTGTTCAAATGAAAATAGAAGTCGTTCGAACGAGAATGTCATCTCGTTAGAATTAAATCCAAAGGTCGTTCGAACAAGACAATAATCTCCGTAGAATCAGCTTTTAACTAATTGAAAGAATACACGCTCATTAAATGTTCATTCGATGTAGAGATCTACTAACGAAATTGCTATTTCATTCGAACGAGATGGTCATCTCGTTTGAATAAGGTCAATTAAAAAAAATAATTTTAAAAATTAGCCTTGTTATTTATAAAAATACATCTCCCAAATATAAATGTAAGTAAATTCGAACTCCTAAAAGATTTGTACATTCATGAGATGTAGAGGATTCTTGAACTTATAGATGTTGAGATTCGGTTCATCGTGTTGGTACGTGTTGGTTTGTAATGGGATACACCAAATATACCAACGTGCAAATAATACAAATAAACAACTTAAGTTAAAAAAATTTCCCTTATAATTTTTGCTACAACATAGTAGGTGCCCATTGCTCAAGGAGGTACTTTATTCTCTAGTGGATTCAGTGATGTACAAAGAGTTTAGGTCTCCATTTTCCTATTACGGCCACAAAATTCCATTACTTCTTTTCATATGTGAACAAACCTTGCTTCCTAGGGGGTAGTGTTTTGCTAAAATAGCCTAGTGGTCTTCTTTCCTACATTAACACAACCCTTATGACTTTACTGCTAGCATACCTCTCCATTATGAAAGTTTTGTTGAAATTCAGTGGTGCCATAATTGTCCATAGCCTTATCAAGGGCTTAAATGATTCTATAGCCATTAGGACCATTTAAATTGGTTATTATTAGCATCAAGGTTAAGGCACTGCTAGTTAGGCCATAACCTCTTACAAATTTTTTTGTAGTAGCCTGTTATCCCAAGAAACCCCCTTGATGCTCTCACTATTTTGAGAATAGGCTAGTTTAACACAGCTTTTTCCTTTCTCTTATCTGCTAAGATACCTTAAATAGAAATAATGTCCTAGATACTCATGTTGGTCTTGACCAAATGAATATTAAGACATTTTAGCATGTAATTAAGGATTTCCCAATAATTTTAAAGTAACTTTTACATGTTTAACATGGTCAGAGCACGTATTTCTATACACCAGTAGATCACGAAGACCAATATAGACTTCCTTAAAAAGTTCGAAACACAGTGTTTATAAGTGATTGAAATGAAGCAGCGACATTATTAGACTAAAAGGCAGGACTAACAATTCAGAATCCCCTTTTGTGCACTTTAGGGTCATAGACTCTAATCCAGTGGTATCCAGGCTTGAGAAATAGTTGCACCATGTAATTCATTCATCAAGTAGCTAATAAATTACAGGTATTAAGAAATAAATTTTTGACTGTGAGGTTAGTATTGTCTCTGTAGTCGATGCACATCCTCCACGTATTGTCTTTTTTTTTGTATAAAAGGGTTAGGGAAGAAAAAAGGGCTACGAGATGGCCATAAAAATCGAGAGTTCAACATTTTAGCAATTATTTTTCTGTTTCAATCTTTTGAATATTGAGGTATCCGTAGGGTCTTGTGTTGATAGGCTAACTACCTAATTTAAGGGGAATATGATGATCATGATCCCTCTTGGGAGATAGGCCAGTGAGTTTTTGATACACTCATTATAATCATTAAGGATACATTGAAGCTTGGGAGGGTTTTTTACCTTTGTCTAATGTGGAATATAGGTGCCCCTTGATGTTGCACTCGTGTTTAGTTCACATTTTGTAGAATCTCTACAGCGGAAATATTGCGACTTCTCAAATAAAATCCAATTTTAATTAATCCCAAATTTTAGTTAAACCCTCAAACATGCATCTAGATGATTTATCAAATAAAATAAAGCATGCAGGATAAAACAAACAATTTCAGGAAAAATCCCCCAAAGGGACAAAACCTTTTTATTTTCACTATAATTTGTAAAAACGGTTACAAGGATTACAATAAAAATAAGAGCGACATACAAAATACCCTCAGGCGTCAATTTTGATGTCTCGGTTGGAATCTCTCGCAAGAACTCCAGGTGGTCAGCAATGAAGAAGATAAACGAATTCTCCACAAGTTACTCCGTAATGACTCCCTCCACAATAGCACGCAACTCTCTGGTTGTAGAGTTCTCCATACAAGTTACTCCAGATGAGTAAACAATCATCTTGAAGGTTTAAGGTTTCACACAAATATATGGGAATGGATTTGTGAATCAAAAAGGTATAAAACCTTTAAAAAGTGAAGTCTGTTTTCTGGGCTGTGAAAACGCAGAAACTGGTGCGTAAAAGACTTGGAAAAATGTATAGAATGCACACTGGTGTTTATACAAAAATCGAGGCGACGACGTCATTCTAACGAGATAGGCATCTCGCTCGAACGAAGGACACGTGTCGTTCGAATGACATCGCGTGAGATGCTTATCTCGCTCGAACGACAGTGTGAACTCGTTTGAATGAGTTCATCGACCGAGGCACTCCGCTTCTACACTTAGAATTTTTTTTACTTTTGATAAAAAATATTTCAAACTTGAAAAAAGATTTTCTAAAAAATTCCCAAATATTTATGCAAATATAAACAACTCCAATAAATTATTTTACCAATATTGTGTCATGAAGTAGTAGGAAACAGTTGAGCAGAACGTTGCATGTAGCATGATGCACGTGTGAAGATGGTGGATGCATAGATTCAAATAAAGGTCGTCGTGGATGATCGTGATGACGTGCCGAATGTATCGGTATCAGACATACATACTATGATCTAGGACAAATAGAAAATTCCTAGATTCTACCTCGAACATTTATAAAATTATGTCCTTACAAATCTTCCCCTATGTCTATGCCGGTACGTACATAAAAAATCCGAATTATGCTATCAAATGACATACAAGATAATATCCCCATTAAACCCTCAAACTGAGAATACTAAATGACATGTTCTCAATCAAACTTCAACATCTTCAAAACTTCAAACTCTCAAAGCTTTTCTCATCAGGGTGTGCAACATAATGATCATAAATCTTTGTACCTACACACATGAGAAAAGTAAAAACCTTCGTGACGCATTGAATTTGAAATGATATAAGAGTAAATAATTAATAAATCAAATCTCCCCCATAATGCAAAAACTCCCCCATAACATGATAATTCTTTCTCCCCCTTTTTATGATGCCCCCAAATAGACAGATAAGAAGAAACAATCAAAACATGGAGTGTTACGATAAAAATGCATAGCAAATATGAATCAATTAACGCGCATGCAAAGGTATGTCCCCAAAACATTCACAAACTATTTTTGATTTTTCAATTTTTTTCATACAAAAATAAAATACTAAAAATCACACCATGGATTTAAACTTAAGCAACCAAGTCATGGAAACCGAATGAATGGGTGTGAACACATTCTATAGGTAAATAAACTCAATCAATCATATGTGCATGATGCATATGTGTACTCCTAACGAATGAGCATCAATAGTATCCTTAGGTGTAAAAATTTGTTGAATTTAGATGACATCGTCTTATATAAATCAACAAATCAAAGTCAAAGTGATTTCCACACCAATAACGTCCAAAAGAATTTAGCGCTTTTTCAAGATTTTCAAGGACGTGCAAACCCGTTATAAAATCTCCTACCAAACTCCCTCAAAATATTTTCTTTTAGAGGTGTATAAACTAAATTCTCAAACTTTGGAGAATTGGTGCAAAAATCTAAATGGCCCATAATTGGCATGAATTTCTTTTTATTGCCTTTAAATTTTTCGGGCTCTTTGAAACCTCTTTGGAACCCGGATAATAAAATTTCTCATTTTTTTAGGTTCAATTTAAACGGCGGCTTAATCTCAAAGGATAAAAAAAAATCTTTCCTAGCCCTTCATCATTTTCAAATAAAGCACACAAACTCAGAAAACGGTTCTTATATGCTCAACTTTCTTATCAAGTTTTATTGCGCTTGGTTCGTTTTAAAGGATAGGATTGAAGTGATAACACCCAACCAACATGTGATAAGACAAGCACAATAATCAAACAAATTCGTGCATGTGTGCAATAAAGGAAAACATGAGTCAAACATGTAGGAAGTAACACTTAATTACATCTTAATGACTCCAAACATTAAAAAGCACAAAGATGACATGATATATTGTCTCAAAACACTATCAAATAGTCACACGAAGAAAATGGAATGATGTTGTGACTCGGTCATCCTGAGTGTCAATCCATAAATGGTGGAAACAAAATACAAAAATCATTTTGGATTTTCAAAAATTTTATCAAAATAAAATCTTTTTGTATTTTAAAAAAATTTCAAACAGAAAAAAAATATAACTACAAAATGATACAACCAACAGTAGGCATATAATATCGATATGAGCAACATCCTATGCTAACAAACAATAATCACACAAGAGAATCCACAATGAAAGCAGATGTGATAAACGAGCAATGCAGTGTTATCAATTAAGCATGAATACTAAGAATAACTGCTTATAAACTGACCAGAAGCAACCCATCAGTACCAAAAACCTAAGCATATGAACACCATGTACTGAAATCAGAAGGGAATCAAAGACAAAATTTCCAAATAGGTCGCTCAAATGACTTAGCTCTGTCGCTCGAACGACAAGGGCATGTCGCGAAATGAGACTTCGCGCGAGACAGAGCTGTCGTTCAAACGATATATACATCTCGCTCGAACGAGAAAATAAAAAATTCCCAGAATGTCTAGAAAAACATACAGTTTTGCCCAGTGAAAAAATTATGTGAAAACAGTACCTGGAAAGTGCTGACATATGCAAAACAGGCTAAAATAGTAGCAAAACACACAAATGCAACAAATAAACCAATGTGCGCTACATCAAAGAGAGTCATAACACTAGAAAGAATATAACATGATGCATAGCTAGTGTATGAAAAAATATCCAATACAATCAGCCAAACGATCTCACATGGGGTGAATTACGTGCAAGCAAACGGGAATCGTGGACAAATAAACCATACGCCTCTAAATTCAATTTTCTAACCCAAATTGATTTGTAATGACACGTGGGGGTTTGGGGAATCGAATTTATTCATTTATTAACCTTACTATGTCCATTTAAAAGATTTTAACAAAAGCGCCTAAGATGATCTTGCCTAACGCAATGCGTACAAGTGTAAATCGGGCGGTGTGTGTTACCTAAAGTTGGCCCTCTCCTCAAATTTCTCGGTTGCTCTCTCCGAATTTACCGAGGTGAGTCTCTCCTAATGATCCTAGGAGGTTCTCTCACAATGTTCCTAGGGGGCTCTTTCCTAATAAACTTAGGTGCCTCTTTCTTAACAATCCTAGGAGGCTCTCTCACACGTGTGGGGATGGGTGCAACATATTTTTCAAGACCAATCTGTAACACCCCGCCCACCCGGGGAGAGCGAACGGAGAGCTAATGCGATAAAATAAAACCAAATCCATAAATCACAAGGTATAGATCATCTAAATAAACCCATAATAATATAAATCCACTAATCTAAATTTCTTCAATTACAACAAGTCTCTCGAATTAAAATTACAACTAATTCGAAAATAAAATACAAATCTCCAACGCTCTATACATCAAAATAATACAAATCTTTCCCAAACAATCCTCGCTAAAATCAATCTCCATAGCTCCCCAAAATCCGCGCTAACCTGCCACTAAAAGAAAATATGGGGAAGTACACAATACGACAAGAAAGATGCTCAACAAATATGGATTAGCAATGAATAAAGCGTAACAACACGAGTACGAATATTCAAATCAAAATGCAAATCTCAATAGCATTTCATCATTATAATTTTTCAACAACACTTTAATTGGGTCACCAGGCCTCACCACATCCGTATATGCTTTATCAAGCCATAGCCCGGAAACAGGAATTTTGACGGGTGCCCAACATCCGTGTCATATTAAAATCTCATGACAACGTGCTCAACAACAATATAATGATACCACATGAATAAAAATAATTTCAACAATTATTTTTCAGATTTCAATGAATTTATCAATTCAAATATGAGTTCAATTAACAAGAATTCAAAGAGAATGACACTCGCGAGATTTAAGGAGCATATTGTGTAAAACCCCATACCTCAAACCATGATGAGAAACCAATAATCACATCCTCAAGATCAACTCAAAAGATCTACAAAATCTCCTCCAAGAACCTCCAACAAAATATCCCCAAGAACACCTCTAATCTAAGGTTGGAACTCATAAATCTCAAGGGCCAATGTGTATATAAAAAGAAGAGGAATATAAAATATATTTGCTACCAAAATTTGTGCCAAAAGTATGTTAAAAAGGTTGCCCACGACTTCCTTTTATAATGCAAAGAAATGAAGAGTTGGAATCCAAAAGGCTCCTTTAAATAAGGCAAAAAAATGAAAAGTTGGAAGTCAAAACATCTCTTGAAAATTACTTAATGTTCGCCGACTTAGAATTCCAAGAGTTAAAAATATTTAAAAATCATTTTAAAATCCGTTTTAACTCCGATTTCGAAACCGTTTGAAATTATCGCCTTTAAAAATAATAACCAACATATTTGAGCAATAAAAATAATTTTATCAAAAACTTTATTTTCCCCCATTTTCCAGAAATTAATTAAAATACCCAAAATTACGCGGGTTGTTAGACTTCCCCACTAACAATGGAATTTCGTCCTCGAAATTCGCTGAATGCCTAACTCTCAAAAATCAGGCCAACAATCTCCAAAAATAAATCACGTCACCAAAAATAAATTCCTCACATCTAATCTCGAAACTTATCACGAATATCACCTAAAATTTTCTATCTCCAAAAATTGCTAACCATGCAATGAACCCAAAACTCAAGCCCCGAGGGTTGCTGTATACCTAAGCTCTGATACCATTTGTAACACCCCTCCCGCCCGGGGAGAGCGAACAGAGCGCTAATGCGATAAAATAAAACTAAATTCACAAATCACAAGGTATAGAGCATCTAAATAAACCCATAATAATATAAATCCACTAATCTCAATCTCTTCAATTACAACAAGTCTCTCGAATTAAAATTACAACTAACTCGAAAATAAAATACAAATCTCCAAAGCTCTATACATCAAAATAATACAAATATTTTCCAAACAATCCTCGCTAAAATCAATCTCCATAGCGCCCCAAAATCTGCGCCAACCTGCCACTAAAAGAAAATATGGGGAAGTACACAATACGACAAGAAAGATGCTCAACAAATATGGATTAGCAATGAATAAAGCGTAACAACACGAGTACGAATATTCAAATCAAAATGCAAATCTCAATAGCATTTCATCATTATAATTTTTCAACAACACTTTAACTGGGTCACCAGGCCTCACCACATCCGTATATGCTTTATTAAGCCATAGCCCGGAAACAGGAATTTTGGCGGGTGCCCAACATCCGTGTCATATTAAAATCTCATGACAACGTGCTCAACAACAATATAATGATACCACATGAATCAAAATAATTTCAACAATTATTTTCCATATTTCAATGAATTTATCAATTCAAATATGAGTTCAATTAACAAGAATTCAAAGAGAATGACACTCGCGAGATTTAAGGAGCATATTGTGTAAAACCCCATACCTCAAACCATGATGAGAAACCAATGATCACATCCTCAAGATCAACGCAAAAGATCTACAAAATCTCCTCCAAGAACCTCCAACAAAATAGCCCCAAGAACACCTCTAATCTAAGTTTGGAACTCATAAATCTCAAGGGCCAATGTGTATATAAAAAGAAGAGGAATATAAAATATATTTGCTACCAAAATTTATGCCAAAAGTATGTTAAAAAGGTTGCCCACGACTTCCTTTTATAATGCAAAGAAATGAAGAGTTGGAATCCAAAAGGCTCCTTTAAATAAGGCAAAAAAATGAAAAGTTGGAAGTCAAAACATCTCTTGAAAATTACTTAATGTTCGCCGACCTAGAATTCCAAGAGTTAAAAACATTTAAAAATCATTTTAAAATCCGTTTTAACTCCGATTTCGAAACCGTTTGAAATTCTCGCCTTTAAAAATAATAACCAACATATTTGAGCAATAAAAATAATTTTATCAAAAACTTTATTTTCCTCCATTTTCCAGAAATTAATTAAAATATCCCAAAATTATGCGGGTTGTTACACAATCCCACCCGTATCCTTTTTTATCTCGACGGTGCTTAAAATCTTATCAAGTTTTTCAGACCTAGACTCCAAATCAAATTTCACCTTACTTGAATCTTTCAATTTCACCTCAAGTTCACCTATCCTAGATTCAAGTATACATCTAGAATCCTCAAACTCTAAAAGCTCCTTTTTCATAATCTCCATCAGCCCTCTAAGACTATCTCTCTCACCCTCGACGTACTCAAGCTTCTCTTTCAAAATTTTCTCATGTGCCCTAAGTTCTTCAACTAAAAAATCATTATTTTTTAAGGCACACTCTTTCAATTTCAAATTTGTTTTCTTCGTTTTCAAAGATTCAACATAAAGTTCATTGAAAGCAGTTTGCAAGTCATGGTCATGTACACTTTCATCCTCACTCCCATCACCCTCACTATCATCACTAATCACATGGGTGGGAAGCTCTCGCCTAAAAGCATAAAATACATCTTCTTCCGAATCACTATCACTAAGGGTAGAAACACGAGAAAACAGTTTATTGAATTTTTCTTTAAATTTGTGGTACACTCATCTAATGTGTGACCAACACCTTCACAACAAGGACACCTCTCAGATTTATTTTCAACAGAAGATTTAAAACAAGAGTTCATGTGAATTTTCCAATTAACTTTTTCAAAAATTTGACATCGAAGATCATCAAAACCACCAAAAACCATTTTTGTGAAAAATCAGGATCAAAATACAATAACTTAGTGCAACAGGCTCTGATACTAATTTGTAGAATTATTACAGCGGAAATATTGCAACTTATCAAATAAAATCCAATTTTAATTAATCCCAAATTTTAGTTAAACCCTCAAACATGCATCTAGATGATTTATCAAATAAAATAAAGCATGCAGTATAAAACAAACAATTTTAGAAAAAATCCCCCAAAGGGGCAAAACCTTTTTATTTTCACTATAATTTGTAAAAAAGGTTACACGAATTACAATGAAAATAAGAGCGACATACGAAATTCCCTCAGGCATTGGTTTCGATGTCTCGACTGGAATCTCTCGCAAGAACTCCAGGTGGTCAGCAATGAAGAAGAGAAACAACTTCTTCATAAGTTACTCCGTAAGGACTCCCTCCACAATAGCACGCAACTCTCCGGTTGTAGAGTTCTCCCCACAAGTTACTCCAGATGAGTAAACAATCATCTTGAAGGTTTAAGGATTCACACAAATATATAGGAAAGGATTTGTGAATAAAAAAAGGTATAAAACCTTAAAAAAGTAAAGTCTATTTTCTGGGCTATGAAAATGCGGAAACTGGTGCGTAAAAGACTTGAGAAAATGTGTATAATGCACACTGGTATTTATACAAAAATCGAGGCGACGACGTCGTTCGAACGAGATAGGCATCTCGCTCGAATGAAGGACACGTGTCGTTTGAATGACATCGTGCGAGATGATTATCTCACTCGAACAACAGTGCGAACTCGTTTGAACGAGCTCGTCGATCGAGGTATTCCACTTCTACACTTAGAATTTTTTTTGATTTTGATAAAAAATATTTCAGACTTCAAAAAAGATTTTCTAAAAAATTCTCAAATATTTATGCAAATATAAAAAACTCCAATAAATTATTTTACCAATATTGCATCGTGGAGTAGTGGGAAACAGTTGAGCAGAACGTTTCATATAGCATGATGCACGTGTGAAGATGATGGATGCATGGATTCGGATAAAGGCCTTCGTGAATGATCGTGATGATGTGCCGAATGTAGCGGTATCAGACATACATACTATGATCTAGGACAAACATAAAATTCCTAGATTCTACCCCGAACATTTATAAAATTTTCTCCTTACACATTTTATTCAAGACCTTACCAATGATTATATGTAGTTGTATCTCTCATTTATTTCCTTGGATAATTATTAAATCTCCATTTTGGATGAATTTAAGCTTCAGTTGCCTAAGATCCATCCATATTGGACTTGTATGCATGAGCCAAATAACCCTTAAAATCATATCACATCCTCTTAAATCCTCTATTTCACCTCGATTTGAAACTCCTACCTCAGTTTGAAACTCTATGTCTTGCATTTTCCATTTAAATGAGGAACATTTTACATAACTGAAAACCTTGCGTCTATCAGCTTCTGTGACCCCCATTTTAGTTGTGGATGTTAAATCACACACTGTAGCCTTGTCAATATTTGCATTGATAAATTGCTAGAGGTACTTGTATCCATAAAAATGGTGAGAGTTTTCCCTTTTGTTGCTCCTTTGATGATCATAGTTCTTAGGGATTCTGAACCTTACATGACATTGAGAAAATAGTCATATCATCCTCTTTACATTCTTTTTCACGTCTTTTTTTGTGCATTATTTGGGAATCAAGAATTTCTTAAGTCTCTTCATGTGATTTATCATTCTCAATTATATATATATATATATATATATATATATATATATATATATATATATATATATATATATATGTTCATTTTTTTGCATTTATGGTCTTGAACCTGGGATTCATAAAAAAAAACATAACCCTTTATGTTTTCAGGTTTGCATTTCTGCAGGTTAGATTTATTAATGGGTTGTTAGTTCAATTGAGTTTTCAGGAAGGAGTGTGATGTTGGTGGGTTGGTTTTGATGGTCATGTATTTATCATTTAAGGGACTAAAATAGGTTGTGTTGGAGGATCCTTAATGGAAATTATTATAACTACTATTAGGTAATTTGGATGGGGTTTTACCAAGGGAAATTTAATTTTCTTGGAGTCTGGACAATAATATTGCATAATTGAGATTCTGAGGTAAGAACATATGTACAACTACTCTAATTTCTTCTTTTAGTTCACTCAAGAATCTTGAGACAAAATATGCCTATATCAGACCTTATTTGATTAATTTAGTTACTTGGAAATTAAAATTTGGACCTGAATTGTATTTAAGCTCATATTTATCTTCCTTATAATGTTGAAATTGAAATACTCGAGTACTTAGATTTGAAGGGGTACATGAAAAAATTTATTTACTTATATTGGGGGTTGTTAATGTTGATTGGCTGGGAGTTATTGTTGTTGATTATGAAGTTATATTATTGACTTGTTGAACCTTTAATGATTTCCCTTACTAATTCCATAACTAATTCTAGTGTCTCAATAAATGTCTTATCTAAACAAACGTGTATTGGGGTTATTTGAACTTCATTTATGAGACATCCCAAACATGGGTACTAAAGACGGGTAAGAAGTAAGGCTTTAGGAAATTTTTAATTAACTTATTTCATTCACGATAATGCCTAAATTGTTGAGTAGTCCCATACTTACTATATTCCTGTATGTAGTTTGAGAAATCCCTTAGAAGTTAATGAAATAACGTAATGAGTGTTTTATATACTAATTTAGAATGGTACGAAGGGTGGGGGTAATGGCATAATGATGATATGATATGATATGAGTATTAAACTGAATGAGGAAAAATGAAATGGTAATAAGATGGTATTGGTTAAAGTGAAATAGGTAGATGGATGTGGTTATGGTGTTGTGCTGAGAGATAACATTCTTATTTGTTGTGTCACCATTGACGTTATTTGTCTTGACCATGCTATCATGAGGTGATGTACGGTTTAATGAATTAAAAGATCAATTAATTATTAAAATTAATGATTTAATTGAGACGGCTTGTGAGGACTTGTGGGATATGGTTGATAATCGTAATAGGTTAGATAGTTGTGGACTTCACTTTTATGTAAAACTATTTTTTGAGTTACATAGATTTGGTAGCTTATTGAGTTTTTACTAGTTCATATTCCTGGAAACATTTCAGGTGTTAAGGCAGGACCGAGCGAGTTGATTCCTCACCAGTCGACACATACCATTCTTCTCTCCCTTCATCATCTCCACTAGAAGTTTTTTATAAAGGTTATTTCCTTTGGGGGTTTCCTCTAGTTCAATTTCATGAGTTGAATACATTGGAGTTTAGATGACATCTATTTTGGCATGTATTTTTATATTTCAGTTATATTGATTTTTTGTAGCGAGACTTTATAGTTGATCTTTTCCCTTAAGACTTAAAAGATGTGATTGAACATATATTTTTGATTTTATTTCAGTTGATGATGCATTTATGATTTGTCATTTGAGTTTTATCAAATAGTAATTGTTTTTGTACTGTACTATTGGTTTAAAAAATCTTTTGGAATAAGAAAGAAAACGAAAAAGGGGAGAGAAATCGAGGGAGAGAAATGAGAGAGGGGTATTAAATGCTCTAAAATCTTCTCCAGTTGAGACCATCTAGTGATTTAAATTTAGTACAACGTCTCTATCCTCACTTTGGATGCACAGTCCATGCTCTCATCTTGAAGATCGAGTGCCTATATGAACCATTTGTCCAAACCACTCTGACCTCCATGAAAGGTTACTGTCTTTAATTGAAAATGCATGCAAATTGTTTCAATAAAGTTCTCAACCAATAAGGATAACATATCTTTTACTAAAAGCAAGTTCTATAAGATAAACACCAACAAAGTACAGGACTGACCCAAGCTGGGCCTATGCATAAGCAAAACAGACTACCAATCAAATAAATAAAAACTAAATCCCCCAACTAATAGGGACCAAACATTATTCTCAAACCCAAACCAAAAAAATAAAAGACTAAGTAGAATAAACTGACCCAAAATACACCATCAAACCCTCAAGTTTACTAATCGGAAACGTATAGCCATCAGAGATAACCTAGCCAATGACAAGACACTAAACACATCACCTTATCCCCCATTATTAGGTAATAGTCCCCCACAAAACTAAAACAGTCAACCACACTTGTAGGGAACCATAAATTGCTCTCCATCTTCCGTCTTCTCCTACACCATCAAAGCTCGAATCAACAAGAAGAAACAACATCGCCAACCTTCTTTGGTTGAGTGTGTCCCTTATCTTTTTTCCCTAGGGCTAACTATGGTTAAAATGCTTAGACATGATTAGAACCCATCAGTATTTGAGTGCAATTGACTATTTTAATGTGGAGTGTGGTGTGATTTGGATACTAATATTTAGTTTCATATTAAAAAGAATACTTCTTGAACAAATTTTATTTCTTGAGAGACGTAATTTTAGGCGACACATTAAAGTGGTGTGTCTCCATTGGTTGTTATGATTCCATCGATTGTCATTCAAGACACTAAATAATATAGTCACGTCTCATCAATGTCTTGTTCGAAATGTGTTGGAACTTGGAATCACGTGTCACTAAAAATTACTTTTAAGTAGGTAACTTTTATTTAACCTAATATTGGAAGGTAGTTTCAGATTGTCTTATACATTGCCTAACACGTTGTTATGTCACTTGAGATTTGTTTAGGCTTTTCTCATCCACTTTAGAATATGAGATGTTCGATTAAATATTATATAGAGAAGATCGATAGATAGTATATCATCGCACCAATATGTAGTTGAAGTTATGTCATTTACCTCACATTTAACTATCATTCTTCTTCTCGAGATACTGATTCCATAATGCATATATTTTTTTTCTTTGCAAGAGTATACTTTTCTTTTCTTTTTGCTTTGTTAAGCATTATAGCTCACCATCGTTTGAATGGGTAAAGTGTAGAGAATATTGTATGTTTAACACAATGAGTTAAATGAAAACTCATGAAAGGACTTTGTTAATAGCCTTGTTTTAATAAAAAAATCCAATGATCACTAGTAATTTTATATGCAACATTAGAACTTTTAAATTTTCATTTTAACAATTTTCATTTGAATACATTGTTTTTCCTCCATAAAGAACGCCATACTAATCCATGCATGTACTAATATATGTGTTTATTATGATTCTTCATCATTTGTATGTCGGGTTCATAACGTACCTCAACAAATTTAGTTGATGCAGGTACTTGTTCCCTATTTATAGGATGTGGCGGTTCTGTAAGTTTAATAAGAAAGCATGCGACTGACAGTACGCATCACCGACTCACCATTGAAAGTTGGCACATTTTTATGTTTGTTTAATTTTTTTCTGCTCTTAGCCTTTGGCTGTCATTACTTTATTTTAACCCATTATGTTTTACTTCTGAAATCGTTTTAACAACCTTTCGTATAATGTTGCAAGTATAAAAGAATTGGTGGTGATGAAACCTACATTCACCGAAACCATTTAACTTCACTATTTAGCAATGTTATTTTCATTTTTTACTGTTGTGAATTTCATATTGTGAAAATATTTATAATCCATACGCACTTCGTATACCGGTAGTAAAGTTTCATTTCACATTTTTACACGAATTTTTTTTGTGTTGAATTTTTTTGCTTGCAAAAATCTTATTTGATTACATTATATTTAATATTATGCTATTTTTCATTATCAAATATAATTTTATTTACATTTTCACAAGTGTAAAATTTTTAATGTTAATTTTACGTGTGAAGTTTATGTATTCTATTTGAAAATCTAATAATATTATTCAAATATTGTGTCTTTGAAAGTGGATGTGCCACATGTTCGAATTTGTATTGTCTGTTTATAACTTCCATATATCTCTTCTCTCACTCTGCTCACTACCGTTTCAACTGTAAATGGATCAGCCCTTAAGAATATGAAGCAACTTTTACATTTTCAGCCTTGTCCCCCAGAATATCAATCTTTTTTGTCCAACAATGGCTCTCCCCATTCATCCTCACTCCTCAACTTACTCATTGATTTCCCAAGAGTATTACATACAGTATATGCATCATCCTTAACCTTTTGGAATGACATCCATTTCAGTCATTTATCCGACCTAAGGTAAATTTTCTTCTATATTCCTTCCCCCCAATTTCACTGAATTTGTTCATCATTATTTTGTTTTTATGTGTAACTTAATTTTAGTTCTTTTGATTTTAGGCATATAACTATTTTCTTAACTTATGTTCTCCCAGTTTATAAGTATGACATTTTATTAATGTAATTTTCCTTCTTAGTTATTTTGATTTTAAGCATATCTGTAACATTTCATTTTAGGCAGATAACTATCTTCTTATTTTATCTTCTCCCTCTTTATAAGTATGAAATATTAATGGTGTTATTTTGAATTGGTAATTTATATTGTCTGTTAAGCGTGTATTCATATGTGAAGTACTGCATGCAAGTCTTTTATGAAATTTATAATATTTTGAACAATTTATTCTAAATGTATCGTTTGGTTTTTATTTCCCTTATTTTATAGTAGATATATATTTTGTTGCCTACGGCATGCCCTATTGACATAACTGTGTTTTGTGTAGCACTCTGTATATTGGACATTATATTGACGATCACATAATTCATACAAGAGAACAAAATGTAAATGCAATTTGCTTAAGGTTATTGTAATATCGATTATATAATTATTTAAAATTTGTATTAAAATGGTAAATTTTGACCCACATTATAAAATTTTCATATTTTGTGACATAAGTTTTTGCTTAAATTTTGTTTATCACGTTATACCATTTGTTGATAGGGGAGAAATGGTTCAAAGAGAGGTTGAATTTCTAATGAAGACAAACAAAATATATGAATGCAAAGACGTCATCGATATCGACAATCCACCCCCCGTGATTTACATTTGCAATCAAGGAGTTGCACCCTCGAGTTAATTGAGTATATGAAGATGCCTAATAACAAACCTAAAAAAACACACGTAGAGAAAATATTTTATGTCTTGGAAGCATTTCATAACGTTCCCTTTATTGCCACATATGATCGAGAAGGGAAGATGGTGGAATCTAAGAGAAATGAGGAAATAAAGGAAATTATTCTTTCATCTTTGTTCCCACTCCTTGAAAGAGCTATTGAAGGTAACGAACCGCATTAATTCAATGTTGACATTGACTTTTACGATATCGATACTTTATCTGAGGCCAATGAACTTATAGTGAATTCGTATGAGAATGAAGATGCTTCAACTGCTGATGGTTTCTTGTACATGGAGGTTTTTATCATTGTTGATGTAATAAAGATGTTATGTCAAATAGTGCTATGTTGTTTATAGCATCATGAATTAAAAAATTATCATTGTTTTATGAGAGATTGTCTACTTTTTCTGTTATTACTTTTATGGTTTGAAAGAAAAATTTATGTGATATAGATGATCGAAATTGATTGTTGATAATACTGCTGCATACGTTTATATTTATATTTATTTTTTGATGTTGACATAAATATGTTGACCGTTGGATGTAATATATGTCTATCAATTTCTATTTATGCCTTACTCAATGTCTTTAATCACCTATGCACACGTTGAAGATTATTCTAAGATATATCAATTAATTATACCTTGGAGTGATTTGATAGTATGATTCATACATTTGAGGTTTTTGAGTGTCATAGGTTATCTGAAATAGCAGTTAAAATTGTATCTAATAAAGAAGCTATAGTTAAAGATATTTTATTTATGCGTTCAATATGTTTTAACTAACCGATATTGATTTACGATTAATTTTAAGATAATGGAAATGCGATTGACAATAATATTTCAACTATGTGTTGTTTATGAGCGAAGTAACTAATGTAGCTGATTTAAGGTTAATTGAAATTTGTACCCTATTCTAATGTTTTCAATATTATATTTTCGAATACTTTCACTGATATAGATATTGTTAAGTTACTGATATTTTCATGCTTCACGAATGTTTAAAGTAATATATATATATATATATATATATATATATGTGTGTGTGTGTGTGTGTGTGTGTGTGTGTGTGTGTAAAAGTGAAAACTTTGGGTTGATTTTTTGTTATTTCAATATTAAGTGCGATAAACTATTTTATCAACTTCTATTGTAAATATTTTGACAACTCCGATGTCTATTTATTTCAAATAAATGTGTTATTGTTCAACGTCACTGTTATTTATCTTAATTATTTCATAATTTTTCAAGTGTTAAGAGTCAATATATATATAATAGTGTTCTACCCGAGATTTGTTTGTACAAAAATATGTCCATTCCAATCAAAAAATAGAACATCAATGGCATTTGAAGTCAATAGTTAGATTTAATATGTATTTTTCAACCTTAGCTCAACACTTTGATCTTTTACGTCTATTTTAGAAAGTCGTTCATTTTGACAAACTGATTTAGCAATTCATTTTATTCTGCCAGTATTTATGTTGTTTTATTTATTTCTCTTTCCTACGACATTGTAGCATAACTACTATCTTAACTTATGGTAATTTGGTTTAGTGCATGCGAGTGTAGGATGAACAGTGTAATGAGCCTACCCTTGAGTAGCATATTTAAGGCAACCCGGCTCCCATTTTATTTGATTAGAAAAAAATTGTACAGTAGCTCCATCGAACAGTGGCATTTATATAAAAAAATTGATACACAAAATCTTACAGTAGTGATTATAATAATATTTCCATCGAATTTATAGTCGTGTTATTGTATATATAAATTTGTTGGCATATTGTGTATGCCCCATTCAAATTTCACAGCTGTTATTATCTTGCACCATCTCTGGCTTTTATTTTTAAAGAATCCCTTTATTTTGCACTTGAATCGGTTGTGAATTCTAAATACTAAGAATTCGTAATCAATTACATAGAGAATCCCGATTATGGTATCCTTGCTAGATTGAGAAGGCGTATCATTATGTGTAATAAATGCAATAGAGTGTTGTTTGGCTTGATCTCTCATAAGACACCTATAATTTACAACCGCACATCTTATCCTCTGAGCAATTAGCAATTCATTATATCTTCAAATTGCAATCATGATAACAACATCTTTAAATCAACAACAATCTCGCGATCATTTGTGAATGAAGATGGAAGCGTTACCTCTTCAACCAAATTTGTTAGCCCGTAATGTAATGCTACGTATGGGAACTATAGTACATATACCATTAAAACCGTAAGAAATGCAGTTGCACGAGCAAATGACATCGCTCATACAGGTCGTCTTAAATATTTAATTTACTTAATTTATTATTACCCCCTTACTAAATATATGTTTTCCTTTTATAATACTTTTTCCTATAACAAGCACATAAATCACCATACACATTGTTAATACCAGTCAATGTCGACCATAAACAACCCATTCAAAGGTGAAAAATGAAGCAGGACATTCGTAACCCGCATTCGAGTAAAAATTTCGTATACAATTAAAATATTTCATACCACAAATAACCTTTATGGAATGGCATTAAATATATGTATGTTTCCTTAGGAAAATTCAAAGATGCCTGGAATTTTGGTGGACTAACTTATAACTTTGAACATTGCGGCTCCATTATGTGGTATGAAAAGCGTAGCGAGAAACATAGAAGATGCAGAAATATAAAGTTCTCTATGTGTTATTGAGAATAAAAGATAAAATTGCCCCCACTGCAATAACCTCATGTGTTTCTAAATAATTTGTTAAACTCTTTGGAAAATAGAAGAGCTTTTACATTTCGTAAAATATAAGGGTATATAACTCCATGTTTGCCTTCACATCAATGGGTGGTAAAATTGACAAAAGCATAAACAATGGTTTTGGGCCTTATTTTAATCGAATTTCAGGTTAAAATTACCATAAAATTGGTTCCCCGCTGCCCTTAACTGGGGATCTTCCAAAGTTTACACAACTATATATTTATAACACCGATAATGAAGTGCATAATAGGCTATGAGCATTATGTGGAGATGGAACCTCATCAACTTTAGACACCGATATTGTTAAAGGCTTAATCGAAATCTTTGACTCACACAATGTCCTAGAAATGGTTTTTAGGATGGCCCGTAATCGTTTAAAAGAAGAAGTTTTCACACCCGTTCGTATAAGATTAATTGGTGAGCAATCCAGAAATGCATCTATTTATAACTTTCCTATTGCACTAGAGTTAGCCTCACTTATTATTGGAAACCTACACAATGTTGATGTCAAGAGAGATGTCATTGTGGAACATACATCATATGGGTTGAAATGAATCATCGAGCTCCATCCATCATTTATGGCTATGCAATATCCCTTGCTCTTTTCATACGGGGAAAATGGATTCCATCTCGACATTACATTCTTGAACAATAAAAGGCGACTAAAGACTAAAAGAAATTATATTACAATGCATGAATTTTAAGCATATAGATTGCAAGAAAGGATGAACGAAGCACAAACTCACCAACTTTTAGGATGCTTATTTTAACAATTTATAGTTGATGCATACACTTGCATCGAGTCAGAGAGATTGCAATAGGTTTGATCAAATCAAACACACTTAAGATCTGAGCTCTCTAAAGGCTTAAAAGATGCAGCTCAGGGAGATATAACACCTGCCTCCATCGAAAAATGTATCGTCCTCCCCTACAGCTTCACTGGGGGTCCACGATATATAGCCTAAAGCTTTCAAAATGTTATGTCCATATGTGGATGGGAAAGAAAACCCAATCTTTTTATTACATTTACTGGAATTCAAATGGCAAGAAATACAATCTTTCCTCGATTTAACACCAGGTCATAAACCTGAAGACAAACTAGATATTGTGAAAAGACTGTTCAAAATTAAGCTAAATCAGTTAATGCGAGATTTACCAGAAGATTAATATTTTGGGCATGTTTTAGCGAGTTACTATATGCTTAAACCTTATTATCTAAATTTTTTATAATACGTATTTTTCATTATAAACTTATTTAGTACGCATATGTTATTAGCTTTTCATATCTTTACATTTCTCGCAACCATCTTCACAACAGAATTATAAAAGAGAGGCCTACCTCATGCACATATATTACTTTTCCTACAACTGGTTGCAAGAATAACACTCCAAATGATATTGATGACATCATCTCAACAGAGTTACTTATTTGCACAGTAGATCCAATTGGGTATGCAACCGTTGGTCAGTTTATGATGCGCTTCCCATGTGGCGCTGCTAATCTTTATTCACCATTTGTGAGAAAAGAAGGTTGCTCAAAACACTTCCCTTTACCTTTTACTGATGAGAGCAGAATTTATGATAAAGGATTTCTCGTGTATAGGAGAAGAGAAGATTCAAAGTTTTATGAGAAAAATGGTGTGAAGCTTGATTATAGATTTGTTGTATCACACAACATTGACTTGATCATAAAATACCAAGCACATACCAATATTAAATAGTGTAATAGATCAAGGTCTATAAAATACCTTTTTAAGTACATTAACAAGGGCCCTGATAGAGCAACTATGGTGTTGGTAAAAAACATTATACGCGACCAACAAGATGGCACTGAATAAGTAAGGGAAATTGTTGAGATACGTACATGTCTTGATTATCGTTCTCTCTCAGCCTGTGAAGCGTGCTTGAGAATTTTTGAATTTAACATCCAATACATAAGTATAGGTGTTGAATGTCTCGCTTTGCATCTTACGGATCAACAAGTGGTCACCTTTGGAGATTTGAATAAACTATATAATTTACCAGCAGAATTGATGTCAATAAAACAATGCTCACGAAATGGATGAGGATTAATTCACTTCACGGAGATACAAGACAGTTAACATACATAGATTCTCCAAAATAATGGACATGGAAAGAAAAATACAATAAATGTAAGAGGTGTATTGGAAGAGTTAATTACATGCACCCAACTGCTGGTGAGATGCCCTACCTTCAAATGTTATCGAACATGATAAAGGGAGCAAGAAACTTTAAAGAAATGAGAACCATCAATGGAGTGACGTACCCAACGTTTAAGGCAGAATGTTATTCACTTGGGTTACTATATGGAAACAAAGATTGGCATGAAGTAATACATCAAGCATCCCAATGGTCCACGGGGGCATAGTTGAGAAATCTATTTGTCACCCTTCTTTTTTTTGTGAAGTCTTAGATCCTTTAGATGTTTGGGAAAAAAACTAGGAATTACTGTTCGGTGACATTTTTTATCAACAAAGGATGATCCTCAACTTCAATAATTTGACCCTTACAGATGATAAAAAATTATGGCCTATATGAAATTGACCAACTTCTGCTCAAGAACAACAAGTCACTTAAAGATTTCGTCCCTTTACTAGTCCTAAATCATACAGTTATCCAAGAGTTGAACAATATATTGATAAAAAAGAGTTATCGTATGATGTTGATAAACTAATGGGAGAAAAATTGGATTTACATAAAAGAATGAACAACAAACAGGAAGCTATATATTTTGAGATTAAGATTAAAGGTAAAAATAGTATTCGCAGTTGTGTCATTTGGTACCGCCTCACTACTATTACTACGGGGAAGAACGACAAATTTACGATTTGCAATTTCAATCAATTTAAGAGATAACACAACCCATGACATTCACGAAGGTACACAACTAGCGGAGCTAATAAAAAGGACGAAGATTATCATTTGGGATAAGGTGCTAATGAACCATCGCCACACTTTTGAGGTAGTAGATAAATTACTCAGAGATATTCTTCGGTTCAATAATCCATATTCAAATGACAATGTTTTTGGAGGGGAAACCGTTTTACACGCTGGAGATTATAGGCAAACTCTACCTATTGTACCGAGAGGTAGCAGAGATGATATTGTCAATTCCTCAATTAATAAAACCTACATTTGGGATTTTTTCCATGTGTTCTTCTTAGAAAAAAACATTCAATTCAAATGACTTTAGCAATTGGATCATCGCCCTAGGAGATGGAAAATTGCCTACCTCCTCAATGGAAGACAAAGTTGAGCCTTACTGGATATACATACCCAATTATATGCTCATCCCTTTTACAGACGATCCCATTGGCAATATAGTTCATTCAACATATCCATACTGATGCAACAATTGTACCAATATATTAAATGTTTAACTTCTAGAGGGATTTTGACTCCAATAAATGACACGGTGGATGAAATTAATTCTTACATTATGGACTTGATTCCTGAAGATAAGAAAACATATCTCAACTCCAATTCTCTTTGAAAAGCCACATGGAGTTTTATGGATCAAGAAATTCTCTTCCTTGCGGAGTTCCTAAACACTCTCACATTCTTGGGGCTCCCAAACCATCATCTGGACTTGAAAATTAGAATGCCAATCATTTTGTTATTAAATATAAATCAAAGTGTCGGCCTTTACAATGGAACATGATTGATTATTACTCAATTTTCCCCGTTGGTTATTGAAGGTAAAATCATTACCGGTTCAAATATTGGAGCAAATTTGTTTATTCCAACGATCGTAATATGTGCTATGGAACCTAAATGGCCTTTTATTTTGAAATGTCACAAACTACCTGTATTTCCATTATGCATGACAATAAACAAGAGACAAGGACAAACTCTATAAATAGTTGGAGTATACTTACATCACTCAGTCTTAAGCCATGCTCAATTTTACATTGTGTCATCTCAAGTTACATAACGTTCTGGATTGAAATTTTTGATAATTCCTGATAATTTGGATCAATACAATAAGATGAAAAATTTGGTTTACAAAGAAGTCTTCGATTAATTTCAAATAAGTATGTTATATTCATTTCTTACATGAACAATACATAAACATATTTTAATTCTAAACTTGCTAATTTACCAACCTCATGCTGACTTCAATCACATGTCCATCCCTAACTACATCATGAGAAACATAACATTACTTAAGTACCTCTAAAAGGAAGGGATTGATTGGACAATACATGTTCGTGTTTCACAAAAATGGAAGACTCAGAACAACAAAGCAAACAATGAAATCGTGATCAGTGATCCAATACTACTTAATGAAATGGTATTCACTTTATATATCTCTCACTTATATATATTAGAATACATATGCCAAAAATTTCACTTACAAACGTTGGTTTTCACATGGAGATCACATCCATACTTGCATGAGGAAGAAATTACTAGAACAATTCAAACTGTTGCTATATGAGAGAGAAATGTACATAATCTCCACATTTATAATGTTTGATAACAAGCCGAACTACAAGGTAGTCACCCATAAATACATGATATACTCTTTACAAAACACATCGATAAAAGTTCTTCCAAGGAATTACCCAAACATTGGGCGTCACAACTTTGAATTCCTCGTTTTAAAAAATGTCGCATCGAGGAGGTACAACAAGCAACTATCTGGTACGATTTCTTTACTATTAAACACCACTCAGAAATTACATTATGAAAAATTTATACTCATCTATACAAAAAAATTCGATTCTACACAGACGTAGTAGGCATCTTGATCGGCATGAGCTATATCGAAGATCACTTAGCCAGAGGAAGTGTGCTAAAAAGGATTATACAACTACAAGATCACATGTAGGATTCTATTATATATCTTACAACATTCATATAATTGATTTTATAAACAAAGACTCCTAATTTCTTATAAAAATACAGCACCGAATAAATACAATTAACATTGTGGTCCGTTAATGCACATGATTTGGATGAAGATACTTTAAACAAACTATTATCACCGATCATCATAGTTGTCTCATTTATAACTGTTAAGCTATTCCAAGGTAAACTTAAGCACTAATAAACATTTTAAAACATAACTACCTCACATATTTACGTATGTAAGTACTTATATATTTTGATTCTAACTTAATTATTGTCTACTCTAAAACTTTTTCTTACACTTTCCCATAACATTCATTCAATTTTTCCCACAAGCTATATTTATTCTTTGTCATCACATTTTGACACTATTACGTATCGATTACACTTTCAATTATTATATACTATCCACTTTGGCAGGTAATTTCTCACTCTCCACCCCAAATGCCACCAAAGTATACATTAATCCAGATATACCGAAAGTTACATCACTGGTGAATATGTAATGCCATATAAATTTTTGTCTAACCCTTTCTTCTAGGAATATACCAAACGCAATATTCAATTCTTTTACATTTACTTATAGATCATCGCCAACATCTACCGAGAGCAACCAAAGTTAATCAGAATTAAAATTTATAGAAGAAGTATTATCCATCACATCAACCGCACAGTTGGAGGTATTTAAATTTACAGATGTCTTCAAATACATTGCTTCTTCATTGAATTCTCTTATTACAACCTGAAACTCACAATCAATCCATATAGCCCATGTTCGTCTCTTGCAAAGTGAAGATCATCAACGTCGATACACAATCTGGTTGGTTCCATTTATCACGTACAAAATGTAATCGAAAGTGTAACCCACTATCTACAACATTTTGGTGCGACCATTGCAGTGTTGAGCCAAAATTTCCTAAAGTAAGGTGTGAAGTACTATTTCCTATCTTTTACCAATAATGACACATCAACTAATTGAATTACTTCTCGCACAGTTATCGCTTGAGTCTTAGAGTGAAGGACACAAGGGGTGCAACAACTTTTGTGATTTTCGATAAAGAGTCATATAAGCTCCTTCATATCCCTGTGACACAGCTATGTAACATAATTGAAATGGTATTACCTTCCATAAACTAGTTGTCTCTTTCAATACATATTTCATAAATTGTTCAATCATTTTATATTACAGGAGAAAGATGGTACGAAGGTACCCACATCGCTGACTAATATTTTGGTTATGACATACCACTTCACCATCAAGCTTGACACTTACAATTTCAAGCAAGGGTGTGGTAACTACACAGTAACCAAAATCGGTGGCAAAGAGACGTTCATCACTAATCATCCACCTACCATAGCTCAAACTTAGGTAAATACACTTAATTTTCTCCTCATATTTCATTAACTTAAGATACAATGACTTATACTCATAAGCGTAACTTAATAGGCACAAAAATTAGCATCGCCCTCATTCACAAGCCTCTCCAAGGACACCATAGACCCACATCCAATTCCTCCAGCGAAAAAATACCGCGGTATAAATATAGCGTGAGTTTTTAATATTTAATTTTTTTAAAAACAAATACGAGATTCAACAAAAATACAAACAATATGAATACATATTTCTTATAAATTTTATTACATTTTGCAGGCAGCATAACCAGGGATCGATATAGGGAATACCCCTGGAGCATTTCCATTAACACTTATATCAACGATATACCAACTAAACGACTTCACTCACCATATCACATTACACATTACTAACTATTACATCTCTATATAATTTAACTCCAATCACTCTAACTCTATTTAACAATGTTATGTTTCATTTTTAACAGAATAATGACAGAACCGCTTCTACACAGCAGCTGGATTTCACAAAGAACAACTAAGTGGAAATTAGTCAGATTGCCCATGCAGACTTTCCAAAGCTTTAACTAAATTACTACAGATTTAAAATAAAATTATTTCATAAAATATTAGTGAACAAATATTTGGTTTTAATTTTAAACCATCAAACTTCTTCAAGTTAGTTATATACTTCTTCGCTAAATCTATAACTAGCATGATTTTATAATTCATCCTAATAGCTGCTGTCAAATTATTTCATTCCCATTCTGCTTCCATGTTTGTAATTTCACTTGGTTATGGCCCTATAAATTATATAAGTTATACTCAACATTAAGGTTTCTAACACATAACTAACTCTAGAGATACAAAGGTATGAATCCTCTGCCTCGCCTATTGACATCAATTGATCATCTTCATCTTTGAAATTTCATATACAATTAGGGGTGTTCAGGAAACCGAATGGACCGGCAGATCGAACCGGACCGCCCTATTTTTACCAATTTTTATTTTTAATCGGTGCAGTCCAGTTTTTTTTGACAGACCGGTCTAATCGGTTTGGTCCTCGGTCCTCCTTATTAAATACCTAGTCTGGACCGACCCGAATCGTTTACTATTAATATATATGTATTTAATTATATTTATAATGAAAAAATACTCAAAAGAAAGATGGGATCTTGTCTTGGGGGTACGCTCGTCTTAAAAAAAAAGAAAAAAAAGAACCCTAATCTATCTAAGGAAAAACATATGGACACAACAAGTTCACACCATTCTCATTCTTATACCATTATCTCTCTCACAGCGGTCTCTCTAAGAAACAAACCCACCATTATTGGCCTCTGGGGTTCTTGGTTCCTTTGATCATTAATGTGCAGAGAGATGGGTCCGTGGTTGTTTTGTAGAGGGGGTTCTTGTTTTTTTATTTTTATTTTTTATATCCGTGAGTTTTTTTATTTTTCTGTCTTTCTTTAAATATTTTATATAACTTGAATTTTTTTTATATCTCAGATTAGGACTGACAAGTTAGACCGAACCGCCCCTATAAAAAACCGGACTGACTAGGGTCGGATGACCGATACAATCGATCCGATCTTGGTTCGTTTTTTTATTGGACAGGTTTAATCGGTCCGGTCCTTAAAAATCCTAAAAATCGGATCGGACCGGACTGCGAACACCCCTATATACAATGTTGATCGTGTTTATAAGTAATTGTGATTAAACGAATGCATTTTCTTCTATATTAATTTCTACATTTTTGGGGATTGTCAAAATTTGGAGGATATACACACTTATTGATCTAAAAAGTATTGCCACCACATTATTTTACCATATTCCACTTCATTAGCCATTAGTGTTGTTCTAAATTACAATAGTTTAAAAATTAATTGTTGAACATGTATTTGGTGTTTCTCTACACGCTTCAAAGTTCACAAAATTTGTACTTTACGACTTTTCTCCATTTTTACCTGATATGGACTCAAATTCAACTACATAATAGTTAATATATGCTTTAACATGACTTTTACTACTGCTTACATGTTTCAAATTTCACATAGCTTCAAATTCTGCTGCTCAATTTATACTTCATATGTTACAAGCCTTATGAAACATTACTTGAACTTCATTAACGCAGTAACCCCACTATTGTTTATAATTGAAAATAATTTTCTAATTTTAATATTCTGTTGTATGCTTTCAAAAAATTTACTAGCTTGCGCATCGTGCGGAGTTCAAACCTAGTTAATTTTGGTAACAATCTCCATCTCTACTACTAAAGAAGGATGAAAATACAAAGGGCCCCCTAATTGACGATTCCATCCATAGTATTGCAATTAGCCATCTTCTTACCATTGAATAGTAACACCCCATTCATTACTACAATGACCTTTGCGAGCCAAAAGAACTTAAATGTCATAATCCTCTCAGCTCCCCACCTTCCTTTCTCTTCCTAGATTAAGCTTTTAATTCCACCCATCACAACCAACACATCAAGCCGGTGGGAGACAAATAATGACAGGTGAAGAGACACAAAATAACTAACGATATCAATTCAATTCAATTTATGGCAAGATCCCCCCAAATCAATCTACATATATTCAATTTAGTTTTTCAACTCCCGTGTCCAATTTGTTTGTTCTCATATCTGAACTTGGAGATCTTTTTAAGGAATATTTTATTTATGTTTCTGTATACTCATAATTATTGGTTGCCACCTTATTTACTATTAATTTTTGTTTTTGTATTAATGGTAATTTGTTCGATTTGATTTGTTTGTGGTATGCAGGTTAATCAAATTTCTCTGTCTTATTTTTTAGTTTAAAATTTTTGGGGTTGGTTTAATTAGTAGTTAATCAATTGATATACAATTTATATGAGAATGTTGTTAAGTGTATACTCTTTCAATCCTTAGATTTGTGCAAAGTAAACTTGGTATATTATTGTTGTCAAACCAATATGCATGTGATCTGGATATATTTTTGGCCAACAATTGTAACTCATAATTTATTTTTTCATCACGTGGTTAAGAAATAGGCAACATTCCAACATTGATTTTTCCCCCTATTATTCTTATTTTACTCCCACAATTAAAAGAGACCATAACCATCAGTGATGTTTGTAGTTGTGAGGACAAGAATGATCATAATAAAGATCCACGAAACATTCATAGAAACAGAATGTAAAATTATATACACAATAACGATATACATGGTTCGACAACTTACTTACGTCCATGGAGAGGTTACTATTTTATTACAGTGTCTCTCAATGCTCGAGATTACATCTCTTTGCCCTGGGTCAGGATTTGCAATTTATAGATATATAAAAGTAAGATATTGAGTTGTAAAAGGACCTCAATTAACACATGGATAATTCATGGTGTCCGTGAATATATCCTTCGAGATTGTTGGTAACCAATTTGAATCTATCCATAAGTGTTCCACCGTATGTCAAATAGACGTGTGTTGTTTAAATATTCGATTTGGTCCGGGCAGCTCTTTAGGCAGATTTGACGGGTCGGCTACTCTTATGGAACTATTATAAATGGGTTCCCATAATTGCCCCTAAAATTTTTGGGCTTTGTGAATTTTGGTCAATAGTTTTTAACTGAACTAAAGGCCTATAACTTTGAAATTTTCATTCTTATAATCGGAGTGGCATTTTTGCAGATTTGATGAACTTGTGGGGGTACACTCGTCTTGAGCCAAACACCATGGCATATTTGTAACTTCTTTGAGTGAGTGAGGGTACCATCGTCCGAGCAGCTAGATGAAGCGCCAAAAATCATCTTGGGATGTCGTGTTCATCATTAGAATTGAATTTCAAATCAGAGATACATCTCCTCTGTCAGCTCAGTTCACACTGCTCTCTTCATCGTTAAGCTTTTCAAAGTTTTTCTTCTTCAACATTCTCATTCTTTTCAGAGTTTCATTAATTCTTGTAAGTATAGTTCATCTTTTCTTAGTTTTCCTCTTCTTCGAATTGTTCTCCAACTGTAGTTTGGGTTCTTTTTCTGTTGGAGAATTCGTGGCAAATCTAGATAACAAATTAGTAGCCTAATTTAGGAAAACTTATGACATTCCAGACTAGGTAAAAATTGACTATGCCCCCTTCCCAAAGATGTCCATGACATCGAAGGAAGGGACTGGATTCACACCCTTTTGATAACACAGGGGGGTTTAACATTTCCCCAAAACCTTCTGTTCCTTAGACTCTTCAAATACTTCGAAGTTGTTCCTGCCCAATGTGCCCCCAATGTTTGGAAAATAGTTAATGGGGTACATCATATAAATACATTGTATGTGATAAAATTAGGTCTTGCTGAGCTCTATTACTGCTATGTATGGTTGTGAACCAATGATGGCATTGTGTACTTGAAGACCAAGAGAGTTGATAGGGTCTTGGTGGTAAACCTTCCAGATTCTTATTAGGATTAATGGGTCCATGGGTTTATTTCTAGAAATTGGAAACATCTTCCTCTTCGTGATGACGAAAGACACCAGAGCCCTTTAATTTTAGATTTTGGGGAGGATCACATAGGTCACTTCCTATTTTCTTCAATTTACTTGCTATTTTGTTTCTCATTCTTATCCTATGACTAATATTTTTCTCCTTTCTTCTTCCTCTTCTTCTTCATCTTCCTATTAGTCATAGGATAAGAATCAGAAATAAAATAGCAATGGTAAAGAGAAAGACAAATAAAATATTCCTCTTCTTCTTATCCTATGACTAATATTTTTCTCCTTCCATTTTGAGGCTGGTTCCCTTAGGGCTAAAATATTTGAGGCTGGTTCCCTTAGGGCTAAAATATTTGAGGCTGGTTCCCTTAGGGCTAACGGTTATAGCATGGTAGGCAATGGTAAAGAGAAAGACAAACAAAATAAGATAGAATAAGAATAGAGGAGAAGAGAGAGAGAGAGAGAAAAAGAAAGAGGAATAAAATAAGAGAGGAAGAAGACCAAGAGAAAGTTAGTCTTCAAGGCTTATACAATCCTCCCCTCCCTTGTTGTTGAGACTGAGGGAAATAGCATGAGTGATATCCCTTTTTTTGCCCCCAATCTGCTAAAGGGGGTCGTGTTCACTGCTGATCGCGAGCGTTCTTCAAGATTAGGGTCATCCCAGCTCGCCCTCAAATATGCTTAGGGAATTAACCTGGTAAGTCTATTCATGCTTTCCTTGAATTATTTATCTTTTGCACTTTTCTTCTTCGTACTAACTTGTTATTCTTTATTTCTGTGTAGTTTTTGTCTGACTTCATAACCCTTCTGAATGATCACACCGATCAATCCTAAAGTAAACAATATCCAAAAGATGTTTTAGAAATTGAGAGAAAGGATTTTGCTGATGCTCGCCTGAGGTGGGAGAAGGGGAGGGAGAAGTAATCTAAGGCCTATACTGATCTTAAGGCATCCTAGAAGGTGGTGGTTGCTGAGAAGGAAAAGCTTGCCGAGGAAAATAAGGGTTTATCCGGTAAGGTTCTGAAGTTGGAGAAAGAGCTCCCTCGTGAGAAGGATAACAACTACCTTGAGGGTTTTAATAAAGCATACGATGATCCTGAGCTCCATCTTTTTTATGAAGGGAAGGCAACTATTGATACCAAAATTAGTATGCTGATGTAGACAAATAATAAGAAGACACATGTCAATCTACGTGGCACAACAGCAACGAGGAAGTTCATTCCCCCGACCAAGTCAGACTCACTCCGAGCAACAAGTATACTCCGAGGAACTCCAGCTCTCCGAGGAACTCCAATGCTCCGAGGAACTCCAACGCTCCGAGGAACTCTTGAGCGACGAGCAACTAAGGCGGTTCGAACTGCATCTCGACCGCAACATTAATTGCCAGATAATCAACAGTTCAACTATTCATTGAATGCTTATCATCTTGACGCACACGTTTGAAGAGCATTAAATGAATTACCCTTTCATATGTGTATCATTTAATGTAACACCTTTTCACGTACAGCCTAAGGGCTATAAATACCTTGTATTAACCTCATTCAAAGGGACCGGAATTTCTTGATAGAACTTGTAATCGAGAATTCCTAAACACTCAGCAATAACATAACAGTGGACGTAGGCCATTCATACAAGGCTGAACCACTTTAAAATCCTTTGTCTCATTTATTTATCTGTGATTAAATTATTAGAGTGATCTAGTTTTTTACATCAACAGATTGGCGCCGTCTGTGGGAAAGATTGTTATTATCGTTTTTCACCAAAAATCATTCATCATCAATGGCAGATAATCCGGAATCCAGTATTCGAAACGCTGGAAATGCTGGAAATCCTCTAAATCCCTCTGCACCTCCAGATCTGACTGGGATTATAACGAATCTGGCTCAAGGATAAACCGCCATGCAAGAAATAATGCGACAACTCATACAGACCCTTCATGGCGGTGCACCTGCACGTTCAGGACAACGAAGTGGTCAGAGGCAAACCTACTTACTTTCTTCATGATCCAGGCGTACTGAGTCATATCGTAATGAGGAATCTGATGATTTCTCTTATCAACCTGGGCGAACTTCGTCAATAAGGGCTACAGATACTGATCAACGTATCACTCTCTCTCCAGAAAGACCCAGTGCCTTGGAAAGACTGAGTAGGGTGTCTCCTTTCAGTCGATTAGGCCCTAGGAGGAATAGGAGTCCACCTAAGATCGTGTCAAGAAGTTTTCGACGACCATCAGATCTAAGAGAAGGATCAGCACAATCACGACCAGTTGCTCGTCAAGATAGATCTCAAGAGGCCACATCAGAACAATCAATTGCTCGAACTAATAAGCCCGAGGAAGGAAACGATGCGTGGAAGGGTTCCATTCAGCGCTTTGAGGATAGATTAGGAGAAATGGCTAAGGCGAAGAATCCCTTACAACGAACTTTTGTTCAAGGGACACCTTTTGTCCAGGCTATTGTAGGTTTTCCTACCCCATCAAAGTTTAAAGCACCAGTGGTGACCCCCAAATATGATGGAAAGACAGATCCTGTTCTACACATAGAGCAATATCAAGCTGCTGCCGACATCTATGCCGTCCCCGATGAGATGAGATGCAGAGCATTCTTGGGAACTCTTATTGGAGCTGCCCAGATATGGTACAACAATCTTCCTCAGGGTAAGATTTCAACTTTCTTTCAATTGGCCGAGTTGTTCATCGGTAATTTCTGTTTTGGAGCAAATCCAGTAAAAAGAGTAGCACACTTGTTAAGTGTTAGACAAAAATCTGGTGAGAGTACCAGAGATTACATAACTCGTTTCAATAACGAGAAGCTGGAAGTCATAGATTATGAAGAAAAGACAGCAATCACCGCCTTGATGAGTGGGTTGTTGCCTAACAAGTTTTATTACACTTTGTCTAAAGATCCACCTACAACTATGTCAGAGTTGATGGAGAAAGCGGCCAAAATCATGAATGCCGAGGAGGCTATGACTGCGAAGAAGAATATGGATAAAGAAATCAAGGTGGACGACGACAAATCCAAGAAGAAAGAGCATAAGGGCAATGGCGGTGACAAGCACTCCAAGAATAATAAAGCGTCATGGGAAGTCCTGAAGAAATTCGATAATTATAATCCTTTGAAAATGGGTATTAATCATGTCTTGGAAGAAATCAAGAATAACGAGGAAGTAAAGTGGCCAAAGAAACTGAGGTCAGACCCTGACCTAAGGAACAGGGATAAATATTGCGAGTTCCATAAGGATCACGACCATATGACCAAAAATTGCATAGCTCTTCAGAACGAGATTGAAACACTCATCCGAAGAGGGAAACTAGCAAAGTATGTTGATCGGGGAGGCAAAAGAAGAAATAATGACCGAACTAGAGAAAGGTCTAGATCTCCTCGTCGAGCAGAGGAGAAAAAGAAAAGGGATCATGAAGATGATACAGAGGATGACCCCGATCTTCCCAAGAAACCAAGGCAGCCAGAACGAGAGGTATTTTCAATACGCTTTGGATCATTTAATTGTAATGTCATTACAGGAGGAGATACAGGAGGAGGAGACCTTACTACAGAAAGAAAAGCTTACCTCGGTGAGGCCCAGGTTGCTCATACATTCAACGGATAAATTTGGCCGAAGAGGATTGCCCGAGGAAGGTAAACAAAGAGAAGCTGGTCATCGGTTTTTCAAAAAACGACCTGGCAGGTGTTCTTTACCCTCATGACGACCCTTTGGTGATCAAAATGAGGATGAAAGAAGTAGTGATTTCTTGGGTGCTGGTAGATAATGGTAGTTCGGCCGACATCATGTACTATTCATGCTTTGACAGTTTAAACTTGAAATTATCTCAATTAGAACCTTATCACAGACCTCTATTGGGTTTTGCTGGCGAGAAAGTCTTTCCACTTGGGACGATCAAGTTGGATATATTCATTGGAACTTGGCCTGCTTATCGAACAGAAAAAATACGCTTCTTTGTGATGGATAAGAATGTGCAGTCAGCTTACAACATCATCATGGGAAGAGTTGGTTTGAAGAAGTTCGAAGCAGTTCCATCTACAGTACATCAGTGTTTAAAATTCCCTACAAATTTTGGAGTGGGAGTTGTGAAAGGTGATCAGAAAGTAGCTCGGGAATGCTATTATTCGTCTGCCGAGCAAGAGGAGCTTGAAGAATCAAGGAAAAATACTACTACCTACCAGGTGGATGAAGGTACAGAAATTGAAACACTGGATCCCAGAGATGAATCCCAACTTGTAAAAGGACAGGTGGTGGAATCTACAGAAAATGTTATTCTGGACGACGAGCATCCTGAACGAGTAACCCAGATAGGTTCATCATTGGATGTTTCAATAAAACAGGAGTTGATAACTTTTTTGAGAAACAGAAGGAAAACTTTTGCATGGAGTCATGAAGACATGCCAGGAATAGATCCGAACTTGTTATGTCATGAGCTCAATGCGAATAAGGAGATCAAGCTTGTAAAGTAGAGAAGAAGAGTGTTTAGTCCCGAGAAGAATCAGGCTATACAAGAGGTGGTCGACAAGCTCCAAAAAGCACAATTTATTGAAGATGTGAAGTATCCAGACTGGTTGGCAAATGTGGTGACGGTGAAGAAGAAAAACAATAAATGGAGAATGTGTGTTGATTTCACTGATCTCAACAAGGCCTGCCCAAAGGATCACTTTCCATTGCCCAGAATTGATCAATTAGTGGATGCTACCTCGGGACACGAGCTGCTCAGCTTCATGGACGCTTACTCTGGTTACAACCAGATCAAAATGAAATCTGAAGACAGGGAAAGCACGTCTTTTATTACCCCTAGGGGAACTTATTGTTATAATGTTATGCCTTTTGGTTTGAAAAATGCAGGTGCGACATATCAGCGGCTGATGAACAAGGTTTTTGCCGAACAAATCAGTTGCAATATGGAAGTCTATGTCGACGATATGCTGACAAAGAGCAAAAAAGCTGCTGATCATCTAGTTGACTTGGGTCAGACCTTTGATCAATTGGATAAATACCAAATGAAGCTCAATCCGACGAAGTGCACCTTTGGAGTACGAGAAGGAATGTTTCTCGGGTACATCGTCAACCAACGAGGTATTGAGGCAAATCCAGCAAAGATCAAAGCTTTCTTAGGGTTACGATCTCCAACGACGAAGAAAAAGGTGCAGAGTCTTACGGGACGAGTTGCAGCGCTCAACAGATTTGTATCCCGAGCAACGGATATATGCTTTCCATTCTTTAAAACACTTCAAAAAACTTTCGAGTGGAATGATGAATGTGAAAAAGCGTTTCAAGACTTGAAGAGATATTTGGGAGCACCTCCACTATTGTCCAGACCAGTAATGGGAGAAAAGTTGTACTTGTACCTGGCAGTCTCAGAGAATGCAATCAGCTCGGCATTGATCAGATTGGAGAATGGAGTCCAGAGGCCCATTTATTACACAAGTAAGGCTTTTCGAGGTGCAGAGATCAGGTACCCAAAGCTGGAAAAATTGGCATTGGCATTAATTGAAGCAAGTAGAAGAATGAGGCCTTATTTCAAGGCCCATACCATCGTCGTGTATACCGACATGCCATTGAGACAAGCCCTTCATAAGCCAAAAAAATCAGGGAGACTGATGTATTGGGCAATAGAGCTCGGTGAATATGATATTGTGTATGAACCCAGATCATCATTAAAAGGGCAGGCTGTAGCAGACTTTATAGCAGAATTTACATATCCTGATACCCCCGAGGAACAAAAGTTGCTCGCTGACCAACCTGTGGATGTTACAGGATCAACATACATAAGTCCAGATCAACTCCGGTTGGTAAAAGGGCTTGTGGATGTAGAAAATCATCAAATTCAAACCCAGACCAACTCCGGTTGGTAAAAGGGCGAGAAGAGATGGTCGACGAAGAGCGAAAAATACCATGGAAGGATGAAAGTAAACAACAGATATTTCACCGAAGAACTCTGTCAGACAAGAAATTTGAAGACGAATTACCTATATGGAGGTTATACGTAGATGGCTCATCTTACACTGCATGATGTGGCGCTGGAATAGTTCTGAGCACTCCAGACGAGATCGACGTGGAATACGCCATGCGATTCCAATTCAAAGCTTCCAATAATGAGGCTGAGTATGAAGCCTTGATAGCAGGTCTTAATTTAGCAAATCTTATGGAAGCGCAACAAGTGATGGTATTCAGTGATTCTCAATTAATTGTGAATCAGATGATGGGAACATACGCAGTTAAAGGAGAATTAATGGTCAAGTATCATGCAAAGGCGATGGAGTTGTTGGCAGAATTTGATGCCATTCAGTTGATCAGAATACCAAGAATGGAGAATGCACAAGCAGACGCATTGGCCCGACTAGCATCAGCTACTCGTACCGAGCTGCGAAGAACGATACCAATTGAAGTATTAGAAGCTCGGAGCATAGATGAAGACCTGAAGATGAATGTTATTACCCTTGATTTAGAACCATCTTGGATGGATCCCATCAGGGCATATATTGAGGAGGGAGAATTGCCGGAGGATAAGATCGCTGCCAAGAAATTGAAGTTTAAAGCTGCTCGGTATGTACTAACTAATGGTGTTTTGTATAGACGAGGAATTATGGCAGGTTTGCAAAGATGTGTGCATCCCTCCGAGGTTAAGGAATTGATTGAAGAGATCCATGAAGGATCCTGTGGAGCCCATGTAGCAGGTCGAACACTTTTGCAAAGGGTGATGACACAAGGATACTACTGGCCAACGATGAGGGCTGATTGTATAGCCTATCCTAAGAGATGTGATAAATGCCAACGTTTTTCCTCCATCCGACGAACTCCACAAGTATTGTTGACACCCATAACTTCCCCTTGGCCATTTTCCATGTGGGGAATTGATTTGGTTGGACCACTGCCAACCACCCAAGGAAGATTCAAGTACCTCGCCGTCGCAGTAGATTATTTTACTAAGTGGGTAGAAGCTGAACCCCTTATCGATATGACATACGAGAAGGTATACCAGTTTGTTTGGAAGAATATCATTTATCGATATTGTCTCCCTCATGCCTTCATCACAGACCATGGAACACAATTCGACAACGAGGAGTTTGCTGCCTATTGTCAACAATCAAACATCCTGAAGACCCATTCAGTACCAGGTCATCCTCAAAGCAATGGACAGACAGAGGTAACGAACAGAACACTGCTAAATGGTTTGAAGAAGAGGCTAAGTGAAGCTAAATCTAACTGGATTAATGAGCTACAATCAGTAATGTGGGCTTACCGAATAACTCCCCGAGCAGCGACTGGAGAATCACCATATATGCTGGCATTTGGAAGTGAGGCTGTAATACCTGCCGAGTTGGGTCTACCAACACACAGAGTGCTGAATTTCAATTCCCCGGTCAGTGACTTGATGAGAAGACTGGATTTGGATATGCTCGAGGAGGTTAGAGAAGAGGCAGCCATTAGGAATGCTGCTTATCAACAACGAACAGCTCTGCTTTACAACAAGAGGGTGAAGAAATGCGATTTAAAAGAAGGAGATTATGTGCTAAAGAAGGTCATTCAGAAGCACAATAAATTGGAAGCAAACTGGCATGGACCTTACCGAGTTACAGAAGTTGTTCGACCAGGAACTTATCGAATAGCAACTCTAGAAGGAAAGGAATTTAAGAATGCATGGAATGCTGAACACCTACGCAAGTATTATCAGTGATTTTAAATGTAAAGCAGTTCCATCAATATGAATAAAACGATGATATTTCACAATCTTTTCTCCTTTTATAGAAAGTTTTTCGGGGAATACTAGTGTGTTTAACACTACGCTGCTCAGCAGTAAAAAGAAGACGATAGTTCAAACCCACGACCAACTCCGGTTGGTAAAAGGGCGAGAACAAACTATACTCCTTTGGTTAGGAGGTGTACACTAGTGTGACCAACTAAGGTTGGTAAAAGATCTAGTGGACATGATAGTTCAGACCCACGACTAACTCCGATTGGTAAAAGGGCGAGAACAAACTATACTCCTTTGGTTAGGAGGCGTACACTAACGTGACCAACTCAGGTTGGTAAAAGAGCTAGTGGACATGATAGTTCAGACCTACAACCAACTCCGGTTGGTAAAAGGGCGAGAACAAAAGATGATCGACGAAAGACCAATCTCGGTTGATTAGGAAGTAAGATATTATCTCAAATGCCAACTTATGTTGGTCGGGAAGTAAGTTCATTACATAAAAGTTCCTCGAAGAACAAATATTCCAAACTGAACCAAGTATAGTTGGTCGGGGATAAAAACCCACTAACTGTAGTTGGTCGACGAGGAAAAATCATCGACCTTGGTTGGTCGGGCACATTTTATGAAAAAGACAAAATTTACCAAGTATAGCTGGTCGGGGATAAAAACCCATTAACTATAATTGGTCGACGAACACAATTTGACAACCTTGGTTGGTTGCAGAAATTTTTAACATTTTTATACTCATTACTTTATTATTAAGTGATCGAGCAACATTACTAATACTTGTAATTTTTTTATTACTAAGTTGGTCGAGGAACCACACAATACTGTTATGCAAGCACAAATATAAAGTGTTTGACAAGCACAAAACAATCGCAATACAAATTTGCAAACATAAAATGAAATTCTTTCATTAAAATTCAAAACAAATTACAAATTACATGTGTACTAACTATTACATTGAGATCCCTACTCTATTGGTTTCTTTCTCTTAGCTTTTGAAACAGGCTCCTCGCCAGCAGGAGGATCTTCCAAGCAAAGAGGAGAATTAATGAACTTAACATCTCGGAGCATTCTGACATTCATTACTGAAGGAGTATCCAATAGATGCTCGGGACGAGATACTTCGATCTGAGAGTGAAGATTATAGTCGCCAAGGTATTTTGCAATTAAGCTCCGAGGAATGGCACGAGCTGGGATCCATTCCATGTCCAAGTTATACGGTGGCACTGGCAAGTCAAGAACCCCGGGATCATAATAATCCCACAGGTAGTGCCCCTGTTCGAGCTTCATCACGCCCAAGGCATTCAGCCAACCTTGCTTGTAACCCTCGTTATTGGCATTCTGGATACGATCATCTAAGTGAAATAATGCTTCATTGTATCCAGCCATCCAGAACTCCCTGGGCTGTTTATTAAATTGAAATGTCAACTTTTCAAGCTTCTCATAAAAGTTTCTGGCAAGAGCATCTTTATTATCCAGAGCAGATTTTGTCGATGCAAGTTGATCCTCCAGAGTTTGGATTTTCTTGGACATTTCAGACAAAGCCCGATCTTTTGCATTCAATTGGTACGCTTGAGTTTCCAATGTTGACAGAGTACGAGCTTCTTCAATACTACGAGGAGTTCTTGATCGACCCCGAGCAGGTGGAGTACTTCGTTCCTCGATAACATCCTGGGCAACTCTTCCTCGCCCATGAGAACCTCTTCCTCGTCCCCGAGTAGAAGTAGAAGTACCAGACCTTCTCAGGATATCCAACTCTTGCCTTAATTTGGCATTCTCAACCTCTAAGAAGGAAAATCCCTCATCAGTCACTGGGATTACCGCTGTTGAAGAAGAGGCTGCAGACTTATATTGTGCTAGCTCTTTCTGCAAATTATTATTCTCTTACTCCAGCAGTTCAACAATTTGTCTACAAGCTTCAACTTCTCCCTATAAGGTCCTCTCCCTGACATCATACCCAGTAAGGAGTTTGTCATAACCCTTCTCGGCAGAAAACTGTTGATACTTCTTTTCATACCCCTCATACAACAAGGCATTTGATTCCTTGTACTGAGTCTGAAGATCTTCTAAAGTATATTGAAGCTCCTCGATCATGTCATAATAAGCCACGTTGTTGGCTACAACACGATCAAGAAGACATTTCAAGTATTGATATGCCTCCACTGCTTGGTCTGAAGCATCATGACCAAGGATATCAGCAATTTCTGATGCACTCAGGTCAGTATGGCCAGCTTTAAAATATTCATGGCATTGCTGCATCAGTTTTGTATCATTGGCAGACAACAATTCCATTCTAGTCATAAACTAATAAAGAAGAGAAGGCAAGAGTTAATAAAAGAAGAAGACAGAGCATCAACAATGTAGAAGAACAGAAAGATGTGATTTTATTACATCATCAAAAAGAGTACATCGTTCAGAATACAAAGTACAAGTAAAAGGAAAATAAAAGAGAATACCGAACAACTTCACACCTTTTCCTTGTCTCCCAAGACTTTCTCGGGAGGCTGGGACGAGGAGCTTGGTTGCTCGGTGGGAATAACGATTTGGTTGGCAGAAGTTGGGACTTGTTCAGGAGGAGCAGGCAAGGAAGAAATCTCCTCGGTGGCTGTCTGATTGGGTTGTGGAACAAGGACTTGATCACCCACTATCACTGAAGACTCCTCGGATGCAGCTTCATCCTCTTCTTCATCTTCAATAGCTGGAGGAGGACCAGGGAGATGTTGTTGAAATAGTTCAGAATCCTCGCTGACCTTCAGTTCCTGCAGGGCAGCAACCCAACCATCTCGAAAGTATTTCAAACTTCCATACTTGACCTGGGTCATCATTGCCGCTACCCCCTATCCCATCCTTTGTCCCAACCAGTTCGAAAGGATTTCTTCACAACCGCCTCCGAGGAGAGCTTCTCGGATAGAAGATCCTCGGTGGCTTTCAATTTGGCCTCCACCTCCTCCTTCTGGCGATTTACTTCTCGTAGAAGGGTCAGCTCTTCCTCGACCGATTTCAACTTATTCTCAAGCTTCCCAAAGCTTGTGAGCTTCTCGGCATATTTTTTATTCTCTCTCTCTAAATCCTTCACTTTATTGCCCAACTGTACCTTCTCTACGTCAGACGCAGTCAACTTCTTTTCCCATTCACCCCTATCCTAATCGTATTTTTGACGGGATTCCTTCAGAGATTGGGCTAAACCCTGGAAATCATCCTCTACTCCGGACGAGGAGCTTGAAGCCTTGAGCGCTTCATCTTTCTTCACTATGGTGTTAAAGCAACTCACCAGCTGAAAAAGAAGGTAATGAAAAGTCAGTGCCGAGATACATATATTGACTGAAAGAAAGAAAAAATTCAGGATAAGAGAAACTTACTGAAGCAATGTGACGAGTAGCTAGGGATGTCAGCATATCCCTAGACATGTTTTCTTCAATTCCTTGGACTTAAGGAATAGTCCAAGTCTTTACCGAGCTCATTGCAGAACTCGAGGGAATAATGGTTGGAACACTAGTTCCACTAGCTTGGAGCTGAGGACTGGTTTCAAAAAAACTGACCGAGGAGGATTTCTTCAATCTCCTCAGTGGTACTTCAACAGTTTCAGCCAAAGAACCTTTGGTGGGGGAAATGGTGACCACTTCCACAGAAGTACTTTTCTTGATCGGAGCCATTGGAGGCTTCTCGGCAGCCTTCTGAGCAGCAACAGAAGGAACAACATCCACTTTCTTTATCCCCTTTGGGACTTCAGCCTTGTTTCTTTTTCCATCCCCGGCAGAGGAAGTCTCCTCGAAGATAGCAGGAACTCTTCTCTTGCCCATCTTCTGACTTAGAGGAATGTGAGATTCTGGTGAAGATTCCTTAGAAGCTGGCAATGGGTCACTAATGCTGACCACAGGACGAGCAGTAAAGGATGATGTGTAGCTCCTGTACTGCAGCAAATATGAAGTAGACCTGATGTGATCGTCTGCAACTCTTCGATGCAAATTCCAGATATGTTTCAAATGTTTAATATTTACTTCTGATTCCTTTGGAGTTTTTCTCTTACTGTTAACTGCAAACAAATACATAGTGAAATATCAGTCATACATTTTGTCAAACACAATGAAATCGTAATTTCAAAAATAAAATAAGATGAAAATAACCTATCCCATTTCCATATGGGGGACATCTGGGACCCTCATATACTGCATCTCCAACCAACGGGGCATGTTGCCAATTTTTTATAACTACCCCATGTTCAAAATAATCCCTGTTTGCATCAGGGAGGTTGACTACTAAGGCCCTATTCAAAAACCTTGTTTTTAAATAAAAAACATTGTCTAAAACAACCCATCTGTAACAATACATAATCTCAGGAATTCCTATACGAGTTCCATGATTTTGATTTAACCTATGTACCCCATTAACTATTCTCCATGTGTTGGGGACTAATTTTACAGGGACAACATCGAAATACTGACAGAACTCTAGACACAAAGGGTTTGGTGGAAAAGAAAATCCACATTCAGCAATAAAGAGTCTAGGGAACCAATGTCCCTCAGCCGAATTAAAATAAGTTGAAGGCTCAGAAAGACCCTCCAAAGTTACCCAAGAAGGAATAGAGAAGTCAGAACGGAACTTCTCAAGAGATTCGATAATATAAACCATGGTGAATAAAAAGAAATGAAGAAGAAGGAAGAAAATCTTACAGGAAAGAGGAGAGCTATTGACAAACAAACGAAGGAAGGGATGAACGCACAGGAGAGAGAGAAGCTATAGAAAACTCGAAAGCAGAAATTAAAAAGGTAGAAGACGATGGGATTGCCTCTGAAGCTTAAATACTTTGCCTTGGGAAACGGCGAAAGAAATGATTACAAAAAAGAAACTATTACGCTACCGGCGGCTAAAAGGACAAAAAGGGCACGAAGATCGAAGCGCTTATAAAAATGCAAAAAGGCGGATTCTGCGAATTTGGAAGGAAATTCAAATACGAAGAAAAGGCTCCTAAAACCCAGGAAGGTCATTTAACATTGCCATATACCGAGAAATAATGTTCCATACTCCTCAAAGTTCGAAATATGAAACATTGGGGGCTTCTGTTGATACCAAAATTAGTATGCTGATGTAGACAAATAATAAGAAGACATGTGTCAATCTACGTGGCACAATAGCAACGAGGAAGTTCATTCCCCCGACCAAGTCAGACTCACTCCGAGCAACAAGTATACTCCGAGGAACTCCAGCTCTCCGAGGAACTCCAATGCTCCGAGGAACTCCAACGCTCCGAGGAACTCTTGAACGACGAGCAACTAAGGCGGTTCAAACTGCATCTCTACCGCAGCATTAATTGCCAGATAATCAACAGTTCAACTATTCATTGAATGCTTATCATCTTGACGCACACGTTTGAAGAGAATTAAATAAATTACCCCTTCATATGTGTATCATTTAATGTAACACCTTTTCACGTACAGCCTAAGGGCTATAAATACCTTGTATCACCCTCATTCAAAGGGACCGGAATTTCTTGATAGAACTTGTAATCGAGAATTCCTAAACACTCAGCAATAACATAACAGTGGACGTAGGCCATTCATACAAGGCTGAACCACTTTAAAATCCTTTGTCTCATTTATTTATCTGTGATTAAATTATTAGAGTGATCTAGTTTTTTACATCAACAAAGCCTTTAAGAAAGGCTAGGACCAAGCCTTGAAAGTTATGGGGGCTCCTGCTAACTCTGAAATCTTTGGCCTTCATTCTTATGTGCTCGAACCATTTATAGAGGAAAATGAGGGTGTTAGTCAACCTGTCGGCCATGCTGAGGACGTGCCTGCTGAGGTCGACGTGGACATTGGCCAGGACCAGAGGTCTGTTGAGGCTATTATTAAAGTTGAGAAGGTGAACGGACAGGGCATCTAGATTAAGAGTTTCTTTCTGCACTACTTTTGAAGCCTTGTAACTTTCTTCTTGATTTGACTGTACTGGACTTTGGACTTCCCTTTATTAATGAATGAAAGAGAAATTCTTTGCTCATGTTAACTTGCTCCCTCCATGTATAATGATATTTACTTATGGTTTTACTTGTGTTATTTGTAGTTTGAAGATGACCATCCATGGTTTGGGATGATCCTTAGGCCCAATATTAGTATGAAAGATCACAAGGCATTTATGAAGGTCTGCAAGTCTCTGAGGGCGAGGATACAAAAATACAAGAATTAGTTTGAGCTGGTCACCAAGTTGAAGGATGATATTCAAGCCATAGAGGATAACGGAGGTTATGTTCAGGATGAGGTAAATTCTCTGAGGGCCAAACTCATGGAGACCACTGAAGTAAGCTAAGTAAGTGAAGTGGTCGAGGCTGAGAATGAACCTTTGAGGAAAGAGGTTGCCAGGTTAAAAGCAGCTGTAGTTGGGCTCCAGAAGGATGTCACAAGGTTGAGGCATTCATTCAAAATGGGACCTCGAGAAGCATGGATAAATGATTTTAATTCAGGCTGGGTAGATAACCTAGCAAGGCTCAAGGAGGCATAGGAAGTTTCCTTTACTCGTGGGTGGATGAGAACCCTTAAGGAGGTTAAGACACCCAAGGAGTCCAAACTGTGTACAAGTATCAAGTCGAGTGTGCGGCTTACCACCATAACCCTTTCTCGAAGGATGATAAGTGGATCCCGACTGATGTTATCCATCCTAACTCTTGGAACAAGACCTTAAAGATGATATAGAAGAGCTCACTCCTAAACCAGATGATGGTAAAAGAGCGCTTGTCACCATCTTGGGCCATCGAGTCATTATGTATTTTTATCATGATGTAATTGTAATTACCAAATTTTGTCAATACAAATCTTAATGTATTAACCGTTTCTATATTTTGACCATGTGCTGCCTAAATATGAGTTAATAATTATCGCTTATATTTGAACTGGAAAGAGTCGTTGGTCGTTAGTTACTTAAAAACTTTGTCGACCAAGAAATATTATTTGACCATCTTAGGACTTTCGCTATTTAAATGGGCTAGTACTTAGGTTGATCATTTTGGGTTTTTCAATCGACTAATGGATATTAAGAACAAGTATTAACCATTTGCGATAATGTGTTTGAACATTCTCCCAGTCCAATATGACTTAGCAACATCATTCCATCTACTTTACCCTTTAGGATATGTCGTTACACTCCCTTATGCCTAAGTGAGATGATTGCGAGAATGTACCTAGTCAACGGGTCATCATCCTGAGCAGGATTTTTGCAACCAATAGAGTTGGCGACCAACTTGAGTTGGCTTTATTTCCTAAGGATCCCCTGTAGGGATTTTATTATTACCGGGGTAACTCATGAGGTCCATCGTATTTGCAATAAAGACCCGAGGGTTATAGTAATTGAAATACTTTTAGTAACTTGTTATAATTACTGTGAACCCTGCTCGGCACGTCAGATTTCTTGATTGAAACAAGTTGAACAACTTACTGTAATCCCCAGGAGTTCTGCTATGCATAAGGGAGCTATCATTTGGAAAGGGTGCATAATACTGAGATGCGATCAAGAAATTCTAAGCAACTAATATATTATCAAAGTACGAGGGCTATAACCTTTATTTATTGAATAATAACTTGAAAGCGACTTAAGTTTAAACTAAATGTTCTAACAAAAGATAAATAAGAATAAAAGTAGAACTTCTTGAGGTTGGTCGTGTTTCATGCTCTTGGTATCTCCCCGCCCTCCAGCGTTTCCAAGTGATATGATCCTTGAAGGTCATCCTTTATCACCCTAATAGGACCTTCCCAGTTTGGTCACATCTTGCCATCTGATGATTTTATGAAAATGTCGAGGACTTTCCTTATTACACAATCCCCTACCAAAAACTTCTTCGAATTGACTTTCTTGTTGTATTTCTTAGCCAGTTGTTGTTGATAAATAGCCAACTTGATTATGGCCACTTTTCTTCGCTCGTCTGCTAAGTCAAGTTTAATGCATAATGCATCATCATTATAGCCATGGTCGACCAAGGTGGTTCTCATAGTAGGGAGACTTGCTTCTAGTGAATGATAGTTTCCATTCCATAAGTGAGCGCGAAGGGTGTTTCCTTAGTTGGTCTCCAAGAGTGGTGTGGTAAGCCAATAGAACATGGGGGAGCTCATCCGCCCCGGCACCCTTGGAACTTTCCAACATTTTATTTAGTCCATCAAGTATGGTCTTGTTGGAAGCTTCCACCTGACTGTTACTTTGGGTATACGCAAAAGAACTGAAGTGGTGCTTAATGCCATGCTCATCACGGAAACTTTGAAAGAATATGCTTTCAAATTGAATGTCATTAATTGTAATGACAGTCCTTGATTTCCTAAAACATGTTATAATGCTCTTCTAGATGAACCTGGTCATGTCAGTATCGTGAATGTTCGCTAGTGGTTTCACCTCTACCCATTTGGTGGAGTAATCTGTGCCGACCAGCAGATACTTATGATTTACAGGTAATAGGAAGTGGTCCCACGATATCTAATCCTTATTGGAGAAATAGCAATGGGATTGTTAGATATTTCAGGTCGCTAATATGCTAGTGGACCATAGGAGTGTTCTTTTGGCATTTTTCACATTTGCGAACATAGGCGCCTGCATCCTTTTTCATGTGGGGTCAATATTATCCTTCTTTAATTACTCGAAATGCCAATGACCTCCCTCCAGTGTGACTCCCACAAATACCATCGTGAAGTCCTCTAAGTACTTGCTCGATGTCTTGTGGGTGAACGCACTAGAGGCAAGGGCATGTGAATGACTTTTTGTAGAGTTTCCTTCCTAGGGAGAGGTAAAAATGAGTAGCTTTCACCCTTAATTGATGATCCAATCTCTTATCGTTAGGTAATATATCGCTCCGTAGTTAGGCGGCGATGGGATCCATTCGATAGGGGGCCTTTTACGTGAGGATGACTTTTTTGGCTATGACCTTCGGGTCAATACTTGGCTATGAGAGGAACTCTATCTGGATGGTTCTTCTTAGATCAGAGTCCACTGCTGAGCTCAGGATCGCTAAGGCATCTGCGTGATTATTCTGTCCCCGAGGGAACTATTGATTGTCCACCTTTTCAAATCTTGCCATAAGTACTCTAACCATGACGAGGTAGGCTACCATTCTATCATATTTTTCATTAAAGTCCCCACTCACTTGCTTAGAGACCAGTTTGGAGTTGTTGAATACGTGGCGATACTTTTCCCCTAGCAATTGGGCCTTGCGCAGGCCAGTGATCAATGCTTAATATTCAACTTCGTTGTTGGAGGCCGCAAATCCCAATATGCTTCCCTGTTCGATAATAGTGTCTTCCGGTGTGATGAGGATGATTCCTACCCCTGTCCCCTTAGAATTGGAGGATTCATCAACGTATAGGGTTCATTCCTTAGACCGTGCTTCCTTATTTGTCGACTGATCCATTTATTATTGGTTAAGAGTTTGGTACCCCGTAAATTCAGTGATAAAGTCTTCCAATACTTGTCCTTTGATTGCTATTCTTAGTTGTAAGTGGATATCAAATCTGCTGAGTTCCACCAACCACTTTGAGAGTCGTTCAGAGAGGTCGACTTTTCGAAGTACAACTTAAGAGGGTATGAAATGATCAGTATTATTGAATGAGTTTTGAAGTAATGTTTCAGCTTTCTTGAGGCGACCACCAGTGCATTGGCAAGCTTCTCCAGGGCTAAGTAAGGTTGTTCTGCGTCCAGAAGTGTCTTTCTAGCATAATTAATAGGGTGATGTCCTCCCTCCTTCTCACACACCAGAGCCGAGCATACAAAGTGGTTTGATACTAAAAGGTATAGATACATTAGGTCTCTATCTTCTAGAATTACCACCGGGGACGATTTGCTAAGGTAGGATTTGATCTCCTCTAAAGCTCTTGAACAATCGTCATTCCATATGAAACCTTTATCCTTTTAAAGGAGCTGGAAGAATGGCCGACAACATTTCGAAGACTTTAAGATGAAGCAATTGAGCATCGCGAGCATACCAGTGAGCTTTTGAACATATCACAATGTCTGTGGAGGCTAGACCCTGGTAATCGCATCGATCTGATCTAGTTTGGCGTAAATTCCTCTTTTCCTGACCAAATAGCCTAGAAACTTTTCTAATTGGACACCAAATGAATACTTACTTGCATTAAGTTTCATCTGGTATTTCCTGATGATCTCAAAGTTTCAGGGTAAGTTCGCGAGGTGGTTTCCCTTATTCTTACTCTTGACTAACATATCGTCGATGTAGACCTTTGTTGTGTGTCCCATCTATTTTTTGAACATCTTAGTGACTAACCTATGATAAGTTACCCTGAATTCTTTAGGCCAAATGACATAACCTTGTAACATTATAATCCAATGAGGGTTATGAAGGACGTTTTGTTCAAGTCGGAGACAAATAATATAATTTGATGGTACCTTAAATAGGCATCCAGAAAACTCATCCTTTCATGTTTTGTCATAGCGTCAACTAACTGATCAATTTTAGGCAGTGAGAAGCTGTCTTTAAGACATGCTCTGTTGAGATCTGTGAAATAAATACAGATACTCTAACTGCTATTGCTCTTTCATACCACTACTAGATTGGATAGCCATTTGGGAATGAATCCTGCATCCAACATCTTCCCCACTTTATTCTCCTTTACTTTAGCCTTCTCGGGGGATATTAGGCGAGCCTTTTGAGTGATCGACTTGAAGGTCGAATCAATGTGCAGGCAATGGAAAACTGTGTTAGGATCAATCCCTAGAAAATTATATGGTTCCCAAGAGAAAACATCTACATTGCTTCTCAAGAAGGTAATCAATTCTTTCTTTTCGTGATCAACGAGTGTAGTTTTGATCATAAACTTTATCTCTAAAAAGTTATCATCGACTCCAGGTTCTTCCAGGCTTTCAACTATCCTGACTATCCTGTCAACGGGGTGTACCCTGGTATCCTCCACCCCTAGTCGGCCATACCATAATTTCTATTTAGAGGGTGTATCCCCCTTCTGGTCTTCCTCTTGAGCATCTTTTGTTTCCTTTTTCTTCTCCTTCCTCAGGTGGATGTCCGCAATGAAGCACTTCTTGGCAGTGGCCTGGACACCACAAATTTTGACCACACCTCTATTTGTGACACACTTAAACTTTTAATAATAGGTATATGGTACGAACCTCATGGCATGCAACCAGCCTCTCCTCAAAATGGCATGATATAGTGACTCTATTTCCACCACTAAGAACTCAATCAACTTCAAGATGTTTCCTTCTCTGATTGGTAGGACTATCTTTCCCAGCATCATTGTAATTTTCCCTATAAAGTCGACCAACGTAATTGTGATCTCCTTGAGGTCGGCTAGGTTGAGCTTTAGCTTGTGGAATAATTTTAAGTACATCACCTTTGATGAGCTTCCCTAATCCATAAGTAACTTGTCGAAATCCTAATTTATAATTCTGAAGGTTATTTCCAGTGCATCATGATGTGAGGTTCTCACTCCGACCAAATCTTCTTCAGAAAAGAAGATGTGTTTGGTGTAGTCGACGTCCTTTGGTAGCCGACGCTTGCCAACTTGGCTTTTAGCAGGGTCAATTTGAAATGCTTCCACGACAGCAGTAACCATTTTTATCTCTATTTGAACATCATTCCCTTGGATCTGCTTCAGGTCTGATGACCCATGGATCACCGTGAACTCTTATCGCATGTCATCATCAATGACGTTTTCCAGCTTCTGATCGCCATTGGTTGCAACCTTATCTGTTTTCTTATCTATCTACTCATTGAGATGCCTAACTTGGGCTAACTCTTTCAAGTGTGACTTCAGAGCCTTTTAATTTTCAGTCATGTGGCCACCCTCCTTGTAAAATGCGCATCTCAGCGCATTATTCCTTTTTGTGGAGTTACCACCCATCTTTTTGGGCCACTTGATGAACAGTTGATCTTTGATCTTGATCAAGATCTTATAAATAGGTTCTTTAAAAATCGTGTCAATAACTTAAAACGCCTTTAAGGGATCAACCTTGCTCTCATTCTTAGAGCCGAACTTTCCTCCGTTCTTATTCCCTTTCTTTAGAGTATCACTTTTTTCTCCTCCTTTGGTTACCTTTGCTCGATCGTTGTCCCCTGCATAAGAGTGAACCACGTCTTCCACTTTAGTGTATTTCTAATACGAGCCATGAGATCGTCAATAGTGCTGACTTCTTTTTTAGTCAGGGACTGGTATAACAATAATGTGGTCAACAAACCAATATTGAAGGATGCAATGATCTCTTGCTCTGAGAAATCCTCAAATTCATTGAAGACCTCCCAATACATCTCGACATAATCTCGAAGGCTCTATTGTGGCTTTTTTTTGTCGTGATCAGTGCATCCATTCGCTTGGGATGGGAGCTGTTGGTTGTGAAGCGAGTAGTAAAAGCCTCTACTAGGGCCTTAAAGTTACTGATCGACCTGTGAGGTAGCTTTTTAAACCACTTCTATGCTATGTCATGTAGGCTGAAAGGAAAAATTTAACACATCAATGCATCGTTGCGGTTCCATAAGGTCAGTGCTTGCCTATATTACCGAACATTGTCTATGAGATCTGTCTTTCCATCATAAATTTTGAACGTGGGAATGACAAACTTCTTTGAGGGTTCCTCTTTTTAGATCACCCATGAAAAAATAGATTTCATCTAGGTATTAAGAGCTCTCCTAGCTATCTCCCTAGTAGACCTGGATTCTCGATGGGCTGGATGTTGGTCCATTTCTCTACAAACTAAAATTTTGATATCTTCATTCTATCGATAATTGATCTTATGGCACCTCTCTAATTGCCCACACTCTGATTGACCATGCTTTGATTTGCCATGTTCAGTTCTAACCTGGCCATGCATGGAGCTCCTCCTTTGGTTGTAAGTATTAATCGCCTGAGAACTAAGAGTCCTATCATGATGTTTCCTTATGTCTGTATAGATATCTCTCTCTATTCTTTCAAGTTGCCTTTAAAGGTGAGAATTCTCTTCCACCTGGAGGTGTGTAGCCTCCTCTTATTCTCAAAGCCTGACTTCATAAATGTTTACCAACCTGAAGATTTACGTAGACCTAGGTGGTCTTTGACTTTCTTCAGAAGGCTACCTTTCTTGGAAAAACCTGGGATTTGTGTAGTGGAAATTTTTTGACCCGACCTTAGGTGCGACTGGGTCTTCTTGCACATTGCCAACTTGAGGAATGTTGCTTCTGTGGTGAGACATCACGAGCTTTCAGTTGATGAATGTTTTTGTAGGAATAGTAATCGATTTCCACAGACGGTGCCAATTGTGAGTACATGAATTATCACAATAAAGATCCACAAAACAATTACAAAAACGAAATGTAAAATTACACACATAACAATGATATACTTGGTTCGTCAACTTCACTATGTCCACTGAGAGGTTACTATTTTATTATAGTGTATCTCAGTGCTCGAGATTACATTCATTTGCCTCATGTCAACGTTTATAATTTATAGATGTATAAAAGTAAGAGATTGAGTTATACAAGGAACTCAATTAACACATGGATAGTTCTTGGTATCCCTGAATATCTCCTCCGAGATTGTTGGTAAGCAATTTCAATGTATCTATAAGTGTTCCAGCGTATGTCAAATACACGTGTGTTAATTAAATATCTGATTTGGGCCGAACAACTCTTTAGGCAGATTGGGATGGTCGGCTGCTCTCATGGACCATAATAATGGGTCCATATAGTAGTAATGCCTCCAAACTTCTCAATTGTAAATTCATCTAAACTCTTGGAACACTTCAAGTGTAAAATCTATATAAATATTATATAACGCTAGACTAGAGTATATTTTTGCTCATTATAGCTCATTCATGGGTCACTCTCTCCTTATGATGTGTAGTTTTTGTTTATGAGTTATGCAAAAATACTATGGAGCTGAACCAAAGATATTTTTATACGTCTTATCGCTCATAAACCTCCTTTTTAAACCTCTAACTGACTACGACTCTCTATTTAAAAAATAAAGGTCGTACCCAATGCACAAGGCTCACACTTAACTGCTGGGTCTGGGAGAGGAAAATGTTGACTGGTCTTATCCCCCGTATATGGAGAGGCTTCTCCAATGTCTCGAACCCAAGACCAACCGTAGCTTGGGAAATGGCACTTGACATCGCACCAAGGTATGACCTCTTATGACTCTATATTTGTCTCTCCATAAATGCCATTTCCCCTATCCTCTCCCTACCAGTCTCTCTTTCATCTTATTATCTCTCATCGAAAACATTAACTCACCATTTCCTCCGTTACAAGTCTCAAAAAATAGCCCACAGCTATCTCGAAAGAACTGCCTCACTACACTGATTTCATATGAAATATCTGGTATAGTGATAGTCAGATAATTCAGCTTCCCAACTAGTCGACGATATTTGCTAGGGTATTTAAATAACTCTCCTTCATCCTTTAGTTTCTGATTTGGGTCAATAGGAGTGTCGACAGGATGAGCGCCCAATAGGCCCGTTTCATCTAACAAATCAAGTACATACTTCCTATGAGATAAGTGAATTCCTGTTCGAAACATTGAAGCTGTAAAAACTTGATTGGCCATTTCTTTCTTTATGACGATGATGCGAGTCTTCCTTTCGAGGTGGTCCTGGGTAGCGAAGCTGCAGCTCTTTAGTCAACACCTTTTGGGGAGGATTTCTGGGCAATCTTTTAAGTGTACGACTCAAGCCTTCGGTGGTAAAGTGTTATGTTATAAAATGATATCCTCTCACTTTCTACAACGAGAAGTGTTAAATGTATTGTTTAATCATTGATTAACAACGGTGGTGTTAATGGTTCAAAGACTATAGAAATCGATGGTAATTATTGTAGATTATAACCAACTCTAAAGCAAAAGTGTTAACATTTGAATTGTAAAATTTGGGTACTTCATTTTAGAGCTTGTATATACAAGCGATTTATATGCATATCTCTTCTTTTGGTTCAAATTGTGTTTGTTACTTCTATATGGTTTGTTTGATTGGTATTGTGTTATTTGGTACGACACACATAAGTTGGACAGTGGACTAGGTACACTATATTTTTTGCACAAAATTTGTTTGTTACAATACCTATTAGACTTATAGTGTCTATCTCAAATGATATTTCTTCAAATTGGTTATGCATCTTATCAGGAAGTTTTTCAAGCATAGGATCAATTCTTTTTTCCTCTTCTTCATTTCGGTTCCATCTTTGACAGCCTTTACAGGAGGTTCTTCAAGCATAGGATCGATTCGTTTCTCCTCCTCTTCAGTTCGGTTCCATCTTTGACCACCTTTACAGGAAGTTTTCCAGGATGGGATCGATTCTTTTTTTCTTCCCTTCGGTTCGGTTCCATCTTTTTAGGAACTTTTCATCCTTCTATTTCTTTGAAGCTTTTGATACGGAACTCGAATTGGGATGCCGAACCTTCCTAAACACTGAATACCTGCGAAATGGATGGAAAATACACGAAACTCGACGTACTCATTAGAAACTTATCAATAGCAATGGTATGATATAAATCCACTCGAATTACACTTTACGGAGCAATAAAAGCCTCTAAATTAAGGGGATAAATGGGAAGAATTTATGCCTAATCAAACCCCCCTAACTTAGAACTTTGATCGTCCTGAGCAAAGTAAAAGAATCAAAACATGGTCTAACTCTAAAATGGGATAGAATACCTCTTTCGTGGGCGAACGATTGCATTTAGCGTATGCAATAAGCCTTTAAACCCCTAGGTTATCCTAGTAGGACGAGGTGTGTCTCGTGAGGGTTTGGAGTGAATATACCCACAAAATTCGTTATTGACTCAAAGAAAAATTTAAAATACGCAAAAATTGTTTAATTCAAACTTTTCCAGAAAATAGTCGTCATGAATTCATGTTCATGAGTCTCAAATCATCGTGCGCCTGTGTGAAGCCGGAAATTTAACCGTGAATTTCCACCGATTGACCATTACATTACTTATTCAAAAATTCGTTTTGATTTCAAAATATCAAGGAATGCTATCACAAATGAATCACTCGAAATGTGGCTTATTCTCTAGGCATGCGTGATTCATAAGAGTAAATGTATTGGAACCAAGTTCACGAACACAAGTAGATAGACGAAAATTTTATGGTAATCGGATCTCATCATCGGATTACGATTATGAGAGAGAGAGAACATTGCCCCTAATTCATATTTTTGATCTCTTTTATTATCTTTTTGTGTTTTTGCTCTCCACGCGGTAACTAATTTCAAAATTTTGGACTCGGTTAGGACTTTTTCAGGTTAAAGGTGTATTGGGTAAAATGAGAATGGTGCGGGAAGTATAGAATTGGAAAATTTTCTTATGATGTCCATTTGTGCTTTTTCGGGCTTTTGCTCATTTTTTTTCCCTATTTTTTTCTATTTTTCACACTTCTATTTTCTTGTTGTTTTTGCTGAGTATAGCTATCTTTGTTCTTGCCCCTTTTCTACACTTTTCGGACTTAATTTATGGGATTATCAGTTTTCACAATTCCGGGCCATTTGGGGTTTTTCGGGTTGTCAAACGAAAGGAAAAATTATTCGGCTCAATTTGGGGTTACAAAAGGGATAATTTTCACTACTTTTTATGGCTAGTCTTTTTGGGTGACAAACGAGGGCCTATTTCATTGTCCCAAAATACTATTTGCGTTATCATATGCGTTTCGAGATGAATTAAGTTTAAAGATCTATTTTGACACGTTTTTCAAGGCAATATCACACACATTTTTCATAACCGATCAAAGTGAAAGAATTGAGATCCTTGACGACTTATGAGAACGCTGAAAAGAACTTTGAGTTAACAATTAACTCGGATTAATTTTTAAACTCCCAAAAATGATAGGTTCGAAATCTTACCGGGGTTGTTAATCTCCACATTTATTCGTTAAGTTGTCTATGTTCGCTCAATTTTCGTCCTTGGTCAATTTCATCTTTGTGTATTATGTTTTTACAATTTGAGACTTTAAAACAACTTTTAATGATATTTCTGAAAAACTTGAATTCCAATTTTTACTTATTTTGAAGAAGAATATTTTTGGATTTTTCAAGATTTTATGATTTTTTTGAAATTTCTGGGCATGTTTGAAAATTTGTGAAGTTTTAGAAAGACGCACTTGTGACCCCCCTAACTTAGACTTTTGCATTGTCCTCAATCAAAAGGACTAAAATCTAAAGAAGAAAAAGAATAAGTGAGACAAATAGAACAAGAAAATTATCAAAATGCACCAAGACACTATATGATACTCATACATGACTAAAAAATATAACAAAATCACCCCATACCCGTCAGGGGTGCGACGACCTCTCATTTCTCTCCACAAATAACCCAACCCCTTGAACGGGATCCGTTGCTCTCCTAGTCTCTCCCCTCTGCCTGTCATACACCAATAACAGGAATAAGTTGGGCCCTGGCCCATAAATAAAGGAAAGACTAGAAGACTCATCGTGATTAATCAGAAAAGGATCCTCGTGATGCGTACTACGTGGGTCGAGCTCTAAGTCAGACGAGACTTGAGTCTTATCTTCTTTTACCTCTGAGGACTTAAGTTGCATGGGTGGATGGTCATTGCGAATAAGCTCATCAATTTTATCTTTCCACTCGCTCTCTCCTAAATGACTCCATGAGTCCAATAGAGATTAGACTTCGTCGTTAAGGCTCTCATCCACCTTCACGAATACTCTCTCATATTTTGCTAGGCTCAACTCCTCTAGCTCTCTTTGTTTCTTTTTTTCCACATCCTTCCTTCCTCGCTCCATCTCAAAATTATTAGGTGGTGTGGGTGGGTAGCAATTAAGGAGAAAAGTATCTATTGTGTCTCGCCATTCACTCTCCTCTAAGCACTCAAACAAACCTCTCCCGATGCCCTATAAATTATCGCTCTCTCTCACACCCAAGGGCTTGCTCACACTCTTCATTTCAGTTACTACGCATACCTTCGCTACCCTTCGCTCCATGTTGTAACCGTCGCTCTCACTTTATGTGACATGGAATACCCCTATCGACTCTCGCGTGTGGGTCCTCCGATGCTCGTGTGCTGCCTCTAAACAATCCGTCTCTCATGGTTCTCCTTCATCACCCTCATTATTGATATTATTAAAAGTATTTATCTCGAGGGTCATGCTCCCAAATGTTAATTGCATTAGGCCACTCCGAGTATTAATGAGTGCATTAGCCGTAGCTAAGAATGGGTGAGCAAGGATAACGGGAACATGATTGCTCAGGAGAATGAAGGGCTCCTCGTCCCAAATGACAAAATCCACCGGGAAGTGGAAAGTGTCTATTTTGACAATCACATTTTCAACAATTCTCTAAGGCTTCTTTACAGAACGATCCGTGAGCTGGAGAGTTATATTTGTGGGCTTAAGGGCTCCCAAATCTAGTTTCTTATAGATAGAATAGGGTAGAATGTTAACACTCGCCCCTAAATCTATTAGCGCCCTTTTGATTCGATTCTTCCCCATGATGCACGAGATGATGGGTGCACCCGAATCTTTATACTTTAACAGAAGGTCACTCGATAAAACCTAACTGACATTCTGGGCCAAAAAGATGTTCTTATTTACCTTTAGCTTGCGTTTCACCGTGAGTAAGTCCTTAATGAACTTAGCGTATGCAGGAATTTTCTGTATAGTCTCGAGAAAAGGTAAATTAATCTTTACTTGCTTGAGGATGTCCAAAACATCATCCCGAGAAGTTTCTTTGGAGTGTGGGACCAACCGTTGAGGGTATGGGGCAGAGATGGGGGGTTTCACCATGACCTTGGGTCCGCCACTGTTATTTTTTTTATTACTCTCAATTAAAGGGGCATCTTTGGCCTCTTTCGTGCCGGGCGAAACCTCCCTTTTTTTAGGTACATATTGTGAGGGAGGTGACAAGTCAACTACTATCCCACTACGTAGAGTGGTAATTGCACTACATTGCTCAGGATGGTCATGGGGTGTGGAGATAACACTAGTTTGACCTTAGAGAGGTTTTTGGCCCTGGGCAGGGAACTTTCCCTTCTCCTGGATACTCAATGATGATTGTATGTTTGAAATAGTCGCATTTATGTCATTTATGATGCGCTCATGTATAGCAGTGGTTGCAATCTAGGCAGTGATGAATTGGTTTATCGTATCCTTGAGATTTCTCCGCGGTGGAGTGATATATGGCCCTGGGGGGGTAGTTCTTGCACATGTCCCTGCATGTGTGGTGCTTGTTGAAAGGGTGATGGTAGGGGAGGGGCAACATGTGAATTTGGATTCATTACAGCATTTTGTTGCTTATAGCTAAAACTAGGATGGTTTTTCTATGAAGGGTTGTAAGAATTCCCGTGCGGTGCACCGAAATTGCCCTTAAATCCTCCCACACACCACTCACTTGCTCTTGAAGCATAACTTTATAGGTGGGTATCGTCGGGCATTCCTCTGTTGAATTTCCTACCTCACAAATAACACACAACTTCTCAATAGGATTCGGGATAGAGTCAGTTGGTCCTCTTGCACATATCTCAAGTACTTCTCGCATTCTTTTCTCAAGTAGATCGAGTCGACTGTCCATCATAGTATTCTTTTCTACGTGAAATAGGCCGGACGCTGATGGAGTGATGGTCGTTTAGAGAGTTCGATTATGAGCACTAGGGTCAGATACATCCCATGCTTGGGTAGTCTCGACGACATACCTCAGGTAAAGCTGAGCATCGTTGGCGTCTAGGTCGACAAAGGGACCATCACACATGGTTGCAACGAGTTATTTGGAATTTACATTCAACCCATTATGGTAGAAAGAAATGATTTGTTGTTTATCAAGTCCATGATGAGGGCACGAAGTGATTAACTCATTAGAATGCTCGTAACATTGATCGAATGACTCATTTCTAATTATCGGAAGGTTTGAATTTAACCTTGATGGAGTTCGTTTGATGTGGAGGAAAGAATTTCTTGAGAAATTTAGATTGCAACTCGTTCCATGATGCAATAGAGCTTGGAGGTAAAGACCATAACCAGGTCTTAGCCTTGTCCTTTAGCGAGAATGGGAAGAGTTTAAGGCGTATCACATCTTTTGTGCAAGTTTGATCACTGAGGGTCTCGCACGCCTCCTTAAATTCCCGGATGTGGAGATACGGATTTTCTGACTCCATTCCATGGTAATTGGGAAGTATCTGGATTATCCCATTCCTAAAGCAAAATTGCCCTGCATTATACAGGAGTAAAATGCATCCTAGAGTGACAGTTCACTCGGGATATAAGATTTCTCTCAAAGGGAAGTACGGTACCTCTTCCTCACCGAAGGCTACACTATCGTGTTGTGACATGGATCTCTCACTTGATAACTCTGTATCCTCACTTGGTATACTCGAAGCATGCTCTGTGGTGTGTCATAAGAGGGATGTCGGAGTGTTACTTGCAATTGAGTGTGGAAGCGTGGGAGGTGGGACCTAGAATTGTGGAACATTTGGAGTGCGAGGGCCGTCGGGGTTGTACTCAACTATCGGGTTTTCGTGAATGCTGGTTGGAGTATTTTGGGGAGTTAGATTGAGTTCAGGATTTTGCATTAACAGGCTTATGAGAGATGATGAAGATTTTTTTGTGTATTTTCAATTTTTTTATGTTTTTAGATTTTTGGAAATTTTTAGTCAAAGTTTTAGATTTACTTGATCTAATCCTAAGTCTATCTAAATCCCCGACAACGGCGCCAAAAACTTGACGCGACTAAGAATGTGTCTAGTGTGCGTGCTATTTAGTCTCAAGTGAAGGCCTGTCGCTCAAGTAATAATTCGATAAGTCGGGTATCGATCCTCAGAGAAGTAGGACGAATGGAGTCGTATTGACGTATAGCAGACGAAGGAAACCTAACTTTGACTCTAAAGAAAAGGAAAAGGTGATTTGATTTGTGAAACAACTTCAACTATATGCACTTTTGAAAATGATTAACTAATGAAATTATGAATGCAATTTTTCTACAACAGAATTTCGAACGACTTCACTAAAACTGTAAATATGAATGGAGCAAGATAGGTCGGGTTACACTCCCCCACACCTTAGTAATTCAATTCGTAGGATACTAAATTCAGAATTAAAGCTTTAAATGAATCCGAATTTTCATACTCCTAAGCATTACATTTATGAGGGATCGTAGCCCGCACAATACATAAGCAAAGGTTGAATTAAAATTCAGTCTTTATTTATCCTAACTATTACACATATGAGGGATCATAGCCCGAACAATACGTAAGTAAAGGATGAAATAAAGTAGTATCGTATGAATTACGATACAATTAATCAAATGTTATGATTCTTACTTTTATTTCCACTATCGTGAATTACATCGGGTGGGGTTCATGCATCTCAACCCTTGAAAATTTAGCCATATATATGAAAACTGGAAGAAAATGTTTTTTGGATGAAAGGAAACATTTTTATGAACATTTGAAGGTGATGAAGAATGAAATTGCTCACGATAGAAATAACTACTGCAAATATGAAAACACGAATTGAAATAATATTACTTGAATTGCAAAACTAAAAGCAAACTAGGGTTTCTTATTATTCTTCTTCTCTAAACCGATTACAAAGCTTCCCTAACGAATCAGAAGCCTCCTCATGCCTGGGAGGAGTTTACAATTTATAATTTACGAATTCTAAGAGTTTGAACCATGCAGGATTCTGATTTTACAAGCGGATAAGTTCGAATTTTTGATACCAGAACCAATCCTACTACGAGGGTTCGGTTCGGTTCCATATTTGACAGCCTTTACATGAAGTTTTTGAAGCATAGGATCGGTTCGTTTTTCCTCTTCTTCGGTTCGGTTCCATCTTTGACAGCCTGTACGGAGGTTCTTCAAGCATAGGATCAGTTCATTTTTTCTCTTCTTCGATTCAGTTCCATCTTTGACAGCCTTTACAGGAAGTTTTCCATTATGGGATCAGTTCTTTTTTTCTTCCCTTCGGTTCAGTTCCATCTTTTTAGGAACTTTTCCTCCTTGTATATCTTTGAAGCTTTTGATACGGAACTTGGATTGGGATGACGAACCTTCCTAAACACTGAATACCTATGAAATGGATGGAAAATACACAGAACTTGGCGTACTTATTAGAAACTTATTAGTAGCAATGGTATGATATAAATCCACTCGAATTACACTTTGCAGTGCGATAAAAGCCTCTAAATTAAGGGGATAAGTGGGAAGAATTTATGCCTAATCAGCACGTCAGTCGTGTCAGGACTCAATTAAATGAGATAGAAAGTAATTTATTTTTAAGTCATCCAAATGGTCATATCGAGTGCACCGAAGTGTCTGTAAGGGTCGAGATAGTCAGAAAAGTCTACTCGTGGGTTTAGTTTAGGTCCTGGGGTAGTTTTAAGCCAAACCAGCATCCGAGGAGGGCATTTTGGTCATTTATATTTTTGGAGAAATAATACCTGCGAATTTTCTAAGTGTAATATATCTGATTAGAGAATGGGTTAGGGTTAGTTACGTGACAAACAAAGGTAAGCCACAAAGAGGCCATAAGAGGAAGAGGAGAGGAGTTCTAAAGGCTAGAACCACTAATCTTACACCTTCTTGCACCACCACTACCACCAGATTGTAGATCGAACAGGAAGGAACACCAATAGACCCATATTCTTCAACATATCAGACCTACATACAAAGGCAAGTGTTTAAACTTGCTAAATTTTGAGTATATAATATGTCCATGTTAGTGTAGGAACATTCCTCACATAATTTTATTGAAATTGGGTTGAAATGGAAAGTGAATTTGATGATTTTGAATCAAAATCATGTTAGGTATAACTCTATATTGCATGTAGAACGAAATTTATGACTTAAGGAGATTTAATTTGGTAAGAAATCTAGGTTGTTATGAATTCTTGAAGAGAAATTAAGAAAGTAGTTTTTTTTTATGAGATTAGGTTGAATTAATTCCAATATTTGATGCCCCATAATGAATTTATGATTCTTGTATGTTAGAATTGATGTATTTAGGTTGGTATAACATCTAGTACAACTGTTTGGGATGATCTAATGGAGGTTTTGGTGATGAATATGGATGAAATCCGTAGCTTGAGAAATGTAGAAATTTGATACCTATAGGGGCGAATCGGTTCGGTCTCTAGCCGAATCGATTCGGCTGCCTAGTTTTGGCCACTTTTTCCCTTTTTGTTTAGAATCTTTGGATATTGTTTGGGATTCATTAGTAGAATTTAATTTCAAATATAATGGGAATTATATTGAAGTACCAGTAGGCCTAGATGGGGTTTTAGGCTTGGTCTTATGAGGATGAAATAAGGACTAAATTTAATTAGGCTTAATAGAGAGAAATACCTAATTGTGTGAATAATTTGGGTCGCGATAATTCAAGGAAACCGATGATTTAGAATAGTAGGATGTTAGTGGATTACCTACTGATATTATGCATAAAATAAGGGATACACTTCGAGTAGTGAGAGATACTAGGGAGAGTACGATGATAAGTAAAGTTGTAATTTATTATTACTTGGGATATTCAGGATATAAATATACTATGTATGAGACTTATGATATTGGACGTGTGTATACCTATATCAATGGTATATATGTATAGGTTGTGCACATGCCTATTGTATGATCTTTATATATATGACATACCTACGCTGCTTGCTATTGAGGGATAGTTTCACGTCGTGGATGGTCTTATCTCGATGAGCCCATTGGGGGGATTTTAGACTGGTACCCAAAACATAAAACCTTGGAAACGTACTATCTTAGAGTATTATAGTTCGATGGTTGAATGGAAGCGTAGGTATGTGCGTGACCCATTTGGCTGTGAACTATGTTCGCCTCCAATATATGAGATTTGTATTTATGGTTTGAGGGAGATACCGAACCAACAATCCTTTATAGAGTGCGAGATGTACCATGACATGATAGAAGAGTATGCACGCACCACAGATGAGTCTAGCGGTGCCGTATTAGTATATATATGTGATAGAGTGATGAATATATATATATATATATATATATATATATATATATATATATATATATATATATATATATATATATATATATATACTGGTGACATGTTCTACTGTGTGAACTTAGTAGATAAGATGGATAGTGAAATTTGAAATAACTTAAGTACGTGAACTTAACTTTTAAATGTGAAAACTCTCTCACTCGAGATATAAAATGTGAAAATATTCATTAACTTATTACGTGGGAAATACGAGTAGCTATTATGAGATAATAGATTTGAAGATTAAGGAGTTTGAACTAGTTAGGCGTGTCAGCAGTAACTAGAATGGTTTAGCGGTACGTTAGGCATACACACTATTTGAGAGGTGAGATTTCTCAACAGAGAGCCCCCATAACTAACATGTATATAATATCTGCTTTTAGGCATTTTAAATACATGCAAAACTATTTTAAACTATTTTCACTCGGGATCTGACCCATTTCTTGTAAATCTATTTTCTCTTTGCAACCTTTTTTAGGTGTCCAGCCATAGGGACGTTATGCGTAGGCTATCTGATGATTTGAAGTGCTGCAGCTATTGTGGAAGTTGCAAGTCCTCGTTATTAGACGTCTCCACTTTTATCTAGTCAGATTCTGATGTAGTTATCTTTCGGTTAGGCCATGTCGCCCATATCTAGTTATTCCTTATCTCAAAGATATTGTACTAATTTATTTCAGCTTGGTTGGATTTAGTTTTTATTTTGGATTGTTGTATTTGAGATATTTACTGGGGCGTTTATTCCAATCTTAATTATTTAGTTAAATGGTTTCTCATTTATTATTATTTTAATTATGAGAGTGGTGAATGTGGTTAATGGTTTAATTGTTGGTTATCAATTTGAAAGATTAAATTTTTTGACACTAGGTTAATTAACTATTAGGGGGTTAATAAAGTTAATGTTTTCGACAGTGATGCTAAGAATGAACCAACTGGATATTCTGATTTAATTTAATAAAAGACTGATCACCCGATATTTAATTGAGCGAGGTGTCACAAGTGGTTTCAAAGCATCAGTATCTAGAGTCCTTAGTATCTGTGCAACTTTTCACGTTTCATCTTAGCGTTCTTTAATATATGTACTTATTATAGGATTGTTGTATTCCTCTACGTATGCGACCTATGTTTTTTAGCTATTAAATTAGTGATATGATTGATATGCGAGTTCGGCTAGGCTTCGTACACCGAACAATATCGGACGACCAACAAGGGTTGTTAGAAGGACATCATGAGGAACGACTCAGTAGAAGCCATAGAATATTCTGGGAACGGTGATCGTGATGTAAATCACCACAATTATTTTTTCGACAGATGACAATAGGATAATCACTCAAGGGTAGTAGTTTCCCCAAACATTATCATAGATAACGGTGGCATAAACTCAGACTCACCCAGCGTAGTAGGTAGGGGGAGAGGCAGAGGGACTCTTTCATAGAGTCACATGTAAGAATTTCGGTAAAAGAGGAAGTGTGATGGGCTAATGGAAGGATAATCCAAAGGCACTTGTGTAGGGTGGAGTGCAGTGACTAAGATTAAATTTTAAATGAAATTAGTTTTGCTCAGAGGAGCAGAGTAGTAATGATGGGAGTCATCCACTACAACCATGGAAAGATAAATTAATAATGAGAGATTTGGGTGCGATTTGATTATAATATCTTCCACCTGCTGTTCGGACAGAGATGCGAATTGAGTTTTGAAACTATTAATAAGTGGGAAAGATAGAGACCAATCATGGAGGAGTTACCTTATTTAGCAAACTTAGTACCCGACGAAGTGGGTATAAAGAATATTAAAAGGCCCGTAAGTCAATAATAGACTCGCGATGAGATTTTACAAGCGCAGATGATGAATCTGATTAGGATGACTAGGGCCGATGTCGTCAAAGTCAGACATTTACAAGTCGATATCAACGCTTCCATGAGAAGGGAGTCAAGAGGCTTGGAGAATCTAGTTGAAGAGCAAGGCTGGATATGATGGTGATAATGAAGCACCACGGGAGGGTGTACCTAGTAGGGAACCCATTTAAATGATTCGAATCAATCAAACTCCTACGAGATGACGGTGGATTCAGTTAGGGCCTCCAAGAACAATAATGAGTTCCATTAGGTTAGTGGATCACAAGGAACAACGGGGGTAGCAATCGAGGCCCAAATTACTCTGTTCAAGGGAAGGATACCCCGACAGGGATAATGGGGCCAGAGACAAGGGAATGGCACAGAAAGGTGTCCTATGTATGGAGAGTAGGACCACCTGTATTAAACTTATCTACAACAAGAAAGTGAGACCAGTTAGATTGGAAAAGTAAATGGGAACGTTGCCAGTGGGACACAATAGTAGCAGGAACGAGATTCCTAGTGGGAGAATCGGATTAAGAAATTTTATTTCGAAGGTTACCAACTCAAAAGTGGTGAGATCAGGCAGGACTGGCAGGGTCCTCAACAATATTCCAATTCCTCAGGGGCATCAGGGCTGAGGAAATAGTGGGGAAGGCTAACAGGGCTAGGGCCATGGCTAGAGGCAGAAGAGTCTATCTGGGAGTTGTTCAGTCATGGAGAGAGGGACCATATTAAGAATGATTATCGAAGCAAGGCAGGGGAAACTACGAGATGAGATCTTGAATATACAACCATTCTAGTAAGTTACAGGTCAGTTTTGGTACGTGGGTGATGCTCAGGGGTCCGTTAACCAGGCGAGATAGATTACAAGTGGAGATAGAATCCTTGTTTTATCCCTATGAGAATGGGATTAAGATTAGGTGACATGGGTGCATCAGAACATAGGAATGTTAACACTAAAACTCGAGTGTGAGTAGGGTTCAGTGGGTGCACTGGCAGTATCAGCCTTATTATGTATATAATTACCTTTGGGTAGCGGGACTTTTTGTATCACGTGTGGGGAGGAGCAAATGTCGACATTAAGAGACAATTTTATATTATGTAACAATTTTTTCTCCTTTGAGTGTTATGAGAGGAGAACATATATTGTTTTTGCGTAATTATTATTTCGGGGAAAATTATATTGTTTTTACGAGGTGGTTGAACCTATATATGTGTATATATGTTATAAAATAGTGTGTAGTAGACTTCTGTGTGTATGTTGTCTAGTTATATTTGATCCCGGTGAGTAGGGACGTCTACTGATGTGATTCATGGTATATTGGCTTTTGTTAAGCAGAGAGATATAACTCGTTGCGCTAAAAAACTAGTGATAGTAAGAGCGTCGTGATGTATGTGGCCTTTTGTAACATAAAAATGGACGAGTATACTATTATGTCAAGAGTCAGGGATTTGAGGGTACGTGCTATGGACTGAGGGCTTAACGGATCTCGACGATCTAAAATGTTAGAGAGTTGTGTATCGGGGGGGGGGGGGTTCTTGTATGGATTTCTCTTTGCGAGACATCCCTCGCATGAAACTAGCGAACGTTGGGAGTTAGGGGAAGTTTGGTCTTTAGGATATGAATTTAGTACCTTAGCTAATATACATATACGTGATTATAACTGAGAGTTAATAGTTATATTATGATTTGAGGACGGTAAGGCCGTACAGTGTGGATGAGAGAAACATTGCGGAATGTTTACACCACGAGTATATCAGTGAGGCAACCTAAAGAATAATTAATTTGCGACTAGTAGGTTGATCGAGTATAACCTTACTGTATAGTCATGCTTAGTACGCAAAAATTAATTTAACACAAGTCTATTACGTTAAGTGGAATTTTGCAAAAATGCACGGGATATAGGGTGTATGAGCGCCCTAATTAGTTGAGATTTACGGTATCACTCACGAGGAGCGAAGCATGGAAAGTTATCAAATAAACGTAAACGCATGAGAAAATTAGAAACTAAAATGAAATGGGACAAAGAGAAGGTAGTGGCATTGAGAGCGAGTTGATTCACTAGAAACTGAAAGATGAACAGAAAATGGGGTGACTATAGTGTTGAAAAGTACACGGAATGTACATTTTAGATATTCTGGGAAATCAGGAGCCGTTCTGTGCAGAAGAGTAATATGATAGGAGTTACATCAGAAACAAATGAAGACATAAAGGTTTAACATGAATAGTCAGGCATGATTGCAGATATCTTCCAGGAACTGAATGACCACTAGTTTGAATGGTGGTGTATAGACAGTCAGACTAAGGAGTACCATTAGTGAAAAGGTACTGTGTACAATATAATGTTCCAAACATTAGAAAGGTGTGGAAATATGTGTAATATGAACAAATGAATAAGGGAGTTGACACATGGGGGTGTTAGGGTTTTCCCCAGTAGATGGAATATGTTATCCGTAAGTAGAGAGGCTCATAATAGTGACGAAAAGGGAAAAAATAGCAAAGTGTTGTGAAGGCACCGTGGTGAATTGATAGATTAAATGATGGAACATTTTATAATGTGATGACTAAAGTGAAATAGTCACTAGATGGAACGGTAGGGGAGGACCGTGGGACATAAGGATGTCATTAGTAGAGATGTAACGTGAACAATATAATGACATAACTGAGATATCAAGACTTCATGGGGAGCCACTGGATGTCGTGTTTGAAAGGGACTAAATTTTTGTGTCTCACTCTTGACAGAGTTACCAGGAGATCATGGGTACAAAGTTATGATTACGTACGACCCATCATCCACAGACTGATGGGAAGATCAAGAGGACGAATTGAATGCTAAAGGATATGTTACGTATGTGTGTCCTTGATTTAAGGGAGGTTGGGAGCAGTACCTTCCCATTATGGAGTTTGTGTACAATAACTCCTATCAGTTTACTATTGGCGTGGCTCCATTTGAGGCGTTATATAGTAGGCCTTGCCATTCTCCTACTCGTTGGCTAGAGGTGGGGAACAACAAGCTACTCGAGACAGAGTTGATTTTGGACACTACAGCCAGGATTGAGATGATTCATGGTCGTATACGGGTAGCCCAGGATGGACAAAAAAGCTATGTCAATGTTAAGCGATTCTTTCGAGAGTTAGATGTGGGGGATCAAGTGTTACTGGGAGCATCTCCTATGAAGGAGATAATGGTATTTGAGAAGACGAGGAATTTAGCACCGAGGTACGTGGGGTCATTTTCTATCATCAAAAATATCAGACCAGTAGCGTATATACTTGGCTTCCGAAGCACTTGCATCATATTCATGATGTGTTCCATATTTCTTCGTTGAGAAGATATCTTCAGGATGAGTTGACCCGCACTCATATTGTGCTGGAGGAGATTGACTTACAACCTAATAGTTAATATGAGGAGAGATTGGTGGCTATCTAGACCATAGCGAGAGGAGATTCAAGGCGAAGATAGTTCCACTCGTGCGTGTCCAATGGGAATATCATAATGCCAATGTGTCTACTTAGGAGCGCGAGGATGAGATGCGCGAAAAATATTCAGAGTTTTTCTTACCAGTTATCTTTTATTTTTTGAATTTCGGGACGAAATTCCGTTATTAGGAGGGAGTATGTAACACCCCGTAATTTTTAATGATTTTTAAATGTAGGATTAATTAAAATTAAATTTGGGAAATTAATTGATAATTAATCTGAATTAAAATAAATATTAACTAGCGAGATAAGGGTTAGTATTTATTGATGTGAATTATCTTGAATATTACTTAATGAGTAAAGAGTCTGTGATTACGAAGTTATTAAAATGTTCGCGAGTGAAAAATACGACAGTTACAGTAATTAAGTCGGGACCCGGTTAGTCATGTCGGGACATAATTTAATGAGATAGAGAGTAATTTATTTTTAAGTCATTTAAATGGTCATTTCGAGTGTGTCAAAGTGTCCACAAGGGTCGAGATAGTCAGAAAATTCTACCCGGGGGTTTAGTTTGGGTCCCGGGGTAGTTTTAGGCCAAACAGACATCCCGAGAGGGCATTTTGGTCATTTGTATTTTTGGAGAAATAATACCTACGAATTTTCTAAATGTAATATATCTAATTAGAGAAGGGGGTTAGGTTTTGTTACGTGATAAACAAAAGGGAAGCCACAGAGAGGCCGTAGGAGGAAAAGGAGAGGAGTTCCAAAGGCTAGAATCACCAATCTTAGACCTTTTAGCACCACAACCACCCACAGATTGTAGATTGAAAAGGAAGGAACACCAATAGACCCATATTCTTCAACAGATCAGACCTACATACAACGACAAGTGTTTTAGCTTGCCAAATTTTGAGTACATAATATATCCATCTTAGTGTAGGAATATTCCTCACATAATTATGTTGAAATTGGGTTGAATTGGAAATTGATTTTGATGGTTTTGAATCAGAACCATGTTAGGTTTAACTCTATATTGCATGTAGAATGAAATTTATGACTTAAGGAGATTTAATTTGGTAAGAAATCTGGGTTGTTATAAGTTCTTGAAGAGAAATTAAGAAACTAGGGTTTTTATGAGATTATCTTGAATTAGTCCCAATATTTGATTCCCCGTGATTAATTTTTGATTCTTGTACTTTAGAACTAATGTATATAGGTTGGTATAACATCTAGTACAATTTGTTGGGATTTTGGTATGATCTAATGGAGGTTTTGGTGATGATTATGGATGAACCCCATAGCTTAAGAAATGCAAAAATTTGATACTTATAGGGGCGAATCGATTCGGTATCTAGCTGAATTGATTCGACTACCCAGTTTTGGCCACTTTTTCCCTTTTTGTTTAGAATATTTAGAAATAGTTTGAGATTCATTGGTGGAATTTAATTTTAAATATAATGGGAATTATATTGAAGTACCAGTTAGCCTAGATGGGGTTTTAGGATTGGTCCTATGAGGAGGAAATAAGGATAAATTTAATCAGGCTTAATAGAGAGAAATACCTAATTGTGTGAATAATTTGGGTCGCGATAATTCAAGGTAACCGATGACTTAGAATAGTAGGATGTGCGTGGATTACCTACTGATATTATGTATAAAATAAGTGATACACTTCGAGTGGTGAGAGATACTCAGGAGCGTACGATAAGAAGTTAAGTTGTAATTTATTAATACGCGGGATATTCGAGATATAAATACTACTTATGAGACTTATGATATGTGACGTGTGTATACCTATATCAATGATATATATGTATAGGTTGTGCGTATGCCTATTGTATCCTCTTTATGTGTATGACATACCTACGCTGCTTGCTATTGGGGGATAGTTTCGCGTCTTGGACGGTCTTATCCTGATGAGCCCATTGGAGGGATTTTAGACTTGTACCCAGAACATAGATCCTTGGAAATTTACTATCTAAGAGTATGATAGTTCGACAGTTGAATGGGAGTGTAGGTATGTGCGTGACCCATTTGGTTGTGAACTATGTTCGCCTCCAATATATGAGATTTGTATTTATGGTTCGAGGGAGATACCGAACCAACTGTCCTTTATAGAGTGTGAGATGTACCAGAACATGATAGCAGAGTATGCATGCACCGCAGTTGAGTCTAGAGGTGCTGGATTAGTATATATATATGTGATAGATATACTTGTGATATGTTCCACTGTGTGAACTTAGTAGATAAGATGGATAGTGAAATTTAAAATAACTTAAAGTATGTGAACACATAACTTTTATATGTGAACGCATAACTTTTAAATGTGAAAACTCTCTCACTCGAGATATAAGGTGTGGAAATATTCGTTAACGTATTACGTGAGAAATACGGGTAGATATTATGAGATAATAGATTTGAAGATTAATGAGTTTGAACTAGTTAGGCGTGACAGTAGTAACTAGAATGGTTTTGTAGTACGTTAGGTGTGCACAGTAGTTGTGAGGTTAGATTTCTCAAGAGAGAGCCCGCATAACTAACATGTATATAATATCTGCTTTTAAGAATTTTAAATACTTGCTAAGCTCTTTTAAAATATTTTCACTCGGACTCTGACCCGTTTCTTGTAAATCTATTTTCTCTTGTACAATCTATTTTAGGTGTTCAGCCACAGGGACGTCAGGCGTAGGCTATCAGAGGATTTGACGTGCTACAGCTATTGTGCAAGTTGCAGGTCCTCGTTATTAGACACCTCCACTTTTATCTAGTCATATTTGGATGTAGTTATCTTTCACTTAGGTCATGTCTCCCTTTTCTAGTTATTCCTTATCTTAGAGATATTGTACTAATTTATTTCAGCTTGGTTGGATTTAGTTTTTATTTTGGATTGTTGTATTTTTACTGGGATGTTTATTCCAGTCTTAATTATTCAGTTAGATGGTTTCTCATTTATTATTATTTTAATTATGAGAGTGGCGAATGGTTTAATTGTTGGTTATCAGTTTGAAATATTAAAAGTTTTTGAAACTAACTTAATTAACTATTAGGTGGTTAATAAAGTAAATGTTTTCGACAGTGATGGTAATAATGAAGCAACTGGATATTCTGATTTAATTTAATAAAGGACTGATCACCCGATATTTAATTGAGCGGGGTGTCATGACGCGACCACAAATGTGTCTAAAGTGCGTGCTTATACAGGCTCAAGTGTAAACCTGTCGTGTAAGTAATAACCCAGTAAGTAGGGATCGTATCCACAGGGAACTAAGATGAAAACTCGTAACGACAAAGGACTAGAAGACTAACCCTAAACTGATTCGCGAAAAGAAACTAAAAGATGCTGAATTGTGGAATTTAGTTCTACTACCTAAATGCAAACGAAGTTTGAATTACGAACTACACTACGTGGACAAAAATAGAGCAATTAAGTAAATATGAATGAATGAAAACAGGTTTGGATACAATCTCCCAAACCGTAGTAGATTTACCAGATATAATACTAGGTTTTGAATTAGATAAATGATCAAACCCAGTCTTTAGTAATCCTAAGCATTACATATATGAAGGTACTAGTCCGCATCATATGTAATCAAAGGTAAGAATAAAGCGGTGTTGCATAGCCAACACACAGATCACATCCTTGAACACCCCGGTTACCTAGGGCAACCGAGGTTAAAAGGCCTATGACGGTTGTGATTGCTACACAACACGATTCAATCAAAATTTAAATCAAAACCTATTTCCTATACATGTAAACTACACTGGGTCGGGTTCACGCATCCCAACCCTTAGAAATTTAGCCGAACATAATTAAACTGAGTGTGAACACAAAACCTACTGTGCATGAAATCATAACTACTTGAAAAATTAAGAATAAATTGTGTAAATACGAATTGCAACCTAAAATTTAATGTCTAATTGAGCTAAACTATGAAAGTAATTAAAAGAAGAAAATAAATTATACTTGTAATGAAGAAATTCTAGAAATATAGCTTGAAACTTGAATAAATTAAATCCCTAGGGTTCTTAGTTGCAAAGGGTCTCCAAACAAAATAAAAAAGAGACCTCCCTAAAGTCTAGAAATTAATTGGAATAAGTATCCTACGAAATTTACAAGAGTTTGAACTAATTTGGGCTCTCAATTTGAAAAAGAAAATTCATAAAAATTGCAACCGAATCGGTCCAACATCGTCATTCGGTTTGGTCTGGTATAATTCGGATTGGTTCGTTTTCCTTTGAAATCGAATCGGTTCGGACCTCAATTGTTTGCAGAGATTCTCATGGCATCAGATCGGTTCATTTTCTTTTGAAATCGGATTGGTTCGGTGGTGAATTTTATTCAGAGCCTGGATTTCCTCCGGATTGGTTCATTTTTGGCTTTATCCAGTCTAGTCCGATTCTGGAATTCTTTCTTTTCTTCTTTTCTCTAGATTTTCTCTCATCTTTGAAGTCCCATAACTTCTGATCCGGGACTCGAATTGGGATGCCATTTCTTCCTACTTGCTTGTAGACTCGAGGTCTTCAATTTTCATTTTGGTTCTTTATCTGAACTCTAGATGTGAAGTTACTATTTTTCCCTCTGACTTTTTTGCTTTTCTTTCTTCCTTGATTTCTCGGTTCTTGAGTTTCCTCTTCTCTTCACTTGCATAAAATACCTGTAAAAAGTACATAGAATACACGAAACTCGAGGCACTATGTAGGAAAGGTCAGTAGCACATATATGAGATAAATCAACACAATTTACATCGTCCAGAGTGCTAAAAACTACTAAATTAAGGGGATAAATTTGGAAGAATTTATGCCTAATCAAAACACCCATTTGGATACGGTACTGTCCTTTGACCGCTAAAACTTGGCTAATTTCGCCAACACCATCATATTGATCGATTTTCTTTACAGTTTTTTTTCTCGATATAGCTGCCAATATAATCCATGTTCTAACGGGAGAACCCATCAAGCCCCATCGTTTATACCATTTCCATAAGAAGCAAAGCCGCAAGGACATCCTCCCAACCTTGGACAAACCAAGATGCTTTATTATGAGGCCTTATGGTGATGAAGTCTTTCTCCACGCTTGGAGTTTCTTTACTCACAAAGCTAGAACGATTTGTGCCACATCAGAGGAGCTCATCAACGAAGATCCTTCACTTGCCGTTTTGCTTCTGTTCACGCCAGGTTATTTTCCTTCATACACCGAGTGGGGATAATCTTCAGAGCATTATAATCCCAACCGTTGTTCTTACCAATTTGGCTACGATCAAGGGGTCCCTCGTCCTGTATTTCAGGAGTCCTATCGTAAGGCCACTTATTTCGAGGCCTGCTTTTTTTATAGCTGCTGTTTCCTCCATCACCATCTCCACTATCACTGTTGATGTAAAAAATTAGATTATTGTAATACCCCGTATTTTTATGCTATATTAATTTGAGGATTTATTAAATTTAATGTGAATTAATTATTTAATAAAAATCCAGAAATTAATTATGTTATAATTATTAACGTGATGAGAGTTAGTAATTATGGGAAAATTTGTTAAATATTACTAATGAGCAAAGTAATATATAATAGTGGCCATATTAAATGTCACGAGTGAATAAAATGACAATTTTAGAAATTTGAGTCGGGACGCGCCCGTGTCGCGTCGGGACTAAATATTGATAAATAAAAGTAAATATTTAATAAGTTGTTCGTATGGTCATTTTGAGTGCGCCAACGATTCCGGAAGGGTCGAGACAGTCAGAAAAGTATACCCGGGAGTTTGATTTGGGTCTCGGGGGGTTATTAGGCCTAATTAGTACCCCGGGAGGGCATTTTAGTCATTTTCTATTTTTGGGTAATTAAACCCACGAAAATTAAAGGGGTTATATCAGATGTTTAGGTTGTCTCCTAGGGTTAGATAACTCAAAACACTAGAACGGCTATTGGAGAGGAGAGGAGAGAGCTCTCAAGGCATTCTAAGGCTCAAAACTCACCCATTTGCACCGCCGCCACCGCCAACGCGTAGATCGCGAGACGGGAACGCAACCACACCAAATTCAACACGAAACCAGATTTCTGAAAATCCCAGGCAAGTGTTTATCTTGCTTATTTCGTTGATGCATCATCCATATTAGTTTATGAGTTATTAGGATGAGATTTATGGAAGAAAAACCCAATTTGAGATGGGAAATTTTCATGTAGTGATGATTTATATGATATTCTGGAAACCCTTTGTCATGTAAAGGATTAAGAGTTTGATTAAGAAAAGAGTTCTAATCAAATACAAACACTAAATTTTTTTTTATTCCGGACGATCGGACCGTTGGAATTGGATGAAATTTTACAGAGAATTAGCTGAAGACGAGAGGAAGCTACAGAAAAAAAATTCAACTCGATCGGACCGTTCAATATTTTTTTTGCTAGACAGTTTTACGTTTTGAGGACTCTTAGAGATAATAAAAATTCAATTAAAACTCCATTTTAATTCCGATTTCGAAATCGTTTGAAATTCTCATCTTTGAAAATAAAATTCAAAATCCTTTAATGTAAGGCGAAATCTATATTTTTGGGATATTTTGTATAAGGGATAATGTAAGTATATATTAAAGGGGAGAGACACGTAAGAGAGAGTTACGTTGGAACATAAATGGATATCTACTGAATTGTACATTTGGAAGAATAGAGTGCATGAGGGTTATGTAGTAAGTTGGAAAAACCCTTCGAATTAAAGTTAGAAAAGAACCATTATACTTGATAAATAATAATGGGAAAATAAGGATAAATGTTGTGAATGTGGGTTATTGGATAAACCTAAATTGATATAATAAAAGTTGTATATTTATATGATTGTGTATGCATATATTATATACTTGTGAAAATCATGCCTGCGTTACTTGCAATCCCCGAGGTTTCCTCGCTGGGACGATCTTATCTCGTGTGCCTTATGGGGGATATTGACTCGTACCCTAGAAGATAGAAATCCTAGGTACAGGCTATCGAATCGGTAGTCACGGTCATAAGAGACGTGAGGGTATGTACTGGCCTCTTGGACTTGGAAACTATGCTTCGCCTCAATATTGTTTGTGTATGTATTTATACAGTTCGAGAGTGATTTCGAACTTGTATTCCCTTTAGTATGATTGATACTGGGATTGGATAGTAGAGTATGCCCGCACCATAAAATTTTATGTGGGGTGCTGTTAGAATATATATATTATTCGAGTATTTAATATATATATGAACTTCTGAAATAGGGGAAACTGCCTACTGTGTTATGGTAAGTAAGACATGTATAATGACTCAAATTGGAAATACTTGTTTTGAAAAGTATAATATGATATTGAAAAACTTTATGAATCAATAAAGTTAAAATGAGCGTTTTGTACTAAATGAAATTATCCTTTTTAAACCATGATGTTGTTAAATCTTAAATTTTGAGAGTCACCTAAGATAAGTTAAATCCTTGGGGAAGGATAGTGTGATATATGATGAGATAAACCATTGGGAATGTTAGTGCGATAGGAGTGCACATTAGAAGATAGGCGAGAATTTCTCAAGAGAGTGTCGAACTAATATGTTGTTGCATTGGCTTGTATCAATTTAAATACTTACTAAACGAATTTTTAAATCATATACACTATCGGGATCTGACCCATTTCTATTCCTCTTTCTCTCTTGTATATATATGTATATATTACAGGTGCCCAGCCACAGGGGCGTCTTGTTTAGGATCCCTTGGAAGGAACGTGCTGCAGCTTAGGTGGGAGTTGCAGGCCACTTGCTTATACGATTTCATTTACTTGATTCCACTTCTATCATTCTCCTTATTGGGCATGTGTCGCCCTTTCCACTATTTATCTGTTTTATTGGGACATTTGTATTTTAGTTATTTCTAGTACTGTTACTTTGAGATTTATTCAACATGTATGTTTTACTTTAAGTTTTAAATGCTGGGATTGGGTTGTTAAATGTTAAATTATTGGATTGATTGTTTAATAAAATAAATAAAGAAAATTGGAAAGTAATGTTTAAAAAATGGTTTTGACACTTAGCTAAATTAAATAAGGTGTTAAATTTGGGAAAGTTATTTTTACGACAGTGATGCTAAGAATGAACCAACTGTTCACCTTGATTTTAATTTAATAAAGGAGTGATCGCCCGGTATTTAATTAGGTGGGGTGTCACAAGTGGTATCAGAGCATCAGGTTCTAGTGTCCATAGGATCTGTACGCCTTATTTTCTCTTTCAGCTTAACGTTTTTGCTATAGAGCCCTATTTTTAGGATTGTTGTATTCCTGCTTTTACATTTACGTCTCCAACCATTTGGGATTTGATAATGACTGGAGACTAATAAAATTCTTCACGTTTCAGATGCCTCCGAGACGTGCACCGAAGGATAGGCATGCCCAGGCCGAGCAGCCAGCAGCTCCGGCACAAGGCACTATGAATGCTAATGAAGTATCCGCCATTGTTGCTCAGGCGGTGAATGCCGCGCTAACGATGGTTCAGCAGGCTCCACCCCAGATTCAGGCAGTGGCGCCAGGACCAGCACAACTTCCATCTGCATGGGAGAGGGTTAGGGACGCTTTTCAGAAGGCGCATCCCCCTGAGTTCTCTGGTAGCTCAGATATCGTCACAGTCAGCCAATGGAAGAAAGACATCCAGCGACATCTTCGTATGTATGAGTGCACTGACGTGAAAAAGTAGTTATTGGCTTCCTTTAAGCTGATGGGGTCCGTTTTGCAGTGGTGGGAGTCCACTACCACCTTGGAGGAGAGGGACACGGTCCCTATTGAGTCGTTTTGGGAGCGGTTTGATCGCAAGTACTTTCCACCCGCCGTGCAGACTGAGATGAGGCAGAAATTACTGAATTTAAAATAGGAGAACTATACCGTTGCTGAGTATGAGGAGGAGTTCACGAGACCTCTCACCATAGTGCCAGATGAGGCACCTACTGATAGTAATAAGATAATGTTGTTTGTGGACGGGTTAGCTTGGAGGATCCGTCAGCATATTATAGGGAATCTATCTCTGAGTACTTTCACAAATGTACTCGATGATGCATTACTACATTGCCAGGATCACCTCTTTCATCTGCAGGGAAGCAGGAGAGCAGGAGAGTCCAGCCAGCAGGGCAGGACCGGGGGTAGTAGTGCTAGTGGGGCACCATCTCATGGACAGACTCGTCAACACGAGCAGAGTTCCCATCAGGGGGACCCTGCTAAGCGATTCCGTTCCAGGCAGGGATTTGGGGGTTATAGGCAGGGCCAGCCTAATCAACAAGGCCAACAGGGCCAACAGCGTGCTAATCAGGGCCAACAGGGCCAGTGGCGGGGAGGTAACGGCCAGCAGGGCCGTGGTCAGCAGGGTCAGAGGGGAGGTAACTTCAGAGGCCGGTGTTTTGTATGCGGCAAGTATGGTCATAAGCGCCAGGATTGCCCAGAGGGTAATAGGGCCCCACAGCAGCAGGGTGCCCGTAATGAGCCACATAGACCACTTTTTCCAGATGCCCTCCCAGCTCCAGCTCAGGTGCCAGCCCTACCAGCCATTCTAGCAGCTCTAGTGCAGCAGGGCAGTTAGAGTACGGACGTGTCTATAGCGTCCACCAGGTAGCAGCTTCACAGGCACCACCCGCGATTGAGGGTATGTTTCCTATCCATGGTACTATGGGTCGGGTTTTGTTTGATACTGGGGCGACACATTATTTTATAGCTACGCATTTTGCGAAGGCCTTAGGGTTGTTAGCCACAACAGAGAGCACAGTGACGTGTGTAGACTCACCACTGGGGTGTGGGTCGCTTATCTTCTTTATATGCCGGGGGAGTGGGGGTAGAGATTGGTAGTTTGGTATTACCTGCAAACATGTTAGTCTTAGATATGCATGAGCATGATGTTATTATCGGTATGGATCTTAAATTTTGAGAGTCACCTAAGATAAGTTAAATCCTTGGGGAAGGATAGTGTGATATATGATGAGATAAACCATTGGGAATGTTAGTGCGATAGGAGTGCACATTAGAAGATAGGCGAGAATTTCTCAAGAGAGTGTCGCACTAATATGTTGTTGCATTGGCTTGTATCAATTTAAATACTTACTAAACGAATTTTCAAATCATATACACTATCGGGATCTGACCCATTTCTATTCCTCTTTCTCTCTTGTATATATATGTATATATTACAGGTGCCCAGCCACAGGGGCGTCTTGTTTAGGATCCCTTGGAAGGAACGTGCTGCAGCTTAGGTGGGAGTTGCAGGCCACTTGCTTATACGATTTCATTTACTTGATTCCACTTCTATCATTCTCCTTATTGGGCATGTGTCGCCCTTTCCACTATTTATCTGTTTTATTGGGACATTTGTATTTTAGTTATTTCTAGTACTGTTACTTTGAGATTTATTCAACATGTATGTTTTACTTTAAGTTTTAAATGCTGGGATTGGGTTGTTAAATGTTAAATTATTGGATTGATTGTTTAATAAAATAAATAAAGAAAATTGGAAAGTAATGTTTAAAAAATGGTTTTGACACTTAGCTAAATTAAATAAGGTGTTAAATTTGGGAAAGTTATTTTTACGACAGTGATGCTAAGAATGAACCAACTGTTCACCTTGATTTTAATTTAATAAAGGAGTGATCGCCCGGTATTTAATTAGGTGGGGTGTCACAAGTGGTATCAGAGCATCAGGTTCTAGTGTCCATAGGATCTGTACGCCTTATTTTCTCTTTCAGCTTAACGTTTTTGCTATAGAGCCCTATTTTTAGGATTGTTGTATTCCTGCTTTTACATTTACGTCTCCAACCATTTGGGATTTGATAATGACTGGAGACTAATAAAATTCTTCACGTTTCAGATGCCTCCGAGACGTGCACCGAAGGATAGGCATGCCCAGGCCGAGCAGCCAGCAGCTCCGGCACAAGGCACTATGAATGCTAATGAAGTATCCGCCATTGTTGCTCAGGCGGTGAATGCCGCGCTAACGATGGTTCAGCAGGCTCCACCCTAGATTCAGGCAGTGGCGCCAGGACCAGCACAACTTCCATCTGCATGGGAGAGGGTTAGGGACGCTTTTCAGAAGGCGCATCCCCCTGAGTTCTCTGGTAGCTCAGATATCGTCACAGTCAGCCAATGGAAGAAAGACATCCAGCGACATCTTCGTATGTATGAGTGCACTGACGTGAAAAAGTAGTTATTGGCTTCCTTTAAGCTGATGGGGTCCGTTTTGCAGTGGTGGGAGTCCACTACCACCTTGGAGGAGAGGGACACGGTCCCTATTGAGTCGTTTTGGGAGCGGTTTGATCGCAAGTACTTTCCACCCGCCGTGCAGACTGAGATGAGGCAGAAATTACTGAATTTAAAATAGGAGAACTATACCGTTGCTGAGTATGAGGAGGAGTTCACGAGACCTCTCACCATAGTGCCAGATGAGGCACCTACTGATAGTAATAAGATAATGTTGTTTGTGGACGGGTTAGCTTGGAGGATCCGTCAGCATATTATAGGGAATCTATCTCTGAGTACTTTCACAAATGTACTCGATGATGCATTACTACATTGCCAGGATCACCTCTTTCATCTGCAGGGAAGCAGGAGAGCAGGAGAGTCCAGCCAGCAGGGCAGGACCGGGGGTAGTAGTGCTAGTGGGGCACCATCTCATGGACAGACTCGTCAACACGAGCAGAGTTCCCATCAGGGGGACCCTGCTAAGCGATTCCGTTCCAGGCAGGGATTTGGGGGTTATAGGCAGGGCCAGCCTAATCAACAAGGCCAACAGGGCCAACAGCGTGCTAATCAGGGCCAACAGGGCCAGTGGCGGGGAGGTAACGGCCAGCAGGGCCGTGGTCAGCAGGGTCAGAGGGGAGGTAACTTCAGAGGCCGGTGTTTTGTATGCGGCAAGCATGGTCATAAGCGCCAGGATTGCCCAGAGGGTAATAGGGCCCCACAGCAGCAGGGTGCCCGTAATGAGCCACAGAGACCACTTTTTCCAGATGCCCTCCCAGCTCCAGCTCAGGTGCCAGCCCTACCAGCCATTCTAGCAGCTCTAGTGCAGCAGGGCAGTTAGAGTACGAACGTGTCTATAGCGTCCACCAGGTAGCAGCTTCACAGGCACCACCCGCGATTGAGGGTATGTTTCCTATCCATGGTACTATGGGTCGGGTTTTGTTTGATACTGGGGAGACACATTATTTTATAGCTACGCATTTTGCGAAGGCCTTAGGGTTGTTAGCCACAACAGAGAGCACAGTGACGTGTGTAGACTCACCACTGGGGTGTGGGTCGCTTATCTTCTTTATATGCCGGGGGAGTGGGGGTAGAGATTGGTAGTTTGGTATTACCTGCAAACATGTTAGTCTTAGATATGCATGAGCATGATGTTATTATCGGTATGGATTGGTTCGCAGCTTATAGAGACATGATTGATTGCTTCGGTGGGAGCATTATTTTTGCCATTCCGGGGTAAGAGATGTTTGTAGTGGCGATGCCTCGCCCAGAGGGAGGTTCGATCGCTCATTTGTATTATATAGAGGATGATACCTCTAAGGAGGTTGTGATTCCTTTAGACTCGATCCCAGTCATTCGTGAGTATTCCGATGTATTCCAGGAGATACCAGGCCTACCCCCCAGTCGAGAGATAGACTTTGTCATAGATTTATTGCCAGATACGAGACCTATAACACGCACTCCATACCGTATGGCTCCGGCGGAGATGCGAGAGTTACGAGATCAGATAGAGCAACTGTTAGGTCAGGGCTTCATTCGCAGGAGTACCTCACCTTGGGGCGCTCCAGTCTTGTTTGTGAAGAAGAGAGATGGTTCACTGAGGTTATGTGTGGACTACCGGGAGTTGAACAAGGTCACGATACGGAATAAGTATCCGTTGTCTCGAATCGATGATCTGTTCGACCAGCTGAGGGGAGCAACTTTCTTTTCGAAGATAGATCTGAGGTCGGGGTACCATCAACTACGTATTAGAGAGCAGGGTGTTTCAAAGACTCCCTTCTTGACGAGATATGGGTCTTACGAGTTCAGAGTGATGCCATTTGGTCTCACAAATGCTCCAGCCGTGTTCATGGACTTAATGAACCGAGTATTCAGAGAGTTCTTGGATCAGTTTGCAATCGTCTTCATAGATGACATTTTGATATATTCACACTCCGAGGAGGATCATGCCGAGCACTTGAGGCAGGTTCTTCAGACTTTACGAGAGCATCAGTTGTATGCTAAGTACGAGAAGTGTGGATTCTGGTTGCGAGAGGTACAGTTCTTGGGACATGATGTTTCTGAACAGGGGATAGCAGTTGACCCGAGTAAAGTGTCAGCGGTGAGGGAGTGGGGACAGCCCACGACACCAATGGAAGTGCGTAGTTTCTTGGGGTTAGCCGGATACTACAGGAGATTCATTCGGGGATTCTCCAAAATAGAGGGTCCATTGACGAACCTGACTCGCAAAGGGGTACCATATGTTTGGGATGATGCTTGTCAATTGGATTTCGACGAGCTGAAAGACAAGCTTACTTCAGCACCAGTCCTTGCTTTACCGAAGCTGGGTGTGGAGTACCTGGTTTACACCGATGCCTCTTTACGGGGACTTGGGGGGAGTACTTCAGCAGGAAGAGAAGGCTATAGCTTTTTCCTCCCGCAATCTTAAGACGCATGAGAAGAATTACCCCACCCACGACCTGGAGTTAGCAGCGGTCGTTTTTGCACTGCGGATATGGAGACACTATTTATTGGGGGAGAAGTTCCATTTGTTTACAGACCACAAGTCACTGCAGTACCTGTTCACTCAGCGAGAGCTGAATATGCATCAGCGCAGATGGTTAGAATTTATGAAGGACTATCAGTTCGACATATAGTATCATTCGGGGAAAGCCAACGTAGTTGCTGATGCGTTGAGCCGTAGACTGGTAAATGAGGTAGCGGACGTCTGGAAAGCGAAGTGGAAGGAGTTGGGTCACCAGGATGCAGTAGCCCGTTCCTTCATATCTGTTATGACAATCACACCTGAGATTATTACGAGGGTAATACAGGCCCAAACCACAGACCTGTTTTGCCAGGAACAGATTGTATGACTTTTAGCCGAGGGTGCTGAGTCCTATTCTGTTAGTTCTGATGGGGGTTTGAGGTTTAATGGGAGATTAGTGGTTCCAGAAGGGGAAGAATTGCGTCATGCAGTGATGACCCAATCTTACGGGTCCAAATTTACAGTACATCCTGGAGGAGATAAGATGTACCAGGATATGAGGAGGAAATACTGGTGGAGTGGGATGAAGAAGGACATTGCTGAGTTCATGTCCAAGTGTTCTACCTGCCAGCTGGTGAAGGTAGACCATCAAAAACCGTCAGGATTGCTTCAGCCATTGGAAGTACCCGCGTGGAAGTGGGAGAGTATTTCCATGGATTTTATTACAGGGTTGCCTACATCACAGCAGGGCCACGACTCTATCTGGGTGATTGTAGACCGTTTGACCAAGGTGGCTCATTTTCTGCCGGTGCGGACAGATTATACCACAGGTCAGTATGCTCAGTTGTTCATTGCTGAGATTGTCAGATTACATGGGGTGCCCCTGAATATTGTGTCAGATAGAGACAAGATTTTCCTATCACATTTTTGGGAAAGCTTTCAGGAGGCTATGGGTACTGAGTGGAGGTTGAGTTCCGCTTATCACCCACAGACAGATGGACAGACATAGCGTACTAATCAGATGTTAGAGGATATGCTACGCATGTGTGTTCTTGATTTTGGAGGAGGTTGGGAGCCACATCTTCTACTGGTAGAGTTTGCTTATAATAACTCTTATCAGTTTAATATTGGTATGGATCCATTTGAGGCTTTGTATGGTCGGCCTTGTCGTTCTCCAACTTGTTGGCTCGAGGTGGGGGATAATAAGTTGATAGGACCAGAGGTGATTCAGGAAACCTCCGCGAGGATTGAGATGATCAGGAGTCGCATTCGAGTAGCCCAGGACAGGCAGAAGAGCTACGCCGATGCGAAACGGTTCTTTCGGGAGTTTAATGTGGGGGACCAAGTGTTACTGCGTGTATCTCCTATGAAGGGAGTGATGAGGTTCGGGAAGAAAGGGAAATTGGCCCCGAGGTACGTGAGACCATTTCCCATTATCGAGAGGATTGGGCCGGTAGCATACAAATTGGGACTACCAGAGCATTTACATCGCATTCACGATGTATTCCACATCTCGTCGTTGAGACGGTATCTTCGGGATGATATGGCCCATACTCACATCGCGATAGATGAGATAGACTTGCAGCCTGACAGCTCTTACGAGGAGAGACCGGTGGCTATCCTAGACTATAGTTAGAGGAGATTGAGGTCGAAGATAGTTCCACTTGTACGGGGCCAGTGGGAGCATCATAATGTGGAGGAATCCACTTGGGAGCGCGAGAGATATCCAGATTTGTTCTTACCAGGTGTGCCTTATTTTCCGAATTTCGGGATGAAATTCCGTTATTAGGTGGGAAGTATGTAATACCCCGTATTTTTATGCTATATTAATTTGGGGATTTATTAAATTTAATGTGAATTAATTATTTAATAAAAATTCGGAAATTAATTACGTTATAATTATTAACGTGTTGAGAGTTAGTAATTATGGGAAAATTTGTTGAATATTACTAATGAGCAAAGTAATATATAATAGTGGCCATATTAAATGTCACGAGTGAATAAAATGACAATTTTAGAAATTTGAGTCGGGACGTGCCTGTGTCGCGTCGGGACTAAATATTGATAAATAAAAGTAAATATTTTATAAGTTGTTCGTATGGTCATTTTGAGTGCGCCAACGCGTTCGGAAGGGTCGAGATAGTAAGAAAAGTATACCCGGGAGTTTGATTTGGGTCTCGGGGGTTTTTTAGGCCTAATTAGTACCCCGGGAGGGCATTTTAGTCATTTTGTATTTTTGGGTAATTAAACCCATGAAAATTAAAGGGGTTATATCAGATTTTTAGGTTATCTCCTAGGGTTAGATAACTCAAAACACTAGAACGGCCATTGGAGAGGAGAGGAGAGAGCTCTCAAGGCATTCCAAGGCTCAAAACTCACCCGTTTGCACCGCCGCCACCGCCAACACGTAGATCGCGAGACGGGGAACGCAACCATACCAAATTCAACACCAAACCAGATTTTTGAAAATCCCATGCAAGTGTTTATCTTGCTTATTTCGTTGATGCATCATCCATATTAGTTTAGGAGTTATTAGGATGAGATTTATGGAAGAAAAACCCAATTTGAGATGGGAAATTCATGTAGTGATGATTTATACGATATTCTGGAAACCCTTTGTCATGTAAAGGATTAAGAGTTTGATTAAGAAAAGAGTTCTAATCAAATACAAACACTAATTTTTTTTTATTCCGGACGATCGGACCGTTGGAATTGGATGAAATTTTACAGAGAATTAGCTGAAGATGAGAGGAAGCTACAGAAAAAAATTCAGCTCGATCGGACCGTCCAATATTTTTTTTGCTAGACAGTTTTACGTTTTGAGGACTCTTAGAGATAATAAAAATTCAATTAAAACTCCATTTTAATTCCGATTTCGAAACCGTTTGAAATTCTCATCTTTGAAAATAAAATTCAAAATCCTTTAATGTAAGGCGAAATCTATATTTTTGGGATATTTTGCATAAGGGATAATGTAAGTATATATTAAAGGGGAGAGACACGTAAGAGAGAGTTACGTTGGAACATAAATGGATATCTACTGAATTGTACATTTGGAAGAATAGAGTCCATGAGGGTTACGTAGTAAGTTGGAAAAACCCTTCGAATTAAAGTTAGAAAAGAACCATTATACTTGATAAATAATAATGGGAAAATAAGGATAAATGTTGTGAATGTGGGTTATTGGATAAACCTAAATTGATATAATAAAAGTGGTATATTTATATGATTGTGTATGCATATATTATATACTTGTGAAAATCATGCCTGCGCTACTTGCAATCCCTGAGGTTTCCGCGCTGGGAGGATCTTATCTCGTGTGCCTTATGGGGGATATTGACTCGTACCCTAGAAGATAGAAATCCTAGGTACAGGTTATCGAATCGGTAGTCACGGTCCTAAGAGACGTGAGGGTATGTACTGACCTCTTGGACTTGGAAACTATGCTTCGCCTCAATATTGTTTGTGTATGTATTTATACAGTTCGAGAGTGATTCCGAACTTGTATTCCCTTTAGTACGATTGATACGGGGATTGGATAGCAGAGTATGCCCGCACCATAAAATTTTATGTGGGGTGCTGTTAGAATATATATATATATTATACGAGTATTTAATATATATATATGAACTTCTGAAATATGGGAAACTGCCTACTGTGTTATGGTAAGTAAGACATGTATAATGACTCAAATTGGAAATACTTGTTTTGAAAAGTATAATATGATATTGAAAAACTTTATGAATCAATAAAGTTAAAATGAGCGTTTTGTACTAAATGAAATTATCCTTTTTAAACCATGATGTTGTTAAATCTTAAATTTTGAGAGTCACCTAAGATAAGTTAAATCCTTGGGGAAGGATAGTGTGATATATGATGAGATAAACCATTGGGAAGGTTAGTGCGATAGGAGTTCACATTAGAAGAGAGGCGATAATTTCTCAAGAGAGTGTCGCACTAATATGTTGTTGCATTGGCCTGTATCAATTTAAATACTTGCTAAACGAATTTTTAAATCATATACACTATCGGGCTCTGACCCGTTTCTATTCCTCTTTCTCTCTTGTATATATATGTATCTATTACAGGTGCCCAGCCACAGGGGCGTCTTCTTTAGGATCCCTTGGAAGGAACGTGCTGCAGCTTAGGTGGGAGTTGCAGGCCACTTGCTTAGACGATTTCATTTACTTGATTCCACTTCTATCATTCTCCTTATTGGGCATGTGTTTCCACTATTTATCTGTTTTATTGGGACATTTGTATTTCAGTTATTTCTAGTACTGTTACTTTGGGATTTATTCAGCATGTATGTTTTACTTTAAGTTTTAAATGCTGGGATTGGGTTGTTAAATGTTAAATTATTGGATTGATTGTTTAATAAAATAAATACATAAAATTGGAAAGTAATGTTTAAAAAATGGTTTTGACACTTAGCTAAATTAAATAGGGTGTTAAATTTGGAAAAGTTATTTTTACGACAGTGATGCTAAGAATGAACCAACTGTTCACCTTGATTTTAATTTAATAAAGGAGTGATCGCCCGGTATTTAATTAGGCGGGGTGTCACAATTATATCTAATTATTTAATCACAGATAAAATAAAATGAGACAAAGAAATTTTAAAGTGGTTTAGCCTTATAAGAATGGCCTACGTCCACTGTTTCTATTATTGCTGACTGTTTGGGAATTCTTGATTACCAGTTTCGTCAAGAAATTCCCGGTCCCCTTACAATGAGGATGATACAATGTATTTATAGCCCTCAGGCTGTACATGTGAAAGGGTAATACATAGCTGTCCATTAGGCGTGTACATCTGTATGATAATAATAAGCATTAATGCGCAGTTAATCTGTTAGTTATCCTGCTATTAATGCTCTGTTCGAGGTGCAGCTCAGACCGCCTAAGTAGCTCGGTACTCATAAATTTCTCGGTGTATTAAAGTTCCTCGAAGAACTCTTATTGGTCGGAGCGTCTGAGTTGATCGGGGAAGTAGAGTTCCTCGTTGCAGTATGGTTCCTCGGAGATCATCTATTGCTCGGTCTATCTGAGTGGGTCAAGGTGTTGTTAGGAAGTGTTTGTTATTGTCACGCAGATTGCCACATGTCTTTACTCAATTGAGCCATGTCAGCAGACTAAATTTGGCATCAACAGAAGCCCCCAATGTTTCACAGTTCGAAATTTGAGGAGTGTGGAACATTCTTTCTCGAAATATGGCGGTATTTAATGGTCATCCTGAAATATAGGAGTATTTTCCTTTGTATTTATTTCTCCTTCCAAATTCGTATAGTCGAACTTTTTGAATTTTTATGACCGCTTCGATTCCCGCGCCATTTTTGTCTGGTAACATAACCGTCTCTTTTTGTAATCATTATCTTTATCCATTCCCAAGATTGGGTATTTAAGCCTTGCAGAAAATCCCCTCGTCTTCTACTTTTTCAAATTTGTCTCTTTGAGTTTTCCATTGTCTCTCTCTCCTGTGCGTTCATCCCTTTCATCATTCGTTGTCAACAGACTCATCCTTTTTCCTGTAAAATCTTCTTCTTTCTCTTTGATTTCCTTTACTCATCATGGTTTACCCTGTAGAGTCGCTTGATAAGTTTTGTTCTCACTTCTCTATTCCTTCATAGGTTATTTTGGAGGAACTTTCTGAGCCTTCAGATTATTTTCGTTTGGCTGAGGGACATTGGTTCCCCAGTCTCTTTGTCGCTGAATGTGGCTTTTCTTTTCTACCAAACCCTTTATGTCTGGAATTCTGTCAATATTTTGACGTGGTTCCTGCAAGAATAGCCCCCAATACATGGAGAATAGTTAACAGAGTTCATAGATTAAATCAAATTCATGGAACTCGTATAGGAATTCCAGAAATTATGTTCTGTTATAGATGGGCTATTGGTGACAATACTTTTTATTTAAAAACTAAGTTTTTAAATAGGACTTTAGTGGTCAATCTCCCAGATGCCAATAGGAACTACTTCGAGCACGAGGTTGTTATGAAAAATTGGCAACACCCTCCACTGACTGGAAATGATGTATACCAGGGTCCTAGATGTCCTCCCTATGGCAATGGGATAGGTTGTTTTTATTTTATTTTATTTTTGAAATTATGCTTCCTTTGTGTTTGATAAAATGTGTCATTGATATTTTAATTTTCATTTATTTGCAGTTGACAGCAAAAGAAGATCTCCAAAAGAGACAGAAGTTAATTTAAAACATCTAAAACTTATCTGGGGTTTGCATCAGACTGTTGCTGACGAGCATATCAGGTCAGCTTCATATTTGTTACAATATAAGAGTTACACCTCATCTTTTACTGCTCGTCCGGTGATAAGTGAGGTAAAATCAGTACCCGCTTCTGCAAGTTCTTCACCTGAGTCTCATATCCCTCTGAGTGAAAGAATGTAGAAAAGAAGAGCTCCTGCCATCTTCGAGAAATCTGCCTCTGTTGCTGGAGAGGCAAAGAGAAGTAAACATGATGTTCCAGAAGAGGGGACAAAGAAGATTGATGCACCCCCTACGGCTACTACTGTGAAGGTTGCCGAGAAGCCCCCAGTGGCTCCGAGCAAGGCCGCTGTTCCAAGCGAGGTGATTGTTATCTCTCCGACTAAGACTACATCGTTAGTCGAGACCATTCCTGTTCCCCCGAGGAAGCTGAAGAAGAGCTCCTCGGTTAATTTGGCTGAATCCATCTCGCAACCCCCGATTACTGGAAGTGGTGTTCCCACTTTTATTGCCCCGAGCTCTATCATGAGCTCGGTGAAGTCTTGGATCATTCCCTAGATCCAAGGTATGGAAGAAAATATTTCTCGGGACATGTTACCTCATTAGCTGCTCGTCATATATCTTCTCTAAGTATCATTGTCCTCAACTTTCATTTTTCTCTTGTTGCATCTGTATACTGACTTGATATCATTTTCTTTTCCCAGTTGGTGACCTATTTTAATACCATTTTAAAGAAAGATGAACCTATTAAAGCTTCAAGCTCCTCGTCTGGTGTAGAGGAAGCTTTGGTGGTCCTGACGCAGTCTTTGAAAGATTCTCGTCAGAAGTATGATGATGATAAGGCAGCTTGACAGGAGAAACTTGATTCCACCGAGCAAGAGAGAAACCAAGTTGTTGAAGTCTCCAAAGGTTTGGAGAAGAAAATAAAAAACTTGGAAGAGAAGAATAAAGAGCTCGATGAGAAGCTCAAAAATGCTAGGGAGCTTGAAAGTAAGCTAAAAAATGCTGAAGAAGAGTTGGGACGACTTTGTGAAGTAGGTCATCAAAAGGAAGAAATAGAGAATAAGCTGAAGGCTGCCAAGGATCTTCTTTTCGAGAAGCTTTCCTTGGAGAAAGCGAAAAGGAATTTGGCTATAAAAAAGTCTTTCAGCACTGGCTGGGATAAGGGATGGAATAAAGGTATGGCTTCCATGATGTCGCAGGTAGAATATGGTAGCCACAAATACTTTAGGGATGGCTGGGTCGCTGCTCTGCAAGAGATGAAGGTCGATGAAAATTCTGACCTGTTTCAGCGACACATCCCAGGCCCCCTCCAACTCCTGAAGAAGAAGAGGACGAAGCCGCCTCTGAGGAATCCTCCATGGTGATGGGAGATCAAATTCCTCATTCCCCAGCCATCCAGTCCACCAGCGAGCAACTTCAGCCATCCATTGTTTTCAATGAGCAACTTCCAGCACTCCCCGAGCAACCATCTGTACCATCCGAGCAACCTACCTCGTCGTCCCAGCCTCCCGAGAAAGTTTTGGGAGACAAGGAAAAGGTGTAGAGTTTTTTGGATTTTTCTCTCTGTTTATTTTTCTTTATCAAATGTAACTCTGAATTTTGTACTTCTCCTTTATGATGTAATAAAATTTGAAGTTTCGCCTAAACATACTGTTGTTTCTCTTCTTCATGCTCTGTTTGAACTCTTATTGATTCTTGATTTCTCTTCCTTTACTAGTTTAGGACCAGGATGGAGTTATTGTCTGCTCATGATACAAAATTATTGAGGCAATGCAATGAGTACTTCAAAGATGGTCATACAGATATGAGTGCATCACAAATCATTGACATCCTCGGTCAAGGTGCTTCAGAGCAAGCAATTTTAGCCTACCAGTATTTGAAGTGCCTGCTTGACCGTGCATTGGCTAACAATGTATCATATTATGAAATGATTGAAGATCTCCAAGGAACTCTTGAAGAGCTTCAACAATAATATAAAGAATCTACAGCCCTTTTGCACTAAGGATACGAGAAGAAGTATCAGCAACTCAGTGTTGATAAGGGATACGATAAACTATTTGCTGCTTACGATGTGAGGGAGAGAACTTTGAAGGGTGAGGTCGAAGTGAACAGACAGATAGCTGAGTTGTTAGAGCAGGAAAATAATAACCTGCAAAGAGAGATGTCTTAGTTGAAGTCTGCAGCTTCCACCTCCAACGCTTTGGTCCCTGTGACCGACGAGGGATTCTCTTTCTTGGAGGTCAAAAATGCCAACCTGAGGGATGAATTAGAAACCTTGAAGAGAGCTGGCCCTTTTACATCTACTCGGGGACAAGCATGAGCTTCTCGAATTACTGTCGAGGAACAGAGAACTCAATCTGCTATGGAGAACCAGGCCTTCCAACTGATGGCAAAGAACCATGAATTGGCTGAGATGTCTAAGAAGATCAGGAATCTGGATGAGCAGCTTTCTGCACATAAGTCTGCCTTAGAGAATAAAGAACTCTTTATAAAAAGTCTTCACGAGCAGTTAGAAAGGTTGACTTATCAGTTCCACAAGCAGCTCAGAGAATTTTGGATGGCTGGCTACAATGAGGCTCTTTACCATTTGGATGATTGGATCCAAAATGCGAATAATGAAGGTTACAAACAAGGGTGGTTGAATGCCCTGGGTGTATTGCAACTGGAACAAGGTCACTACTTGTGGGATTATCATAATCCTGGGTTGCTCGACTTGACAGTTCCACCCTTCAAACTCGACATGAGCTGGATCCCTGCCTGGGCAATCCCTCAGTGTTTGATTTCCAAATACCTTGGCGATTATAGTCTCCATTCCAATGCTGAAATATCTCGCCCCGAGCACCTACTTGATCGACCATCTGTGATAAACATCAGGATGCTTAAAGATCTTAATTTCATAAACTCCCCTTATGCTTTAGACGATCCTCCTGCTAGCGAGGAACCTGTTTCAAAAGCAGAGGGGAAGAAACCAATAGAATAGGCATCTTGATGTAATAATTAATTTGTATTTCATTCTCAATGTATTCTGTTTTTGGATTTAATGAAAGACTTTTATTTTTGTTCACAATCTTGATTGCCATTTCCTTGTGGTTGTAAAACACTTTATATATGTATATCTGTTAAAAAGATAACAACATTGTGTTATTTGTCGATCAACTTAGAGTTAATTAAAACTTATTGTCGACTAGTTTGAATTTGTGGTAATCATTTGACAACTAACCAAACTTAATGATGTTTTGTTTCTCGACCAACTTGGTAGTAATTTAAAAAGTTACGAGTATCAAAAATTTTTCTCGATCACTTTCTCGTACTCATAAAATGTTTTAGACCAACCAAGGTCGATAAATTTTCCTTCTCGACCAACTACAGTTAGTGGGTTTTTATTCCCGATCAACCATAGTTAGTGGATTTTTTCTTACCGAACAACTTTGGCACTTTAGTTTTTCTTCCTAACCAACCTTAGTTGGCATTTTTAAGAATAGTTTTTCTTCCTAACCAACCTTAGTTGGCATTTTTGGGAATAGTTTTTCTTCCTAACCAACCTTAGTTGGCATTTTTAGGAATAGTTTTTCTTCCTAACCAACCTTAGTTGGCATTTTTAGGAATAGTTTTACTTCTTAAACAACCTTAGTTGACATTTTCAGGAATAGTTTTACTTCCTAACCAACCTTAGTTGGCATTTTTAGGAATAATTTTACTTCCTAACCAACCTTAGTTGGCATTTTTAGGAATAGTTTTTCTTCCTAACCAACCTTAGTTGGCATTTTTAGGAATAGTTTTAAGTAGTCTGAGTTTTGCTGAGTAGAGTAGTCTGAGTTTTGCTGAGTAGTGTGTAGCACTAGTATTCTGTAAAAAATTTCCAACAAAAGGATAGAACTGGGCAGAACATTGTCACTTTATTCATACTAACGAAAATGTATTACATGAGAGTTTACAACACTGATAATACTTGTGCAAGTGTTCTGCATTCCATGCATTCTTAAACTACTGCCCTTCTAAAGTTGCTATTCTGTAGGTTCCTGGTCGAACAACTTCTGTAACTCGGTAAGGTCCATGCCAGTTTGCTTCCAATTTATTGTGCTTTTGAATCACTTTCTTTAGCACATAGTCTCCTTCATTCAGGTCGCACTTCTTTACTCTCTTGTTATAGAACAAAGTTGTTCGTTGTTGGTAAGCAACATTCCTGATGGCTACTTTTTCTCTAACTTCCTCGAGCATGTCTAAATCCAATCTTTTCATTAAGTCGCTGACAGGGGAATTGAAATTCAGTACTCTGTGTGTCGGGAGACCCAACTTGGCAGGTATAACGACTTCACTTTCAAATGCCAGCATATATGGAGATTCTCGTGTTGCTGCTCGGGGAGTAGTTCGGTAAGCCCATAGTACTGACTGTAGCTCGTTGATCCAATTTTCTTTCGCGTCATTCAGTCTTTTCTTCAAGCCATTCAGTAGCGTTCTGTTTGTTACTTCAGTTTGTCCATTGCTTTGGGGATGGCCTGGTACCGAGTGGATCTTCAAGATATTTGACTGATGACAATAGGCAGCGAACTCCTCGTTGTAAAATTATGTTCCATGGTCGGTAATGAATGCATGAGGAAGACCATATCTACAAATGATATTTTTCCAAATAAATTGATACACCTTCCGTACGTCATGTCGACAAGAGGCTTAGATTCTACCCACTTAGTAAAATAATCCACTGCGACGACGAGATATTTAAATCTTCCTCTGGTCGTTGGAAGTGGTCCGACCAAGTCAATTCCCCACATAGCAAATGGCCAAGGGGAAGTAATGGGTATTAACAACGCTTGGGGAGTTCTTCGGATAGTGGAGAAGCGTTGACACTTGTCACATTTCTTGGCATAGGCTATACAATCAGCCCTCATCATTGGCCAGTAGTATCCTTGCGTCATAACCCTTTGCAAAAGCGTCCGACCTGCTATATGGGCTCCACAGGACCCTTCATGGATCTCTTCAATCAAGTCTTTCACCTCGGTGGGATGCACACATCTTTACAAACCTGCTATAATTCCTCGTCTGTATAGAAAACCATTATTAAGTACATAACGAGGAGCTTTAAACTTCAGTTTTTTGGCTGCAAGTTTGTCAGTTGGTAATTCCCCCTCCTCAATATATGCCCTGATGGAATCCATCCAAGATGGTCCTAAATTAAGGGTGATAAAATTCATCATCAAATCTTCATCTATACTCCGACCAGCTAAAACTTCAATTGGGATTGTTCTTCGTAGCTCGGTACGAGTAGCTGATGCTAATCGAGCTAAGGCATCTTCCCTCACATTCTCCATTCTTGGTATTCTGACCAGCTGAATATCAGCAAATTCTGATAACAATTTCCTTGCCTTTGCATGATACCTGATCATTAATTCTCCTTTGGCTGCATATACTCCCATCATTTGATTTATGATCAATTGAGAGTCACTGAAGATAATAACCTGCTCTGCCCCCATGGTTTTTGCCAAACTAAGACCTACAATCATGGCTTTATATTCAGCCTTATTATTCGAAGCTTTGAATTGGAAGCGTAGGGCATATTCCATGTCGACCTCGTCTGGACTATTAAGAACAATCCCTGCCCCACAGCCTATTATGCAAGATGAGCCATCCACATATAAACTCCATAAAGGTAACTCGTCTTTAAATTTCTGATCTGACAGAGTTACTCGGTGGAAAATTTGTTGCTTCCTTTTACCCTTTCTAAATATTTCTTACTGTTCGTCGATCATCACTTCTTGCCCTTTTACCAACCTAAGTTGCTCTGGGCTTGGTGATTCTATAACATCCACAGGTTGATCGGTGAGCAGATTTTGCTCCTCGGTGGTATCAAGATAGGTGAACTCTGCTATAAAATCTGCCACTGCTTGCCCTTTAAGCGATGATCTAGGTTCATAAATTATGTCATATTCACCGAGCTCTATTGCATAATACATCAATCTTCCTGATTTTTCTGGTTTATGAAGAGCTTGCCTCAATGGCATATCGGTATATACGACTATAGTATGAGCCTGGAATTATGGCTTCATTCTTCTACTTGCCTCGATCAATGCTAGTGCTAATTTTTCTAGCTTTGGATATCTGATCTCTACTCCTCGGAAGGCTTTGCTAGTGTAATAAATTAGTTTTTGCACTCCATTATCCACTCTTATTAATGCCGAGCTAACTGCATTCTTTGACACTGCCAGATACAAGTACAATTTTTCTCCCATCACTGGCCTGGACTATAGTGGAGGTGCTCCCAGATATTTCTTCAAGTCTTGAAAAGCCTTCTCACATTCATCATTCCACTCAAAGGTCTTTCGGAGCGTTTTAAAGAATGGGAGATAACTATCAGTTGCTCGCGATACAAATCTGTTGAGTGCTGCTACTCGTCCTGTAAGACTTTGCACTTCTTTCTTCGTCGTTGGATATCGCAGCTCTAATAGAGATTTAATCTTTTCAGGGTTTTCTTCAATGCCTCGTTGATTGACAATGTACCTGAGAAACATGCCTTCTCGTACTCCAAATATGCACTTCATCGAGTTCAGCTTCATTTGATATTTATCTAGTTGATAAAAGGTCTGGCCTAAGTCAACTAGATGATCAACAGCTTTCTTTCTCTTTGTCAGCATATCATCAACATAGACTTCCATATTGCAACTGATTTATTCTGCAAACACCTTGTTCATCAGCCGCTGATATGTTGCACCTGCATTTTTCAAACCAAAAGGCATAACATTATAACAGTAAGTTCCCCTAGGGGTAATGAAAGAAGTACTCTCCCTGTCTTCAGGTTTCATATTAATATAGTTGTATCCAGAATAAGCGTCCATGAATCTTAACAGCTCGTGTCCCGAGGTAGCATCTACTAATTAATCAATTCGGGGCAAGGGAAAGTGGTCCTTTGGGTATGCTTTGTTGAGGTCGATGAAATCTACACACATCCTCCATTTATTGTTCTTTTTCTTTACCATCACCACATTTGCTAACCAGTCTGTATTTTTAACATCTTCAATAAAGCAAGCTTTCTGGAGCTTCTCGACCTCTTCCCGTATAGCTTGATTCTTCTCGGGACTGAATACTCTTCTTCTCTGCTTTACTGGTTTGATCTCCTTATTCACGTTGAGTTCGTGACATAAGAAATTTGGGTTTATTCCGGGCATATCCTCATGACTCCATGCAAAAGTTTGCTTTCTGCTTCTTAGGAAAGTTATCAGTTTCTGTTTTAGTGAGGCCTCCAACGACGAACCTATTTGAGTTGTTCGTTCAGGGTGCTCGTCGTCGAGAATGATGTTTTCAGTAGCTTTCACCACTTGGTCTTTCACGAGTTGGGACTCATCTCTAGGATCCAATGTTTCAATTTCTGCACCTTCCTCCACTTGATAGGTATTAGTATTTTTCCTTGATTCCTCCAGTTCCTCTTGCTCGGCAGATGAATAGTAATATTCCCGAGCTACTTTTTGATCACCCTTCACAACTCCTACTCTAAAATTTGTTGGAAATTTTAGGCATTGATGTACCGTAGGTGGCACTGGCTCGAACTTCTTCAATCCTACCCTTCCCATGATGATATTGTAGGATGATTGAACATTTTTATCCATCACAAAGAAGCGTATTCTTTCTGTTCGACAAGCAGGCCATGTACCAATGAATATATCCAATTTGATCGTCCCAAGTGGAAAAATTTTCTCGCTAGCAAAATCGAGGAGGGGTCTATAATAAGGCTCCAGTTGAGATAGCTTTAGATTTAAACTGTCGAAGCACGAGTAGAACATGATGTCTGCCGAGCTACCATTGTCTACCAGTACTCTTGAAATCATTACTTCCTTCATCCTCATTTTGATCACCAATGGGTCATCATAAGGGTATAGAACACCTGCGAGGTCGTTCTTTGAGAAACCAATGACCAATTTCTCTTTGTTTACCTTTCTCGGGCGATCCTCCTCAGCTAGATTTATTCGTTGAATGTATGAGCAAGCTTGAGCCTCACAGAGGTAAGCTTTTCTCTCTGGAGTAAGGTCTCCTCCTCTTACATCTCCACCTGTAATAACATTACAATCAAATGACCCAAAGCGTATTGAAAATGCCTCACGTTCTGGCTTCCTTAGTCTCTTGGGAAGATCGGGGTCGTCTTCTGGATCAACTTCATGGTCTTTTTTCTTGTTCTTCTCTGCTTGATGAGGAGATCTAGACCTCTCTCTTATTCGGTCGCTGTTTCTTCTTTCATTTCTACGATTAACATACTTTGCCAATTTTCCTCGTCTAATAAGTGTTTCAATCTCATTCTGAAGATCTATGAAATTTTTGGTCATATGCCCATGATCTTTGTGAAAATCGCAATATTTTGCCTTATTCCTCCTGTCAGGGTCTGCCTTCATTTTATCTGGCCAGTTTAATTCCTCATTATTCTTGATTTCTTCTCGAACATGATTGATGTCTATCTTCAAAGGAGTGTAATTATAAAATTTCTTCAATACCTCCCATGACGACCTTGTTTTTGATTGTTTGTCACCACCATTGTTCTTATGCTCTTTCTTCTTAACTTTATCACCTTCCACCTTGGTTTCTTTGGCATCCATATTCTTCTTCGCAGCCATAGCCTCCTCGGCATTCATGATCTTGGCCGCTTTTGCCATCAGTTCTGACATGGTTCTGGGTGGATCTTTGGCCAAAGTGTAGTACAACTTATTGGGTAGCAGTCCACTCATCAAGGCGGTAATCGCTGTCTTTTCTTTATAATCAATGACTTCGAGTTTTTCATTATTAAAAAGAGTTATATAATCTCTGGTACTCTCACCAGTTTTCTGTCTAACACTTAATAAATGCACTACTCATTTAACTGGCTTTACCCCAAAATAGAAATTTCCAATGAATAACTCGGTCAGCTGAACGAAAGTTGAGATCTTACCCCGAGGAAGATTATTGTACCATATTTGAGCATATCCGGTAAGAGTTCCTGAGAATGCTCTACATCTCATCTCATCTGGAACATCATAGATGTCGGCCGCAGCTTGGTATTATTCTACATGAAGAACAGGGTCAGTCTTTCCATTATATTTGGGAGTCACAACAGGTGCTTTGAACTTTGACGGTGTGGGAAAATCCACAATGGCCTGGACAAAGGGTGTCCCTTGAACAAAAGTTCGTTGTAAGGGGTTCTTGGCCTTAGCTATTTCCCCTAGTCTGTCTTCCAGCCTTTGAATAGAGCCTTTCCATGCATCATTTCCTTACTCGGGCCTGTTGGTTCGAGCAACTGATCGCGTTGAGGTGGCTTCCTGTGATTTATCTTGATGAGTAGCTGGTCGCGACTGGGCAGATCCTTCCTTTAAGTCTAATGATCGTCGAAAGCTCCTCGACGCATCCTTAGGAGGACTTCTGTTCCTCCTAGGACCTAATCGATCAAAAGGAGATACCCTGCTTAACCTTTCTAGCGCACTAGTCCTTTCTGGAGAGAGAGTGATACGTTGTTCAGTATCTGTGGCTCGTACTGACGAAGTTTATCCAAGTTGATAAGAAAAATCTTCAGACTCATAAGTACGATATGAATCGGTACGCCTAGTACGCGAAGAAAGTAAACATGTATTTCTTTGAACACTTCGATGTCCTGAATGGGTCGGTACTCCGCTATGAAGGGTTTGTATGAGTTATCGCATAGTTTCTTGCATGGCTGTCTGTCCCTGGGCCAGATTTATCATTATTCCAGCCAGATCTAGAACGTTTGGCGGGGCAGATGGATTTGGAGGGCTTCCAGCATTTCGATTGCTGGGTTCTGGATTATCAGTCATTTGTAATGAATTATTTTTGATAAAAAACGATATTACCAGTCGTTTCCCACAGACGACGCCAATCTGTTGATGTAAAAAATTAGATTATATCTAATTATTTAATCATAGATAAAATAAAATGAGACAAAGAAATTTTAAAGTGGCTCAACCTTATAAGAATGGCCTACGTCCACTGTTTCTATTATTGCTGACTGTTTGGAAATTCTTGATTACAAGTTTAGTCAAGAAATTCCCGGTCCCCTTATAATGAGGATGATACAATGTATTTATAGCCCTCAGGCTGTACATGTGAAACGGTAATACATAGCTGTCCATTAGGTGTGTATATCTGTATGATAATAATAAGCATTTAATGCGCAGTTAATCTGTTGGTTATCCTGCTATTAATGCTCTATTCGAGGTGCAGCTCGGACCGCCTAAGTAGCTCGGTACTCATAAGTTGCTCGGTGTATTAAAGTTCCTCGGAGAACTCTTGTTGGTCGGAGCGTCTGAGTTGATCGGGGAAGCAGAGTTTCTCATTGCAGTATGGTTCCTTGGAGAGCATCTATTACTCAGAGTATCTCAGTGGGTCAAGGTGTTGTTCGAAAGTGTTTGTTATTGTCACGCAGATTGCCACGTGTCTTCACTCAATTGAGCCATGTCAGCAGAATAAATTTGGTATCAACAATCACAAAGAAGGGAGATATGACTTCTCTTTTTGCCAACAAATATTGACCGATGCAGCTGGATAAGATTAGAGAATTTATTCAAAGTCCTCCAGTATATCCTCCCGTTCTCACTTTCTCATCCTCAGAGTTGGATTTTAAAGGTATATCAATCTTGAGGGTTGAGTTCCCTCTGAGTAGCACTCATAAGGGTCAAACTTCCTCCATACTTCTCCATGATCCCCATTACTGCTCCCAGGGCTAAGAAAGCTCCCACGCCCAAACAAGCTATCACTGCCGAAGGTGCTCCTAGAGAGGGCCCATCAGAACCTCCTTCTAAAAATATGAAGACCGGGACTTATTTAAAATCCAAGTCCCATACTAAGTCTCAAACTCCCGTGGATCCGTTTCCTATTGCCTCCTTTCCCCCTCCTGCATCTAAGGAAAGAAGGAGGAACTTCGACAAGAAATTTGTGCTGAATTTAAACGGGTATAGCGCAAGTTTCAATGATATACTCCCCCCGTTTCGACTGTTGTTGTATTTCCTCCCATTGTGGTGGATCCTACTGAGGGTGATACATCAAGGAGAAAAAATTATAGAGTCCCCTCTGCTGCTTATGGCTCTGGTGATAAGAAGAAGACTCTGGGTATAAAAACCTAAAAAAAATGTGCTTATAAAGTGCAATCAACACCTGTTGCTTCTGTTCCCAAGACCTTTTCTCCTCCAGCTCTCATTGAGGCCATTACTCTTGAAGATAGTCCTGATATTGATCACGGTACCACTAATAGAGCTTCTCTTTTACCTTCACCTCCTGCTTTGCCCATGGTTATTTCATCTCACTCTTCTCCAGAGCAAGAGGTATGTTTTCCCACACTTAGCCATTTTAAACTTAGTGACTCAGCAATGTATATTCTCTAACACTTCATTTCACCTATGCAGGAGATTAAAAGAGACAGGCCTTCTCTCCCGTCATACCTTTTATGGAATAACACTTTGGTGTCTCTGAGGCCGATGTATCTCCTCCCCATTTTCCCATGTATGGGATGGCTTACTCTTGCCGATCTACCTCCTGAATTGTAGAGGAGGCTGCCAGGAGGGCTGCTGCCTCTATAGAATCTGTTAGAGCTTCCCCTCAACCAGAGGATACTACTTTGGCTTCTTCTGAGTCATCTCCCCTCCTTATGGTTCCTCTATACATTGTTCCAGCATCTTCCAGTCCACCAGAAGTAATAATTTTTCCTTTTGTAACTATTTTTTCCACTTAGTCATATTGTGTACTTTGCATTTTCTTGGCTTTTAGGTTGTAACTACTTCTGACCTGGCCACATCTCTTATTGGGTCACTTCTTCAGTTCCCTATCGGGAGACCTGCTATTGTGTTTTCCCCTTTTACTAACATCACTTAGGTAAAAGCTTAATGTTTATGCCTTTGTATCCCTTTTATGATATGTTTATTGTGTCTAATGTTTAAATATTATTTATCTCTTTCTCCATGTCTGACTCCTCCCTCTCGTTTTGAGACATCCCAGGATCCTCCTTCTATCGTTGGTTCCTCTTCTTACCAAGGGGTTCCTTCGGCCCCTGTGGGGGTTGATAGATCATCTAGACCTCAAAGATGTCGGGGAACTTTCCTCAAACTTGGCACTTGTGCCTTGCTCGATGAAGGTGCATAGCCAAGGGATGAGGTTCCCCTTGCTGAAGGTACCAGTCAAAGTCAGAGGAATGTTAGAGTTATTCCTTCAGTTACTACACCTAAAGTTCTTACTCCTTCCATCGTTACTGCTTTAGTTGCCCCTGAGATATTTGCTGATTTCTCCCTCTTTTTAGCATAAGTATTCCTTCAATTATTACACCTGAAGTTCTTACTCCTGCCATCATTACTGCTTCAGTTGCCCCTAAGGAATTTGCTGATTTCTCCCTCTTTTTTGCATAAGTCTCTTCATTGCCTTCGAGGTAACTTAAAATTGACCACCACTTGTTAAGATTTTTAATAAACTCCACCTAAAACGGTGACTTAATAATGAAAACCACTTGTTAATATTTTTCATAAACTCCACCTAAAATAGTGGCTTAACAATGAAAACCACTCGTTAAGATTTTTCATAAACTCCACCTATAACGGTGACTTAACAATGAAAATCACTTGTTAAGATTTTTCATAAACTCCACCTATAATGGTGACTTAACAATGACAACCACTTGTTAAGATTTTTCATAAACTCCACCAATACTGGTGACTTAACAATGAAAAGCACTTGTTAAGATTTTTCATAAACTCCACTTATAACGGTGACTTAACAATGAAAATCACTTGTTAAGATTTTTCTTTCTCAAACTCATTTCACTTTATCACGTTAGAGGTTGTGAGGGAGCCTTCTACTATCGAAATGCCAGCTCAGTGTGATCCCCACCTATTGAATCCATATATTAAGAACCAGTCCCTTATGAGGGTTCAAGCCATAATGATTGTGGTTCAACTACAGACTTGCCACCTGATAACGACTCAGATAATGATGTTCCTCCAATAGACATGACTCCTCATGAGTTCTGTCTCATGGTGCTTCGCCAATATCCCCAAATATCTATAATTAATCATTATATCATTAAGAAGATTATCACTCACCATCCTTAAACTTTCATCGTTGATTGTCTTCGTTCAAACACTTTTGTGATGAGTTATAGGCTCCAAGGTCTAGCAGCCGTTATTATTGAGGTGGTTAATACTCAAACGTCCACCTTACCAGTACCCTCATCAATCGATTCCTGGGAAGCTTGAGGGAGATGGGCAAGGATGATTTCTAATTGAACTAGCTGATTGGCCATTTGAAACTTTTAAAGAGCAAACAACTAGAGAGTCAGAGGGAACTTTATCTGAAGCATGTAGAGGCACAAGGGACAAAAGAGAAAAGTCTATCAAGCTATCCTCACTGCTAGTAGAAACTGATAAGGAAGCTAGGTTACCAAAAAAGCTTTACTAAAGGCTAAGCAGAGACGTGAAGCCCTGCGGATCAAATGGGCCCAAGTCCAGACCATACTTGAAGTAAGTATTATAGCTTAGAGAACATGCTTGGAGGCTTCTTCAACCCTTCCTGAAACTTCTTCTCCCAACCTGACTTATGGTTCCTTTTGGGTTAAAGTACCTTATTTTGTGTTGTAATGTTTTTTTTTTTTTCTCAAATGTAACTCTTGGGCAATAGTTTCCAATTTTACAAAGCTTTTGAGTATATCAATGAAAAAATTAGTATTTCGTTATCATGCACTAGTTTATTGCAATGCTTTTATTTATTTTAAAGATCAAACTCTTATAATTTAGAACCAAACTCTTTCTTCTTATCTCATTACAAAATAAATAACTCATATAACTAATTGCAACATAACTCAAATAAAAAATAAATTTGTAACCGAGGTTACACACTTAAACATGCTAGAGTTTTAACCAATTGTTGTTAATCTTGAAGGGTTTATCCTCTTCCATCTTAGAGATTAAGTAGTAACCTGAATCGTGAGCCTCATTTACGATGAAAGTTCCCTCCCAATTCATAAAAAATTTAGGCAACGGTAGCCCCCGAATGTGCTTTACTATCGCCTTTAAAACCAAATCCCCTTCTACAAACTTTCTTTGCCTCACTAAATTGTCATATGCCCTGGAGAGTTGATTCGTGTACATTTAGAAGTGATACATTTCATTATCCCTGTGTTTATCCAGTGTTTCCAACTATACATGTATGCTCTCAGGGAGCATGTTGCTTCGCAAGGCATATCGAGCTGAAGGAACTTCTAGTTCTATCGACAAAATTGATTCGGCTCCAAACACAAGAGATAACGACGTATACCCTTTAGGCTTCCTCATCGTCATTCAATAGGCCCACATAACTTCTAGAATTTTATCGTCCCACGATCTTAGAAAGTCTTCCATCGTTTTGGCTAAGATGTTTACCAAGGTCTTGTTAGTTTCTTCGGCTTGACCATTGCCCTTAGGATATGCCACCGTTGAGGTATGATGGATGATGGAGTATTTATTTATGAGCATTGTTACTTCTTTATTAATAAATGGGGTCTTATTATCATAAAGGATGATCGTTGGAATCCTAAACCTATAAATTATGTATTCTCTAATAAAGTTAGCCACCACATATATTGTTGCTCTCTTGAGTGGAATCGCTTCAGCCTAATTTATAAAGCATTCCATTGCCACTAATATCCAGATCTTTCCCCTCGAAGATGGATATATTACCCCTACCAAGTAAAATTCCCAAGTGTGGAATGTGTAAGTAGTGTACAAAGAGTATAAATCCACCGAAGAAGCATGGATCATGAATTTATGTAGCTGGAACGCCTTGCACTTTTGAACAAACTCAGTAGAATCTTTATCCATGGTTGGCCAATAATAACCCAAGGTCATTAATTGGTCATATAGATTGAGCTGGATCGTGATCTTACTTCCAAACTTCCATTATCTCCTTCTTCGTGATGCAACCTGATTGCTCATTGAAGTCTCCCCTGCGATATAGCTGCTCCTCTTGAATGTGAAACCATTGGGCCCTTCTCTTGAGTCCCATCGCATTAATTTTCTCCACAGGAATAAGTCCATCCTTGATAAAATTAATATAAGGCTGCCTCCAATCCATCTGAGTTTTAACAAAGTGACATTCAACTGCTTGAAAGAAAAGTTAACATTTATCGCACCTTCATTGTAACTCTACTGTATCCTGCTTCATCATTATCCAAAAGTATCTCTCTCTATAAATTCTTTTATATAGAGGGCTCTCAGTTATTTCATAGTGTTCGTCATATTTTTTTTAACTTTTGCTCTGCTTCTTCTGGACCGATGCATCTTGACAACCATCCTCCCACATTCCTGAAGTAAAGACTTCCTTGATTTGCAAAGTAATGCGCTAGCTCTTTCAGTTCCATCTTGACTTACCCAGACTCCAAATGCTTCCTGATTTTATCCCTTCAATCTGAATCATCTTCCATTTGTAAGATCGATCGCACTACCGAGGGAGTTATTCTTTGTTATATCACCACCATTGTTGTATTACTCTTCATGGCCACTTTTTGAACAATGGTAGCATAAGCATTAGCAAGTCTATTCATCATTCTATGATTCCTCCTTATCTTGACCCGATGGAGCTGGTTGATCAGCTGTTGGATGATTATTCTATAGGGCTCCAGATTGAGGTTCTTCAATGCATATTCCCCGTTTACTTACTGAACCACCAAGTTTGAATCACTTTTGATGCATTGTGAACAGATGCTCTTCGGAGAGCCTCTAGCCACCCTAATACTAGCGCCTCATACTCTGTTTCATTATTGGAGCAAGGGAAATATAACTTATAAGAAAGGCAAAATTCTTCCTTCCCTTTAGAAAGGATAACACTTTCTCCTCCCTTCTTTTTTGCTGAAGAACCATCGAATTGTATAGTCCATTCTTCAAGGTTCGCATCCAGAAAATTGGCCTGCAAATCATCCCTTGAAATTCTTTCTCAGGGTGGCTCAGATATCCTATATGGAAAAATTGCTAATAAGTCTGCATACGCCTGATTCTTGATCGCGCGAGGGATCACACATTTTAAATCATATTTTGAAAGGATGAGGAACCACCTAGCTGCTCTTCCAATCAATATATTTATTGCCTACAAAAACTTAATTGGTACACATCTTGTCATAATATGGATTGTGAAAGATAACATATAATGTCTAAGTTTTTGTGCTACAAACACCAAGGATAAACAATATCTTTCTATACTACCGTACCTTGCCTCAGGTTCATGTATGATCCTACTCAGGTAGTGGACTGGTCTTTCTTACCCATCAATTTCCTATGCTAAGATAGCTCCAATAGACATTGTATTAGATGTGAGGTAGACTTGCAATAGTATCCCTGCCCTAGGAGGAATCATCGTTTGTGGAGAAGCGATCAACTTCTTCAACTTGGTCAGAGATTATTTATGAGCTTCCTCCCCATATTTCCCCATATTGAACTCCCCATAGTGAATTAGGTCTTCTATTTTTATATGTTGCTTGACTGATGTTTTGGATCTTTCATGTTGCATGCATGTGTATGATAGGAAAGCGACGACTTTCAAATTATTGATCTCTTAAGTACTAGAGAAATAATATGCATAAATCCTAAGAATTGAAGACTCTAGATTGAATGCTACTCGGGTACTTCGTTTACATGGATGATGCAAAACATTTCTGGGGATGCAGTGATTTTGTTTTCTTTCATTTGTTTTCAAGAAATTCGTGTTCTTGGGTCGGGTTTCAGTCCAACACAACACAATATATTTGGACACGAACACAACATGATATGACACAACTTCGTGTTTTTCTGATGTGAACACGCCCGTATAGAGCATGACAGGTTACGAAAATCATAATTTCTTAAATTTTACACATAGTTAAATAACATTTCACAAGATAATCCGAACATTTGAAACGATAAAACACGATGACACGACTAAATTTTTTAATAAGAACACGACACAATATGACTTCCTGTAAAAAGACCCCACATGAACATGACATATCATTGTCAATTTTAGGTATGTTTCGTGAAGTTTATAAAATTAACACCACTATTGCTAACCTTTTATTATATATTCCCCTTTCCTAGTTTTTTCTCTATAAAAAGGATTACGAATGTATCCTAAACTTAATATTGAATATATTTCTCAATGGTAATCACTTTGAATGGTGGTAATTACATGTCGGCTATTGCAATCGCTCCTTATATTTCATGTTTTTTTTTAATTTTCTTTTTAATTATTCTTGGGAATGGATTTGGATGTAATTTAACCTATTAAAAAAAAGGATCTTGGTGCAATATTTGACATTTTTTTGTGGCTAGGATTTCAACTAAGTGTAATGACTCGCACCATGTTTTTGCTACAAATAATTTTCTTATAAGTTGACTTGGAGGATTGTTGGATAATGGATTTTAATTTTCTTAAGACTTTATAAAATAATTTCTATTAAAGGGATTTTATTCACATGTGAAAATATATATTTGTACACTTTTTATATAATTGTACACTTCATAGTAATTTTTTTCATGTTTTTGTAACTGAGTTCTATACATGGATATGTTTACATGTTCTTCATATCACAAATTTAATGGATACATTATAAAGTCCTATATGTTACAAATTTAGAGGATACATTGTAATTTTCTACTTAATTTTGTGAAAATTTATATCCATAGTCCATTCCTCTTATCTTTGCGAGATGATAAATTTGAGACAACCCTAACATTGAAATTAAAAAATAATTTTATTTGAGATATTGTTCTCATCTCAATGCTAAATTACAAGCAATATTTATTTAAGATAAGGGAAATTTGCTTTTTACCAAGAAATGGGGTGTAAGCATTTGCAAATACTGATTATTTTTTTAATCAAATTTTGAACACAATTATTTTTCATCTCTTGTAAATTATATCCATGTTACAATGTTTATTTTATTGTTGTATATGATTGAACAACTTGCGCTTGTTAAAAAAATTAGTAGTTTTCTCCATTTAGATTAATTTTTCATTTACTCATCTATGTAGATTTATTTTGTAAAATGCCTACGCATTGCGCGCGGTTGGGAACTGGTAATATTACAACTTTAGTACCAAAGGACATATATTTTTACAAAGTAAGGATGTTAGGGACGTTCAAAATTCTATTCCAACCGACCAAAATGATCAATCCCGATTTGTAATTAATATTTGTTTTATTTTATCTATAATAATAATAATAGTAATAATAATAATAATAATATAATAATAATAATAATAATAATAATAATAATAATAATAATAATATAATAATAATAATAATAATAATAATAATAATAATAATAATAATAATAATAATAATAATAATAATAATAATAACAACAATATATTTGATCGAATCTAACGTGGTATGTGGGTTATTTATCTTTATCATTTTGTTTGTTTATTTGATTTGTGAGTTTTTTTCCCAAATCACACTATCTTTCATTTCGATTTTAAAATTCTTATTTATTTATTGTTTTTTAAAATATAGGGTTAACTTTTTGGGGGTTATATCTGAATAAAGAATTATGTTATAGAATTAAGTCTATTTAATGCTTCCTAAACTTACCATTTTTATTATTTACTAGCATGCAGGCCGCACGATGCGCGACTGTATATAAAAACACACAATGACATAATAATAAATCACAATGTAAAATATGGTTAAGAAGATTATTGTATTTATAAGAATATTACAATCTTGAATTCACTGTAGAGAAATGTAATCCTTAGACATTAAAAATGTCAAGAAAAAGTCATGCAGATTCTGAGGAACAGTTGATGCAAGCCAATGGATTGACGTGTTTAATTCCTAAAAGTGTGAAACGATATTTCTAATTAAATCAATTAGCATAATAAAGTAAGAAATCAATATTAACTGGGAAAATAGAGGACTCATGCATTCAAAAATTGACGTCGTTTGACTCTATATATTTTCTCTTCCTTGATAACAGATTAATGAAAAATTAATGTTAGTTTTAAATTTGTACTAAAAGTACAAAAAAATTATGTGTGTGATATTTTTTGATAAGGACACGCTATCCTCAGTGGAGGAGTGAATATCTTCAAAAGATGGGTTGCATTTTGTGACAATGTAGTATTCCTTACCCATCATCAAGTTAAATTTATTAAGCTTTAGAATGAAAACGTATTCCTTTCCAAGGATGTTCTTGAATATCATATTTCTCTCCGTGGTAGTGCCCTGTAAAATTTGAAGTATATTAGCGATACAATTTAGTATTCGAGGTATAATTTAATAGTAATATGGCAATAGGTGTACCTTATTATCGTATGCCTCAATTTAAGAGAAAGGAAATCCAACTAACTTTTCTGCAACCTTGTTAAAAAGGAAAATTGTAGTATCGAGTGGGGTACTGTAAATTGATTTGTAATTTGTATCTGAAAGTCATGGTATGCATTGTAATCAGTAACTTAATAGTACAAATAATTATATGTATTAAAGTCAAATTAATTAAATACCATATTACTTTGGGACAGGAAAAACGTTTTTTGTGTTGCAGGATCTGCACATGTAGGGGTCTGAGAGCTTTGTTAAAATCTTATTAGAATTTTTCATGAAACGTAAGACCATCCAAAGCTATCGTTGATTCCAATGATTGTTGCTTTAGTAGAGACAACCTTTACCTATTGAGAAGGGGCAACATATCAGATTAATGGTTTTGAAAAAATGTATTAAATATAGTTAAATATTTGGTAGTATCTCCTCCTCAGAAAATGCCCCCAGTTTCTTAATAGTGAAAATATTTTCCATCTCAATTGGATAATTGGTTGCATTTGCTTTATTTGATTCTTTGATATTCTCCATAATATGAAACCCTTTTATAAGGGTGATCCTGAAATGGAAAGGAAAAAAAATATTGTTGAATTTGTAAATAAATTGTAATTGAATGTCATAATTTAAGTAGTTACCTGCTCATCAATATTTCAAGTTCAGTTATGATTATATTGGGGAGCGTCTTTGTTTCACTTGTTGAAGAAAGATATATATCTAGAAAAAAAGGATAAGCAGAGGTATTATGAATAATAACCGTATATTTAGTTTTTGGGTATTAAAATTCTGTGATAATTTCTCATTTTGATTAGGATCGTACCTTGGAATAATTTGACATTAAGAGATGTCACCACAATAGGAATCGAAAAGTGATGAATATCCTCAATAGTTTTGTAAAGTCGTGTAGCACAATATCCCCGTAGAGTGATGTTGATTATTGAATTCCTAAAATAATTAATGAGATATATGATAAGCACCCAAAAGTGTTTAAATAATACCCCGAATAGACGATTTTTGATTGCTAATTCTCGATAAAATGGGTCTTATGAGCTTATATGTTTATTTTGTAGGTCATGTGCCTGTTGCGAAGTTCAAGCGCTCAAATCTAGGCAAAGTGTGACTAAAAAGTGCTAACCATATCTCCTGTAGCCTTACCCTATCCCCAAACCAAATCCTAAACCGAGTCTTGACCTGTCCCGAACCTTGTGTGTGTCTAGTTTGTATTTTTATTATTTTTAAAATTTTTATTTTGAGTCACTTTTAGATTTTAGGATTTATTTTAGATTTTATTTAGAATTTTGTATATATTTTTAGGATTTATTTGAACTTTTTATATTTCTTTTTCATCTAGGTGTTATTTTACTTTGATTTTTTAATTTTATGAGGATAAGTTTTTTTTAGGAATCTATTTTTCTCGTTTTGTTAGATTTTGCATTTTCTTTAAGTTTATTTTATTCAGTTAGGATTTTAGTTTTTAGTTTTTATAGATCTTTATTTTTATTTTTTTAGTTTCATTTTTTTATTTGAGTCTTTTATTAATTTATAGATTTGGAATTTAATTTTTAGTTTTTAATTTTAATAGATTTTATGTTTATATTTTCTGATTTTTAGTTGTAAATATTTTTATTAAGTTTTAATTTGTTAAAGGTACAAATGACACATACACACACACACTCACATATACCACACACACCAAATCAATCCTCAACCCATATTTTTCCCCAACACCTCACTCTCTCTCCTCACCTCCATATACCAAACCCACCTGAACTCTCACAAATCCCTGCCAATCCCCCATACTATCTGTTCGACCCCTTTACTAGCTAACTTCGACCCAACCTTTGACACGCCACCTGCCACCACCAGCTGGTGGTGGTCCGGCACACAAATACTTTAGCACCATACCTGGTATTAACCCAAGCTCACTAACCCGATTCAAACCTACTCGACCCAGCCCTTCAACCTGACCTCCCATTCACCATCTCACCTCCTACCTTAGCCCCCACCTGCCCCAACTCCTGATCCCAACTCAGGCGAACTCGTTGGCGCCCCCATGACAAAACCCATATAACCGACTCCTCCATCACCCACTCCTCTGCTTTAACCCAACAAACCACAACCCGACCGAAACCACCATAGCTGCCTCAAGCCGATTCTCAACCCATAACCCAAATCCGGCGATACATACCCACATAACCTAGGCTAACCCACTTGATTTGATCCCCAATAACCCCAAATCCCATCAACCCGACCCCATCACTCCCTTTCTAAACCACCTGCTTGACTCACATCAAACCTACAAAACCAAGACCCATTATCTTCTCAAGCTTTCTGTTTAAACCAAAGCCAAATTTCAAATAAAAGAACCCACATGTCTTTTAAGACTAATAACCCATATTTCCCAAAATACCCCCAAAAACCTCACCTCCCACATGTCTTCTACCAAAACCCCAATTTACCCTCATACACCCCATGCACACATGTGTACAATGCCTATCCTACACCCTCAATACCTAAACATGTCCAATTTACCCCTAGCCACTTGAACACTATAAAGGGAAGAAGAAGATCGGTTTTTAAGGAGAGAATTCAAGAGGAAGAAGACCATTATTTTTAGATCAGTTTAGCTTTTTTTTTTTAGTTTAGAAAAAAAAAAGAAGAAAAAATATAATTAATTAAGTGATTGTGATTCTATTGAGAGATTATTGATTTAACTAAAGAATTCCTTGCAATTGAAGGCAAATTGAGTTTGATCTACTATTCTCTAATTATTCATTTCATGCTTTTAATTGATTATTATTCTTGTTCGATGATGATTATTGAGGGCTAATCTCCCAATCAAGGGATGAATTGAAACCATCATGAATCTAATTTGATTTAGTTTTTCAATTTTAATTTTGTTGGTTTCCTTTAATTAGTAAATTTAGATCCTACTCTTATTTTGGCATTGAGAAATGAAAAATCATCCTTGAGAAAGGATTAAGAATTGTATTACCATTTTATCATTTGATTCAAACTAGAGATATGATTATCAAATTGATTTAAATCTTAATATAATTTTCATTTACTCTTATTTTTTTTGTCTAATTAAAATCAGTTGGTTGAATCGATCCTGGCGGGTGATTCATTTGATTAATTTTAATTCATTTAGAGTAGTGTTTGTGGGAATTAAACTTACTTTTGTAAAAGAATATTTAATTAATTCTTTAGTGTAATGAAAATTACCTTTTGAATTAAATGAATATTCTAGAAATTGATCAAATTAAAATAGTTCAAGTTAGATTAATTTGTGTTAAGTGGGGGTGGATTTACATCCCTTGAACCTTTTCTCTCATTTAGTTACATCTCACTCACTTTCATCAAACTTTTTAGTTAGACTTTAGATCTTTGATCTAGTTTAGTCTTATTTCACCCTCATCACACATTTGTTTTAATATTAAAATAGCTAAAAAAATAGAAAAAGTAAAAAAATCTAAGAAGAAATAAAATAAAAAATGAATTGCACTACTTTTCTATTGTTTCATCCCTTAGATTAGGATTGACACCCTTACTTACCTCTACACGTTGATTTATTATATTTTTGTAGGTATTTGAAGGTTTTGATTAACTTGGCTTCTTCAACGACATACACATTAGACACAATTTTCTTTTATATCAAATGGCGTCGTTGCCGATCTTTGGAGTTTGAAGTACTTAAAGAGGATTTCATATTGTAATTCATTTGTTTTCCATTTTTACTTTTTCATACCATTTTGCATTTTATTAGAAGGCTTGTATTAGGGCTTTCTTATTTGGCATGTATTGCGGTGCTTGGAGACACTATGATTTTTTTTCCATTTAAATTTGTAATAAAAAGAAGAAAAGCGTGATTGGAAACCGGACAAGGTGGAGAGAGGGCATCAAAAGGAGAGGAATTAAAAGCCTCTCTACTTTGAATCGGTAGGACTCCCGGGGCGGATTGAGATAGGCGAGATCTCCCCCCCGATCGACTTATTAAATCGTTCATCACCCCACGGTGCAAAAATCGTGGGAGGTACATTTCTCAAACCCTCACGAATCTCCTGCAAGCGAGTCAATTTTGTGTGTGAGTACGTGCTCTCATTTTATTTTTATTCTCGGATTTATTTTTGAATGTGTGTGATGAATTAATCAACTAAGACCTACACCTGGTCATTCACAAGAAGGGACTTCATCACTCGACTCACTTGTTTATCCTTTGTGTGCTTACCTAGCTATAATGAAATTTAAAATCAATCCACTAACTAGTCAAATAGGAACATAATTTTGCAAACGCGATCACAAAGATAAATTCCATGATTTTTATCGCTCGCGGACTTAATTAAAATTTGACTACCCTTTTCACTAAATTTTGAAGATAAAAATTGGCTATGTGCTAGAGGATTTACCCTTTACTTATGTGTGTCCAATTCAATCTTTCGGTAGTCGATTTTAATGAGTTTGTCAAATTCAACGAGTCTAAATATTTTTCTCCATCTTTTCTTCCCAAAAAAATCCATTTTTTTTCTTCCTTTATTTTTGTAAAAATCCAATAATATTTTCTTTCCCTCATTTTCAAAAAAATCCAAAATTATATTCCGTCCTTTTGAAAAAACCTTTAAAAATCCAAAAAAACATTTCTCTCGTCATGGCCGACGAACTTCCTTTAAGGGAATACTTTGGCCATTTTTATTCTCTCGAAGCATGCTTGACATTGAGCCCGAGTCGAACCTCCACATCTTAATTAGTGGATTTAACTCTCAAACACACACCATTGATACTCATGCATCATCCACGCACGCATATCACATTTCATCGCCTCCGATGATGAGTGTCAACTAGTCATATGCTTCATTGTGCATGTATTGCTTCAAGTCGATCACTTGCCCCATGAGTGTCCATACTTTCTATATCCATAAGAACCCACCATGGAACATGTTTATCCATATGCCACTGTTTTAGAACCCACCTCGACCTATTGTCATGATATATCCAATCCCTAGTGGTGTGAGTACCTAAGCTATTCGTGGAGGCCTGATCATCCTTCCACGCAATACTAATCCCAACCTTATGTTATGGATCCTCACACGCTCCAATAGTCGTCATGACAATCAAGTGCTCCCCATCCCGATCATTTTTCTCACTATGCGCCCAACGATTATCATCCTTTTGTCTCTTATAAAGATGCTTCTCCCATGTATGATACACTTGACCCCATTCTCCACACTTCATGTAAGTATACTCCACTTCCTAATGTCCATAGTGCGTTATGTCCACCTCAACCACCACTGCCACCCGCCATCCCTTCACCACCATCATCCACCTTCGCTCTCGAAAGCCTCTTACAAAAGTTCATACTCGAGCAAGAGCAATCCACTCAATATCAAAATGAAGCCCTCCAACGGCTTGAAAACACCTTAATGAATTTGAGTATGAGAGAGAGTTGGATTTCACCCCAAGTCAACCCATTGTTTCCCCCACGTGGAGTGATGATGATTCGTCTTGTGCCATGAATTTTGAGTGTGACCAACCCTATCACCCCGAGAGTCTCACAGTTGAGACCACCTTGTGGTCCGGGCCTCAAGTTGATAATTGTGTTGACTTATACGACGATCGTGAGACTGATCAAATCCCACTTTGTACAAAGGAACCGACCATTGAGGTTCACATTCCCCCTCTCGCTAAATCCAAAAAAATGATCGAGTCTACACCTATTGAGCCCACCGCGTGTGTTCTCGAGAAATCAATTCATCTTAGGGTAGCTCTGGCTACGAGTGCTCACCATTTTCTCGAGATTGAATTCAAGATGATTTCTACCTCTCCGGTTATGGATACTGTTACACCATGCATGGCTTCCTTTGAGCCCACTATCTCTAGTGATTCCTCTATCTTCGATTTTGGTGCCTCGTTTGATTTTTTCACCACTTTTGATAGTGATCAATGGGTGGATAAGTTTATCACTCACTCATTTACTTCCACACTTACTCCTGCGAGTTCCCTTGAGGATCACTCTGTGCCTCATGATGAGTATGTGTATCCCACTCTTGAATTGGATTATCTCCCCCACCCGATCCACCTTTTATCCCACCCGACCCACCCATTATTTCACACTCTCCACCACCTTGTTCGAACCTAGTCATTATACCTCAACAGTTCACATATGTTTATCTAGGTCCTTACTTGAAACCACCCTCCACCATCCATGAGAGTATTTGTGGTGCTACTCTCCACTTTCGTGACACATATGTTGTTACTCCATGCCCACCACTCACTTGTGGTGTTGATTTTTCCCATCAATAACTTTTTGACGTGTCATGGTGTGACCATTATCACCGCTAATATATAGAACGATCGTGTGATTTCTATGAGCCCCACCCCATTTCATTTTCCAAATCATTTTGCCTTCCCATCCAGTTAGAGCATCATACTTATAGGGCCCTTTTTGCCCTCACCTTTACGCTCAATAAGGCTTGTGACCAATGCTTATTCACCCTTGCCTTTCTCACCCTTACCTTAATACCCAACCACCCATGATCCATCGATGCTTTGCATCATATAATTCACTTTGCCATACAAGTAAATTGACCCTTTTAGCTTTCATCCAACAAGGCTGATGCTTCAGACTTGTTTGGGGGTGATTCTCATCACTCGATTTTTTGTCACCCCGTGCTTTCCTAGTTCTTATCTTCAGGGTGAATTCCCTTTGGTCTGGCTGAAGACATTAAATTGAGCACTACCGGGAGGTAACTCGCCATTTTTGTATGAGTCTCATCCTATTTGGGGGTGGTATTTCACATCACCCCATGCTTTACCATGTTTATAGACTTGTACACGTTATTCTCTTATCATTTATTTATGTTTCTTCTTGGTTACTTCTGTAACACTTCATTAGCGGTTGATTCTGGGAATCTCTTTCCTCCCTTCTGGTCTCAATTTTAAAAATCATTTTATTTAACATCGAGGACGATGTTCCTTTTTATTTGGGGGTGGATAATTTATCAAAATTATACTTCATTTGAATTTTTTTCAAAACCTGATTTTTAAAATTTTCGTGCAGTTTCTCTCATCTCACTCATTGACGTGAATTTTTTATCCTCCATCTTTTAAGTCTAGGAATCAAGCCAGAGAATTTATCTTTTTCTAAATAGCTTATGTCATACGTATCAAGGTATTTTTCACCATGAATTTCTAGACTCAAAAAAATTTGCGCACTTATCGCATCACTACAGTTTAGAGTTGAAAAGTACTACAATTCTCAAGAAAACCTTAAATATCACTAGTGGAGACTTTATCCTGAGAGATTCATGCCTTTCACCCTTTTAGAGAGTTTTACGCAATCTCCGAGTCACAAGTTGATCAACTTCTTTTGGGTTCGCACTTAAATCGTTGTATGATCCCATTATTATTCACCAAATTTTTTGCTTGATCACTGAGAATGACATCACCTTCGAGTTATAAGAAACATATGTCTTAAAGTTTGTCTTGATCACCATACTTTCACCCATACACCAATCAAATTCCATTTTATCATGCATCCATACACCTTCCACTTTCCATATCATCACCATATATCATACCACCCATTTCCATATCAACTCCATTGTCCATCTACCATGTTGAAAAAAGCAAGAGTGTTGAAAGTAAAAGGAGAAAATCCATCATAGAGAGTGTTTAAATTTTTAGCAAATATCTCTCCTAGAGTTCAATTTAGATGGAGAAAAAATTAGATTCAAATCTATGTTGGGGTTGTTTATATTTTTAGCAGATTTATCTCACACATTGATGAGTATTTGGAAAAAGACAAGAAAAAAAGATAAAATAAAAGGAGAAAATCCATCATAGAGAGTGTTTGCATTTTTAGCGAATATCTTTCCCAAAGTTCGATTCAGATGGAGAAAAATTTGATACAAATTTATGTTGGGGTTATTGGCACACCACGCCTAATAAAATACCGAGCGATCACTCCTGTACGAAATTAAAACAGGAGTCTCATATGGTTCAATTTCAGCATCACTGTCGAAAACCTATTTAATTACTAATATCCTATTAGGCTGACGTCAATTTTTTTTTAAACTGATCTTTTTAAAAAAACCATTCAAATAAAATAATTACAACAGTTGTATGCAATAACTGAAATGAAACGAAGTAACCGATCACTCGGTACAAAATAATACAACCAAATCGAATGCCGCACAAAAAGGCGATAGAAGAATAAATGAGTACATGTGGGCCATCAACCCAAATATGTCTACAATACCTCCTATCTAGATCTCAATGATACAAGCATCTACAATAAACCTGCTTGCATCCACAGCTACTGCAACAAACGTCTGACTCAAAGGAATCATTATCCAGGCGTCCCTGTGTCTCGACACCTATATATATATATAGATATAACAAAAAAGGAAAAAATAGAGAAATTGACCAGAGCCCGAGTTTGAAAATATTTTGCAAGTTCATAAATGACATATTTTAAAATATGCAATATCCCATATTTAAATTGGTGTCGCACTCACATGAGACACCATTCACCTCTCATCTATAGTGCACGTACTATCGCATACCTTATAAATAACTTAGTTAAGCTACCCCACCTAACTAATTCATTTCACCCATATTAAAAGATCCTCATAAATCCGAGTATTAAGGACTAAACTTCTCCCCATTCCCAACATTACACTACGTTTGTGCGTGGGGTGTTTCGCGAAGCGAAATCCAAATAAGGAACCGCTCAGATACACTACTACATGGCAATTTTGATCGTCGGAAGCCGTTAGGCCCTTAGTACATGCAAAATTTTATACCATCCCATATATATTAATAGTTCTCACTAGAACCTATGATCCATGTACATATAAATCTGGATATAAATCTACCGGAAGGAGAATATCACTTTATTCATTCTTTTCCCTTTTATACAGGGTTAGGTTATATGATATCTCGTCTTCTATATATAAAAAATAAACTATACGCAACAAGTATATTAATCATCCACCGAGCTATAATATAATTAGCTTAGTTATTCTCATTTACTAAGCATTCGTGGATTATCGCAAGTAAACATATATTGACACACCCAACCCAGTTACTTATAATTAAGTCTGAAAGTCAAATTGAGTCAAACCATAATTAATCTAACCAAACCATAAACACGAGTTTTAATTTTAGAGTCATCATTGTAAATTCATACAACTGAAAACCTTTTTACAACATCCGAGTAGTCATACTTATACAAACTTGCTTGAAGGATAATTTAACTTAATTACATCATTTACATTTAAACAAAATCTTTGTTTCTCCCATTCATGGCTAACCCAGCCCGACTTCCTAGATTTGGCAGTTACCTAAAAAATGTGAACATAGGAACCATGAGCAAAAATAGCCCAGTGAATGCATCACTACTAAACTACTACATGAATTTAAATGCAATAAATCATGTCCATATACTTATGTATTAACTTATCCGGCTCATTCATAATGAATGACCAAGTTTTCCGAATCATGATTCACATATCCTGTCTAAATAGACAATTCTCCCCCATTCCTGGTCGAGGAGTAACCCCTTGTCATTAATAGACAAATCTCCCCCATTCCTGGTCGAGGAGTAACCCCTCATTTCGATAAACCGAAATGAACAATTTTATATTCATAACATTATGATCACATTCGTAACAGTATACAAATACATCATTCCAGTGAGTACACTCACCTTGAGTTGTCAACTACGTATTAAGGTTTCCTTCTGGTGGAGCTAAACTGGGTTGATTAGACCTTACACCTGTCAATCCAACTAGACCAGTACTGAACCTCAATCATAAATATTATCCTAACATAATTATGTAACTTGCCATGACTATACATCAACAATATAATTCCAATTAAGTCACATTCCATAAAACATAGGTACAGGCAAAACAATGATATACATGTTGATAAAGTTACGGACATTCAATCGTAGGAAATACCTTATAAGTAATTTATAACCAAAGTCAAGTAAACATGAAATTATACTTGTCAATGTATATACACATTAAACATGTACTCAAAGTACCCATTGTAAGGACAAAATACAAACATTCATTCAAGGGGTATCCAGTATGGCCTGGAATTATTGTCCTACATACCTGACCATCCTATATTCCTAAATTGTACAAATAAAGGGGTCCAACCTTATCAATATGAAAACATATATGAATATAATTTCCAATACAAGTGACGGTGTAATTTTTCAAGCTTCCTAGAGCAAGTTATGTCCATTTCTTTACAACACAAGAAATCTGCCCTACAAGCACCTCTATTGTTCCTTCAACTTCCAAGAATTTTCATAATTTGTCTCCAGTATATATTTCCATGATTTTCAACCCATTTTCAGTACACATACTTAATAGTACAGAATTAAAGTTTCATAATTGTTTGACTTCATTTGCTATCTCAAAATCTTGACTAAACTCAGGGCATACTGAAATGAAGTATAAAAACAGAAACCATGTACCAACTTGAAATCATCACTACGGACTAACCACAAGGAGATAAATTCTAATTTTAAGATATTATATGAATATATGAGTCTACTTTAATATAAAATTGGAATTTCTCAATTAAAGTAAGCACACAAAGAGATATACAAGTTTGAATACAAGGGGTTTCAATACAAAACAATTTTTAAGGGTTTATGCATTCAACTTAACTTAAACTTGCATATATTCATACATATGCACCCAAGCATGAAAGGTCAATAAACAAATCAAAGATTTATATCATATAAATCATAAATATATGAAAAATAACAAGATTTGCAATTAGGATTACCTTCGGGACGTTTACGTAATTTCTACGGATTTTTCTACACTTTTTCCCTCACTTTTCTTCCTAAACTTCTGCCTTCTCTTTCCTCAAGCTAACAACACTCTTCAAACTGAACCTAGGGTTTGTTTTGATGAAGAAATATGTTAGAGGGAGAGTTTTAAGTCGGCCAAGTCTTCCTCCCAAGACAACCAATCAAATTAAACCATTTGGTTTAATAAAAGACAATTTACTTACTTAGAGGGAATTGACAGATTTGCCCCTTGTTCGTAATTTAGGCCTAACTTCTTACTCGCACATCCGTTTGATGCGCCGTTTGTTGTGTTAAGACCCTAAATCACATGTCTACAACTATCTAGTTTTCACCTCAAGTCATTTATAATGTTATAAAGGTCAAAACTAGTCTCTAACAGGAACATTTCTACCGAAAACTACAAAATTTTGTGTTAGTAAATAATTCGACCTTTCATGATTTATGAAAGTAGGATTATAATAAACATAATCACTTAACATTATATATAATAATAGCACATTATTCATATCACATAAGATAAGCATGATTTAAATATAATTTATCATAATTATATTCGGGTTGTCACATATATGTTAATCACAATACATATATCCTTATTCGGCACCCATAGGCTTAACAGTGGTCCACACATACACTGCTATCCAATCCAAGAACACATCTAAGTTCCCATACCGCCCATACAGTACTAAGTTTCATTGATACCTCTCATAGTGTTAATAAATTTCCAAGTAACATTTCATATATGTTAGTTTCTAATTTGAAAGTTAAGTCTGACCACTTAATCTTATCCATTAGATGCTCACTATCTAATATTATGCTTTTTCCCATTAAGATTTCTCCTCTTAAGTTAATAGTTAGATGTATTCACGTCATCTAATTATCTACTACTTCGTCCTAGTAGATTATTCATATAGTAAATATTTCGCACACAATATAAACTACAAGTATAATTAGACCGTCTAATCGTCGACTCCACTTATCCGAAATTATTTGCCTTTTAGATGTATGAACATCTTATAATCATCTACTATTCAAGCCAGGTAGATTATTTATATAGTATGTATTTCACACACAATAATTATTTACTATTTAATCTTAATAGATTATTTATATAGTATATATTTGACACATAATATAGACTATAAGGATAATTGGTCCGGTCTAATCATCGACTCTAATTATCCCAATTTATTTATCTTTTAGATGTATAAACATCTTATAATCATATACCATTCTACCCAAGTAGATTATTTATATAGTATATATTTCATACACAATATATACCGTAAGGAGTATTGGCCCGATCTCATCATCGACTCCAATTCTCCTATCATTTACATCGGCCCGGTCTAATCCTCGACTCCAAATGTAAATGAAATGTATAATATTGGATCGGTCTAATCCTCTACTCCAATATCATATAGTCACTATAGGTATTCACCCAACCTAAGTACAAAATTTAAGGGTATTCACACAACCAAATTATTCATACTTGTACGTAATATATTTCTCTCTAATATTCACCGTACTTGTTTGCTTTACGAATTTATTTCACTTTCGTATTTATTAGAGTATATTCATCTACCATTCTACCCAAGTAGATTATTTATATAGTATATAGTTTACACACAATGTATATGCTATAAGGAGTATTGGCCAGGTCTAATCATCGACTCCAATTCTCCTATCATTTACATTGGCCCGATCTAATCCTCGACTCCAAATGTAAATGAAGAAAAATAGAATATTATCTCGGTCTAATCCTCGAATACAATATCATATAGGCACTGTAGGTATTCACCCAACCTAAGTACAAAATTTATAGGTATTCAAACAACCCGATAATATGCATTACTACGTAGTATGTATCTTTCACATATTTGTCGTACTATTTGTCTTACAATTTATCTCACGATCGTATATATAAGAGTGTTCACACAACTCTCAGGGTCCTAGTTACCCCTTTTTATATCAACTCAGTAGTTAACCTTGTTAACCTACTCACCCAACAAGTTTAAGCTCGCTCACGCTTTTTTCGTAATTTTATTCTTATCACTTTGAATTAGAATACGTCCCAATCAAGCCTATGAATTTCCACTTTAATTCTTTCAAAAAATTAAAGTAAAACTCTCAATCATAGACCCACTACCATCATTATTATAGCGATACATTTCATCAATGTCCCAAACACTTCCCCGATAAATATTTTAGTCATTTGAGGCTTAAAAGAAAATTCTCACATTTTCTCACAGTCGAAACAAGTCATAATTTTCTGGCAGCTTAAACACCTTGAACTAAAACATATATAACTCACTCTACAGAAATCCAATTGACCTCAATAAAATCTCATTAGAAATATAACTTCCATACCTTTCTTTTCTTCTATAAATGAGCATCTAATTCAAATCACACAAAAAATGGCACACTACACCAAAACATGGTATTTGTAAGTGTTTTAAACACTTGCAATATCGTGAATCTAGCGTTACCACTAAACTCGTCTCACATGTGAATCTAGCGTTAATCAAAATATCGTGACTCGCTCGATCACACAAAATATACTTCATTCACCCGAGGATACAACTAATATTTCTACCTTGCCAATCTCCATGGCTGTACAAATGGTTCTCGAACATAACACGCTTGTCTAAACCGAATCCCAAAACTATCTCAAACATTGACCTACTAGGCACCATACTCATGTCCCTTTACTCGCTTTGGGAAAAAAACAATATGTGTGGTCTCACGATCCACATAAAAATATCTCTCGATAAAATTGCGTATTTTTGTGGCCACACTGGATCGCGTTGTTCCTTTAGCTCCGCTGGCCCCAGGGAACAAACTACTGGCCTTACCATCCCTGACTGAATTTAGTGTCATTCGGTCAGAATTCAATTATCGGCATCATTTAAATGGGTCCCCCACATGGGTCTCTCCCCATAGTGTTTCACTAACACCTTTACTTTAAGTCTTACACTCTGACTTATTTCTCAAATTGTTTTAGCTCCCTTCACGTAGAAGCATCAACTGTTCAAACACAATCGAGGTGACCTCGACTATGGTCATCGTCCCTAAAATATATTTTACAACAACAACTGAGCCCCGCCTCCTGCTGTTCTCCCAATGGCCCTCATCGGTCGTCCTTCGTTGTTCGGCATACGAATCACACACGAATGTGTATAAAATGTACTACAATTATACACAATAGCAGGAGGATGAATTCCACCATAGGAATCAATAATCCTTAGCATAGGGCTCTATATCAATCAAACGATACGCTGAAAACTTAGTAAGCCGTACAGATCCTAAGGACACTAGAACCTGATGCTCTGATACCACTTGTGACACCCCGCCTAATAAAATATCGGACGATCACTCCTGTACCAAATTAAAAATGGAGTCTCATATAATTCATTCTCAGCATCACTGTCGAAAACTAATTTAATTACTAATATCCTATTAGGCTGACGTCAAATTTTTTTTAAAACTAATCTTTTTAACGCAACCATTAAAATAAAATAATTACAATAGTTGTATGCAATAACTGAAATGAAAAGAAGTAACCAAACACTCGGTACAAAATAATACAACCAAATAAAATGCCGCACAAAAAGGCGGTAGAAGAATAAATGAGTACAGTTGGTGTGACACCCCGTCCAATTAAATATCGGGTGATCAGTCCTTTATAAAATTTATAATAGAATGTTCGGTTGGTTCATTCTTAGCATCACTGTCGAAAACTTAAATCCAATTAATTACCTAACATTTAATTAAGCTAGTGACAAAACATTTTTCAATTAAACTTTAAACCAATTAATTTAATGAATTCTGAACATGTAAATATAAACCGTACACACGAATTAAATGCTGACCGAATAAAATACGGAATAGATAAGACTAGATAAAACCTTCCAGTTCAGAGTTACAAACCAAACCATAATAAATACTCAAACTAACTGACAAGAACTACAAAGTAAGCTGAGTACAATTCTGCTAATGAGAATGGGTGACACATGCCCGAACTCAAACATCTGAACTAGGAACTGAATGAAATGAGAGAAGCGTATAATCTCAATAACCCACAACTCTCACAACAGCTGCAGCTCGGAAAACCATCCAAGTATATAAAACCGGTGTCCCTGTGGTTGGGCACCTGTACTAATACATATATATATATAGCAAAAGAGAAAATAGATGCAAGAAACGGGTCAAAGCCCGATGTGTAAAAATATTTATTTTAGCAAGTATTTAAAACTGCATTAAAGAAAGTATTTTATGCATGTTAGTTCGAACTCTCACATGAGATTCTCACCTCTCGATTAGTGTGCACGCCTAATGTACATGTAATCCAACCTAGCCATCTGACACACTTCTAACTAGGTGAAAGGCTTATCCGTCTAACTACCCTTCGTAGTATTATTCCGATTTTAGATCTCAACATTTATAATTTTAATCAAGTGTTGTCACACTAAAGTCAAGTATTCACTATTTACATTACTGAAGATTTCGCTATCTTAATTATATGATATTTTCTCATTTTAGATATACCAAAAGCATACATATATATATCTTTCACTATTATATATATGCATTAACCCAATCTTAATAGCCTACAAATATCACATTGTAAGTATAACAAAAGTACATATAAATATCCACCACTCATTATATATATACTAACACATCACCCCAAGGCTATACCTGTAGTGCATTGCATACTCTGCTATCATGTCCCGGTACCTCTCCTACTCAAATAAGGACTATTGGATTGGAAGTCTCCCACGAACCATATATACAAACACACATAATGGAGGGGAACATAGCTCACATACCTATGGGTCACGCACATACCTCCGCTCCCATAGTCAACAACTTACCAACTCACAAGTAAGTCTTCACAGTCCTATGTTCTGAGATACAACTCAAAATCCCCTCAGGATAAGACTGTCTCTACACCACCTCCCGTGATAGCATGCAGTAAGGTATGTCATACACATAATACTAGCAAGTAATAGGTTTCACACAACCCATCCAATCAAACAGTATACACAACCAAGTGTCATTTTCCATACGTAGTATTTTTATCACTAAATACTATCAACGTATTTTAAGTTACGATATTCCCTCTTTCGTAATATATTTCTAAGGATAACATGTCACCCGAAAATCCTTAATACAAAATCACAATCAGTCCCACAATTAACCACTAATTTTTATTCTTATAAGTTCTATTTCTTCAGGACTAATATCGTTAGTATTTATCACTCAATAGTCTCGATGCATTTGCAATTATGATTATATCTCTCTCGTAATCTCCAAGGTAATCTCACCGTCCCGAATATTTGGGATCATCACCCCTAAATAACTCCCAATAATTCTGCATGATTTTGGGTTCATCGAACACTAGTTTTCCTCACTCAAATTAACCATTTACCAACATAGGGGCAAAGTAGGAAATTTCCTAAAATTAACAATATCGCTCGAACTAGAAGGAATCTCGTTTGAACGACTTTCACGTGTCGCTCGAACGACTTCGAGCGACATCCCTATCTCGCGCGAACGACTTTGCGCGAACTGGGGTTTTTCGTCTCCAGCCTTAGACAACTTCATTTTTCACCATTTTCAACCCTAAAACCTCTAAAATATCATCCCAATATCCAATCGATTATTACCAAATCGAATCCTAACATTTGTAAATGAATTCTAACAACCTAGAATCATTAAATCATCACCAATCATTCATATAATTCGAAATCCCCAAATTTTATTGTCAAAAACACTAGTTCTTAAATTAATTTGCATAACTTCAAATTAAACCCAAATTTGTTCCTAGAGATCATCCAAATTACGTAGGCATCATCCTATCTACATATGGTATTCAAATCCTTATCAAATCAGCCCTAATTAATGATATAGTTCTCCAATTTCACCCAAATTAATTTTTATCACAAGGTTTATTAACCTAGACTAACATGAACATAATTATCGCTCATAAAAGCAAGCAATAAACACTTGCCTCAATTTCAAAGGTCTGATCCGTTGATGTTGCTGGTATGGAAGAGTTCCTCGCGTTCCGATCTACACGATGGTGGTGGTGGTTGTGCAAGGTGGTGAACATAGCTTCTCGTCCTTTGGAAATTTCTCTCCCTCACCCACTGTGGATCTCTCTTGATTTTGGTTTAACCTAACCCTAATTCACTACACCAAAACTGGCGATTGGTCACGGCCAAAATACCTGACCAAAGCTGTGGGTCGCGGACTTGGGCCGTGACCATTTCGAGCGTGACCATTTTCGTGGGTCGCGGCCCAAGTCCGTGACCAAAAAATGGTCACGACCGAGAGGGGTCACGACAGATGGTCGCGGACTTAGGCCGTGACCCATGTCGTGATGGCTCGCGGCCCTCATCCGTGACTCACAATCGTGATAAATTGGTCGCGGCCAAAGTCCGCGACCCACAACCGTGACAAAATTTTTAAAAAAAAATGGTCGCGGCCCTTATCCGTGACCCACAACCGTGACAAATTGTTCGCAGCCAAAGTTCGTGACTCATTACCGTGATAAAAAAATATAAAAAAAATTGGTCGCGGTCCTAATCCGTGATGCACAACCGTAACAAATTGGTCGCGGCCAAAGTTCGCGACCCACAACCGTGACAAAAAAATGGTCGCGGCCCAAGTCCGTGACCAACAACCGTGCCGAAAAAATAAAAATGGCCATGGACAAAGTCCATGACCATATTTAACTATAATTTAAAAAAAAAAAATTTTTTTTGGTCCAATCCTAAAACTGGGGGTCCTGTGAGTGCACCATCAGTTGCTACATGTAACGTTTGACACGTACGAGGTGTTACAAATATTTATTATTGGCAAAACAATAAAAAAAATCACAAATTGCGAATCGAGAACGTTGTTAATAAACAAATATATATACAAACTTATAAATATTACACGTCTTAATAATTCACAGACCAAAAAAAAAAAATTGGGCAGAGTTTCCTCTATTTTCTTGACATTCCAAAACCTGTAAATGTAAAACCTACTTATTATAAAGCCTGCACGGCCATAAAATTCAACAATCAAATTATAAAACCCTGCACGGCCATAAAACTAAACAATAAAATCCTGCATGGATGACAAAATCCTGATTGTCCACAACCTATAAATAATCTTCATGCTGTAGACCATTGCCTCATTCGTTTGTTCCGCGTGCAAAAATGCTACAAATGATGGGATACATAAAAAAAAAATATCAGTAACCAAGTAGTTTTACAAAAAATTTAATCAAGCAGAAAAGTTGCATATATGAGTTAAAATTATCAGTAACCAAGTAGAAATATGCAAATTACCGTCGTATTCTCAAACCGGGAGTCCCGCGGCTGCGGGGTCCGTTCCTACGAGTTACATTGGTCCCGTGAGAGGTGTTGGTACCACCTAAGGGGACGTTCGGGGGCTGTTTCGAGTTCTCACCCTCTAACGCCATGTTTTTAAGCCTAAGTCTACAAATATGCAAATTATCGTCGTCTTCTCAAACCGGGAGTCCCGCGGCTGCGGGGTCATTTCCTACGAGTTACATTGGTCCTGTGGGAGGTGTTGGTGCCACCCACGGGGCCGTTCGGGGGCTGTTTCGAGTTGTCACCCTCTAACGCCATGTTTTTAAGCCTAAGTCTAGAAATATGAAAATTACCGTCGTATTCTAAAACCGGGAGTCCCACGGCTGCGGGGTCAGTTCCTACGAGTTACATTGGTCCCGTGGGAGGTATTGGTGCCACCCACGGGGTCGTTCGGGGCCTGTTTCGAGTTCTCACCCTCTAACGCCATGTGTTTAACCCTAAGTCTATAAATATGTAAATTACCATCGTATTCTCAAACCGGGAGTCCCGCGGCTGTGGGGTCAGTTCCTACGAGTTACATTGGTCCCGTGGAAGGTGTTGGTGCAACCCACGGGGCCGTTCTGGGGCTGTTTCGAGTTTTCACCTTCTAACACCATGTTTTTAAGCCTAAGTCTAGAAATACGTAAATTACCGTCATATTCTCAAACCAGGAGACTCGCGTCTGCGGGGTCAGTTCCTACGAGTTACGTTGGTCCCGTGGGAGGTGTTGGTGCCACCCACAGGACCGTTCTGGAGCTGTTTCGAATTTTCACCTTCTAACGCCATGTTTTTTAGCCTAAGTTTAGAAATACGCAAATTACCGTCGTATTCTCAAACCGGGAGACCTGCGGCTGCGGGGTGAGTTCCTACGAGTTACGTTGGTCCCATGGGAGGTGTTGGTGCCACCCACGAGGCCGTTCTGGGTCTGTTTCGAGTTTTCACTTTCTAACTCCATGTTTTTAAGCCTAAGTCTAGAAATACGTAAATTACCGTCGTATTCTCAAACCGGGAGACCCGCTACTGTGGGATCAGTTCCTACGAGTTACGTTGGTGCTGTGGGAGGTATTGGTGCCACCCACGGGGCCATTCGGGGGCTGTTTTGAGTTTTCACCTTTTAACGCCATGTTTTGCTTAAGTCTAGAAATACGAAAATTACTGTCGTATTCTCAAACTGGGAGACCCGCGGCTACGGGGTCAGTTGCTACGAGTTACGTTGGTCCCGTGGGAGGTGTTAGTGCCACCCACGGAGCCGTTCGGGGGCTGTTTCGAGTTTTTACCTTCTAACACCAAGTTTTTAAGCCTAAGTCTAGAAATATGCAAATTATCGTAGTACTCCTAAATCGGGAGACCCGCTGCTGTGGGGTCAGTTCCTACGAGTTACGTTGGTCCCGTGGGAGGTGTTAGTGCCACCAACGGGCCCGTTCCGGGGTTGTTTCGAGTTTTCACCTTCTAACGCCATGTTTTTAAGCCTAAGTCTAGAAATATGAAAATTCCTGTCGTATTCTAAAACCGGGAGTCTCGCGGCTGCGGGGTCAGTTCCTACGAGTTGCATTGGTCCCGTGGGAGGTATTGGCGCCACCCACGGGGTCGTTCGGGGCCTGTTTCGAGTTCTCACCCTCTAAAGCCATGTGTTTAACCCTAAGTCTATAAATATGCAAATTACCATCGTATTATCAAACCGGGAGTCCCACGGCTGCGGTGTTAGTTCCTACGAGTTACATTGGTCCCGTGGAAGGTGTTAGTTCCACCCACGGGGCCGTTCTGGGGCTATTTTGAGTTTTCACCTTCTAACGCCATATTTTTAAGCCTAAGTCTAGAAATACGTAAATTACCGTCGTATTCTCAAACCGGGAGACTCGCGGCTGCGGGGTCAGTTCCTACGAGTTACGTTGGTCCCGTGGGAGGTGTTGGTGCCACCCACAGGACCGTTCTGGGACTGTTTTGAGTTTTCACCTTCTAACGCCATGTTTTTAAGACTAAGTCTAGAAATACGAAAATTATCGTCGAATTCTCAAACCGGGAGACTCGCGGCTGCGGGGTCAGTTTCTACGAGTTACGTTGGTCCCGTGGGAGGTGTTGGTGCCACCCACGGGGCCGTTCGGGGGCTGTTTCGAGTTTTCACCTTCTAACTCCATGTTTTTAAGCCTAAGTCTAGAAATACGCAAAATACCGTTGTATTCTCAAACCGGGAGACCCACGGCTGCGGGGTCAGTTCATACGAGTTACGTTGGTGCTCTGGGAGGGTGTTGGTGCCACCCACGGGGCCGTTCGAGGGCAATTTCGAGTTTTCACCTTTTAACGCCATGTTTTGCTTAAGTCTAGAAATACGCAAATTACCGTCGTATTCTCAAACCGGGAGACCCGCAGCTGCGGGGTCAGTTCCTACGAGTTACGTTGGTCCCGTGGGAGGTGTTGGTGCCACCAACGGGACCGTTCGGGGGCTGTTTCGAGTTTTCACCTTCTAACGCCATGTATTTAAGCCTAAGTCTAGAAATATGCAAATTACCATAGTACTCTCAAACCGGGAGACCCACTACTGTGGGGTCAGTTCCTACGAGTTACGTTGGTCCCGTGGGAGGTGTTGGTGCCACCCACGGGGCCGTTCCGGGGTTGTTTCGAGTTTTCACCTTCTAACGCCATGTTTTTAAGCCTAAGTCTAGAAATACGCAAATTACCGTTGTATTCTCAAACCGGGAGACCCACGGATGCGGGGTCAGTTCCTACGAGTTACATTGGTCCCGTGGGAGGTGTTGGTACCACCCACGGGGCCGTTCGGGGGCTATTTCGAGTTTTCACCCTCCAACATAATGTTTTTAAGCCTAAGTCTAGAAATATACAAATTATCGTCGTACTCTCAAACCGGGAGACCCGCGGCTGTGGGGTCTGTTCCTACGAGTTACATTGGTCCCATGGGAGGTGTTGGTGCCACCCATGAGTCCGTTGGAGGGCTGTTATTAGTTTTCACCCTCTAACGCCATGTTTTTAAGCCTAAGTCTAGAAATATGCAAATTATCGCCGAATTCTCAAACCGGGAGTCCCGCGGCTCTGGGGTCAGTTCCTACGACTTACATTGGTCCCGTGGAAGGTGTTGGTGCCACCCACGGGGAGGTTCGGGGGCTATTTGTAGTTCTCACCCTCTAACGCCATGTTTTTAAGCCTAAGTCAGAAATATGCAAATTATCGTTGTATTCTCAAACCGGGAGTCCCGCGGCTACGGGATCAGTTCCTATGAGTTACATTGGTCCCGTGGGAGGTGTTGGTGTTCGGGGGCTATTTCTAATCCTCACCCTCTAACGCCATGCTTTTAAGCCTAAGTCTAGAAATATGCAAATTATCATCGAATTCTCAAATCGGGAGACCCGCGGCTGTGGGGTCAGTTCCTACGAGTTTCATTGGTCCCGTGGGAGGTGTTGGTGCCACCCACTGTGCCGTTAGAGGGCTGTTTCGAGTTCTCACCCTCTAACGCCATGTTTTTAAGCATAAATCTAAAAATATACAAATTATCGTCGTATTCTCAAACTGGGAGTCCCGCGGCTGTGGGGTCAGTTCCTACGAGTTACATTGATTCCGTGGGAGGTGTTGGTGCCACCCACGGGGCCGTTCGGGGGCTGTTTCGAGTTTTCACCCTCAAACGCCATGTTTTGCTTAAGTCTAAAAATATGCACATTACCGTCGTATTCTCAAACCGGGAGTCCCGTGGCTACGGGGTCAGTTCCTACTAGTTACATTGGTCCCGTGGGAGGTGTTGGTGCCACCCACGGGGACGTTCGGGGGCTGTTTCTAGTTCTCATCCTCTAACGCCATGTTTTTAAGCCTAAGTTTAAAAATATGCAAATTATCATCGTATTCTCAAACCGGGAGTCCCGCGGCTGCGGGGTCAATTCGTACGACTTACATTGGTCCCGTGGGAGGTGTTGGCGCCACCCACAGGGCCGTTAGAGGGCTGTTTCGAGTTTTCACCCTCTAACGCCATGTTTTTAAGCCTAAGTGTAGAAATATGCAAATTTTCATTATATTCTCAAATCGGGAGTCCCGCGGCTACGTGATCAGTTCCTACGAGTTACATTGGTCCCGTGGGAGGTGTTGGTGCCTCCCACGGGGCCGTTACGGGACTGTTTTGGGGTTTCCCCCACTAACGCCATGTTTTTAAGCCTAAGTCTAGAAATATGCAAATTATCATCGTATTCTCAAACCGGGAGTCCCGTGGCTAAACGGTCAGTTCTCACGAGTTACATTGGTCCCGTGGGAGGTGTTGGTGCCTCCCACGGGGTCGTTCGGGGGCTATTTTGAGTTTTCACCCTCTAACGCCATGTTTTTATGCCTAGGTCTAGAACTATGCAAATTATCCCCGTATTCTCAAATTGGGAGTCTCGTGGCTACGCGGTCAGTTCCTACGAGTCACATTGGTCCCGTGGGAGGTGTTGGTGCCACCCACGGGGCCGTTTGGGGGCTATTTCGAGTTTTCACCCACTAACGCCTAGTTTTCAAGCTTAAGCCCTCATATTTTCAAATTATCATCGTAATCTCAAATCGGGAGTCCCATTATCGGGTAGTCAGTTCCTACGTGTTACATTGGTTATAGAAAATGTGTCGGTGCCTCTCACGGGACCCTACGGGGGCTGTTTCGTGGTTTCGCCCTCTTCGTTTTGTTTTTAATCTATATAGCAGCTATATATGGCCATATATAGCAGCTATATATGAGCCTATATAACTGCTATATATGGCCATATATAGCAGTTATATAGGTTCATATATGGCTGCTATATATGGGCATATATAGATGCTATATATGGGCATATATAGCTGCTATATAGCCATATATAGCTGCTATATATAGCTGCTTTATATAGCTGCTATATATGGCCATATATAGATTCTATATAGCCATATATAGCTGCTATATAGCCATATATAAGCTCAATGGTGGTGTTTAGTCTATTTAATGTAGCTTTGTATATGCTAGCTGTATCAGACTTGAAAGAAGAGTCCCGTGGGAGCATTTGTCAGATATCTGTACTCATGTATCTTGGATGATATGTGGGGACTTCAATATTATAACTGATCAGGAAGAAAAGGCTGGTGGGAATAATATTAATATTGGAGCTATGTTCGAATTCATTGAGTGCATAGAAGAAAATGGGCTAGTAGACTTGGGTTATAAAGGTACAAAATTCACATGGCACAACAAGAGAAATGGAGAGAGCATCATTTGGTGCAGGCTTGATAGAGTTTTAATGAATCAACAGTGTATAGATTTTGGCACTAAATGGGAAGTTAACCACCTAAATCGCAGTATGTCTGATCACAACCCCATATTATTATCAGGTAAATCAATTAACCATCAGATTCCAAAAATCTTTGTTTTCCTTAAATTTTGGACTGAGAAAGATGCATGCATCAAAATTGTGGAAGAAACCTGGAGGTAAGTGGAGTGCTCTAACCCTATAATAGCTATATCCTTCCAGCTCAAAGCTATCATAGGAAAACTTACCAGGTGGAGTAGATCCTACTATGGGGATATCTTCCAGGTTGCTAGGAATGCTGAAGACTTACTCTTGCAAGCTGAAATTACATATGAAAATGACCCCTCTGAGTTTAATAGAGAGGCTCTTTCTCAGGACACAGCTTCCCATAATCATTGTCTCAAAACACAACATGAATTCTGGCCTCAAAAAGCGAATGAGAGATGGGTTCAATATGGGGATAGGAACACTGCTTATTTTCATACGAGTGTTAAAAATAAGCAGAGAAGATTAGCTATTGATAAGATAAAGAAGGCTGATGGAACGTGGATTCATACAAAAGAGGAGATAAAAGCTAAAGCAATTGATCATTTTTCTGCAGTTTTTCGAACATAAGAGGTTGTGAGTCCAGAAGGGGAACATGAATTGCTTAGACATATTCCAAAAACCATAAGTGAAGACATGAACAAAGAATTAATAGTGTGGCCAGAAATGGAGGAGGTGGAACAAGCTATAAAAGGTCTAAATGCTTCCAGCAGTCCAGGTGTCGATGGCTTCCCTGGTTACTTCTTTAATTTTTTTGGGGATATTATAAAATTTGATGTGTTGAAGGCAGTCCATACTTTCTTTGCAGGCTCTATCCTCCCCAAAATTTCAACAACTACAAAAATTGCGTTGATCCCAAAGACTTTAAACCCTCAATCGTTTAATGAGTTCAGACCTATAAGTATGCAAAACTTTGTCAATAAAATCTTCTCAAAAATTTTAAATGATAGACTTTCAAAGTTTTTGAATCAAATCATCTCTCCAGTTCAATCAGGCTTCATCAAAGGCAGGTCCATTACAAAAAATGTTTTGTTGGCTCAAGAATGTCTCTCTCGTCTACATCAAAAGAATTTTGGAGGCAATATCATCCTTAAATTGGACATGACTACGGCATATGATAGGGTCTCTTGGTTGTTCCTTATAAAGGTTATGAGAAGAATGGGGTTCTGCGAGATATGGCTGGATTATATCTGGAGGATTATCTCTAATTCATGGTTTACTATAATGATCAATGGAGAGAACTCTGGATTTTTCAAATCTTCTAGAGGCTTAAGGCAAGGGGACCCTTTATCCCCTAGCCTATTCATTATGATGGCAGATGTCCTATCCAAAAACCTTGAATTCTTGCTTTCTAATTCAAATTATGTGGGGTATAAAATGCCAATTGGCAGCCCTAGATTTAATCATTTGTCTTTTGCAGATGACATTATCATTTTTAGCTCTGGCTCTTTGAAGGAAGTGAAGAAGATTATGAGGGTGTTAAGACTCTATGAATAGGTGTCTGGGCAATTAATCAATACAAGTAAGAGCAATGTCATGGCTTCGAAGCATATTAGCCTCAGAGCTCTCAATAAAATTAAGGAAGTTTCTGGAATGCAATTGAAGTCTGATCCTATAAAATACCTAGCCTGCCCTATATACAGTGGAAGGAAAAAGAGTAACTATTTTATAGAGATGGTTCAGAATATAAAGAATAGAATTTAAGGTTGGAAGTCTAAATGTACGTGTTATATTGGTCCCGTGAGAGGTGTTGGTGCCTCTCACGGGACCGTACGAAGGCTATTTCGTGTTTTCCCCCTCTAACGCCTTATTTTTAAGCTTAAGTCCTAATATTTTCAAATTATTGTTGTATTCTCAAATCGAGAGTCCCGTGATCGCGCGGTCAGTTCCTACGAGTTACATTGGTCCTGTGAGAAGTGTTAGTGCCTCTTAAGGGGCCGTAGGGGGGCTATTTCGGGTTTATTGACATAAAAAATAATTTATTTGTTCATAGTTACATACATAAACACACATATACACATAAATATATGCATACACACATATATAAACATAAATTTATACATAAACACACATAAAAACAAGAATAATAACCCAAATAGAAATTGATTTTCAATGGCCTACAATCAGTTTTGGGGGGTGACGGCTTATGCTAGCACAAATACACGCATACCTTTCAAAACTCATCAAATCGAAATGCACACAACTCCCACAAATCATCAAATCGAAATGAACACACACATATACACACATACCTTTCAAAAATCTTAGCAAAGAAATCGAATCGTAAAAATCGCCCTAAACCCTCTTTGACGAAATCGCAAACACCCAAATAGGAAATGGGACTGAGATAAACGGCTTTTTTTTAATGACTATATCTGGTCACGGCCTAAAGACGTGACCCACCAGCGCAACCCATTAGTTCTCCATCTGCTGAATGGTCACGGCTTAGAGCCGTGACCCTCATCCACGACCACCATAAGGGATATCATGTGTGACCTGCTGATGCTCAAATGAGGGATGGTCACGGCCCATAGCCGTGACCCATACCAAGAAATGGTCACGACCCCAAGCCGTGACCCTAAATCTGTGGTGCACAACCCTTTTTCATCCACCCTAGTGCTTGAATGAGGTATGGTCACGTCCCATAGCCGTGACCCACACCCATAAATGGTCACGGCCTTTAGCCGTGACCCTAAATGTGTGTACTTTCTTCTTCCTCATGCCATGGGTCACGGACTTGGGCCGTGACCCACCCGCGACCAAGCTTGGAGGGAATTTTGGCGCGGTTTTGGCGCCAAGATGGTCACGGCCCAAGTCCGCGACCACTGTGGTCACGGACTTGGACCGTGACCACTTTTCGAGCATCGATAATTTAGTGTGATAATAAATATGGTCACGCCAAATTTTGAGAGGGTCACGGCCCAAGTCCGCGACCAGCTGGTCGCGGACTTGGGCCGTGACCCACTGGGCATGACCATTCGCAGGATTTGGTGTAGTGAGTGTCAATAATTAGCTGATATATTATTCCTCTAATTTTTGCCCATTTAATTCCCCCAAAAATCCAAATTACAAAACTACACCTACCGGGTGTCGGCTTGGCCTAAAAATGTCCCAGAGTCCAAATAAAATACCCAGGTAGAGTTTTCTGACTATCTCGACCGCTCCGGACTCAATGGCGTATTCGAAATGATTATACGAGTTACTTAAAAATAATTTACCTTTTTATTCCACTTAATTAGTCCTGGCACAACTCACACGCACATCCCCAACTTAATATATTAAACCGTTGTATTTCTCTATCACGACAAATTATATAAAAATCGTCATTCCATATTACTTATTCTCATAGTAATATTAATAATTACTAACTTCTCATCATGCTAGTAAATATTCAAATTTAATCCGGATTAATAATTAATTCTCACATTTAATTTAATTAATCCCGCAATAATAATAAATCACACAATTATTTAACTCTTCGAAAATATGGGGTATTACATACTTCCCCCCTAATAACGGAATGTCGTCCCGAAATTCAGAAAATAAGGCATTTCTGGTAAGGAAAACTCTTGGTATTTACCTCACATCTCATGAATTTACGCAATACTGCCCGTACAGTACATTAATGAATACCCTTAATAATGAAGACCCTCTGATTAATCACTCTCCAAGCCTTACCATTTAAGTTTCACTACTTAACTTGTATATAGTCACTATCCAGTCTCCTACTACTCACACTAGTAGGTTAATGGATATTTAGACATATACCAATTTGTCTTGCACACGATAAATACCATAAATGTTATCACAATTTTTCCATACGACCTCCGCAAAGGTCTCTGAAACCTAAGCCTGTACGTTACCGGCTCAAACTTAACAATAATAGGAAAAGATCCCACAACACTCGGTACCAATTTCCTCATTCCAACATGCAATAATGCAACTCCCAACCATTTCCACCCTGGTTGACGGGCCCTAAAATTCCTCTGGACCTAGTAGATTATTGCCCTCCCTTCTACCCAATAAGCATAAGGATAACAAGGATTTATATATATAATGCTTCGAATGGAATTCTAATGATAATAAGTGGAGGGGAGTCGTCTTATGCTAACTCCACCAGTGGAAGGTATTACACTAAACCTTCCCATAATTGGAGGTACAACATACCTCACAATGTGCAACTAAATCTCTCAGACTTACCATTCGCCTGCGAGTGTGTTAGGCGGAATATGTTTGCATCTCGATATTCAGGGCCTCTCAGAACTCTTCCCAATAATCGAGTCATAACTCTCTTGACTCTTTCGAACAAAAACTCTATTTGTACCCCCATAATCTTACTACCCCAGGAATAATGGTTGGGGTTTACTGTTACAATTTACGATTTGTCCTAACTCGGCATAACGTGAGCTACTTTAAATTCCCGACCCACATTCACCCACACAGGGTCGTGATCCCATTGCGAAGTAATTACCTCTGTAATTGTTTAGGGATTCACTCTCCTATTACTACTAAGGAATTCCAAATGCTGAAGGAACTCTATTATTTCCTGATGGTCCACTTTCAATTTGAGCTCAAAAATGTCTTTCTTTACTTAAGACATCACTACTACGGCTTTATATCGATATGCATTTTACCTTCCCTATAACCACATCCATATCTATGGCTCAGGCGATAGTGTCATCACTGCATGTCGCAAGTCCTTCCCTCTCTCTCTAAGCTTCAGATTCTTATAAAACATATTCTCTCTATGCCCTATCAAGTAAGTCTCAACTTCCCCGAGTTAAACTTTATCGGATTCCTCCTATAACATCCTCGTGGAAATTTTGGGAATTAACGGTCCAAACTGCCCTAACCCATCAAATAGCTAAATCCTGAAGTCACGCTCTTCTACACTCAGTTACCTCTCGCAATATGCATTTTCTCACAATCTTTCACTTAAGGAAGAGAAATTTATTACTCAATTATCTAGGGCGCCCATCCACCCTATGCTTTGTGCATTGCAATGCCTCTGTACTAGACGTGTTATAAATAACAAATGATGCCCCACATACTTGGCATGACTATATGGTAAGGTCCTACTCAGTCACCTTAACCTTTCCACCTAATAATATCTTAGGTTGTCCCAACCGGTCTGCTCATGGTGTCAATGATTTGATAACATTATCACATATTATTATTATACGGCTCTATCGGCCTTATTAGTAATTTAACCATTATCTCACGGTTATAACCACGCATATGGGTAATCATTACGATACTAAATCCATGTACTAAAGACAAACTTCTCCCAACTTCCAACGTTCGCTAAGTTTCATACGTGGGATGTCTCGCAAAGCGAAATCCAAACAAGGAACCCCCCCGATACACTACTACCTAACATTGTTTGTCATCGGGATCTGATAAGTCCTTAATCCATAACATATATCCCCGAATTCCCGTCTACGATAAAAAAGTCCACTCGTCCACTCTCATGTTACTAACGACAGTATAAACGCAAGGCTCTCACTATCACGCGTTATTAGTGCTACATAATTTACGAGCTATATCTCTCCGCTCTACAATAATTCAATATACCCTGAATCACATTAGTAAAACATCCCTGCTCACCGGGATCAACATAGTAAGACAACATACTCACTGAAGTCTATAATATAATATAACACATGTGCAAGCTCAATCGTCTTTCAGGTGATGCCTCATTAAAACAATATTTTTAAATTTTGAAATTTAGTAAATAGTCTTATCACACAATTTACTACTGTTCAAACCCACGATAAATAGTAACCATGAAATCTAATCATAATATGCTCTACTATCATAACACTCAAAGGATCACAAATCGTTACATAATACCATATACAAATTTCTCTTAGTGTCCACACTTGCTCCTCCTCGCAGGTGGCACAAAAATCTCGCTACCAAATGGTAGTCATTTACATAATAAGGCTGCTGTCGCCAGTGTATCCACTACGCTAGATGCACACTCTAACCCTTAGTGTTAACTATTCACATATGTTGTGACACACCCACGTCACTAGAACTCATCATTTATTCACAAGGATAAAAAAAGCGTTATCAGTCTTGCCTGATCGTAAGGTCCCCGCACACGCTTTTCGTGACCTATAATTATCTACAATCGCTATACCTTTTGGATTCCACTCATTAAATTTTTCCCTTCTTATTCCATTTTATGTCTTACTCGCCCCACGTTGATACATTGGCCCCATATCTCTAGGCCTCAAATATGGCCTTACTAGCCTTCCCTCTATTTCTTGGGCCCGTTGACCCCAAAATATGGTATGCTACAGTTATTGAGGACTATGCTAGTCCTGCCTAGACCTACTACTCTTGGGTTATTAATTCCTGGGTCCAATTCTTTTGACCCGATTCCCACACTAGATATTTTACTTTTCCAACTGGTATGCCTTACAGGCACGATTTATTATTCCCGATACTTATCAATTTCACTACTCACGTGATCACATTCAATACTGGTAACCCTTATCTCTATATATAGGGTAATTTCCCTTTTCACTGATCCTCCTGGACTTATTGAGATGTCCTTCTCTCGGACCTGGTAGTCTTAACTCCTAGTTGTTATTTTTGTTGTTCCTTGCGCTCTACAGGGCATATGGAACACATGATCGACCCGCTGGTCTTGACCGAATCCATCACCATTACGTTAATATTTAATCATATCATTTAAATAGGTTTCCCCTCACTGGGTATACTTTCTAATGATGTTCTACTAACACTATTGAATTCAACCTTGCCCTTAGACTAGGTATCACAACTCGATTGGCTCCCATTTCTTCTGGGCATTGACACATTACAATAAACATATACCTTGATGACATTGACACTATTCACCTCAGTCGCACCTCCCATTCAGGCTATGGAATTCTACCCACGAGTCCATTTTCAACTTACAGACCCTTTTATCTTTCGTGACTCCTACTTCGGTTACGAAGTTCGCTTACAAAATTAACTCATCCTTTACGGTTGGTCTCCACCCGACGTACTAGTGATAAGTTCAACATCTCTTTCATATCTCTGTCTACCAAGAAGATGGATTTTTTTTTAAATGGTCAACCCGTACCCAATATCTCGGTTTGATTGACTATGTTTACTATTTGCTGTTCTCAGAGCTAGAAAAATATTTCTTAGGAATTTAAAATTCTGAGACTGCACTCTACTTTACATTATTGCCTTTGGATTAGCTCCCTCCATTGGACAATCTTACTTAGATATCACTATTGGTGACTTTTGTCGCGATCACCGTTCCATAAATACTTCACAACTCTCAGTCGGTTTCCTCCTCCCACAGTCTTGCTAAGGGCCTTCGCTGGTCGTCCCATATTATTCGGAGTACGAATTCCAATCACTCTCGCATATGAATTTGCTTCCCTAAAATAAATCGCAGGAGGGCGCAAATCGCATACATAGTGTAATACAACAATCCTAGAATAAGGTTCTACATTAAAGAACACTAAGTTAAAAAGTAATAATCCGTACAGATCCTAAAGGACATTAGAACCTGATGCTCCGATACCACTTGTGACACCCCGCCCAATTAAATATCGGGTGCTCAGTCCTTTATAAAGTTTATAATAGAATGTTCGGTTGGTTCATTCTTAGCATCACTGTCGAAAACTTAAATCCAATTAATTACCTAACATTTAATTAATCTAGTGACAAAACATTTTCCAATTAAACTTTAAGCCAATTAATTTAATAAATTCTAAACATGTAAATATAAACCATACACAAGAATTAAATGCTGACCGGATCAAATACTCAATAGATAAGAGTGGATAAAACCTTCCAGTTCACAGTTACAAACCAAACCATAATAAATACTCAAACCAACTGACAAGAACAACAAAGTAAACTAAGTACAATTTTGCTAATGAGAATGGGCGACACATGCCCGAACTGAAACATCTGAACTAGGAACTGAATGAAATGAGAGAAGTGTCTAATCTCAATAACCCACAGCTTCCACAACAGCTGCATCTCGGCAAACCATCCAAGTATCTAAAACCGGCGTCCCTGTGGTTGGGCACCTGTACTAATACATACATACATATATATATATATATATATATATATATACCAAAAGAGAAAAGAGATGCAAGAAACGGGTCAGAGCCCGATGTGTAAAAATATTTGTTTTAGCAAGTATTTAAAACTGCATTAAAGCAAGTATTATATGCATGTTAGTTCGAACTCTCACATGAGATTCTCACCTCTCGACTAGTGTGCACGCCTAACGTCCATCTAATCCAACCTAGCCATCTGACACACTTCTAACTAGGTGAAAGGCTTATCCATCTAACTACCCTTCGTAGCATTATTCCGATTTTAGATCTCAACATTTATTATTTTAAACAAGTGTTGTCACACTAAAGTCAAGTATTCACTATTTACATTACTGAAGATTTCACTATCTTAATTATATGATATTTTCACATTTTAGATATACCAAAAGCATATATATATATATATATATATCTTTCACTATTATATATATGCATTAACCCAATCTTAATAGCCTATAAATATCACATTGTAAGTATAACACAAGTATATATAAATATCCACCACTCATTATATATATACTAACACATCACCCCAAGGCTATACCTGTAGTGCATTGCATACTCTGCTATCATGTCCCGGTACCTCTCCTACTCAAATAAGGACTATTGGTTTGGAAGTCTCCCACGAACCATATATACAACACACATAATGGAGGGGAACATAGCTCACATACATATGGGTTACGCACATACCTATGCTCCCATAGTCAACAACTTACCAACTCACAAGTAAGTCTTCACAATCCTATGTTCTGAGTACAACTCAAAATCCCCTCAGGATAAGACTATCTCTACACCACCTCCCATGATAGCAAGCAGCTAGGTATGTCATACACATAATACTAGTAAGTAATAGGTATTCACACAGCCCATCCAATCAAACAGTATACACAACCAAGTATCATTTTCCATACGTAGTATTTTTATCACTAAATACTATCAACGTATTTTAAGTTACGATATTCCCTCTCTCCTAATATATTTCTAAGGATAACATGTCACCTGAAAATCCTTAATACAAAATCACAATCAGTCCCACAATTAACCACTAATTTTTATTCTTATAAGTTCTATTTCTTCAGGACTAATATCGTTAGTATTTATCACTCAATACTCTCGACGCATTTACAATTACGATTATATCTCTCTCGTAATCTTCAAGGTAATCTCACCGTCCCGAATATTTGGGATCATCACCCCTAAATAACTCCCAATAATTCTGCACTATTTTGGGTTCATCGAACACTAGTTTTCCTCACTCAAATTAACCATTTACCAACATAGGGGCAAAATAGAAAATTTCCTAAAATTAGCAATCTCGCTCGAACCAGAAGGAATCTCACTTGAATGACTTCCACCTGTTGCTCGAACGACTTTGCGCGACATCCCTATGTCACGCGAACGACTCGCGCGACCTGGGCTGTTTCGTCTTCAACCTTAGACAGCTTCGTTTTTCACCATTTTTCAACCCTAAAACCTCTAAAATATCATTCCAAACTCCAATCATTTATTACCAAATTGAATCCTAATATATGTAAATGAATTCTAACAACTTAGAATCATTAAATCATCACCAATAATTCATATAATTCGAAATCCCCAAGTTTTATTGTCAAGAACCCTAGTTCTTAAATTAATATGTATAACTTCAAATTAAACCCAGATTTGTTCATAGAGATCATCCAAATTCTGTAGGCATCATCCTATCTACATATGGTATTCAAATCCTTATCAAATCATCCCTAATTAATGATATAGTTCTCCAATTCATCCAAATTAATTTTCATCACAAGGTTTATTAACCTAAACTAACATGAACATAATTATCGCTCATAAAAGCAAGCAATAAACACTTGCCTCAATTTCAAAGCTCTGATCCGTTGATGTTGCTGGTATGGAAGCGTTCCTCGCGTTCCGATCTATACGATGGTGGTGGTGGTTGTGCAAGGTGGTGAACATAGCTTCTCGTCCTTTGGAAATTTCTCTCCCTCACCCACTGTGGATATCTCTTGATTTTGGTTTAATTTAACCCTAATTGTCACCAATTAGATGACATATTATTCCTCTAATTTTCGTCCATTTAATTCCCCCCAAAGTCCAAATTACAAAACTACCCCTATCAGGTGCCGGCTTGGCCTAAAAATGTCCCGGAGTCCAAATAAAATACCCGGGTAGAGTTTTTTGACTATCTCGACCCCTACGGATTCAATGGCGCACTCGAAATAATTATACGAGTTACTTAAAAATAATTTACCTTTTTATTCCACTTAATTAGTTCTGGCACGACTTACACACGTGTCCTCGACTTAATATATTAAACCGTCGTATTTCTCTATCACGACAAATTATATAAAAATAGTCATTCCATATTAATTATTCTCACAGTAATATTAGTAATTACTAACTTCTCGTAATGCTAGTAAATATTCAAATTTAATCCGGATTAATAATTAATTCTCACATTTTAATTTAATTAGTACCGCAATAATGATAAATCACACAATTTTGAAGTCTTCAAAAATACGGGGTATTACAGTTGGGCCATCAGCCCGAATATGTCTACAATACCTTCTATCTAGATCTCAATGATAGAAGCGTCTATAATAAACATGCTTGCATCCATAGCTACTGCAACAAACGTCTGACTCAAATGAATCATCATCCAGGTGTCCCTGTGTCTGTACACCTATATATATATATATATATATATAACATGAAAGGGAAAAATAGAGAAACGGGTCAGAGCCCGAGTTTGAAAATATTTTGCCAATACATAAATGCCATATTTTAAAATACATAATATCTCATATTTAAATTGGTGTCGCACTCACATGAGATACCATTAACCTCTCATCTATAGTGCACGTACTATCGCAAACCTTATAAATAACTTAGTTAAGTTACCCTACCTAACTAAGGAGTAAACTTCTCCCCATTCCCAACATTACACTACGTTCGTGCATGGGGTGTCTCACGAAGCGAAATCCAAATAAGGAACCGCCCCGATACACTACTACATGGCAATGTTGATCGTTGGAATCCATTAGGACCTTAGTACATGCCACATTTTAAACCACCACATATATATTAATAGTTCTCACTAGAACCTATGATCCATGTACTTATAAATCCGGATATAAATCTAACAGAAGGAGAATATCACTTTATTCAATCTTTTCCCTTTTATACAGGGTTAGGTTATATGATATCTTATCTCATATATATAAACAATATACTATACGCAACAAGCATATTAATCATCCGCTGAGCTATAATATAATTAGCTTAGTTATTCTCATTTACTAAGCAATCATGGATTATCGCAAGTACACATATATGTTAATCACAATTCATATATCCATATTCGGCACCCATAGGCTTAACAGCGGTGCACACATACTCTGCTATCAAATCCAAGAACATGTCTAAGTTCTTTTCTGCCCATATAATACTAAGTTTCATTAACACCTCTCATAGTGTTAATAAATTGCCAAGTAACATTTCACATATGTTAGTTTCTAATTTGAAAGTTAAGTCTGACCACTTAATCTTATCCATTAGATGCTCACTATCTAGTATTTTGTTTTTGCCCATTAAACTTTCTTCGCTTAAGTTAATAGTTAGATGTATTCACGTCATCTAATTATCTACTTTTTCGTCCTAGTAGATTATTCATATTGTATATATTTCGCACACAATATAGACTATAAGGATAATTGGTCCGTCTAATTGTTGACTCCAATTATCCCAAATTATTTGCCTTTTAGATGTATGAACACCTTATAATCATCTACTATTCTACCCAAGTAGATTATTTATATAGTATGTATTATAAACTATTTCATCTTAGTAGATTATTCATATAATATATATTTCACACACAATATAGACTATAAGAATAATTGGCCCGGTCTAATCATCAACTCCAATTATCCAAATTTATTTATCTTTTAGATGTATGAACATCTTTTAATCCTCTACTATTCTACCCAAGTAGATTATTTATATAGTATATATTTTACACACAATATATATACTATAAGGAGTATTGATCAGGTCTAATCATCGACTCCAATTCTCCTATCATTTACAATGGCTCGGTCTAATCCTCGACTCCAATTGTAAATGAAAAGTAGAATATTAGCTCGGTCTAATCCTCGACTCCAATATCATATAGGCACTGTAGATATTCACCCAACCTAAGTAAAAAATTTCTAGGTATTCACACAACCAAATTATTCATACTTGTACGTAATATATTTTTCTCTAATATTCACCATACTTGTTTTCTTTACGAATTTATTTTACTTTCGTATTTATTCGAGTATATTCATCTACCATTTTAACCAAGTAGATTATTTATATAGTATATATTTTAGACAAAATATATATACTATAAGGAGTATTGATCAGGTCTAATCATCGACTCCAATTCTCCAATCATTTACATTGGCCCGGTCTAATCCTTGACTCCAAATGTAAATGAAGAAAAATAGAATATTGGCTCGGTCTAATCCTCGACTCCAATATCATATAGGCACTGTAGGTATTCACCCAGCCTAAGTACAAAATTTATAGGTATTCACACAACCTGATAATATGCATTAGTACGTAGTATGTATCTCTCATATATTTGTCGTACTATTTGTCTTACGATTTATCTGACGATCGTATATATAAGAGTGTTCACACAAATCTAAGGGGCCTAGTTACCCCTTGTTATATCAACTCATTAGTTAACCTTGTTAACCTGCTGACCCAACAAATTTAAGCTCGCTCACGTTTTTTCCGTAATTTTATTCTTATAACTTTGAATTAGAATACGTCCCAATCAAACCTATGAATTTCCACTTTAATTATCTCACAAAATTAAAATCAAACACTCAATCATAGACCTACTTCCATAATTATTACAACGATATATTTCATCAAGGTCCCAAATATTTCCCCAATAAAATTTTTAGTCTTTTGAGGCTTAAAAGAATAATCTCACATTTTCTCGCAGCCGAAACGAATCATAATTTTCTGGCAGCTTAAACACCTTAAACTAAATCATATATAACTCACTCTAAAGAAATCCAATTGACCTCAATCAAATTTCATTATAAATATAACTTCAATACCTTTATTTTCATACATAAATGAGTATCTAATTCGAATCACACAGGAAATGGCATGCATTTGAATTGTCTATAAAATTTCTATAATTTTGCTGTTATGGCAGATTAAATACCTTGAACTAAAACAAATATAACTCACTCTACAAAAATATAAATTACCAAATCAAGTCTCATTAGAAATATAACTTCAATACCTTTTGTTTCATCCATAAATGAGCATCTAATTCAAATCACATAGAAAATGACATGCATTTGAATTGTCTAAAAAATTTCTATAATTCTGCTGTTCTTGCAGCTTAAACACCTTGCACAAAAACAACTATAACTCACTCTACAAAAATCCAATTTACCTCAATCAAATCTCATTAGAAATATAACTTTAATACCTTTATTTTAATACATAAATGAGAATCTAATTAAAATCACACAGAAAATGGCATGCATTTGAATTATCTATAAAATTTCTGTAATTCTGCTGTTCTGGCAGTTTAAACACCTTGCACTAAAATAACTATAACTCACTTTACAGAAATCCAATTGACATCAATCAAATATAATTAGAAAGATAACTTAATTACCTTTATTTTCATACATAAATAAGAATCTAATTCAAATCATACAGAAAATTGCATGCATTTGAATTCTCTCAAAAATTTCTGTAACTTAGCTATTCTGGCAGCTTAATCACCTTGCACTAAAACAACTATAATTCACTCCACATAAGTCCAATTTACCTCATTAAAATCTCATTAGAAAGATTACTTCAATATCTTTCTGTTCATCCATAAATGAGCATCTAATTCAAATCATACAGAAAATGGCATGCATTTGAAGTCTCTCAAAAATTTCTGTTTTGGATTCCCGAACAAACGATTATAATCTCAGAACTGCTTCCTTAGAAAAATCATAACTGATTAAAAAAAATCAGAAAAATACGCGATCGGTGCCCACGCGACCATATAGAAAATATCTACAACTTTCATCTTTTGACCAAGTGCTGAATCAATTCAATTTTTGGCCGAATTAATTCGAAATGATGCCATGACACTATTCATCATCTTCTTCAATCATTATTTTTCCCAAAACTCATCCAACCACATTTTCACGGATCTTAACATCACCCAACAACAATATAAACATCTACACACTACAAATTACTCAGCACAATAATTTATTCGGGGATTTATCCAATTAAACCAAGAAAATTAACCATTTTCTTAATTAATCCCTCACTTTCATTTCTTCCAATTTCTCACCATAATTTACACTATTAACATGGATTTAAGCTTAGAATTCATCTCCTGTCATCATAACAATAAATTGTTATGAAAACTTCTCCTAAAAACCCATTTATACAAAAATCCCCAAACCCACAAATCATATAGTTTTACACACCAACTATAATATGGGAAATGATCACACTAAAATGATAAAGCAAGTAAACACTTGCCTCGTGGATAAAATTCGACGACCCCGAGTCGAATCCCGCGGAGTTTGGCCGCAAATCTCCCATTTCTCTCTTCTTTTATCTTCTTCCTTCCTTCATTCCTTCCTTTCTCTCTTTCTTTCTTCTTTCTTTCCTTTCTTTCTTTCTCCTGTGCTCTTTTTAAGAGAGAATAAGGGTTTATCCCTTATAAACCCAAAAATGACTCGTTTACTCAATTACGAGTCCCTACGGGTCCAAAAATTCTTAAAACTCAATTATTTCCCCCGGATACTCTATTCTGACTATCTCGGCCATTCTGAGACCAACCACGCAATCAGAATTTACATTCGAGTTACTTAACCGCAAATCACTAATTTAACCCAACACAATTTAAATGCGATTTTCCAATTAAAATCGTTTCCTTTATCACCTTACCCAACTGCGACATGTAATTAAAATAATCCTACTCACATTCTTTGTCTCGTAGGAAAAATATAATCCATATAAATATTAATCTGACACTTACAAAATAATATTTACTATTCACTTTATTCTGAATTTATTCAATTACACTCATAAATTCCAAAATTACTATTCACAGCAAATCCTCAAATTACCAAATTATGTCCACCTTTGTAATTTAAATATTTTTAAAATACGGAGTATTACATACTGCTCCCCTTACAAAGGAATTTCGTCCTCGAAATTAGGACAATACCGGTACTAAGACTTAGGATTATTTTTACATCACAAAGTAGAAAGTTCCCCAAGTATGCTCATATATATATATAGTCTCATCATCCCTATACATTTACATATTCATCCTGCACTCCCAGGTTAACACCCATTAGCGCACTTAATCAATAATATCCTTGTACTCCCGGGTTATCACCCATTAGTACACTTAATAAAATTTTACACCTCCGGATTATCACCCTTTTGTGTATAAAACAACATAACCTTGCACTCCCGGGTTATCACCCATTAGTGCACTCAATAAAAATATCAAATAATAGGCATATACACATCCTATTAAATGTTTTAGGTATTCTCCCAACCTATTTGCATACTTACCATATGTATTTTTTCTCATCGCTACGTATAGTATAAATATTCAAATTACTATCTCTACGTAATCTCCAAAGTACATTCTCTATACCGAATAATTAAAGTATTAATTATTATATACTCCTCCAGAATTCGGTTCTACATACACACCTTCTTTCCTTGGCGTATGTTAACATTACACTCATGCGCAAGCCACTCTTCAACACTCATTCGAGTAAGGCTCCGCTCTACTTTCTGATAATAATTTGGTATCCTTTTTATCAAGAGGTACCTTTTAAATGGCTTTTCACAGCCTTTTTAACCCATCTCGGGTGTGCTAGATCTCGTTGCACCTATATGCTTGAATTATCGTTTTTCTCACGCGACATTCAATCCGTCATACCATTTTAACCTTGTTTATAGCTGCCCCTCAGGCATATATTCTACACATTTATTTTCATGACCTTCTATCTCGGACATCTTTGGAACTAACTAACCATGGTTCCCATACACCCTATCATTCATTCATAATATAATCCGTGCATAACATTTGTGCCCATAAAAACATGGGTATTCTCAATCACCCCACTAATCATAATATATTTTTCCTCGATATCGCCTCACCATTCAACCTGTGGTGAGTGGAAAAGTTTTTTAGTTCTTTTTCAAGGCACTACATGCTTCACATGCCTTATTGGCATAATATCTCTCAATTAAACGTGTTCTCTCCACACGTAAAACAAGTAACAACTATAGTTTTAGCCCTTACCCTGGCATCCAACACATCTATCAACTCCTGCATCTCTAAAGGAATGATATAACAATGCACTCTTTCTATCACTAAGTTCCGAGCGCTAAACAAAAATAACGAGATCAATCTCTCTACTCGGCTCTAACCCAGTATACCCCGAATCATATCAATACAGTCCCTACACACCGGGATTAACTGTAATGAGACCTCTATGCTCTCTAGAGTCCCCAACAAAATGTATCAATATTACCACTTGAAAAGTGGCGATCGCTTAAATAAGCTCTGATACCAATTTGAGAACGTGTGTGCTCGCGTTCAAATGATCAAATTATATATAAAACCCTTTTAATCCAAACAAACCCTAAACATGCAGCAGTATGTGATTGAATAAATTGATAATCTACGCAAGAACATTCAAACACATGCAATTAAGGAAAAATCCCCCTCAGGGGCAAAACCATTAATTTTCACTATAATTTGTAAGAGAACGGCTTACAATCGGATTACAATGAAAATACAAGTTGACTAAGAATTACCCTCGGGTATCGGATTCTGTAGTCGCGGCTGGAATTATCCCTTTCCAGTAGGGCTGCAATGAAGAAGAAGAACAGTCTCCTCCACAAGGGTTGAACAAACCAAAGTTGTGTTCTTGGGTTGCAAAAGGATTCACAAAGGTTTGGCAATGATGTGTGAATCAAAACATGAGTCTTGGGACTCAAAAATATGAAGAATAGATGTATTTGGACTCTCAAATTCGTCTCCTAAAGTCTTGCAAAACAACTCCCCCGAAGTTGGTATTTATAGGAAAAAATATGAAGAGTCCCATGTTCTTAAAACTCTAAAATTCTATCCAGCGTACAAAAAAAAACAGCATTCTTTAAGGAATTTTCTCTATCTTCAAAAGGTCATAACTCCTTCACCGTAGCTCGGATTGAGGTGCCGTTTTTTCCAGTATCTTTGTTGCGGTGAGCTCTTCAACTTTGTAGTTGACCAGACCTCCGAACTATGGATGTGAAATTACGAAAATGCCCTTGAACTCTCCTATTGTGCCTTTTTTTTACTGTTTTGACTTCCCTTGCGTACCACTTGCATTAAGTCCCTAAAATCTTGGAACGTGAAGTCATTGAGGCAGATGTGGGACATATAGTGGAGATAATGCATGCTTGATTCCCGGAATTCGGATAGAGGCCGTCATGTGAGATCGTGAGGTGACGTGCCAAATGTAGCGGCGTACGACATAATTAAATGAAACATTTCGGACATGAGAAAAATGTCCTTACAAATCTCCCCCTATGTCTATGCCGGTACATACATAAAAAATCCGAATTATCAAATATGAAATTTCCTATACAAATCTACCCTCCCATGAACCCAAAACTGGAAAAGGTACAAATGAATAGTCTTCATCGTTTGTTCTTTAATTCTTCAGGAATCTCAAAACTTTTCTCATCAGGGTGTGCAATATATAGATCTGCTATCTTCATACCTACACACATGAGACAAAGCAAATACCACGTGACATATCGAGTTTGAAATGAGATAACATGGATATCAATATATGATAAAAATATAAGCAACATCTCAAAAACTCCCCCAGAATTCAAACACCCCCATAATATGATAATTCTTTCTCCCCCTTTTTATGACGTCCCCAAATGGACAAATTAGAGAAATAAATCAAATAAGCAAGTGCGGGGTGTCACTAGGATAAAAACACACCATGAATAAACAGAAAGCAACCAAGTCAATGATAGCGTAAATGAAGTGGTGTGATCAAATTCGATAGGAAAATCAATGCATACAAACATGACATATGTGCACGATGAATATTGGATATTCCTAGCGAATGAACTCAAATGCTTCCTTTGGTGTAAAAGAGTGACAATATAAGATATTGACTCAATCAAATTAACAAATTAAAGCTCAAAATGATTTTCACACCAATAACGTCCAAAATGATTTTATGCTTTTTCAGGACTTTCAAGGAAGTGCAAACCCGTTTAGATTCTCCAACCAAACTCCCTCAGATATTGTATTGAATAGAGGCATTCTAAATTCTCAAACTTTGGAGAATTGATGGTGAAACCTAAGTGGCCCATATTTGGCATGAATTGCTTTTTATTGCCTTTAAATTTTTTTCGGGCTCTTTTAACCTCTTTGGACCTCGGATATTAAATTCCTCCATTTTTTAGGTCCTTTTTAACGGTGGCTTTTGCGCAAAGGATAGATGATTACCTTTCGTATCCCCTCCCCGTTATACAAAAACACACAGTCTCACCAAAACGGTTTTTACATGCATTCCAATCTTGTCAAGTTTTATCGCATATTGTACATTGTATAGACATGATTGAGATGAAAACACGCAAGCCAACATGAGATAGACAAGTGCAATAATAAAATATAGCCGTGCATGTGTGCAATAAAGGATATAGGAGTCAAACATGTAGGAAGATATCACTAATTACATCTCAAAGACTCCAATCAATGTAAAACACATGGGTGAAATGATGTAGCCTCTCAAATCTCTATCAAACAGTCACATGGATAAATGGAATGAAGTTGTGACTTGGCTATCTTACATGCTCATCCATAAAAGAAGCAAAATACAAAAATCTTTTTGGATTTTGTCAAAAAGTTGGAAAAAAAGAAATAAAATCTTTTTGTGCTTTTCTCAAAATTTTTCTTAAAGGAAAATCTTTTTGTATTTTTTTTTCAAAAGAAATATAAAAAGAAAAAGGAATAAAACAAAGCTGTACAATAAAGTAATGGTACATATAAAATAGACTAGCAATAGGAAGCATATGATATGAACATGAAGAAGCATCCTATTCTAGACATAGACCAACCCCTCAGTCAACTGTGCAATCCCTAAAGATTTCCTAAGACTCTCAAATCTAAGGGCATCTAAAGGTTTCGTGAAAATATCGGCTAACTGACGGTCGGTAGGAACAAAACTCAGGGATACGACTTTCTCTTCAACAAACTGACGAATAAAGTGCTCACGTATCCTGATGTGTTTTGTGCGCGAATGCTGAACTGGATTGCGGGATATGTGTATCGCGCTCGGGTTATCACAGGAAATGGTCATGGTGTCCTGTGATATCCCATAATCCTTCAGCATTTGCTTCATCCACAAGAGTTGTGTGCAACAACTCCCGGCGGCTATGTACTCAGCCTCCGCAGTGGACAAAGAGATGGAATTTTGCTTCTTGCTCAGCCAGGAGACAAGAGCAGAACCAAAATAGAAACACCCACCAGAAGTGCTCCTACATCCATCTACATCCCCAGCCCAATCGGCATCCGAGTAGGCGGACAGACGGTCATCGGTATCAAAGGAATACCAAATCCCGTATGAGAGAGTCCCACTTACGTATTTAATAATACGTTTTAGAGCAAGTAAATGTTACTCTTTTGGGGATGCCTGATAATGCGCACAGACTCCAACACTAAAGGCGATGTCGAGACGACTGGCAGTCAAGTAGAGGAGACTACCTATCATACTCCGATATAAGGTTTGCTCTACGTCCTTTCCTGAAGTGTCCTTACTAGTCTTGGTAGTGGTACTCATAGGTGTACGTGCATGCTTAGGGAGTCTAAACCAAATTTCTTCACTAGGTCTCTAGCATACTTGGATTGGGAGATGAACATCCCATCCTCTAGCTGACGAACCTGGAGACCAAGGAAGAATGTAAGCTCACCAACCATGCTCATCTCAAACTCACTTTTCATCTCCTCCTCAAAGTGGTGAGCATGCTGGGAGCATGTGGATCCAAAGACTATGTCGTCCACATAGACCTGGGCAACCAAAATAGCACCGTCATCTCTCCTGACAAATAACGTCATATCTACTCCCCCTCTCTTGAAGCCACGAGCTAAGAGATAAGAAGTAAGCCTCTCGTACCAAGCACGGGGTGCTTGCTTCAAACCATACAAGGCTTTCCTCAGATAGTAGACGTGCTCAGGGTGCTGAGGGTCTTCAAACCCTTTTGGTTGTTCCACATAAACCTCCTCCTGTAGAATGCCATTCAAAAAGGCACTTTTAACATCCATCTGATACACCTTGAAGCGCAGATGACATGCGATGGCGAGCAGAAGACGGACGGACTCAACCCTCGCAACAGGAGCAAATGTCTCCCCAAAGTCTACACCCTCTATCTGTGTGTAACCTTGAGCGACCAACCTAGCCTTATTTCGGATTATGGTACCATTTTCATCCATTTTGTTCTTAAAAATCCACCGGGTACCTATCACATTAATCTCACTAGGACGGGGGACAAGTTCCCAGACATCATTCTTTTTAAACTGAAGCAACTCATCCTGCATAGCAGATATCCAGCGTTCATCCTTGAGTGCTTCTTTATGGTTCTTGGGCTCGACTTTGGACGTGTAGCAAAGATAGCTAACCATGTTCTCTAGCTGAGCACGAGTCTTGACCCCTAGAGTGGGATCACCAACAATGGCAGAAGGGTCATGACTCTTGCGAACCCAAGCAGGTGTGTCCCCTAACACAGGAGTAGGGTCCACAGAGTGTGGGAGAGGAACAGGTAAATCACTGTCAGAACAATCCTCATCCTCACACTGAAGGTTATGATCAATAACCGTCGGAGGTTCGTCATCTTACACGGTGACGTTTATTGATTCCATAATCTTAGAGCTCTTCAGGTTAAAAACCCGGTACGCTCTGCTATTCGATGAATATCCTAGAAATATTCCCTCGTCTCTTCGGGAGTCAAACTTTCCTAATTGCTCTTTATCCCGTAGGATGTAGCATTTATTCCCAAAGACACGGAAATATGCCAGGTTGGGCTTCTTGCCAGTCCACAACTCATAAGGAGTGTGAAGTTTGTGTGGACGCAGATACACCCTATTCACCGTGTGGCATGCAGTAGACACTGCCTCTGCCCAAAATCTCCTTGAAACTTTACGACCTAGAATCATAGATCTAGCCATCTCTTGGATCGTTCTATTCTTTCTCTCAACAATCCCATTTTGCTGAGGAGTTCTCACAGCAGAAAACTCATGTTTGATCCCAAGGCTATCACAATACAAATCAACCTTTGCTTCCTTGAATTCAGTGCCGTTGTCACTACGTATTCTGTTAATAGTGACACCGTGTTGATTTTGCAGGACACGGCACTTGGTCGTTAAAAATTCTACAGCATCGAATTTCTCTCTCAGAAAACCTACAATGGAGTATCTGGAGAAATCATCTACCATCACGAGGATGTACCTCTTACCACCTAGACTCTCAGTACGAGTGGGACCCATAAGATCCATGTGAATCAACTCCAGAACACGAGAGGTGGTAATGGAATGTAACTTCCTATGAGGACTACGAATTTGTTTTCCCAACTGACAGGGTCCACAAACGGTCGAAGTTGACTTTCCAAGAGATGGTAAGCCACGTACTAGGTCCTTTTTAGCTAAACGATTAAGATCTCTAACGTTCACATGACCTAGATGTTGGTGCCACAGATCCATAGGAGTGATCGTGGCGCTGTTGCAGACAAGTGAGGATGTGGGCTCAGTCCCATAGCAATTATCCTCGGTCCTCACCCCTTGCATCAAAATTTTACCGGCTTGATTGTAGACTTTACACGCGTCCCGGTCAAACTTTACTGCAAAGTCAGTGTCGCATAGCTGGCTAATGCTGAGAAGGTTTGCTTTCAAACCTTTGACGTACAAAATATTTTCTAGCTTAGGAAAACCAGGTAACTCGATAGTACCTCGTCCTATAATGCTAGACTTACTCCCATCTCCAAAGGTGACTCTGCCATCTTGATAATCCTCAAGAGTAGTAAAAAATGAGGCATCACCTGTCATGTGTCTGGAGCACCCACTATCAAAATACCACTGAGAGGTATTATGTGCTTTGAGAGCAACATGAACAACAAAAGACTTTTTATCTTTCTTAGGAACCCAAGTCAAGATGACCTTTTGTTTGCCTTTGTTGTTGTTGATTTTAGCTGGAATGTGAGAAGCATTCACTAACGACAAAGAGATCCGTCGAAATTCTCCCATTAAACTTTGAGTCGTGGTAGCTAAGAACTCAACTCGCTCTCTCAGACTAGAAAACTCATCAGTATGACGTGGTGGAGCAGTAGTACGTCGTGTCCGACCCATGCTATAGCAAGTTTCCCTAAGGTGGCCTTTTCTTTTACAATAAGTACAAAAGAGCTCAGTCAAAGGCGGACCTTGGTTTGCTTTTCTTGGTCGAACTCTCCTTCGAGGTTTTTTACGGTGACCATAAGGAGTTGTAGTAAACTCAGGAACTGGTCCAGGTGCAATTTGGGACGTGGAGGAACCATCATATCCAATTCCTTGACGATCACCAAAACCTAAAGCGGGGCCGAGGAGCATCTTTCCCATCTTCCCAGATCTGTCCTCGATTTGTACCTTGACTTCCCCTGCTTTCTCAAGATCATGAGTCAGCTGGGCAACAAGGGCTTCAAGTTTCTTCCGAGTCTCCACGGAGGAATGGAGCTGACTCGTAAGATTAGCCACTTGCTTGATCAAGTCCCCTCTCTCTTTCTCTAGAGTACTCTCTCTCTCTCTAAATAAATTCTCATTCTCGACACAGGTAGATTCTCTCTCTCCCAGGGCGGTGCAGGTGGAGAACTCTCTTTCTCTCGCTTTCCTTAAATCTTCCTCTAGGCAAGTGATCTTAAGAACTAACGCTTTGTTACGCTTTTCAGTTTTAAAAGACTCAGAATATAACTCATCGTAGGCGCGTTGTATATCACTCTCGCTCTCACTTGTGTCATCCTCCCCCTCACTCACATCGATCTCACTGTCGAGGTGTCCCTGTGAAGCATCATCCTCATCGTCGTGAGGAGAACTAGGAGTGCTCACTTGGCTGGCCATGAATGCGGTGAAGTTACTCTCATGCGGTGACTCATCTCCAGAATCCACCGTCTCGACCTCACTGTCGTCACTAAGGGTAGCATTAAGGACAGCTTTCCCTTTCTCTCTATTCAGACGATTGGCACACTCAAAAGCTCTATGACCCCTACCATCACACTCAAAACATCTCTCACTTTCTTTCAGAGAAGGATTTTTGGAAACTTTTTCATTTTTCTTTTCAAACTTATTTTTCTCAAATTTCTTTTTATCTTTAAAATTGCCATTTTTCTTAAATTTGAGAATCCTCTTGAAATTTTTTGCGAAAAGAGCCAAATCATCTAAGTCAAAATCGCACTCAGAATCTGACGTGTCAGTCTCTCTCTTTCTAGATGACTCTACCCTCTTTCTAGCTGACCCTCACTCCTTATCTCTTGGGCTTTAAGAGCAATTCCCTTATCTTTAGATTTAGAATTTTTAGGGAACATATCAATTTCATAAGTTTGCAAATCTCCTACAAGTTCTTCCAATTTTGGCGTATTTAAATTACCCATAGAATTTAGCACAGTGACTTTAGGGATAAAACGCTTAGGCAAAGAACGAAGAATCTTTTTAACAACTCTAGCATTCGGAATATGTTCACCAAGATTAAAACTAGTATTCACAATGTCAGAAAGTCTAGCATAAAATTCATCAAAGCATTCAGAATCATGCATGGTGATTGTTTCAAATTGAGTTGTCAAGTTTTGCAACTTAGACTCTTTCACAGCATTAGTTCCTTCATGGGTGAGTTGTAAAACATCCCATGCCTCTTTTGAGGTGGTACACGTCATTATGCGTTTGAACTCATCAGGTGTGATAGACCCAGAAATAGCACTTAGACCCTTAGAATTAAAAGATGACCATTTAATTTCTTCATCAGACCAAGAAATGTCAGGTTTCAAGTTGGTCACATTATCAACAGTCATGGTGGGAGGAGTCCACCCTCGTTCAACCAAAATCCAGACACGTTCATCAATGGATTTTAAAGCCGACCTCATACGGGCTTTCTAATAAGCATAATTTGTCCCGTCAAAAATAGGCATTTTATAATATGACTTCTCCATTTGAACACGCACTTTTTCAAAAATCAATTTTTTCAGAAAATTGATATCTTAGAAAAATTTTGCGGAAAAAAAAGGAATACGCGATAGATTAGCGTAACCTGCTCTGATACCAATTTGAAAAGTGGCGATCGCTTAAATAAGCTCTGATACCAATTTGAGAACGTGTGTGCTCGCGTTCAAATGATCAAATTATATATAAAACCCTTTTAATCCAAACAAACCCTAAACATCCAGCAGTATGTGATTGAATAAATTGATAATCTACGCAAGAACATTCAAACACATGCAATTAAGGAAAAATCCCTCTCAGGGGCAAAACCATTTATTTTCACTATAATTTGTAAGAGAACGGCTTACAATCGGATTACAATGAAAATACAAGTTGACTAAGAATTACCCTCGGGTATCGGATTCTGTAGTCGCGGCTGGAATTATCCCTTTCCAGTAGGGCTGCAATGAATAAGAAGAACAGTCTCCTCCACAAGGGTTGAACAAACCAAAGTTGTGTTCTTGGGTTGCAAAAGGATTCACAAAGGTTTGGCAATGATGTGTGAATCAAAACATGAGTCTTGGGACTCAAAAATATGAAGACTAGATGTATTTGGACTCTCAAATTCGTATCCTAAAGTCTTGCAAAACAACTCCCCCGAAGTTGGTATTTATAGGAAAAAATATGAAGAGTCCCACATTCTTAAAACTCTAAAATTCTATCCAGCGTACAAAAAAAAAACAGCATTCTTTAAGGAATTTTCTCTATCTTCAAAAGGCCATAACTCCTTCACCGTAGCTCGGATTGAGGTGCCATTTTTTCCAGTATCTTCGTTACGGAGAGATCTTCAACTTTCTAGTTGACCAGACCTCCGAACTATGGATGTGAAATTACGAAAATGCCCTTGAACTCTCCCATTGTGCCTTTTTTTTTACTGTTTTGACTTCCCTTGCGTACCACTTGCATTAAGTCCCTAAAATCTTGGAACGTGAAGTCATTGAGGCAGATGTGGTACATATTAGTGGAGATAATGCATGCTTGATTCCCAAAATTCGGATAGAGGCCGTCATGTGAGATCGTGAGGTGACGTGCCAAATGTAGCGGCGTACAACATAATTAAATGAAACATTTCAGACATGAGAAAAATGTCCTTACACCACTAAACTCGTCTCACATGTGAATCTAGCGTTAATCAAAATATCGTGACTCGCTCGGTCACACAAAATATACCTCATTTGCCCTAGGATACAACTAATATTTCTACCTTGTCAATCACCCTGGCTGTACAAACGGTTCTCGAACATAACACGCTTGTCTGAATCGAACCCCAAAACTATCTTAAACATTGCCCTGCTAGGAATCATACTCATGTCCCTTTACTTGCTTTGGGGAAAAATCAATATGTGTGGTCTCACTCTCGACATAAAAATATCTATCGATAAAATCCCTTATTTTTGTGGCCACACTGGAACCCGTTGTTCCTTTAGCTCCATTGGCCCCAGGAAACAAACTACTGGCCTTACCATCCCTGACTGAATTCACTGTCATTCGATCAGAATTCAATTATCTCCATCATTTAAATGGGTCCCCCATATGGGTCTTTCCCCGTGGTGTTTCACTAACACTTTTACTTCCAGTCTTACACTATGACTTATTTCTCAAACTGTTTTAGCTCCCTTCAGGTAGAAGCATCAACTGTTCAAACACAATCGAGGTGGCCTCGACTACGATTATCGTCCCTAAAATATATTTTACAACACCAACTGAGCCTCGCCTCCTGCTGTTCTCCCAACGTCCCTCACCGATCGTCCTTCGTTATTCGGCATACGAATCACACACGAACGTGTATAAAATTTACTACAATTATACACAATATTAGGAGGATGAAATATCACAATAGGAATCAACAATCCTTAACATAGGGCTCTATATCAATAAAACGATACACTGAAAACTTAGTAAGACGTACAGATCCTAAGAAAACTAGAACCTGATGCTCTGATACCACTTGTGACACCCCGCTTAATAAAATACTGGGCAATCACTCATGTACCAAATTAAAACAGGAGTCTCATATGGTTCATTCTCAGCATCACTGTCGAAAACAAATTTAATTACTAATATCCTATTAGGCTGGCGTCAATTTTTTTTAAACTAATCCTTTTAACCAAACAATTCAAATAAAATAATTACAATAGTTGTATGCAATAACTAAAATGAAATGAAGTAACCGAACACTCGATACAAAATAATACATCCAAATCGAATGCCGCACAAAAAGGCGATAGAAGAATAAATGAGTACAGGTGGGCCATCAACCCGAATATGTCTACAATACCTCCTATTTAGATCTCAATGATACAAGCGTCTACAATAAACCTGCTTGCATCCACAGCTGCTGCAACAAATGTCTGACTCGAAGGAATCATTATCCAGGCGTCCCTGTGTCTCGACACCTATATATATATATAGATATAGCAAAAAAGGGAAAAATAGAGAAATGGGTCAGAGCCCGAGTTTGAAAATATTTTACAAGTGCATAAATGCCATATGTTAAAATATGCAATATCTCATATTTAAATTGGTGTCGTACTCACATGAGATACCATTCACCTCTCATCTATAGTGAACGTACTATCGCATACCTTATAAATAACTTAGCTAAGCTACCCCACCTAACTAATTCATTTCACCCATCTTCTAAAGATCCTCATAAATACGAGTACTAAGGTCTAAACTTCTCCCCATTCCCAACATTACACTATTCGTGCGTGGGGTGTCTCGCGAAGTGAAATCCAAATAAGAAATCACCCCGATACACTACTACATGGCAATGTTGATTGTCGAAATCCATTAGGCCCTTAGTACATTCCACATTTTATACCATCCCATAGATATCAATAGTTCTCACTAGAACCTATGATCCATGTACATATAACTCCGGATATGAATCTACCGAAAGGAGAATATCACTTTATTAATTATTTTCCCTTTTATACAGGGTTAGGTTATATGATATCACATCTCATATATATATATATATATATATATATATACTATATGCAACAAGTATATTAATCATCCACCGAGCTATAATATAATTAGCTTATTATTCTCATTTACTAAGCAACCGTGGATTATCGCAAGTACACATATATGTTAATCACAATACATATATCCATATTCGACACCCATAGACTTAACAGTGGTGCACACATACTCTACTATCCAATCCAAGAACACGTCTAAGTTCTCGTACCGCTCATACAGTACTAAGTTTCATTAACACCTCTCATAGTGTTAATAAATTTCCAAGTAACATTTCACATATGTTAGTTTCTAATTTGAAAGTTAAGTCTGACCACTTAATCTTATCCATTAGATGCTCACTATATAATATTATGCTTTTGCCCATTAAGCTTTCTCCGCTTGAGTTAATAGTTAGATGTATTCACGTCATCTAATTATCTACTACTTCGTCCTAATAGATTATTCATATAGTATATATTTTGCACACAATATAGACTATAAGGATAATTGGCCCGTCTAATTGTCGACTCCAATTATCCCAAATTATTTGCCTTTTAGATGTATGAACATCTTATAATCATCTACTATTCTACCCAAGTAGATTATTTATATAGTATTTATTTCACAAACAATAATTATCTACTATTTCATCTTAGTAGATTATTCATATAGTATGTATTTCACACACAATATATACTATAAGGATAATTGGTCCGGTCTAATCATCGACTCAAATTATCCTAATTTATTTATCTTTTAAATCTATGAACATCTTATAATCATCTACCATTCTACCCAAGTAGATTATTTATATAGTATATATTTCACACACAATATATACCATAAGGAGTATTGGCGCGGTCTAATCATCGACTCCAATTCTCCTATCATTTACATTGGCCCGGTCTAATCCTCGACTTCAAATGTAAATGAAAAGTATAATATTGGCTCGGTCTAATCCTTGACTCCAATATCATATAGGAACTGTAGGTATTCACACAACCTAAGTACAAAATTTATAGGTATTCACCCAACCAAATTATTCATACTTGTACGTAATATATTTCTCTCTAATATTCACCGTACTTGTTTGCATTACGAATTTATTTAACTTTTGTATTTATTCGAGTATATTCATCTACCATTCTACCTAAGTAGATTATTTATATAGTATATATTTTACACACAATATATATACTATAAGGAGTATTGGCCAGGTCTAATCATCGACTACAATTCTCCTATCATTTACATTGGCTCGATCTAATCCTTGACTCCAATATCATATAACCACTGTAGGTATTCACCCAACCTAAGTACAAAATTTATAGGTATTCACACAACCCGATAATTTGCATTAGTACGTACTATTTATCTCTTAGATATTTGTCGTACTATTTGTCTTATGATTTATCTCACGATCGTATATATAAGAGTGTTGACACAACTCTAAGGGTCCTAGTTACCCCTTGTTATATCAACTCAGTAGTTAACCTTGTTAACCTACTGACCCAACAAATTTAAGCTCGCTCACGCTTTTTCCGTACTTTTATTCTAATCACTTTGAATTAGAATACGTCCCAATCAAGCCTATGAATTTCCACTTTAATTATCTCACAAAATTAAAGTCAAACACTCAATCATAGACCTACTTCCATTATTATTATAGCAATATATTTCATCAAGGTCCCAAACACTTCCCCAATAAAATTTTTAGTCATTTGAGGCTTAAAAGAAAATTCTCACATTTTCTCGCAGTCGAAACAAATCATATTTTTCTGGCAGCTTAAACACCTTGAACTAAAACATATATAACTCACTCTACAGAAATCCAATTGACCTCAATCAAATCTCATTAGAAAGATAACTTCAATACCTTTCTTTTCATCCATAAATGAGCATCTAATACAGAAAATGGCTTGCATTTGAATTGTCTATAAATTTTTTGTAATTCTGCTATTCTGGTAGCTTAAACACCTTGCACTAAAATAACTATAACTCACTCTACAGAAATCCAATTGACCTAAATAAAAGATCATTAGAAATATAACTTCAATACCTTTCTTTTCATCCATAAATAAGAATCTAATTCAAATTACACAGAAAATGGCATGCATTTGAATTGTCTATAAAATTTCTGTAATTCTGCTGTTCTGGTAGCTTAAACACCTTGCGCAAAAATAGCTATAACTCACTTTGCAGATATCCAATGGACCCTAATCAAATCTCATTAGAACTATAACTTCAATACCTTTCGTTCATTCATAAATGATTATCTAATTCAAATCACACAGAAAATGGCATGCATTTTAATTGTCTATAAAATTTTTGTAATTCTGCTGTTCTGGCAGCTTAAACACCTTGCACAAAAATAGCTATAACTCACTCTACAAAAATATAATTTACCTCAATTAAATCTCATTGTAAAGATAACGTCAATAACTTTCTTTTCATCTATAAATTAGTATCTAATTTAATTCACAAAGAAAATGGCATGCATTTGAATTGTTTATAGAATTTCTGTAATTCTGCTATTCTGACAGCTTAAACACCTTGAACTAAAACATATATAAATCACTCTACAAAAATCCAATTGACCTAAATCAAATATAATTAGAAATATAACTTCAATAAGTTTCTTTTCATCCATAAATGAGCATCTAATTCAAATAACACAGAAAATGGCATGCATTTGAATTGTCTATAAAATTTCCATAATTCTGTTGTTCTGGCAGCTTAAACACCTTGCACAAAAATAGCTATAACTCACTCTACAAAAATCTAATTTACCTAAATCAAATATAATTTGAAATATAACTTCAATACCTTTCTTTTCATCCATAAATGAGCATTTAATTCAAAGCACACAGAAAATGGCATGCATTTGAATTGTCTATAAAATTTCTATAATTCTGCTGTTCTGGTAGCTTAACACCTTGCATTAAAACAACTATAACTCACTCTACATAAATCTAATTGACCTCAATCAAAGCTTATTAGAACGATAACTTCAATACCTTTCTTTTCAAATGAGAATCTAATTCAAATCATACAGCAAATGGCATACATTTCAATTCTCACAAAATTTTTCGTAACCTAGCTGTTCTGGGATCTTAAACAGCTTGCACTAAAACAACTATAATTCACTCTACATAAGTCCCACTGGCCTCATTAAAAGCTCATTAGAAAGATAACTTCAATACCTTTATGTTCATCCATAAATGGGCATCTAATTCAAATCATACAGAAAATGGCATGCATTTGAAGTCTCTCAAAAATTTCTATTTTGGATTTCCGAACTAACGATTATAATCTCGGAACTGCTTCCTTGGAAAAATCATAACTGATTAAAAAAAAAATACACGATTAGCGCCCACGCGACCGTATAAAAAATTTCTATAACTTTTATCTTTTGACCAAGAGCTGAATCAATTCGCTTTCTGGACGAATTGATACGAAAATGATGCTGTGACACTATTCAACGTCTTCTTCAATCGTTATTTTTCCCAAAACTCATCCAACCACATTTTCACGGATCTTAACATCACCCAACAAAAATATAAACATCTACACACTACAGATTACTCAACACAATAATTTATTTGGGGCTTTAACCAATTAAACCAAGAAAAATCACCATTTTCTTAATTAAACCCTCTCTTTCATTTCTTCCAATTTCTCACCATAATTTACACCATTAACTTGGATTTAAGCTTAGAATTCATCTACTATCATCATCACAATAAATAGTTATGAAAACTTCTCCCAAAAACCCATTTATACAAAAATCTCCAAACCCACAAATCATATAGTTTTACACACCAACTATAATATGAGAAATAATCACACTAAATTGATAAAACAAGTAAACACTTACCTCGTGGATAAAATTCGACGACCCTGAGTCAAATCCCGCGGAGTTTGACCGAAAATCTCCCATTTCTCTCTTCTTCCTTCCTTTCTCTCTTTCTTTCTTTCTTAAGAGAGAATAAGGGTTTATCCCTTATAAACCCAAAAATGACTCGTTTACTCAATTACGAGTCCCTACGGGTCCAAAAATTTCTATAACTCAATTATTTCTCCCGGATACTTTATTCTGACTATCTCGGCCATTCTGAGACCAACCGCGCAATCAGAATTTACATCCAAGTCACTTAACCACAAATCATTAATTTAACCCAACACAACTTAAATGCGGTTTTCTAATTAAAATCTTTTCTTTTGTTAGTTTACCCAACTGCGACATGTAATTAAAATAATCCTACTCACATTCTTAGTCTCGTAGGAAAAATATAATCCATATAAATATTAATCTGACAGTTACAAACTAATATTTACTATTCACTTTATTATGAATTTATTCAATTACACTCATAAATTCCAAAATTACTATTCACAGCAAATCCTCAAATTACCAAATTACGTCCACCTTTGTAATTTAAATATTTTTAAAAGTATGGGGTATTACAATTATTTGTATGTTTAGCAGATTTATCTCAAACATTAATGAGTATTTGGAAAAAGAAAAAAAAAAGAGAAAGTAAAAGGAGAGGATCTGTCATACAGTGTGCTTGCATTTTTAGCGAATATCTCTCCCAAAGTTCGATTCAGATGGAGAAAAATTTGATACAAATCTATGTTAGGGTTATTTATATGTTTAGCAGATTTATCTCAAACATTGATGAGTATTTGGAAAAAGAGAAAAAGAGAAAGTTGCAGTTAAGATCTTGTGACATAAAGACAATTGTTCCTCAAGTGTGTAACCCTCTTCTCTAACATCCAACATATAACGTCCATCCATCATATCACTATCCTAAATTATATCATCCCATTATTCTCATTTTATTTTTCCTCACCCATAAACATCCATATTTTCACTAGGGTTTCGGGCAAATAAAGGTCAACGTGGTGAATAACTCGACGTTCTCACTATAGTGATTAACATTCTTTCATGAAATCATTTTTCTTTCTATAATGTTCGTTCTTTCTTATATGTATGTGAGACGTTTGACCCTGCTTACATTTACTCACCTCCTCACACACAAGAGCGATACACTTACCCAAATCTCGTAAGTTCGTTTGAGAGAGCTATATCCACTGAGATATGAAGTTGAAGCATTGATTCCAAAAAGGAAATCTAGGAATTACTCTTATGATGCTCGATTCGTTTTGACTGATTCACATCATACACGTTGAGTTCAAGGAAATATGTACCTTGAGTATTCATTTAGCTAAAACTTTTTATACACTTCTAGCTTGTATTCTTCAAAATATTTTTCTCATTATGGATTGTGCAATTATTCTACGTCTAATAAGAGATTGACTGTCGTTTGAAAATAAAGAATTTTATGGGTATATTCTCTACAAACCCTCACGAGACAAAACTCGTCTTGTAGGGGAACCTATAGGTTTAAAGGCTTGTTGCACATGCTAAGTGCAATCGCAAGTGCCCGCAAAAGTGGTACACTTTTGATTTCTTATCTTTCTTTCTCTTTATATTTTGCTCAAGGACTAATAATGTTCTGTTTGGGGGTGGTGTGATAAGCACCCAAAACTGTTTAAATAATACTCCTAATAGACAATTTTTGATTGCTAATTCTCGATAAAATGAGTCTTATGAGCTTATATGTATATTTTGTAGGTCACGTGCTGGTTGCGAAGTTCAAGCGCTCAAATATAGGCAAAGTGCGGCTAAAAAGTGCTAACCCTAACTCCCGTAGCCTCATCCTATCCCCTAACCTATGCCTAAACCGGGTCCTGACCTGTCCCGAGCATTGTGTGTGTCTAGTTTGCATTTTTATTATTTTTAAGAATTTTATTTTGAGTCACTTTTAATTTTTAGGATTTATTTTAGATTTTTTTTAGAATTTTGTCTATATTTTTAGGATTTATTTGAAATTTTTATATTTCTTTTTTATTTAGGTGTTATTTTACTTTATTTTTTAATTTTTTTATGAGGATAATTTTTTTTAGGAATTTATTTTTCTAGTTTTATTAGATTTTGCATTTTCTTTAAGTTTATTTTATTTAGTTATGATTTTAGTTTTTAGTTTTAATAGATCTTTATTTTTATTTTCATTTTTTCTAGTTTCATTTTTTTATTTGAGTCTTTTATTAATTTATAGATTAGGAATTTAATTTTAATAGATTTAATTTTTAAATTTTCTGATTTTTAGTTGTAAATATTTTTATTATGTTTTATTTTATTAAATGTACAATTGACACATACACCCCCCCCCCCCCCCCCCCCCCTCACACATACCACACACACCAAATCAATCCTCAACCCATCTTCTTCCCCAACACCTCACTCTCTCTCCTCACCTCCATCTACCAAAACCTACCTGAACTCTCACAACTCCCTGTCAATCCCCCATACTACCTGTTCGACCCTTTTACCAGCTAACTTCGGCCCAACCTTTGACATGCCATCTTCCACCACCAGCTGGTGGTTATCCGACACACAAATACTTTAGCACCATACCTACTATTAACCCAATGACACCAACCCGATTCAATCCTACTCAACCAAGCCCTTCAACCCGACCTCCAATCCACCATCTCACCTTCGACCTTAGCCCCCCACCTACCCCAACTCCCGATCCCAACTCAGGCAAACTCGACGGCGCCCCCATAACAAAACTCATATATCCGACTCCTCTATAACCCACTCCTCTGCTTTAATCGAACAAACCACAACCCGATCGGAACCACCATAGTTGCCTCAACTCGGTTCTCAACCCATAACCCAAATTCGACGATACATACCCACATAACCTGGGCCAACCCACTTGATTCGATCCCTAACAACCACAAATCCAATCAACCCGACCCCATCACTCCCTCTCCAAACCACCTGCTTGACCCACATCAAACCCCCATTTCCTTCTCAAACTTTCTGTTTAAACCAAATCCAAATTTCAAATAAAAGAACCCACATGTCTTTAAAGACTAATAACCCATATTTTTCAAACTACCCCCAAAAACCTCACCTCCCACATGTCTTCTACCAAAAACCCAATTTACCCTCGTACCTCATACACCCTATGCACACATGTGTGCAATGCCTATCCTACACCCTCAACACTTAAACATGTCAAATTTAACCCTAACCACTTGCACACTATAAGGGGAAGAAGAAGACCTGTTTTTAAGGAGAGAATTCAAGAGGAAGCTAGAGAGAGGAAGAAGACCATTATTTTTAGATTAATTTTTTTTATAGTTTAGAAAAAAAAAGAAAGAGGAAAAAAAATAATTAATTGAGTGATTGTAATTCTATTGATAAATTGTTGATTTAATTTAAGAATTCCTTGCAATTGAAGGCAATTGGGTTTGATATACTTTTCTCTAATTATTCATTTCATGCTTTTAAATGATTATTATTAAAGAGGAAGCTAGAGAGAGGAAGAAGACCATTATTTTTAGATTAATTTTTTTTATAGTTTAGAAAAAAAAAGAAAGAGGAAAAAAAATAATTAATTGAGTGATTGTAATTCTATTGATAAATTGTTGATTTAATTTAAGAATTCCTTGCAATTGAAGGCAATTGGGTTTGATATACTTTTCTCTAATTATTCATTTCATGCTTTTAAATGATTATTATTTTTGTTAGATGATGATTATTGAGGGCTAATCTCCCAATCAATGGATGAATTTAAGTCCTCATGAATCTAATTTGATTTAGTTTGTCAATTTTAATTTTGTTGATTTCCTTTGATTAGTAAATTTAATTCCTATTCTTATTTTCGCATTGATAAATAGAAAATCATCCTTGAGAAAAGATTGAGATTTGTGTTGCCATTTTATCAAATGATTCAAACTAGAGATATGCTTATCAAATTGATTAAAATCTTAATATAATTTTCATCTACTATATTTTATTTTGTCGAATTAAAATTAGTTGGGAGAATCGATCCTAGAGGGTGATTCATTTGATTAATTTTAATTCATTTAGAGTAGTGTTTGTGAGAATTAAACTTACATTTCTAAAAGAATATTTAATTAATTCATTGGTGTAATGAGAATTACCTTTTGAAGTAAATGAATATTTTAAAAATTGATCAAATTAAAATAGTTCAAGTTAGAACAATTTATGTGAAGTGGGGGTGGATTTACACCCCTTGAACTTTTTCTCTCATTTAGTTACATCTCACTTACTTTCATCACACTTTTTAGTTAGTCTTTAGATCTTTGATTAAGTTTAGTCTTATTTCACCCTCATCACATAATTGTTTTAATATTAAAAACGCTAAAAAAAAATAGAAAAAGTGAAAAAGTCTAAAAATAAATCAAATAAAAAATGAATTGCACTACTCTTCAATTGTTTCATCCCTTAGATTAGGATTAACATCCTTGCTTACCTCTATACTTTAGTTTATTATATTTTTATAAGTATTTGAAGGTTTTGATTAGAAAGGCTTTCCTTAACGATAAACAAAAGCCATCTATCAATATATAAGTAATGATCTTAGGATTTGTAGAAATTATAAACCAAAAAAATAGTTAGTAGCAAAGAAGTTAAAGAAATAATTACCTATAATATGAAATTTTTATGTCAAATTTCTGGATTTCTTGTCCGTTGAGATTCATGATGTCGACATTGCTACATGCGATTAGTAGGCCAAAAACATTTGGTACTTAATGAATAGTAAGTCAATGAATATAATATAATGTGATAACATCTTATTGAAAGTGAATGATTGAGAATACCTATGAGTTTATCCTTTTCTATAACTCGTTCATGCAAATTTTGGCAATCAACAAATTCGAACTTTTGCATGAAAATTTCTGGTACATCTCATTGAACTTTCCGCAATATTTGTTCCAGAGATGAGAGTTGCCGAATTTTTTTCAAGTTATTTTTGAGTATTTACTTAAAAATAATAAAAAATAATGTTAATTAAAAAATATAGGTGCAAAATAATGCTCAAAATAATGGTTCGTATAGTTTTTTTTTGTTTTTGAAGTGGATCATTGAGGTTTGATTGTTTGGGCGAGCTAACTTTTTTATTTATTGGGTGGGCTGTGATGTATTGAACCTTAAAATTTATACTAATTTTTTTTTTTTTTTTTAAAGTGACCTGGACTTGAGCCCGGCCTAGCCCTCCACATGGCTACGCCCATGCTTCCAAATGACACCATCCATATGGTCCTTCTAGCAGGGGTGCAAAGATTCAATGAGTATAGATTTGAAGTCCTAAGCGTAAATTAAATTAATAAAAAGTTTAGTTTTAAAGTACAGTGGAAACGTGTCTAGTGTGAAAAAGAATCGATGCATATTTGTTTGTTTATATAATTCCATGGAATATGAGTTGTAATCTTCAATTTTGCAGATAAAAAAATGGTTACTAAATCAGCCTACTCTATATGAATAAGGTCTCAAGCGATAGAAGTGAAGTAAGCTGCCTCCATATAGAAGGGAACTCGGTCAATTGAATAGTATTTAGAACAATTAAAACAGTTTACTGTTGATTACATGGTTATTTGAAATTATGTTGGTGTCTTTCCAATATTTACGCTCCAAGCTTGGTGTATGGACTTCTCCCACCCAAAGATTGAGGGTGAATGATAGAGTCCAAATGTTAGAAGACCAATCTTATAACTTTTAGTAGCCACGATTGCAGCAACAACAGTTTTTCCATTAATCCCTGTTCTACGTTTGTAGCAGCAGTTCCACGGTTGTTTATATTATTGCTGACAGCAGGCCCCCATGTTCGTAGTGTAACTGATGTAGAGGTCTATAAATGAAGACAACTGATGCAGTCATCGTTATGGTGGGAAAACCAACAATCCGTTCTTATTATAGTTTTACACTTAGTTTTATAGAAACAGGCTAAAGCACCCACCCAAACATTCCTATAATTAATCCTCTCATACCAAATGACACAATTGATCATTTTATGACAGAGAGTAAGAGAAAAGTGAGACTGATTAAACAAAGATAACAAAAATAGATATGAAAGAAAAATTAATGAAGCCTAGATAAATGTTTTCTTAAACACCAATAAGTAATTGAATAATAAATATCTATACTTATATTATACCTCTAATACAATAGTATGAGAGGTATTGATGAGGTTTTAATATATCCATTTCCTCAATCTGGCACAGTCTCTCGGTTTTGGAGCTATAACGTCCAAGAGAGTCAAATGTGATTTGTTTTACAACTTTGAAGGTATAATAGTTAAAACCATTGAAATGCTTAAACCCTTCAAGTTCTAAAATCCTATCAATTACAAAACGAATCAATCTCCCTCATTTCGTTTTCTCATATTTTTTTCGTACTACTCTCTTCCTGTCTCCATATCCACCCTTTGTCTGTCTCTATCTCCAAATAGAATGACACATGTTTGAGCTTTATCCGAACATAGCTAAGTGAAAGGAATATGGTAAGAGATAAAAAATTACGAATATAATGAAAAGGATGCGTTTGGCAAACACATGGATAAGAGGCAGCAATTCGAATCCTTCATCAGCTCAATTCTTATCAATGCAAAGCTTGAGGGACATCAATTGTGTGGATCCAAACGGTGCCCTGGTTGTGGTCACAAGCTAAATGGAAATCTGGTACCAATCACAATACTATCTTTACTTCAAAAGATATTAAGTGTTTCACAAAAAGAACCAAACTACAATACAATTTTTCCCATTTTTAAATTAAAACTGTAGTTTAATTTATGTGATGATATTTTGCTTTTCAAGAAAAACAAAAGAAATTCATGTTTAAAATAAAGAGTTTCTACTTATGTCAATTTATCCCTTTTTTTTGCTTTGTTTATTTTCATTGGATTTAAATGGAGGAGTTTTCTGGGTAGGTCTACTAGTAGGAGTAAAATTTGACCCGTCAGATCAAGAATTGATAAAACACCTTGAAGCAAAGGTAAAAGATGACTCAAATTCTCACCCTTTGATAGATGAGTTCATCTTTACTATTGAAGGAGAAGATGGGATTTGTTATACCCATTCCTTACCGATATGTATAAAATTAAAACACATTATTATTATGCTGATTCAGTTTGAAAGTAATTATCGGAGGTAAGATTCACATGAATAAAAAACCGTGTGGAATTTGATCAATGTAGTGATTTGTTAAATTTATTTATTTTCATTTATTTCTCTCTAACATTTTATTATTTTATTTTTGGGTCTGATTTTGTGTTTCAATATAGGTTTTGGAATTGGATGGTAACACAGTAAGAAATGGCAAGAAGATCCATCATCTGCTGAATCAAGTTAATTTTAGATGGTTCTTTTTTGATCTATTGCTTTTTAAAAAAAATATAGTGCTGGATTTAGATTAGAATAGATCAGGTTCAAGCTGTAGTTATTGAGTTATCTTCAATTCCTAATTGTTGTTAGATTTTAATTATTGATTGAAAGAAAGAAAATTTAGTTCTTATTTGTGCAACGATTGGTTTCATGGCAACGATTGGTTTCATGCAATCATGGCAACGATTGGTTTCATGGATCCATGAAACCAATCGTTGCACAAATAAGAACTAAATTTTCTTTCTTTCAATCAATAATTAAAATCTAACAACAATTAGGAATTGAAGATAACTCAATAACTACAGCTTGAACCTGATCTATTCTAATCTAAATCCAGCACTATATTTTTTTTAAAAAGCAACAGATCAAAAAAGAACCATCTAAAATTAACTTGATTCAGCAGATGATGGATCTTCTTGCCATTTCTTACTGTGTTGCCATTTTATTATTTTATTTTTGGGTCTGATTTTGTGTTTCAATATAGGTTTTGGGATTACCTTGGTAATAAATTCAATAGGTTATTTTCAAACATAAGGGTTAGCATTCAATTGAGTTTTGAATATTCACAATCATCTTGACAAGTCTTAATGTGCAACCTTTATTCTATTATGTATTTAAAAAAAAAATAGAATCTACATTTATCAAAGTTAAAATCTATTTTTTTAAACATTTAAAAAACAGTTTTTTTTTGGATTTTGGAAACACAATACACTGATTAGGAAAAACTTTTACCCATTTATTTTTGTCTATCATTAATCTTTAAACACATATGTCGTTTACATATAATGAAATAATATATTTTTTTCAAATATAATATGCCCGCGCATCGCGCGGGCTACATGCTAATACATTATAATAACACAATTCCAGTGATATGAATGGTAAATATGAAATAAATAGATGGAATTTGTTGGATAACACTTTTGCAATGCTATAACTACACTGAAAATAAAATCATTTAGTAGTGAAAACAATGTAAAAATTGAAGAACAACAGTTGAATTATATGCACTTCTTAGAAATTTGAGGAAGTAAAGGACTTAAAACAGTGTGCTTGCAAATTCAACAGAAAATGCACCCAACGTATCATATTGAAGTCTTAGTTTTTATTCATTGCCATTTTGATTAATATTTTATTTACATCTGAAAGAAGAGACATTCAGACTCTTCCAACATAAGTTCATGGATATGGTGAAGCAAGAGAATAATGACAATGACAGTGAAAATGAAATAAAAAGCATTTTCCTTCATATATTTTCTTCTTCTTGCATGCCATTATGAACTGTAATTTTTTTGTAAAACTTTCAAGGAATATGAAAATGTTGTCTCTTTTTCATGGGTAATGAAGTAATAAAAAGCGAATCGCATTTACATCATCTTTTTGTTTCCCGTAACAAATAATTGAATGTGGCATAAGTGAAATAATATCCTCATTTTAATAATTTTGAATACTAATGTTATGTAAACTGAATATTGCTTGTATGTGAATTTAAACTTTATAATATCAGGGTATGTACGTTAACCAAATATATAAGCATAAATTGGAGATAAATTTCATGAAAAATCATAACTAAATCAAGTTTTTCATCGAGGAGAACACAACCAATAGATAGCAGCTCGTTGTTCTTTCTGAAATTTCTGACCTCCCATTTCCTTGTTATAGGGACTTTGATTGTACAATATTTTGAGGTGGGAGCGAGGTCTTTTACAGGTACATATGCATGAGACATACTTGATCTGCATTAAGTAGATAGTTGTTGTAAATAAGATAATGTTTGATAATGTTTGACACCATAGTAATGTGTAGGTCTATAAATGGAAATAATATTTTGAATGTAATGTATGTATAAATATCTGAATTAGTATACTCGGTTCTAATTGAGTGAAAATTTCACTATACACGATATTTTTAGTGTAATTATGAGCAATGCCATCTCCATTTTTTATAAGGATTTTCAACCCAGATATGGATATTACTCTTGAAACCTCAACATAAAGTTGTCCATGGAAAAACACAGTTTGGGCAGGTAGATACCAACGTTTGATAAAGTCTGTCCTCACTCTTGTTTGTAGTTATTGAGAAACACAATCGCAATGGGAATTGGCGACGTTTTAGCACAAACGGCCATTTTTATCGGTAGATGTCATAACAATCCTTGGGATGAAAACTTTTGTACCAATATGACACCCAATAGTAACCATAGTTTCAATTATCCATTTAGTCAGCCGAGTAATGATCAATCGAGTATCGTTACATAAGTCAACACTTTGGTTAATGTTATGAAAAAGGATAACAGGTGCACCAACTTTTAGACGTAGCTTGTGGCTTGGTAACCTATTAAAATTTAAGTTATTTAGAAACTCAATTAGAAGTTGCATCTCTTCATCGTTTGTTAGAGCACACGCTTTACAAATCGAGTAAGAACTGAGGTATGTACGCTCAACCTTGAGAAGTTTATTCATGAAAAAGTGGTTTATCTCATCAAAGACATCATTAATAAAGATTAGAATTTCTCTCGATCTCAAGTATTGTTCGTTGTGTATGTTTTCAATAAGTTCAGGATACGTGCTATCGATAATATCCATTATGGGATTGTCTCCTAGTTAAATAAGTAAATCATTTGGTATTTCAATCCAGGTCTTATCCAACTCCTCATTAAAAGAAGTTAAAGGCACAGTTCCTTCTCCTATTTTAAAAAAACCAACCTGAGAAAAAGTTTGTGTCCTTGATTCTCATATTTTTAGGGCAAATATTTTGCAATGATTCCAGATAGGTGACATGTTAATAGAATCTCTAACGATATCAAGTCTTGTCCCTCCTTGGACAACATGTAAGGTTTTCCTAAAATCTCCACCTAGAAGAATGGTTTTATCCCCAAACGTCTTATTATTTCAATCAATATCATTGAATCGTAGGATATCATGCAACGTTTGATCAATCGCTTCAAACGTGTGACGATGATTCATAAATGCTTCATCCCAAATAGTTAATGAGTATTTACGAATAAGGTCAGAGAGATTGATACCTTGCCTTATGTCACAGGTTAAAGATTCAGATATGTCATTGGGAATTGCAAAATATGAATGGGCAATTCTACATCCGAGTAACAGTAATTCAACAATTTCGAAAGATGCAAGAGGGAGGATAATTTTACCTTTGGATCTTAAGCAGGTTATAATAGTATTATACAAATAAGTTTTCCTGTTCCTCCTACACCATAAACAAAAAATAACCCACCCATGTTCCCATTAACAAAATCAATTACGGTTTGATAGACCAACATTTGATCTTCATTCAAGCCTTGTTGTACTTGAAGATGTTGCGCTGCCATTTCGTCAACATTGCAGGATGTTTCCTCTTGCAGCAATCAATTACAAAAATATATCATAAACTTTGCATCAGGGAGAGGCATCAGAGGAAAATCTTTCAAGATTTTTATTATTCCTACATATGTCTTGTTCAATGTCGAGAAGTGCATAATTTTAAAGCTGTGAATTAGTTAAGATTAGTCGTGCGAACTGAAGTATTTTTCTTTGCCTGTATAGAACATCCTCTGATAAAATGATTCAATTTTGTTCCCAAAGATCGATTGGATCAACAACTTCACAAAAAATAAGCATTGTAACAAATAACTCGCATAGTAGGTGGCCCGTTGACCAATTGGATGCCTGAGAAAGTGCCTCATGCCATTATTTGTGTCCATCCAAAAGCCCAAAGGCATAACACGCGACCTTATATGTCGGGTATGTAATGCCATTAACAGTTCTAATCTCCTCATAACTATGGGGTTCACGCATAATGTTAAGCAATCTTCATAAGTAGAACCGCTCGCTAGATGCTGGATGTGCTTATACAATACATTCAATACAGTCTCTACTACCTCTTCTTTTCCATTCTTTAAAGTTTGGCTGCTAAACCCACTTTGTTGGGAACTTAGCATATGTAAGTTCACGGTCATCATCATTTTCCTAGTTCATTCTCATCCATTCAGTGAACATGTTCTTTCATGTATCCAATCTGTTAATGATATTATCCAATCTATTTGAATATCTAAATGTTATATTTTGCTCATCGGGGAGGTGGAATGTCAATCTTTCAACTCCCATGCTTCGATATTGAATGTCGAAATTAAATATCCACCAAGCAACTTCACAGGCTGATATGTACCTGCAATCAAGGAATGACCTAACCTCATCGACATGTATAACATCACCGTTCCCCTTATTGGCATTTCGAATGATATTTTCTTCAAGAAAGAATCTTTGTTTATCGACTCCCTTACTTACATATTTTAATAGATACTTAATAGCTCCAAATTTAGTACACAACTCAGCATTAATATGTGCTTGGTAAGTTTCAACCAAATCTCTGTTTTGAGGACGACAAACCTATTATCTAGTTGTATTCCATTTTTCTCTACTACGGTTCCATCAATCTCTTCTTCTGTAATTAGGAAATTCGTTTTTATCTAAAGTTGTTTCTTGAAAGAATGGATTAATTAATTTGGACATACATGGTGAATTAGGGTTTGCATGGACCATGCATCATAAATTTTGAAACAAATGTAAATCCAATAGGATCATCATCTTTGTTTGGTTGTTCAGCAGAGATAACTATACCAATTTATATGGATCTTTGAGGTTTGTCATCGAATGCAGGAAAAGTATTATGTGAGCATGTGGTAAGCCCCTATTTTGGAATTCAATTGTGTAAATAACTGAAAGGAAATAAGAGAAAAATATAATATTTATTTCACATTATAATGTAAATGTCTTATTGAAATGTAATTACCCGCTGTAACAATCCTGAATCGTTTTCCTTTATCCTAATCTTTCATGAAATGATTAAGATTTATTTTAAAAGATCTTGTGACAATCTCTAGCCGTTCATCATCTTGTCGTAGAATTAATAAGAGGAAGTCATGTATTTCAGACCATCTAGGATTCACTATAAAGGTGATAAATAGGTTTGGGTTGCCAAACCATCTACAGATTGCCATGGAATCCTAGAAACTTTGAGTCATGTAACGTGGACCACCAGTGAAAGTGTGTGTGCGTGTGTGAAAAACGTCGCTAATGCCGTTTAACACAAGGTTAAACTGTATAAGCAACTCCGAATGTTTGTTGGAGAAACCCTTTTCTTTTGAAAATAAAAATTATAAACAAGATGTGTTTACAAAGAAACTTATGTACGAGATTAATTAAGATTGTGTAATCAGTTTTTAAAACTAAGGCAGTTTCAAAAATTCAGCACACTTAAAGAATGAGGTGAGTGGATGAAGATAATCAACACAATAATTTTAACGTGGTAAAACCTCTCCCAACAGAGGAAACATCCACGGTGACTTCTAAGTCACAAAAATAAAAAATCCACTAATAACAAAAATCAGTTACAAACAACACAACATGCAAGCACACAAATCAACCTATTCTAAGTTTAGGAATATACCCCACTTGGCTCCTTCTAACTTCTGATAGATCTGATTTGTTGATGATGTTCTCCGGTTTGCTAACTTCCTTTGCTTTAGCTTCTTTACGTCGACTCAATGATCTCAGATCTTAAACACAACACTTCCAGTGTAGTAGTGTGTAAAGTGTTTGTGTAGTGAATCCTATTCACATGCATGAACTCACACACACTTAGATTTACAAACAGTCCTATACAAATTACATATAAAGTCTATATGCAGTGATTTTGTTATTTTTCTTTCTTACAAAACTAAAAACCTTTTGACCTTTAAATATAACCCAGATTCCACGGAGATCTTGCTTAAGAAATCGGTCAAGACCTTTCTCAATCTCTTTTGAAAATATTTAGGAGATTGAAAACCCTCCAAGTGCGAATCCAACTAGGTCAGGTTAAGTTTTGTAAAAACAGAAACTATAAAACATTTTTAAAACCAAAACATAAATGATTTTCTTAAACCAAGTTGAAAATATGCAGATCTAGTGAAAAATGTAACATTCAGAGTATAGATCTAACGTTTCTATGAAAAAGAAACTAGATCTTCACTCTAACGTTTAAGTTGTGTACAAGATCAGAAATCACGAGGTTACAGCAACAATATGAACAAACCACTCTCTCTCTCTCTCTCTCAAACACTCAGGTTGTGTTTGGGGTAAGGTTTATTTGAAGGTTTGTTTCAGAGACGAAGTGTTTAGGGTTAGGGTTTGGTTTTGGCTAACTGTTTACCTTTCTCTCTCTTCTCTCTATTCTTTTCTCTCTTCTCTCACTTCTCTCTTCTCTCTCTTATTTTTTTCTCTCTGGAAGACGAATGCCCAAAAGTTCTCTAAGGCTGAGAAGTGAAGGGTATTTATAGTGCCTGGGGAAGGTTCTGGACGTTCGAGGCAAATCAAAGGCTGAGATCAAGTCTTCAAAGGTTTGACTTGATCCAATGGTTCTAAAACAGCCGTGGTTTAAAACGATTCTAATTGGTTCAAATGGATAGCACCGGGATTAACCAAGAACACATGCAGACCCTTGATAAGAAATGATCCAACGATCAACAATCATCCATCCAACCCTCTCACATAAGAAACACAAATACATTAACCCGGAGGATGACAAGTGTTGGCTGGTTATAGGCTCTCACACGCGCGTCAAAATAATTACAAAACCTCACCCTGAAGTCTCTAGCGCTTTGAGATCGTACCCAACCAAACAATTCAGTGAAAAAAGAAGTTTCTAAAATAGTAAATTAACCCCAAAAACTTTATTATCCCATTTTATTAATAAAAACAATTATTAAAAAAATGTTTAAAAAAAGTTTAAAAAGATTTAAAAATTATTTAAAATTCCCAAAAAATTATTAAAGCTCCAAATCAAGGGGAATTAAAGACACACTCAATTTTAAGTAATATGAACACATGTATGCACTTATAATTGTGTGTTGTGTGATTAATTTTATACCATCATTGATCTTTGAAGAGGATTAGAGAGATAGGTTCTGAGGCTTTTTGGTTTCTAGGATGGACTATAAATTTTGTCAATATTTCCAAATTAGTTGAGCACTTATACAATGTAGACTTAAGCAAGTCAAAGGTATAAGGTGCTTCAATCTCCCCCTTTGGAAATATGAGACAAAATCTCCTTTGAGTTAGCTTAAAACTCGTAGGGAACAAAAAAAATAAAACCTAGTCCTATACAAAAGATTCTATCTACCCATATCCTAGAAAGTCAAAAATTACATAACTCAACTATTTACAAATTTTTACCCTAGAAATGGTAGACAATCAGAAGAAGAGATTCCTGCAAATATACACACTAAGATCAAGAAGTTTAGATGAAATGTGAACAAAAATGAACTTCATAAAACTCAAATTTCTCCCCCATTTTGTCTCAAATGGACAAAGGGTAAAACTTAAAGTTTTAAGAGTTTAATCAGCGCATACCATGCCTATAGAATTTCGCAAATACAGAAATCTGTTATAGTCTAAAGGTTTAGTGAACATGTCTGCAAGTTGCAGATCAGTAGGTAGGTAATGAATTTCTAATTCCTTAGTTTCAACAAGTTCACGAATAAAATGATGCCTTATTTTAATATGTTTAGTTCGCGAGTGTTGAACCGGGTTTTTAGATATGTTAATGGCGCTTTGATTGTCACAATACAATTGTAATTATTCTTCTTTAATCCCATAATCACTTAACATCTGTTTGATCCATAACAATTGAGCACAGCAACTTCCTGCTGCTATATATTCGGACTTCGCCGTAGATAAAGATGTGCAATTCTGTTTTTTACTACTCCAACCAACTAAATTATTGTCGACATAATAACAGGCACCTGATGTACTTTTACTATCATCAGTACAACCGGCCCAATCAGCATCAGTATACCCTATGATGGTGCTACAGGTATCTTTAGTGTACCTAAGTCCAAGGTTAAGAGTGCCTTTTATGTACTTTATTATACGTTTTACACTCAATAAATGGCTCTCTTTAGGGTTATTCTGGTAACGAGCACACAGACATACAACATACATTATGTCTGGTCGTGGGGCAGTGAGGTAGAGTAGGCTACCAATCATACTACGGTAAAGTGTGGAATCTACTGACGTACCATTTTCATCTTTGCTTAATTTAACGGTAGTACTCATAGGTGTTTTGGCAACTTTAGCATTCTCTAAGCCAAATTTCTTAACAAGGTCTAAGGCATACTTAGTTTGAGAAACAAATAGACCATCAGAATTATGTTTCACTTAAAATCCTAAGAAAAGCTGTAGCTCCCCCATAAGGGACATGTGAAATTCCTTATGCATACTAGCAGAAAAGGATTTAACTTCAGAGTTTGAAGTTGACCCGAAAATGATGTCGTCTACATAGACTTGGGCGATGATAATGTTTTTGTCAAACTGTTTGACAAAGAGAGTCTGCTCATTTCCTCCTCTCTTAAAACCCTTATCCAACAAAAAGTTGGAAAGGCGTTCATACCAAGCTCGAGGAGCTTGTTTTAAGCCATACAAAGCCTTTTTTAGACGAAAGACATGGTTAGGGTATTTAGGGTCAATGAACCCTTTGGGTTGTTCTACATATGTTTCTTCGGACAGGATTCCATTAAGGAAAGCAGATTTTACGTCCATTTGATAAAGTGTGAATTTTAAGTAACAGGCTATGGCGAAAAGAAGACGAACAGATTCAAGACGAGTGACAGGGGCAAATGTCTCGCTGAAATCTATCCCTTCTATTTGAGAGTAGCCTTGAGCAACTAGTCTAGCTTTGTTTCTAAGAATCACCCCATTTTCATCAGATTTGTTCTTAAAGATCCAACGTGTTCCAATAACATTTTTGTTTTGAGGCCGAGGTACGAGATACCAGTCATCGTGAATGACGAATTGTAAAAGTTCTTCCTGCATAGAAGAAATCCAGTGTGTGTCATTCAATGCTTCATTAACATTTTTCGGTTCCACAAGGGAGACGAAACATGCATAATTAGCATAATTTCTTAACTGGGATCTAGTACGAGCTGGCTCATTAGGATTACCGACCACGTTGTCAATGGGATGATCTTTAGAGACCCAGCCAGGTACTTCTGGACTCTCAATAGGTAATGAGTCATCTATTTCTGGTGAATCAGTTTTGAAATCATTTTCAGATTCAACCACAATAGGTGATTCAAATATCTTATTTTCGACAATAGTGTCACTTACAATTACATTTATCGATTCCATAAGGGCCTTAGTACGCAGATTGTATATACGATAAGCACGACTGTTTGGTGAGTATCCTAAGAAGATGTCTTTATCACCACGAGTTTCGAATTTAGACAGATGTTCTCTGTCTTTACAGACATAACACTGACTTCCAAAGGTTCTTAGGTATTTCAGATTAGGTTTCTTACCGTACCACAACTCATAAGGGGTTTGTTTAGAGTTATTCCTAAGATAAACCCTATTAGTGATGTGACAGGCAGTTCTAATGGATTCTACCCAAAAGTATTTAGGTAGGGATTTAGCATGCAACATGACACGTGCCATCTCTTGAAGAGTTCGGTTTTTCCTTTCAGCAATACCATTCTGCTGAGGAGTTTTAGGGGCACTGAATTCATGTTTGTAACCGTTGTAGTCACAATATTCCACTATTCATGTGTCTATGAACTCTCCCCCTCTATCACTACGGATGCGATTGACTTGTGTGTCCTTCTCATTTTCAATTCTTAGAAGAATTTTCAAAAAATTCTGAAACGTGTCAGATTTATGTTTCAAGAAGGCAACCCAAGTGAATCGTGTGAAATCATCAACCATGACAAGGATATAACTGTGTCCACAGAGACTAACAGTTCTAGAGGGACCAATAAGGTCCATATGGATGAGATCTAAAGGTCTAGAGGTGAGAATGTCTTTAACCTTTTTATGCGTAGTCTTAACTATTTTTCCTTCCTAGCATTGACCACAGACAACACTGGAAATAGGTTTAATTTTAGGAATATCTCTAACTATCTCTTGACTAGACAATCTACCAAGGATATCATAACTTAAGTGACCCATACGATTATGCCAGATCTCATTGTCATCCATTCTGACAATGTTACAGGTTTCAGAACTAGTCTTGACAGTATAACAATTGTCAGGTGTTCTAAATCCTGTAATAATGCATTCACCTTTATCATTTAGAATTTTACAATTGTTCTTTGAAAAGGTGACAATATGGTCAGAGTCACAAAATTGTGATATACTTAGGAGGTTGGCTTTAAGGCCTTTAACTAATAGAACATTTTCGAGAACAGGCATTCCTTCTTCTTTTAGGGTTCCTTTACCTATGATCTGAGATGAGACACCATCACCAAAAACTACTTTCCCACCAGCAAATCTGGTTTTGTTTAGAAGTTTTGTTTCATCTCCTGTCATATGTTTGGAACATCCTGAATCTAAGTACCAACCAGATGAAGTGTGTTCAGCTTTTAAAGAAGTGATGACAATGTTACACCTCATTTGGGGTAAAAGATCCTCTTTTCTAACCCAAATATCTCTAGTTTTAATTTTGCGCAAGTTTGCTCTCATTTGATAAAATTTTCGAGACGCTTTTTGTCGAAAAACATTTGGAGCAGCAAACTGATTGTTGTGAAAAAGTTGAGCTTTTGGTTTAGGAAAGTTTCTGGGAGCCTTTCTCTTAAATGAACTCTTAGTTTTGGTCTTTCTATTTCTGTAGTTAGAGTTCTTATTAGGTTGTCTTGGAAGGACATAGTTGTTACGACTTTGCCTAGAATAGTTAAAGTTCTTATAGACAGAAGTATTGTATATAGGGGTGTTTAGACGCCTAGCATAACAACCTTCAAAGGAGTGACCATAAATTTCACAGTAGGAGCAATATTGATTGCTTGAAGGATGAATTTCCTTAGGAAAACTTCTAAAGATAGGTTTGACAGCATTCTGTTCAGGAGAGTTCTTCCTAGGAGGTATGGTCTTATAGGTAGAATCAGCCTTTCTGATCAAAGGACAGACGTATTTAGTCTTAAGTGCAGTCTCAGCATTAGAATAACAAGACTCTCCAATGTCTTTCTGTTGTTGCTTTTGATCAAATTCATTTTTAATCAAATGAAAGTCTGGACATGTTTCAATTGGTCTTTTGCCCCCAGACACAAACTTAATAGGTTCAAATTTTGTATTTTGAGATTTGTTCTTAGGGCAAAATCCAATGCCGGTTCTATCATCAGAATTGGTCTTGGAGTCAACAACAAAGTCAGTAAAACAGTTTGAATTGTTTTCAAACTTAGAAAACTTTTTGAAAACAGTAGCTGTCTTTGTTTTTGCTTCCTCCAATTCTAATAATGTTCCCTTATATTTCATTTCCAGGGTTTCATTAGTTTTAGTCAACTCTTTTAATTTTTGATCAAAAGTTTCAATTTCAGATTGATGAGATAGACACTGGTTAGTGTACTCTTCAGCATTCAACTTCACTATAAGACTTAGATCATCTAATTTCTTAGTCAGGTCTCTAACAGTCTTCTCCAGTCTAGTGCCTTTTTTAAGAGTCTTAGCATACAAGGTATGGATATCAGGGAGGTCATCTGTGTCTGAGTCGCTAAGTGAAGTGTGTGTAGTGACCCCTAACGATTCAGTTTTAGTACTCACGCACCCATTTGCATCGTCATTATCGAGATCACTTTGACTCACACACACGGAACTAGAACTAGCAACATTTTCAGACAATAGAGCATCTAGGCCAATCAAAGTAGTATTCACACAAGCAGAAGTAGGAGCATCATTATCACACACATGAGTATCATCATTGTAAATGATCTTAGCATAAAAATACATGCAAGGGTCAAGTACATTAGATGACTCAAGTTCCTCTTCATCAAAGTCACTTGAATCATTCCAAGTTTTACAGACATTGGCTCTATTGTGTGTGTTGGCTTTATTCAGATTAACTCTGCAGTCGTGTGCAATGTGACCTAGTTTCCCACATCTAAAACATTCAATCTTTTTAAGGTCTCTAGTGGGTCTGGTATTGTTGTCCTTAGGATGTTTGTCAAAGCCTCTATCATGAGGTTTGGGATTAGACAGAGTAGGATAATTAGGCTTGCCTTGTTTAGTTGCCTGTTTGTTTCGAAATTTGACAATTTTCTTAAATTGTTTAGACATTAAGGCAATCTGATTATCTTGTTTGTCTATATCACACTCCTCATCAGAGTCAGAGTTGGTTAAATTGGACTCGAGTTTGGGTATCTTAGAGGCAAAACTCAAGCTAGAGTTAGGTTGTTTTCTTTGAGAGTGATTCAATTGTTTCTTAAAGTCTAATTCCATTTCCACAGTTCTAAGTTTGCTACTGAGTAACTCAGGAGTAAGGTTTTGATCATTCATTTCCTCAATAGCATACCTCTTACTGTCGAACTTTTGTGGTAATGACCTTAGGATTTTAGAAACAATTTCATTTCTATCATAAGTAATACCATTAGCATGCAACTTAGTGACTATATCAGTTAAGTTCATGTAAAAATCATCAAAAGATTCAGAATCAGACATGATCAAAGAGTTGTACTGCTAAATAAGCATTTGGGTTTTAGCAGCTTTGACTCTTGAGTCTCCTTCATGTGCAGTGATTAATGTGTCCCATGCTTCCTTAGAAGTGGCACAAGATGAGATTCTTTTGAACTCATACTCATTAATGGACATAAAAATGGCATTCTTGCCTTTATTGTTATTTCGAGAAATGGTTTTCTATTCTTGGGTAAATTCACTTAAGATTTTCTTTACCCTCTCATCACTTCCTTCAGTGGCTGGTTTTGTAGGATAAGTGTATCCATTTTCGATAATATCCCAGACATCATCTCCTAAAGTCCCTTGGATGAAGGCAACCATCCTTACTTTCCAGTAAGCAAAGTTGTTTCCATCAAAGAGAGGAGGTCTGGACAGATTACCAAACCTTTCATTCTTCTCGTCCATAGTTAGGTTTTTCAGAAAACGATTTCAGAAACACAAGATCTTTTAAAATAAAAGTTAACAGGGCTCTGATACCAATTGAAAAACGTCGCTAATGCCGTTTAACACAAGGTTAAACTGTATAAGCAACTCCGAATGTTTGTTGGAGAAACCCTTTTCTTTTGAAAATAAAAATTATAAACAAGATGTGTTTACAAAGAAACTTATGTACGAGATTAATTAAGATTGTGTAATCAGTTTTTAAAACTAAGGCAGTTTCAAAAATTCAGCACACTTAAAGAATGAGGTGAGTGGATGAAGATAATCAACACAATAATTTTAACGTGGTAAAACCTCTCCCAACAGAGGAAACATCCACGGTGACTTCTAAGTCACAAAAACAAAAAATCCACTAATAACAAAAATCAGTTACAAACAACACAACATGCAAGCACACAAATCAACCTATTCTAAGTTTAGGAATATACCCCACTTGGCTCCTTCTAACTTCTGATAGATTTGATTTGTTGATGATGTTCTCCGGTTTGCTAACTTCCTTTGCTTTAGCTTCTTTACGTCGACTCAATGATCTCAGATCTTAAACACAACACTTCCAGTGTAGTAGTGTGTAAAGTGTTTGTGTAGTGAATCCTATTCACATGCATGAACTCACACACACTTAGATTTACAAACAGTCCTATACAAATTACATATAAAGTCTATATGCAGTGATTTTGTTATTTTTCTTTCTTACAAAACTAAAAACCTTTTGACCTTTAAATATAACCCAGATTCCATGGAGATCTTGCTTAAGAAATCGGTCAAGACCTTTCTCAATCTCTTTTGAAAATATTTAGGAGATTGAAAACCCTCCAAGTGCGAATCCAACTAGGTCAGGTTAAGTTTTGTAAAAACAGAAACTATAAAACATTTTTAAAACCAAAACATAAATGATTTTCTTAAACCAAGTTGAAAATATGCAGATCTAGTGAAAAATGTAACATTCAGAGTATAGATCTAACGATTCTATGAAAAAGAAACTAGATCTTCACTCTAACGTTTAAGTTGTGTACAAGATCAGAAATCACGAGGTTACAGCAACAATATGAACAAACCACTCTCTCTCTCTCTCTCTCAAACACTCAGGTTGTGTTTGGGGTAAGGTTTATTTGAAGGTTTGTTTCAGAGACGAAGTGTTTAGGGTTAGGGTTTGGTTTTGGCTAACTGTTTCCCTTTCTCTCTCTTCTCTCTATTCTTTTCTCTCTTCTCTCACTTCTCTCTTCTCTCTCTTATTTTTTTCTCTCTGGAAGACGAATGCCCAAAAGTTCTCTAAGGCTGAGAAGTGAAGGGTATTTATAGTGCCTGGGGAAGGTTCTGGACGTTCGAGGCAAATCAAAGGCTGAGATCAAGTCTTCAAAGGTTTGACTTGATCCAATGGTTCTAAAACAACGGTGGTTTAAAACGATTCTAATTGGTTCAAATGGATAGCATCGGGATTAACCAAGAACGCATGCAGACCCTTGATAAGAAATGATCCAACGATCAACAATCATCCATCCAACCCTCTCACATAATAAACACAAATACATTAACCCGGAGGATGACAAATGTTGGCTGGTTATAGGCTCTCACACGCGCGTCAAAATAATTACAAAACCTCACCCTGAAGTCTCTAGCGCTTTGAGATCGTACCCAACCAAACAATTCAGTGAAAAAAGAAGTTTCTAAAATAGTAAATTAACCCCAAAAACTTTATTATCCCATTTTATTAATAAAAACAATTATTAAAAAAATGTTTAAAAAAAGTTTAAAAAGATTTAAAAATTATTTAAAATTCCCAAAAAATTATTAAAGCTCCAAATCAAGGGGAATTAAAGACACACTCAATTTTAAGTAATATGAACACATGTATGCACTTATAATTGTGTGTTGTGTGATTAATTTTATACCATCATTGATCTTTGAAGAGGATTAGAGAGATAGGTTCTGAGGCTTTTTGGTTTCTAGGATGGACTATAAATTTTGTCAATATTTCCAAATTAGTTGAGCACTTATACAATGTAGACTTAAGCAAGTCAAAGGTATAAGGTGCTTCAGTGTGGGGGGGGGGGGGACAATTCGTTTACCAATAGATGCAGGGGTGGTGTCATCTCGTAGAACTGCATCTTTTAGGCCTTTATAAAGTTCAGAACATAGTTGCGGTTGATTAAGCCGTATCCGACGCAACCTATCTTCTTCAATACATGCGTATATGTCAACAATATATTGCTAAAATAAATGGCCACGACGGTGCAATGTATTTGTCTATAAATTTATCTGATGTAGTTTGTATGAGTAGAATTCACTCATTGTTACACATTCCCTCTTTGTATGGCCATAAACACTATTATTTTCATAACGAATGTCAATGTGATAACCATATTTTTCGTATGGAAAAATCACTGGGTATTGCATAACCATGAATGAGGGATGTAGGTTACTAATACGATGTAATCCAGATGACTTATGATCGATTATGATGTCACGTATACAATTAGTATCTGATATGTCGCCCATTATTAGACCTGCAACCTCATAAGTTTGTGGTAAATTGTGATTGGGGGGATCACCCTTACAGAACCCAATAATCGGACATGGATGTTTATGAAATCATCTTCTTTGAAACTATGGCGAGCCCTTCAAAACACCTTCACTAATTCTTAGTTTTCATCAATTTTTTTTAAGTCCATCAATAACGGAGTTATAAATATTTCCCTTTTCATTTGCTGAATGTAGGGTTGATATACGATTGAAGAGCTCTGATTCCGTATCGTAGATGTACAATTGGAAAATTTTTGGACGTTCACCTTTCTTAAGGAGAAAAAAATCCAATTTTGTGATGATTTTTTCCACTTATTCTATAGACATAAAGTCATCGACCATTATTATAAGTGTTGTAAACTTTTCCTCCCATCAAGGTAAATGCAAACATCGAGTTGTACGCACTAATTTTAACTTGAAACTTTATAGACATTGATCCCTCGTTGTACGATAACAAATCCAAAAGGAAAGATGGTGGCTTTTTTGGTATGGGTACCCTAACTTTTCCTCTTGACAACAGTACGAGAATTTAAGAATAGAGATGTTCCTATTTTTTCCTATACGCTCTTCGTACTGCATAGTAACATCACAAAAACTACATTGCAGTGACGAAGGACGAAAAATCCATATGTCAGAATTTCTCCCTAGAAAATATCATACAAAATGGCAACAATGTACAAGTCATCAATAAATATATTGATTGTATATATTACATATTTATTTGTGTTCCTATAGCTTACTTTTTTTGATATGTGACCCCATATATTGTTATTCGTGAAATTTGAGATCGAACATTTCTTTTTTCCTTTATATATCACATATAGAGCAATCCAATGTTATTTTTTCATCCTTGGTATAAATATAATAATTATGCATATATTTTAATACATACCTTTTTTTTATGGGAAGGAGGGTTTTATTTGAGTAATTTTTCCTTTGTTCTTAAATGATGGGGTATTTTCCTTTGCGAGGGAACGATTCGCCCACTATGAATGTATATCCACAATAATTTTCTTGAGGGGTAATTATGTGAATACAATCTTTATTCGTTTGCCATGTTCGCGATGGATCAATTTTATGGTTGGATAGAGAAGAATGATAATGTTTCTTAATGGATGTTGTAACAGTGTCATCCATGTTTACTATACTTGTAGAATATTTGCTTGGGTTATTTTGAGGCCGATGTGAATTTTCTCTCGTAGAAGCGAATGGTTGTCCTCTTAAGGATGTGTTACCACCTGAAGAACGCATCATCATTCAACGCATCCTAGCCTGTTTACTTCTTTCGCTGTAATCCATCTAAATATGAAATATAGTGTAAGTAAATATCATCTTCAAATAAGTAATAATATTACTATAAGTAAATATCATCTTCAAATAAGTAATAATATTACTATCTGAATATTAAGAAATGCTATATAGTTTTTGATGATCTTAATATCCCATAAAACCTACAAGTTAATATTAAAAAATTGTTTATTCTATTATATTCGTGTTACCATAACTTTGAGATAATTGGCTCGTATTAACCCCATTCATTTTGAAAAATTGTTTATTTCCTTCTATTCAAACAATTATAATCATAACCTCTTGTTTTCCAATTTTTTCCAAATATATACATGATATTTCAAATACACCTATACCCTCCACAAAAATGTTTATTCCCATTCTGGTGAAACAATTATAATTATAACCTCATGTTTTCCAATTTTATTCTATATATATACTGGGTATTTCAAATATTACACCTATACCCTCTACAAAAAGTAATAAAACTTTAGGTTATCAAATAAATAGGTGTAGCCACAACTCCTTTAATTTTATCACATATACCTATGCATTAAGGATAACTATATTTAAATATTATGACGTTTTGATAATGACACATAACATATATCTATAAATTTTATTTCATTAAATTTGGAATAATTACGTATGCCTTCACATTGATATAAATCCATTATGAATTTTTATTGTGAAAATAAATTTCTGTAAATACTATAATATAACAATGTTATTGCTCATAGAGGATATAAGATCATATGTTCAGTTTTTTACGAATCGAACCGGACATAAAATAATCTGATGTAAACCATTGATGTAAATCCTAATGATCCAATAACTTAGATATACCTAACAAGTTAGAGACATGCCTTCAATTTATCAACTGATATCAGGATTTATATCATATTTTTAGAGTGTCTATCCATAGACAAAATGAAAAATACCCATATATTTTATTATGCACGATCTAGATTTATTTATGTATGCACTGAAGATGTTTAAATTCCAACTGATATGAGCATTGCGAGTCCTAGGCAAATAAAATCATAGAATGTGAGAAATGTCATTGATCAAATAATGTAGATATTGGCATTATCCTGTAATATACCAGACGCAACACATCCCATTTTTACTCATTATTTTATGAATGGTAACAGTTATAAAATTATGTCATTGGTTTATTAAAATTATAGTTTTTTAATAGCATAATAGAAGAAGGTGAATTTCCAACTGATAATAGCAATAACAAACTTGAGCATCAAATTGTCATACACTGACAAAAAAAACTAATCCAATGAATAAAATATCCGAGATAAAAAACTGTGAAACTATAAATGTCCTCAACTTAGCGGTATGCTTTATGACAATCAAGATTATATATTATAAAGTCATTACAAATGTTGCTATTTAATAGCATATCGACCTTATATAGGACGGATGAGCATTGCGAGGCCTAGGTAAACAAAATCATAGATTATGAGAAATGACACTGATAAAATAATACAGACATTGGCAGTGACACAATGCTTCCCATTTTTACTAATTATTTGATGAATGGTAACAATTATAAAACCATGTCATAGGTTTATCACAATGAGAATTTTTTTATGACATAATAGAAGAAGGTGAATTTCCAACTGATAATAGCAATTACAAACCTAAGCGTCAAATGGCATATACTGACAAAAAAAGGTGATCCAATGAAGCATATATCTGAGATAAAAACTGTGAAACTATAAATGTGCTCAACTTAGCGGACTACTTTAAGATAATCAAGATTATATATTATTAAGTCACTACAAATTGTGTTATTTAATAGCATATCGACCTTATATAGGACATATGTTAAATTTGTATCTCAATAAGATCTTCGTTATAAGTAGGATATGTTATATCTTCAATATAAAGATCAATAAACATGTACGATGAACATTATAAGCTACCGAACAGACTGGGTTGTCGTTTAATAAGGATTTATCAAATTTCTCCCACTTCTCTTTCATTTTGGCCACTTAATAATATTTGTTGACGTCATGCTCAATTCCCTTGATTTCATATCTATCATATCGATATTATAGAGGACGGATGCTATAGTTGTATCTCAATAAGATCTTCATTTTAAGTTGGAGGCGTTATATCTTGAATATAAATCTCAATAAAGATGTACGATGAACATAAAAAGATACCGAACACATTGGTGAATATCGGTGTTTATATATAATTTTTAGTTTATCTCTGATAAAAGTAATGAATATATGTTATGATCTATTGGTGAAAATGAAGCAAAACATTAAGGAAATCACATAAGATACGATGAAAATAATGCAAATTCTATATTGATAAACATGCCACTTAATTGTTGACATAACATAGTTAAACTATAAAAACTCCAAAATTGTTAACAAAAACCATTACACATGAGTAAGTTTGAGTCCTCTGATGGGTCTTTTTCGTACGAATGATGCATCGATTCATCAATAAACGACTAGTTATAATCAATGAAATCCTAACTGGAATACTACCGAATGATGTTTCGGAGCTGGAGGTTTCCACTATTGTTTCTCCATCCTCAGAGACAATTTGAAAAACATCTTTACACTCATCATTAGAAGTTAGATCGATGTCTATAAATGTTGTTGCGTTTGGAATCATAATATAATTGTTCATATCATCTTTAAAGTGAAGATTGTTCAGAATGGAATCACATATGGATTCCTTTGTTTTCACAGCATTGGGAGATTGGATGATCGATCATTCACCATCGCAAGTTTATATGGTGGAGTTAGTCTTCAATGCCTTTAGGACGTCATCAACCTTCTCCAGACGTGATCGCTCACGCTTGTTCTTTGATTGAGGAATGATTGCTTCAAACTCGCGTTTGCGAAAATGTGAGGAAAACCTTTTAGTACGGGGACTTAGACAGTCGATGTCAACAATCTCTCTCTTAGAAAACATCCAATCAAACTTAAGAATGCATTCACATTCATTGAGAACCATTTTTTCGTACTGTAGAAGGGTGTCTACCTATAAAAAAGTAAAAATATTATTTTATTAGAAATACTAAGAAGAAGCCCAGGGTCCTGGTAGAAACTCATATTGAGCAGGAACCCCCCTGGGGTCCCGACAGAAACTCATATTGGGCAGAAACCCCCAGGGTCCCGACAAAAACTCATATTGAGGAGGAGCCACCCTAGGGTCCTGGCAGAAACTCATATTGAGCAGGAGCCCCCCAGGGTCCCGACAGAAACTCGTATTAAGAAGGAACCCACCTAGGGTCCCGACAGAAATGCATAATTGAGAAGGAACCACCTCAGCGTCCCGACAGAAACTCATATTCAGCAGGAACCCCCAGCGCAGCTGCAAGGGTCAGTGCCGCTGCGAGGGTCAGTGCCGCTAAAGTGTCCGCGCCATCGCAAGGGTCGGCGCCGCTTCAAGTGCCAGCGCCGTTGTAAGTGTCTACGCTACTTCAAGTGTCCGCGCCGCCGCAAGGGTCGGCGCCGCTTTGAGTGCCAGCGCCGCCGCAAGTATCTGCACCATTACAAGTGTCGGAGCCACTTCAGGTGCCTGTGCCGCTGCAAGTGTCAGCGCCGTTGCAAGTGTCTATGCCGCTGCGAGGGTCAGCGCCGCTACAAGTGTCCGCGCCGTTGCAAGGGTCAGCGCCACTTCAAGTGCCAGCGCCGTTGCAAGTGTCTACGCCGCTTCAAGTGTCCGCGCCGCCGCAAGGGCCGGTGCCACTTTGAGTGCCAGCGCCGCCGCAAGTATCTGTGCCATTACAAGTGTCGGCGCCACTTCAGGTGCCTGCGTCCCTGCAAGTGTCAGCGCCGCTGCAAGTGTCTACGCCTCTGCGAGCGTCAGCGCCGCTGCAAGTGTCAGCGCCACTACAAGTGTCCGCGCCGCCGCAAGGATCGGCTCCGCTTCAAGTGCCAGCGCCGTTGCAAGTGTCCGCGCCGCTGCAAGGGTCGGCGCCGCTTCAAGTGCCAGCGCCGCAGCAAGGGTCAGCGCCGCTGCAAGTGTCCGCTCCGCTGCAAGGGTTGGAGCCGCTTCAAGTGTTAGCGCCGCTGCAAGGGTCAGTGCCGCTGCAAGTGTCGGCTCCGCTTCAAGTGTCAGCGCCGCTGCAAGTGTCCGCGCCGTTGCAAGTGTCAGCGCCGCTGCAAGGGTCCGCGCCGCTGCAAGGGTCGACGCCCCTTCAAGTGTCAGCGCCGCTGTAAGTGTCCGCGCCGCTGCAAGTGTCCGCATCGCTGTAAGGGTTCGCGCCGCTGCAAGGGTCACTGCAGAAATATTATTCGAGAAGTACCGCTACAAGGGTTTCGGCAGAAACTCATATCGAGGGAGTAGCTATTATGAGAAACTCCTCATCATGAAACATCAGTCTCTAAATGAACAACAACACTAACACTTTACTTTCTTGTACAGGTTGCCTAGTCGAGCAAGCAGGGCTCGAACAGGCGCGTTGGGACCTCCTGGGAGTTTTGGCTTGGCGGATGAGGAACAAGGTATGTTGAGCAAGCTCAACCACTTAGCACTATAGGATTGAGAGAATACTAGTAGGAGACCCTAGGGTCACCCAGTCCTCACACACCTCACACTTAGTCACAAGTGAAGTGAGCAGCCAAAGGGCTGGCTGCTCATAAGAAAAGAACTGTTTATAAAATGATTTTAGAGGAGAGAGTCCTCTAAACCCCTCTCAAGAAAAATGATTTTAGAAGCGGGTCCTCGAGACCCCCCTCAAGTTTGTAAATATTTTAGAGTAGGTGGTCCTCGAGACCCCCCCTCAAGTTTACAAAGTTTATATCAAAGTTACCGTTTCAAAAGATATTTAGCAAATAAGATATTTTGTCTCCATTAGAAGACATACTTGCTTTTGAACTTTGGTCAGCACCAGGGGGCATCTTCCAGAGGGGACAGGCAGACCTGCCTGCAGGTAGGGACAAATAGTACACTGCAGACTTTGTCCCTCACCAACCCTCTAAGTTTTGGCGCCAAAAGTGCCAACCCAGCCTTAGTGCCCAAGTATAAATAGGACCCCTGGGCAAGGTCATAGAGATATATAGAATAGATAATAGAAGTTGCACTCTTACTCTGCCAAAATATCACCAGACCTACCTAAGTATTCTCTCCCTGCTCATTCTCATAGTGATGAGTGCCTTGTTCCTTCACTCCCCACTGACAGCCATCACTCTCAGGTGTTTCCCTTGAGAAAATTACTATTTTTCCTGTGAAAGTTCATCTTCTTGTAGGGAGTAAGTTGAAGTTTGAGTTCCATTGTTACCACAAGGAGAAGTTTTCTTCAGAAGTTGCACCAGGAGACCTTGAAGGCCTTGCAGGCAGCGTCCATTGGAGTGGGTCACGCCTCACCCTTTCCAGTTATTCATAGACCCCAGTCTCACTACCCTCCTACATTTGGCGACTCCGCTGGGGAGGTATCCTCACTTCCATGGACAAAGAAGGTTTCAATGTTTCTAGGCATCTAGTGTTTGAAGACTTTCCATCTGGAAATGGATCTCAAAGAGACAAGGCCACTCATGTGGATGTGGTGGTGATCGGAGCAAAGGTACCTGCTCCTCCGGGAGGGCAGACCAGCTCACCGGCAACAGCTCCGATGGTAAAGGCTTATGAGTATGTTTTTTGAGACTTGGCAAGTTTGGGTTAAGATTGTGGAACACCAGCAGCAACCCCCTCTAGAGGGGCAGCCGTTACCGCAACAATTCTGACAGAAGTAGCTCAGCTGCAAAGGACGGCGCTGGAGCAAGTTGTGACAATCGTCAAGTTCACTAGCAGAACCCCCGGAACCCTAAGTGTTTGGCGAGGAATTCGGTATGGTCGAGGAACTCCTCTCGCTCAATGATAACGATGAGGAACCCTTAAGAAAAGAACCCATGGCAACAGCAGCTAACGACGAGGGACCCTCGGCAGTGGGTCCCATAGTGGAAATCCCAAAAGATGGAAAACCTCTAACTGGCGAGGGGGTCGCGATGAACTCACTGGAAAGGGGGTCGCGAGGAACCCTTGTCCAGCAGCACACCCCCGTAGTACCAACAGTCAGCAACACACACCCCGCCGCCAAGAAGGAAGTGGAAGGGGCGACCCCTGTAGAAACAACAAATCACTAAGAACCCAGGGGCGAGGAGCCCTGGGTACCTCTCGTCGTAAATAAAGTGTCCATGGCAGCAACAACATACTCTCTATGATGCCAATAATGGGCGAGACACCCTGGGTCGTGGAACCTTCGACGTGATAAGAGGTCGAGACCCCCCACCAGAAACAAATGGCAAATCGCGCATCTCCCCAAACGCAACACGACCAGTCAAAAAATCGTCAACACCACAAGGGGTCGAGACACCCTGGGTCGAGGAACCCTCGACGGGACAAGATGTCGAGACACCCCCAATTTCTGACGAGGGACCCGTATACGCGATGCCAAGCCGCGAGACCCCCGGCCGCTGACGAGAGGCCACCATACTGTCATAGGCCGAGACCCCTATTCCTGAAAAATTCAAAGGCGCCGAGACACCACTGCCCAAAGCAACTAGGGCTTTCGAAGAATCCAAGGTAACTGGCGAGGGATCCTCGGACGTAGGGTCGCCTTGTAGCAAACCACGGGTCGAGACCCCCCTTCTTAAAAAAAAATCATGGGCGTCGAGACATCTAAGGTCGAAATACCCCCGTTAGCGCCAACATATATGCCGAGACACCCAAGGTCAAGATACCACCAGTGGATTGGGCGAGGGACCCTCGACTATGGGACACGAGGAACCCAAAATGGAACTCGCAATCGCCAAGACACTCCCAACCATAGACTGACTCGGCGGAGTATTCCCCATATTTACACGAGCGCGTGAGGAGCCGCTGCCAACGCTGTGATATGTCGAGATACCTATAGAGGAGAAATCATTACGCGAAGAACCTCTAGAAAAACCCGTCATGGGCGAGAGACCCTCATGTGAAGAAATAGCAGGCGAGGGACCCTGGGGCGTGGACTCCGAGCGCGCGAGGTCTTGAATGGGGCGAGAGACCCTCGCCTCCTATCTCGCGGTGAGCCCCTATCTCGACAAGGAGACTAGACACCCCCAACCGCCTCTACCTGATTCAGCGAGGAACCCTTGGTTGGGTGACACAAGGAACCCATAGTCTCAAAGGGTTGAGACGAGGAACTCCCCACATGCACAAACTTCAGTGAGAAGCCCTCGCGAGGAACCCCTGGTATACAAATTCTTGGGCAAGGAACCTATAATAGCGCGCTCAGTTAAGGAATCCCTCAAATGAAATTTTTTGGATGAAACCTCTCTCATACAAAAGGCCTCGCACGAGGAACCCTTGGCCACCATATCAAATGTCGAGGAACCCTCGCCAATCTTTTTTTTTTTACAAATTTCATGGAACCCATACTTCCAAAATGCACCTCCCCACCAATAGTAACGCGCGAGGACCCCTCACGAAAAATATTTTTGGACGAGGAATCAATAGGTTCCAAAATCTCGGCAGAAGAAACGTGCGAATATCTCTCAGTCTGAGCCGTGGGTGAGGAACCCCTAACAATACCCATCCTACGCACGAGGAACCCAGCTTATGGACCTTTGGTTGAGTAGCATTCAAAAAACCTCTGTTTAGAATTCTTTTCGGCGAGGAACCCCTGGGTTCTAAGCCCTCAGGTACAAAATCGTCAGTGCACGAGGGACCCGAGGTCGACGCCAGTAACAGATGTGTAGGCGAGGCACTCCCAACTATTGGAGCAGCACATACATAACCCAATGACTCATTTTCAGTAGTCAAAGAACTCTCAAAATATGAATCAATAGACGAGGAGCCCAGGATATCTGAGACAGGGCACGAGGAACCCATGAGATCTGGGACAAAACGGACGAGGAACCCCTCAAGTAATTTGATTAGCTTTGTTACGAGGAACCCTCAAGTAGTGTTATTACGAGGAACCACCAAAGTTTGACCCGGTGTCCCTCGTTTCTTAACAGTAACCAAAAAAGAGGGGAATGTAAAAAGCTGAAAAACAAAACGAAGTTGACATTACTGACCTAATCCTTACTAGATTATGAGACGTCACCTTATCTCTTCAAACACAGAAACCCAACTGAGTTGCTCTGCTTCAAAAGATGAAGTCATCACCTTGTATAAAAAAAACATTCATCTTATTCCATTGAATCACACTAGCAAAACCAAAATTAAAGGCAGGATAGGCTAAGACTTCACAGTGATCACCAGTTCGTCAAAATCATTTGGTCACTACTGCTCGTGTGCCACAACATCGTTTGAACAGAGGCATATCAGATATAAATCTTGTCGAGCAACAAAAATAATGATTCAATTGGGTCTGATCAATTCACGTCCAAATAACCCATTTGAAGGACGTCAAAGATTGTCAAGAAAAACAAGACGAGGAACTGGGGTAGAAGAGGTATTGTGCCGATGGTTTTTGTAGCTTGAAAACTCTACTCCAAAGTTTTTTCAAGTTGGTCCACCAGGTATTTGTCTTTCCTCTACTTTCTTTGTTATAAAAGAAAAAAGGATGGGTATCCGTACCGAAATGTTTTTTTCTCCTGTTTCGAGTAAAAATAGAGCGTTTTCAAAGTTTTTTTAAGGACCCCCTCCCTCGTCTGAAGAATGTTGTGAACATACATTATAAAAAAAAAATGGGTCCAGAAGTTGCTCTAATGTTTAATTATACATAAACAGGGAGAGAAAAAAATTTAGAAAGATAGCTTCTCAGATCTATTTTAATCAGAGTTGGTTCTCTCCACATCACCCAACTTTTTTTGTTTAACAGAAGTAAAGGGTTGCTCGAATATAACCCACACGTGCTTGTCTTTTAACAAGGGAGACATGATAGAGAGAAATTTTTGGCATGGGCCACCTATCCAAGAGAGTAGTCTGGAGAGGGTTGTTCGAAAAGGAAATAAAACAAAAAAAATATGTCGAGAGGGGCTCGCCCCTCCCTCTAAGTTGTTCTTGAATAAAAAAATGGAAAAACTGTTGAGGGGGCTCACCCTCCCCATAAGTTATGTTTTAGTTCAAATGTTGAAAAAATTATTGAGGGGGCTCAACCCCCCTCTAAGTTATGCTTTGGTTCAAATGTTAAAAAAATGTAGAGATGGGCTCGCCCCTCCCTCTAAGTTATGCTGGAATCAAAAATGAAAAAATTGTTAAGGGCGCTCATCCCTCCTCTAAGTTATGTTTTGGTTCAATTTTTGAAAATAAATGTTGAGGGGGGCTCATACCTCCCTCTAAATTATTGATTGAATCGAAAAAGCATTAACACAATGTTGAGGGGACGCACCCCCCCTTTTTCAATTTACTATTTAAAAAAAGTCCTAAAAGAATAGGCATAGGACAAGTACCCTGCAGTTAGAGGGGTAACTTCAAAATAATAGCTTTCTAAGTTATATACAAGTACCCACAATTAGAGGGGCAACTCCAAATTTCAACTTGCTCAGTTATATGCAACTACCCTGCAGTTAAAGGGGAAACTTTTAAAAAAATTTAAACTTGCTCAGCTATATGCAAGAAGTACCCCGCAGCTAGAGGGGCCGCTTCCAAATTTCAACTTGCTCAGTTATATGCAAGTACCCCGCAGTTAAAGGGGAAACTTCTAAAATTTTAAACTTGCTCAGCTATATGCAAGTACCCCCAGTTAGAGGGGCAACGTCCAAATTTTTACTTGCTCAGTTATATGCAAGTGCCCCGCAGTTAGAGGGGCAACTTCAAAATTTTAACTTGCTCATCTCATATGCAAGTACCCCGCAGTTAAAGGGGAAACTTTTAAAATTTTAAACTTGCTCAGCTATATGCAAGTACCCCGCAGTTAGAGGGGCAACGTCCAAATTTTTACTCGCTCAGTTATATGCAAGTGCCCCGCAGTTAGAGGGGAGCTTCAAAATTTTAAACTTGCTCATCTCATATGAAAATACCCCACAGTTAGAAGCGGGAAGTTCAATCTTGAGGTTCTCATATAAAAAAAGAGTAACTCGAAGTATTGAACAACTCCAAGTATACATATAAGGTATGACAGTTTAGTACCTAAGGCTCCAAGGGCATCAGAGCGCTCACAATATTGAGCAATTGCCAAGTATAAGTATATGTGCGATAGTTTAGCACCTAAAGCTCCAAGGGCACCGGAGCGCTCATAGTCTTGAGCAAAGGCCAAGTATAAACATAAGGTCCTACAAATGAGGACCTAAGGCTCCAAGGGCATCAGAGCGCTCATAGTATTGAGCAAGTGCCAAGTATAAACAGAAGGTGCTCCAGATGAGCACCTAAGGCTCCAAGGGCATCGGAGCGCTCACAGTATTGAGCAAGTGCCAAGTATAAACAGAAGGTACTCCAGATGAGAACCTAAGGCTCCAAGGGCATCAGAGCGCTCACAGTATTGAGAAAATGCCAAGTATAAACGTAAGGCTCTAAGGGCACCAGAGTGCTCACAGTCTTGAGCAAGTGCCAAGTATAAACATAAGGTGCTCCAGATGAGCACCTAAGACTCCAAGGGCATCGGAGTGCTCACAGTATTGAGTAAATGCCAAGTATAAACGTAAGGCTCCAAGGGCACCGGAGCGCTCACAGTCTTGAGCAAGTGCCAAGTATAAATATAAGGTGCGCCAGTTGAGCACCTAAGGCTCCAAGGGCATCGAAGTGCTCACAGTCTTGAGCAAATGCCATGTACAAATGTAAGGTGCTCCAGATGAGCACCTAAGGCTCTAAGGGAACCGGAGCGCTCACAATCTTGAGCAAATGCCAAGTATAAATATAAAGTGCGACAATTTAGCACCTAAGGCTCTAAGGGCACCGAAGCGCTCATAGTCTTGAGCAACTGCCAAGTATAAAATAAAAGGTACGACAGTTTCGTGCACAAGTCTCTCGACATTACAAGACACTTCTGCACGAGGGGGATAATATTGAGAAGTCCTCAAGAAAGTGAACAAATAGTAAAATATCTTGGAGTGTGGGGACCCACTTATAGTGGCTCCACCTTCCCAAAATTGCAAGTTTGACAGAAAATAGCCTAGGGTGAGAGGATCCACCTTGAGTGCCCTCTCTTCCCAAACTTGATGCTATAGAAAAGAACTCAGGGTGAGGGGCTTACCGCGAGTAACCCCTCCGCCCAAGATAGAAGGCCACAGAAGAAGGCCAAGGGCGAGGGTCTTACCGCGAGTAACCCCTCCGCCCAAGATAGAAGGCCACAGAAGAAGGCCAAGGGCGAGGGGCTCACCGCGAGTAACCCCTTCGTCCAAGATAGAAGGCCACAGAAGAAGGCCAAGGGCGAGGGGATCACCGCGAGTAACCCCTCCGCCCAAGATAGAAGGCCACAGAAGAAGGCCCAATGGCGAGGGGCTCACCGCGAGTAACCCCTCCGCCCAAGATAGAAGGCCACAAAAGAAGGCCCAAGGGCGAGGGGCTCACCGCGAGTAACCCCGCCACCCAAGATGAAAGGCCGCAGAAGAAGGCCAAGGGCGAGGGACCCACCGCGAGTAACCCCTCCGCCCAAGATAGAAGGCCACAGAAGAAGGCCAAGGGCGAGGGACTCACCGTGAGTAACCCCTCCACCCAAGACAGAAGTCTACAGAGGAAGGACAAGGGTGAGCGGGCCATCGCGAGTAACCCCTCCACCCAAGATAGAAGGCCACAGAAGAAGGCCAAGGGCGAGGGGCTCACAGTGAGTAATCCCTCCACCTAAGACAGAAGGCCATAAATGAAGGCTAAGGGTGAGGGGGTAATCGCGAGTAACCCCTCCACCCAAGACAGAAGGCCACAGAAGAAGGCCAAGGGTGAGGGGCTCACCGTGAGTAACCCCTCCGCCCAAGATGAAAGGCCACAGAAGGAGGCCAGGAGCGAGGGGATCACCGTGAGTAACCTTCCGCCCAAGATAGAAGGCCATAGAAAAAAGGCCAAGGGCGAGGGGTTCACCATGAGCAGCACCTTTAAACAAAGTAGAAGACCATAGAATAAGGCTAAAAAATGAGATGCTCACAGCGAGTAACCCCTCCGACCAAGTTTATACCCTGATAAGAAGGTCCACCATGAGTGGCCTCATTTACAAAACTTGGGATGGAGTGACATAACATTTAATGACCCTAAGAGAAATGATGAAGAAACCCTAGGGTCCCTGAAAAAAAAACTGAATTTATGGCGTACAAAGCCTTTTGGTCTACCCAACACAAAAGACTTTGCACGAGGGGCCAATGTAAAAGGGTGTCTACCTATAAAAAAGTAAAAATATTATTTTATTAGAAATACTGAGAAGAAGCCCAGGGTCCCGGTAGAAACTCATATTGAGCAGGAACCCCCCTGGGGTCCCGATAGAATCTCATATTGGGAAGAAACCCCCAGGGTCCCGACAGAAACTCATATTGAGGAGGAGCCACCCCAGGGTCCCGGCAGAAACTCATATTGAGCAGGAACCCCCAGGGTACCGACAGAAACTCGTATTAAGAAGGAACCCACCTAGGGTCCCGATAGAAACGCATAATTGAGAAGGAACCACCTCAGCGTCCCGACAGAAACTAATATTCAGCAGGAACCCCCAGTGCCGCTGCAAGGGTCAGCGCCGCTACAAGTGTCCGCGCCGTCGCAAGGGTCGGTGCCGCTTCAAGTGCCAGCGCCGTTGCAAGTGTCCGCGCCGCCGCAGGGGTCGGCGCCGCTTTGAGTGCCAGCACCGCCGCAAGTATCTGCGCCATCACAAGTGTCGGCATCACTTCAGGTGCTTGCGCTGCTGCAAGTGTCAGCGCCGTTGCAAGTGTCTACGCCGATGTGAGGGTCAGCGTCGCTACAAGTGTCCGCGCCGTCGCAAGGGTAGGCGTCGCTTCAAGTGCCAGCGCCGTTGCAAGTGTCTACGCCGCTGCAAGTATCCGCGCCGCCGCAAGGGTCGACACCACTTTGAGTGCCAGCGCTGCCGCAAGTATCTGCGCCATTACAAGTATCGGCGCCACTTCAAGTGCCTGCGTCGCTGCAAGTGCCAGCGCCGCTACAAGTGTCTGCGTCGCCGCAAGGATCGGCGCCGCTTCAAGTGCCAGCGCCGTTGCAAGTGTCTACGCCGCTGCAAGTGTCTGCACCGCTGCAAGGGTCGGCGCCGCTTCAAGTGCCAGTGCCACTGCAAGTGTCAGCACCGCAGCAAGGGTCAGCGCCGCTGCAAGTGTCCGCGCCACTGCAAGGATTGGCATCGCTTCAAGTGTTAGCTCCGCTGCAAGGGTCAGCGCCGCTGCAAGTGTCAGCTCCGCTTCAAGTGTGCGCGTCGCTGCAAGGGTCGACGATACTTCAAGTGTCAGCGCCGCTGCAAGGGTCCGCGCCGCTGCAAGGGTCGACGCCCCTTCAAGTGTCAGCGTAGCTGCAAGGGTCCGCGCCGTTGCAAGTGTCCGTGCCGCTGTAAGGGTTCGCGCCGCTGCAAGGGTCACTGCAGAAATATTATTCGAGAAGTACCGCTACAAGGGTTTCGGCAAAAACTCATATCGAGGGAGTAGCTATCATGAGCAACTCCTCATCATGAAACATCAGTCTCTAAATGAACAACAACACTAACACTTTACTTTCTTGTACAGGTTGCCTAGTCGAGCAAGCAGGGCTCGAACAGGCGCGTTGGGACCTCCTGGGAGTTTTGGCTTGGCGGATGAGGAACAAGGTATGTTGAGCAAGCTCAACCACTTAGCACTATAGGATTGAGAGAATACTAGTAGGAGACCCTAGGGTCACCCAGTCCTCACACACCTCACACTTAGTCACAAGTGAAGTGAGCAGCCAAAGGGCTGGCTGCTCACAAGAAAAGAACTATTTATAAAATTATTTTAGAGGAGAGGGTCCTCTAAACCCCTCTCAAGAAAAATGATTTTAGAAGGGGGTCCTCGAGACCCCCCTCAAGCTTGTAAATATTTTAGAGTAGGTGGTCCTCAAGACCCCCCCTCAAGTTTACAAAGTTTATATCAAAGTTACCGTTTCAAAAGATATTTAGCAAATAAGATATTTTGTCTCCATTAGAAGACATACTTGCTTTTGAACTTTGGTCAGCACCAGGGGGCATCTGCCAGAGGGGACAGGTAGACCTGCCTGCAGGTAGGGACAAATAGTACACTGCAGACTTTGTCCCTCACCAACCCTCTAAGTTTTGGCGCCAAAAGTGCCAACCCAGCCTTAGTGCCCAAGTATAAATAGGACCCCTGGGCAAGGTCATAGAGATATATAGAATAGATAATAGAAGTTGCACTGTTACTCTGCCAAAATATCACCAGACCTACCTAAGTATTCTCTCCCTGCTCATTCTCATAGTGCTGAGTGCCTTGTTCCTTCACTCCCCACTGACAGCCATCACTCTCAGGTGTTTCCCTTGAGAAAATTACTATTTTTGCTGTGAAAGTTCATCTTCTTGCAGGGAGTAAGTTGAAGTTTGAGTTCCATTGTTACCAGAAGGAGAAGTTTTCTTCAGAAGTTGCACCAGGAGACCTTGAAGGCCTTGCAGGCAGCGTCCATTGGAGTGGGTCACGCCTCACCCTTTCCAGTTATTCATAGACCCCAGTCTCACTACCCTCCTACACGTACATTCATTTTTGTTAGTTCATTAACCACTTAGTTCAAATGACACATGGAAATATGTAAATGACATATTTGAGGATATTTTAATACGTATAACTATCAATAGAAAAATTATGCGTGGTGGAATATTATTTCTTTTTTCATAAAAATACGCTACTTACATTTCAATCATGAGGGAGGGGTCCAAGATACGTAAAAACCATATGTCAAGTAATATATGGCTATCGTGCATTGCAATTAAATCGACCTAGTTCATTTTAAACAAATACTAAATATATAATTTATAAAATGTTGAAAATATATATTATGTTTGCATAAATAAATTATTAATTTTTTTTATAAGTCTTCGTTATAACAATATATGAAGATTTTCATATTGGCATGGAATTTTTTTTCCTTCTACTTTCATATGAATAACTTATCTTTTGGGACCATATATTACATATATAGAGTTCCAAGTTTATGTTTTTATTATTTAGTCAGAAATATGGTTCCTATCTTTTCTCAACTAAGAGTAATAACCAAATTTATTACTCCAAATTTACATATAAGTTATAAATGTACATTTACATATACATACAATTTTATATTAAATATATATCTACAACATTACTTTTTCTTCGACAATTTATTTAAATAAATATATGACAAACCCTAACAACCTACATTAAAAAACACTACATATTTGCAAAATTGAGAATCCATTCACACTTATTTTCAGTAGTTCCTTAATTGTATCATACATCTTCAGCAACTTTTTCTCTCAATAATTTTCAGTACTCTCCTGTAAATAATTTAAGAATAATAATCTATACTCCATTTTAGAAGGTCCAAACTTTTAACAGACATGTGTGTATAAAATACATATTCTGAATATTGTATACCAGAAATATATTTGCTATTGGATGATGATTTGAATATGCTAATAATCCGTAGATATACATGTTGGAGACCACTATTTTGGTATAAGGAAGGATACGTAAAGTTGGTATTTTGACTGCCAATTAGTTGTATCCTTGTGTATTTGCCCATCAATGAAGATGCACTTAGATGACAACTCCAAGATGTTAATGATAAGAGTAATTTGTATGATCTCCTTGTAGAAATGGATCGGGATGGGTTAAATATGAATGAGTTTCACAGTTGGTATCAGTTATTTTAGGTAGATCTTCCTTTGCATCTAAAATCGGGTTGGATTTTTCAAATATATGCTCCAAAACAGGTAGAATATGATTGGCTTCTTACACAAATATCCGGATTGACTGTAACTTAACGATGAGGTGGAAGTATAATGTTTTTTAAAGAAAAGAAGTTGAATCGTTTTGACGATTAGCTGTAACTTAACACTGAGGCATAATTTATAATGTTTTTTTAATAACAGATATTTAATGGTTACATACAACTTATTTTAAAAAATGGGTAATTTCATTTCTTAGATATTATAACCTAATCATTTTGACTATTGTTCATACCTTAACATTGAGGCGAAAGTTAGAATGTTTTTCTCTTTTTTTTTAAAAAGAAGTTGAATGGTTACATAGATCTTATTTTAAAAATTGGATAATTTCATTTCTTAAATATTTTAACCTTAACTACATTTCTTAAATATTATAACCTTAATTATCATTGTACATGTGACTTTCTGTATATGCGGCAAATGTCGTCACCTGGTATCGCTGTCAATTTTAGTAATATAGTATAATCGGTGTCTTATTAAGAAGACTCTCCTTTTCAATTTATAAGTGGATATGGGGTTTGTCAAGTTGGATCACATACTCCGACTTAAAGAAACATACAAAAGGAGAGAAATTCGATTTCAAATTAATGAATTCTTGGTTCATGTCCTTTTATAGATCCTTTGGCGTTGATCTTGAGAGACAAGATGAGTCAGGGGGGGCTATTTTTAAAGCTCTAAACTGATGGACCAAATATTTTATTCTCTTTAGCACACGAGAGGATGTTCATCATTATTTGCATACATTCCAATGTAAACTCATATCCAAAAGAACATCTCGTATGGACTTTCATTTACCACAACTGACCCATAATCTTTTCAGCAGAGTCTTTGGAAAGGAATTCATCATTTTTTAGTTTTATTTTCTGATATCAAGCTGAGTTTTGTAAACGTTTTCTATATATATACTTTCATGGAGGTGGTGTGCCACATTTTCCACTATTTTGACGCCTGAGTTGGATTATGACATTACTATTCCCATTTCTGGAACTGGTGTCTAAGTGAGCTTCTTTCGGGAAGACATTTCAACGAAAAATCCTTCACTTTTAGGTTTTTGTAATAAAACATTTGATATTTTTTTAGGGTCATGATAATATATGGCCTAGGTGTGGGAATTAATATTTAATTATTTATTAATTACAAAATTCGGCCAAATTTTGTAATTATAAATTAAATAAATTTTAGCTCCTAATTAGTGTGGTCTAAATAAGAGGACGAATTTGATTAAATTAATGAATTATTCTTAGAAAATTATTATTCCAAAGGTCACATGACTTTTGGTATATTATTGAGACCCTTTAGCTACTTTAATGAATGGTAGATGAGGAGTTTAAAGGGAGTTTCGGGTCCCCTTTCACCCTATATATAGCGAACCATTTCTCCACCAATGGGTACACAATAACACAAAAAATATATCTGGGCTAGAAAGGGAAAAACCTATTTTTTTCAAATTTTTCCATAAATCAGCATTCTGACAATTTCCTGAGAGCATTTTCTCGAGCTTAAAGAAGGAAGAGCTAGGAGTTTGGAGGTTGTTCTCGAGACACATCAACTTAAACAAACAAATCAAATATCAATGGAGAAAGATAATTTTACATAAAGTTTGTAGTTAAAATTAAGTGGTGATTGCATGAAATATTGAAGATCTAATAAGAATTAATTGTTGTTATATGTATAATTATTATTCATGATTGAATATAATTTACATGTGGTATTAGAGCTATGTTGAAATATTGTCATGCTATCCCTCTAAGGATTTAAAAGATCAAACTATATATGTTGACAAATTCGGTTTTTTTGTTTAATTCCGTACTCTTTTGTATATCGTGATGATAAGTATAATATCATAATTTTAATGTTTTATTAAGAACTGATATGTTTATCATGATGATTCGTATTCCATGTTAATATTGAAAGAATTTTTTTTATGTTTCTTAATAATTCTGTCAAATCTGTTAAGAAGTATCCCGTCACAATTTTTTTTCAACCTGTTAAGAATTTCTGTTTGGTTTTGACAAATCTGATTTATAACAGTTTTGTTTGATTTGTTAAGAACAATTTTTATATGTTTGATTGTTAACAAATCTGTTGAATTTTTTTTTATAATTCGCGAAACAGTTAAGAAACAGTTTCATTTGATGTACTGAGACCATATATATGTTGTTTTGATGGTTCCCTAATCCGTTTCTATCAATCCTACAAATTTCAAGCAATTCTTGAACAAAAATTTTCAAAAAACGCTTGTGCTGAATAGTATTTTTGTCCCCAAAGTTGTTCCGAATGCGATGAAACTTGGTAGTCTGATTGGAAACAGGTCAGAGGCTATTTTTCACGACCTTTGGTTGTGATGTAAACTATTTTTCGACAATCCGAGATTGTTCGGGCCGTCAAAACTCTAAATTTACCATTTTTGAAAATAATATCGGGGGGTATATCTCACTCCAGAAATTTTATTTTTGAATTCCGTCGAAAGTTTTGAAATTCTGGAGTATTTTTCTACAAATTCATGATGCTAACTCATTTTTTCATCTTGACAAAATTTTATGTTTTTTCATATTTTATAATTGTTGCATCTAGAACTGTTTTATAAACTTTGTTCTAATGATCCTATTTTATTTGAATATTCGTGCAAAAAACAGGCCAATATATTTGTTATGGTAGGATATTAGACTTGTGTGGATTTAATATTCATATTTTTATGAGTCTCGTGCCAAACACATGCCAATGATTCATAACATTGAATATTAGATATGTTACATTTTTAAAAAAAAATAATATTCATATTTTTATGAGTTTCACGCTAAACACAAGACAATATCTCATATAGTTGAATATTATTGACATTTTTTATTAACGCGTCTCGTGCCAAACACAAGCCAACTACTCGTTACATAAAATATCAAATTTATTGTCCATTCTAAAGTTTGTTATTCGATAATTTAATCAACTTTAGAATTATTAATTGAATATTGAAATGTCCAATAATGCGTTTGTCAAATAAAAGTTTCTATGTTACAATTCCATTAAAGATATTTTGCTTTTATGATTTCGTGATTTAATATTAAAGGGCAAATTATAATACAATTTGTTATAATTCTGCCATAACATTTGTGACAATTATATATATTCATTTCCTTGAAAATTTTAGTTAAGTGTGAAATATTTTTAATTAATTAGAGTGAGCAATTTTGCAGTGAATATTAACCTCTTTTCTCAAGCCTCAACCTTTTCGAAATTTGACGTTACTAATCTGTCAAAATGGTGCGAGGAAATTGAGTTTAGCCTTGGTGTTTTGGACCTTGATGTAGCACTTCTTAGTGATGAACCTGTTGCTATTACTGAACAAAGCAGTGAGAATGATGTGCTCCTTTATAGTACATGGTTAAAATAAAATAGACTTTTTCTCATGTTTATAAGAATGTGTATTGCAACAAACGTGAAAACTCCCGTACCTGAAACCACAACGCGAAACAATATCTGGCAAATATTAAAGATAGGTTTCGCACTGCTGATAAATCATTAGCTGCAAAACTTATGGTTGACTTGACCACTATGAGGTTCGATGGCACTTGGACCATGAATGCACACATTATTGAGACGACCAACATTATTGCAAAACAACGAACTTTAGGCTGTACAGTGGACGATTCTTTCTTGGTCCAATTTGTCCTAAACTCCTTGCCTTCTGATTACGGGTCTTTTCAGATTCGTTATATTACCATTAAAGATAAATGGAATGCTAATGAACTGCAAAACATGTTGGTTCAGGAGGAAGGATGTCTTAAGCAGTAAACCGATAAAGTGTTAAAATTGTAAGTGGCGAATGTGGTGGTTAATAAAGGAGCTGGTAAGCAAAAGAAATGAAAGGCAATTAAGAGAGGTCCTGGTCCTTCCAAAAATGAACCTGGTCCGTCACACCAAAAGAAGGAAAAAACCAGTAGTCACATGTTACTTCTGTCACAGGAAGGGGCATATTCAGAAAGACTGCATTAAACGTAAAGCTTGGTTTAAAAAGAAAGGTACACCTTGTGCTTTTATTTGTTTCGAATCAAACTTAATTGATGTTCCTTCTAACACATAGTGGATTTATTCTGGTTCTACATGTCATGTTCAAATACTATGTAGGGCTTCCTTTTCATCCGAAAAATAAAACAAAATGAATATTTTCTTTACATGGGAAACTGGGCAAAAGAAAAAGTTGAAGCAATAGGAGTTTTTCAGTTGAAATTATAATCTAGCTTTTATTTGGATCTTGAAGATACTCTTTTGTACCCACAGTTTTGAGAAATTTAATTTCTTTGTCTGAATTCTCAATAAGTGGCTTCTCTTTTACTTTTCAAGATACTGGTTTTACTTTATATAAGAATGATTTTATTTTTGGATAGGGTTTTTTGTCGAATGGTTTGTTTCAAATTAAACTTGATCCTCATTTTTTGGAATCTTTATTGTCTCTGCATACTAATGTTGGAACTAAATGTACCTTATTTAGTGATAATTCTGCTTAGTTGTGGCATAAAAGATTAGGACACATATCCAGAGAGAGCATTGAAAGGCTTATTAAAGAAGGAATTATCCCTACTCTAGATTGGTCCGATTTTAGTGACTGTGTGGACTATATTAAGGGTAAACAAACCAAACACACAAAGAAAGGTGCCACAAGAAGCACCCAGCTTCTTGAAATTATACATACATATATTTGTGGTCCTTTTGATGTTCCTTCTATTGGAGGAGAAAAATACTTTATCACTTTTATAGATGATTTTTCTCGATATTGCAAATTGTATTTATTAAATGATAAATCTCAATCAGTTATAGCGGTTGAGGTTTATATTACAGAAGTAGAACGACAATTGGGAAAAAATATGAAAATCATTCGATCGGATATATGTGGTGAGTTTTATGGAAAATATGATGAAAAAGGGCAACATCCTGGTCCTTTTGCTCAACTCCTTGAACGTTTAGGTATTTGGGCACAATACACAATGCCAGGTTCACCTTGGCAAAATGGTGTAGCTCAAAGGTGAAATTGTACTCTTATTGAAATGGTTAGGAGCTTGATAAGTAGAACTAATGTACTTATATTTTTATGGATGTATGCTCTTATGACTGCTGCACATATCTTAAATAGGGTTCCTAGTAAGGTAGTTCCAAAGAGTCCTTTTGAACTATGGAAAGGTTGGAAACCCTCGTTAAGTCATTTTCGTATTTGGGGATGTACAACAGAAGCACGGATTTGTAATGCATATGAAAAGAAGTTGGACCCTAAAACATTAACTTGTTATTTTATTGGGTATCTAGCAAAATCCAAAGGGTATAAATTCTACTGTCCTAACCATACAACAATAATTATTGAAATTGAAAATGCTAAATTCATTGAACATGGTGAAGTTGGTGGGAGTAATGAAGTTAGGAATGTGATTATTCAAGAAATCAAGGAACATTCTCCTATTCCTAGAATTCAAGATTTTCACAATTTTGCTAATGAGGTTCCTAATGATCCTATTGTTCATAATGATGTTGTTGCACTTATCCGACCAACAAAAAAGAACAAATGGATGAACCACATACTGAGCAACCACATACTGAGCCTATTATTAACACACTACAAGATATAGCTTTATGAAAATCTCAGAAAAATCGAAGATCAGCTATTTCAGATGACTATGTGGTGTATCTTTAAGAAAATGAATTTAACATTGGGGATATTGATGATCCGATCTCTCATGAAAAAGCTATTTCGAGCATAGATTCTAATAAATGGATTGATGCCATGAATGATGAAATAAAATATATGGATTTTAATCAAGTCTGATTTGCCTAAAGGTTATAAAGCATTCGGGTCTAAGTGGATATATAAGACCAAATGTTACTCTAATGGCAATATCGAATGGCATAAAGCTAGACTTGTTGCCAAAGGTTTTACTCAAAAGGAAGGCATTGATTATAGTGAAACATTCTCTCCTGTTTCCATGAAGGATTCGCTTAGAGTTATATTAGCACTCATTGCTGATTATGACTTAGAGCTACGCCAAATGATGTTAAAACTAGTTTTCTTAATGGGAGTTTAGAGGAAGAAGTCTACATGGAATAATCAAAGGGATTTATTCAAAAAGGGTAGGAACATAAAGTATGTTTGTTAAAGAAATCCATATATGGACTTAAACAAGCTTATCATCAATGGTATTTTAAGTTTCATTATACCATTACATTTTTTAGGCTTAATGAAAACACTGTTGATCGGTGTATATACCTGAAGACCATTGAGAGTAATTTTGTATTTTTAGTCCTATATGTTGATGATTTGCTTATCACCAGTAGTGATATTGGTTTACTCAATGACACTAAGAAGTACCTTTCGCAAAAATTTGAAATGAAAGATTTGGGCGAGGCATCCTTCGTGATCGAAATATAGATTTATCGTGATTGATTACGTGGATTGATAGGATTGTCTCAGAAGGCTTACATTAACGAAGTTTTACAAAGGGTTGGCATGCAAAATTATAATTCCACTAATGTTCCAATTCCGAAAGGGGGAAAATTCAGCTTAAGTCAATGTCCCCAAACTAAATTGGAAAGGGATCACATGAAAGGTATACTATATGCTTCTCTTGTGGGGAGTTTATTATATCCACAGGTTTGTACTCCATCGTATATTAGTTTTACCATTGGGATGCTGGGCAAATATCAAAGTAATCTGAGTGACTTCCATTGGAAGGCTGTAAAGAAGTTGTTAAGGTACTTACAAGGAACTAAAGACTATATGCTCACTTATAGGAGATCTTATCATCTTAAGGTGCTTGGTTATTCAGACTCAGATTTTGGAGGATGACTTGATAGCAGAAAAAAACTTCGGGTTATGTTTACCTTCTGGAAGGAGGGGCCATTTCATGTAAAAGTGCTAAACAAAGTGTCATCGCTTCTTCAACTATGGAGGCTGAGTTTGTGGCTTGTTTTAAAGCTACAAATCATGGGTTATGGATGTAAAATTTTATTTCAGGACTTAGTATTATGGGTTCATTATCTAAGTCACTGAAGATTTATTGTGATAGATAGTCGAAAGCAGCTAAGCATATTGAGATGAAGTATCTATCACTCAAAGAAGAAGTTCATAAATAAACCGTGTCAATTGAACACATTAGTAAAAGTGTTCACATAGCTGATCCTTTAACGAAAGGACTATCTCCGAAGATAATTTTGCAACATACAAAAGAGATGGGTCTCGAGTAGTTAATTATGTAATTGTTATTTACTTAGTTATTTGACACAACTTTTGATATCAATAAAGAGTTTATGAATTCCAAATTTATGTCTTAATTATATACATGCATGTGAATGACTGAATGTGACAGAAATAGTCTTTTATAAACACAATATAAGACCATTATGACAACTCACATATTTATCCTTATTATGTATGATATTGGTGGCGTGGTACATGGAAGGAACCATGCTCTTAAATTAGTGTGGAACCGCCATGACTCGCACTAATGAAGTATTTAGTTAAGGTTCTTAATGATGTTCTAAGATGCTTGCACAACTTATGTTAATCAATTCGTTATGTATAAACTTATTAGGACCAAGTGGGAGACTGCTGGAATTAATATTTAATTATTTATTAATTACAAAATTCTGCCAAATTTTGTAATTATAAATAAAATAAATTTTAGCTCCAAATTAGTGAGTTCCAAATAAGGGGACGAATATGATTAAATTAATGAATTAATCTTAGCAAATTATTATTCCAAAGGTCACATGAATTTTGGTATATTTATGAGACCCTTTAGCTACTTTAGTGGATGGTAGATGATGAGTTTAAAGGGAGTTTCGAGTATCCTTTCACCTTATATATAGTGAACCATTACTCCACCAATTGGTACACAATAACACAAAATATATATGGGATAGAAAGGGATCCAAATTTTTTCATAAATCACCATTCTGGCAATTTTCTGAGAGCATTTTCTGGAGCTTAAAGAAGAAAGATCTAGGAGTTTGGAGGTTGTTCTTAAGGCACATCAACTTCAACAAACGAATAAAATATCAATGGAGAAAGGTAATTTTACATAAAGTTTGTAGTTAAAATTAAGCGGTGATTGCATAAAATATTGAAGATCTAATAAGAATTAATTATTGTTATATGTATAATTCTTATTCATGATTAAATATAATTTACACTAAGTGCACACATTAACAGCCCCAAAATAATAGGGACAAAGATTCGACATATATTTAATAAGGCAAAAATACTCATGTAGAGCTCTCTTGCTTAGTATTTTGAAGCTCAAAGCATATGCCCTACTAGAACTTGTTATAATTTTCCTTCTTTTTATTGGCTTGATTTCATAACTCTTAGTCCACATTACAAGCAAGTAAATATCTATATTTTATTTGGGTCCTCGTAACATGTGACCTAAGGGTACACATTAAGATTCCAAAAATAGTAGGAATAGAGTTCTGACATACATTTATTATGAACAGATACTCATGTGAAACTCTAATACTTACTATTTTAAAACTCAAAACATATACCTTAAGCCACATGTTATCATTTTCCATTATATTTTAACTACATAGCTTTGTTAAAGAAACAAAATACATACTAGAGAGTCCACTTCATTTTATGACAGTCCCGAAAAAACTATAACATTATTTCTCATGGGACGAAAAATGCATTTAAAGATACCCAGTCCCAATGAAAATATAAAAGTATCTTCACTACCGCATATTATGCGATTAACGATACGCACAACATAATTTAATTTAATACTGCAAATCACCCCCTAAATATAGTTTAAAAAAATCTTTCTCTCTCTAAATATTAATTTTTGTGATTTCGCTTTATAACTATTTAAATACTATTTGATGTACATGCATATGTGAGTGAAAAAGGATAAACATGCACATGTGCGTCATTATTTGGTCAGCTATACCTATCTGTCATCTGCACATGATATGTGCGAATGATATTTGCAGTTATTGTATTATAGTATTTGTGGTGTTTTGCTTTTCTCTTATTGCTTTTGTGTTATGGGTATCCACTTATACGAAGTTAGGAACCAAACTGATATTCTCCCAACAATATTTAAATTTCATCCAGTATTGATTGGTTAATCATCATTTAATTTCTATTATTAAATCGTAATTAATATTTTCTTTGAGTAGCGTTTTCTTTTATATTTTTAAATATCTGAAAGGGTACACATTTATACATTAACAACACTAGTCCTTAACTAGATGTTAATACTTTCCTTAGTTACATAATAAAATGCATGAGACGAAATGACATTAGTTCAATTGGTTTTGCCTGAATTACTCACAAAGCCGTAAAGTTATTGCCTTAACATCGTTAGGGCATTTTTCTATTGTTTTTATGCATGTCATTTGTTGTAATGAAACACCTGCCTTTAAGGAAGGAGTTTCTTTAGTTGTTGGTTAATTATACTTTTAAAAATTAACTACATTAAGGGTCGGAATTGAAATTGGACTTCCAATTCCAATTCCATGGCTTGGAATTGGGTTGCCAAGCGGATCCTAATTGAATTTTAAAACTTCTATTTTGATTGAACACATATAAAAAAGTCTCTGAAATAAAGTAATCTTGCAAGAAGACATTAAACAACTCATGGAATTGCATGAAAATAGTGTTATATAGAAGTATGCTAGTATTTTTCTTTATGTTGTTCCACTCTTAAATCATAAAAGCATTTTGAATTGACTAGACTTCAATAGTATAGATTGTTGTTTATGTTTTTATTTGTTAGAGATCAAATAATATTATATGTAAGCTACTATTTTCATCGAGTACCAAATATAGTGATTCTTTTTTATAATAGGTAAATGAGTCCAATTTTTAACAAACTCGCTAAGGGCAGGAAAACTCGTATATAGGAAGTATACCAATACAAGCTAGACCTGGTAGGCTAGACCCACACCACACCACCTACCCCAAAGAGTCTAAACAACCCTATGAATCTCGTCTATGAAATCCATGAAGAAAGAAGTAGAATATACATAATGCTTCTTAAGCCACAATAACAACGATCTCAAGAATGAATAACGAAGACTAGAAGGAGTAGATTCATTCCCTTTAAAGCATATTATATTTCTTTCCCGCCAAACCGACCAGAAAATTTAATGAGTGGCCATCCTCCACATATTCCTCTCGCCTTGCCATTACTTTCGAATCAACCAATATTTTAAAAAGCGCGCGACTGCGCTATTTGGGCGAAAAATACGACATAGCTCATTCAGATTTACGAAAGTCACAAATAGCTTACGCGATTGATGACGTGTCACGTGATTTCGGAGAGATTGTGCGCTATTTACACTATCGATGCTATTTAACACTATTTGGGCACAATTCGGGTTTCAGGTTGATTAATACATTTTTGAGTTTTTTTTCTCCTAACTTTTCTGACTTTACGAGGTTGTATTTTGGAAATTAAATGAGGAAACAAAAGAATCATACTTATTTTACCCCAAAATGAAGTCTATTATGCTTTTTCCAAACTGAACTCTCTTTGTAAACATGAAACCCTAGCTTATTCGTAACGAAACTGCAAGCCCCTTTTGTAGGGCAATAACGAACTCGCTAGAGGAACTCGGCAGCTAAATCGACCTTACTGGAGCTACTCTGACTTCAAAATTAAAGTCGCCCAGGGGTTTAATTGTGGCATTGAAGCATCAAGGGTTCGACTTTGATATCTGGGCAACGAATGATTTAGGTTAAACCAGAGGTCTTTCTTAAAATATTTAGGCATCAAGGTTATTTTTTTTTTAAATCATTTTATAAATTTTAGTTTAATTTTTTAACACATTTCAGTCTAAAATATTATTATTTTTTACATTATGGCCTTATGACTTTATTTGAAATGATTTAGTAATTTATTTGGAGTAACCGTTTAAATTAATATATTTATTTACATTTATTACATGTTTTCTAATTAAAAAATTAAAATGCATGAATTGCTTATGGGATGTGAGACGCGATTTACACAAAGTGACTTCAAAATGAAAATGCGACACCTAGCGCGATCGCGATTTAAAACATTGGAATCAACCAAGATGCTAATAACTTGCTCACCTTCTTGGGTAACACCCACTTAACCTCTACAAGAGGGAAGAAAACCCCCCGTAATCCCCGTGTGATCCAACAATGTAATAATGAATGATTAGTAGCCTTATCCACCTCCTTGTACAACTAACATAGATGGTACATTCATCTCCCCCTTTTTCCATGTCCTTTGGCGTCAATATCTCCTGTCTTGTGGCGGTCCAAATGAATATAGGGACTTTAGGAGGCGCCTTCGATCGCCACACAATTCTCCACGAAAATCTAGAGTTCCCTATCCCTTTTAGAACTGAATAATATCTCCTAATTGAAAATACCCCCTTTTTCTCCAGGCTCCATCTCAAACCATCCTGAGCAACTGAAGGCAATGATGTTTTACCCAACCAGTCAAAGAAACCCTCCTCCTCCTCCTCCTCTAACTCCCAATCACTGAGCCTTTTTCTAAACTTAGGGTTCCACACAAACCTATCTCCTACCATCGTCATATTATCAGCTTCCACCCCCTCCTTATCATTCCCAATGTGGAACATCCTCGAAAATAAATCCTCTATTTTGCCTTCCTTTTCTCATCTATCTCTCTAAAATCTAATTTTTTTCCCAAACCCAAGATGGAAAGATGTCAATCGAAATATCTCCTCTCAACCCTTAGAAATGTTCTTTCACAACCCACACCATGTGGATATCTCCCCACCCATGACGATAAACCCCTCCTCTAGCCATTACAACCCTTCTCCACAACATGTACCCATCACTATTGAATCTCCACAACCATTTTTGTAACAACGTTTTATTGAAAGTATCCAAATAATTCACCCCAACCCCACCCTCCTTGAGCGACTTATATACCTCTTCCCAACCTACTATGGAATATTTTAAAACTTCCTTATTACATCTTCATAAGAAGTCCCTCATCATCTTCTCCAATGACTTACGAACTGATCGTGAAAGAGGAAAAATCGACATGAAGTACGTCGGTAGATTTTGTAACGTACTCTTGATCAAAGTTAATCTCCCCCTTCGAAAGATATCAATTCTTCTAACCCTCAAACCTTCTCTTTACCCTATCCAGAATTGGCTCCTAAATGACCTTAGACTTAAATTTAGCTACTAAAGGAAAGACTAGATATGTAGAGGGAGCTTAAAAGTAATCTTGAGATTAGAGATAACCCCCCCATTAACAATAGTGTTTGGGATTAAGGCAGCGAGGCAGCTCAATGTGGCAGCCCAGAGGGATCTTTCAACGAAGAAACTAACCGAGAGAGCTCATCCTTTAGTCCTGTTGTTTAATTTAGTCTTGTTTTATCTTTTTCTTACAGGGACTGTGAGCTATAACGATTGAATGATGTAACAATTATAAATGCATTAAGTGTGAGGCCGAATAGTACTCGCGAGAGACCGGGCTTGGTAGGGCCTGACAGAGTTTCATGCTCTATCGAACAACCTCGTCGTGGGAACTTCAGAGGGACTTGGTTTGGAGTATTGAGAAGTGAGGCATTATTGGGGCTTGTCCTGACCATCTTAGATACACCTGGTAAAACACCAAAAGACCCAGATCGTGGAACCTCGTGTAGAGCAACTTTGAGTTCCATCGGGCGTTGAATCGTGAACCAAACAACTCTCTACTTAATGTCACATCTACTTTATGTGATGTCACTAGCCATATAGGCAACGTCAAATCTGCACTTGAGTAAACCACCGTGGTATTTGGGCTTTCAGATAGTTGGTGAGCCACTTCTATGACGACAGCCCCCTGACACACAGTGGTTAGGTAAAAGGCATGTCTTGGCATTTAATGTTTATGACGTGGAGCTAGCTAGTACATCAGGGATTTAATGTTTGTGACATAAAGTATGATAGATGTCTTTCACAGTAATTAATGACTGATTTACCTCGGGAGTGGTGTGGGGGATATTTAAGAGACCCAACCACCTCCGAGGAAGTGATGTTATTTTTTGAGATTTCAAGAGTTATTACTAGAGAGCATATACATTAGAGAGAGATTTATTACAAACCAAAGAGTTTAATCATCCACCATTATTATTTATTACAAAGCTTTAAATACTTGACATAGATCTTTGGGGGTGGTTGTGGTGTTTGGATGCTTGCCAAGGTGTATCTAGGATGCTTACTTCTCTCTCCCTCTAAAGGAGTTACTTATGAGTTTCATTATTGTTCTTTGAGTTATACATGAGAGTTATTGTGAGTTTAAACTGAGTTCATCTTCACTAAGTTGTGTTTGCGTGCCTTGTAGTTGATAAATAGTGTTGCTGGTTAACTTATCATTACTGTACTCAAAAGGGGTTACGCCTCCATCTAATCTAAACTACCCTCTTACATTTGTCAACTCTTCTGGGGTGGCATTCTTCTAAGTAAGGAGTATGGCGCAGGATAACGTTAATCGAAGACTTAATTTTGATGACATTTAACACAATGAAGAACAGGTGGCGAGAGAGCTGGAGGCTTCAAGGGACGGAGCCCCTCGATTGGAGATACCTCCAGTTCAAACGACAATAGGTGTTCCAGGGGTGACACAAGCTTCCACGAGCACTAGGTTGGGACCAACCCAAGTAGAACTCCTCATGAATAAATTTTATGAGTTATTGAAAACTCCCGTAGCTTCAACAGTGTTGGGGGGATTTAAAGCCAACTCCTTTGTGACACCAGGGGCAGCTCCAACGGCCTCACCAAGTGCAGTTCTAACAGGAACGGTCCCAACAAGTATACCCTCTGCGGTAAATCCAACAGTGGGAACTCCAGGAGTAACAACCATTCCAACCGTGATGATTTCTCCAAGAAAAATGGGCGCCCAACCCATGGTTCCTTTGGTTGTTCCTTCAATGGTGTTAGCCATGGAAGAGATGATGAAAGAGATATAACAAGAGATGCTGAAATACATGCAAGCTTCCTCGCAATCTGCTAGAGAGGTAACTTCGGTCTATGACGATTTTTGGATGCCTTATCCTCAGGAGTATAATGATGAGCCTTATCCAAAGGATTATATCCCTCCTATTATCTTTGAAAAATATACAGGAAAGGGTGGGAACCCGAAAGAGCACATTAAACGCTTCGTTGAACATTTGGGGGCGCACTACAATAATAAGAAACTTAGGTTGAGGGAATTTTCAAAGCCTTAACCGATAAAGCATATACCTGGTATTCTCACCTAGCTCCTAAGTGTGTTTCCACGTGGGAGGATATGCACGTTTTGTTCGTCCTGAAGTTCTTTCTGGAGAAAGATGAGTTCACCTTGACCCAACGGGGGAGAAATAAGCAATGACCAGGGGAAGATGTAGTGGCATACGTTCGATGGTTAAGGGAAAGGTCCCTCGATGTGAGGGAGGAGGCCAAAGAATCCAAATGTAGAAGGGTGTCTTCCCCCAAAATAATTTTTTTTAGGTATTGAGAGGGAACCTCACCTAGGTGGTGGCAGAAGCCCATGTTCAGAGGGACCCCCTCCAAGGTCCCTGTAGAAACTCAAGTTGAGAGGGAATCCCACCTAGGTAGTAGAAGAAACCTATGTTGATAGGGCCCCCCACAAGGGTCCCTGCAGAAACTTAAGTTGAGAGGGAACCCACCTAGGTAGCAGCAGAAGCATATGTTGAGAGGGACCCCCGTAAGGGTCCCTCCAGAAATTCAAGTTGAGAGGGAACCCACCTAGGTAGCTGCAGAAGCCTATATTGAGAGGGCCCCCGTAAGGGTCATTGCAGAAACTCAAGTTGAGAGGGAACCCCACCTAGATAGCAGCAGAAGCCTATATTGAGAGGGGCCCCTATAAGGGTCCCTGTAGAAACTCAAGTTGAGAGGGAACCCCACCTAGGTGGCAGTAGAAGCCAATGTTGAGAGGGACCCCTACAAGGGTCCCTGCAGAAACTTAAAGTTGAGAAGGAACCTATTTAGAGGGACTTCCCCCAAGGTCTCCGCAGAAAATCATGTTGAGAAGGAACTCCACCAAGGTGGCAGCAGAAGCCTATATTGAGAGAGATCCCCGCAAGGGTCCCTGCAGAAACTCAAGTTGAGAAGGAACTGTTGTTGAGAGGAAATTCCCCCAAGGTCTCCACAGAAACTCACGTTGAGAAGGAACCCCACCAAGATGGCAACAGAAGCCTATGTTGAGAGGGCGCCACGGAAGGGTCCCTGCAGAAACTCACATTGAGAAGGAACTTCACTTAGATGGCGGCAGAAGCCCAGATTGAGAAGGACTCCCTCCAAAGGTCCCTGCATAAATGACATTTGAGAAGGAACCCCCCAAGGCTTCCTCAATAGCAAAAATGATGTTTGAGAAGGAACCCCCCCACTAGGGTTCATCAACAAAAGAAACTTACATGGGAGGAGGGGCCCATAAGGTCCTCCCCCCTCAGCTCCCAGGAAACCAAGTTAGGATGATGGGGTGTCTACCATAAGAAACCCCTCATCATGAAAAAAGAACATAAGTACTAACACTTATTTTCTTGTACAGGTTTCCTAGTTGAGAAATCAGGGCTCAAGTAGGCCAGTTGGGATCTCTTGGGAGTTTTAGCTTGGCGGCTGAGGGACAATATATATATTGAGTAAGCTCAACCACTTAGCACTATAGGATTGAGACAGTACTAGTAGGAAGACCCAGAAGGCACTCAAGACTGCACACACCTCACACTTGGTCACAAGTGAAGTAAGTATCCAAAGAGCTGGCTGCTCACAAGGAATAAACTCTTTACGAAAAATGACTTTTTAAGATAGAGGGGTCCTTAAGGCCTCCACTCTCAAAATATGTAAAGATTGAACCACAAGTTACTGTTTTAAAGGATATTTACCAAATCAGATATTTTGTCTTCATTGGGAGACATATTTCCTTTTTTACTTTGGTTGGCGCCAGGTGGTGCCTGCAGGAGGGGACATGCAGAGCTGCCTGCAGGTTGGCACAAATGGTACACTTCAGACATTGTCCCCCACCTACCCTCTCAATTTTGGTGCCCAAAAGTGCCAACTCAACCCTAATGCCCAAGTATAAACAGACCTCTGGGCAAGGTCAAAAAGAGACATAATTGAAATTGCACTGTTACTCTGCCAAAATCACACCAAACCTACATAGTATTCTCTCCCTACTCAATCTCTTAGTGCTAAGTGCCTTGTTCTTTCACTCCTCAGCTGAAAACCATCATTCTCAAGTGTTTCCCTTAAGAAAATTACCATTTTTGCTGTGAAAGTTCATCTTCTTGCAGGGAGTGAGTGGAAGCTTGAGTTCCATTATTACCAGACGAAGAAGGTTTCTCAAGAAGTTTCACCAGAAGACCTTGCAGGTAGTATCCATTAGAGTGGGTCATGCCTCACCCTTTCCAGATATTCATAAACCCCTATCCCACTACTCTCATACATTTGGAGACTCTGCTGGGGAGGTATTGTTGCTTTAATGGACAAAAAAGGTTTCAATATCTCTAAGCAGTTAGTTTTTTAGGACACTCTATCTGGTAATGGAGCTCACAGTGACCAGACTACCCAGGAAGAAGTGGTGGTGATTGGAGCCAAGGGACCTGCGCCTCAGGGAGGGCAGACCAGTTCGCCGGCAGTGGCTCCGATGGCAGGTATGAATCTTATGGCAATGTTTTTTGAATTCTTGAAGCAAAATAATGTATATCTATCAAGTTTGGGTCAAGTTTGTGTGACACCAGCTGCTGCCCCTTCTGGAGAGGTAGCCACCCCTGTTACGATTCCGGCAGAGACGATTCCGTCCCGAAAAGTGGTGTCAGAGCAGGCTATGGCACAATTAGGCTCACCAGTTACTAAAAGCATGAGTTTGGAGGAGTCACCCTCTAAGGGTGTTACCATGGAAGAAGTGAGGAAGATACTCTCCTCCTCCTAGGGGAGGGCCCTCACCTATATGAGGAGTTACAAGACCCCTATCCGCAGGAAGTAAATGAGAAGCCATACCCTGAGGGGTATATCCCACCAAAATTTATCAAGTTCAGCGGCAAGGGGGAGAACCCTAGAGAGCACGTGAAGAGGTTTTTAGAGTACTTGGGAGTGCATGCTGGTGATAAGAACCTGAGGCTGAGGGAATTCTCTAAGACCCTCACTGGGAAGGCTTATACATGGTATTCCCATTTAGCGCCTAACAACATCCCTACTTGGGAAGAGATGCACAGGCAATTCCTTCAGAAGTTATTTGTAGCGGAGGATCAATTCATATTAAGGCACCTATCACAAGAGGTCCAGAAACCAGGGGAAGAGTTGATGCACTACATCAAACGATTTTGCGAGAGATCCTTAGATGCCCACGAGGATGTGGCGGAGGCTAGGTTACTACAGATATGTGTGGAAGGACTCTTAGAAGAGTACAAGTTGCACTTGATCAATGAAACTAGAGATGAAACTTTTAGAGAGTTCACCTGAGCTGCTGGAAACATAACTATGATAATTAAACCAAGGGCCCCGATTTGGAGGATGCAGGTTCCACTGACTTTCAGGAGGTTTTAAGTTTCGAGGAGGCAAGCGATTAACTATGTGGATGGGAATCCCAAAGGAAAGAAGGGAGGATTTAGGGTCAAGAATAGAAGTCCCGACAACAAGAGAAAGTTTGGGGAAGATGCCCCACCACCACTACCCTGCAGCGTAGACGAGGTTATGTATTGTTACCATACCTTAGTACGAGAAGGGGTGGCCGATCCTCCTCACTTGAAAGGAGAAATCCCAACTAAAATTGACAAGGACAATCCAAAGTACTGTGAGTTTCACCAACGGGTGCAGCACTCTACCAAAGATTGTTACTACTTGCGAAGGATCATTGGCGAGCAGGTGGCCAGTGGTACCTTACAGATACCCCATGTGGATGTTAATGAGAACCCACTTCCAGTACATCACTTCGGTACCGCCAACATGGTAGTTGCTTATGATGAAAAATCTACCAAAGATCTGATGGAGTGGGAGAGCGGTGATCAGTTATGTGAGGAGTTGGAGAAGATATCACTGAGCAGATTTGAGCTGGAAAGGAAGCGAGAGGAGTGGTTCTTCACTCCGAAATAAGAAGATGGAAGTGGTGAAGTTGAGGAAGTGACCCTCTCAGAGGGTGAGGTAGATGTCATTGTTGCTCTAGATGAGGGAGGGACCTCCGAGGCAGAGTATGTTTGTAATGCCCAGACGTATGAGGTAGATCTTGATTCTAAATGCAAGGCCATAGCAAGGAGACCCAAGTTCAAGTGGTTCTTCGACCAGATAGGGGTGAAGTATGACACAAGGGTGGCCATCACTAGAAAAGTCTTGGAGGCAGTGTAGCAGCGTGGAGATACTTTGCTAAATTGGCAAGGGACAATTGGAAGGCTGATTAAAAAGTATACTTCTGAAGTGGTGTTTTCATAAGCAGATAGGCTGGTTCCTTACTTCCACAACCACCCGCTATATGTTACAGCTATGGTCAATGGAGTCTCATTTCCTAGGGCATTAATAAACGGGGAAGCATCTATTAACATCATGCCCATCAGTACATTATATAAAATAGGAATTGACCAGGGGACGGTGGTGCCGGAACCACTAGTAATTTCCAGATTTGACAATGTCAGAATGAAATCTATTTGATATGTGAATGTGGGAGTCAAGTTGGGAAATTTCACCTCCCACATTAAGTTCCACGTTATCAATGTTAACACTATCTACCAATTAATCATTGGGAGGGTATGGATGCACACCCATGGCATAGTTCCCTCCACCTACGATCAATGTGCAAAGGAAAACATTGGAGGTACATAGATAGTGATCAAGGCCACGCAGAGACCCTTCGTCGTTGAGGACGACCACCTGGTGGATGCTTACTTCTACACTGAGTTAGATGAGGAAAGAAAGATCTATGTAAGAAATCTAGTAGAGACGCAAGTAGCCGAAGGAAGTGTCCCGCAGAAGAAGTCCATTCATGATCGTCTAGGGGGAGGGAGATACCCCACATAGCAAAGGGCAAGAGGAAAGTAGAGGAGGTGGCTAAGCCCCCTCGAACTTGCAAGAAGGTGGTCTTGCCGGATGGAAAGGTCATCTATCGCTTAAAACGTTCTGCATGGGTAGTGTTCTGGGATGAGAGCATCGACCCGGCACCAGAGTGTTTTATTGTGGATGAATCCCATAACGTTGAGCATGTTGAGGAATCAAAAGAAGCTCAAGAATGCATGCAAGATGGACCCAGAGAGCAGATGTAAGAATTAGAGGAGATCAATTTGGGGCTAGAAGGGGGTGAGAGCAGGCCCATTCTAATCTCCAAGAGTCTAGAACCAAAACAGAAGGAAGAGCTCGTTGGGTTACTTAGAGAGTTCACTGATGTGTTTGCCTGTAAGTACACGGAGATGCCAAGAATAGATCCATAAGTGAGCTCCCATAGATTGAATATCCTGCCCAATGCCCTCCCGATAAGGCAAGCCACACGCACATATAAAGCAGACCTTGATTTGAAGATAAAAGCTGAGGTGGAGAAGTTGTTAGCAGCAGGGTTCATCAAGCCTATCCAACACCTCATATGGCTTTCCAGCATAGTGCCAGTGGAGAAAAAAGACAAGAGCCAAATCAAAATCTGTGTAGATTTTTGTGACTTAAACATGGCATGTCCTAAAGATGAATTTCCCTTATCAAGCATAGATAGCTTAGTTGATGCCACCGCGGGACATGAGATGTATAGTTTCATGGACGAGTATGTTGGTTACAACCAGATTAAAATGGATCCTACCGACGCGAAGAAGACTGCTTTCCACACACCATTAGGGAACTTTTACTACACAATCATGCCCTTTGGACTGAAGAATGCCGGGACCATATACCAGCGGACCATGATGGCGATTTTTATGACCTATTTCATGATATACTAGAATTATATGTGGATGACCTAGTGGTGAAGTCTAATAAAGAAAGAAAACATATACAGGGTCTCATGAGAGTATTTTAGAGGTGCCGCAAGTATAAGATGAGGATGAACCCCTCAAAGTGTGCCTTTGGGGTTACCGCAGGGAAGTTCTTAGGCTTTGTTGTGAATAGATAAGGGGTGCAAGTAGATGCAAAGAAGATGAAATCCATTGTGATGATGCCACCGCCCAAGAGTCATAGGCAACTTAAGAGCTTCCTGGTAAAGGTATCCTACCTACGGAGGTTTATACCCGCACTAGCAGAGGTAACTCATCCGTTCGCACCCCTATTGAAAGACAAGGCCAAGTGGAATTGGGGAGAATAACATAAGAAATTGTTTGAGAATATTAAAGAAATCCTAGCTTCTTCGTCCACGATGATATCCCCAGAAGCTGGAGCACCACTACTTCTCTACCTCACTTCAACAGAGAGATCGGTAAGGGCCCTCTTTCAAAAGAGAAGGAAGGAGTATAAAAGTCGGTCTACTACCTTTCAAGAGTAATCTCTAGAACAAAATCTAGGTACACCAGCGTGGAGAGGTATTGTCTGGCATTGGTTTTTATAGCCCAAAAGTTGAGACACTATCTTTTAGCCTTCACAATTCACATAATCACCAAGTACGACCCCATTAAGTACCTCCTCACGTGTACTGTACTCGTGGGATAGGACTAAGGTGATTTTGGATCTTTTCAGAATATGATCTAAAATGTATAGTGCCCAAGGCCATTAAAAGCCAAGTAGTGGCAGATCTGCTTGCTCACTTCCCAAGTGAAATTTTTAAACCACCTAATGAAGAGTTACTCGGGGAGAGCTTTCAAGCGTGCATGGTGGAGGAGGTGAAGAAATGGTCTATAGAATTTGATGGTTCGAGTACTCAAGGAACAGGTGGAGCTGACATCATACTGTTAGATGGAAAAAAGAAGATCGCTCTCTCCTTCAAGTTGGATTTTAAATGCTCAAATAATGAAGCTGAGTATGAGGCCCTCATTCTAGGGATGTTAGAAGCACTCAAAAGAGGGGTCAGGGTGTTGTGTATACGAGGGGGCTCCAACTTAGTAGTGAGGTAAGTCAATGGAGATTTCGCCCTTAAGCATGCCAATTTGTCACCCTACAGATAGATCATCCAAAGGCTGCTGGGATAACTCTTAGAAGTAACTGTGGAGAGGCAGTCGCGAACGTTGAATAGGCACCCTGACGTGCTCGCCATTATAGCACAAAAGCTAGACATGGAGGAGTTGAAATCAACCATCGCGGTACGGCAAAGAACAATACCCACTACAGTAAAATATTTATTCTCAAGTAACGAGACGAAAGATTGGAGGCATCTAGTGGTGAAGTAACTTGAAACTAGAGAAGGGGAGATGAAGATATTAGAGTTAGCCAATGACCATGTGCTGAAGGGAACTCTCTACTTCAAGATTCCAGGAGGGTTTATAGCAAGGTGCGTCGGTGAGCAAGAAGCCAAGGAAAAGATGATAGAAATGCACCAAAAGCATTGCGTAGATACTAACATTCCTCTCTATAGACGACTGCAGCGATGCGGGTACTATTGGCCTGCCATGAGTGCAGAAGCGGCCCATTTTCAACAAAGATACTTAAAGTGCCAAGCCGCCGGTGGAGGCTAACTTTGTGGAAGCCTTCGAAGATTGGAGACAACTATATATAGCATACCTGAAAGATGGGGAGCTACCCACAGAGAGAGCGGATGAAATCTATCTTAGAAAAAGAATATCCCGTTTCTACTTGGTCGAAGGAGAGTTATACAGGAAGGGGTACAATGAGAAGGGAATGAGGTGCATAGCCAAAGAGGACGTGGAGAGGGTGCTGAAAGAATCTCATGGGCCCTCCCACTTGAGGGGCGCCAAACTGTATGACTAGTTGATGACGCTGGGATACTACTGGCCGACCTTGGAGGCTGACTCCATTGGGTATGTGAAGAAGTGCAAAGCCTGCCAAGTGCATGGAAACATGGTGCAAGCTCCTTTCGTCAGCTTGAAAAGCCTAGAAGCTCCCTATCCCTTCCATACTTAGGCATTCGACCTAGTTGGAAAGATTACCCCGCCTTCTCACGGTAAGGATTTTATCGTTGTGGCTACAACCTATACACAAAATGGGCAGAAGCCATCCCTCTAAGGAGAGTGACCGCCCAAGTGGTAACCCAATTTATAAAGGAGTATATCATATGTAGGTTTGGTATACCCAAGGTAATCTTAACAGATAATGGGAAGCAATTCGTATGCAAGGAGATGTCCCTCCTCACAAACAAATAAAATTATGCACAATAGCTCAACCATCTCCTACCCTAAGGGCAATGGCCAGGCATAAGCTACTAATAAGACCCTGATAAACATTTTGAAGAAAATGATAGAGGACATGCCAAGGGAATGGGATGAGAAGTTACCCATGGTATTATGGGCTTATCATACATCAAAAAGAAAGCCGACAGGGTTTACCCCATTCTCCCTAGTATACAAGATCGAGGCTGTCCTACCAGTGGAGTTGGCAGTACCCTCAGTCAAAGTTGCTCTCAGCAACGGGATCATCCCTGACCCAAGGCATGTGCAACTGGAGGCACTGGACCATCATAGAGACAAAGCGAAGGAGAATTTCAAAGTCTACACCCAATAACTGTCCAGGGCTTACGAGAACTTGTCAAGCCTAGGGAGTTCCAAGTGGGAGATTTAGTTCTGCGAGCATCCACCCACCATCTCCGCAACATGTCGACGTTAAAGTTCAAACCCAATTGGGAAGGCCCCTTTGTCGTTAGAGGAGTGGGAAAGTCGGGTTATTGCTAGATATTAGAGCTAAAAAGTGATTGCCTTCTGTAGACACCCCATTATGTTACCCCTTAACTCTCCTTAGGTCCCTAGTACCTCCCTTCATCACTATAAACCCATGTCACGTCCCGAGTACTGACTTGGAAGCCACCGGGCACCCCTCAGCTCAGTTTGACCCAAAAGTAAAACTCCTCATCTCGATCGAGACTTAATGAATCTTTGAAGGGAATTTAATACCCTTTCCAACGGTCCCCTCCCCGTGCGCGATTCCAACTTACCATGCGGACGAACGCGCCATTTGCGTCCGAAACCTGACCTAGAGGCCACCGGGCGCTCCCGGGCTCTATTTGACCTATGTCAACTCTTTATCTCAACCGAGGCTGAATGAATCTTAGAAGGTAACTAAATACCCTTTCCAACGGTCCATCCCATGCGCAATTCCGACTTTCCATGCGGACGAACGATCCGTTTGACTCCGGGAAGCCACCAAGTGTTTCTCGGGCTCGATTGACCAAAGTCAACTATCCAAACAGGGTCAAACTCTTTGGAATGTTGAAGTACATCTCCTAACCTTTCCAACGGTATGCCCCGTGTGCGATTTGGACTTACCATGCGGACGAACGCGTCATTTGCGTCCGCGCAATTCCCCGTCCAATGGACCGACAAACGCTTCCGAGCCACATTTGACCCAAAGTTAACTCCCAAACTCTGGAGCGGTCTGAAGGACTTTCGAAGGTCTCTGAAATACCTTTCCAACGGTATGCCCCGTGCGCGATTCTGACCAACGGTTTGCCCTCGGCGACCAATTTTCCGAAAAAGCTTGAGGAGCACTGCCAAATGGCAGTGCCATGATAGGGCCGATCGGCAGTCCCCTGGGGTTATAAAAGGAGGCCTTGGCCTCATTTTCAAGGGGAGCCCAGATCTGAGAGAAATCTCTCTGAACGAATTTTAGAAACCTCTCTCGAAGGCAGCGTGGTTTCAACTTCCAAATCCCTCTTTTACCTTCACTTTTCATCATCCTTTTCATCAAACTTGGTGAATTAACCACTCTCCATCATCATCCAAGCTCAAGGGCTGCTCTCCAACATTCAAGATCAAGCTCGAAATCTTCAAGAAGGTCCAACTTTCTCAAACTCTCTCTCTTAAATTCTCTTGAATTCCCAATAACTTGTTTTCTTACTTAGCACTTTTATAATCTCATCTCAAACATCCTAATATACTTTTTATTTAGAATTATTGCACATCTCTTATTTTCATATAAATAAAAATCCCAAAACAAGAAAAAGAGGGTTTGCTCATAAATTCCAAGTAGGGATTCTCACACTTTTTCCACATTTTTCTCACAACTAAAACACCTTTTCTACACACACACACACACACACTTACAAATAAGAGATCCCACATTTGGATTTATGGGATAAACCCCACCCCTTTTCTTTGTATGCGAACTACGTGGACTTTGATGCCTTTATAGGCTACGTAGATGTCTCGGGATAAAACCCGAGACTCGAGTCCTTTCTCTCATTTCCTATTTTCTCTAAATCCATTTTTCTTATATTATATATATCCTTAGTCTTAGTGACACATTACTCCATGTGCGTTATCGTTCCTTTATAGCAATCAACGTAGGGGTAACCGCGTAAATCTTATTTTTCTAATATTGCTTTTATAATCTTCCTATGGATGACTCGCTTTATCTTTTCCATGATACAAGCTGAGGATTCCTACCTCCATTATATATATATACACATGCACACATCTCATGGGGGGAAACATAAAGGAAAATAGCAAATATCCATGAGAGACCGAAAGGGCGGAATGGGTGCCTACCACCTTCCCATTTCGTAACTAAGCCTCCGAACTCTTTTCGAATCATTTTGGTTTCGCACGCACCAGTATGTCTTTGGATACCATCCTTCAGGGTGGCTTCCCCTTTTTCTTTTGTCTGTTTTGAGTAAAATAGACTGGCGACTCTGAATCTCTCTACATTTTTCACACCTCACAAAATTGACGCCGGCCAAAGCGCTCTCACTACACCAAAATGGGCAAATTGTCACCTTTCAGCTGGCCAGCCTTGTCAAGGTCATTGACCGTGACAAAAAAACACGCGTTTTATGTCACGGTCATTGACCTTGACACGACCGTGACAACGAATTGTCACGGTCATTGACCGTGACAAGCCCGTGACAAATTTAATTGTCACGGTCTTGTCACGGTCATTGACCGTGACAATTCGTGTCACGGTCAATGACCTTGACACGACCGTGACAACTTTTCCAGCAAAAACACTTTCCCCCTTCTTTTTTCCCTCCCACCGTTCCCTCCCTATCTCTCTCTCTCTCTCTCTCTCTCTCTCTCTCTCTCGACTCGACGCTGCTCTCTCTCTCTCTCTTCCATTTATATATATATTTGTTTGTATATTTATGTGTGTATGTGTATATATATATATGTGTGTGTGTGTATGTGTGTGCGTGTGTGGGGGGTGGGGCGGGATGGGGCAGGGTGGGGGAGGGGGTGGTGGAGGGGGGCAGGGGGTGGGGCGGGGTGGGGCAGGGTGGGGGAGGGGGCGGTGGAGGGGGCAGGGGGTGGGGTGGGGTGGGGTGCGGTGTGTGTGTGTGTGTGGTGGTGTGTTTTGGGGGAGGGGGGGAGGGGGTGGTGGAGGGGGGCAGGGGGTGGGGTAGAGTGGTGTGTGTGTGTGTGTGTGTGTGTGGTGTGTGGTGGGGGAGGGGGTGGTGGAGGGAGGCAGGGGGAGGGGGTGGGGTGTGTGTGTGTGTGTGTGTGTGGTGGTGTGTGTGGTGGTGTGTGGTGGGGGTGGGGCGGGATGGGGCAGGGTGGGGGAGGGGGTAGTGGAGGGGGGGAGGGGGTGGGGTGGGGTGGGGTGGGCACACCTACGCACACACGCACACCTACGCCACACACGCACGCACACCTACGCACCTACGGACACACACACACCCCACCCCCTGCCCCCCTCCACCACCCCCTCCCCCATCATTGTGTGAATAGGTATGAGATCATAATTTGGAGGAATTCACGTCCAAGAAATAATTTGGATTCCCTTTAGGGTCTTATGTCTTGAATTAATCTGAGGGGGTGGGGGTGGGGGTGGGTGGGGTTTTGAATATTATTTACATTCAAAATAAATAATTGATAATAGTTGGATAATAATTGTTTTTATACCTATAGAACAGCTTAGATAGTGTGTGTGTGTGTGTGTGTATGTGGTCAATACATGAATTTATTTTTGTATTTGAATTATCCCATGAATTTATTTGTGTATTTGAATTAACCCATTATATGAAACATACTTGAAATTAAATATAGTGCGCATAGATACTAGCATTCTAGTTCTTATGCATACGCATTCAATAACCCTTAGACCCGTTCGAGAGTCATTACCCCTGTAATGAGATCTCTCGAATTGTCCCGTTTGGACAGTTTGAAACTGTATAATTTTTGTATAATATTCTTATTGGCTTAAAGTTGTTACTTTTGGAGGAAGTTCTGCAGTCGTATCTTAATGTTCTCTGGGTACATACTAGATTGACAAGTGTGACTGTTATTTTAATTGACCAATTGAAATAACACTCACACCTGCCAATCTACGTCGTGTACTTGGAGAACTAAGGGGATATGCTGTCGAATTTTTTTCAAATCGTAACAATGTGTATGAGCTGTTAAGTATATTACAGAAAAATGCATTCTTGAATGGGATAGGACCACATACCCTTTAATAGGATAATTAAATGATGGGATAATTAAAAAAAACATACTATAAATCTAAGTTTTGTTTACCTTTAATAGGTGTTTAGTTGTGGTAGCTGTGATGGGATATCCGAAATACAAAGAGTGGATGGGTGAGACTAATAGAATGGGGAATGTGTTTCGCAGAGGTGCTAACGAATTTGTGAAATATGCAAAGAGATGTCGTAATGATGAAGAGTTTTCGTGTCCGTGTGCTAGGTGTAAGAATGGTAAGGTGTTTGAGTGGAAAACAGTTGAACTACATTTGTTAAGATCGGGTATGCAAGATAGTTATCGATTTTGGAGTTTTCACGGTGAATTGAAAGTTCCTTTTGTCCCTGACCAACCTTCACAACATCCTTCAACAAGTAGAATAGATGAAGAAGGGGACGACGTAGATCATAATATGTTAGAGGATTTAGTTGATGATGCGTACGGAGTTTATGAAGCTGAGGAGAATGAGGTTACTGATGATGTAGAAGATTCAAGTGCTCGTGAAGATAACACGATAAAACTTGACGATGACTACCAAAGTTTAAAATTTAAGGCGACCCAACCGTTATACTCTGGCTGTGAGAAAGATCAAACAACTTTACATGCCATGGTTGGTTTGCACAGTTTGAAGACGCAGTACGGTTTGTCTGGAAATAGCGTGACGGGAATTCTAAAATGGGTGAAGGGCTTATTACCCAAGGTGAATACACTTCCAAATAGCTATCATGTTATGAAGAACAGTTTGAAAGGTTTGGGAATGAAGTATAAATCGGTTCATGCTTGTGTGTATGACTGCATACTATACCGAAAGGAGTATGAAAATCTTGATCGTTGTCCGGTATGCGATGAACCTAGATATGTCCAATCTACTAGTAAGGAAGGCACAAGCTCAAAAGTGCCTCAAAAAGTATTGAAATATTTTCCTGTTGGGCCTAGATCAAAGCGATTTTTCACAGTACCATGGATTGCAGAGGCAATGACTTGGCATGCTAGGGAAGAAGTAGGGGGTAATATCATGCGTCATCCTATTGATTCTACTGCCTGGCGGAGGATGAATTATGAGTATCCCGATTTTGCTCGAGAACAACGCAACATTCGTTTGGCTATATCAACAGATGGTTTCAATCCATTTGGAAATCTAAGCACCAATCAGAGTGTATGGCCAGTGATCCTAGCCCCACTCAACCTCCCTCCTTCACAGTGTATGAGACCTGAATTTTCGATGATGGCTTTATTGATACCTGGGCCAAAGGCACCAAGTGAAGACATTGATATCTACCTGGCTCCTTTGGTAGAAGAATTAAATGAGTTGTGGGAAGATGGTGTGCAATCATTTGACTCTTTTAGAAAAGAAGAGTTTACGCTGAAAGCTATGTTGATGTGGGCAATTCATGATTTTCCAGCTTATGGGACATTATCCGGATGTGTAGTACATGGTTATTTAGGGTGTCCTATTTGTGGAGAGGAGACTGAATCTCTTCGTCTATCCTCCAGCTTAAAAAATGTATACCATTGCCACAGGAGGTTTTTACCCCCAGCTCATAGTTTCAGATTTGAGAAAGCTTCCAATTTTTTATTGGACGGAGTTGAACATAGGCTACCGCCGAGACAACTTTCGGGTTCAGAAATTGAAAGTAAATCTTCTAAATGTGGCCCAAATATGCCAGGTAAGAATCCCAAATTTAAGAATGTCAAGCATAAGAAGACCCCAACTGGGAATGAAACTGAGATAAGAAAGGCATGGTCTCGGAGGTCAATTTTATTTGACTTGCCTTATTGGAAGAAAAACCCGGTGCGCCATGTATTGGATGTGATGCATGCAGAGAAGAACTTCGCTGAACATATTGTGGGTACTTGCCTTGGGGGGAGTCATTCGAAGGATGGAGAAAATGCACGAAAAGACCTTAAAACGTTAAAACTTAAACCACAACTATGGTTGAAAGAAGATAGTAGGGGAAGGACAATAATTCCCCCTGGTCCGTTTACTTTGACGAGTGAGGAAAGGAAGGTGCTTCTAGACACAATATATAATTTGAAGGGCCCATCTACTTTTTCGTCCAACTTGCAAAGGATTGTGAATTATGCTACTCATGATTTACATAAGTGTAAGTCCCACGATTGGCATGTGATCATGCAATTGGTTCCTCTATTGTTTAAGCACTGTTTCTCCAAGCACAAGGATTTGCGTAGGGCTATTATGCAAATTAGTATTACCTTCTCCCTCTTGTGTGAGAAGGTAGTGAATCGAGAACACATAGTGTCCGCAAAATTGGCTGTGAACGAAGCGATTTGTGTATTGGAGAAGTACTTTCCCCCAGCATTCTTTGACATAAGTGTTCACTTGTTGGTACACCTATGCGACGAGGCACTTCTTTGTGGTCCAGTTAGATATCGGTGGATGTATCCGTTTGAAAGATTGATGAAAGTTTTTAAAGATTACGTCAAGAATACGCGATATATTGCAGGATCAATTGCAGAGGAATACATCACCGTGGAGTCATCAATATATACTCGGGAATATATGACTGACTCTACCAGCGTTGATGACACTGATGAATTCCTCGATGATGGTGGTAATGTGATGGGGAAACGAGTGAAATTAACGAGTTTGCAACATGAACAAGTAGTTCGTTATCTATTTGACACACATGAAGATGTCGAAGAATGGAAAAAGTAAGTTTCGAATATTATAATGTTTAACATTATTTTAGATTATTTTATACATGATTAATTTTGTAATATGCAGTAAATATGAAGCCTGTGAGAACAATAAAAGACGAAAAACAGTGGTACAATCAGACAGCGAATTTACGCTATGGTTGACACAAGAGGTAATTACAATGAAAACAGTCGTTATAAAACGTTACATTACACTCATATTTTACCGCTAATATAATTAATTTATCTATATTCTCAGCTCCTAAAGATGGGTGATGCGACATCAAGGCTTGCTCGTCTAGCCACTGGACCCTTGTTCGTGGCACAAGAGTACAAAAAATATCAATTGAACGGTTACATTTTCGGCGCTAAAGTGTACGAGGAAAGTACAAATGTACAGAACTCGGGTATTTCATACAAGGCTCTTACTTTCTTTCGAGCAAGCACAAAAGATAAAAACCTCGTTGAAGCTGAAATGACTTACTATGGTGTAATCCAAAATATATTTGAATTGGATTATATAAGCTTCAAATAGGTTGTATTTTACTGTGAATGGGTAAGAGTTGAGGATAAAAATGCTTCTAAAGTTGATCCTGTCACCAATTTGATCATGGTTGACTTGTCCAAGTTGAAGAGCAACGACCACGTGAGCGATGAGCCGTTTGTTTGTGCATTTCAAAAGGTTAAGCAAGTGTTTTACTCGGAGTATATCAACAACGAGCCGTGGTCAATTGTCCAACACGCGCCAAGGCGTCTAAATAGTAGTGTGGATGACTTGGCTGCTCCTACCGAATATCAATCCATTTTTGATGATAACCCGAATTTGAAACAATTTTTCAATTTGTAATAATTATTTCAATTTGTACCGAAACATCCATTTTTAATGCTTTTACTTGATCTGCACTTTATCATTTTCACTCTTGTGTAGTGTGCGTGTGTGGAGAGGAGATTAATACATAAATATTCCAACTACATCTAAGTTTTGTTTATACTAATCCATGAATATACGCTTCTTACCTTTAATAGGTGATTAGTACATAGTTATTTGGGGTGTCCTATTTGTGGAGAGGAGACTGAATCTCTTCGTCTATCCGAACACTAAGAAATGCCATAATCCTATGGAGCGATGCTCTGCAAATTCCTCCCAACCGTTATGTAGCCAAACATCACCGGTTGAAGTTGTCAATTCCACTTTCCATACCCCACCACTTTCCATACCCCATTCAAAGGTGGAGTTGACAACTTCAACTGCTGATTTTTGGCTACACAACGGTTGGAAGGAATTTGCAATGCATACCTCCATAGGATTATGGTATTTCTTAGTGTTTAGATATGAAGATAATTATAATTGACACGATTGCCCGGGGTACATTAGTTGGAAGGAGGTGCCATATGAGCTCAAGTTAGCTGTTTGAGTGACACTACAGGTAATGTATTTATATTTATATGTCAATTTCGATTTCGATTTCAATTACAATTTATATTTATCTATATTTGAGGGGCGGATACTAATTTTACTTTATTTCAATTCAGGGGACAGGGAGTGGCCCTAAGGGTAGGCCACATATGCTCTATACTTATGTCGCTATTCGAACGAAAAGGGAAGGATAAGGAGGTGTTCCCGAGCGTCGCGGTACAAAATCTCTTTTCCATGCAAATAGTTTGTAGATTTGAGATAAAATGATGGTGATGTTGTTTCTTTTTAAATAGTTTCTTATTTGAATATATATTTGCATTATCTTTAGTTTGTTCGGATATATGATGTGTGGAACAGGTACAACGTTGCTATAACAGGTACAAATATACTGCTGGGCAGTGGCAGTGGCCATACTGCCCAGCAGTTTTTTTTTAATTCTGCCCAGAATTGTCACGGTCAATGACCGTGACAATTTTTTTACTAAGGGTCACGGCTTTGTCACGGTCATTGACCTTGACACGACCGTGACACAAAACGCGAGTTTTGTGTCAAGGTCAATGACCGTGACAAAAAAAGTTGTCTCTCCTCGAAATGTCACGGTCATTGACCTTGACAAGGTGAATTTGTCAAGGTCAATGACCTTGACAAATGGGCAGATTTGGTGTAGTGTCTCCCGAGAGGGGACGCGCGGGACCCGAAGGATTCCTCCTCCCTCCGCGACGGGGATCGGCGGGGATGGCCACACCTTCAGTTCATTAACTGCAAGTGGATAAAGTGGTACTATGCTTAGTAACAGCTAACAAATTTTTTTTCATTTCTTAGTGTTTTGAGGATTGCTCCTACAACAGAAAAGTTTTTTTGTAAAAAAAAAATTATAGATCAATACCACATTATAAACGACAAACAAAAGTAAAGAAATGAAATAGCAACGCTTTTGATCATTGTTGATGCTTGCTTTGTTTACTCATCTCTCTCTCTCTCTCTCTCTCTCTCCATATATATATATATATATAAACACACACACACATACACTCTCTACATAGCCAGAAGAGAGTACATAAAAAATAGGAACTTTGCTCACTACACTTAAGGGGTAAGTCCATCCTAAGAGAAAGTATACTGAGCAAAGTTCTCCCAGACATAAAAGACAGTTTCCCCTTTATTCACCTGACTAGTAGGAGGGCAACCTCCAAGTAATAATGTCTTTATTTGAATAAATTAATAGAAAGGACCCCAAAGACTAGGGGATAGCTAATTCAAATAGTTTTCAAAGAAACAAAACTTGAAGGAAGGAGACAGAGGTCACCCCCATCTCCAACCTACCCTTTATGAACATAAGTAATAGTGTTCAGGAATACCCCCACAGACAGGAGTGTTGATCCAAGACAGTAACATGCAAATACCTCACAGTCACAAGAAGTGCATTTTTAAAAATAAAATAAAAATAAAAGTACAATGTATATACATACATAACTTGCTCATATTAATGCAAGTACCCCGCAATATATGGGGCAACCATTAGTAGGCCAAATTATCACAGAAATTAGAGCAAGTAATATAAAACAAACACCGATAATATAGATGGAGAGCAAGGGAAAAGAAAAGTGAAGGAGAAACAAAGTGTCATTTCTCTCATTCATGAATGATTAGTGATGTACACATAGAATTAAAAATACTACAAAGCAATAAGTGACCTATCCGCTAGAAATAACAAAAAATATGGAATCGACATATGATGGACCAGCCTCCCGCAAAAACTCTTCCTCCAACCTGACGAATTTAACCTCATCCTCTTGGTCACCAGACTCAAGTCTGGCAAGCTGCACCTGTAGTAATGAGATCTGATTCCGAATTCTTGTGGCCTCAGCCTTCTGCTGCTCGATCCTAGACTATTTGGAAGTGTGAAGTCTCACCATCTTCCAGAAAGGAACACTCAGAAAGTGGCGAACTCCCGTATCAAGCCAATCTAAATGAAAATGATAGAACTGCTACAAGTCGCGGAGAGGATCCAAGAATAGTAAAATAGATGAGCTAGTCAGCTTAGTAGGGGAGGTAGTTAAGAACTCATGAACATGGCTAGCAAGAGCCTTCAAGGTGAATGCTGTGAAACTGTCAATCTGAAGTATGCTCTGAGGAGTGAACGTCTCGGGGTGGTGCTCTAAGATCAGATCCAAGAGCTGACGCTCATGTGTCCTGAATCATCCAGGTAACTCCTCACGCCATAGCCTACCCGCAATGGTTGCATCAACCTCTATTGCACCATCGCCATCAGAATGGCGAGACCCTACCTCAGAGGGGAGGAAAGAAGACTCCCTACCAGAATTAGCGTCACCGAGCATGGGAGTGGTCTCAGAACTACGATATCTCTCTGTATCCATCCCACCGCCAGACTCCACAGTCATTGGGGTAATCTCATTCACCTGGAAACAATGAGACAAAGGTGAAATGAGAGAATTTGCACAACATACAAAAAAAGAAAAAGAAAAATAGAGAGAAAAGAAAAGAGGGGAATAGTAAAAAGAGGGGGTATGCTAGTTTAATACCTCTCTCGCAGCTACGCCACTGCCAGACTCCACAGTCATCGGAGTAATCTCACTCACTGGAAACAATGAGACAAAGGTGGAATGAGAGCACTTGCACAGTATACGCAAGAAGAAAAGAGGGGAATAGTAAAAAGATGGGGTATGCTAATTTAATACCTCTCTCGCATCTACCCCACTGCCAGACTCCACAGTCATCGGGGTAATCTCACTCACCTGGAAATAATGAAACAAAGGTGAAATGAGAGCACTTGATTCCGACAAGGCTATCTAGGAATTACTCTTGTGATACTCGACCCGTTTTGACTGATTCACACTACACACGTTGAGTTCTAGGAAGGATGTGCCTTGAGTATTTACTTAGCTTAAACTTTTTACACATTCTAGCTTGTATTTCTGAAATTATTTTCCCATGTGATGGATTGTACGATTATTCTATGTCTAATAAGAGATTGACTGCCTTTCAATAAATTTTTGCAAATAAAAATTTTGTGGGTATATTCCCTGCAAACCCTCATGAGACACAACTCGTCCTGTAGGGCAACCTATAGGTTTAAAGGCTTGTTGCACATGCTAAGTGCAATCGCAAGTGCCCGCGAAAGTGGTACACTTTTGGTTACTTATCTTTCTCTTTCTCTCTATCTTATTGCTCGAGGACTAGCAAAGCTCTGTTTGGGGGTGGTGTGATAAGCACCCAAAACTGTACAATTTATACCCCGAATAGATGTATTTTAGTTGCTATTTCTCGACAATATGGGTCTTATGCGCTTAAATGTTTAATATGCAGGTTTAATGTACGTTGCGGTATTCAAACGCGTATTTCAAGGCAATTGTGCATTTTACAGAGCTAAATACCTCTCCCGTACCCTAACCCAAGCCTAAAACCTAGCCTAAACCTACCCTAAACCCTATGTGTGTTTAGTTTGTGTCCTTTTTACTACTTTTTAGATTTTTAGTTTGAGTCTTTTCTATTTTTAGAATTTATTTTAGGTTTATTTTAGAATTTTTAGATTTTATTTTCTATTTTTCTATTTTATTTTTAATAATTTTATTTTATTTTGATTATTTTTAGTTTTATTTTATTCTATTTTATTAGGATTAATTTTAGGAGTTTAATTTAGTTTATTAGATTTTATATTTTAGGATTTTTGTTTTATTTTTATTTGATTCTTTATTTTATTTTTAGAATATAGTTTTATTTTTAGGTTTCTAGTTTATTTTTATTAATTTTATTTTAGTTAGTGTTATTTTAAGGTCCAAATTAAACACACACACTTTATCCCATATACACACTATCCTACACCTAAACATCCCCTCACCTTCATCCTATTACCTACACCTTCACCCACACTAACCTACCCCTATCATCTTCAACCTCACACCCTCTCTCTCATCTTTCTCTCTCCTCACCCACCATTAACAAACCAAAAACCCACCTGCACTTTCTCTCTCCTCTCTCCAAAACAGAAAACACCCATCTTACTCTCTCTCCTCCATAACCAACAAACCCTCACCTCTCCTCTCTCCTATCTCCCCCATTAACATCCATGTCTCTCCTCTCGGACCAAACCCGATCCCGTCGCCGCCAATCCCATGTCCCCAGCAGCGCTCCGACCTAACCGCCCCTACCTCCGGCGGTGTCACCCTTCTCTCTCTTCGCGATTCCCTCTCTATCCTCGCTACTCACCTCTGATCGCGCCCCAGCCCCTCGTCGGCGGACAGACCCCAATCCCGGCGACCCTCTCCCTCTACTCCGGCGAGATCCAGGCCGGCGATGCCCCAAACCCTCTGTTGGCGGCCCTACATCCAAACCCGAGACTCGAAATCCCCACTCACTTTCCCGTCGAATCCAAAACAAATGGCGCCGTTGCCATTCTTGGGATTGTGAAGCTCGGAGCGGATTTCATATTGTAGTTCATTTTTTTTTTTTTGCACTTTATTATTATTATTTTTATTTTTATTTTTATTTTTTGTAACATTTTTTATATTTTTAGAAGGATTGTATTAGGACTTTCTTATTATCATTGCTTGTATTGCGGTGCTTAGAGACACCATTTATTTTCCATTTAAATTTGTAATAATTAAAGACAAGCGTGATAGGGAAACCGGACAAGGTAGAGAGATGGCGTCCATTGGCGAGGATTTAGAAGCCTCTCTACCTTGGGTCGGTAGGACTCCCGGGGACGACTGAGATAGGCGTGATCTCCCCCCGGTCGACTCAAATTTTTCGACACCCCACGGCCTAAAAACCGTGGGAGGTATATTTCTTACACCCTCGCGCCTCTCCTGTTAGCGAGTCATTTATTGTGTGTGAGTTGTGTGCTCTTATGTGATTTTATTCTCGCATTTATTTTCGAATGGTGTGATGAATTAATTGACTAAGACCTACACCCGGTCACTCACGAGAAGGGATTTCATCACCCGACTCGCTCGCTTATCATTGTGTGCCACCCTAGCCATCACTAAATTTAAAATCAATCAACTAGGCAGCCCACTAGGAGAATATTTTTGCAAAGGCGATCACTCAGATAATTCCGTGATATTTTTATCGCCCACGGACTTAATTAAAATTTGACTACCCTCTCACTAATTTCAAAGATAAAAATTGGCTATGTGCTAGTTAGGAAATTTTCTTGACTTGTGTGTGTCCAATTCCACTTTCGGTAGTCGATTTTAGTTAGTCCGTCCAAATCAAAGAGTCCACACTTTTCCCCACCTTTTCTTCCAAAAAAAAAATATCCAAAAATATTTTTCTTCCTTTATTTTTTATAAAAAAATCCAAAAATATTTTTCTTTCTTTAATTTTTAGAAAATCCCAAAAATATTTTCTTTCCTTTTGAAAAAATTTCAAAAAAATATTTCTCCCCTCATGGCCGAGGAACGTCCTTTAAGGGACTACTTTGGTCATTTTTCATTGACACGTGACACGTGTGAGAGTGGTACCGAGCAGTCTCTTTATGATATTCTTCACGATTTCACCTCTCTCACGAGTACCGTTGGTACTCTTGACCCATCTATGCACTCACCTCCTATTCCATCACCCTCGGTGTCAAGTGTCACCGTGCCTCCTCCTTTGTTGTGCACCCACTGATCTAATGCCGATCGCATGTCCCATGTGTGCCCATACTCTTCATATCCCTACGCACCCACCATGGAACATGTGTCTCTATATGACACTGTTTCGGAACCCACCTCGGCCTACTACCCTGCTATACCTAATCCCGAGTTGTGTGAGTACCCGAGTTATTCGTGGAGGCCTGATCACCCTTCCACGCAATACGTATCCCAACCCGATGTTGTGGATCCTCACACGTTCCAACAGTCGTAATGGCAACCTTTTGCACCCAGTCACGATCAGTCCCCTCACTACGCACCCCATGCGCATCAACCATTTGTCCATCACGAAAGCGGTCCTTTCGTGTATGATGCACTTGACCCCACCCCACACACTTCATATGATTATTCTCCATACACTCACGATTATAGCGAGTTGTGTCCACCTCACCCACCACCACCACCCATCATTCCACCAACACCTTCATCCACATCCACTCTCGAAACCCTCTTGCAAAAGTTCATACTTGAGCAAGAGCAAGCCATTCAAACTCAAGCTCTCCAAAGGCTTGAACAACGTTTAAATGAATTGGTGTGTGCGAGAGAGTCGGATATTCCCATGACCCCACCCATCGTTGCCACCGAGTGTGACGATGATGTGTCCTCTTGTGACACAGAATTTGAGTGTGACCAACCCTACCACCCCGAGAATCTCGAAGTTGAGACCATTCCATGGTCCGGGTCCCAAGTCGACAATTGTGTTGATATACCTTTTATTAGTGAGCCTGATTCAACCCCACCCTGTCCTTATGAACCCATCATTGCGGTTCCCATTCACCTTCCCACTCCCGTCATATCCAAAACAATGCCCGAGTCTATACCCATTGAGCTTCACCATTGTGTTCCCGAGGAACCAATTTATCCTAGGTTCGCTCCGGCTACGAGTGCTCACCATTTTCCCGAGATAGAATCCGTGATAGTTCCTAACTATCCGGATATGGATGATATCCCACCATGCATGGCTCCCGTTAAGACCGATATTTCTATCCATTCCTCTATCTCCGATCTTGGTGCCTCGTTTTACCCACCCACCCCATTTACCAATGCTAGTCTTGTGGAGAAGTTGATCACTCCATCTTTAGAAACCACACTCCCTTGTGAGTATTCCTTTACTCCTCCCAATGAGTGTATGTCTCCCACGCTTGAGTTGGATCATCTTCCTCCACCGTTTATCCCACCCGATTCACCATTTGTCCCACCCGATCCACCCATTGTTCCTTCCACCCCACCACCTGGTTTGGATCTTGATTTTACACATTTAATATTTCCGTCTACATTTTTAGATCCTCACCTAAAACCATCCACCACCCATGAGAGTATTTTTGCTGCTACTCTCTACCGTGACACCGAGTTTGTTCCTCCATGCACACCACTTCCTTGTGGTGTTGACTTTTCTTCTCAACAACTCCCTGGTGTGTCACGGCACGACCATTACCATCGCCCATTTATAGAATGGTCGTGTGATTTTTATGAGCCCCACCCCATTCCACTTACCAAACCCTTTTGCCTTCCCATACAACTTGAGCATCATGCTTATAGGGCCCTTGTTGCCCTCACCTTTCGGCTCAATAAGGCCCGTGACCGATACCTCCTCACCCTTACCCTGATCCCCACCCACCCATGGTCCACCGATGCTTTGCATTGCGTGATGCATTTTGCTATACAAGTGCATTGACCATTTTAGCCTGTTTCCAGCAAGACTGACGCTTCAGTCTTGTTTGGGGGTGATTCTCATCACCCAATTTTTTTGCCACCCCGCACCATCATAGATTCTATCCTTAGGGTGAGATTCCATCAGTCTGGCTAAAGACATTAAACTTAGCGCTACCGGGAGGCAACCCTCGATTCTTGTACTTGTCTCATCTTGTTTGGGGGTGGTGTTTCACATCACCCTATGCTTTCTCATGCTTATAGACTTGTACATCTTTTATTCAGGTTTATTTTTGGCTACATCTTTCCACTTCATTAGCGGTTCATTCTGGTAATCTCCTTCCTACCTTATGCTCTCAATTTTAAAAATCATTTTACTTAACATCGAGGACGATGTTCCTTTTTGTTTGGGGGTGGGGAATTTTATCAAAATCGTACCTCTTTTGGAAAATTTTGATTGTTGAACCTGATTTTTAAAAATTTCGCGCAGTTTCTTTCATCTCACTCATTGATGTGAATTTTCAATCATCCATCTTTCAAAAGTCTAGGAATCAAGCTAGAGAATATTTTTCTAATAGCTTATGTAATACATAACAAGGCACTTTGCACTATGAATTCCTAGACTCAACAAAAATTTGCGCACTTATCACGTCACTACGTTTAGAGTTGAGGAGTACTACAATTCTAAAGAGAACCTTAAGGATCACTAGTAGAGACTTTAGCTTGTGAGATTTGTGCCTTTCACCCTTTCAGAGTGTTTTACGCAATCTCCGAGTCACAAGTTGATTCAACTTCTTTTGGGTCCGCACTTAAATTGTTGTATGATCTCATTATCTTTCATCAAAATTTGGCTTGATCACTGAGAATGACATCTTTTTCGAGTTGTAAGAAACGCGTGTCTTGAAATTTGTCCCGAATACTAAATTTTCCCCCATATCACACTTCCATTCATTTCACCCATTACATTACCATATCCTACCCTTCCTACATATTTTCCCTCACTATCCATACATTCCCCACACCATCCATTTATCATTCCATTTATATCATCTTCCATCATTTTCAAATAAAAGAGTGTTGATTCCAAATATTAAATGTCTTCATTATTAGATTGAAGTGAGAGAAAAAAAAAAAGAGAATAAAGAAATAGAAAAATAGAAAAAATAGAAAAAAAGAGAAAAAGGAGAAAAGAAAAAAAAAGAAAAAAATAAGAGAGTTTGTAGTTAGTTGTAAAATAAAGACATTTGGTTCTTCAAGTATAAAACACTCTTCTATCATATCCATTCATATATCATCATTCATATCACCATTATATCCTACATCACATATCCACCATCCATCATATCATCACCCCATCCTATTTCACTATCACCATCCATATTATCCCTCATCTCATCCCATCCTACCTCATTTCATTTCCCCCTCACCCATATACATACATGTTCACCTAGTTGTTTGGGCAAATTAAAGTCAACGTGGTGAATAACTCGACGTTCTCACTATAGTGATTAACATTCTTTCATGAGATCAAATTTCTTTCTAATTGTTCGTTCTTTCTTATGCGTGTGTGAGACGTTTGAACTTGCTTACATTTACTCACCTCCTCACACACAAGAGCGATACACTTACCCTAATCTCGAGAGTTCGTTTGAGAGTGATATATCCGTGAGATTTTGAAGTTGAAGCGTTGATTCCGACAAGGCTATCTAGGAATTACTCTTGTGATACTCGACCCGTTTTGACTGATTCACACTACACACGTTGAGTTCTAGGAAGGATGTGCCTTGAGTATTTACTTAGCTTAAACTTTTTACACATTCTAGCTTGTATTTCTGAAATTATTTTCCCATGTGATGGATTGTGCGATTATTCTATGTCTAATAAGAGATTGACTGCCTTTCAATAAATTTTTGCAAATAAAAATTTTGTGGGTATATTCCCTGCAAACCCTCACGAGACACAACTCGTCCTGTAGGGCAACCTATAGGTTTAAAGGCTTGTTGCACATGCTAAGTGCAATCGCAAGTGCCCGCGAAAGTGGTACACTTTTGGTTACTTATCTTTCTCTTTCTCTCTATCTTATTGCTCGAGGACTAGCAACGCTCTGTTTGGGGGTGGTGTGATAAGCACCCAAAACTGTACAATTTATACCCCGAATAGATGTATTTTAGTTGCTATTTCTCGACAATATGGGTCTTATGCGCTTAAATGTTTAATATACAGGTTTAATGTACGTTGCGGTATTCAAACGCGTATTTCAAGGCAATTATGCATTTTACGGAGCTAAATACCTCTCCCGTACCCTAACCCAAGCCTAAAACCTAGCCTAAACCTACCCTAAACCTTATGTGTGTTTAGTTTGTGTCCTTTTTACTACTTTTTAGATTTTTAGTTTGAGTCTTTTCTATTTTTAGAATTTATTTTAGGTTTATTTTAGAATTTTTAGATTTTATTTTCTATTTTTCTATTTTATTTTTAATAATTTTATTTTATTTTGATTATTTTTAGTTTTATTTTATTCTATTTTATTAGGATTAATTTTAAGAGTTTAATTTAGTTTATTAGATTTTATATTTTAGGATTTTTGTTTTATTTTTATTTGATTCTTTATTTTATTTTTAGAATATAATTTTATTTTTAGGTTTCTAGTTTATTTTTATTAATTTTATTTTAGTTAGTGTTATTTTAAGGTCCAAATTAAACACACACACTTTATCCCATATACACACTATCCTACACCTAAACATCCCCTCACCTTCATCCTATTACCTACACCTTCACCCACACTAACCTACCCCTATCATCTTCAACCTCACACCCTCTCTCTCATCTTTCTCTCTCCTCACCCACCATTAACAAACCAAAAACCCACCTGCACTCTCTCTCTCCCTCTCATCCTTATGCCTCCCTACCAACTGCCATCTCGCCCCTCTCCCCTCATCACCATCAACCCCCTGCCACGCGGGCAGCGCCACGTCCGAAACCCAACTCGCCGGCGACCCTCAAACCCCACCAACCTCCGGCGTTTTCTCTCTCTCTCACCTTCCGACCCATATCCGGGTCTGTCCCATCTCCACCTCGCGCCCCACGCCGGCGATCGCAGCCAGACCCCCTTCCGATCTCTCTCTCCTGCTACCAACTCCGGTGACGCCCTTGTTCCGGCCGGCAAGCCTCAACCCAGCAGACGGTCAAACCCGGACCCGGGGTACCTTCTCCGACGCGCCCATGACCCATTTCCGGCCGAAATCATTTCAAACCCATAACCCATCTCCAATCCCTTTCAAACCCACTTCACCATTAACCAAAGCTTTAACCCAACCTCACCTCTTCCATTCACTTTTAGCCACAATCACATACCCATCTTCATATCTCCAAGCCACGATCTGCTTGCCACGCCATCAAAACCAAACAAATGCAAGACCATATAAAAACCCACATGACTTTGGCCATTTACCCTTTTACCGAAGTACCCATTTCTCACCAAGCTACAATCTGCCAAAGTCCAAACTAAATAAAAACCCCACATGCCTAATACCCACTTAACCCAATTTTACCCATAATACCCCCTAACTAACCCCCAAAACCAAATTCCAAAATTACCCCTCAACCCAAAACAGATTTTTTCCAAATATCCTACCTCACACCCCCATGCACATGTGACCTCACCCATTTCCACATGCACTCCCTACCTTTTTACCATTATACCCCTTTGCTCTATTGCATATAAAAAGAAGATGAAGACTTCATTGGAAGAGAATTCTAGATTAGAGAGAAGAAATTGTAGAGAGAAATTTTAGGGTTAGAAATAAATAGTAGATTAGAATTAGTTTTTTTATTTTCTTCTTTTCAATTTAAATTGAGTGAAAGTAATTCTAGTGAGAATCAATTTGTGTGTTAGTGCTTCATGTGTATTTGTTGATCATTCAAATTGAGAGGTGTATGCTTCAAATTGGAAGACTAGAGTTCAACTTTCTCAAAGAGATTTGGTTTGCTTGTTCTATTCTCTTCTCTTTTATTTTAATAGCCATGATTATTAATTTGTCATATTTCATATCATGTTAGGCTAAAACCCCTTTCAAGGGGTGGGGTGAAACCCTTATTTGATATTATTTTAGTTTAATTAGTTTGTTTACTTGAATTATCCCTTTGAATGTTAATTTTGATCCCTCACCCTTAGATTTACGCCTCGAGAGAGGGTAAATGATTTTCGAGAGAAAATCGAAATTCTAGTGATAATACTCATTTTAGATTCGAACTAGAGATAGGGGTTTCTTAAGTGGGGTATTATCATTTGAATTTCAACTCTAAATTTAATTTCTAAGATTGACATAAATTCTAATTGATCGATCCTAGCGGGTGATTAATTAAAAGGAGTGTTGATCTAATTTTCTAGAGTTGTGAGGTGTTAATTTTAATTTTCTAAAAGATTACTATTCTAATTACACTTGCAACGAGAGTTGATTTGTAATTTTGATATTAATTTGGGAGAATTCAAATAATTAAATTAATTAATTAGAATAACTAAAATTTGTGGTGTAATCTCACTCCTTGATTGTTCTCACAATTATTTTCCTCACTTTATCTTTTATTTTAGTGTTAAACCTTATTTTTTTATTTTAGTCACTTTTTAGTTAGTTGTTTAGATTAGTTTAGACCTCACCTCACCCTTTTGTTTTAATATTGAAAAAGCTAAAAAAAATAGAAAAGTGAAAAAGCACAAAAAGAAAATAAAAGGTGAATTACAATTGAATTTGTTCCATGTGCTTTACTCCCTAGAAAGTGGATTGATACTCTTACTTACCGCTACACTTTAGATTGTTATATTTTGTAGGTAATTGAGGTTTTGACTAACTTGGCTTTCAAACAACGACCACACGCAAAAGCTTAGTTATCACATCTACCCCACTGCCAGACTCCACAGTCATCGGGGTAATCTCACTAACCTGGAAATAATGAAACAAAGGTGAAATGAGAGCACTTGCATAGTATACACAAGAAGAAAAGAAGGGAATAGTAAAAAGATGGGGTATGCTAATTTAATACCTCTCTCGCATCTACCCCACTGCCAGAATCCACAGTCATCGGATGAAGAGTGCGCTTTTGTTCAAATAAAGTAATTATTTAATTAAACACCTTTTTCAAATTAAATCCTAAAACATGCGTCTAAATGATTTATCAATTAAAATAAATATAGCATGTGACGCAACATATCAGGATAAATCTCTGCAGGGCAAAACCATATTATTTTTACTATAATTTGTAAAGAACGGTTACACGGATTACAATGAAAATAAGTGTGACATACGAAAATACCCGTAGGTGTCGGTTCCGATGTCGTCGGCCGGAATCTCCCATAAGAATTCCAGATGGGCAGCAATGAAGAAGAAATCGGCTTCTCCACAAAATACACCAAATGAATGTAGATGACCTCTTGAAGGTTCTCTAAAATGTGCAAGTGAAAATGGAAGAGAAGTGTGCATTTTATAGGGAGGATTAGAGCTCACAAAACATCTTTAACAAACCATGGAAGAAACATGGCCGGAGTTTCCTCATAATGTAGGGAAAAGTTTTGAGTGGTGATAGCATTTTAGCACAAAGGAATCTGCCAGCCTACAGGGACCCTAAATCGGTTCGGGGGTACCGCGAACCGGTTCGCCCCCTGAACCGGTTCGGCCTGGGTTTGGGGGAAATCGCTGGCTTGGAGGTTAAAACACTTAGAAAATTTTCAGGATCTTTTTAAGTATTTTTCTCCAAATTTAAAAGGCCATAACTTTTTCACCGTAGCTCGGATTGAGGTGTCGTTTCTTCCAGTATCTTTGTTGCGGAAAGCTCTTAAACTTTCCAGTTGACCGGTCCTCTGGACGGTGGCTGTACAATTACTAAAATTCCCTTGAAATTCCATATCAACCCATATTTCACTGTTTTGACTTCACTCGTGTACCTCTTGCATTTCGGGCCTAAAATCATGGAATGTGAAGTCATTGAGGCCGATGTGGGACACTTGATAGATATGATAAATGCATATTTCTCAAAATTCGGATTGAGGCCGTTATGTGAGATCGTTAACAGACGAGCCAAATGTATCGGCGTACGACATAAACAAAAGTAAGATAACGGACATGAGAAATATGTCCTTACAAATCTCCCCCTATGTCTATGACGGTACATACATAAAAAAATCCGAATTATGCAAACTCCCAAAAATAAATTACATATAACATAATATCCCCATTAAACCCTCAAGCTGAGAATATTAAATGACATGTCTTCGGTCATACTTCAACATCTTCAAAACTTCAACACTACAGAAACTCCCAAAGCTTTTCTCATCAGGGTGTGCAATCCAATAGATATAAACTTTGTACCTACACACATGAGCAAAAGAAAATACCCGCGACACGCAACAGTTTGAAATATAATGATATGCAACAAACCAAAGATCAATTAAGCTTAAGCAAATCATAGATAAATCAACAAGATTTTCTCCCCCATAATTCATTCTCCCCCTTTTTATGATGTCCCCATATAGACAGATATGAGAAGCATAAATATGAAAATGTCACAAAAAAATGTTCTATTTTTCAATTTTTCAATTTTTCAATTTTTGCCCAAAATATGCAACAAAGAATCAAAGAATCATCTATATTAAAATTTTGTCAAAATTTGTACACAAAATATACAAAAAGAATCAAAGAATGTTCTATTTTTGAATTTTTCAAATTTTGGACACATAATATAAGAGTGAATCACACCATGAAAGAACACAAAAACAACCAAGTTGATGATAGCGTAAATGGAGGGGTGTGAACACATTCGATACGTAAATAGACTCAATCAATCATATGTGCACGATGCATACGTGTACTCCTAACGAATGAATATCAAAAGTATCCTTAGGTGTAAAATTTGTTGAATTTAGATGACATCGTCTTAATTAAATCAACAAATCAAAGTGAAAGGTGATCTAAACTATTTAGCGCTTTTTCAAGATTTTCAAGGACGTACAAACTCGTTTAAATTTTCCAACCAAACTCCCTCAGATATATACTTTGAATAGAGGTGATCTAAATTCTCAAAATTTGGAGAATTGATGGTGAAACCTAATGGCCTATATTTGGCATGTAATGCTTTTTAATGCCTTTAAATTTTTTGGGCTCTTTTAACCTCTTTGGACCCCGGATAATAAAATTCCTCAATTTTTTAGGTCCATTTTAACGATGGCTTTTGCGCAAAGGGTAGATAATTACCTTTCGCAGCCCCTCCCCATTTTAAAATACCACACAATCTCACCAAACTATTTTTACATGCACACCTATCTTATCAAGTTTTATCACGCTTGGTTCGTTTTAAGGATAGGATTGAATTGAAATCACCCAACCAACATGTGATAAGACAACTACAATAATCAAACAAATCCGTGCATGTGTGCAATAAAGGAAATCGTGAGTCAAACATGTAGGAAGTAATACTTAATTACATCTTAATGACTCCAAACATTATAAAGCACAAAGAAGACAAGATATATTGTCTCAAAACGCTATCAAATAGTCACATGAATAAATGGAATGAAATTTTGACTTGGCTATCTTAAATGTTCATCCATAAAAGGTGCAAAAAAAAAATCTTTTTGTTCTTTTCAAAAAATTTTATAAAAATAAAATCTTTTTGTTCTTTTGAAAAAAATTTATAAAAGGAAAATCTTTTTGATCTTTTCTAAAAAAAATTATAAAAAGAAAATCTTTTTGTTTTTTATTTTTTTTATAAAAAATAAAATGTAATAATAATACACATGATATAGTCTAGCAATAGGGAACATATGATATAAACATGACAAAGCATCCTATCCTAGACACGGACCAACCCCTCAGTCAACTGTGCAAATTCCTAAAGATTTCCTAAGACACTCGAATCTAAGGGCATCTAAAGGTTTCTTGAAAATATCGGCTAACTGACGGTCGATGGGAACGTAACTCAGGGATACGACTTTCTCCTCAACAAGATGTCGTATAAAGTGCTCGCGTATCCTGATGTGCTTTGTGCGCGAATGCTGGACAGGATTGTGGGATATGTGTATCGCGCTCGTGTTATCATAGGAAATGGTCATGGTGTCCTGTGAAATCCCATAATCCTCTAGAATCCGTTTCATCCACAAGAGTTACGTGCAACAACTCCCGGCGGCGATGTACTCAGCCTCCGTAGTGGACAAAGAGATGGAGTTTTGCTTCTTGCTCAACCAGGAGACAAGAGCAGAACCAAAATAAAAACACCCACCAGAAGTGCTCTTACATCCATTTACATCCCCGGCCCAATCGGTATCTGAATAGGCGGACAAACGGTCATTGCTATCAAGGGAATACCAAATACCATATGAGAGAGTCCCACTCACGTATTTGATAATACATTTTAGAGCAAGTAAGTGTGACTCTTTCGGGGACGCCTGATATCGCGCACAGACTCCAACACTAAAGGCTATGTCAGGATGACTAGTAGTTAAGTAGAGAAGACTACCAATCATACTCCGATACAAGGTTTGCTTTACGTCCTTACCTGAAGTGTCCTTATTAATCTTAATAGAAGTACTCATAGGTGTACGAGAATGCTTAGCGGAGTCTGAACAAAATTTATTCACTAGGTCCCTAGCATACTTGGATTGGGAGATGAACATCCCATCTTCTAGCTGACGAACCTGGAGACCAAGAAAGAATGTAAGCTTTCCTACCATGCTCATCTCAAACTCACTTTTCATTTCTTCCTCAAAGTGGTGAGCATGCTGGGAGCATGTGGATCCAAAGACTATGTCATCCACATAGACCTGGGCAACCAAAATGGCACTGTCATCTCTCCTGACGAACAACGTTATATCAACTCCCCCTCTTCTGAAGCCACATGCTAAGAGATAGGAAGTAAGCCTCTCTTACTAAGCACGGGGTTCTTGCTTCAAACCATACAAGGCTTTCCTCAGATAGTATACGTGTTTTGGGTGCATGGGGTCTTCAAACCCTTTTGGTTGAACCACATAAACCTCTTACAGTAGAATGCCATTTAGAAAGGCACTCTTGACATCCATCTGATATAACTTGAAGCGCAGATGACATGCGATGGCGAGTAGTAAGTGGACGGACTCAAGCCTCGCAACAGGAGCAAATGTCTCCCCAAAGTGTACACCCTCAATCTCTGTGTAGCCTTGAGCAACCAACTGTGACACCCTGCCTAATTAAATACTGGGCGATCACTCCTTTATTAAATTAAAATCAAGGTGAACAGTTGGTTCATTCTTAGCATCACTGTCGTAAAAATAACTTTTTCCAAATTAACACCCTAATTAATTAAGCTAAGTGTCAAAACCATTTTTTAACATTTCTGATCAATTTTATTTTTAAAGGAAAATTATTTATTTAATTAGTAACAACATTTTCAATAAGTAAGAATCATACAACAATTATCCTGGAACATAAACCAATTACTTTAAACATTCAACATCCAAAATCCCAACATTTAAAACTTAATGTAAAACATACATGCTGAATAAATCCCAAAGTAACGGTACTATAAATAACTGAAATATAAATGTCCCAACAAAACAGATAAATAGTGGAAAGGGCGACACATGCCCCAATAACTGAGAATCATAGGAGTGTAATCAAGTAAATGAAATCGTCTAAGCAAGTGGCCTGCAACTCCCACCTAAGCTGCAGCACGTTCCTTCCAAGGGATCCTAAGCAAGAGGCCCCTGTGGCTGGGCACCTGTAGCACATACATATATATACAATAGAGAGAGAGAGAGAGAGAGAGAGAGAGAGAGAGGGAAAAACGGGTCAGAGCCCGATAGTGTATATGATTTAAAATTTGTTTAGCAATTATTTAAATTGATACAGGCCAATGCAACAACATATTAGTGCGACACTCTCTTGAGAAATTCTCACCTCTCTTCTAATGTGCACACCTATCGCACTAACCTTCCCAATGGTCTATCTCATCATATAACACGCTATCCTTTCCCAATGGTTTAAATTATCTCAGATTATTCGCAGGATTCAAATTTTAACGATTCAATTGTTTAAAAAGAATATTTCAATTAGTAACCGAAGTTCTCATTATAACTTTATTAATCAATAAAGTTTTCCAGTTTCATATTATACTTTCTCAAAACAAGTATTTACCATTTGAGTCATCAACAATGTCCTACATATCAAATCACAGTAGGCAGTTCCAGATTTCAAAATTTCATATATATATTAACTACTCGGAAAAAATATATATATATCTCATAACAGCACCCCAAATAAAACTATGGTGCGGGCATACTCTACTATCCAATCCCCGTATCACTCGTACTAAGGGAATACAAATTCAGAATCACTCTCGAACTCTATTAACACATACTCAAACAATATTGAGGCAAAGCATAGATTTTAAGTCTCTAAGAGGATGGCATATGTCTGCGTCTCTTAGGATCGTCTGAACTATCAGTGCGATAGCCTGTACCAAGGATATCTATTCACAAACAATAGGAGGCGAAGCATAGATTCCAAGTCTCTAATAGGAAAGCACATACCCGCGTCTCTTAGGACCGTCTGAACTATCATTTCGATAGCCTGTACCAAGGATATCTATCTTCCAGGGTACGAGTCAATATCCCCCATAAGGCAACACATGATAAGATCGTCCCAGCGCGGCAACCTCAGGGATAGCAAGTAGCGTGGGCATGTTTTTCACACATAGATAGTATATTCATACATAATCATATAACTATACTAATATTATTATAACAATAATGGTTATATTCTCAATTCCCAAAATTATGACATTTGTAATTATTTCTCATTATTTAGTTATCACGTATAACCATTCACATCTTACTTTTAATTTGAGGAACTTTTCCACTTACTACATAACGCTCATAGATTCTATCCTCCCAGTTATAAAATTCAGTAGGTATACACATTCGTCCCAAAGTAACTCTCTTACGTGTCTCTCTCTTTAAATCATAAATTCACTGACCCTTATGTAATTATTCCAAAATATAATCTTTGCCCGACATCAAGGGTCCCAAAATCTATTCACACGTTCTACCGGTCTTCCCTATATCCCAAAACATTTTATTAATGATGCCCAAGAATTATCTCACAATAAATTGAATTTAACTCATTTAAAAAGGGAAATATGAGTCTGCCAGGAGGGGTCGATCGATCGAAGTCTGGGGCTCGATCGATCGATCGATCAAACAGGTATTTCGATTTCTGCAGAATTGCAGTTACGGGTTTCATCTTCTAACCTTCACCAAATCTATATTTTACAATCCCAAACGTCTCAAAATTTGTACTACTAACATCCTAACATGATATTATACATTTCCTACGTAAATCATGTAGATTTCTACTATTAAACATGGATTAACAAGCCCCCAATTCATATAAAGCTTCAAGAACCCTAAAATTTCATTAACATGGTTCTAATCCATCTTTTCTAGAATTTTCTTCTTTTAAACATCATAATTTCGTTGGTAACTTCCTCTACATGGCAAGGGTTTCCAGAATTATCATTTAAACCATAACTCCATGCGATTCCTATCTCAAATGTTAGGTTTTCTTCCATAAAACTCATCCTAATCATTCCTACACTAATATGAAAGATGCATCAACGAAATAAGCAAGATAAACACTTGCCTGGGATTCTTGGTGTTCTGATTTGCAGATGTTTTTGGTGTGGTTGCGTAGCCCGTTGCGCGATCTACGCGTTGGTGGTGGTTGCGGTGCAAACGGGTGGATTTTGGGCCTTGGATTGCCTTGGAAGCTTTCTTCTTCCCTCTCCTATGGCCGTCACTTGCCTTTGGTTGTTCTAACCCTAGAAGACAACCTTAGGCATCTGATATAACCCTAAGAATTTTGTGGGTTTAATTACCCATAATTGCGAAATGTCCAAAACGCCCTCCGGGGTTACTAATTAGGCCTAAAAACGCCCCGAGACCCAAACTAAACCCTCGAGTATACCTTTCTGACTATCTCGACCCTTCCGAACGCGTTGACGCACTCAAAACGACCATATGAACGAATTATAAAATATTCACTTTTATTTTTCACTATTTAGTCCCGACGCGACACGGGCGCGTCCCGACCCAAATTTCCAAAATTTTCATTTTATTCACTTGTGACATTCAATATAACCAATAATATATATTACTTTGCTCATTAGTAATATTCAACAAATTTTCCATAATTACTAACTCTCGTCACGTTAATAATTATAACATAATTAATTTTCGGAATTTTATTAAATAATTATCTCACATTAAATTTAATAAATTCCTAAATTAATATAGCATAAAAATACGGGGTATTACATACTTCCCCCCCTAATAACGGAATTTCGTCCCGAAATTCGAAAAACAAGGCATACCTGGTAAGAACAAATCTGGATATCTCTCGCGCATATCGGCCTCGTGCTCCCAAGTGAATTCCTCCACATTATGATGCTCCCACTGGACTCGCACAAGTGGAACTATCTTCGACCTCAATCTCCTCTCACTATAGTCTGGGATAGCCACCGGTCTCTCCTCGTAAGAGCTGTCAGGCTGTAAGTCTATCTCATCTATCGCGATGTGAGTATGGGCCATATCATCCCGAAGATACCGTCTCAACGACGAGATGTGGAATACATCGTGGATGCGATGTAAATGCTCTGGTAGTCCCAATCTGTATGCTACCGGCCCAATCCTCTCGATGATGGGAAATGGTCCCACGTACCTCGAGGCCAATTTCCCCTTCTTCCCGAACCTCATCACTCCTTTCATAGGAGATACACGTAGTAATACTTAGTCCCCCACATTAAACTCCCGGAAGAACCGTTTCGCATCGGCGTAGCTCTTCTGCCTGTCCTAGAATACTCGAATGCGACTCCTAATCATCTCAATCCTCGCGGAGGTTTCCTGAATCACCTTTGGTCCCAACAAATTGTCATCCCCCACCTCGAGCCAACAAGTTGGAGAACGACAAGGCCTTCCATACAAAGCCTCAAATGGAGCCATACCAATCGTAAACTGATAAGAGTTATTATAAGAAAACTCTACCAGTGGAAGATGTGGCTCCTAACCTCCTCCAAAATCAAGAACACACATGCGTAGAATATCCTCTAACATCGGATTAGTACGCTCTGTCTGTCCATCTGTCTGTGGGTGATAAGTTGAACTAAACCTCAACTCAGTACCCATAGCCTCCTGAAAGCTTTCCCAGAAACGTGACACGAAAATCTTGTCTCTATCTGACACAATATTCAGGGGCACCCCATGTAATCTGACAACCTCAGCAATGAACGACTGAGCATACTGACCCGTGGTATAGTCTGTCCGCACCGGCAGAAAATGAGCCACCTTGGTCAAAGGGTCTACAATCACCCAGATAGAATCGTAGCCCCGCTGTGATGTAGGCAACCCTGTAATAAAATCCATGGGAATACTCTCCCACTTCCACGCGGGTACTTCCAATGGCTGAAGCAATCCTGACGGTTTCTGATGGTCCACCTTTACCAGCTGGCAGGTAGAACACTTGGACACGAACTCAACAATGTCCTTCTTCATCCCACTCCTCCAGTATTGCCTCCTCATATCCTGGTACATCTTATCTCCTCCAGGATGTACTACAAATCGGGACCCGTGAGACTGGGTCATCACTGCATGACGTAATTCTGCTCCTTCTGGAACCACCAATCTCTCATTAAACCTCAAACCCCCATCAGAACTAACAGAGTAGGGCTCAACACCCTCAGCTAAAATTTGTACAATCTGCTCCTGGAAAAATGGGTCAGTGGTTTGGGCCTATAATATCCTCATAACAATCTCGGGTGTGACTGTCATAACAGAGATGAAGGAACGGGCAACTGCGTCCTGGTGGCCCAACTCCTTCCACTTTGCTTTCCAGACGTCCGCTACCTCATTTACCGGTCTACGTCTCAACACATCAGCAACTACGTTGGCTTTCTCCGGATGATACTGTATGACAAACTGATAGTCCTTCACAAACTCTAACCATCTGCGCTGTCGCATATTCAGCTCTCGCTGAGTGAATAGATACTGCAGTGACTTGTGGTCTGTGAACAAGAGAAACTTCTCCCCCAATAAGTAGTGCCTCCATATCCTCAATGCAAAAACAACCGCTGCTAAATCCAGGTCGTGGGTGGGGTAATTCTTCTCATGCGGCTTAAGCTTGCGGGAGGCAAAAGTGATTCGTATCGAATATTGCATATTTCCGCCCGTTATCTTTATGCATTCTAGCACTTTTACGGTCCTAAATGCCTATAATTATGCTCATTAACCAGACAACCTTGGATTTGGATATATACATACTTCGCAGGGGTTATTTGTACTTTTGTAGGTATTGGAACGCTAAAAGTGAGGTTCGGTTGCATTTCGGAGAAGTTCCGTCGTTGAATGCTACTACAAGGGTAATTTGGTCTTTTCAAACTCACTATTTTTTATGTAATGAAGTTACCAACATGTAGATCATCAAATTATCTTTCCATGGCCACTGACCGTGCGTCATTCTGACTCCGTATGTGGAAGTTATGCCCATTTCTGAAAGGTTTCGGTATTTTCTTCTACTTCAAGGGCATTTTGGTAATTTCATACTGCATAATTTGGAGGGTTTCAAAACATAATCATGTATAGAATTGAATTAGCTTCGCGTCGGTTCCGACCACGCCTCATTTCGATTCCGTATGAGGGAGTTATGGCCATTTCCGTGCAACGCCTCAAAATTGGTTCAGAGTGGAAAAGTGGGCTGCCTCCAGCCCAAGGCAAATTCCAAAAGTGCGGTCGACCGGTCCCAAACATGAGGTCGACCGGTCCCATCAGATATGTACGAAAATTGACTTATTTTGGGTTTTTTGGCTTGGTTTTGTTTGGGGTTTATTTTGGGGTATAAATAGAGTGTTAGGGGCATTTCTTTGGAGATATATTTCATTTTAGATAGAATAGTTAAGGTTTGGGTGATTTGCTTAGTTTTTCTTTATTTCTTCTTGGATTGACACACTTTTGGGCTTGAATGTTGACTATTCATCATCCTCTCCATTAATATAGTTTGTATTTCTTCATTTCTTGCTTTCTAATTAATTTACAAGCTTTCTAATTTAGGTTTACATGCTTTATTTACATGCTTTGATTACTTGCTTTGTAGTGTAATTTTACCGCGTTTATTTACCGCTTTCCATTTATCGCGTTTTTAACATGCTTTCTAGGTAACTTAAATTAGGTTGTGTTTGAATTGAACTCACTCGGGTTGACGCGTTGCTTTGCTTTGGTGATGGAGTTTACGGGTCTATTTCGAGTGTGTTGTCCTAGTTATTACGCCTAGGAGATTTGACGGGGCATATCATGTATGTCCCGTGCTTACGACCTTTCGCGCGTAATTTCCGAGATATTTGTTGACGCCAAAATCTTATTAGGCTTTTATGACGATTTAGGGCGTAACAACCCTTGATTTAATTAACTGTCGAAACGAGATGCATTTGTAATGACTCGTCGACCCATGTGACCATTTTATACTAATTAACTCGGGTGAGGGATATTCGACGCAACCTATAGTTTTTACTCGCTTTCATAATCTAGTTTCAACACATTGCCTAGATTAACTTTTTCTTTTAGTTTGTAATCATCTTTTACACTTTTATTTTAGGAGTATTAAATCACTTAAATTCTAACAACTTGTCCCTGTGGATTCTCGATACCCGACTTACCGCTGTGCTTGCCTCGCAAGTGTAGTAGTAACTTAGGTTTTTGTATTGAGTTGGCGAAACGAAAACAACGACTGTGCACTTTACACGCGCACACTTTTCGCACTCAATCAAAATGGCGCCGTTGCCGGGGACTAGTTTGTTTTAGATTTTATTTGATTTAATATTTCATAGTATTTTCTTTCTATTTGTATTATTTGCTAATATTTTGCAGGACTTCCACATTTGAGCACTTAGAAACGCTCGAATTTCCCGCGCGCACCTATTTTGGGGAATTCGCCACTTGAGCCATTTTTGGGGTAAGCATGTCTTATTCCAATTCTTTCGGTAATCCTTGTTATAATTCTCAAAATTCTAGGCCTATGACTTTCGGTGAATACTTAGCATCCCAAAAATTTGCAAATTCAAATATTACTTTGGGCGAGTATAACGAAAGTCAAAATTTAGGTTATTGGAATTTTGATGATGATGACAATGATTTTGGGCCTTTACCTCCTTATAATAGGAATTTTGAAACGAATTGCAATAGTTTTCAAAATTCCTATAATAATGAGTTTTCGTTTAAGTCCGATGGTAATTTTCAAAGTTCCCATTCTAATGCATCCGCACCTCGACCTATGACATTCGGTGAGGGCTTGCGTATGTATGAAAATGAAAAAATTGAAAATCGCTATCGGGAAGAAAATCGTTCGTGGGAACATGAGTTGGATTTATTATTTGAGTCCGACGAAGATTTTGCTTCCGAGACTTTTGAAGTCGAGGAATGTTTTGAACCAAATGAGGTACTTGTACCTACTTTGGAACAATCCATTCTAGACTTTGCCCACCTCGTAATAGATATTGAAAGTGAGGATGAAAATGACGTAAAATCTATTTGCAATGAAATGATTTCTTCTTTGGCCCCCAAAGAAGAACATTTCATTGAAAATGATATTATTTCCTTTGAAATTCCAACTTCATGCGATGATGATTCATCTCATGAGTTTGAATTTCTTTCATCCCCATTTTCATTCTCTATTACCCCGCCGGAACAAGTACCCGATGATTCGGTTTCGAACTTTAATATTTTAAACCCTATCGCCGATGAGGAGTACTTGCTCGAGTCGCCCTCCACGATCGCATCTTTGCCTTTGTGTGCGCCGCCTCCCATTCCAACTTCAAAATTCTTGGGAGGATATTCGGCTTTTCTCGGTCCCCACTTGTTTTTAATCGGTACCGAACTTTAAAACGTTCAACCCTTTCACCGACGAGGAGTACTTGCTCGAGTTGCTTTCCATGAAGGCATCTTTGCCCTCATGTGCGCCACCTCCCATTCCGCTTGCTAAATCTTTAGGAGGAAATTCAGTTTTTTTTGGTCCCCTTGTGTATTTGTCACCCGTCCTATCCAAACCCCCCATCGTCCCTCCAAAACTTTTAATTGGCGATGGTTCATTTCTTCCGCCTTACACATGCCTTCCGTTGTTAAAACGGAATTCATATTTTTTGGAAGGCATGCTTGTATGTGAGGGTACACCGGTTATCCTCCAAAGTCAAATCGTTCTTATGGTGGACCCTCAGCTATTTAGACTTCTAGTGTACAGTTAGTGTGAAGTCTAAATAGTAGGTTGTATATAGTTAGCTTTTTATTCTTTCTGTTTATTTTTTTTCCTTCCTTTTTAATTTAGTCTAATGTAATTAGTTAACTTTTTATTATTTGTTTTTGCTATGCTCGGTACTAACTTGTTTTGTAGATTCTTTGGACTTGTTCTCATGGGGATCGCTCCAATTTTGGGTAATATCACTCTTTTCCTCTCTTTGACTTGGTTCTTAATTTACATTGAGGACAATGTCAAGTTTTAAGTTAGGGGGTGTGGGATATTCTATCCATTTCTTCATTTAGTCCATGTTTTTGCTCACATGTTAGTTACTTAGTATGCTTTTCTTAGAAAAATTAAAAAATTTCAAAAAGATTTTCTTTATTTTTTCTCCTTTTTTGGGCATTTTGCCTTTGTTTCCGATGATAAATTTTAATAATTGCTCGATCCAATAGACAACCCAATGATACATGTTCTCGATTTTAGAAGTTATTAGACTTTAGTCTTGATTATTCATATTATGAATAACTTCATGAATTAAACTTTAATCCCATGAGCACATGCACTTTTATGGTTATATTGATTTGGTTTAAGATTTTTATAACTCGGTAATCTTTTGTTGCATTGTATATACTTACACCGAGTAAGCTTTGTACCTTTCGTCGCTTGTGAGTGTATACACTATTCTTTTCTCATTGAAAACGTTGAATTCGTCGGTAATCTCACTATTCTTTCATTTCACCGTTCATTAATTGAGTTCATATTTGAAATGTGTTACTTGAGCATGATTTTCATATATTGTTTTGATTCGAGAATTGCGTAAACTTTGGGAAATGATCATAGGCCATCTTTGTTATATCACCTCTATTGACCTTGACCTCACCCTTATATGTTTACCCTCGTTAACCCCTTTGAGCCTAAATATAGCCTTTCGTTTCATAACCCCAAATCCCATAACCAACTCTAAATTGGAGTTTTAGCCCATACATACACTTTCCATACCTTTGTTTGGAATGTTACTTGGGATTGAATGATGTTGTTATGATGCCGGTTGCAATTTAGGCATATGAGAGTTTGATAAGTAAAGAAAAGAAAGTAGTGAAAAAAGTGAAGAAAAAGAGAAAGCAAAAAGCAAAAGAAAAAGAAAAAGTGAGAAAAATGAAGAAAAGAAAAAGAAAGAGAAAGTTTGTATATGTTGTATATAGTTCAATAAGCTTTGATTACTCTCCCCGATGATATATCTAATGCCGTTTTGGAACTTGTTTTCCAATTTTGATATTGCCCGCATTTTCTCATTATCCCGAGTTTTCATCCCGAACACTTTGAATCCGTATATACACTCCTTTTATTTCATACCCTAGCCATACCTACATTATAACCCTATTAAAGTCCTATGTGATCTTAAGTAGATGTAATTCAAAGGTTTAAATAGTTATGATAATATGTGAAAATACATTTTTTCCCCTTTAATGAGTGGTATCCTTTCATTGAGATTACATTTTTCATTTTATATATAGCGTTCTTCTTTTGTGACATGTGCGCGGCCTAGTTTCCATTTACAATTACTCTTTAGCCCGCATGTTCCGTGTGTTACCTACCTGTTTCGAGTGAAATCGCTTGATGATCGTAATGCCCGTGAGGATTGAATATATGCTTGCTTTAATGTTTATCCGGTTTATATAAGTTTTTGCCAAATCACACTTTGCATGTGCTCGCTCCCCTCCCACATTTTAAGGTTTCAATTCTATGAGGTGCATTCTATAATGTAAATGATTTGGACTTTTATTTGAATTCATTCACTTTGCTAATAATGCGTATGAAATCTTTTTCGCTTTTGTTGGGCTTGTCGCATGTTGGTTTGGGCATATTTTGAGGAAACCATATGATGTTTGTGGGTATCGTCCCTGAAAACCCTCACGAGACGACACTCGTCCACTAGGGTAACCTAGGGGTTTAACGGCTTATTGCATATGCTAAATGCAATCGTGTTCCCTACGAAAGTGGAAATTATATTTCGATGCATATATACGTTTTGTATTTCCTTCTGTGGACTGGTTTTGCTTGTTTCATCACTAGGGACTAGCAATGTTTAAGTTAGGGGGTGTGATTCGTATCGAATATTGCATATTTCCGCCCGTTATCTTTATGCATTCTAGCACTTTTACTGTCCTAAATGCCTATAATTATGCTCATTAACCAGACAACCTTGGATTTGGATATATACATACTTTGCAGGGGTTATTTGTACTTTTGTAGGTATTGGAACGCTAAAAGTGAGGTTCGGTTGCATTTCGGAGAAGTTCCGTCGTTGAATGCTACTACAAGGGTAATTTGGTCTTTTCAAACTCACTATTTTTTATGTAATGAAGTTACCAACATGTAGATCATCAAATTATCTTTCCATGGCCACTGACCGTGCGTCATTCTGACTCCGTATGTGGAAGTTATGCCCATTTCTGAAAGGTTTCGGTATTTTCTTCTACTTCAAGGGCATTTTGGTAATTTCATACTGCATAATTTGGAGGGTTTCAAAACATAATCATGTATATAATTGAATTAGCTTCGCGTCGGTTCCGACCACGCCTCATTTCGATTCCGTATGAGGGAGTTATGGCCATTTCCGTGCAACGCCTCAAAATTGGTTCAGAGTGGAAAAGTGGGTTGCCTCCAGCCCAAGGCAAATTCCAAAAGTGCGGTCGACCGGTCCCAAACATGAGGTCGACCGGTCCCATCAGATATGTACGAAAATTGACTTATTTTGGGTTTTTTGGCTTGGTTTTGTTTGGGGTTTATTTTGGGGTATAAATAGAGTGTTAGGGGCATTTCTTTGGAGATATATTTCATTTTAGATAGAATAGTTAAGGTTTGGGTGATTTGCTTAGTTCTTCTTCATTTCTTCTTGGATTGACACACTTTTGGGCTTGAATGTTGACTATTCATCATCCTCTCCATTAATATAGTTTGTATTTCTTCATTTCTTGCTTTCTAGTTAATTTACAAGCTTTCTAATTTAGGTTTACATGCTTTATTTACATGCTTTGATTACTTGCTTTGTAGTGTAATTTTACCGCGTTTATTTACCGCTTTCCATTTATCGCGTTTTTAACATGCTTTCTAGGTAACTTAAATTAGGTTGTGTTTGAATTGAACTCACTCGGGTTGACGCGTTGCTTTGCTTTGGTGATGGAGTTTACGGGTCTATTTCGAGTGTGTTGTCCTAGTTATTACGCCTAGGAGATTTGACGGGGCATATCATGTATGTCCCGTGCTTACGACCTTTCGCGCGTAATTTCCGAGATATTTGTTGACGCCAAAATCTTATTAGGCTTTTATGACGATTTAGGGCGTAACAACCCTTGATTTAATTAACTGTCGAAACGAGATGCATTTGTAATGACTCGTCGACCCATGTGACCATTTTATACTAATTAACTCGGGTGAGGGATATTCGACGCAACCTATAGTTTTTACTCGCTTTCATAATCTAGTTTCAACACATTGCCTAGATTAACTTTTTCTTTTAGTTTGTAATCATCTTTTACACTTTTATTTTAGGAGTATTAAATCACTTAAATTCTAACAACTTGTCCCTGTGGATTCTCGATACCCGACTTACCGCTGTGCTTGCCTCGCAAGTGTAGTAGTAACTTAGGTTTTTGTATTGAGTTGGCGAAACGAAAACAACGACTGTGCACTTTACACGCGCACACTTTTCGCACTTAATCAAAAAGCTATAGCCTTCACCTCTTGCTGAAGTACTCCCCCAAGTCCCCGTAAAGAGGCATCGGTGTAAACCAGGTAATCCGCACCCGGCTTCGGTAAAGCAAGGACTGGTGCTGAAGTAAGCTTGTCTTTCAGCTCGTCGCAAGCCAACTGAAAAGCGTCATCCCAAACATATGGTACCCCCTTGCGAGTCAGGTTCGTCAATGGACCCGCTATTTTGGAGAATCCCCGAATGACTCTCCTGTCGTATCCGGCTAACCCAAAGAAACTATGCACTTTTGTCGGTGTCGTGGGATGTCCCCATTCCCTCACCGCTGACACTTTACTCGGGTCAACTGCTATCCCCTGCTCGGAAACAACATGGCCCAAGAACTGTACTTCTCGCAACCAGAATACACACTTCTCGTACTTAGCATACAACTGATGCTCTCGTAGAGTCTAAATAACCTGCCTCAAATGCTCGGCGTGCTCCTCCTCGGAGTGTGAATATATCAAAATGTCATCTATAAAGATGATGACAAACTGATCCAAGAACTCTCTGAATACTCCGTTCATTAAGTCCATGAATACGGCTGGAGCATTTGTGAGACCAAATGGCATCACTCTGAACTCGTAAGACCCATATCTCGTCAAGAAGGCAGTCTTTGAAACATCCTGCTCTCTAATACGTAGCTGATGGTACCCCGACCTCAAATCTATCTTCAAAAAGAAAGTTTCTCACCTCAGTTGGTCGAACAGATCATCGATTCGAGGCAACGGATACTTATTCCGTATCGTGACCTTGTTCAACTCCCGGTAGTCCACACACAACATCAGTGAACCATCTCTCTTCTTCACAAACAGAACTGGAGCGCCCCAAGGTGAGGTACTCCTGCGAATGAAGCCCTGACCTAACAGCTGCTCTATCTGATCTCGTAACTCTTGCATCTCCGCCGAAGCCATACGGTATGGAGCGCGTGCTATACGTCTGGTATCTGGAAATAAATCTATAACAAAGTCTATCTCTCGACTGGGGGGTAGGCCTGGTATTTCCTGAAACACATCGGAATACTATCAAATAACTGGAATCTAGTCTAACGGAATCACAACCTCCTTAGAGGTATCCTCCTCTATATAATACACATGAGCGGTCGAACCTCCCTCTGGGCGAGGCATCGCCACTACAAACATTTTTTGCCCCGGAATGGCAAAAACAATGCTCCCACCAAAGCAATTAATCATGGCTCTATAAGCTGCGAGCCAATCCATACCAATAATAACATCATGATCATGCATATCTAAGACTAACATGTCTGCAGGTAATACCAAACTACCAATCTCTACCCCCACTCCTCGGCATATAAAGAAGATAAGCGACCCACTCCCCAGTGGTGAGTCTACACACGTCACTGTGCTCTCTGCTGTGGCTAACAACCCTAAGGCCTTCGTAAAATGCGTAGCTATAAAACAATGAGTCGCCCCAGTATCAAACAAAACCTGACCCATAGTACCATGGATAGGAAACATACCCTCAATCGCGGGTGGTGCCTGTGGAGCTGCTGCCTGGTGGACGTTATAGACACGTCCGTACTGTAACTGCCCCTGCAGTACTGGAGCTGCTGGAACGGTTGGTAGGGCTGGCACCTGGGCTGGAGCTGGGAGGGAAGCCGGAAAAAGTGGTTGTTGTGGCTCATTACGGGCACCCTGCTGCTGTGGGGCCCTATCTCCCTCCGGACAATCCTGGCGCCTATGGCCGTGTCTACCGCACCCAAAACATCGGCGAGTTGCCTCCCTTCTGACCCTGTTGACCATGGCCCTGCTGGCCGTAACCTCCCCGCCATTAGCCCTGTTGGCCTTGGTTAACACGATGTTGGCCCTGTTGGCCCTGCTGTCAGTGTTGGCCTTGTTGGCCCTGATGATTAGGCTGGCCCTACCTATAACCCCCAAATTCCTGCCTGGAATCACCTGAACGGAATCTCTTAGCAGGGTCCCCCTGATGGGAACTCTTCTCGTGCTGACGAGTATGTCCATGAGATGGTGTCCCATTAGCACTATTACCCCCGGTCCTTCCCTGCTGGCTGGACTCTCCTGCTCTCTTGCTTCCCTATAGATGGAAGCGGTGATCCTGGCAATGTAGTAACGCAGCATTGAGTACATCAATGAAAGTACTCAGAGATAGATTCCCAATAAGATGCTGACAGATCCTCCAAGCTAACCCGTCTACAAATAACATAATCTTCTTGCCCTCAGTAGGTGCCTCATCTGGCACGATGGTGAGAAGTCTCGTGAATTCCTCCTCATACTCAGCGACGGTAGAATTCTCCTGCTTGAAATTCAGTAATTTTCGCCTCATCTCAGTCTGCACGGCGGGTGGAAAGTACTTGCGGTCAAACCGCTCCCAGAACAACTGAATAGGGATCGTTTCCCTCTCCTCCAATGTGGTAGTGGACTCCCACCACTGCGAAGCAGCCCCCACCAGCTTAAAGGAAACCAAGAACTGCCTTTGCACGTCAGTGCACTCATACATACGAAGATGCCGCTGGATGTCTTTCTTCCATTGGCTGACTGTGACGATATCTGAGCTACCAGAGAACTCAGGGTGATGTGCCTTCTGAAAAGCATCCCTGACCCTCTCCCATGCAAATGGAAGCTGTGCTGGTACTGGCGCCACTGCCTGAATCTAGGGTGGAGCCTGCTGAACCACCGCTAGCGTGGCATTCACCGCCTGAGCAACAATCGCGGTTACTTCATTAGCATTCATAGTGCCTTATGCCGGAGCTGCTGGCTGCTCGGCCTGGGCATGCCTATCCTTCGGTGCACCTCTCGGAGGCATATGAAATGTGAAGAAGTTTATTAGTCTACAGTCATTATCAAATCTCAAATAGCTGAAGACATAAACTTGAAAGAAAGAATACAACCATCCTAAAATAGGGCTCTATAGCAAAAACGTTAAGCTGAAAGCGAAATAAGCCGTACAGATCCTATGGACACTAGAACCTGATGCTCTGATACCACCTGTGACACCCCGCCTAATTAAATACCGGGCGATCACTCCTTTATTAAATTAAAATCAAGGTGAACAGTTGGTTCATTCTTAGCATCACTGTCGTAAAAATAACTTTTTTCCAAATTAACACCCTAATTAATTAAGCTAAGTGTCAAAACCATTTTTCAACATTTCTGACCAATTTTATTTTTAAAGGAAAATTATTTATTTAATTAGTAACAACATTTTCAATAAGTAAGAATCATACAACAATTATCCTGGAACATAAACCAATTACTTTAAACATTCAACATCCAAAATCCCAATATTTAAAACTTAATGTAAAACATACATGCTTAATAAATCCCAAAGTAACGGTACTATAAATAATTGAAATATAAATGTCCCAACAAAACAGATAAATAGTGGAAAGGGCGACACATGCCCCAATAACTGAGAATCATAGGAGTGGAATCAAGTAAATGAAATCGTCTAAGCAAGTGGCCTGCAACTCCCACCTAAGCTGCAGCACGTTCCTTCCAAGGGATCCTAAGCAAGAGGCCCTTGTGGCTGGGCACCTGTATCACATACATATATATACAAGAGAGAGAGAGAGAGAGAGAGAGAGAGAGAGAGGGAAAAACGGGTCAGAGCCCGATAGTGTATATGATTTAAAATTTGTTTAGCAAGTATTTAAAGTGATACAGGCCAATGCAACAACATATTAGTGCGACACTCTCTTGAGAAATTCTCACCTCTCTTCTAATGTGCACACCTATCGCACTAACCTTCCCAATGGTCTATCTCATCATATAACACGCTATCCTTTCCCAATGGTTTAAATTATCTCAAATTATTCGCAGGATTCAAATTTTAACGATTCAATTGTTTGAAAAGAATATTTCAATTAGTAACCAAAGTTCTCATTTTAACTTTATTAATCAATAAAGTTTTCTAGTGTCATATTATACTTTCTCAAAACAAGTATTTACCATTTGAGTCATCAACAATGTCCTACATATAAAATCACAGTAGGCAGTTCCAGATTTCAAAATTTCATATATATATTAACTACTCGGAAAATATATATATATCTCATAACAGCACCCCAAATAAAACTATGGTGCGGGCATACTCTACTATCCAATCCCCGTATCACTCGTACTAAGGGAATACAAATTCGGAATCACTCTTGAACTGTATTAACACATACTCAAACAATATTGAGGCAAAGCATAGATTCCAAGTCTCTAAGAGGATGGCATATGTCTGCGTCTCTTAGGACCGTCTGAACTATCACTGCGATAGCCTGTACCAAGGATATCTATTCACAAACAATAGGAGGCGAAGCATAGATTCCAAGTCTCTAAGAGGAAAGCACATACCCGCGTATCTTAGGACCGTCTGAACTATCATTCCGATAGCCTGTACCAAGGATATCTATCTTCTAGGGTAAGAGTCAATATACCCCATAATGCAACACATGATAAGATTGTCCCAGCGCGGCAACCTCAGGGATAGCAAGAGCGTGGGCATGTTTTTCACACATAGATAGTATATGCATACACAATCATATAACTATACTAATATTATCATAACAATAATGGGTATATTCTCAATTCCCAAAATTACGACATTTGTAATAATATTTCATTATTTAGTTATCACGTATAACCATTCACATCTTACTTTTAATTTGAGGAACTTTTCCACTTACTACATAATGCTCATGGATTCTATCCTCCCAATTATAAAATTCAGTAGGTATACACATTCGTCCCAAAGTAACTCTCTTACGTGTCTCTCTCTTTAAATTATAAATTCACCGACCCTGATGTAATTATTCCAAAATAAAATCTTTACCCGACATCAAGGGTCCCAAAATCTATTCACACATCCTACTGGTCTTCCCTATCTCCCAAAACATTTTATTAATGATGCCCAAGAATTATCTCACAATAAATTGAATTTAACTCATTTAAAAAGGGAAATAGGAGTCTGCCAGGAGGGGTCGATCGATTGAAGTCTGGGGCTCGATCGATCGAACCTTCGATCGATCGAAGCTCTGGGCTCGATCGATCGAAGCTCTGGGTTCGATCGATCGATCAAACAGGTATTTCGATTTCTGCAGAATTGCAGTTACGGGTTTCATCTTCTAACCTTCAGCAAATCCATATTTTACAATCCCAAACGTCTCAAAATTTGTACTACTAACATCCTAACATGATATTATACATTTCCTACATAAAGCATGTAGATTTCTACAATTAAACATGGATTAACAAGCCCCAAATTCATATAAAACTTCAAGAACCCTAAAATTTCATTAACATGGTTCTAATCCATCTTTTCCAGAATTTTCTTCTTATAAACATCATAATTTCGTCGGTAAATTCCTCTACATGGCAAGGGTTTCCAGAATTATCATTTAAACCATAACTCCATGTGATTCCTATCTTAAATCTTAGGTTTTCTTCCATAAAACTCATCCTAATCATTCCTACACTAATATGAAAGATGCATCAACAAAATAAGCAAGATAAACACTTGCCTGGGATTCTTGGTGTTCTGATTTGCAGATGTTGTTGGTGTGGTTGCGTAGCCCGTTGCGCGATCTACGCGTTGGTGGTGGTTGCGGTGCAAACGGATGGATTTTGGGCCTTGGATTGCCTTGGAAGCTTTCTTCTTCCCTCTCCTATGGCCGTCACTTGCCTTTGGTTGTTCTAACCCTAGAAGACAACCTTAGGCATCTAATATAACCCTAAGAATTTCGTGGGTTTAATTACCCATAATTGCGAAATGTCCAAAACGCCCTCCCGGGGTACTAATTAGGCCTAAAAACGCCCCGAGACCCAAACCAAACCCCCGGGTATACTTTTCTGACTATCTCAACCCTTCTGGACGCGTTGGCACACTCAAAATGACCATACGATCGACTTATAAAATATTCACTTTTATTTTTCACTATTTAGTGCCGACGCGACACGGGCGCGTCCCGACCCAAATTTTCAAAATTTTCATTTTATTCACTCGTGACATTCAATATAACCAATAATATATATTACTTTGCTCATTAGTAATATTCAACAAATTTTCCATAATTACTAACTCTCGTCACATTAATAATTATAACATAATTAATTTCCGGATTTTTATTAAATAATTATCTCACATTAAATTTAATAAATCCCCAAATTAATATAGCATAAAAATACGGGGTATTACACCAACCTAGCTTTATTTCTGATTATGGTACCATTTTTATCCACTTTATTCTTGAAAATCCATTTGGTACCAATCACATTGGTCTCACTAGGTCGGGGGACTAGTTCCCAGACATTGTTCTTTTTAAACTGAAGAAACTCATCCTGCATAGCAGATATCTAGTGTTCATCCTTGAGTGTTGCTTTGTGATTCTTGGGCTCGACTGTGGACGTGTTGCAAAAATGACTAACAACGTTCTCTAGCTGAGCACGAGTCTTGACCCCAAAGGTGGGATCGCCAACAATGGCAGAAGGATCATGACTCTTTCGAACCCAAGCAGGTGTGTCCCCTAACATGGGAGTAGGATCCACAGAGTGTGGGTGAGGGACAAGTAAATCATTGTCAGAAAAGTCCTTATCCTCACATTTAAGGCTAGAATCAATAAACGCAGAGCGTTCATCATCTTGCACGGTGACGTTTATTGACTCCATAACCTTGGAGCTCTTCAGGTTAAAGACCCGGTGTTGATACCAAATTCAGTCTGCTGACGTGGACCAATTATGTGGAGACACGTGTCAATATACATAGCACCTACAAACATCTTTTGAACAACACCTTGACTCCGAGGAACTCAGCCTCCCCGACTAACTCAGGCGCTCCGAGCAACTTGTGTTCTCCGAGGAACTTTATTGTACCGAACAACTCATGTATACCGAGCTACTTAGGCGGTCCGAGCAGCTTAGGCAGTCCGAGATGCATCTCGTACAGAACATTCATATTTGGATAATCAAGAGGATGATTGCGCATTAAATGCTCATTATTATCGCACAGATGTACACGCCTATTGGACAACTATGTATTATTCTTTCATTTGTATAGCCTCAAGGCTATAAATACATTGTAACCTCCTCATTAGCGAGGGACTCGGAATTTCTTGATAAAACCTGTTATCGAGAATTCCAAACAAACAGTCAGCAATTACAAACAGTTTATAGTCCATTCCTTCAAGGCTGAACCACTTTAAAAACCTTTTGTCTTATTTATTTTATCTGTGATTGAATAATTAGAGATAATCTTATTTTTTTACATCAACAGATTGGCGCCGTCTGTGGGAAACGACTGTAATTTTTGTTTTTCACCCAAATCATTCATCATCAATGGCAGATCATCCAGAATCCAGTAATCAAAACGCTGGGATTTCGCCAAATCCATCTACTCCTCCAAATGTCCAAGATTTGGCCGGAATAATGGCTAATCTAGCTCAAGGCCAAATAGCCATGCAAGAAACTATGTGATAACTCATACAAACTGTCCAGGGTGGAGTATCTATCCATTCAGGACAACGAAGCGTTCAAAGAAATACTCGCTTACCTTTTAGGCGAATGTCATTCCTAGAAGAATTTTGATCTAGACGTACCGATTCATATCGCACTGAAAGATCTAATGATTTTTCTTATCAACCTAGTCGAACTTCATCAGTACGAGCTACAGATACTGAACAAAAGATCACTCTCTATCCGAAAAGGACTAGTGCATTGGAGAGATTAAGTAGGGCCTCTCCTTTTGATCGTCGGGCCCTAGGAGGAATAGAAGTCCTCCTAAGGCTGTGTCGAGGAACTTTCGACGACCATCCGATCTAAGAGAAGGTTCTGCCCAATCACGACCAACTGTTCGCAATGAAAGATCCCAGGAGGAAAATTCAACATGATCAGTTGCTCGAACCAACAGTACCGAAGAGGGAAATGATGCATGGAAAGGCTCTATTCAAAGGTTGGAGGATAGACTAGGGTAAATGGCTAAGGACAAGAATCCTCTACAAAGAACTTTTGTCCAAGGGACACCTTTTATCCAGGCTATTGTGGATTTTCTCACACCATCAAAGTTCAAAGCACCTGTTGTGACTCCTAAATATGATGGAAAAACTGACCCTGTCCTTCATATAGAACAATACCAAGATGGTGCCGATATCTATATCGTGCCAGATGAGATGAGATGTAGGGCATTTTTAGGAACTCTTACCGAATCTGCTCAAATATGGTACAATAATCTTCCTCGGGGGAAGATTTCAACTTTCTTTCAACTGGTCGAGCTCTTTATTGGAAATTTCTATTTTGGAGTAAAACCAGTTAAACGAGTAGCACACTTGTTAAGTGTTAGACAAAAAGCAGGTAAGAGCACCAAGGATTACATAACTCGTTTCAATAACGAGAAGCTCGAAGTTATTGATTACGAGGAAAAGACAGCAATTACTGCTTTGATGAGTGGACTATTCCCAAATAAATTGTACTACACTTTGGCCAAAGATCCGCCTAGGACCATGTCAGAACTAATGGAAAAAGCAGCCAGAATTATGAATGCCGAGGAAACTGTGGCTGCGAAGAAGAACATGGACACTAAGGAAACCAAAGTTGAGGCCGAGAAGGTTGAGAAGAAGGATCAGAAGAATAATGGTGGTAACAAGCAATCAAAAGCAAATCCATCATGGGAAATGTTGAAGAAGTTTGGAATTATAGTCCTTTGAAAGTAGACATAAACCACGTTTTGGAAGAAATTAAGAACAACGAGGAGCTAAACTGGCCAGAGAAAATGAAGACAGATCCTAACAAGAGGAATAAGGCCAAATATTGCGAGTTCCATAAAGACCATGGTCACAAGATCAAAAATTGCATAGCTCTTGAGAATGAAATTGAAGCACTCATCAGACGAGGAAAGAGAAATGAAGGAAAGAACAAAAACCGAGCAAGACAGAGATCTAAATCTCCTCGTCGAGCAGAAGAAGACAAGAAAAGAGACTATGAAGATGATCCAGAGGATGACCCCGATCTCCCCAAAAGACCAAAACAACCAGAACGTGAGGTATTTTCAATTCGTTTTGGATCATTTGATTGTAATGTTATTACAGGTGGAGATGCAGGAGGTGGAGACCTTACTGCAGAGAGGAAAGCTTACCTCAATTAGGCTCAAGCTTGTTCATATATTCAACAAATAAATCTAGCTGAGGATGACCGACCGAGGAAGGTAAACAAAGAAAAATTGGTCATCGGTTTCTCCAAGAACGGTCTCGTAGGTGTGATATATCCTCATGATGATCCATTGGTGGTCAAAATAAGGATGTAGGAAGTAATGATATCAAGAGTGCTGGTGGATAATGGTAGCTCGACGGATATCATGTTCTACTCATGCTTTGATAGCTTAAAATTAAAGTTGTCTCAGTTGGAGCCTTATCACAGGACCCTCCTCTGTTTTACTGGCGAGAAAGTTTTTCCACTTGGGACGATCAAGTTGGATATGTTCATCGGTACATGGCCTGCTTATCGAACAGAAAGAGTGCGCTTTTTTGCGATGGATAAGAATGTTCAATCAGCTTACAATATCATCATGGGAAGGGTAGGATTGAAGAAGTTCGAAGCAGTACCATCTACTATACATCAATGCCTAAAATTTCTAACCAACTTTGGAGTAAGAATTATGAAGGGTGACCAAAAAGTAGCTCGGGAATGCTACTATTCATCTACCGAGCAGGAAAAACTGGAGGAATCTAGGAAAAAGACTACTACCTATCAAGTGTATGAAGGTGCAGAAATTGAAACATTAGATCCCAGAGACAAGTCGCAGCTCGTAAAAGGCCAGGTGGTGGAAGCCACTGAAAATGTCATTCTGGACGACGAGCACTCGGAACGAACAACTCAAATAGGTTCGTCGTTGGATGCCTCACTAAAATAGGAATTCATAGTTTTCCTAAAAACCAGGAAAAAAACTTTCCCATGGAGCCATGAAGATATGCCAGGAATTGACCCAAATTTCTTGTGTCACGAGCCCAATGTGAACAAGGAAATCAAACCAGTAAAGCAGCGACGAAGAGTGTTCAGCCCTGAAAAGAACCAAGCGATACAAGAGGAGGTCGAGAAACTTCAGAAAGCCCGTTTAATTAAAGATGTCAAATATCCAGGCTGGTTAGCTAATGTGGTGATGGTAAAGAAAAAGAACAACAAGTGAAGGGTGTGTGTAGACTTTACCGACCTCAACAAGGCATGCCCAAAGGATCATTTTCCTCTGCCCTGAATCGATCAACTGGTGGATGCTATCTCGGGGCACGAATTATTGAGTTTCATGGATGCTTATTCTGGTTATAACCATATCAAAATGAAACCTGAAGACATGGAGAGTACTTCTTTTATTACCCCTAGGGGAACTTATTGTTATAATGTTATGCCTTTTGGTTTGAAAAATGCAGGTGCAACTTATCAGCGGCTGATGAACAAGGTGTTTGTAGAACAAATTAGTCAGAATATGGAGGTTTATGTTGATGATATGCTAACGAAGAGCAAGAAAGACACTGATCATCTAATTGACCTAAGACAGACCTTTGATCAATTAGATAAATATCAAATGAAGTTGAACCCTACCAAATGCACATTCGGAGTATGAGAAGGCATGTTTCCCAGGTATATTTTCAATCAATGAGGTATTGAAGTAAATCTTGAAAAGATCAAGGCTCTATTGGGGCTAAGATCTCCAACGACGAAGAAGGAAGTGCAAAGTCTCACAGGGCGAGTTGCAACACTTATTAGATTTGTATCATGAGCAACTGATAGATGCCTCCCATTCTTCAAAACACTCCGAAAAATGTTTGAATGGAATGATGAATGCGAGAAGGCCTTTCAAGAGTTGAAGAAATACCTGGGCGCACCTCCATTATTATCCAGGCCGGTGATGGGAGAAAGATTGTACTTGTATCTAGCAGTTTCAGAGAATGTAGTAAGCTCGACACTGATAAGAGTGGATGATGGAGTGCAAAAACCAATCTATTACACTAACAAGGCCTTCCGAGGAGCAGAGATCAGATATTCAAGACTAGAAAAGTTGGCACTAGCGTTGATCAAAGCAAGTAGAAGAATGAGGCTGTATTTCCAAGCTCATACCATAGTTGTGTATACCGATATGCCATTGAGGCAAGCTCTTCATAAACCAGAAAAATCAGGGAGATTGATGTACTGAGCAGTAGAACTTGGTGAATATGACATAGTCTATGAACCTAGATCGTCGCTTAAAGGGCAAGCAGTAGCAGATTTTATCGCAGAATTCACTTATCTCGATACCTCCGAGGAGCAAAAGTTGAATACCGACCAACCTGTGGATGTTACAGGATCATCAAATTTAAACTGCGACCAGCTTAAATTAGCCAACGAGTAAGAGGAGATGGTCGACGAGTAGCAAGAAGGGCTGGAGGAGGATATAAGGAAGCATCAAATATTCCACCAAGGAATTCTGTCCGATTAAGAGTTTGCTAATGAGATACCTGTGTGGAATTTGTATGTAGATGGTTCTTCGTGTACTACAGGCAGTGGAGCAGGAATTATTTTAAACAGCCCGGATGAAATCGATGTGGAGTATGCTCTGTGCTTTCAATTCAAGGGCTCTAATAATGAAGCTGAATATGAAGCTATGATTACAGCTCTTAGTTTAGCAAAAACCATGGGGGCAAAGCAGGTCATTGTATTCAGTGATTCACAGTTGATTGTAAATCAAATGCTGGGAGTGTACACAACAAAGGGAGAATTGATGATCAAGTATTATACGAAAGAAATGGAGATTCTATCGAGCTTTAACGCAGTGCAGTTAATTAGAACACCGAGATTGAAGAATACAAGAGCAGATGCTTTAGCTCGGATAGCCTCAGCCACACGTACCGAGCTACGAAGAACTATCCCAATAGAAATTTTGGCTAGCAGGAGCATCGACAAAGATCTGACAATGAACTTTATTACCCTTGATTTAGGACCAACTTGGATGGATCCCATCAGGGCATATATTGAAGAAGGGGTTTTGCCAACTGATAAACTCACAGCCAAGAAACTGAAGTTTAAAGCTGCTCGTTATGTATTGCATAATGGTATTCTATATAGACGAGGAATTATAGCAGGTTTGCAAAGATGTGTGCATCCCTTCGAGGTGAAAGACTTGATTGAAGAGATCCATGAAGGGTCCTGTGGAGCCTATGTAGCAGGTCGAACGCTTTTGCAAAGAATAATGACGCAAGGATATTATTGGCCAATGATGAGGGTTGATTGTATAGCATATGCCAAAAAATGTGACAAATGTCAACGCTTTTCCTCTATCCGAAGAACTCCCCAAGCATTGTTAACACCCATTACTTCCCCTTGGCCATTTTCCATATGGGGAATTGACTTGGTCGGGCCACTTCCAATGACCATGGGAAGATTTAAATATCTCGTGGTCACGGTGGATTACTTTACTAAGTGGGTAGAATCTGAGCCCCTTATTGATATGACATATGACAAGGTGTATCAATTTATATGGAAAAACATCATTTGTAGATATGGTCTTCCTCATGCATTCATCACAGACCACGGAATTCAATTTGATAATGAGGAGTTCGCCGCATATTGTCATCGGTCGAACATATTGAAAACCCACTCTGCACCAGGCCATCACCAGAGCAATGGAAAACTAAGGTGACAAACAGAACGTTGTTGAATGGTTTAAAAAAATGACTGAACGATGCAAAGGCAAATTGGATTAACGAGCTACATTATGTGCTGTGAGCTTATCGTACTACACCACGAGCAGCAACAGGAGAGCCTCCATACATACTGGCATTTGGAAGTGAAGCTGTTATACCTGTCGAGCTGGGCCTCCCCACACATAGAGTGCTGAATTTCAATTATCCTATCAGTGACTTGATGAGAAGATTGGACTTGGATATGCTCGAGGAAGTTAGAGAAAAAGAAGCAATCAGGAATGCTGCATATCAATAACAAACAGCTCTGTTCTACAACAAGAGGGTAAAGAAATGTGATTTGAAAGAAAGGGACTATGTGCTAAAGAAAGTAATTCAAAAACACAACAAACTAGAAGCTAACTGGCAACTAACTGGCATGGACCCTACAGAGTAACATAAGTTGTTCGACCAGGGACATATAGGATTGAAACCTTAGAAGGAGAGGAGTTTAAGAATGTATGGAACGCAGAGCATCTGCGCAAATATTATCAGTAGTTCAATCCCTATGTAATGCAGTTTTCTTCAATATGAATAAAGTTTTGGATGTTTCACCCAATTCTCTCCTTTTGTTGAATTTGTTTCGGAATACTAGTGCTACACACTACGCATCAAGTCCAGAATCAAGTCCAGAATAAAAATCCACCAACTACGGCTGGTCGGGAATAGAAATCCACCAACTACGGTTGGTCAGGAATAGAAATCCACCAACTACAGTTGGTCAGAATAAAAATCCATCAACTACGGTTGGTCGGGAATAGAAATTCACCAACTACAGTTGTTCAGGAATAAAAATCCATGAACTACGGTTGGTCGGGAATAAAAATCCACCAACTACGGCTGGTCGGGAATAGAAATCCACCAACTACGGTTGGTCGGGAATAGAAATCCACCAACTACAGTTGGTCGGAATAAAAATCCATCAACTACGGTTGGTCGGGAATAGAAATCCACCAACTACGGTTGTTCAGGAATAAAAATCCATGAACTACGGTTGGTCGGGAATAAAAATCCACCAACTACGGTTGGTCGGGAATAGAAATCCACCAGCTACGGTTGGTTGGGAATAAAAATCCACCAACTACGGTTGGTCGAGAATAGAAATCCACCAACTACGGTTGGTCGGGAATAAAAATCCACCAACTACGGTTGGTCGGGAATAATTATCACAAACTCATAATGGTCAACAATAAATTTTCACCAACTCCAGTTGGTCGGCAATTTAAAATAACACAAAACATTTTTGTTTTCTTACAGATATACATACACATTCATCAGAGAATAAAATAGATATTTTATAAAGTAATGACAATCAAGATTGTAGAGAAAACTAAAAGTTCCTTCATTAAAATCAGAACAAATTACATAGAGAACAAATTACATATTACATCATTACATCAAAGATCCTATTCTATTAGCTTTTTCCCTTCTGCTTTGAAACAGGTTCTACTTTAGCAGGAGGATCGTCTAAGGCATAAGGGGAATTAATGAAGTTCAGATCTGTAAGCATCCTGACATTCATCATAGACGGACGATCAAGCAAGTGCTCTGGGCGAGATATCTCAAAATTAGAATGAAGACTGTAGTCGCCGAGATACTTAGAGATTAAGCACTGAGGAATTGCTCGAGCAAAAATCCAGATCATATCAAGTTTAAAAGGTGGCACAGGCAACTCGAGAAATCCAGGGTCATAATAATCCCAGAGATAATGGCCCTGCTCCAACTGTAACACTCCCAGTGCATTCAGCCATCCTTGCTTGTAACCCTCGTTATTTGAATTCTAAATCCGATCCTCAAGATGATAAAGGGCTTCATTATATCCAGCCATCCAAAATTCTCTGGGCTGTTTATGGAACTGATAGGTCAACCTCTCTAACTGCTCGTGAAGATTCTTCACCAGATTTATTTTATTCTCCAAGGCAGAACTTTGTGCAGAAATTTGCTCGTCGAGGTTCAAAATCTTCTTGGACATCTCAGCTAATGCTTGATTCTTTGCCATCAACTGGAAGGATTGATTCTCCAAGGCTGATTGGGTTCTTTTCTCTTCAATTAAAATATGGGCAGCCCTTGCTCGTCCCCGAGAATCTCTTGCTCGTCCCCGAGTAGAAGTAGATGGTCCAATCCTCTTTAAGGTTTCCAATTCATCTCTCAAATTGGCATTTTCGACCTCCAAGAACGAGAAACCTTCGTCGTTGACAGGGACCAAGGCCCCTGAGAAAGAGGCTGCAGACTTTAGTTGGGATATATCTTCTCACAAAACATTATTTTTCTCTTCCAACAGTTTCACGATTTGCCTATGCTTCTCGACCTCAGCCCTTAGAATTCTCTTTCTTCTCGTATGCAGCGATGAACTTATCATATCCTTTGTCAGCATTTAATTGCTGATATTTTTTCTCATACCCCTGATGAAAAAGGGCAGAAGATTCCTTGTATTGTTGTTGGAGTTCCTCGATGGTACCTTGGAGATCTTTAATCATCTCGTAATATGCCACATTATTGGCAACTTCGCGGTCGAGCAAACACTTCAAATATTGGTAGGCTTCGACTGCTCATTCAGAAGCGTCTGAACTATGGATGTCAATAACTTGAGCTTCATTCAGATCTTCATGATCAGTTGTGAAGTAGTCATTGCATTTTTTCAATAATTCCGTATCATGAGATGATAATAATTCCATCCTGGCCATAAACTAGCAAAAAGAAGCCATAAACAGGAATCAATAATGATAAGGACAGAGCAAGGAGAAGAAAATGGATCAATAATAAGGGCAGAGAAAGAAAAAGAGAGTTAATATGAACAGCCAAAAGTTCAAATTTTATTACATCACAAAAAGAAATACATAGCCCAGAATTACATTTAACAAAAAAGCAAAGAGAAAGGTCCGAACAACTATACACCTTCTCCTTGCTTCCTAAGACTTCCTATGGAGGATTGGACGAAGAGGTAGGCTGCTCGGTGGACACAAGTAGCTGCTCGGTAGGATTAATAGTTGGTTGGGGCTGCTCGTAGCGAAGTTCAATAGTAGGGACCTGATCCCCAGCTATCATCGAAGACTCTTCTGAGGCAGCTTCGTCCTATTCTTCTTCTCCAGGAGAGGGAGGAGGACCATGAACATGTCGCTAGAACAAGTCTGAAGTCTCAGCGACCTTTAGCTCCTGCAGAGATGTAACCCATCCATCTCTGAAGTATTTAACACTAGCGAACTCCATCTGGGAAGACATGGCAGCTAGGCCTTTGTTCCAACCTTTGTCCCAGCCATCGCTAAAGGACTTTTTAATCGCAAGTTTTCTCTTTGCCTTCTTCGAGGACATCCTCTCAGCAAGAAGTTCCTCGGCAGCTTTTAATTTTCCTTCCACCTCCATCTTTTGGCGATTAACCTCATGAAGTCTACCGACTTCCTCTTCAATAGTCTTGAGCTTGTTCTCAAGCTCCTCAACATTCTTGAGCTTCTCCCCAAGCTCTTTATTCTTTTTCTCAAACTCTTTCATCTTCTTCCCCAAATCTTTGGAGACCTCCACAACTCGGTCTCTTTCTTTCTCGACAGATTTAACCTGCCTCTCCCAAGCAATTTTATTCTCCTCATACTTCTGATGAGATTCCTTTAAAGACTGGTTTAGTCCATTAAAATCCTTTTCTACTCCATCCGAGGAACTGGAAGCTCGGATGGCTTCGTCTCTCTTCATGATGCTGTTGAAACATGTCACCAACTGGAAAGAGGAATAATTCTAAGTCAATTTATGAACATAATATTAAAGATAAAAGGTTCAAATCAATAATACTTACAGAGGCAATGTGTTGAGCAGCCAAAGAAGTAACTCTCTCACGACTAAGAGTGTTTTCAATGTCTGTGACCTCTGGGATAGTCCAAGATTGTAACAATCCCACAACGGAGCTCGGAGTAATAAAGGATGGAACACTACCTTCAACATTTGAAGGTTGAAGGATAGTTTCAGTAGGTTTCTCTGACAAACTATTTTTTAATCTCCTCAAGGGATAAGGAACAGTTTCAACTAAAGACAATGTCTTTGCTAGAGATATAACGATAACCTCACTGGGAGGAGAGATAGCAACAACCTTTCTCGGGGCCACTGGGGGCTTCTCAACAACCTTCTTAGCAGCAATTGGAAGGGGTGCTTCAATTTTCTTATCCCTTCCTCTGGGACATCCTTCTTATTTTTCTTGGCCTCCACATTGGCAAAGTTCGATTTGTCAAAGTAGGCAGGAGCTTTTCGTCTCTTCATTCTTATACTGAGGGGAATATTCGATTCAGGGGAGGAACCCTCAGAAGATGGTACTGGTTCGATGTCACTTACCACTGGACAAGTAGTAAAAGAGGAAGTGTAGCTCTTGTACTGCAACAAGTAAGAGGCTGATCTAATGTGTTCGTCAGCAACGGTTTGGTGCAAACTCCAGATAAGTTTCAAGTGTCTCAAATTGACATCAGTTTCTTTGGGGGATTTTCTTTTGCTGTCAATTGCAAATAAACAAAAACTAAAATGTCAATGACGCATTTTATCAAACATAAATAAAACATAATTTCAAAAATAAAATAAAAACAACCTATCCCATTGACATAAGGGGGACACTTAGGACCCTGATATACATCATCTCCATTTAATGGAGCATGTTGCCAATTTTTTATACCAACCCCATGCTCGAAGTAATCCCTGTTGGCATCTGGGAGATTGACAACTAAAGCCCTATTTAAAAACCTAGTTTTTAAATAAAAAGTACTGTCCCTGATAACCCATCTATAGAAAAACATAATTTCTGGAATTCCTAAACGGGTTCCATGAATTTGGTTTAACCTATGAACTCTATTAACTATTCTCCAGGTATTAGGAGCTATTTTTGCAGGCACAACATCAAAATATTGATAGAATTCCACACAAGGGATTTGGAGGAAAAGAAAAGCCACATTCGGCCACAAAGAGACTGGGGAACCAATGTCCCTCAGCCAAAGAAAAATAGTCTAAAGGTTCAGCAAGTTCTTCTAATATGACCCATGAAGGAATAGAAAAATCAGAGCGAAATTTATTAAGTGACTCAATAAGGTAAACCATGATGAACAAAGAAAATAAAAGAGAAGGAAGAAGATCTTATAGGAAAAGGGTGGATCAGTTGATAACGGACAATGGAAGAAATGAACGCACAAGATAGAGAAGAAATGAAGAAGTTCTAAGATGCAGATTAGAAAAAGTAAAAGACGATCGAATTTTCTGAAGCATTTAAATACTTTACCTCAGGAATAGAGAAAAATAATAATTACCAGGATGGACAATTGCGTATTCGGCGGCTAAAATGAAGAAAGGGGCACAAAAAATGAAGCGGTTATGGAAACTCAAAATATTTAAGAGGTCTGATACTGAGCACTTAAAAAAGAAGCTACATACAACGAATGCTTTCCTAAAAACCATACAAACCGAAAATCTAAGCAGCAGAATGTTCCATACTTCTCTTCAACATCAAACTACGAAACATTGGGGGCTTCTGTTGATACCAAATTCAGTCTGCTGACGTGGACCAATTATGTGGAGACACGTGTCAATCTACGTGGCACCTGCAAACATCTTTTGAACAACACCTTGACTCTGAGGAACTCAACCTCCCCGACTAACTCAGGCTCTCCGAGAAGCTTGTGTTCTCCGAGGAACTTTATTGTACCGAGCAACTCATGTATACCGAGCTACTTAGGCGATCCGAGCAGCTTAGGTGGTTCGAGATGCATCTCGTACATAGCATTCATATCCGAATAATCAAGAGGATGATTGAACATTAAATGCTCATTATTATTGCACAGATGTACACGCCTATTGGACAGCTATGTATTATTCTTTCATTTGTACAACCTCAAGGCTATAAATACATTATAACCTCCTTATTAGCGGGGGACTCAAAATTTCTTGGTAAAACCTGTTATCGAGAATTCCAAACAAACAGTCAGCAATAACAAACAGTGGACGTAGGCCATTCCTTCAAGGCTGAACCACTTTAAAAACCTTTTGTCTTATTTATTTTATCTGTGATTTAATAATTAGAGATAATCTAATTTTTTACATCAACACCCGGTATGCTCTACTATTTGATGAATATCCTAGCAATATTCCATCGTCGCTCCGGGAGTTAAACTTTCCTAATTGCTCTCTACCCCGTAGGATGTAGCATTTACTCCCAAAAACACAGAAATATGCAAGGTTGGGTTTCTTGCCAGTCCACAATTCGTAAGGCGTTTTAAGTGTGTGTGGACGTAAGTATACCCTATTCACCGTATGGCATGCAGTAGACACTGCCTCTGCCCAAAATCTCCTAGCAACCTTACGACCTAGAAGCATAAATCTAGCCATTTCTTGAATCGTTCTATTTTTTCTCTCAACAATCCCATTTTGCTGAGGAGTCTTGACAGAAGAAAACTCATGTTTGATTCCTAGACTGTCACAGTAAAGATCGACCTTTGCTTCTTTAAATTTTATGCCGTTGTCACTATATATCCTGTTAATAGTGACACCGTGTTGATTTTGTAGGACACGGCACTTGGTCGTTAAAAACTCAACAACATCTGATTTCTCTCTCAGAAAACCAAAAATTGAATATCTGGAGAAATCGTCTACCATCACGAGGCTATACCTCTTACCACCCAGACTCTCAGTGCGAGTAGGTCCCATAACATCCATGTGAATTAATTTAAGCACACGGGAGGTGGTAATGGAATGCATCTTTCGGTGGGGACTACGAATTTGTTTTCCCATCTGTCAGGGTCCACAAACCGTGGAAGTTAGCTTTCCAAGAGATGGTAAGCCACGTACTAGGTCCTTTTTAGCTAAACGTGACAAATCACTTATGTTCACGTGACCTAGATGCTAGTGCCACAGATCCATAGGAGTGATCGTGGCGCTGTTGCAGACAAGTGAGGATGTGAGAAAAATCCCATAGCAATTATCTTATGTCCTCACCCCTTGCACTAAAAGTTTACCGGATTGATTATAGACATTACACACGTCCCGGTCAAACTTTACGACAAAGTCATCGTCACACAGGTGGCTAATGCTGAGAAGGTTTGCCTTCAAACCTTTGACGTACAAAATATTCTCTAGCTTAGGAAATCCTAGTAAAATAACTGTACCTCGTCCTATAATGCTAGATTTACTCCTGTCTCCAAAGGTGACTCTTCCATCCTTATAATCCTCTAGGTGGGTAAAAAATGTGACATCACCTGTCATATGTCTGGAGCAACCACTATTAAAATACCACTATGAGGTATTATGTTCTTTGAGAGCGAAATGAACAACAAGGGACTTTTCGTCTTTCTTAGGAACCCAAGACGTGGTAACCTTTTGTATACCCTTATTGTTGTTGGTTTTATCCGGGATACGAGAAGCATTCACTGACGGTAAAGATATCCGTCTGAATTCCTCCATCAAACTCTGTGATGTGGCAGCTAAAAACTCAACACGCTCTCTCAGATTGGCAAAATCATTAGTATGATGTGGTGTAGCAGTAGTACGATGTGTCCGACACAAACTATAGCAAAACTCCCTGAGGTAGCCATTTCTTTTGTAATAAGTACAAAAGAACACAGTATTAGGAGGACCTTTGTTTGCTTTTCTTGATCGAACTCTCCTACGTGGTTTTGACAATGGCCATATGGAGTCGTAGTAAACTCAAGAATTGGTCTAGGTGCAATTTGGGATGTGGTGGCACCGTCATAACCAATTCCTTGCTTATCACCAAAACCTAAAGCGGGGCCAAGGAGCATCTTTCCCATCTTTCCAGATTTGCCCTCGATTTGTACCTTGACTTCCCGTGCTCTCTCAAGATCATGAGTAAGTAGGGTAATACAGGCTTCAAGTTTCTTTGGAGTTTCCATGGAGGAATGGAGATCACTCGTAAGACTAGTCACTTGATTAGTCATGTCCCCTATCTCTTTCTCAAAACCACTCTCTCTCTCTAAATAGTCTTTCTCTTTCTTTAAACAAGCTCTCTTTCTCAATATAGGTAGTGCAGGTGGAGGATTCTCTCTCTCTCGCTTCTTCTAAATCTTCTTTTAAAGCGGTGATCCTAAGAACTAGCGCTTTGTTACGCTTTTTGGTTTTAAATGATTCATTATATAACTCAGCGTAGGCGTGTTGAAGATTACACTCGCTCTCACTTGAATCATCCTCCCCCTCACTCACATCGTTCTCACAGTCGAGGAGTCCATGTGAAGTAGCATCCTCATCGTCGTGAGGAGCACTAGACGTATGACTAGCCATGAATGCGGTGAAGTTACATTCATGCGGTGACTCGTCTCCAGATTCCACCGACTCGACCTCACTGTCGTCACTAAGGGTAGCATTTAGGACAACTTTATTTTTTTCGTTTGCAAGTCTATTCAGTCTAGTGGCACACTCAAAATCTCTATGTCCCTTACCGTCGCACTCATAGCATCTCTCACCATCTTTAGAATGGTAAAAACCTTTTTCATTTTTCTTATTTTTCTCAAAAATCCTTTTATCTTTGAAATTTTAATTTTTCTTGAATTTGAGAATTTTCTTGAATTTTTTTGCAAATAGAGCCAAATCATCTAAATCAAAGTCACAATCAGAATCTGACGTTTCTATCTCTCTTTTTCTAGATGATTCAACTCTCTTTCTTGTCGAACCCTCACTTTTTCTAGCTTGGGCATTAAGTGCAATACCCTTATCTTTCGGTTTGAAGGTTTTAGGAAACATATCAATTTCATAAGTTTGTAAGTCTCCTACAAGTTCCTCCAATTTAAGCGTGTTTAAATTTCCTATAGAATTTAGCACAGTGACTTTAGGGATAAACTGCTTAGAAACTGATATTAGAATCTTTTTAAAAACTATATCATTAGGAATGTGTTCACCAAGATTAAAACTAGTGTTAACAATATCAGATAACCTAGCATAAAATTCATCAAAACATTCAGTCTCAAGCATGGTGATAGTTTCAAATTAAGTTGTTAAATTTTGTAGTTTAGATTCTTTTACAGCGTTAGTTCCTTCATGGGTGAGTTGCAAAACATCCCATGCTTCTTTTGACGTGGAGCATGTCATAATTCGTCGGAACTCGTCAGGAGTGACGGATCCGAAAATAGCACTTAAACTCTTAGAATTAAAAGATGACCATTCAAAATCTTCTTCAGTCCAATCAGTCACAGATTTTAAATTAGTCATGTTATTAGCAGTGACGGAGGGAGGAGTCCACCCTTTTTCTACTAAAATCTAAACACGTTCATCTATGGCTTTTAAGGCAGATTTTATGCGGTCTTTCTAGTAAGCATAGTTTGTCCCATCAAAAACAGGCATTTTATTATATAATTTCTCCATTGAACGTGCCCTTTTTCAAAAATCAATTTTTCAGATGATTGATATCTTTGAAAAATTTTGTGGAAAATTACACGGTATAATTGTGTAATTGGCTCTGATACCAATTTGAAGAGTGCGCTTTTGTTCAAATACAACAATTATTTAATTAAACGCCGTTTTTCAATTAAATCCTAAAACATGCATCTAGATGATTTATCAATTAAAATAAATTTAGCATGTGACACAACATATCAGGAAAAATCCCCGCAGGGCAAAATCATATTATTTTCATTATAATCCGTGTAAACTGTTCTTTACAAATTATAGTGAAAATAATATGGTTTTGCCTTGCGGGGATTTTTCCTGATATGTTGTGTCACATGCTATATTTATTTTAATTGATAAATCATCTAGATGCATGTTTTAGAATTTAATTGAAAAACGGTGTTTAATTAAATAATTGTTGTATTTGAACAAAAGCGCACTTTTCATCGGAGTTATCTCACTCACCTAGAAACGATGAGACAAAGGTGAAATGAGAGCATTTGCACAGTATATGCAAGAAGAAAAGAGGGGAATATTAAAAAGAGGGGGTATGCTAATTTAATACCTCTATCGCAGCTACCCCACTGCCAGACTCCACAATCATCGGAGTAATCTCAGCCACCTGGAAATAATAAAACAAAGGTGATATGGTAATACTAGCACAATATACGGAAGACGAAAAGAGGGGAACAGTAAAAAGAGGGGGTATGATAGTTTAATACCTCCCTCGCAGCCACCCCACTCTCAGAATCCACAGATATCGGAGTGACCTCGTCAAACTGCATAGTCGTCGGGACAACATCACTTACCTAGAAACATTACAACAAGGGTGATGATGAGAGTGCTTGCACAGTTTAAAAAAATAGAGATGTAAGAATGGCATAAGGAAAATGGATATCCTTATATGTTGTACCTGAGTAACGCCCTCCATAGCAGTCAAATAAGGAGGTTCGGGGGATCCCAAAGGGGTCGCCTCAGTGGTTGGTGCTCCTGAAGGGGCTATCTCAGCAACCAGTACTTCTAAAGAGGTTGCCTCAGTCTCAAGTGCTCTTAAAAAAGATACCTCCAAGACGGTAGTCATAGCAGATGCTCCTGAACGGGTTATCTCAGTAATCGGTGCTCCTGAAGAGGTTACCTCAGCTGTAGGTTCTCCCAAAAAAGCAACCTCAGCAATGACAGTCACAGTGGATAGGCGAGGCTGCAAATGAGAAGAAAGGGTAAAGAGTTAGTAAGTCGCCTACCTCATAAATGAAAGAATAACTCAATTAAAAAAAAGAAAAGCAAAAAATTTCATCTTCAAGTTTCAAAGATAGCTACCTGAAGGGGTGCGATAACCGGGCAAGTTGGCCCACACATAGAGGTTGTTGAAGAAATAATAACAGGAGCCACCGTCGAAGTAGTACCAAGAGATAACTGCAAAAGAAGTAAAAGAGGGATATGATAAGTACAGGCTAGTTAGAGGGGAAACGTCTAACTAAAAGATATGAAAGTACCTGAGCCCCATCCAAAGAGGAAGAGAGGAAAAGGACAGTCGATGCAGTACAGGCTGTGTTGGTAGCCTGCAAATGATAAAATAGGATATTGAATACATGTTCGAGAAAAGGGAGATTCCATGCTCGGAAAGGCCTAACCTAAAGTGTGGGCTCAATAGTTGAAGCCACCGTAAATATTGGGCCGCAAGATATTGCCTGTACCAAGGGCCTGCCACCCATAGATATGTGGACCCGAGGGATAGAAATCCTCCCTTAAGAGGATAACCCTGGGATGGTAACATCAGGTAAGGGAAGAATCCCTCCTTGAGAAGAAAATCCAAAAGCTGTCAGGACTTATGAAAATGCAAAGGGCCAAAAAAGTATAAAGAGCCTATTACTGAAAGGAAATAAACTTTCAAAAATACATACCTTAGATGAGGAGGTGCCTAGGGGCTCAACTGTAGAAGCGACCACCGCCGGAGTAAGAGAAAACGAAATGACAGCGCTGAAAGGCAAAAACCTTTGCACATTATAAATGGGTAAAGAAAAGGAAGAAAAAAAAGAGGAAAAGGGCACATTGAAAATTGAGAAAATGGCGAGGGATACCTAAGGAGAAGGAGAAGTCACAGAGGTGGTCCTGGTGCTGGTAGGGTGAACAGATGAAAGCTACAGGGAAATACCATCATACACAACCAAAATGTAATTGGAGGATTAACAAATTACATTCAATGGTTAAAGAAATAAGGAGGTAGCAAACCTCTCTGAAGAGGCCTCGGGAGGAAACGAGCGTAGAGTTTTTCTCCCGCTAAAAAGGCATCAGTCGTAGTAGGGGAAGTGGAGAACTACTTGCCTTCGTGGAAGTAACCATCAAAATATGGCAGAATACTTTCATTAGTAAATAAAATAATGAGGGGAAAGAAAGAAAATCATATGCATAAAATTTCCAACAAAAGGAACACTTACAGCAGCAGGGTGCTTAGTCTGGCCATAAGGAAGAGGTCGAGTGGTGGAGCTAACTCTCCCAGGAGAATGGGATGCCTCATCATCACTGGAAGACTCTCTCGAGACTAATAACAAAGCATAAGTGTCATTAATGCCTTCGCTATGGAAATCCAAGCCGCCCACATCACCCAAAGAAGAACTATGGTCATCATAAGAAGGGGTGCTTCCATAATCAACTAGTTCCTCTTCCAATGAAGGGGAGGGATATCCAGGGGTGAAACTCTGAGAGAACTTGTTCCACTAATTAAAGAATGTCGGGATATAGTACCTTTTGCATTGGGAATAGATTTGACCCATGCCTCCTGGGAAGAAATGCCCAATGTTCCGTAACCTTTCTCTTTTACAACTTGGTAGGTCTCCTCCACCTCAATATCATCAGTATCGGACCCTTAGTCCATCATGGAGGAAGCAGAAATGCCAGCACCATTCTCTTTCTTCTTGTTCTTGGCAGCTCGGGTCCTCACAGGAGAAGAGGGAGGAGAAGTGGCAGTAGCAGGAATGAAATTAAACACATCTGTGTCGGGGTGCTTGCTCTTGCCTGTGGTAGGGGTGTTCACTTTCCCTCTGCTTTTAGATCGACCTTTATACTTCACAGAGGGAAGCGCAGTCGGCGGTTGCTGAAGTGACTAATCGAGAAAAGGTTTCACTAAAACAGGGATGTCCTACTCCAAGGGAGGCCTGGAAGTAGTGCTGAGAAACTAAGAATATTTCTACGTCCGCTTTACCAAAATTGGGCCTTGACATATTTAACTAGGTTAGTCTTATGAGGAGGACCAGCTACACAATTTTTGATCAGACGGACCTGCTGCTACCAAATCAGGAACCAAGATGAAGTAAATGAGGGATGATAATCGCAGGGAGGCATGTAGAGTCCCCCTAGACCACTGACTCTATTGAAGAGTCCCTGGAGAGTGAAGCTGGTGCACGCCTCTACATACGCCTCGAAAGGATCACTGTAAGGAAGAGGAGGGTGTGAACTCCCTGATTATAGGCAAACTACCGTTTTGCCCTCCCAGAATGATAGAACTCAGCACGTGGACCTAACTCGGTCCAAGAAGGAAGGAGGCCTGGTAACAACATCGTCACCACATTAATATGAGGACATGTAGAAACAGACCCCACTGTCGAAGGACAACAGAAAGTCTCACCATCACCAGGAAAATAAAGCCAACTGAAGATGCCCCCAGGGCGCTTACTGTAAGGCCGAAATTGAAACTCCTCAATATCATCAATCAACGCTCCCAAAGATTTCTTGGGAATTTTCTTCTGCCATCATAGAAGTCACTGAGCATCGCTATGACAGGCCTGAGCCTCTGAAGTAAGGTGGGGGAAATGCTCAAATAAAAATTCCATTAAGAGATCGGCGTTTGCATAACTAGAAGCATCATATCGACCGCAAGAACTCTCTACGTCTATATGTGCTCGGTCCATTAAGGAATAAAGGGAACCCAAAGTCAAGGCGACTATAGGTACCGCCTACCGTGAGAGAACCGTACAACCAATTTAAAGAGAAGTTTGTGAGGAAGATCTTCGAGATTACCTAGCAGAAGGAACCGAGTCAGAAATGTAACTAAGAAAGGTAAAGAGAGTGGAGCTTGGGGCCATCCTGGGTTCTGAGGGCTGCGCCAAAAGTCTCCCTTTTCGGCAGCTACTCAAAATCTCTGAACCAGTATCTTTTCTATTTAGCAAAGGAATGCTTGGTATGACCAGTCATATTTATAGCTACATACTTTAATCACTCTACGAGAGCTGATTGTAGCTCCCCCACCATCTCCCGCTCTAACGGATCCTCATAGCCATCAGAAAAGATATGTTGCCCAAATAAAGGAAGAGCGTACAATTCACATATATCCACTAGGGTGATGGTAAATTCGCCCCAACCCGTGACAAATGTGTGACACTCCATACTCCACCGAGACAGTAAAAGATTGAGCGAAGAAATGTTCTTAGATACTGTGTAGGACTTTAGGTTACTGACAGCGGTAAAAAGACCCACTTCCCTAAGAATAACCACATAATCAGGAATGCTCAGAACATAGTCAACCCAGTTAGCCCATTCTTCCATGGCACCCCCCGCAGCTTTAACTTCAACATTGGAATAGGGAAAATCACCATGATCGACCCAAACCTAGAGAATATAGTCTAGAAAGATAGTAGGAGAATTAGAAGACTCACTCAACCCCACATGAGGGCACTCGAGAATAGTGTTAGCAAATTTTTCCACAAGTTGAGTAAGAGAAGACATAAAATTATCAGTTGGACCAAAAAAAGGAGCATGACGATAGATGCCAAAATCTCATCCCTAGCAAATGCGCATATAGTCCTACCATGCTCGAGAAGAAGATGATGTAGCTGAGGAACTACCAAGAGCCATTGGCTCAAGAAAATAACTCCTCATGGTAGAAACTCTAAGTCAGGAACTCTCAACTCCAGCAAACACTCTAGAAACTCCAACTCGCGAGGAACCCATAGATGAAATACCCTGGGTGTTCCCCGCCACTAAAAAGGAAGTGGCAACGGCAAGCCCTATAGAAACACCAGATTGCGAGGAACCCTGGGTGTCCCTCATCGCCAACAAAGTATCAGACACCAATGACACTTCTGGCGAGGAACCCCTGGTATGAAGTCCACCCGCGAGGAACCCATAGCCAGATGGGGTCTCGCAACTTGAATTTGCGACATTAGCGAGGGACCCATGGTACGAAAGGGGTCTCACAAGGAGCCCTTGGCTATGCCACTGCCATATAGTAAATCAAATGGTGAGCAAACAGTCGAGGAACCCTCTTGTAGAAATCCAACTCGCGAGAAACCCACTAATACTGAATTACCACGCGAGAGACCCTCGTTAGTACCAAGTCCCACAATTTCATTATGTGACGACGACACTGCGGACGAGGAACCCATAGTATGAAATGGGTCTCGCGAGGAGCTCTTGGATATGCCACTGCTAGATGGAAAATTAAATGGTAAACTACTTGGAATAGTCGAGGAACCCTCGGACAACAAATTAACCCGTGAGGAACCCTTTGATAGAAACCAAACCCGCGAGGGATAACCATCCACAAACGTCACTTCTGACAAGAAACCCTTGGGTATTATGTCCACCCGCGAGGAACCACTTACACAATGGGGCTTTCCACCCATTTCCAATAAAGAATAATCACATGTACCAACAACAAGAGTCGAAGAACCCAACAAATATGCACCCAAACTTATTTTGGGCGAGGAAACCTTAGCAAAATTTGTAGTCTGCGAGGAACCCACGGATAGTGGGTCCACCTGCGATGAACCCTTGGCAGTGGCTACCCCAAACGCAAAACCCAAAGTCGCGTGGAAATCAGACGAGACCCACCTTTCTCTAAACAAAGCTCCACTGGTTCAGACACCCATTTCCACATATCCAATTCCGCTAGAAGTCGCTACAAAACCCTTGCTTGCTTGAGAAGCTCGTGAGGAACCCTCGAAGGTTTTTGACCCAAAGTCAGTCTTGCCAACAGTTAAATAACCAACAGAAGGAAGCGTTGGCTGCACATGAAAAGAAGTGACGCTATCGGCAGAACACGGTGGGGAAACGTTGGAATCTTCGGCGTCCATGTCTGTGTCATTGGTACCAAGGGTCAGGGCCACTAGTGAGGATATTGAAAGGGGTATAAACCTTATTAAAAGGGGAACAAGGGTGGTGTCAATATTGAAAGAAAAGTTTGATGGATTGGAAGCCATTAATGGAGTGTTTGAAAAAAGCTAGAGAAAAAAAAATTTGGGGCTATGGTGTTTAAATTTTTTCTCTCACTTTCTCTCACTACAAACTTAAAGACTCTCTATGAGGGTTTTGAAGAAGATGAAAGGTTTTAAGAAATGGGCCTTATGATTTTTTTTACATCAAAGTGGGAAAACATGCAGGAAGGCAAAAAAAAAGGTTATGACAATTATTTCCCAAATGATGAGAGGATAGTTCCCACACTCACACGTGGGGTCTCGAAAATCAAAGAACCTCGGATGAAGGGACAGTGCATTTAATGACCCTAGGGTCCCTCAAAAGTTAAAAAAATTGAAAATCAACTTTATGGCTTACAAAGCCTTTTGGTCTTCCCAACACAAAAAACTTTGCACGAGGGGCTAATGTAGAAGGATGTCTTCCCCCAAAATAATTTTTTTAGGTATTGAGAGGAAACCTCACCTAGGTGGTGGCAAAATCCCATGTTGAGAGTGACCCCCTCCAAGGTCCCTACAGAAACTCAAGTTGAGAGGGAACCCCACCTAGGTAGCAGCAGAAGCCTATGTTGAGAGGGGCCCCCACAAGGGTCCCTCTAGAAACTCAAGTTGAGAGGGCACCCACCTGGGTAGCAGCAGAATACTATGTTGGGAGGGGCCCCTGCAAGGGTACCTGTAGAAACTAAAGTTCAGAGGGAACCCACCTAGGTATCATCAGAAGCCTATGTTGAGAGGGGACCCCGTAATGGTCCCTGCAAAAACTCAAGTTGAGAGAGAACCCTACCTAGGTAGCAGCAAAAGCCTATGTTGAAAGGCCCCGCCATAAGGGTCCCTGCAGAAACTCAAGTTGAGAGGGAACCCCACCTAGGTGGCAGTAGAATCCTATGTTGAGAGGGACCCCCGCAAGGGTCCCTGTAGAAAATCAAAGTTGAGAAGGAACCTCTTGAGAGGGACTTCCCCCAAGGTCTCCGCAGAAACTCACGTTGAGAAGGAACCCCACCAAGGTGGTTATAGAAGCCTATGTTAAGAGACCCGCAAGGGTCTCTGAAGAAACTCAAGTTAAGAAGGAACCGTTGTTGAGATGGACTTCCCCCGGGGTCTTCGCAGAAACTAACGTTGAGAAGGAACCCCACCAAGATGGGAGCAGAAGCCCATGTTGAGAGGCCCCCCTGCAAGGGTCCCTGCAGAAACTCACGTTGAGAAGGAACTTCACTTAGATGGCGTCAGAAGCCCATAATGAGAAGGACTCCCCCGAGGGTCCCTGCAGAAATGACATTAGAGAAAGAACCCCCCAAGGCTTACTTAATAGCAAAAATGATGTTTGAGAAGGAACCCCCCCCCCCCCCCCCCCCACTAGGGTTCCTCAACAGCAGAAACTTACATGGAAGGAGGGATCCGCAAGGTCCTCCCCCCTCAGCTCCCAGAAAACCAAGTTAGGATGATGGGATGTCTACCATAAGCAACCCCTCATCATGAAAAAAGAACATAAGTACTAACACTTATTTTCTTGTACATGTTGCCTAGTTGAGCAAGCAGGGCTCAAGTAGGTCAGTTGGGATCTCTTGGGAGTTTTGGCTTGGCGTCTGAGGGACAAGGTATGTTGAGCAAGCTCAACCACTTAGCACTATAGGATTGAGAGAATACTAGTAGGAAGACCCAGAAGTCACTCAAGACTACGCACACCTCACACTTGGTCATAAGTGAAGTGAGCAGCCAAAGCGATGGCTACTCATAAGGAATAAATTCTTTACCAAAAATGACTTTTTAAGAGAGAGGGGTCCTTAAGGCCTCCTCTATCAAGATTTGCAAAGATTGCACCACAAGTTACCGTTTCAAAGGTTATTTACCAAATCAGATATTTTTTATTCATTGGGAGACATATTTGCTTTTTGACTTTGGTTGGGGACATGCAGAGCTGCCTGCAGGTAGGGACAAATGGTACACTTCGGACATTGTCCCCCACCAACCCTCTCAATTTTGGCTCCCAAAAGTGACAACTCAGCCCTAATGCCCAAGTATAAATAGACTTCTAGGCAAGGTCAAAGAGAGGCATAATTGAAATTGCACTGTTACTCTGCCAAAATCACACCAGACCTACCTAGTATTCTCTCACTGCTCATTCTCTTAATGCTAAGTTCCTTGTTCTTTCACTCCTCAACTGACAACCATCATTCTCAGGTGTTTCCCTTGAGAAAATTACCACTTTTGCTGTGAAAGTTCATCTTCTAACAGGGAGTGAGTGGAAACTTGAGTTCCATTATTACCAGAAGAAGAAGGTTTCTTGAGAAGTTGAACTAGAAGACCTTACAGGAAGTGTCTATTGGAGTGGGTCACGCCTCACCCTTTCCAAATATTCATAGACCCCAGTCTCACTACCCTCCTACACCAAACTACTATAGATCTGTGCGAAAGGACTTCTTCCTATGTACGTCTGCCATCTTAATAATGAGACGCGCGAGGGGACTTTTGTAGAGTTCCTAAGAGAAATAAGGAATATATCGTTAGTTGTACAACCAAACCCAGTGGTGGTGCCCATGATGTTTAGGCAGCCGATACAACCTGTGGGAGGGAGGTCTCAGCTCCCACAAGTGGGATATATCAAAGGAGAAGATGGGGGGAAACCAACGAAGAGGGACAACAAGAGAAAGTTTGGGAGAGACAGGGAGGATCCACCACCGTTGCCTAGTGTAGTAAAAGAGGTTGTTAGCTGTTACAACGCCATGGTTCAAGGAGGAATGATGTGTAAACCAAAAGTCATTCCCGCGAAAGAACCAGACGTAGCAACTAGAGTGGATCCCAAATATTGCCAGATCCATCGAAAGATCTAACATCCAACGGAGAGATGTTTCACGCTAAGAAGAATCATCAAAAAATATGTGAAGGTAGGAACATTGCATATCCCTCCAAAAACAATAACCCACTCCCAACACATGGGGCCAACCTGGTGGTGGCCTACGATGATGAGGCAGAAAGAGAAATGAGGGAGATAAAAATGAATCAAGAGGAGTTTGAAGAGTCTTTGGAAGACTGCACTAGAGGAATAGCTAACGTAGTGTTGGCTTATGATAAAGCAAGTGCTAAAGATGTGGAGGACGTATACAATATTGAAGGAGAGGAAGTAGATAAAGCTATGGGATACTGTGCAGTTTTGAAGTCTCCAAAGTTCGCCTGGTTCTTTGACCAAGTGGGGATGCCAAAGGAAAGTAGGTTGGAGATAACCCAGGCAATCCTTGATATTACGGGGAAGAATGCAGTCCATTCGCTGAGATGGAAGGGACCCATGGCCAGATTGGTAAAGAGGTTTCTATTAGAGATAACTTTCAGTGATGCATATAGGTCTGTGAGATTCCCTCATAATAGGCCATTGTATGTGACTACCAACATCAATAGAGTTAGCTTTGTTGGGCTCTTATGGATGGGGGAGCCTCTATAAACATCATGCCAATCAATTCTTTCCAACCAGCTAATATTACAGAGGAAAGGTTAGTCCCCATGCTTTTGGTGATTTTAGGTTATGACAACCAGTCTTCCAAATCCATTGGTTATGTGAATATTGGGATTGTGATGGAAAATCTGAGTTCCTATATCAAATTCCACGTGATAGAGAGTGAAACTTCCTACCATCTGTTGATAGGAAGGGTTTGGATGCACACACAAGGGCTAGTTCCTTCGACGTATAACCAATGTGCCAAGGCGAATATCAAAAGAACGAGCATGACCATTAGAGATACGAAGAGGCCCTTCGCTGTCGAAGAAGCTCACCTGAGAGATACAACATTTTACACAGAATTAGAGGAGGACGTCAGAATCCTAATAAGAAGAATGAAGGGAGCATGGGTTTCCAAGATCAGAGAAAGGATGGGTCCCTTGAATGAGCAAAACAACAGTTAAATAACCAGCAGAAGAAAGCGTTGGCTGCACATGAAAAGAAGTGACGCTATCGGCAGAACACGGTGGGGAAACGTTGGAATCGCCGGCGTCCATGTCTGTGTCATTGGTACCAAGGGTCAGGGCCACTAATGAGGATATTGAAAGGGGTATAAACCTTATTAAAAGGGGAACAAGGGTGGTGTTAATATTGAAAGAAAAGTTTGATGGATTGGAAGCCATTAATGGAGTGTTTGAAAAAAGCTAGAGCAAAAAAATTTTGGGGCTATGGTGTTTAAATTTTTTCTCTCACTTTCTCTCACTAAAAACTTAAAGACTCTCTATGAGGGTTTTGAAGAAGATGAGAGGTTTTAAGAAATGGGCCTTATGATTTTTTTTTACATCAAAGTGGGAAAACATGCAGGAAGGCAAAAAAAAAGGTTATGACAATTATTTCCCAAATGATGAGAGGATAGTTCCCACACTCACACGTGGGGTCTCGAAAATCAAAGAACCTCGGATGAAGGGACAGTGCATTTAATGACCCTAGGGTCGCTCAAAAGTTAAAAAAATTGAAAATCAACTTTATGGCTTACAAAGCCTTTTGGTCTTCCCAACACAAAAAACTTTGCACGAGGGGCTAATGTAGAAGGATGTCTTCCCCCAAAATAATTTTTTTAGGTATTGAGAGGAAACCTCACCTAGGTGGTGGCAAAATCCCATGTTGAGAGTGACCCCCTCCAAGGTCCCTACAGAAACTCAAGTTGAGAGGGAACCCCACCTAGGTAGCAGCAGAAGCCTATGTTGAGAGGGGCCCCCACAAGGGTCCCTCTAGAAACTCAAGTTGAGAGGGAACCCACCTGGGTAGCAGCAGAATACTATGTTGGGAGGGGCCCCTGCAAGGGTACCTGTAGAAACTAAAGTTCAGAGGGAACCCACCTAGGTATCATCAGAAGCCTATGTTGAGAGGGGACCCCGTAATGGTCCCTGCAAAAACTCAAGTTGAGAGAGAACCCTACCTAGGTAGCAGCAAAAGCCTATGTTGAAAGGCCCCGCCATAAGGGTCCCTGCAGAAACTCAAGTTGAGAGGGAACCCCACCTAGGTGGCAGTAGAATCCTATGTTGAGAGGGACCCCCGCAAGGGTCCCTGTAGAAAATCAAAGTTGAGAAGGAACCTCTTGAGAGGGACTTCCCCCAAGGTCTCCGCAGAAACTCACGTTGAGAAGGAACCCCACCAAGGTGGTTATAGAAGCCTATGTTGAGAGACCCGCAAGGGTCTCTGCAGAAACTCAAGTTGAGAAGGAACCGTTGTTGAGATGGACTTCCCCTGGGGTCTTCGCAGAAACTAACGTTGAGAAGGAACCCCACCAAGATGGCAGCAGAAGCCCATGTTGAGAGGGCCCCCTGCAAGGGTCCCTGCAGAAACTCACGTTGAGAAGGAACTTCACTTAGATGGCGTCAGAAGCCCATAATGAGAAGGACTCCCCCGAGGGTCCCTGCAGAAATGACATTAGAGAAAGAACCCCCCAAGGCTTACTTAATAGCAAAAATGATGTTTGAGAAGGAACCCCCCCCCCCCCCCACTAGGGTTCCTCAACAGCAGAAACTTACATGGAAGGAGGGATCCGCAAGGTCCTCCCCCCTCAGCTCCCAGAAAACCAAGTTAGGATGATGGGATGTCTACCATAAGCAACCCCTCATCATGAAAAAAGAACATAAGTACTAACACTTATTTTCTTGTACATGTTGCCTAGTTGATCAAGCTGGGCTCAAGTAGGTCAGTTGGGATCTCTTGGGAGTTTTGGCTTGGCGTCTGAGGGACAAGGTATGTTGAGCAAGCTCAACCACTTAGCACTATAGGATTGAGAGAATACTAGTAGGAAGACCCAGAAGTCACTCAAGACTACGCACACCTCACACTTGGTTATAAGTGAAGTGAGCAGCCAAAGCGATGGCTACTCACAAGGAATAAATTCTTTACCAAAAATGACTTTTTAAGAGAGAGGGGTCCTTAAGAACTCCTCTATCAAGATTTGCAAAGATTGCACCACAAGTTACCGTTTCAAAGGTTATTTACCAAATCAGATATTTTTTATTCATTGGGAGACATATTTGCTTTTTGACTTTGGTTGGGGACATGCAGAGCTGCCTGCAGGTAGGGACAAATGGTACACTTCGGACATTGTCCCCCACCAACCCTCTCAATTTTGGCTCCCAAAAGTGCCAACTCAGCCCTAATGCCCAAGTATAAATAGACTTCTAGGCAAGGTCAAAGAGAGACATAATTGAAATTGCACTGTTACTCTGCCAAAATCACACCAGACCTACCAAGTATTCTCTCACTGCTCATTCTCTTAATGCTAAGTTCCTTGTTCTTTCACTCCTCAACTGACAACCATCATTCTCAGGTGTTTCCCCTTAGAAAATTACCACTTTTGCTGTGAAAGTTCATCTTCTTAGAGGGAGTGAGTGGAAACTTGAGTTCCATTATTACCAGAAGAAGAAGGTTTCTTGAGAAGTTGAACTAGAAGACCTTACAGGAAGTGTCTATTGGAGTGGGTCACGCCTCACCCTTTCCAAATATTCATAGACCCCAGTCTCACTACCCTCCTACACCAAACTACTATAGATCTGTGCGAAAGGACTTCTTCCTATGTACATCTTCCATCTTAATAATGAGACGCGCGAGGGGACTTTTGTAGAGTTCCTAAGAGAAATAAGGAATATATCGTTAGTTGTACAACCAAACCCAGTGGTGGTGCCCATGATGTTTAGGCAGCCGATACAACCTGTGGGAGGGAGGTCTCAGCTCCCACAAGTGGGATATATCAAAGGAGAAGATGGGGGGAAACCAACGAAGAGGGACAACAAGAGAAAGTTTGGGAGAGACAGGGAGGATCCACCACCGTTGCCTAGTGTAGTAAAAGAGGTTGTTAGCTGTTACAACGCCATGGTTCAAGGAGGAATGATGTGTAAACCAAAAGTCATTCCCGCGAAAGAACCAGACGTAGCAACTAGAGTGGATCCCAAATATTGCCAGATCCATCGAAAGATCTAACATCCAACGGAGAGATGTTTCACGCTAAGAAGAATCATCAAAAAATATGTGAAGGTAGGAACGTTGCATATCCCTGCACAAACAATAACCCACTCCCAACACATGGGGCCAACCTGGTGGTGGCCTACGATGATGAGGCATAAAGAGAAATGAGGGAGCTAAAAATGAATCAAGAGGAGTTTGAAGAGTCTTTGGAAGGCTGCACTAGAGGAATGGCTAACGTAGTGTTGGCTTATGATAAAGCAAGTGCTAAAGATGTGGAGGACGTATACAATATTGAAGGAGAGGAAGTAGATAAAGCTATGGGATACTGTGCAGTTTTGAATTCTCCAAAGTTCGCCTGGTTCTTTGACCAAGTGGGGATGCCAAAGGAAAGTTGGTTGGAGATAACCCAGGAAATCCTTGATATTACGGGGAAGAATGCAGTCCCTTCGCTGAGATGGAAGGGACCCATGGCCAGATTGGTAAAGAGGTTTCTATTAGAGATAACTTTCAGTGATGCATATAGGTCTGTGAGATTCCCTCATAATAGGCCATTGTATGTGACTACCAACATCAATAGAGTTAGCTTTGTTGGGCTCTTATGGATGGGGGAGCCTCTATAAACATCATGCCAATCAATTCTTTCCAACCAGCTAATATTACAGAGGAAAGGTTAGTCCCCATGCTTTTGGTGATTTTAGGTTATGACAACCAGTCTTCCAAATCCATTGGTTATGTGAATATTGGGATTGTGATGGAAAATCTGAGTTCCTATATCAAATTCCACGTGATAGAGAGTGAAACTTCCTACCATCTGTTGATAGGAAGGGTTTGGATGCACACACAAGGGCTAGTTCCTTCGACGTATAACCAATGTGCCAAGGCGAATATCAAAAGAACGAGCATGACCATTAGAGATACGAAGAGGCCCTTCGCTGTCGAAGAAGCTCACCTGAGAGATACAACATTTTACACAGAATTAGAGGAGGTCGTCAGAATCCTAATAAGAAGAATGAAGGGAGCATGGGTTTCCAAGATCAGAGAAAGGATGGGTCCCTTGAATGAGCAAAACAACAGTTAAATAACCAGCAGAAGAAAGCGTTGGCTGCACATGAAAAGAAGTGACGCTATCGGCAGAACACGGTGGGGAAACGTTGGAATTGCCGGCGTCCATGTCTGTGTCATTGGTACCAAGGGTCAGGGCCACTAATGAGGATATTGAAAGGGGTATAAACCTTATTAAAAGGGGAACAAGGGTGGTGTTAATATTGAAAGAAAAGTTTGATGGATTGGAAGCCATTAATGGAGTGTTTGAAAAAAGCTAGAGCAAAAAAATTTTGGGGCTATGGTGTTTAAATTTTTTCTCTCACTTTCTCTCACTAAAAACTTAAAGACTCTCTATGAGGGTTTTGAAGAAGATGAGAGGTTTTAAGAAATGGGCCTTATGATTTTTTTTTACATCAAAGTGGGAAAACATGCAGGAAGGCAAAAAAAAAGGTTATGACAATTATTTCCCAAATGATGAGAGGATAGTTCCCACACTCACACGTGGGGTCTCAAAAATCAAAGAACCTCGGATGAAGGGACAGTGCATTTAATGACCCTAGGGTCGCTCAAAAGTTAAAAAAATTGAAAATCAACTTTATGGCTTACAAAGCCTTTTGGTCTTCCCAACACAAAAAACTTTGCACGAGGGGCTAATGTAGAAGGATGTCTTCCCCCAAAATAATTTTTTTAGGTATTGAGAGGAAACCTCACCTAGGTGGTGGCAAAATCCCATGTTGAGAGTGACCCCCTCCAAGGTCCCTACAGAAACTCAAGTTGAGAGGGAACCCCACCTAGGTAGCAGCAGAAGCCTATGTTGAGAGGGGCCCCCACAAGGGTCCCTCTAGAAACTCAAGTTGAGAGGGAACCCACCTGGGTAGCAGCAGAATACTATGTTGGGAGGGGCCCCTGCAAGGGTACCTGTAGAAACTAAAGTTCAGAGGGAACCCACCTAGGTATCATCAGAAGCCTATGTTGAGAGGGGACCCCGTAATGGTCCCTGCAAAAACTCAAGTTGAGAGAGAACCCTACCTAGGTAGCAGCAAAAGCCTATGTTGAAAGGCCCCGCCATAAGGGTCCCTGCAGAAACTCAAGTTGAGAGGGAACCCCACCTAGGTGGCAGTAGAATCCTATGTTGAGAGGGACCCCCGCAAGGGTCCCTGTAGAAAATCAAAGTTGAGAAGGAACCTCTTGAGAGGGACTTCCCCCAAGGTCTCCGCAGAAACTCACGTTGAGAAGGAACCCCACCAAGGTGGTTATAGAAGCCTATGTTGAGAGACCCGCAAGGGTCTCTGCAGAAACTCAAGTTGAGAAGGAACCGTTGTTGAGATGGACTTCCCCCGGGGTCTTCGCAGAAACTAACGTTGAGAAGGAACCCCACCAAGATGGCAGCAGAAGCCCATGTTGAGAGGGCCCCCTGCAAGGGTCCCTGCAGAAACTCACGTTGAGAAGGAACTTCACTTAGATGGCGTCAGAAGCCCATAATGAGAAGGACTCCCCCGAGGGTCCCTGCAGAAATGACATTAGAGAAAGAACCCCCCAAGGCTTACTTAATAGCAAAAATGATGTTTGAGAAGGAACCCCCCCCCCCCCCACTAGGGTTCCTCAACAGCAGAAACTTACATGGAAGGAGGGATCCGCAAGGTCCTCCCCCCTCAGCTCCCAGAAAACCAAGTTAGGATGATGGGATGTCTACCATAAGCAACCCCTCATCATGAAAAAAGAACATAAGTACTAACACTTATTTTCTTGTACATGTTGCCTAGTTGAGCAAGCAGGGCTCAAGTAGGTCAGTTGGGATCTCTTGGGAGTTTTGGCTTGGCGTCTGAGGGACAAGGTATGTTGAGCAAGCTCAACCACTTAGCACTATAGGATTGAGAGAATACTAGTAGGAAGACCCAGAAGTCACTCAAGACTACGCACACCTCACACTTGGTCATAAGTGAAGTGAGCAGCCAAAGCGATGGCTACTCACAAGGAATAAATTCTTTACCAAAAATGACTTTTTAAGAGAGAGGAGTCCTTAAGGCCTCCTCTATCAAGATTTGCAAAGATTGCACCACAAGTTACCGTTTCAAAGGTTATTTACCAAATCAAATATTTTTTATTCATTGGGAGACATATTTGCTTTTTGACTTTGGTTGGGGACATGCAGAGCTGCCTGCAGGTAGGGACAAATGGTACACTTCGGACATTGTCCCCCACCAACCCTCTCAATTTTGGCTCCCAAAAGTGACAACTCAGCCCTAATGCCCAAGTATAAATAGACTTCTAGGCAAGGTCAAAGAGAGGCATAATTGAAATTGCACTGTTACTCTGCCAAAATCACACCAGACCTACCTAGTATTCTCTCACTGCTCATTCTCTTAATGCTAAGTTCCTTGTTCTTTCACTCCTCAACTGACAACCATCATTCTCAGGTGTTTCCCTTGAGAAAATTACCACTTTTTCTGTGAAAGTTCATCTTCTAACAGGGAGTGAGTGGAAACTTGAGTTCCATTATTACCAGAAGAAGAAGGTTTCTTGAGAAGTTGAACTAGAAGACCTTACAGGAAGTGTCTATTGGAGTGGGTCACGCCTCACCCTTTCCAAATATTCATAGACCCCAGTCTCACTACCCTCCTACACCAAACTACTATAGATCTGTGCGAAAGGACTTCTTCCTATGTACATCTGCCATCTTAATAATGAGACGCGCGAGGGGACTTTTGTAGAGTTCCTAAGAGAAATAAGGAATATATCGTTAGTTGTACAACCAAACCCAGTGGTGGTGCCCATGATGTTTAGGCAGCCGATACAACCTGTGGGAGGGAGGTCTCAGTTCCCACAAGTGGGATATATCAAAGGAGAAGATGGGGGGAAACCAACGAAGAGGGACAACAAGAGAAAGTTTGGGAGAGACAGGGAGGATCCACCACCGTTGCCTAGTGTAGTAAAAGAGGTTGTTAGCTATTACAACGCCATGGTTCAAGGAGGAATGATGTGTAAACCAAAAGTCATTCCCGCGAAAGAACCAGACGTAGCAACTAGAGTGGATCCCAAATATTGCCAGATCCATCGAAAGATCTAACATCCAACGGAGAGATGTTTCACGCTAAGAAGAATCATCAAAAAATATGTGAAGGTAGGAACATTGCATATCCCTCCAAAAACAATAACCCACTCCCAACACATGGGGCCAACCTGGTGGTGGCCTACGATGATGAGGCAGAAAGAGAAATGAGGGGGCTAAAAATGAATCAAGAGGAGTTTGAAGAGTCTTTGGAAGACTGCACTAGAGGAATGGCTAACGTAGTGTTGGCTTATGATAAAGCAAGTGCTAAAGATGTGGAGGACGTATACAATATTGAAGGAGAGGAAGTAGATAAAGCTATGGGATACTGTGCAGTTTTGAAGTCTCCAAAGTTCGCCTGGTTCTTTGACCAAGTGGGGATGCCAAAGGAAAGTAGGTTGGAGATAACCCAGGCAATCCTTGATATTACGGGGAAGAATGCAGTCCCTTCGTTGAGATGGAAGGGACCCATGGCCAGATTGGTAAAGAGGTTTCTATTAGAGATAACTTTCAGTGATGCATATAGGTCTGTGAGATTCCCTCATAATAGGCCATTGTATGTGACTACCAACATCAATAGAGTTAGCTTTGTTGGGCTCTTATGGATGGGGGAGCCTCTATAAACATCATGCCAATCAATTCTTTCCAACCAGCTAATATTACAGAGGAAAGGTTAGTCCCCATGCTTTTGGTGATTTTAGGTTATGACAACCAGTCTTCCAAATCCATTGGTTATGTGAATATTGGGATTGTGATGGAAAATCTGAGTTCTTATATCAAATTCCACGTGATAGAGAGTGAAACTTCCTACCATCTGTTGATAGGAAGGGTTTGGATGCACACACAAGGGCTAGTTCCTTCGACGTATCACCAATGTGCCAAGGCGAATATCAAAAGAACGAGCATGATCATTAGAGATACGAAGAGGCCCTTCGCTGTCGAAGAAGCTCACCTGAGAGATACAACATTTTACACAGAATTAGAGGAGGACGTCAGAATCCTAATAAGAAGAATGAAGGGAGCATGGGTTTCCAAGATCAGAGAAAGGATGGGTCCCTTGAATGAGCAAAACATCAGTTAAATAACCAGCAGAAGGAAGCGTTGGCTGCACATGAAAAGAAGTGACGCTATCGGCAGAACACGGTGGGGAAACGTTGGAATCGCCGGCGTCCATGTCTGTGTCATTGGTACCAAGGGTCAGGGCCACTAATGAGGATATTGAAAGGGGTATAAACCTTATTAAAAGGGGAACAAGGGTGGTGTTAATATTGAAAGAAAAGTTTGATGGATTGGAAGCCATTAATGGAGTGTTTGAAAAAAGCTAGAGCAAAAAAATTTTGGGGCTATGGTTTTTAAATTTTTTCTCTCACTTTCTCTCACTGCAAACTTAAAGCCTCTCTATGAGGGTTTTGAAGAAGATGAGAGGTTTTAAGAAATGGGCCTTATGAATTTTTTTTACATCAAAGTGGGAAAACATGCAGGAAGGCAAAAAAAAAGGTTATGACAATTATTTCCCAAATGATGAGAGGATAGTTCCCACACTCACACGTGGGGTCTCGAAAATCAAAGAACCTCAGATGAAGGGACAGTGCATTTAATGACCCTAGGGTCCCTCAAAAGTTAAAAAAATTGAAAATCAACTTTATGGCTTACAAAGCCTTTTGGTCTTCCCAACACAAAAAACTTTGCACGAGGGGCTAATGTAGAAGGATGTCTTCCCCCAAAATAATTTTTTTAGGTATTGAGAGGAAACCTCACCTAGGTGGTGGCAAAATCCCATGTTGAGAGTGACCCCCTCCAAGGTCCCTACAGAAACTCAAGTTGAGAGGGAACCCCACCTAGGTAGCAGCAGAAGCCTATGTTGAGAGGGGCCCCCACAAGGGTCCCTCTAGAAACTCAAGTTGAGAGGGCACCCACCTGGGTAGCAGCAGAATACTATGTTGGGAGGGGCCCCTGCAAGGGTACCTGTAGAAACTAAAGTTCAGAGGGAACCCACCTAGGTATCATCAGAAGCCTATGTTGAGAGGGGACCCCGTAATGGTCCCTGCAAAAACTCAAGTTGAGAGAGAACCCTACCTAGGTAGCAGCAAAAGCCTATGTTGAAAGGCCCCGCCATAAGGGTCCCTGCAGAAACTCAAGTTGAGAGGGAACCCCACCTAGGTGGCAGTAGAATCCTATGTTGAGAGGGACCCCCGCAAGGGTCCCTGTAGAAAATCAAAGTTGAGAAGGAACCTCTTGAGAGGGACTTCCCCCAAGGTCTCCGCAGAAACTCACGTTGAGAAGGAACCCCACCAAGGTGGTTATAGAAGCCTATGTTGAGAGACCCGCAAGGGTCTCTGCAGAAACTCAAGTTAAGAAGGAACCGTTGTTGAGATGGACTTCCCCCGGGGTCTTCGCAGAAACTAACGTTGAGAAGGAACCCCACCAAGATGGGAGCAGAAGCCCATGTTGAGAGGCCCCCCTGCAAGGGTCCCTGCAGAAACTCACGTTGAGAAGGAACTTCACTTAGATGGCGTCAGAAGCCCATAATGAGAAGGACTCCCCCGAGGGTCCCTGCAGAAATGACATTAGAGAAAGAACCCCCCAAGGCTTACTTAATAGCAAAAATGATGTTTGAGAAGGAACCCCCCCCCCCCCCCCCACTAGGGTTCCTCAACAGCAGAAACTTACATGGAAGGAGGGATCCGCAAGGTCCTCCCCCCTCAGCTCCCAGAAAACCAAGTTAGGATGATGGGATGTCTACCATAAGCAACCCCTCATCATGAAAAAAGAACATAAGTACTAACACTTATTTTCTTGTACATGTTGCCTAGTTGAGCAAGCAGGGCTCAAGTAGGTCAGTTGGGATCTCTTGGGAGTTTTGGCTTGGCGTCTGAGGGACAAGGTATGTTGAGCAAGCTCAACCACTTAGCACTATAGGATTGAGAGAATACTAGTAGGAAGACCCAGAAGTCACTCAAGACTACGCACACCTCACACTTGGTCATAAGTGAAGTGAGCAGCCAAAGCGATGGCTACTCATAAGGAATAAATTCTTTACCAAAAATGACTTTTTAAGAGAGAGGGGTCCTTAAGGCCTCCTCTATCAAGATTTGCAAAGATTGCACCACAAGTTACCGTTTCAAAGGTTATTTACCAAATCAGATATTTTTTATTCATTGGGAGACATATTTGCTTTTTGACTTTGGTTGGGGACATGCAGAGCTGCCTGCAGGTAGGGACAAATGGTACACTTCGGACATTGTCCCCCACCAACCCTCTCAATTTTGGCTCCCAAAAGTGACAACTCAGCCCTAATGCCCAAGTATAAATAGACTTCTAGGCAAGGTCAAAGAGAGGCATAATTGAAATTGCACTGTTACTCTGCCAAAATCACACCAGACCTACCTAGTATTCTCTCACTGCTCATTCTCTTAATGCTAAGTTCCTTGTTCTTTCACTCCTCAACTGACAACCATCATTCTCAGGTGTTTCCCTTGAGAAAATTACCACTTTTGCTGTGAAAGTTCATCTTCTAACAGGGAGTGAGTGGAAACTTGAGTTCCATTATTACCAGAAGAAGAAGGTTTCTTGAGAAGTTGAACTAGAAGACCTTACAGGAAGTGTCTATTGGAGTGGGTCACGCCTCACCCTTTCCAAATATTCATAGACCCCAGTCTCACTACCCTCCTACACCAAACTACTATAGATCTGTGCGAAAGGACTTCTTCCTATGTACATCTGCCATCTTAATAATGAGACGCGCGAGGGGACTTTTGTAGAGTTCCTAAGAGAAATAAGGAATATATCGTTAGTTGTACAACCAAACCCAGTGGTGGTGCCCATGATGTTTAGGCTGCCGATACAACCTGTGGGAGGGAGGTCTCAGCTCCCACAAGTGGGATATATCATAGGAGAAGATGGGGGGAAACCAACGAAGAGGGACAACAAGAGAAAGTTTGGGAGAGACAGGGAGGATCCACCACCGTTGCCTAGTGTAGTAAAAGAGGTTGTTAGCTGTTACAACGCCATGGTTCAAGGAGGAATGATGTGTAAACCAAAAGTCATTCCCGCGAAAGAACCAGACGTAGCAACTAGAGTGGATCCCAAATATTGCCAGATCCATCGAAAGATCTAACATCCAACGGAGAGATGTTTCACGCTAAGAAGAATCATCAAAAAATATGTGAAGGTAGGAACGTTGCATATCCCTCCACAAACAATAACCCACTCCCAACACATGGGGCCAACCTGGTGGTGGCCTACGATGATGAGGCAGAAAGAGAAATGAGGGAGATAAAAATGAATCAAGAGGAGTTTGAAGAGTCTTTGGAAGACTGCACTAGAGGAATGGCTAACGTAGTGTTGGCTTATGATAAAGCAAGTGCTAAAGATGTGGAGGACGTATACAATATTGAAGGAGAGGAAGTAGATAAAGCTATGGGATACTGTGCAGTTTTGAAGTCTCCAAAGTTCGCCTGGTTCTTTGACCAAGTGGGGATGCCAAAGGAAAGTAGGTTGGAGATAACCCAGGCAATCCTTGATATTACGGGGAAGAATGCAGTCCCTTCGTTGAGATGGAAGGGACCCATGGCCAGATTGGTAAAGAGGATTCTATTAGAGATAACTTTCAGTGATGCATATAGGTCTGTGAGATTCCCTCATAATAGGCCATTGTATGTGACTACCAACATCAATAGAGTTAGCTTTGTTGGGCTCTTATGGATGGGGGAGCCTCTATAAACATCATGCCAATCAATTCTTTCCAACCAGCTAATATTACAGAGGAAAGGTTAGTCCCCATGCTTTTGGTGATTTTAGGTTATGACAACCAGTCTTCCAAATCCATTGGTTATGTGAATATTGGGATTGTGATGGAAAATCTGAGTTCCTATATCAAATTCCACGTGATAGAGAGTGAAACTTCCTACCATCTGTTGATAGGAAGGGTTTGGATGCACACACAAGGGCTAGTTCCTTCGACGTATCACCAATGTGCCAAGGCGAATATCAAAAGAACGAGCATGACCATTAGAGATACGAAGAGGCCCTTCGCTGTCGAAGAAGCTCACCTGAGAGATACAACATTTTACACAGAATTAGAGGAGGACGTCAGAATCCTAATAAGAAGAATGAAGGGAGCATGGGTTTCCAAGATCAGAGAAAGGATGGGTCCCTTGAATGAGCAGAACAACAAAGTTACAAGCAATAAAGGAGTGATGGCAGAAGAAGCCCACCGGGTGGTCCCTAGCCCCCAAAACATCTCAAAGCAGTTCAAAGACAGGAAGACGCCTAGAGTGGATCCGATGGAGCATGAGGTCCAACGATAAAGTGTACTGAGCTGATTTTCGGGAAGAAGAATTATTGAGGCTTCTAGAAAAATGAAGAGGAAGGCAGTTGCAACTGCCAGCAAACAGTGCAAGAAGGTTATTACCGAAGAAGGAAAGCTGGTTTATCGGTTATAATGGTGTGAACGGGCGTCCGATGAAGTTGATAATGAGGCTGACCCGATATGTGAGTCTTTTTTGGTGGACTAACAGGGGTAATATATGGTGATAGACAACTGTAACACACAAGAGTTTGTGGAGGATGTTACCGAAGAACCAGACTACATGGCAGATCAAACGAAGCCACGGGCTAAAGAGTTGGAGTAAATAAACCTGGCGAAGGAAGAGGAGGATCCAAGGCCCATTTTTATCACGAAGGATCTCAGTAAGGAGAAACGAGAGGCATTAGTTGAGTTGATTCGGGAGTTTATAGATGTTTTCACATGGAAGTACACAAAAATGGAAGGACTGGATGAGAAAGTAAGCTCCACAAGTTAAACGTGATGCCTTCAGCCATTATGGTGAAGCAAGCAGCGAGGATGTATAAGCTGAAGCTGGACTTAAAGATCAAGGAAGAGGTCCAACGTTTGTTGGCAGCGAGGTTTATCAAATCGATACAACACCCACTCTAGCTATCTAGTATTGTCCCAGTGGTAAACAAAGACAAAAATAAAATAAGTATCTACATGGATTTCAGAGACTTGAATAGGGCTTGCCCCAAAGATGAGTTCCTCCCTACCCTCCATTGATATCTTGATAGATGCAATGATTGGTCACGAAATTTACAGCTTCATAGATGGGTACTTAGGGTATAACCAGATTAAGATGGACCCCACAGATGTTGAGAAGACGTCGTTTAGAACCATGTTGGGTAACTTTATATACAAAGTGATGTCGTTTGGGCTCAAGAACGCTGGGGCTACTTACCAAAGAATAATGATGGCCATATTTCATGACTTCTTCCATAAATTTATGGAATTTTATGTAGATGATTTGGTCATCAAATCGAGGAAGGCGGAGTCCCATATGAGGGATTTGAGGAAGATGTTTTCCAGTTACAGGAAGTATAAGATGAAAATGAACCCACTGAAGTGCATCTTCAGAGTAACAAGTGGAAATTTTCTAGGTTTCGTGGTTGATCGACGGGGGTGCAGATGGACCAGGACAAATAGTGAGCGATCTTGGAGATGCCGAGTCCAAGAACGGTGAAGGAGATGAATAGTTTCCTTGGTAGAGTTTACTACCTTAGGAGATTTATGCCTGGATTAGCCGAAATAACACACCTATTGATGTAGCTTTAACGAAAGAACACAAAATTCATGTGGGAGGAGGTTCACCAGGAGTCTCTCACTGGACTGAAGAAGCTGCTCGTTTTACCACAGACTATGGTTCCCCCAAGCGCAGGAATATTGTTATAGCTATACCTCACATCCACCACGAGGTCCGTTGGAGAACTGTTAGCACAAGAGATTAATGGGAAAGAACGGCTAGTCTACTACCTCAACAGAATCATACACGGGCCAGAGGTCAGGTATAGTATCTTGGAAAAGCATTATTTAGCCTTAGTCTTTGTAGCACAAAAACTTAGACATTATAAGTAGTCTTTTATAATTCATATCGTAACAAGATGTGATTCCATTAGGTTTTTATTGGCAAGAACTATATTGATTGGTAGGTCAGCTAGGTGGTTCCTCATCCTCTCAGAATATGACTTGCAGTGTGTGGTTCCTCGTGCTATCAAGAGCCAGGCGTACACAGATCTTTTGGCAATCTTCCCCTCTGGGACGTTCGAGCCACCTAAACAAAGTATTCCAGGAGGCGACTTGCATGCCGACCACTTAGATGCAAGCGATGAATAATGGACGATGCGGTTCGATGGATCTTCGGTATAAAAGAAATGAGGAGCATGGGTTATCCTTTCAAAAGGAATGGAGGAGATTTATTTTTCCTATAAGTTAGATTTCCTTTATTCCAATAATGAAACAGAGTATGAAGCATTGGTACTGGGATTACTAGAGGCCCTTCGAAGGGGAATTCATTCACTTTCATCAAGGGTGATTATAACTTGGTGATTCAATAGGTGAATGGAGAATATGCGTTGAAACACCTAAGTCTGGCACCATACAGAACAATTATCCAGAGGCTTGTCAGCTAGTTCCATCGAGCCAAGATCAAGTGATATCCCTGAATAATGAACTTCCATCCAAACACCTATGCCACCATTGCTCAGAAGATGTTCATTAGAGAGGATACAACTACAGTTGTGATCCAATAAAGAATAACTCCCTCGGTGGTACAAATAATTCTACTGATGGAGGAGGACACTGACTGGAGGAGAGAGATTACAAAACAACAAGAGTCTAGGGAAGGACTGAGGGAATTAACCCATTACTTTACAAATTAGGGAAACCTTTATTTCAGAAACGAGGGAAGATGGTTGTCGAGATGCATCGGCCGAGAAAAAGTAGATAGGAGGTTGAAGAAAACACGCGAAGAGTATTGCAAAACAATTGAGATACCTATTTACAGAAGGATTTAAAGGGAGGGATATTTCTGGCCTAGAATGAATCAAGATGAAACAGAGCTACAATGGAAGTGCGATAAGTGCCAACTATTCTTCGAGGCAGTGCAGTGTCATTTCGTTGAAGCTCAAACAGACTAGAGGCAACCCTATATTGACTTCATTAAAGATGGAGTTATCATTTTGTTGAAAATGTATACAAAAGTTTATTGGCCTAAGAGGAACCATAGGTATGGAGCAGAGAAAAAATCTCTAGGTTGCCCCGAAGAAGTTGCTAGACAAAACTGTTGGGCATTAATTGAAACCTCCAACCTCGTTTGCTCTTGTGTACGCTCGATGATGAGTTTCTCTCATTTCAGCTTTGCCAGACGTAGATCTTCTTTTATGTCCTCTACCTCCCTATTGGCAACTTCAAGTAGAGGTGCTAGCTCAGCCAACTTAGCTTCCTCATCCCGTTGATCCTCCCGATGCTTCTGTAGCAGTTCCTTCTGATTATCCAGTCATTGGCTCTTCAAAGTCTTTAAGTGCCCAATCATCCAGTCAAAGTGGAAGCCATCTCGACCTAAATCCCTCAGATAGCCCAAGAATTGGTTGAGGAGAGGTCTGGTAACATTCACGGTAGGAGTGCTAATGATATCAATAATAATAATCGCCATGCTCGGAAGCCTATGGCTCATTACGAGGATGTTGGAATGCAGATAATCCATAGTGAAAGTCTCAGGATAGTGGCTTACAAGCTGCTCAATTACCAAATAATGGCTGGCAGGCATTTGAGGAGAACACTCAAGGACCATAAGGCAAAAGTCGTGAGGAGCTAAGTTGGGCAAAGGGAGCTCATAACCAAATTTTCTATCAGCAGCAGAACTAGTTATGGAACCTTAGTGGTCGTGATTAGAATCTTCTGAAATAGTGGGTTCCCGATGGGTTGAAGTGATGGACGAAAGAACTTGTGGAGCTTTCTCTCCCATCGGAAAGTATTCACGAGCAACCTGAGAACCGGTAGAAGAAATAATGAGTTAAGCACAAAAATCTTAACAAATGTTTTCATTGTTAAGTCACCGTTATAGGTGGAGTTTACGAAAAATCTTAACAAGTGTTTTCATTGTTAATTAACCATTATAGGTGGAGTTTATGAAAAATCTTAACAAGTGTTTTCATTGTTAAGTAACCGTTATAGGTGGAGTTTACGAAAAATCTTAATAAGTGTTTTCATTGTTAAGTCACCATTATACATGGAGTTTACAAAAAAATCTTAACAAGTGTTTTAATTGTTAAGACATAATTATAGTTGGAGTTTACGAAAAATCTTAACAAGTGTTTTCATTATTAAGTCACCATTATAGGTGGAGTTTACGAAAAATCTTAACAAGTGTTTTCATTGTTAAGTCACCAATATAGGTGGAGTTTGAGAAAAATCTTAACAAGCATTTTCCTTGTTAAGTCACCATTATAGTTGGAGTTGGCAAAAAAAAATATTAATAAATGTTTTCATTTGTCAAGTCACCGTTACTAGTGGAGTTTGAAAGTTTGAGAAATTAGACTCTTCTAGATTTTGTGCATTGTCAAGAATAAAGGACAAATAATAAGAAATGAAGAGAAACTAGCGAAGTACCTCAGCAATGGCTAAAGAAAGAGCGGGAGTCAATAAGGAGTCCACAACGGCGGGAATTATCAGGGGCAGGTTTATCTCCTCAGAAGCCTCAACAGCACCCTCAACTAAAGGAGCGTCAACATCCGGTACATCTCCTTCGCCAATAAAAGATACCATGACCAACATAAGTGTCCCTCTTGGGGAGGCCGATTGACCTCTAAGTGAAACCCCAACATTGATGAATGCAGAAGAATCACCTTAAGGGGCAGAAAAATTAACGTTGGCTTTGGGAAGGGGTAAATCACTAAGAGAAGGTGGTGGGACAAGATCTGGAGAAAATTGAGAAAAATAAAGCTAAGTGTTAGAAATGGGGAATAAGTATAGACGAAGGGAAAAATACCTCTAAGTGTTACGTACCTCAGTTATAGTACCGAAGAGGGGGACTTCAGTTATGGGCCTTGTCAACAGAGATGGAAGAAGGATGTTAGCCAACGATGAAGCTGGAAAGGAAGATCCCTCAACCTGAGATACATAAAGAGGATAAGAAGACTCACACCGTTGAAAAGAAAGATTTATAAGTTCTTAAAACTTGGTACCTCGACAGAGCTTGGAAAAATGGGAATTACAGCTAGAGGAACCACCGGAAAAGAGGATGTAGTAGAAGAAGATGGGGGAGTCTCCTTTGTATGAGAGGAAACCCACACACACTCAATAAGCACAACAAACCACTGACCAGCCTCCTCTATTCTACTAGAGGCCGAACGATGTGAGTAAGTCAGACCTATCATGGGAGAATGAGGAGGAGATGATTCAGTCATGGATATACCAAAGCGTCCTCCCACGAAATGACTAACAGGAGGAGAAGGCCTTTCTTCATCAGCCTCCTAATGAAAATAAAAAAGAAAAGAAAAAGTGTCAGAAAAGAGAAGAAAGTTCACTAAGATATAAATGACTAAGTGTGGAAAGGCTAACCTCATGATCAGAAGAAGACTGTGATGGTACGATAACGGGCGAAGCTGGGGAAGATGAGTGAGGAGAATCCCTCTCGGTGAAATCAACCGCAGTCTCAGGGCTATCATGAATTGGTATAACTACATTGGGAGAAGGAGAAGTAGAATGCCTAGGAGTAGAGGCAACTGTTGTGGGTTGAATTATAGAGGCTTGTCTTTTGCTTGCCTCGGTTCATAAAGTTTTCCTCCTCTTACCAGAGGCACCAGTACCTGAAAGCCCCCTTTTTTTCACGAAGTTCCTTCTGTGGGATCCACCACTATAGTGGGAAATGACTCAACAGGAGGAACTGGGGCTGCCTTTTATCAAAATATTTGTTGAAGCCATTCAACCTCCTTTCTAACTGCTTTCTGTACTTCCTCAGACACATCATCATTAGGAGGAACGGAGGCAATAGGGAAAGCATCTATAGGGGCTTGGGATGTGTGTGGGGACTTGGGTTTCGAAGAGGCCCCACTTATGGTCTTCTTTGTTTTTTGTGATAGGGGTTGAGATGAACCTTCACCAGAAGATGCAGCGCCAGAAGTATCTACAGCTGGGGGTTTAGGCATTGAAACCTTTTTGGGCTTTGGGGTAGCAATGGGAAGCATGGAGGAGTGTGGATGAATCTCAGTGGGAGGCTCCTTGGAAGTTTTTCTCAAGGGGAACTCTATTCCCATAATGGAATTACCTTTCAAACCCAGTTCCTGCGAATAAAATGAAAGCAATGGGGAATATACAGGAGTCCTCTCAATAAACTCAAAGATGTGGGATAGTTGCTTCGGCCAATACTTGGTGTTAAATAAAGATGTCACATCACCTTGCCTGAATAAAATGGGGATGATAACTATATCAGACATTATGGAACTCAATCCCCACGCAGCAGTATAAGTGAAGAGAGAGAAGGCCTCACTGAACGTGACTTTGGGGTGGTTTAGCTGGATGACGAGGCGAAGAGCCCCTGGTCAAAACCAAATTAACGGACACACGTTGTAATGCTCGCACGAGTGCCTCCACTCAGTGTAGGATGGTAAGTAACTTGGAGAGAACAGAAGGACCATAATAAGCGAAGGGTCTTCTTCCATAAGGTCCACAGTCGTTGGTTGGACCACCCTTGGCTCGTTCATGAAGAAATCACAAGTGTGGAGGAACACTTCCTCTCCATAAGTCCGCATCACAAAACTATCCAATTTTTTAATTACATCGGTAAACTCCTTTCGAATTTGCCTCTTATGATAAATGTAAGAATGTGGAGGCAGAATCGCTTCCCCCTAAGGAGTATGGTTGGTTTTGGCTGCTACATCGAGGAAACGAACATAGATGAAGCCTATTAGGAGTACGCAGTTGGCAAAGTTGGCCAAGTTATAATGGCCAAGAGACCATTCCATGTCAAAGAGGTTTCTATCAAACCATGTATAGAATGATCCTAGGGCAATTGCAGCCAGAGGAAGCTTGATACCCCGAGCTAAATGAAGGGATAGGTTTTTAGGTATTTCCAATATGTACCTTGACCAGAGGCAGCTTCAGGAGAGCTATCCTCAGAAGGATCCTTAAAGAAATAGTTGATGAGAGGAGAGAAGGTGGCTTTATTTGAAGCCGATGCACCTTCGACATAAACGGTCTAACTCTGAATGGTCAGCAGCCTATTGAGCGTCCAAGGCTTCATCAGAATAGGGCTTATGGCCTCTTGCCTCAAGGACCAGAAGCTCACATACATCTTCTAACGTTACTATAAACTCACCCCATGCAGCAATGAAAGTGTGAGTGGTAACGTTCCAGAGAGACACCAGAACGGGAAAGGTAGTATTATTCGTGGACAAAGTAAACTCATCGAACCATTTGGCCTGTTGAAGCCCAATTTTTGCGAGGATATTAGCATAGGAACCCTGCATGTGGGAGTTCCAGGGAGAAAAGTGAGCAGGAGAATCCCCAGGCCCTTCGAAGTCAATAAGGGACCACGGGAAGTCCCCTCGCTCAAGATAAAATCGAAGAGTCCCCTATGGGGGAGAAAGCCCCAGTCAAAAGCATTTTTATCTTTATCACCAAGCACCATGGCATCACACTTGGCGTTAAAAATGCAAGTTTTGCAGAACTTAGAGAAATAATCACCCTTGCCGAATATGGGGGACCGGCAGTAGAAACGTAGATGTTCTTGGTGGGTGGAAGTCAAAGAAGTGGCAATAGGAGTGGTGGCGACAGGGGTGGCAAGTGGATTATAAGTGGCAGATTAGTAGGATTGCTTTAGGAAGCCATTGTAGATGACAGTCAGGTACGAAAACCATAGAAAATGTACCAGAGGAGTAACAGTGGAGTGGCTAAAGGACGAAGATGATTGCAGAAGAAAGAAATGACGAGAACAACTTGGCAACAATGGAGTTTTTGTAGAGTTTCTCTCCCTAAAGAAGATGGGAGTTTGAAGAAGATGAAGGGAATAGTTAAGTGTTTTGAAAAAAATGGACATTTGAAATCCTTTAAACTCATCTTTTGAGTTCTCCCACTAACACACGTGCAAAGCCACCAAACATCATTTCAAACAGACACGTGGCACTTCGGGAAGTGTCCTGACAGTTGAAAAGACAACATCATGTCATTAATGAAGCGACGCATGGGGAATAGAAAGGGTTTTCTTCATAAGCAAGTTTGAGTTTTGGTGCCTGAATTTTTATCTGACATATCCAATAACTCCCAATGAAGAAGTTGTCCCAATGGTTCAAAAAAGCTTCGATGCTCCCTCGCCATAAGTCCAAACGTTGTTTAAATATGGCTCAGCTACATTAGGGAGATTTTTTCTACTTTTTTCGAACATGACAAAACGATGACGTAGCAGAGCTAAAATGAAGTAATACCTTCAAATAGGGAGAATTTCCTAGGAAGAAGTTTATACGGGAGAATTTCACTTCCCCAGAGGCAAAATGGGTATTTGAGAAAGTCAGCAAGTCCATTGGGAGAATTTCAAGTAGTCAAGCCAGAATGGTTGAAGCTCAAAAAAGGAAAAAATTGCGATGTTCGTTCGTCAAAGCGTCAATAAGCCGTACTGCTTCGACTCAGGCACATCGGAGAGACTTTTACTTTTTCCTGGAGGCGTTAACCGTAGTAGTTGTAATGAAGGAAAATATGCCAAAAAAACATTTCACACAGAGAAGGTTCCGTGGATTGAGAAGTTTTCATGAAGACATTTCTTATTTCCATAATAAATCTCTACACGAAGGGTCAAATGTAGAGGGGCTTGAAAGTAATCTTGAGATTAGATATAATTCCCCTATTAACAACAGTGTTTGGGATTAAGACAGTGATGCAGCTCAAAGAGATGCAACTCAGTGTGGCAGCCCAGAAGGATCACTACAAGAAAAATGAGTATTAGGGACGGTAAAAAACCGTCCCTAAAGAGTATTAGGGACGGTTTTGGCAGCGGCTAAAATCCATCCCTTATACTAGGCGTCCTAAATATTTTAGGGACGGATTTTACCGTCCTAAATGGTGTTCCCGCGAAAAAATTCCCGCTCCAGCCAATAGTATTAGGGACGGTTTATCCGTCCCTAATACTACTGAGATTCTGGCAACCCAATTAGGGACGATAAAAATCGTCCCTAAAGGTAATTTCAATTGATGCAGAAATGGGTATTAGGGACGGTAAAAACCATCCCAAAAGGTATTCTCAATTAATACAAATAAGTATTAGGGACGGTTTATAACCGTCCCAATTGATAAATAAAAAATTATCAATAATAGTTATATTATTATATGTTTTATGTTGCAATAATAATGGACGTCTAATTTGCATTATAAATCAAATCATCCGATCAAAAACGCAATATATTAACCACATTCATTGAAGCATGTATCCAATAACAATTTCTTCCATTGAAAAACATTCAAGTCGAAATATTTAAATGAGTACAAAATTAGACTAATTAATAAGATAAACAATTCTCAAAAAAAATATTATCCCTAAATTAAGATGATAAATATGGTTGTCACGCTTCAAAAACTTCTCTTAGTAAAATATGTATCTTCAACTTCTTATATCTTCAACTTCTTGTGCACAACCTGCAATCAATAAATAATCATTTTATCAAAATAATATTATAGTAAAATAAAATATCCAAATATATTAGTTAATCGTATCAATAACTTTTTACAATTTTTAAAAAAATTTGACAGAGTCTCCTATGTATATACATGAAAACCAACCTGTTTAATCAATACAAAATCCCGCACGGCTATAAGAATCTCGCATATTAACAATTCTTTACAATTTTAAAAAAAAATCAACAGAGTCTCCTTTGTTTATACAAGAAAACCAACCTTTTTAATCAACACAAAAGCCCGCACGGCCATAAAAAAATTGAAAAATCTCCATATCAACAATTCTTTACAATTTTAAAAAAAAGTCGACAGAGTCTCCATTATTTATACATGAAAACCAACATTATCAACAACAATAATAAATAAACAATCTACCTGTCGCAAACCATTGCTTTGTTCATGTGTTCCACGCAAATAAAATATAACCCAAAAATGTTATCCTGCAAAAAAATATAAGAAACAAAACAAAAAAGATATCAGTAATCAAATAATGTTTAAACCTAAAAATCTAAATGTTGTAAATTCTCTTCATGTTCTCAAACCGGGAGTCCCATGACTATGCGGTCGGTTCGTATGAGTTACATTGGTCCCGTGCGAGGTGATGGTGCCTCTAACGGAACCGTTTTTTGTTGTATTACGTTTTCACCCTTTGGCGTCATGTTTTTAAGCCTATGTCTAAATTTTCCAAATTCTCGTCGTATGCTCAAACCGAGAGGTCAGGAACTACGCGATCGGTCTCTACGAGTTACATTGGTCCTGTGTGAGGTGATCGTGCCTCTCACAGGATCGTTTTGTGGCTGTTTTACATTTTGACACGTTGACGTCATGTTTTTAATCCTAAGTCTAATTTTTTGCAAATTCCCGTCGTGTACTCAAACCGGCAGTCCCGTGACTACACGGTCAGTTCGTACGAGTTACCTTGGTCCCGTGCGAGATGATGGTGCTTCTAACGGGACCGTTTTGTTGTTGTTTTACATTTTCACCCTTTGGCGTCATGTTTTCAAGCCTATGTCTAAATTTTCCAAATTCTCGTCGTATACTCAAACCGAGAGACCGGGGACTGCGTGGTCGGTCTCTACGAGTTACATTGGTCCCATGTGAGGTGATCGCGCCTCTCACGAGACCGTTTTGTGACTGTTTTACGTTTTGACACGTTGACATCTTGTTTTTAAGCCTAAGTCTATTTTTTTGTAAATTCTCGTCGTGTACTCAAATCAGCAGTCCCGTGACTACGCGATCGGTTCGTACGAGTTACATTGGTCCCATGCGAGGTGATGGTGCCTCTAACGGAACCGTTTTGTTGTTGTTTTTCATTTTCACCCTTTAGCGTCATGTTTTCAAGCCTATGTCTAAATTTTCCAAATTCTCGTCGTATACTCAAACCGAGAGGCCGGGGACTACATGATCGGTCTCTATGAGTTACATTGGTCCCGTGTGAGGTGATCGTGCCTCTCGCGGGACCATTTTGTCGCTGTTTTAATTTTGACACATTGGCGTTATGTTTTTAAGCCTATGTCTAATTTTTTGCAGATTATCCCCCAGCACCGAGCATTTAAAAGGAGATCAGAAGTGAGATTGGGAGGGACATAACCTAGGAGAGTTGAAAAAAATTTAAACCTAAACATATTTGATTAGAAGATGTCAAATCCATGAATGTAAAATCACAATTTCATATTATAAAACATATAGAATCAGATAAAGCAAATGCTAACAGATAAGGCATCACCCATCATTTGTATCTAAGTTACACACATTTGTGTGTGTATTATGTGATACGCCATATATGTACCCAACAGCTTAGAGACGTCAACCATGACCAGGAAGATGGCCGAGGACAGAGGGGCCTTGGATTAGCAACCAACAGTCTCGTCCTGGGAAAGGTCGGCCATGGCCGATGTTACTAGTTGCCCCATAGTCAGACAGCAGTTGAGGTCTTCATGGTCCAGGGGGAAGTTACTCATCAATCCATCCCCAGTTGACAACCTCGGCTGGGTTCAACTCGAGGTCATAAGAGCTACACTATTATAACAAACCTCGACAGAGAATAAGTCGACGTGCCTAACTACACCTGTTGAACCCCGGCCCCGACCGACCTTATGACTTCATCTACCTTATCTCGGCCTCATATGAGCCGAGACCACCATTAGTGATCTCGGATCGGGCGACAACCAGACTTCACCTACCTCATACTCTTCCAGGCCGAGGTTAGGACCAATCACAGGTAGCTGAGCCTTTATTCGCATATATGTGGTTGGTAACACGTGTACACAATCAGTTATAACTGAATCATTACCCTCACATGAGAGAATATTGAGGTCATCATATCTACATAAGATTAGCCAGGTGTCATTCTCATACTGGTTCAATCCTCATGCACATGCTCATTGCATGCCTAGGGGGTACACTACACCCCCAGGCACTATATATAGAGGTCATCCTCTACCTTGTAAAGGATCCAAAAAGGACAACCCTAGCTGAAATTCTGTCAAATTATACAGTAGAGAGAGAAAGCTTGAGAGATTGTATCTATGGCCATTAGAGCCCTCATATTGTGATATTAATCACACCCTTGCACAGTGGACGTAGGCCTGATTGGTTGAACCACTTACATAACTTTGTTCATCCTCTTCTCCTCACCTCAATCTCTTAAATTTAGTATACTCTTGTGTTGCCATTGTTATCACTAGCTTGAGCTTACAAACACCTTGACTGGTGGTGCTATTTCCAGCATCATCATTTTGGTGCTGTCTGTGGGAAATTTGAGAAGCTATCTCTTCCTCATCTCTTGCTTAACCTCACCGGAGACTCTGGTGGTGAACCAGGCCTTACCCCTTGCGTAGAGTTATTTCACCATTGAAAGAGGTCCTGTAAGGTATTAAGCTCATCTACTACACCAGCTCTTTAGTGCTAACACATGGCACCAGAAATACCACCACCTCTTTCACCGCCTGGGGCTGGTGGACCTAGCTCCAGCTTGGCACCGCCTCAATCCAAAATTACGGAGGTGGCCGCAGCCTTGAGGTCTTTGGCTGCAACGCAACAAGAAATGCAGGAGTAATTTGCACCGCTCATTCGAAACATGATGAGGCCACCTGGAGTCTCACCGGAGATGATTACTCCGGCGGCTGTCCAGGCGCACCCTAAAGCCAGGGGACCACCCTAGGAACCGCGCAAGGATCACCCTACGCCCTAGCGGAGGAGGGACGTTGCTGACCCTAGGCGCTTGCGCTTCGGGAGGCAAGGACACCCTTTTCCTGAGGACAGGTATGATGATATAGAGGCGTAAGATGTCCCGGAAGATTGTTGGGATCCATATGAGGTTTCGACTAACGCAGTTCATCCTATCCAGCGAAGCCAAGGTTGTGGGGACAAAAGAGGAGGATAAACCCAGCAACGAGGATCAGCTTTTGATCGATTGAGTAGAGGGTCGGCCTTTGAAAAGCTCAGCCCCGTAAATGACCTGAGACAGAGGTTATCCAGGTCGAGAAGTGCAGTCGATTCACAAAGGGAAGAGAGGCAAGATCGACCTCATCAAGGACGAGGAAAAGACCAGGAAGAGGTCAACAGTCGACGTTGTGCTGCGGTTGGGGAACCCTCAGTCCACCCTTTGGAGGTGGTCGGGGACAACCTCGGCTAGGCCGACATCGTAAGGCCATGGAATGACTCCATCAAATGTCTTGAGGATAAAATAGGAGACCTCATCAAAAGTCGAGATCCACTGCAAAGAGGTTTCTCAGAGGGCTCTCTGTTCGTGGCTAAGATAGTGAGCTTCCCTACCCCAGCCAAGTTCATGCCACCTACAGTAACTCCCAAATATGACGGTAGCACCAATCCTATACATTATATTGATATGTACCAGTCAGTGGTGGATATTTACTCAATACCAGATGAGATGAAGTGTCGGGCCTTCTCCGGGACTTTGGCGGGAGCAGCACACATCTGGTTACTTCTCTTTTGAAGAATTCAATTGAGAACTTTAAACGCTTGGCTGAATGATTCATTCACAATTTCTGTTTTGGGGTAAGACCTCAAAATAAGGCCACCCATCTGTTGTATGTCAATCAAGGCAAGCACGAGAGCCTAAGAGACTACATCGTCGGGTTCAATAAAGAAAAAGTTGAGATGGAAGATTATGAAGATAATATTGCCATGACCGCCCTCATAGGAGGTATTTAGAAAGGGAAATTGTTGTGGAAACTTACGGAAGACCCTCCCAAGTCCATGGCGGAGCTATTGGCAACTGCGGGGAAGGCCATGAACGCTGAAGAGGCCATGGCAGCTAAGTATGAAGATGAGAACGGCGGTAGCAGCGGAAAGTTCCAAAGAAAGAAGGATGGGAAGAAGAGGTCAGTTGATGACAAGTTTTCACGTTATACCCCTCTTATTGTAAGCTGCGAACACATCCTCAATGAGATTAAGAATGACCGGTCCTTAAGATGGCTAGAGAAGATGAAGGCTCCTCCACATAAAAGGAACCAGAACCTATGGTGTGAATTCCACCAAGACCATGGCAATGTAATAGACAAGTGCTTCGCCTTAAAAGATGAGATCAAAAAAATGTTGAAGTCAGGAAAGTTGAGAAAGTATGTTGATAGCAAGGCTCCTAAAAGGGGAAGAGATGACCCCAAAAAGAGGATAAACGACCGATGTCGTGACGATACCCCGATAAAAAGGGGCGATGACTCAGATGATGATGATGAAGACAATCCGGACCTTTTACCAAAAGAGGACAACACCCCAGTGAAGAGGATTGGTATGATCTCCTTTGGTGTTAACACCATATGCGAAGGACTTGCAGGGGTGGTTCTGAAGTGGCTGACCGAAAAGCTCATGTGGCAGAGGCCAAGTCAGTGGCCAAACTTAAAATAATAAATCTGACATCTTCCGAGATAACGCAGAAGAGAAAGAAGGTGGACATGGACACTATTATAGTTGGGTTCTCCCGACTCGACTTCAAAGGCATCCTAGCTCCACATGATGACCCTGTGGTAATCACAAAAAGATTTCATGGATGTGAGGTACAGAGAATTCTTGTAGAGGGAGGAAGTTCTACAGATGTGATGTTTTGGCCCTACTTCAAAAACCTAGGCCTTAGCAGAGCTAGACTGGTACCCTATCATCATCCGTTAATGGGGTTCAGCGATGAAAAGGTCCATCCGTTGGGCATGTATGAGATAGACGTGCGAATAGGCGATGAGTGGCCTAAGAGGTTAACCCGAAAGATCAATTTTTTCGTTATGGATGAAAACGTCTTCTCGGCCATAACCTCATCATAGGAAGAGTAGCTCTTAAGGAGTTTGAGGTCGTACCGTCGACGGTCCACCAAATGCTAAAATTACTGACCCCCTATGGGGTAGGGGAAGTTCAGGGTGACCAGACCATAGCCTGAGAATGCTACTTCAACTCGGCAGAAGAGAGAGAGGCACATAAGAGAGCAACTACCACTTATAACATCGCTACACTTGACCCTAGAGATGAAACAAAGTTGAAGAAAGGAGAGGCCGCGGAAGAGGTAGAATCCATCTTCCTCAATGAGGACGAACCGAAAAAAACCGTCCAGGTCGGTAAAGCCTTAAAAGCAGAGATCAAGGAAGAACTGATAAACTTCCTAAGGAAGAGGCAAAGTGTCTTCGCTTGGAGTCACGTAGACATTCCTGGCATCAACCCCAAAGTCATGTGCCATAAACTCAATGTATCTAAGGATGGTAAACCAATCAAGCAAAGATGAAAAGTCTACTCTAGGGAGAAGTACGACATCATCCGGAAAGAAGTTAGAAAGTTGGAAGAGGCTGAATTCATCAGGGATGTGATATATCTATAGTGGTTGTCAAACGCAGTCATTGTGCCCAAAGCCAATGGAAAGTGGAGAATGTGCATAGATTTTATTGACCTGAACAAGTCTTGCCCAAAAGATAGTTATCCCTTACCTCGGATCGACCAGATGGTAGATGCAACAGCAGGATATGAGATCATGAGCTTCATGGACGCGTACTCAGGCTACAACCAGATCTTCATAGATTCTGAAGACTCAGAGAAGACAGCCTTTATCACTGATAAAGGGACATATTGGTACAAGGTTATGCCCTTCGGATTGAAAAATGCAGGGGCAACATACCAACGTCTTATGAATAAGATGTTTGAAGACCAAATAGGCAAGACTATGGAGGTGTATGTAGACGATATGTTAACGAAGATCTTAAAAGCCTACATTCGTGTGGCAGACCTGGAAAAGACATTCGACACCATGGACTTGTACAGAATGAAACTCAACCCTGCGAAGTGTGTTTTCGAGGTAGGAGCTGGGAAATTTCTTGGATTCATTGTCAATCAGAGGGGAATAGAGGCAAACCTTGAGAAAATTAAGGATTTAGTCGGCATGAAGACACCAAGAAGTATCAAGGACGTTTAGAGGCTTACTGGAAGAGTAGCTGCACTTAACAAATTTGTTTCCAGGGCGACGGACAAGTGCCTTCCGTTCTTTAAGGTGCTTAGAAAAGCCTTCGAATGGGACAAAGATTGTGGTGAGGCTTTTAATCAACTCAAGTCCTACCTCGGATCTCCCTTGATCTTATCTCGGCCAATAGCGGGAGAGAGGTTGTTTGTTTATCTAGAAGTCTCTGAATCGGCTATAAGTGCGGCCATGGTACGGGAAGACGTTAGGGTCCAAAGGCCTGTATACTTCAACAGTAATGCCCTTCAGGGATCTGAACAGAATTATCCTCGGATGGAAAAGTTAGCCTACGCCTTGATACATGCTTCTAGGAAGATAAAGCCCTACTTTCAAGCCCATTCTATGGTCGTCCTCACTGACTCCCCACTAAGACAGGTCCTCTATAAACCTGAGAAGTTGGGCAGATTGATGACATGGGACATTGAACTAGGAGAGTATGACCTTACTTATCAGCCTAGGGTAGCCATCAAAGGGTAGGCACTGGCAGATTTTATCGCAGAGTTCACATGGGAAGAGGCCGAGGTTGAGAATAACCTAGAAACTGCAGAAAGGTCAAACAGTAACGTCCTCCGAGACCCAAAAGAGGTTATATCCAAGGGAGCCAGAGACGGAGTGGCCGAGAATGAGGAAGACCAGTACCTCTTCAAGCAGGGAATCATGTTAGAAGGGGGTTTCTCATCAAATAAAGACATCTGGAACCTCTTCGTCGATGGGTCTTCTCGCGAAAGTGGAAGTAGTGCGGGGCTGATACTCTCAGCCCCGGATGGTACCAACATCGAATATTCCCTAAGGTTTAACTTCAAGGCATCAAACAACGAGTCAGAATATGAGACCATGATAACAGGGCTCTCCTTGGATAAGACCCTTGGGATAAGACGACTCCTTCTTCACAATGACTCAAGATTGGTTGTTAACCAAGTGCTGGGGGTTTATTAGGCCAAGGAAAAAAGGATGGACAAATACCTGAAGAGGGTAAGAATGACGTTAGAAGATTTTGAAGAGGTAAAAATAAAGAGAAGACCTCGAAAAAATAACAGCCATGCGGATGCATTAGCAAGGCTAGCTTCGGCGATAAGGACAGATATCAGAAGGACAGTCCCAGTTGAGATCTTACCCAAGGAGACCATTAAAGAAGAAGAGGTCAGTAACCCTTGCCTCAATTTGAACCTAAGGGACTCATGGATGGATACCCTTATCAGATATATCAGAGAGGGAAAGCTACCTAAATCAAAGTTAGAGAGGAGGAAACTGAGGTACAGAGCTAAAAAGTTCTCAATAGTAGGAGATGTCCTATATAAGAAGGGATTCCTATTACCTCTCCTCAGATGCGTTCATCCCACAGAATTTCCCCGCATCCTACAAGAGGTACACGAGGGTTCTTAAGCACCTTATACTCTTGACTCACTTGAGTCTGTATTGTATAAGTGTTCATCTTGTTTAGAAATTATGACAAAATTATGTCTATCCTAGAAACCAAAGAACCTCAGAGCTTGGTTTGCTATTTCATTCTTCTTGCTTAATTGATCTAGACTATATTACCAACACTCACACACAGTAGAATTAATCTCATACATTTCATATTGCATATAATTGTGTGTACATATGTTGATTGTGTTTAAATCCCTAAAATTGATTTTTAATAATTTTTTTGGGATTTTATAAACATTTAAAATAAGTTTTATTTAATTAAAATTTATTTTTAAAAGTTTTTGGGGTCAATCTGCTGATATACCCGTATATACCCTAGGCCATGCTGAGGGCGCCCTGCGCCTCATCAGGCCCAGACGACCCCTAGGGGGTCGACCCTTCATCAGTCTACGGACGACCCCTCAGGGGCCGACCCTTCATCAGGCTCCAGACGACCCCTCAGGGGCCGACCCTTCAACAAGCTCCGAACGACCCCTAAGGGGGCCGACCCTTCATTAGGATCCAGACGACCCCTCAGGGGCCGACCCTTCAACAAGCTCCGGACGACCCCTAAGGGGGCCGACCCTTCATCAGGATCTAGATGACCCCCCGAGGGTACGACAGTACGAGGCCCAAATTAGGCCAGACTCATTGCCGAAAGGAACTTTGCCCTCGGCCTCATATCAAAGGCCGAGGGTGACATCATCACAGCGCGTGGTTTGGGAGATGCGTGGAACAGTGTGCGTGAGGCTCACCTGGCACATGGGAGACCGTTATAACAAAATCACACCCTCACGTGAGGAAATATTATGTCATCGTTTGGCATCTATAAGTATCAACAGGGAATTGGCTAGATCATCATTCACATGAACCATGCATACTTAGGGGGGTACACTACACCCCCCAAGACCTATATATACTTGTCACCTACAACCCTACAGGGGAGATCAATCGATAATTGTAACCCTAGAAAAAACTCTGCTTGTACACACAGTAGAGAGGGAAAGTGAGCTTATGTGCATTGTATCCAAGGCCATTAGTGCCCATACTTAGTGGATCACACACTCACAGTGGATGTAGGCCTAATTAGCTGAACCACTATACATCATTATCGTATTCCTCTTATACTCATCTCCATCTACACACTTATACACTTACATTTCAATGGCTGCCATAGTTACTATTGTTTGAGCTCGTCATCACTTATCTGGTGGTGCTAGATTTTAGTGTCATCATTTTGGCATCGTCTGTGGGAACGAGAAGACATCTCTTCCTTTTTACAGCTTGACCTCATTGGGCACTCTGGTGGTGAACCAGTTCTCCATTTGAGAGGAGATGTTTCACCATTGAAAGAGACCCACTAAGGTTCTCAAGCTCACCAGTCTTTTTTCCAGTTCAGCTGTTCACAGCTCAAACACACGGCACCGAAGATGCCACCACCACCACATCCCCCACCGGATGATGGGGGAGGACCCAGTTCCAGTCACCCACCACCTCAGTCTGAGATGGCTGATGTGGCGGCAGCCTTGAAGTCTGTGGTAGCGAGCCAGCGGATCATGCAAGAGCAGTTCACATCTTTGATCCAGAACATACTAAGACCACCAGGGGTCTCACCTGAGATGATTACTCCGGCAGCAGCTCTAGGACAGTATGAGGCCAGGGGACCACCCCAAGCACCACGCAAAGACCTGCCACCCCCTCAGCGGCGTAGGGATGTTGTTGACCCCCGGCGTCTACGCCTGGGGAGGCAAGGAAAACCTTTCCTTGAGGACAGGTATGACGATCTGGAGGGAGAGGAGGACCCCATCGAATGCTGGGAACCATATGACGTCTCCAATAATACTATAAGACCTCTTCAGGAGAGCAGAGGGAAGTGAGGAAGGTAAAACCCTAACGATCGCCCGAGAGGCTTTGCTTTCGATCGCCTAAGCAGGGGGTCGGCCTTTGAGAGGCTAGGCCCAGTGAATGACCTGCGGGAAAAATTGTCCAGGTCAAGGAGTGTCGCGAGATCTAGAAGGGAGGCAGCAGATGACCGACCCCACGGGGGACGACCCCTAGGACGGGAAGACGACCAGGGGGAAGTAAACAGCCGACACAGGCCAGCCGCGGCAGGACCCTCCGTCCATCTCAAAGAGGCGGCAGGGGATAACATCGGCCAGGATGACCCTACGAGGCCCTAGAATGACTCGATACAGCGATTGGAGGATAAGATTGGCGATATACTGAAAAGCCGGGACCCTCTTCAGAGGGCATACACCATAGGCTCACCCTTTATGGCAAAGATAGTCAACTTCCCTATGCCATCAAAGTTCAAGCCACCTGTGGTCACCCCAAGATACGATGGGAGCACCAACCCTGTCCACCATGTTGAGATGTATCAATCAGCAGTAGATATATACTCTACCTCAGATGAGATGAGGTGTCGTGCCTTCTCTGGTACCCTGACTGGGGCTGCACATGTCTGGTACACGTCTCTTCCAAAAAATTCCATTGAAAACTTTAAGCAGTTGGAAGACTGGTTCATCCACAACTTTTGCTTTGGGATGAGGCCACAGAAGAAGACCACCCACCTGCTCTATGTTAAGCAGGGGAAAAACGAGAGTCTGAGGGACTACATAGACAGATTCAATAAAGAGAAGCTGGAGGTGGAAGACTATGAGGAGAGCATAACTATGACAGCCCTGATTGGAGGAATCCAAAAGGGGAAGCTGTTATGGAAGCTTGATGAAGACCTCCTAGGATGATGGTTGAATTACTGTCAATAGCAGGAAAGGTGATGAACGCCGAAGAGGCGATGACCGCAAAGTACGAAGACGAAAAAGGAGGCGCTAGTGGGGGTAAATACCCTAAGAAGAATAAAGAGGGGAAGAAGAGGTCTACGGACGACAAGTTCGCTGGTTACACCCCACTAACGGTCAGTTGTGAACATATTCTCAATGAAATAAAGAGTGACCGATTTCGGAAGTGGCCTGAGAAGTTGAGGGCAGCCCCCAACAAGAGGAACAAGAATATGTGGTGTGAATTTCACCAAGACCACGGCCACATAACAGACAAATGCTTTGCTCTGAAAGATAAGATTGAGAAGATGCTGAAAAAAGGGAAGCTCAGAAAGTACGTCAACAAAGGGGCCTTTAAGAGGGGCCGAGGGGACGACCCCAGAAAGAAGTGAGGCGATGCATGTAGAGAAGGTCCTCAAAAAAGAGGGGACGACCCTTCTGATGATGAGGACGAACCCAACCTCCCTCCGAGAGACGACCAAGGCCCTGTCAAGAGGCTTAATATAATCTCGCTCGGAGTGGGAATGATCTCCAGGGGTCTAGCAAGAGGAGGGTCTGAGGTCGCTGATAGGAAGGCCCATGTGGCTGAGGCCAAGGCAGTGACGAAGACGGTAAACTCAACCTCTCTGGAGGTCAAGTCAAAAAAGAGGAAGACCCCCAAGTCCCTTGTTGAGATGAAGACCCCCAAGTCCATTAAAGACGTTCAGAGACTCACAGGGAGAGTTACTGCCTGGAACAGGTTCGTGTCTAGGGCCACAGACAGGTGTCTACCATTCTTTAAAATTCTCAGAAAAGCCTTCGAATGGAGTGAAGAGTGTGATGAGGCCTTCAAGGAGTTAAAATCATACCTGGGGACTCCCTTGTTGTTGTCACGGCCCATGCAGGGCGAACGACTGTATGTGTACTTTGTCGTCTCAGAGTCAGCCATCAGTGCAGCCATTGTGAGAGACGAAGACGGAGTACAGAAGCCTGTGTATTTTAACAGCAAGGCACTCCAGGGGGCAGATCAAAGATATCCAAGGATGGAGAAGTTGGCCTATGCCTTGATCCATGCATCGAGAAAGATGAAGTCATACTTCCAGTCCCATACAATGGTCATCCTCACTGACTCTCCCCTTAGGCAGGTTTTGCACAAGCCTGAAAAATCAGGGAGGTTAATGGCCTGGGCTATAGAGCTTGGGGAGTTTGACATAGTGTATCATCCTAGGATGGCCATTGAGGGGCAAGCATTGGCAGACTTCGTGGCCGAGTTTACTTGGGAAGATGATGAAGCTGAGGATGAGAGCCTCGGGAAGATAGATACCCGACAAGGTGAGCTCACCGACACACCTGCAGATAAGGCTGAGACAAGCACCGCTAGAAGAAAAGTGGATGAAAATAAAGAGGGAAGATATCTCTTTAGACAGGGGTCACTCACCAAGGGAAGTTTCTCATAAGAACATACCGTGTGGAGTCTCTTCGTCGACGGGTCCTCTTGTGAAAGCGGGAGTGGAGTTGGATTAATAGTATCAGCACCCGATGGCACAGACATTGAGTACGCCCTGAGGTTCAACTTTAAGGCCTCCAATAACGAGGCCGAATATGAGGCCTTGATAGAAGGCCTCTCCTTGGCCATATCTCTTAGTGTCGGCCAGATTTTGGTTCATAGTGATTCGAGGCTAGTAGTGAATCAGATACTAGGAGCCTATTAGGCGAAGGACGAGAGGATGGCTAGGTACCTTGAGAAGGTGAGGTCGTTACTGAAGGGCTTTAGAGATGTGAAATTAAAGAGGATACCTAGGCTCGACAATGGCCGTGTTGATGCCCTTACTAGGTTGGCCTCGGCAACTAGGACAGAGATCAGGAGGACGGTCCCAGTGGAAATTTTGCTTCGTCCAACTATTGAAGACACTGAGTAAACACTTAGAAATTGCCTAAATGTTTCTCAAGAAGCTTCGTGGATGAACCCTCTGATCAGATACATTAAAGAGGGGGAGATGCCAGAGGCAAGGCAAGAAAGGAAGAAGTTGAGATACAGGGCTGCAAAGTTCACTGTCATTGGGCACACCTTATACAAAAAGGGATTTTTACTCCCCTTACTTAGGTGTGTGTACCCATCTGAGGTCCCATCCATTTTGCAGGATGTGCACGAAGGATCGTTCTCAAGCCACATTGGGGGCAGATCCTTAGCGAAGAGGGTGATCACCCAAGGGTACTGGTGGCCGACCTTGGGGAAAGACGCCGCGGCATATGTAAAAAAGTGCGATAAATTCTAGATATTTTCCACCATCCCTCACCAACCCCATCAGCCTCTTACCTCCATTACATCCCCATAGCCATTTGCAGTGTGGGGGATCGACCTCGTAGGACCCTTACCAAGAGCAGTCAATAACTATCGGTTCCTCATCGTAGTGATTGACTATTTCTCAAAATGGGTAGAGGCCGAACTGATGGTCACGATTACAGAGCAGAAGACCTTCCAGTTCATCTGGAAAAATGTTATATGCAGATATGGTCTCCCCAACACCCTCATCTCGGATAACGGGACTCAGTTCAAGAATATCTCTCTACAGAAGTGCTGTGAAAGGGTGAGTATCAAATAATTTTTCTCTACCCCGGGGCGACCTCAGGCCAATGGGCAAACAAAAGTCACAAACGGGACAATCCTAGATGGAATCAATAAGAGGCTTGAGGAGGCAAAAGGAATATGGGTCGAGGAGTTATATGCCGTGCTGTGGGCATACAAGACGACAGTGAGGACCTCTACCGGAGAGACCCCATTCATGCTAGCTTATGGCTCAGAAGCCGTCATCCCCACCGAAATTGGATTTCCTACTCATAGGGTCCAAATGTATGACCCCCCAGAGAAATACAGAAGAGAGGAGACTCGACTTAGACCTGATTGAGGAAAGGAGGGAAGACGCTGAGATAAGGCAAGCTTCCTACCAGTAGAGGACTGTAAGGTTTTAAAATCAGAGAGTTAAGCAGAGACCAATTGCAGTAGGGGACTTGGTTCGCAAAAAGACTTGGCAGAAGCCCAAAAAGCTCCATCCTAATTGGCATGACCCATATAGGGTCATCGATGAAGTCGTCCCTGGGGCCTATAGACTAGAAAACTTAGAGGGAAAACCCTTTTCCAACCCCTGGAATGCAGATGATTTGAAAAAATACTATCAGTAGTGTTATAAGGTCTTGATAGGGCATAATTGTAATAGGAGTTGCTCTAACAGAACACTTGGAAAATTAATGACCCTTATCAGTGTTTCCCCTCACCTTGTGTTTATCAGTTCTAGTACGCATGAAAACATCTTCAGAGAACGGCCCTCGGCTATAATGAGGTAGCATGGAGGGGACGACCCCACCATGGTCCTCAAGAAAGACGAGGGAAAACTTTGTTTAAAACCATTAATTTGGTGATTATAACCCTCGGCTATAATAAGGTCGCATGGAGGGGACGATCCCACCATGGTCCTCAAGAAAGACGAGGGAGGGGTTTTTTTAAAACCATTAATTTGGTGATTATACCCCTTGGCTATAATGAGGTCGCATGGAGGGGACGACCCCACCAAGGTCCTCAAGAAAGATGAGGGAAAACTTTGTTTAAAACCATTAATTTGGTGATTATAACCCTCAGCTATAATGAGGTCGCATGGAGGGGACAACCCCGCCATGGTCCTCAATAAAGACGAGGGAAAACTTTATTTAAAACCATTAATTTGGTGATTATAACCCTCGGCTATAATGAGGTCGCATGGAGGGGACGACCCCACTATGGTCCTCAAGAAAGACGAGGGAGGGGTTAGTTTAAAACCATTAATTTGGTGATTATAACCCTCGGCTATAATGAGGTCGCATGGAGGGGACGACCCCACCATGGTCCTCAAGAAGGACGAGGGAAAACTTTGTTTAAAACCATTAATTTGGTGATTATAACCCTCGGCTATAATGATGTCGCATGGAGGGGACGACCCCACCATGGTCCTCAAGAAAGACGAGGGAGGGGTTAGTTTAAAACCATTAATTTGGTGATTATAACCCTCGGCTATAATGAGGTCGCATGGAGGGGACGACCCCACCATTGTCCTCAAGAAAGACGAGGGAAACCTTTGTTTAAAACTATTAATTTGGTGATTATAACCCTCGGCTATAATGAGGTCGTATGGAGGGGACGACCCCGCCATGGTCCTCAAGAAAGACGAGGGAAAACTTTGTTTAAAACCATTAATTTGGTGATTATAACCCTCGGCTATAATGAGGTCGCATGGAGGGGACGACCTGACCATGGTCCTCAAGAAAGACGAGGGAGGGGTTAGTTTAAAACCATTAATTTGGTGATTATAACCCTCGGCTATAATGAGGTCGCATGGAGGGGACGACCCCACCATGGTCCTCAAGAAGGACGAGGGAAAACTTTGTTTAAAACCATTTATTTGGTGATTATAACCCTCGGCTATAATGAGGTCGCATGGAGGGGACGACGCCACCATGGTCCTCTAGAAAGACGAGGGAAAACTTTGTTTAAAACCATTAATTTAGTGATTATAACCCTCGGCTATAATGAGGTCGCATGGAGGGGACGACCCCACCATGGTCCTCAAGAAAGACGAGGGAAAACTTTGTTTAAAACCATTAATTTGGTGATTATAACCCTCGGCTATAATGAGGTCGCATGGAGGAGACGACCCCACCATGGGCCTCAAGAAAGATGAGGGAAAACTTTGTTTTAAACTATTAATTTAGTGATTATAACCCTCGGCTATAATGAGGTCGCATGGAGGGGACGACCCTGCCATGGTCCTCAAGAAAGACGAGGGAGGGGTTAGTTTAAAACCATTAATTTGGTGATTATAACCCTCGGATATAATGAGATCGTATGGAGGGGACGACCCCACCATGGTCCTCAAGAAAGACGAGGGAGGGGTTAGTTTAAAACCATTAATTTGGTGATTATAACCCTCGGCTATAATGAGGTCGAATGGAGGGGACGACCCCACCATGGTCCTCAAGAAAGACGTGGGAAAACTTTGTTTAAAACCATTAATTTGGTGATTATAACCCTCGGTTATAATAAGGTCGCATAGAGGGGACGACCCCACTATGGTCCTCAAGAAAGACGAGGGAGGGGTTAGTGATAATATAAAAAAATTCATAATGCAAATCATACAAAAGACAAATATGGAAGACAACAAGAGAGATGATGATATAAATGGAATATTACAAAGTGTTCTTCAAAGTAGAGTACAAAAATATTGATTACATCAAGAGGGTATAGGCTACAGACAACCACCCTATGGAGCAACATTAGAGGGCGCAGGGCCTCAACATCAATAAGAGAGGACTCCTCAACGACCACGACTGGCTGGTCTTCAGACGTGCTGACACCCTCGACGTGCACCTGGGATTCCACCTGGGTTAGAGCTTCGGAAATCAAGGGGTCGTCCAGATGAACTGCCTCCAGTGAGGGACGGACTGAAGAGACGACATCGCCGAATTTGAGAACGACCCACCGACAGGCCATCCTGATCCCTCTTTCTAAGTACTCAAGACCGAAGCCTTGGAACTCGTCTGAGAGTTTATAGGCCTCCACAGCATCGGCCCCTACCTTCCTCACTACCTCAGATAGCTCAGCCTTGAACTGAGTCCCTAGGTTGGTCAAGGCTTCATCCTTCTCCTTAATGAGTAAGTCTTTGGCCTTCAGATCCTCGTCGTGCTGCCTCGTCAGCTTGTCCAGAATCCTTTCATATTCAGTTCTGGCACTCTCTAGCTCAGCCCTTGCAGTCTCTAAGTCAGTCTGCAGATCGGCCTCATGTTGGATATCCCTCTCGGCCTCATGAAATTTCTCCTGATTCTCCGCCATCCATTTGGTGTCCGAGGTAAAAGTGAAAACAAACCGCATAAGAAAAAGAACTCGTTAAGAGGCCGAGGAAACAGTTGGTGAAAGAATACAGTTAAGGGAATGAAGTAAGACAAGTACCTGAGCCAGGGCGTGCAGACCGTAGTCATACACCTTTATCGGAGGCATCTTAGACAAGAATTCATAGTCGGTAGCCGAGGGAGCAGAAAATATTGACGCCTTGGACGCCCTCAAGTTCGTGATAAGTGATGATGGCTCGGCCTTTAGAAGTGCCAAGTTCTGGGACCAGAAGGCCCCCATGCTAGAAGAAGAGGCGTCTCCCTCAGACGCCTCAACCCTTGCACTCGTCCGTGATCCTGGCCGAGGGTCTACGGGGACCTCGTGCTCTTTCCTCTTCTGTCTGTCAACGGTCGGCTCAGCAGGTGTCGACCCTGTGGTCTGTGTCTTCCTCGGAGCTTGCTGAGGCTCCTTGCCTTTCTTCTTAGCCAAGCCTGACAACAAACTGGGAGCAGTCATTTCCCAGAGATAGTCCGATATACCAGTAGGACGACCTGAAAAGAAGAGACACGTCAGAAAAGTGCAGAGATAAAGAGGAAACACTTTGAAAAAGTAAAAAAATAAAAAAAATAATAAATATAACTCACATAGTTCTGTCAGGGTGCCGACCCTCAGACCAGCTTCCTTGAGGAACCAAGGGGTCATAAGCTCTTCAAACTTTGCAAGTTCATCCCCTCTCCCTCGTCCTCTCAGATATTCAACTATGTCTTTCTCTTCCGGACTAAGTCTGGGGTCTGACCTGGCCTTCATTGAAGGGTTAGACCATCTTCTGGGGACCCTTGGACCGTCAGCTACAGGTTGTGCCTCGGCAGACAACTCCCACTCTCCGGAGACAAAGAATAATCTCTTCTTCCAATCGTGGTTGGAGGTTTGTACCACGTGGAGAAGTTTTTTGTCAGACCTCCTCGCCCCTAGGTGATAATACCCAGGCTGTTTGGATGAGGAGGTGATATTGTAACAGGCCAAGAATACGTCGGCCGAGGGCTCATCAGTGAAAGCATTTTTCCATAAGGAGACATAACCAAGGATCGTCCTCCAAGAGTTGGGAGGAAGTTCAGAGGGGGAAACGCCGAGGGCTGATAAAATATCTACGACAGCAGGATGTAAAGGGAGTCTGACACCTACCTTGAACATTTGTTCGTACACCGCTATCTCTCCCTCTTCACCCTCAAAGACCCTCTCGTCCTCAGAGGGAACCCTCATAGATATGGTGGGAGGAACACCATATGCATTCCTCCACAGAAGAAGGTCACGATCCCTGACCGAGGAAATATAAGACGAGGCGTGAGATGTGTCAACTGGGTCATCTGAGTCCTCATCATCCTCAGTCCCCTCACCCTCGGCCTCGGCCTCATCACTTGTCAGACGACCTTGGGGAAAAGCCATCTGGAAGGCATGTGGAGAGAGAGTTGTCACAGGGACAGCCTCGGAAGTAACCATACCCTCGGCCTGTCGGCCTGGGCTTAGGTCAGACGCCTCTCCCCTCCCAGAAGGCCCAGCGCTAATTGGCGACGACGGTCTCTCATCCATCTCACTCAAATAACTCTCGGCTGGACGACAAGACGACCTACAAGACTCAGAGGGTCTTATTGTGGCAAGAGGAATGGGAAAAATGGGTCGTACCCAATTAGGGTTGGCCCCTCGTCTCCTCTCCTCCCTTCTTCTATTCGCCTAATATATACGAAGAGCTTCTCTTTCAAGGATGGGAACTCCTCGGCTAAACTGTAAAGCCTCCTAAGCATTAAAGGGGAGACCCTACACTTGGATGAATTTCTAAGCTAACTACAAACAAGTTTGAAATTGACCAAGCTGGACTTTTGGATTGAAATAAAAGAAACCAAGTGCTTTAATCAAGAACACTCAAGAACCAGCCGCCGAAGAAGACGCCAGAAAAGTTATGAAACACCCTAAGGAAAATCCAACCCTATAAGCCTAAAATAAGAAAGCAAGCAAGAAATAAAGGAAAAGAGGACACTAGGGCAGAGGGATTACCTGAGAAGGAAGAGCGAGACTGCCAAAATCGAAATGTTGAAATTTGCAGAAATGGTGGTTTGTCTGTTGGAAATCTAGAAAGAAAGAGAGCTTGGGCGCGAAGAAGAAGGAGAGAAGGAAAGGTTTCGAAAATTGCTTATATACCTTAGTGATAAGTGGGCCCATTAACCAAGTCAAAGCACATCCCACGAGGAGGACATCATTAGGGCACAAAGCTCCAAGCAGCATGCATTCGCCACGCCTTGAAAACTGGAACGACATTGGATAAAAACTTGACAGGTGTCACATCAGCTTGACAGGTGTCACTCATCAAACGGACCATACACTTAGTCTCAAAAGCAACATTATCCCTCGGCCATCTCAGCATCATCTATGGCTAAGGGCTGGGGGGTGATTGATATACCCGTATATACCCTCGGCCATGATGAGGGCGCCATGCGCCTCATCAGTCCCAGACAACCCCTAGGGGGCCGACCCTTCATCAGGCTCCAGACGACCCCTCAGGGGCCGACCCTTCATCAGGCTCCAGACGACCCCTCAGGGACGACCCTTTAACAGGCTCCAAACGACCCCTAAGGGGACCGACCCTTCATCAGGCTCCGGACGATCCCCCGAGGGTACGACAGTACGAGGCCCAAATTAGGCCAGACTCATTACCGAAAGGAACTTTGCCCTCGGCCTCATATCAAAGGCAGAGGGTGACATCATCACAACGCGTGGTTTGGGAGACGCGTGGAACAGTGCGCGTGAGGCTCACCTGGCACATGGGAGACCGTTATAACAAAATCACACCCTCACGTGAGGGAATATTATGTCATCATTTGGCATCTACAGGTGTCAATAGGGGATTGGCTAGATCATCATTCACATGCACCATGCATACTTGGGGGTACACTACACCCCCAAGACCTATATATACTTGTCACCTACAACCCTACAGGAGAGATCAATCGATAATTGTAACCCTAGCAAAAACTCTACTTGTACACACAGTAGAGAGGGAAAGTGAGCTTATGTGCATTATATCCAATGCCATTAGTGCCCATACTTAGTGGATCATACACTCACAGTAGATATAGGCCTAATTGGCTGAACCACTATACATCATTGTCTTATTCCTCTTATACTCATCTCCTTCTACACACTTATACACTTACATTTCAATGGCTGCCATGGTTACTACTATTTGAGTTCATAATAACTTATCTAGTGGTGCTAGATTTCAGTATCATCATCTGCAATTAAGTTTTAATGGTTATATTGGCTGAAAGTTACCTTGGGTAGAATCCGAAAGCGGCAGAGACTTGAGGGTGTGTTTGTATTTATTTTAAGACGCGCGTTTGTTATCTTATTATTGCCCAACACCTGTTGCATTCTGATTGGTTGAGTTTGTGTTTCTTTATAGAGAGTAAACCAGCGATTATCTACAACCCTTGGATCGTTTTTATCAACGATCTGCATGCGCTCTTACTTCATCCCTGTGAACCTCATATGAACCAATCAGGAGAGTTCTAATCACCGCATATCGTGAACGCTTGGATTAAAGTCAATAAACCTTGACTCAGTCTGAGCCATTGATTTTGAACCTTATTCTCGAATCTTCTCAGCCTCCTATAAAAGTACCTTTATCCTCAGCTATCATATACTTTTTCCATTTCGTCCTTTAGATAGAGTAGAGAGAGAAAGAGAGAAACCAGAAAGAGAGAGAAAGAGTTAGAAACCCTAACCCTAACCCTAAATTGTCAAAATCTTTTCAAACCTAAACCTCTTTTCAAGTCCTATTTATACCAAACATAGCCTTGAGTGTTTAAGTGTTTTGAGAGGTTGAGAGTTGGTTTGTTTAGTTGGTTTGATGTTGTAACCTCTTGTTTCTTAGATCTTGTGTCCAACTTAAACATTTTTTCTTAGATCTACATTTCTGCTTTATATAAATTTCAGATCTGAGTACTTTATGTTACATTTCACTTAGATTTACATATTTTGTTTCTCATCTTGAGAAATATATTGTTGATTATTTTTTGTAAATGTTTTTAACTTTGAAATCAACAATAATGTTTTATGTTTCTAGTTCTCTTGAAACAAGACCTTTAACCTAGTTTAGAATCGCACTTGGTGATTTTCAATCCCAAAAATATTTTCAAAACCTGAGATTGATTAAGATCTTGATACGTCTTCTGAGCAAGATAGCCGTGGATTCTGGGATTATTGTAAAGGTCAAATAAGGTTAAGTTTTGTGAGAAGAGAGAAATAGAAAAATCACAACATATAGTTCTTATATGTAATTTGTTAGGACTGGTTGTATATAATAAGCGTGTGTGTGCATGCCTGTGTTAGAAAGAACCTCCACGAACACTATCACCCTACCACACTAAAAGTGTTGGTAATAAGATCTTGAGAACAAGAGTCGACGTAAAGAACTTGAACAAATTGGAAGTTAGCAAACTAGGAGAACAACATCAACAATCAGAACTGCAGAGAAGTTATAAGGACACTAGAGGGTACATTCCTAAACTTATATAGGTCTGAGTTGTATGCATGTTTGTTATATAGTTTGTAACTATTAAAATTTATTTTATAGGAATTTTTTGTTTACTCCGTAAAGGGAGTCGTGGATGTTTCCTTAGTTGGGTGAGGTTTTACCACGTAAAAAATCCTTGTTCTTAATCTTTCTACATCTCCTCATCTAATTATTGGTTGTGCTGAGTTTAAAGTTTTTAAACTGTTTTATTAAACCTGTTAATCAAATCTTGAACAAATCTCATACATACTTTTGTTAAACACATCTTGTGATTAATTAGTTTTGATTTTAAAGGAAAGAGTTTCTTCAAAAAACTGTTCGGAGTTATTTAAATAGTTTAATTTTATATTAAACGGCTTTAGTAACAAATTTTAAGGTTCTTGCTCCAGTCACATAGGGGGGGAGACCTTTAGCGAAGAGGATTATCATGCAAGGATACTGGTGGCCGACCTTGGCCAAAGATGCTACAGCCTACGTGAAGAGGTGCGATAAATGTCGGAGGTTCTCCACTATCCCCTATCAACCTCATCAGCCTATGATGTCAATCAGTTCCCCTTGGCCTTTCACAGTATGGGGAATTGACCTAGTAGGTCCCCTGCCAAGGGCTGCAAATAACTACCAATTTCTGATAGTCTCCATTGACTACTTCTCCAAAATGGGTAGAGGATGAACCGATGACAGAGCAGAAGACCTTCCAATTTATTTGGAAAAAATCATATGCAGACATGGCCTCCCAAACACCCTCATTTTGGACAACGAAACCCAGTTCAAGAATTCTTCCTTAGAAAAATACTGTGAAACAGTTGGGATAAAGTAATTTTTCTCTTCTCCTAGTCGACCTTAGGCAAACGGTCAGACCTAAGTCACTAATAGAACAATCCTCGATAGGATCAAGAAGAGGTTGGAAGAGTCTAAAGGAAGATGGACTGAAGAGGTTTATGTTGTGCTTTGGGCCTACAGAATAACGACTAGGACACCAACAGGGGAAACCCCATTTATGTTAGCACATGGCTCAGAGGCCATCATACCGATAGAAGTAGGGCTTCCTACTCATAGGGTTCAGACCTATGACCCTGAGAGGAATGGTGAGGAGAGAAGACTTGACCTCAATTTGATCGAAGAGAGAATGGAAGATGCAGAAGTTAAGCAGTCATATTACCAGCAGAGAACAAAAAAATTCTATAATCAAAGGGTAAAATCAAGACTCATAGCTGTAGGAGACCTGGTGTGGAAGAAGACGTTGCAGAAGGCGAACAAGCTTCACCCAAAATGGCATGGTCCATACAAAGTGATTGAGGAGGTTGTACCCGGGACCTACAGGCTAGAAAACCTCGAAGGGGAACCTTTATCCAACCCTTGGAATGCTGATCATTTAAAAAAGTATTACATATGATGTTACCAGGGCTTTTATGTAAATATGTCATCTTATGAAGAGATTATTAATGAGAAGATCGGTTTTCATGTCAATTCTTGGTTCATTGTGCTCGAATGGTAGAATTTTATGGGGGGATAACATCTTAGTTGATGAAATCAAACCTTATAACATCATAAGTTGGTGACGAGGTCTGAGGAAGGACATCATGCTTGGATGACCTCAGAGCTTGCACATCAATAATTTGGTGAAAAATTATATTAAAACTTCAGAACTTCACACACATTGCATGCTAAAGAAAATAAATCCCTCCTCATAGGTGGATATAGATTAAAGCTAGAGAGTTATGAGCTACAAACTAGTTGAGTTTGAAATCAGAGGTTAGAGTTTGAAATACATAATAAAAAATGACAGCAAGCTTCATAAAAAAGGCCTAAGGGTTTGTAGCTACAGTGTTGGCATCCTCGGCCTTATTTCCTTGGCCGATGTTGGTCACCTCGGCCCCATCATCTTGGAGGATGGCACCTTTAGTCTCTGTAACATCCAAGGGTGCAGTCTCTGTAGGAGTAGCATCTTACTCCTCAACCTCTTGAAGGGCCTGGGCAAATTGATGGTTGGAAAAGCCCAGACCAATGAAGTCAGAGTCTTTCAAGCTCCCTGACTCCATCTCTTTGGCAGTCGCCCATTTTCCTGTTGCCTTAATACTTCTTTCGAGGTACTCAAAGCCAAAGCTGATGAACTCATCAAAGACTTTGTAATCAGCCAGGATCCCCTCAGAAGCATCCTCAAAGGCAGCTTTCACTGCAGCATCAACCTTATGCTAAAGAACGTCGTCCTTCTCCTTCAGGGCAGAGGTGTGTTCCTTCTTAAGATTGGAGATCTCTTTCTCCAACTACTTGACCTTCTTGTCAGGCCCATCAAAGGCAGACTTTAGACGATCCACATCTACATTCAGAGAGCTTTGAACCTTCTCGGCCTCTTGGCCTTTCTCGATGAGGGGAAGCCTCTTCAGATTCCAGTTGACAAAATAATGCATAGCCACAATGCCCTGCAAATCAAGAGGCAGATGTATAAGTTCAAATTCAAAGAAGAGGTTACACTTTAGAATAAAATTGAAATTTAAATCTTACCTGGATAGTCCTGTGAAGGCCAAACTCAACCAGCAGGGGAGTATCCATGGAGCGATAAAAGCGTTTATCAGCATCGATCATAGAAGAGACGATGGCATCTAATGCATGCACGCTATGGCCTATAATACTATCATTAATTTTTAGCTTCTCCAGACGAGCAGCCAGTGCATGTTCAGAGGATATGGGGATGGACTTTTGGGCCTTACTTTTCCTCTGATCCTCAGGGGAGGTGGTTATAGTTTTCCTCTTTCTTGTGGCGTTGGCCTTGGACGTGCTGACATTCTTCTTCGGTGGGGGAGGATAGGGTGCACTCAAACCTGCTTTCTTTGCCAACTTCGTTAGACTTGGGGAAGAAATCTCCCAAATATCGTCTGAGATGCCTTCGGGGCGTTCTACAAATGGAAAGGTCTGAGTTAGAAGATCAGAGATATAAAAAGTCAGAGGTTTAACTTGCTGAAATAATAAAATAAGCACTTACGGAGTTCGGTCAGAGGACTCCCCCCAAGGCCAATCTCAGAGAGATAGTAGGGGGCATCAGATGTTCAAACTTGACCAACAGACCATGCTCCCCCTGATCTTGAAGGTCTTTAACCTTTTGAAGATTATTTTAGCTTAGCCCAGGGTCGGCCCTGGCATCCATTGACACCTTGCCCCATCTCAGGGGTATCCTCGGCTCTAAGTTCGAAGAGGGGACACATGGACCACATTCCTATGCCCATGAGATGAAGAAATATCACAGTTTCTAATTGTGATTTGAAGTTTGGGTAACCTGCAACATCTTCTTAGTTGACTTTCGAGCTAAGAAATGGTAATATCTTGGATGATTCCTTGGAGATGAAGGGATGTAGCATCCAGTAAAGACCTGGATGGGAAGGTCTGAGTTGTGGACTGCCCTCCATAGAACTATAGCTCCAATTATCACCCTCCAGGCATTGGGGGATAACTGGGAAGGAGCTAAGTTGATGTAGGAAAGTATGTCCCTAATGATGGGATGAATGGGTAGACTAAATCCTAACTTGAACATCTGCTCGTACAAGCAGATCTCACTATCTCGCTCGCTGAAATAACTCTCTTCCCTTAGAGGTCTCCTAAGTTTTATGGAAGGGATTATGGAATATAGATGTCTGAATTCAAGAAGGTCGAGCTCGCTGATAGTGCTCTCAATCTCGGCTGCCTCTGAGGTGTCAACATCACTTCCACTATCATCATCCTCGTCCTCCTCAACATCGGCCGGAGTAGACAAGGGATTACCATCAGGAAACCTCTGAGCGAGCCCAGCCCCCGTGGCAGCTGACAGGGGGATAGCATCAATAGGAGGAGGAAAATCCATATTCGGTTTGACAACTTCAACATCTGAAGAAGTCCGCGATGTGCTAGACTCGTTATGAGACGAGATGCGGCTCAAAACCTCGGCTTGATCAGGCACCTGATCCTGCAGAATGGAAAAGTTCATGGCCTCTTGAAAAGAATCCACAGACATAGGGTCTGAGATGGACGACTCAGACTCAGACATTGAAGTAGGTTCAACTTGGACCTCTACTTTGGTAACTGGTTTGACTGTCTCAGGGTATATGACCTTCAGAGGGGGCAGAAAAATATGTCTGCGGGGGAAGGACTCAGCCCTACGAGCTTCCTCTTAGGCTCGCTCTATTTGCCTAATCTTTTCTAAAGCCTTCTCTCTGAGAGAGGGGAATTCTTCCAAAAGTTGATAAAGAGGTCTGAGCATGAAGGGACGACCTTACACTAGTGGATTAAAGATGAAAACAAATAACTTGACTCAACTTGACCAAGGATCAAACTATTAACTTTGAGCAAAAAGCAACCAAGAACAACAAGAACCAGGGCTACCAAAAAACACAAGCGATGGCCGGAAAACTCAAAGGACTCGCTGGAAAATGCAAAAAATAGGAACAAGGCAGGAAAAAATGGAGAAGAAGGGATTATAGACGATACCTGATGGAATGTGATGATAAGAGAGGACGAGTTGGCAAGGAAAATCCACCCAATGCACTTCTAACTAAGCTATTGTAGAGAGAGAGAGAGAGAAAGCAGAAAATTTCAGACGAGAAAATGAAGAAGTGAGGAAGAAAGAGAAAGGAAGAGGGTATAACCCTCAAAACCTAATGCACGCATCCTAAGGCCCATTATTTCCTTAGGAGCCCAAGGGATAACTGACATCATTGAGCTTGTCAGGCACGCTTCCCACTTCAGCAATTGACAAGTGTTAAAGGAATATCGGTACAGAGAAGAAAGACCTCGGAGTTGTACACCCCATAGTCACGTGTTACCACATGTAACTAAGGTCTAGGGGTGATTGATACCCCATATATGTACCCAACAGCTCAGATACGTCAACCTCGTCCAGGAAGATAGCCGAGGACAAAGGGGCCTTGGATTAGCAACCAGCAGCTCGCCTTAGGAAAGATCGGCCATGGCCGACGTTACTAGTTACCTCATAGTCAGATAGCAGTTGAGGTCTTTATGGTCCAGGGGGTAGTTACTCATCAAGCCATCCCTGGTTGACAACCTCGTTTGGGTTCAAGCCGAGGTCACAAGAGCTACACCATTATAACAAACCTCGGAAGAGAATAAGTCGACGTGCCTAACTACACCTGCTGAACCTCAGCCCCGGCCGACCTTATGACTTCATCTACCTTATCTCGGCCTTATATGAGCCGAGACCACCATTATTGATCTCGGATCGAGAGACAACCAGACTTCACCTACCTCGTACTCTTCCAAGCCGAGGTTAGGACCACTCACAGGTAGCCTAGCATTTATTCGCATATATGTGGTTGGTAACACGTGTACACAATCGGTTATAACCGAATCATTACCCTCACGTGAGAGAATATTGAGGGCATCATTATCTACATAAGATTAGCCAGGTGTTATTCTCATACTGGTTCAATCCTCATGCACATGCTCATTGCATGCCTAGGGGGTACATTACACCCCCCAGGCACTATATATAGAGGTCATCCTCTACCTTGTAAAAGATCCAAAAAGGACAACCCTAGCTGAAACTATGTCAAATTATATATTAGAGAGAGAAAGTTTGAGAGATTGTATCTATGGACATTAGAGCCCTCATATAGTGATATTAATCACACCCTTGCACAATGGACGTAGGCCTAATTGGATGAACCACTTACATAACTATGTTCATCCTCTTCTCCTCTCCTCAATCTCTTAAATTTAGTATACTATTGTGTTGCCATTGTTATCACTAGCTTGAGCTTATAAACACCTTGACTGGTGGTGCTATTTCCAGCATCATCATTATGCGATATGTAATGTATTTGTGTGTATCTAAGTTTCACACATTTGTGTGTGTATTCTGTGAGATGTAACTTCAGGGATGATAGAATATATGTTAGAATACATTACATATTTCAGGGATGATAGAATATATGTGTGTAATTTCAGAATACACACATATGTAATGTATTCAGAATACACACAGATGTAATAGTCTACCATAACTTACATTACAGGGTTGATAGAATACATTACAATTTCAAAATACATTACATTTCAGAAAGCATTACAGGGATGATAGTCCAATGGTGACATGTTTAATCACAAAACAGGGATGAAAGAAGTTTACTCCATCCAAGATACCATTTTTACTCCACAACGTGAAATGAATAAAACAATATCATCATACTCCGAAAGAAATGAAAGAAGTTTGAACATTAGTCTCACCTCAGTCTTGAAATTTCCTTCACCCTTTTCAAAATACATTATATATGTATATGTTATAGCAGTAGTATACATATATATATAAAAGTATATACATATATATAACATATATATACTGTTATATATATATGAAGTATATACTGTTATATATATATGCAGCTGCATATATATATAACAGTATATACTTATATATATATATATATATATATATATATATATATACTGCAGTATATAATGTTATAACAGTATATATTACTATATATATGCAGTATATACAAATATATATAGGTATAATAGTATATATATGTATATATACTGCTATTATATAGTACATTATAACATATATATACATATATATACTGTTATACCTATATATATATATATATATATATATATATACTATCGAGGCACGACATGTATGTGGGAGCAACACATTATAAAATGCTCTCAAGCGAATGGGAGCCACGTATTAGAAAATCTTCATTTGGCACAACATGTTTTCATAATAGAACGGTTCCTACGAGTCACATTGGTCCCGTGCGAGGTGTTCATGACTCTTATCAGACCGTTTTGTGGTTGTTTTAGGTTTTCACCCTTCAATGGCATGTTTTTATGCATAAGTCTAACTTTTTGCAAATTTACACGGTACACTCAAACCGGGATCCCCGTGACTATGTGGCGGGTTCCTACGACTTACCTTTGTCTCGTCCAAGGTGTTCATGACTCTAACGGGACCTTTTTTTGGCTATTTTACGTTTTCACCCTTCGATTGCAAATTTTTATGCTTAAGTCTAAATTTTTTACAAATTTACGTCGTACACTCTGACCAGGAGCCCCGTGACTACGCGGTCGATTCCTACGAGTCACATTGGTTCCGTGCGAGGTGTTCGTGACTCTTACGGGACCGTTTTGTCGATATTTTACGTTTTCATTCTTCGATGGCATGTTTTTATGCTCAAGTCTAATTCTTTTATAAATTTACGTCGTACACTCAAACCGGGAGCCTCGTGACTACGCAATCGATTCTTACCAGTCACATTGGTCCCGTGCGAGGTGTTTGTGACCCTTACCGGACCGCTTTGTGGATATTTTAGACTTTCACCCTTCGATGGCATGTTTTTATGCTCAAGTCTAATTTTTTGCAAATTTACGTCATATACTCAAACCGGTAGCCCCGTGACTACGCGGGCGGTTCCTACGAGTCACATTGGTCCCGTGCGACAAGTGAATAAGATGGGAGGTCACAAATTACAAACCCAAGAATAACTTTCTAACCATGAATAATTTTTATTCCCATTTTGACATCTCTCCTATTCAGCTCGGATTAATCAAGAATAGCTTTAAGCTAATAAACAAATGGTTACCAATTAGTTTAATGTGGACCATTGCAGAGAAATTGACACGGCTTAAACCTAGAAAGTGGCAATCCATTGGATAGTGCCTTCTTTTTCTAGTGTTCACCCTAACTATTCTTTGTTCAAAAGTTATGTACTGCCCCCTCCCCCCTGGAAGTGACAAGAAATAAATGCACTAACAATACCCAAGCTAGTTGGAGCAAAGTTGGATGGAATAATTGTGGAGTGAAACTAAATGTAGGAGAGATTAAAATTTGGAGCATTACTAGTTAGATCTGAAACCTTAGAGAACGTGAGATGTATATATTATTATACCTGAGGTGTGGTGTTGATGTGGCTGACGTCAGTGACCAACACCCTCAAAACTGCTCTCACTTCTCAATCGAACTCCAAATGTAGTTCCGCAGCGATGACGAGCTTGAGGCGCCTACACAGAAATAAAGACGAGATAAATACAACAGATCGATCGAATCATCACAAATAAAACTCAAACCCTAACTCTAACTAGAATATTACCATTTCAGTGTTGATCGCATGTGATCATTATGTTTTGAACGACCTCCGTTATCTCCGCCCACGAACGCACAGATTTAACAATCAGTTCAATTTTTCAAAAAATAAATAATAGTTTACATGACAATACAACCCAACAAAATAAATTTAAATAAGTCAAAATTAGATCAGAAAAGTACTGAAAGACTTACCCAACAAGAAGACGAAGATGAATGTTCTATGACTACTCTTTGAGAAACATTATTAGGCATCAACCAATCCTAAAAATTATACAATACACAAGAATAAACTATTAGGCATCTGCCAACTCTAAAAATTATACAATACACAAGAATAAATTATCAGGCATCAACCGAACCGAAACTTATACTCAAATGTGTGCCAATTATGTATAAACTATTCAAGACTTAAATAACAAAATTTGGACCACTAGTCTACACTTCAAACAACCAAACATGAATATATTTATCACTTCAAACTTCAAACTTTAAAAGGTAATGATTCAAGATTAAACTACTTAGCCATTTTGTCAACAAAGTAGCATACACAACCTATATAACACTGAATAAATTCTCATAGAAAAATGGTAGAACCAAAAAAAAAAATTCAAAACCAAAACACAAAATATGAAAAATGAACATCTTTAAATGAAAGAACTATAGACCTAAACATTTCAACACAAAATGAACAACTCTAAATGAAAATGAATCAATCTAAATGGGAATGAATAAATCTAAATGAAAAAACCCAACCCTAAATATTTCGACACAAAATAATTAAATCAAGAAACCAGTGATTAAAAGATGAAAATCGTACCTGATTGAGATGAAAATCAAGATACCAACGATCAAGAAACCAACTACTGAATAAGAGAAAGGGGATGTCGATGTGGGTGCGGGGGGATAGGGTTGCGCAGGGGAGAGGACGTGGCGCAGGGGAGAAGGGGATGGGGCGGCGCTGGGTAGAGCTCAGGGGATAGGGGGTTGTGACGGGGTTCGGGAGTGGGGCGGCTCAGGGGAGAGGGAGATAGGGCGGCGCTGGGAGTGGGGCAGTTCAGGGGAGAGGGGGGTCGATCGATGGAGGGGAGTTGGGCGTCTCAGGGGAGAGGGGGTGGGGCGACATATCTAGCTAGTGAGAGGGAAGAGAGTAGCGAGCGAGTGAGAGGGAAGAGAGCAGCGAGAGAGAGGGTCGTCTGATTGCAAAGAAATGAAAAAAATATGAGGGAAAAATAATGAAAATGATTAATAGGGTCGGAAATATCTGTACAGATATAAACCATTTGTAGAATGTGAGTATTACCTGTGACGTGTCATCCACTCGGATTTTGGCTACACATACTGATCGCTTACATTTGTGCGAATGGAATAACTTGGACTCCATCTCAAACATCAGTATAGGACCAAAAAAATCAGCATATACCTGAAAGATACAAACCAACAACCATATTCTTAAACTTTAAAAAAGCTACTATCTAAATAATCAATCTTACCAAACACTCTGCCTACATTATAATGAAACATATAAATGCTATATGCCTATATTATGGCTAAAAAATCACAAATATTGAAATTAGTTGAGGAATGGATGATCATACCAGGTACACATTTCCATGGATTTCCACGCAAACAGTTGTTATTAACAATTTTACCCTTGAAATGATTTCTTTAAATAATTTTAGTGGCATTTAAGTTCAGAGTGTCCAAGATTACTAGAAAAAAACTTCAGTGCAATGGTTAAAGAAACCATTTCCACAACAAACAGTCAATAAAAAATTTAGTAATTTTTTAAAAAAATATTCCAAGTACTAAAAATAACAAAAAACTACAACTTATAGATATTATCAAATAAGATGTTTGATAAATACAATAAATACAAGCAAAATCAGGACACCACAACAATGAGGTCAAAAATTAAAACATCTACAGATGAGTATACATACCTCTGAGATAATCAACTACTGAATAATAGTAGACCTAAACATTTTGAACACAAAATGAACAACTATAAATGAAAAAGTATAAATGAAAATGAAAGATTAAAAGATGAAAATCGTACCTGATAGAAATGAAAACCAAGAAACCAATAACTACTGAAGGGGGATGGGGAGGTGTTGTGGGTGCGGGGGTATGAGGTTGCGTGGAGAGGAGGCGGGTCAGGGAATAGGGGATGGGGCGGCGCAGGGGTGCAGGGCGTGGGGGGCGGCACAGGGAAGAGGGGGGCGGGGCGGCACAGGGGAGAGGGGGTGGGCGGCGAAGAGAGAGGGAAGAGAGATCGCGAGTTCAACGAGAGAGAGCAGAGCGGCGGGAGTATTTTTTTGGTGTAGAACTTGAGTGAAAAAATGTGAGTGCTGGAAAAGATGAAAATTTACCAAAAGGTTAAAAAAAACCGTCCCTTTTGATATAGCAAAAGGGACGGTTTAAAAAATCCGTCCCAAATGCTCATTTGGAAAAAAAATTAATTTATATTAAATGGGACGGATTTTAAAACCATCTTTTATGGTATATTAAAAGGGACGGTTAAAAAAATCCGTCCCAAATACTCATTTGGAAAAAATAAAAAATCAATTTATACTAAATGAGACGGAACTTAAAATCGTCCCTTTTGCTATATCAAAAGGGACGATTTTTAAATCCCGTCCCTTTTGATATAGCAAAAGGGACGGTTTTAAGTTATGTCCCTTAAATTAACCTGAGAAAAATCAGCGCTAAAAATTCGTATATACTTTAAGGGACGGTTTTAATTCCGATACATACCATAAAGGACGGTAATTAAAACCGTCCCTAATATTCATTTTTCTTGTAGTGGATCTTCCAGCGAAGAAACTAACCGAGGGAGCCCATCCTTTAGTCCCGTTGTTTATTTAGTCTTGTTGTATCTTTTGCTTACATTGACTGTGAGCTATAACGATTGAATTATTTAATGATTATAAATGCATTCAGTGTAAGGCCAAATGGTACTCGCGAGAGATCGGGCTTGGCAGGGCCTGGGAGAGCTTTTATGCTCTATCGAACGACCTCGCCGTGGGAACTTAAGAGGGACTTGGTTTGGAGGATTAAGACGTGAGGCATAGTTGGGGCTTGTCCTGACCATCTTAGATACACCTAGTAAAACACCAAAAGACCCTGACCGTGGAACCTCAGGCAGAGCAGCTTTGAGTTCTATCGGGCGTTGAGTCATGGACCAAATAACCCTCTACTTAATGTCACATCTACTTTATGTGATTTCACTAGCCAGCTAAGCAACATCAAATCTGCACTTGAGTAAATCATCATGGTATTTGGGGCTGTTAGACAGTTTGTGAGCCACCTCTGTGACGACAGCCCCCTGACACACAGTGGTTAGGCAAAAGGCATGTCTTGGCATTTAATGTTTATAATGTGGATCTAGCTAGTACATCAAGGATTTATTATTTGTGACATAAAGTATAAGGAATGTCTTTCACGATCAATAATGACTGATTTACCTCGGGAGTGGTGTGGGGGATATTTAAGAGACCCAACCACCTCCGAGGAAGGGATGTTCTTTTTTGGCATTTCAAGAGCTATTACTAGAGAGAATATACATTAGAGAGAGATTTATTACAAACCAGAGAGTTTACTCACCCACCATTGTAATTTATTACAAAGCTTTAAATACTTGACAGAGATCTTTGAGGGTGGTTGGGGTGTTTGGCTGCTTGCCAAGATGTATCTAGGACGCTTACTTCTCTCTCCCTATAAAGGAGTTACTTATGAGTTTCATTATTATTCTTTGAGTTATACACGAGAGTTCTTGTGAGTTTAAACTGAGTTCATCTTCACTAAGTTGTGTTTGCGTGCCTTGTAGTTGATCAATAGTGTTGTTGGTTAACTTATCATTGCTCTACTCAAAATGGTTTATGTCTCCATCTAATCTAAACTACCCGCTTACAAGATACGAAGACAATAACATACCCACATGACAACCCAGCACCTCGGCAAAGTATTCCACGTTTTCCACATCCCTAACCAAAATCATCTCACATTTACCCATATTGATACGCGGGCCCAAAACCACCTCAAAGCACCACATCAAGTCTCAGCGCTCTAACCTAGTCCACGACTGCGTCACAGAAGATAATTGTATCATTTGCAAATAGGAGAAGTAATATCTTGACTGAATGAACACACACATTACTAATGACAAACACTACACCAAAATTAAAAAATTGTCATGCTCAAAAACCTTGATAAGGCGAACTTGTCACGATAAAAAATCATGACATGTTTGGGGGTGATAACTTTTTTGTCACGGACATGTCAAGGTCACAAGTCCGTGACACATTTTTCTTTGATCAAGATATGTCCGCAAAAATTATTAACTTGTTACGGACATGTCACAATCAAAATTCATGACAAGTTTTCTTTGTCACGGACTTGTCACGATTAAAATCCTTGACAATACTAGACAACAGTGAAGAAAAAACTACTGAAAAATATGGCTACTGCCACTGCCCAACATTATTTTAGTACTTGTTATAGCAAAAATATATGATATATATCTTAACCAACATTCATTCATTCATAATAAATAAATATTAATCATTCAGTCATTCATTCATAATAAATAATAAATACCATTCAATATTCAGTATTCATATTCATAATAAACATATACTAATCAAATTATTACAAATAATTATTCATTCGTCATCATTTTGAAGGAGGAAGGTAGTCTATACTACAAAATAATTAAGACAACCCTCGATAGTACTAACGCCACACTGCTCGTTCAATCACGGGAGTTCATTCTATTTTCCCTCGAACACATGTGTGATGTGGACTCGTGCCTTTTGCGGTTATGCACCATAGTATACGGGTGGGTATTCGGGCCCCTCATCCCCTAGCTATTCTATCGCTACCTCATGTGTCTAATATATTCACACTACGCCAATTAATTGTTGAAAATGGTCGTGGGACGACAGAGGTATAGGTGGGGTGGAGAATATGTCACAAGAAGACGAGAGGGGTATCGATGAGGGTGAGGGTGTGAAAGACGGAGCAACGGTCCACTCATCCACCACTTTCTCCTTGCCCTTCTTTGACCTGGATTCAACCTGGCCTTTAAGAGAATGTTGGACATACTCAAACATTTTTTGCATCGTTCGATCCAAGTTTTTTAACTTCTCGTCTTGGTTGGTCGTCAACTCATCCACCTAGCGAGCCATCCCAACGTTGATCGATGCAATTTCGACGATCTTAGACTTCCTCATCCGAGAGCTCACCCCCATTAGTATCCTATAATAACCCATCATAAGCCCCCTTACAAAAAATTAGAATTCTATTAAAAAGCCTAACCCACGAAATTAAGTAACACAGGCACACAACCTAACCACAAAACATTACAAAACAATTTAACTCTTTCATAACCCTAAAAACAAAACCCAACCACACAAAAACTCTTTCATCACAATATCAAACCTTTGCTCAGCCGTTTAAAAAAAAAACTCCTTCCAACACGATTTCATTTCTTCTGTCCGACGATTGTGTATCTGTCCAGCCTCTTTCCGGCACCTTTGTCCAGCTTTCTCTTATCAACATGATTTCTATCCGGCGCCTCTATCCAGGTTTTAGTTGTCCCAACACGATCTGTCCAGGTTTGGGTTAGCAACACGATTTCTCCTTTGTCTTATCCCTCCATGATCTGTCCAGGTTTTACACTTGGGTTTCTGTTTGGGCAACATTTGCAACATTTGGGTTAGCAACACGATTTGCTATTTTTTTATGAAAAAATATTTCTGTTTTTTTTATTATAGAAATTGCTATTTTTTTTTAAATGCAAAAAATAGTTTATTAGTGGTGGTTGAGATTATATAATTTTTAATTGTCCATGCTAATTATATAGTTTTTACTATGTTTTGGAATTTTTGCAAATTGCCGATTTAATCCATCGGCAATTAAATTGTAATGTAATTATTTTTTGGTGTACTTGGAAGAATGAATTGAAAAAATATGCTACCAATAGTTTTGTGTCAATCGTGTCGTGTTAATTGGGTTGGGCCAATCGTTTTGTGTTAATCGGGTTTAATCAGATCAAAATTATAAATCGTGTCAATTGTTTCATGTCATGTTAGAACCGTGTCATGTTCGGGTTATGAAAAATAACATAACATCGTGTCGTGTTCGTGTCATTAAAAAATATTTCGTGTCGGGTCGGGTCGGTCCTGAACTTGACCCAATTACGCGATTTGCCACCCCTAATTCCCAGTCCTAGCCAGAGTACCGTACGCCCATTTTTCCACATTTTATACTGATATCTTAATTGTTACAACGTGGAAACGTGCACACGTGGGGGCAAGCCGAACTGTTTTTGTAAAAAATATACAAAATAAAAAGAAAGTGAGTTAGTGGTATTTAAATTATTAAATGTAATAAAATATAAATATAAATAAAAAATAATACAAAATAAGAAGAAAGTGAGCAAGTACCTATAATGCCCCCTAGATGGACATCTTAAGCTCATAGATCACCTTCCTCCAATCCATGTACCTGGAGTCAATAATCGTCTTCAGTAACTCCACGACCCTAGATTGTAAGGATGCTTGTTCTCCACTATGGTCCCCAATTTGCCCCACTTTGGGGGTCTAGTGCTAGACGAACCTTCCTCGCCCCAGCTTTCCTGATGTCTTGATGTAAACATGTTCTATAAAAGTTATTGTTGTTATTAGAAACATATATATGAGAAAATGATCAAATCCAAATGAATTAAAGCACTATAAAAATACAAGTTAACGACATTGTAAGAATACAAATCCATTTTCATAAACCAATCTAAGCATTGCTTCAAATAATTAGAATACTTGTTACAAATCTAAAAAATATTTCAATTTTGGGTCATGTCATGGACTTTGAATTAATGCTTAAACTGATTAAAATCCAAATTAACATATTCACTAAGCAACCAACTAATTTTGGTTCAAGTACACAAAAACTGATCAAATCTAAATGAATAAAAACATTAAACTATCGTTCGATAATAATAAAGTATTAGAACAATACAAGTTAATGACATGATAAGAATAAAAATACATATCATAAAACAAACTAAGCATTGTTTCAAATAATTGGAATACTTTTTACAAATCTAAAAATTATATCAAATTAGGGTTATCATCTAAAATGGATTGATATTCGGTACGAGAAACCAAGTTATCCATGCTACTGGTTAGATGCTTTGGCGCGTGTAGGACGACTGACCACGACTCGTTGTTGATATACTCCGAGTAAAATACTTGCTTAACCTTTTGAAAAGAAAAAACAAATGGCTCATCGCTCTCGTGCTCATTGATATTCAACTTGGAGAATCAACTATGATCAAATTGGTACGAAGATCAACTTTACAAGCATTTTTATCCTCAACTCTTACCCAATCACAATAAAACGCAACCTATTTGAAGCTTATGTAGTCTTTTTTTTTAATATAAGAGGGAAGACCCCCAATTTATTGATAGAAAGGTAGAAAAGCCCTACCAATGTGGCATTACAAAAAGATAAAGAGCAAAATTTAATAAAAAGATAAATTACTTTAGAAGCCTAATTGAAGAAATGTCTTGTAAGTCCATCCTATAGCAACTTATGGAAGATTTTGGATGATCCTTAGCTGAAGAGAAGCTTTTGAATTGTTTATTCTCAATTCCATGATTGGCCAAGCATTAAGCAACCTTATTGGCCTCTCTCCAACAATGAGAGAAGGATATGTCCATATCTAATTCCTTTATTTCTTTAAGAATGTCCAAGAGAGACCACCGTGGATTTGGTATGATACCCTTGAGGATATTGATAATAAATTGAGAGTCAGATTCCACCTGCAATCTAATTAAGTTGAGATATTTGCAGATTTTGAGACCATTGAGAATAATAACACGTTCAGCTCTTGTGTTTGACATAATCCCTTCGAATGAAGAAAAGGCTGAAAAAAATCTTTCGGATAGATCTCTGATAATCCCTCCTGAGCCTGCCACACATGGATTATTTTTGGAGTGCCCATCTGTATTGAATTTGAATTGAAAATCGATTGGCTTCATCCATTTGACCAGGAAGCAGGAAGTGGGCCTGGGCTCGAATTTGATGCTGAAAAGATATTTAACATATTCATAGGCCATAGATTTGGATTTGAAATATTTAGTTGAAGAGCACATATGCATGAACTTAAAGACATTGTAGATAATCTTCTTTCTATCCATAATGATTCCTTCAAAAACATTTTAATTTCTGGAAATCCAAATCTCCCAAAGAATGATCCCTGGCATCAAAAGGAGAAGATATTGAATGTAATCAACTTTGGAAGGTCTTATCCACCATGATAGCAGCATTTGATTGAGAGAATCTGAGTGTAGCTTGAGGCCGAAGATGTTAGCAAAGAAAGACCATACTTCTCAAGCTAAAGGGTCATCAATAAAGAGGTGATTAAAAGTTTTTGATTGGTTTTTGCAACATCTGCAAATAGATGCTTTGAGAATCCCTTTCATCTGGAGATATTAATCTATAGGTAATATGTGGTGATAGCATTTCCATAAGAATATAAATATTTTTGGAGGAAAATCTTTATTCCATGTCGATTTGCATAAAATAGATGAACATTTAGCTTTCCTGATTGATTGCCAAGCAGATTTTGTATTGAAATCTCCATTTGAGCTAAGAGACCAGTATAACTTTCCATTGATCTATTTAGAATCCTTAATAGCCTCCTCCTTTACTTGATTCATCCTTTGTTGAGTTTTGGATCTGCTACCTGAGATAGATAAAGGCCTGCATTTTAAAAACTCATGACACAAACTGTTAGTATTAACTGAGTTCCACCACAACTTTATGCTAAAAGTTTTGGTGAGATCTACCAAAGATTTAAAACCAAGACCTCCTTCTTGCAAAGGGAAACAAAGGTTATCCCATTTAATCCAGTAATGTCTCTTACCAAACTCTAGATAGTTTCCCCATAAGAAGTTACTGAAGAGAGAGTGGATGTGATTAAATACACTTGCAGGAGGTTTCAGAGCAGCTATGCAGTGAATAGGTATTGATCTAAGGACTGAGGATATTAGAATTTTCCTACCATTAAAGGAGAGGAATTTGGATTGCCACCCCTCTAATTTTCATTGAATTCTATTAATCAAATCATCAAAATGGGAATGTATATTTCTCCCATAAAAAATTGGACATCCCAAGTATTTGAGGGGAATGGATTTTTTGGAAAATTTTGTGATACCTTCAATAGCTTTTATCCCAATTCAAATATATTTTGAATAACACCATAGTAAGTCATTTTAGCTTCAACGAGGTTTTTATCTTTCGCACTCGCTCGAAATAAGTAAGAACCATGTATAAAATGCCCAAGTTCTCTACATTTTTATTTCTCTCATACACAATTGCACCGAATACATAATCATTCAATCGATACTTTTTGTACTCGTATGCCATGAACAAGGGTCTGGTGGCTAGACGAACAAGCCTTGATATCGCATCATCCGTCTTTAAGAGCTGGGATTATAGATAAATTATTAGGTTAGTTTTAAATATTTCTCCTCATGTGATACACACGGCCTAAATTCGTTGTGTGGTTGTGCCGTCGTTATTCATTTTTATTGTTCCCACACACATCATATTTCATGCATTGATCGTGACGAACGTATTATAAAATTTATCATGTATAAAATTAAAATAATATAAAATTACTTTTTCCATTCTTCGACATCTTCATATGTGTCAAATTGGTAACGAGTTACTTATTCATGCTGTAAACTCGTTAATTTCACTTGTAAGACAATCACCTGACCATTCCTATCAATGAGCTCATCATTATTATCCATGCTGCTTGGGTCAAGCATATATTCCCGAGGGAAGATTTATGACTCCACGGTGATGTACTCCTTTTCAATTAATCCTTCAATGTATCATGTATTCTTGACATAATATTTGAAACCCTTCATTAACCTTTCAAATGGGTACATCCACCGATATCTAACTTGGTAGCAAAGAAGCGCTTCGTCGCACAAGTGTTACCAACAAGTGAAAACTTATGTCAAAAAATGATGGGGGAAAATACTTCTCCAGCACACAAATCGCTTCGTCTATAGTAGGGATGGAAAATCATGTTATTGGGTCGGGTTCAGGACCGACCCGGCATGACGCAAAATATTTTTTCATAACACGAACATAACACGACACGATGTTTTATTATTTTTTCATAACCCGAACATGACCCGCTTTTAACACGACACGACATGATTGACATGATTTATACTTTTGATTTTATTAAACCCGATTAACACGACACGATTGGCACGGCACGATTAACATGACATGATTGACACGACACGATTGGTAGCATAATTTTTCAACTCATTCTTCCAAGTACACCAAAAAAATAATTACATTACAATTTAATTACCAATGGATTAAATCAGCAATTTGAAAAAATTCCAAAAAATAGTAAAAATTATATAATAAGCATGCACAACTAAAAATTATATAATCTCAACCACCACTAATCAGCTATTTTTGCATTTACTAAAAAAAAACAATTTCTATAATAAAAAATAGAAATATTTTTCATAAAAAATAGCAAATCGTGTTGCTAACCCAAATGTTGCAAATGTTGCCAGACAGAAACCCAAATGTAAAACATGGATTGATCGTGTAGGGATAGGAGACAGGAAAAATCATGTTGCTAACCCAAACCTGAACAGATCGTGTTGGGACAACTAAAACCTAGACAGAGGCGCCGGATAGAAATCGTGTTGATAAGAGAAAGCTGGACAGAGGCGTCGAAAAGAGGCTGGCCAGACGCACCACCACTGACAGAAGAACCAAAATCGTGTAGGAAGGAGTTTTTTTTAAATGGCTAAGGAAAGGTTTGATATTGTGATGAAAGAGTTTTTGTGTGGTTGGGTTTTGTTTTAAGGGTTATGAAAGAGTTAATTTGTTTTATTATGTTTTGTGGTTAGGTTGTGGGCATGTGTTACTTAATTTCGTGGGTTGGGCTTTTTAATAGAATTTTTATTTTTTTTGTAAGGGGGTTTATAACAGGTTAATATAGGATACTAATGGGGTTAATAACGGGTTTTCACTCGGGTCGATAATGGGTCTTAACGATGTCACTATCGTGTCTTTAACAGGTCAAATTCGAGTCAATTTCGTGGCCAAAATTAAACACGAACACGACACGACATGACATCGGGTCCAATAACATAGACCTAAACACGACCCGAACATGATAAGTCGTGTTAATTTCATTCCATGTCGTTTCTTGTTGTCGTGCCGTTTTCAAAATTGCCACCCCTAGGCTATAGCTACTTTTGCGGCCATTATGTACTTTCAATTGACTACCTTTTCACATAAAAGTGTGAAGCAGATGCTAATTTGCATAATGGACCTTCACAAATACTTATGCTTGGAGAAACAGTGGTTAAGTAAAAAAGGAACCAATTACATGATCACATGCCAATTATGGAACTTGCACTTATGTAAATCATGGATAGCATAATTCACAATCCTTTGCAAGTTAAATGAAATATTTGATGGAACATTCAAATTATATATTGTGTCTAAAAGAACATTTCTTTCCTCACTCATCAAAGTAAATGCACCGAGGGGAATTATTGTCCTTCCCCCACTATCTTCTTTCAACCATAGTTGCAGCTTAAGTTTAAATGATTTAGGGCCTTTTCATGCATTTCCTCCATCCTTCGAATGAATCCTCCCATGGCATGTGCCAAAAATATGTTCAGTGATGTTCTTTTGTGAATGCATCACATCCAATACATGGCGTACTGGGTTACTCTTCTAATAAGGCAACTTAAATAAAATTATTTTCCTTGACCATGACTTTCTTATCTCGTTTGAATCCCCAGTTAAGGTTTTCTTATGCTTGACATTCTTCAATTTAGGATTCTTACCTGGCATATTAGGGCCACAATTAGAATATTTAGTTTCAATTTCTGAACCTGAAAGTTTTCTCGGAGGTAGCCTATATTCAACACCGCTCGGTAAAAAATTAGAAGCTTTATCAAATCTAAAACTATAAGAGGGGGTAAAAACCTCCTATGGAAATGGTATATATTTTTTCCACTAGAGATGACACGCTGAGATTCAGTCTCCTTTCTATAGATAGTACACCCCAAATAACCATATACTACACAACTGGATAATGTCCCATAAGTTAGAAAATCATGAATTGCCCACATCAACATAGCTTTCAGCATAAAATATTATTTTTGAAAAGAGTCAAATGCTTCTACACCCTCTTCCCACTAATTATTTAATTCTCATACCAAAGGAGCCAAGTAGACATCGATATCCTCGCTTGGTGCCTTTGGACTAAGTATTAACAAAGACAACATCAAAAATTCATGGCTCATACACTGTGAAGGAGGGAGATTAAGTGGTGCTAGGTTCACTAGCCATACACTCTGATTAGTGATTATATTTATAAATGGATTGAAATCATCTGTTAATATTATCAAATGAATGTTACACTGTTCTCAAGCAAAAGCAGGATACTCTTAATTCATCCTCTTCTAAAATATAGAAGTAATAGGATGACGCGTGATATTATCCCTTACTTTTTCCCTAGCATGCCAAGTTATTGCCTCCGCTATCTATGGTATTGTGAAAAACTGCTTCAATCTGGGCCCAACGAAAAAATATTTCAACACTTTTTGAGGCACTTTTGAGCTTGTGCCTTCCTTACTAGTAGGTTGCCCATATCTAGGTTCCTCGCATACCGAGCACCAATAGAGATTTTCATACTCCTTTCGGTATAGTATGCAGTCATACATACAAGCATGAATTGATTTATACTTCATTCCCCAACCTTTCAAACTATTCTTCACAGTAGGATAATTATTTGGAAGCATATTCTTCTTCGGTAGCAAGCCCTTCACCTAATTCAAAATTCTTGTCTCCTTATTTCCAGATAAACCATATTGGGTCTTAAAACTATGCAAATCAACCATGGCATGTAAAGCTGTTTGATATTTATCCCAGCCAGGGTACAATGGTTGGGTCACCTTAAATTTTAAACGTTTATAGTCATCATTAAGGTTTATCCCGATATCTTCATGAGCACCTGAACCTTGTATATCGTTAGTGTCCCCATTTTTCTTCCACTTCATGAACTCCATATGCGTCATCATATAAATCTTCTAGCATATTATGATCTACATTGTCTTTCTACCCTTGTACATCTATCATACTTGTTGATTGTTATGAAGGTTGCTCGGGGATAAACGGAACATTGTGAAAAATCCAAAATCGATAACTATCTTATATACCCCATCTTAATAAATGTAGTTAAATTGTTTCCCACTGAAACACCTTACCATTCCTACACTTAGCAAACGGACAAAGGAACATTATGTTCGCGTTATTTAAATTTATCAATTGATATAATGTACCCAGAGAACATTATGAGACGACAATAGAACTTTCCCCAAAAGTAACAAGTGTAAGTCCCCAAAAAAATTATTATACAGAAACTATGTTGTCCCAAACTGTCCAAACAGGACAATTCAAGAGATCTCATTACAGGGATAATGGCTCTCAAACGGGTCTAAGGGATATCGAATGCGTACACATAAGAACTAGAAGGCTGGTATCCATGCCCACTATCTCCAACTTAAGAGGCTTATATCTATGTATAATTTAACACTATAGACTATATTTGGTAATTGGCGGTAACGTCGAAACTTGCATTTTTTTATGATTCAAATTTACAATGAATTAGATTTTACTTGTGTGATACAATGATACGGTGGGAAGCAATCATACACTCAAAAAGTAAATACTTTTTAAATGAATAATGTTATACACAAAGGAGTTAGAATCGTATATACTTTTTGAGTTTACGATTGTATCCCACCGTATTATTATATCACACGGTTTATTGTAAATTTGAATCATCAAACAATGTATGTTTTCGATATTACCTCCAATTAACAAATAAAGTCTATAGTATTTATTTATACTTATTGAGTTTATGATTTGTTTCGTTTCTATGTATAATTTTACCAATTTTACCCTACTTGTAATTCATGTTTCATAATTTATATTGCCCACCACATTTTATTTATATTTCTATGGTAAGTATGTTTCATTTCTTTCTTATTTATATTTTCGTGATAAGTATGTTTCATTTCTATGTTATTTATATTTTCATGGTAAGTATGTCATTATTCGGTAGAATGACAAACTTAAATGTTAGAAATAACTAGGGCCAACCAACTCAATAGCGATCTAAATGTTCAAATTCACTAGTCAATAATAATTTAAGAACCCAAACAACAATTAGAATATTAATGTTAGTTTAACATGCAATTCTTTACTGTTCATAGTTCAAATATCCCAACTGATTCAAACTATAACTCAACAAAACCATATTAAAGAGAATAACCAAATAGACCACCTTAAAACGACGTAGTTTTAGTGTGACAATGAGGAAGAAATTTAAATAAAACCACTCGCTTCGCCTCAAAACACCCCAAATTACATCGTTTTGAGGCGTCCGTTATTTTAATCCGCACCTCATCAGTTCTATATATGCATGCGTTATTTAAATAAATAAACAAGGAATTTAATCATGTTAGCAATAAAATTCAAGTAACACATCACATATAAGTCGCAAACTTTTTTTTGTTTCTTATTCTTTCCCATGAATTCTTTCAATTTTTGTAAAAATAAATTGACAATTGAATTGTTGATAATCATAAAAAATTCATCAGTTACACAAGGATAAACTATTTTAGCTTTAGTATTACTCACTAATATAGATACATATGTATATATAGATACCTTAAAGAAGGTGAAAAACCAAACAAATTGAAATCGACAATTTCGGCGGTGGCCTGAGATCGAACAAAACTAAAACCCACAACAGCAGCAAAAAATATCCTGACAAATGCAGCCAGAGAAACCCAGAAAAAGCCCTTTATAATGATATATTTAACATATCCCTAGTTTAATAATCCTTTAGAAATAAATATATCTTTTGACCAAAATACCCCAATTCATATTCTTTCCTAAATGAAAAGCCTAAATGTATAACAAACCATGTTATTTTTTTCAAGAACCTCACAAATCCCTTAAATGAATATGTAATTACATCATATACTACTCAAAAACATCACGATAATAATAAAAAATTTGAAAATTAAATTTCATATTTATACAATTAGTGCACCCACTACCATGCATCCCCTAAAACTTCTAACATCTCCCCATCATCTAAGACGACAACAGAATTCGTTTGCACAACCTTACACGAGAAATGTTGTACATTTCATAAATTTTAGTTTTGATTTTGTGAGGTATATGTGAACTTGATGCATAAAAACGAAATAAAATGCAAATAAATTGTGACACCCCGCCTAGTTAATCCCGGGTGATCAGTCCTAAATCAAGTTAGAAAAGGTTTCTCATTTGGTGCATTCTTAGCATCACTGTCGTCTTTTTAATTACTAACCACCTAAGTGAGAAAAATAGACTGGTGCCAATTTTTATCTTTCAATTAATAAGATAAAACTCATACGTAACATAAAATAATACACAATCACAGTTAATTAAAATAACCATCCATAATTAAAATACTTAACCGAATAAACCATCGGTCCAAATAACCAGTACAAGTAAAGATAAGAAGAAAAATATTAACAAGTCTAATACATGAACCGTGAGCGACATACTCAGATAACTGTTAGAAAATTTCTACACGAACGAAATAAGGAGGCGTCTATCAAAACCCCGCAACATCCACATGTGCTGCAGCAAAGGATACCTGGAATAGAGTCAAGCTTGGCGCCCTTGTGGTTGAACACCCAAAAGGTTTTTTTTTAAAAATTTATAGCAAGGTTAGTACCGAAAAACATTTGAAAACATTTAACAAATGATTAACTTGCAGTAATAAATAAATATGCATTCTCTTCATATTTTAGTTAGTGTCGCACTCTCTTGAGGACTTCCTCACCCCTCCTCTAATGTGCACTACTAACACTTCCATTTAATTTACTAGGTCCTACGCTCCTGAACCAATACTTATTTTAACCCTTGAATTTTACCTACTCTAACTGAGTATGCCTTAATTCATGATTTTTAAGTTATTATAAACGTCAAACTTAATTAAATCATTACTCCTTTCAATTTCATATAATATTCACACATGTTATACACATAATACATTTTTCACTATGTATTAATTATCCCATAAATAATTATTTACCTAATTATACATTTAATCATATTACAGTATTCACAAACATACTGAGATAACATTTAATACAAACTTTCGACCGAGTAAGAATACTCACAAAATATAAATTTTCCCAAGTGCTATCCCACTAGGTGTTTTCACGTAACCTAGTTATCCAAGTTAGATTCGCTCACTAACTTAGTTTAACATACAAATTTGGAGGCGGACATATTCCTTCCCTGAAAGTGAGATGCCCCTCACCCATATAACGGACGCTATGACCTGGGATTATACTCGCCCTACTCCTCAAGCTAGGGAATTCATCAACTACGCGCAACCTCCCCCCCTATAGCACTAGAGTACATACTAATAATATTCAATCACTGATATTAATGCACACACACTATATATATATACTGTCACATCCCGTACATATATATAAATATAAAATGTCCCGGTTACACCATGTACACAATCCGTAACATAAGCCTAGTTAATTCATTCAGAGTTTATGGTCCAACTCTAATCATTAATTAATTCAAAAATTAATTAATTAAGTCCCTTTGGTGTCTCCCCCACCATAAAATTTGACTTACTCTCGTAGTCCTAATCAACCTCACCCGAGTCTAAATCCCCGACTCTCAAATTATTTATCCTTTACCTAAATAAGGTTTATCTCTCGGTATTCCTCAACCATTATCCCCGCACTTGTTTCCTAACTATATTTAATCCTTTCGAACTCTTCCCAAAAATTTAACCTTAGTGTATCACCAAATTTCTCCAAAACCCGACGAATAATAATTTTGATGTCACACTAAGTCGTCTCTAAATTCTAAGTAATTTTATTCACCATTAACTAGATTTAAAACCCATGTATAAATTTCTCACCAATTCAATTCATGGAAAAATTAAATTAAATTTTCTTTATATAAAATAAAACTGGGCGAATTGCCAAAATCTGCCGACCTTCGATCGATCGACCACAGACCTTCGATCGGTCGATCGAGCAGGTCTTCGTCTTCTTCGCGAAGACAGATTCTGCCATGGACGTTTTTTATCAAACCCTAGTTTTCTCTACCAGCAACCTTAAGCCCTCTTAACATTAATACATGTTAGAAACCTTATTAGGGACCTCCAGAATGTCCACCAACATCATTAATTCGTCCATTAACTACAATTTCTGAATTTGGGGAAAATATCCATCTTGAATTCCTTACCCATTTACATCCCAAATCCCTTCACCAAATTCGTTTATAATTATCCAGATATCATCCTATAAGATATGTATCAATTTATAATATCAGATTTCTACAAGAATCCTCATTCAAATTCGTAAATCAGATTATTATTTTCAAAACCTCATGTTTATGCCATGAACACCCAAAACGAATTTTGATCAAACACATCACATGAATATGAATTACAAAATAGATTCAATACTATTGCAAGTTATCCACTTGCCTTAGGTTTCGTAGTGTCTGATTCGGAGATGAATTTCCAAGGTTGAAGACGATCCTTGTTGGCTCTCTAGTGATCCCAAAGCTGCCCTTAACTGCTATTTGGGTTCCTTAATACACTTAGCCTTTCTACAACTCTATCCGCCATTTTATTATTCTTCCCAATTCCTTAATTTACCTAATCCCGTTTTTTGCCTAATGGTCCAAGCCCAAGTGACCCAAATGCCCCCGTGTGGGCCCGGCTATATCTAAAACGTCCCGTGACCCGTTTACTACCCCCGGATACACTTTTCCGACTATCTCGGCCCATCCGGACTCAACCGTACACTCAGAATTGGCATCCGAATTAATTTATAAAAATATTTATCCCCTCACCCCTTTAGTCCTTTAGTCTATACCGACTCCCGGTTGAGATAAGTGCATACCCTGTCATTAATACTCGAAATGACTTAAATAAATAATTACTATTCACTTAGTAAATAACTTCCCGTAAATATTAACCATTTACTCCTCGATTAATATTTAAATAAGATTTCCCTAATTAATTCAATTAAATTACGACTCACAAGTAATTTTCAATTTTCGAATTAATTAAATATTTAATGCATGAAAATGCGTGGTGTTAGATAAATGAAGAAATTCGAAGAAAAGTGATAAATCGCAATAAAAAAACCTAGGGATTTTTTTGTCTGAATCGCACGATAGCCTAAGGATGCGAGAAGGGAGAGGAAGGGAGGAGGGGATAAGGGGAAGCGGGGAGGAGTACATGAGACATAAAATCGCCTGAGGAGGGAAAAGATTGTTGCTGAAATCGCCTGAGAAATTGCTTGAGGGGGAGAGGGTTTTTTTTATGTGGTAAAAGCTTGCTGCTGCTTGATCTAGGGTTTTTCTTTTTAATGTTGTCATGGACTTGTCAAAGTTTTTTATTGTGACAACATATGTAAGCTGTCACGGTCAATAACCTGGACAACAACTCCATGTTTTTTAATCAAGTTTTTTTATCATGACAACTCTAGCCGGGTGAAAGGTGACAAAAATCCTTTCTTGGTGTAGTGAAAACCACTAATAAATCTTACCTTAATTGTGAGATTAATCATCCTACTAAGACCCTCCATTACCAAATTAAAAGGAAGGGGGCTCCCTTACGAAGACCTTTGGAACTCGAGAAGAACCCCTCTTGTCTCCTATTCACCAAAATCGATAATTTCATAGAAGATATGCAACTTTTGATCCACCGGTACCACCGTTACCAAAAACACATCCTCCGCACAACATAGAGAAGAAAACTCCAGTTAACATGATCGTAATCCTTCTCAATGTCAAGCTTGCATATGATCCCCAACTCCCCACTTATGATCCTAGAAAGAATATGCACTCCCCACCAAACTAATAGGCCTCAAATCCTTCACATCAATCGAGCCACCTTCTTAGGAACAAACGTAGTAAACGTAGCATTTAGACTACTTAAAAAATATCCCGTGACATGAAACTCCATAAAAATGCCATCACCCCCCTCCCTCACAACTGACAAACGCTGTTAAAAGAAAGTCATAGTGAAACCGTAAAGGTTTGGTGTCTTATCTCCATTAATAAATTTTAAGAATTGAACTACTTCCTGCTTCATGAATAATACCTCCAACTCGGCAACCTCCATCTCATCAATAATCTCGAATGCAAACCTATCAATTGAGAGCCTCCATGGTTCCACATCTGTGTACAACCCCTCATAAAATTTACTGATGGCCCTCCTAACCTTACCTTCCTCATAAAACTCTTCTTCCTCCACTACAATTATCCTAGTTTGGTTAAAGTGATGGTGAGAGTTTGTCGCTTTATGGAAGAAATTGGTATTTCTATCGCCTTCCCTCAATCACAATGCCCAAGATTTTTGCCTCCACCTAATCTCTTCCTGAAATCACGTCCCACCCACCTCCCTTGCTAACTTTTCCTCACTCGAAAACCTAACCCTCCCTTCCTTCTCATCAAAACCCTGAATAACCTCCAAATTTCCATCGATGAAATCTTTTACGTTCCCAAACACCTCTCTATTCCACTTCTTGATGTCTTCTTTCAGAATCTAGCATTTTGACGCCAAGATAAAACTATCATTTCCCTCCACTGCATACCATTGCCACAATTTCTTTGCTTTCTCAATAAACCTCTCCTCGTTCAGCCACATATTTTCAAATCGGAATGAGATCTTACCTCTTCTTAACCTTTACACTCTATTTGAATTGTAACATGATCGGATGTAACCCACGACAGACATGACTAGATCATTCCTAGAAAATAATCCTCATACTCTTGTGAAAGTAAATTGTAATTCTGAAATTTAATTTATAAATTCTTTACTAATTATAATTTCTTGTGTCATGATTTTATAATAAATTATATATTCCTATTTGTGCTACTTGTCCTTTATAAATTATATAAAACAGAAGCATCTAACCTATTTATGATACTTGTCCTTTATAGATGATATTGTTTAATCTCCTTTTAGTGCTTCTATCCTTCAATATACGCATTACCACCACCTTTTCAACATGAAAAGAGATATTCACTATATTTATTTATAATGTTTACCTTACTTTTACTTGTAGATTGCAGACCTTTAATTTAAAAAAAATGGTGCAATTTCAGATTTTGTCTTCCTTTTACTCTTCTGTTTTTAGTGACTCCTTTGCATCATATTAGTATGTTCTCTCTCTCTCTCTCTCCCCCCTATATATATATGTGTGTGTGTATGTTCTTCAAGGTTTAAATCTAGGGTTTCATTTCAGATTTGGTTTGAATTTCATAAATAAGAGTAGGATTTTGTTTATAGATTTGGATTTTCACATGATTCTAATCTAATTTTATTTACTGATTATTTTTTGCACAGTATTTGCTTCATACAATTAGCCTTCTTCAAGATTTATTTTAAATATTCGTATGATGTTACTAATATGTGATGATTGTAACATTAGTAACTAATGTAGAGGAACATCCCTTATTTTGACTAAACATATTCTCTTTTGAGCAAACTTATATGCGAGACTGCTTTTTCAGCCAATATTATGCATGTATGTATACATGCATATATAATTATGTTATTTATTTAGTTTTAATTCCGTTGTTAAAATTTATGGTAGTAATCTTCTTTTACCAATGTCTAGATATATGCTCTTTTAAGGTAAAAAATATTTTGTAATTGTTTACTTCTTCACAATATTTTAATTTGAAATTTTCTCCAATGTCTATTAGATAGTTTTTCCTAATAAAAAACATGTAACTTTTCGCGTGAGTAATTGGCATTTAATGACCCTCGTGGCGAAATATGTAGTGGTCGCCATACTTTTAAATTAAATTTATTGATTTTGTTTTATACTTTATTCAGTAATCTATTAAATTACTTTTTTCATTTCTTATAAGAAAATTGTAAACGCTTTTGTTTTATTGTTCTCGACAATGATTCCCCCATTAAGAGGAACTACACTACATTCATAGTTTGTTATGAGAGTTTAAATGACACTTTCGAGGCCATAGTTTGTGAACCCTAAGTGAGTGATGGTAGAGAGAGTGAATAAGAGAATAAGGATGAAAAAGAGGATGAGGAGAGTGAGCTCCAAGTTGTCTTTCGTGTGTTATATGCAAAAACATTAAGATTAAAAAAGGCTAATTTGAAGTTGAAAGCTAAGTTAAAAGAGCGTGCTCCAGGAAATAATGATAGTGCTTTGATTGAGGATCTTAGGGCACGTGAGAGGACTCTTTGAGATAACTTAGAATATATAGAGGGTGAGAGAGATAGCCTTCGAGGTTTGATTCAGCTTATGAAGATAGATCTTCTAGAGTTTGAGGAGTCTAGGCCTTTTCTTGAGTCGAGGATATTTGAATTAGAATATAGATTGAGAGATTCGAGTAAGGTCATATTTGATTTGGAGTCTAGGTCGGCAAAGTTGGAAAAAAATTTAGGCACCGTCCAAATCAAATATGACAAGTGTGGGATTGTCTTCGATGATAAAAAAAACGTATGTTACCTAAGCTAAGACCATGTGTTTTACAGAGTCGACCATTGCTATCGTTGCTAGGAAAGTTATTAGAGGTCAACCCTTTGGTAACACCCCCTCGTCGTGTTTACACTTGCACATATTGAGGTAGGAAAGGAAATATCACCTTAGACGTTTTTGCTATGATCTTAAAAACGGTCCCAAAAAGTCTAAAAAGAGTTTCCAAGATTCCTAAAACCCGAGAGTATCACATTACACCTATGCGGGTTAGGAAATCGGATTTGGAGGCTTTACATATTAGACTTGTTGATTCTCGTTTGCTTGCACATGATACTTCCCAGGATATATTTAATGGTTGATTGTGTTCAAATGTTTTCATACACTAACTATTGTGCTTCATGATATATATGTTTGCTAATTGTATATTGTTTGTCTTCTGTATTTTGATTTTTCATTTAGTGAGTCATATTGAAATATACAAAAAGATTTTGTTCGTCTTTTCAGTTAGTTTTTTTTTCAAATTAGTATTTTTGAAAAAAATAAAAAAAACTCAAAAATATTTTTTGTTTTGTGTATTTTAGTTTTACACATTTCGTGTGGCATATTGGCGTATTTGAATCCAGTTCATTCCATGTTATTCATGTGACCAAGGCATTTGGTTACGATTGTTAATAATTATATTATTCTTAACGAGCTTAATGGCTTCTCTTTGTATATGCCTCCACACACACGTGCACAAGCTCTTTAAATTTTAATTTCACATCTATATTTGAGTTATGTGAGATGTTCCCCCATCAATCTTGTCATTTACATATTTCATGACTATGGGGGATTTGTGCATGTAAGAACTGTTGATTATGAGAATATTTGATTTTATTGAAAAATATGATGGTACATGGAAAAGGGCTATGAAAGGAGAAAATATCCTTTGCGAGAAATCCACTATTGGCAAGAGCCCAAATAAAAGGTTAAAGGCCATTAAAACATAAAAAATGCCAAAGGCCAACATGTTTAGTTTATTTAATTTTCAAAAGTGATAGCTTGACAAGAATTGAGAGAAAATAAAATATGTTATATGTTTATCTATTGAGGGTGTTATAGTTGAAGATCAACGGGTTTTCACAATGAATCCTAGCTATGCTTATCATGTCATGACATTATTGATTTGTAGAATCATTAATATTCTAGGCTTATGTGCATTGTGATTGTTTGTTCATGGAGTTCTCTTTATCTTGTTAATTGGGGCCAAATATTAGTTTGATAAACTTTTGCGGTCAAATAGAACTCTTTGAATATATTTGAGTGTTTGGGTCATAATTCATTTGGATCTAGATTACACCCATTCATTCCATCCCAAATATTTAGACACATCAATAATATGCTACTATGTAAATCTTATGTGTTTTATGTCAAGTTTTTGTGCTTATTTATACCTATATATGGGTCAGTATTTCATTAGTATATTTTGCATAACGGTTTGAAATTAGTCAATGTTTGCCATATGCTTTATCTTTGGATCTTATTTGGCATGATATATGATAACATTAGTATCTATCATTGTGTGCCTTAAAATTTCACATCTCAAAATGATAATTTCAAATTGGTATTAGACTTCATTGTTCATTCATATTAGTATATTTTTACATTGATGTTAATATTGTTTGTATTATTTGTACTTGATTTGCCATGTTGTGTATTTGTTACACTTTACACCATTGCATGATTTTATTCCTTCCTCCTCATTTTTCTTAGTATCATATGTTCATTCATTTAGGGGAAGATTTTTTTTATTTGGGAGATTTGTTTTTCTATCTAGCTTTGTCTATTCCTACATAAAAAGGGGGATAAATGGTATCTTTCCTTTTATTATTAGGATATCTCTATCTTAGAAGAACACATTTAACCTAAATTGAGATTGTTTTAGAAATTGTTCAAAGTTTATTCTTATGTGTATTTTATACTTGTTACATTCTCTTTGCATTTGAAGGCGTGTTTAGATGTGCAGGTTTACAACATGCGGTAAAGTTTTCAAGCATACAAAGAAAATCATCATTTGTGTCTGTTGAGCGTATGTACTATTTTTTCTTTTGAGATTAGGGATTGGGTCTTTTTAGAGAGCTTGACCATTAGTAGGATTTTTTTTGGTTCTCTCCTGAAATAGTCAAGGGAGAGATTTGTAAAGGCAATTTTCAAATGAGTCAATTTATTTGTAATTGGCTTAGTTACGAACAAAACATTTGAGTCTTAGTTTAGTCTTTGTATTGTCGATCTCATAAGCCTATGACATATTTGATGAAGATAAAGTGACCAAGCTTTAAAGTTGGATACACATCGCGTCGTGTTTTTCGTGCTCAGTTTTGTCTTCATGTTTTCCTAGGATATACTAAGGTATGGATGCATTTTGAATATGGTCTTTGGATATATTTTTGGGAGTTTGTTTTTAAAGAAATAGGCTTGGAAATATTTTTTAAATTATTTTTGAAGAAAAATATATTTTTTTGTTTCAGTTCGTTTGAACGAACTCTGAGCTCATTTAAACAAAAATCAGTTTCCGTTGGAATAAAGTGGAGTTCTCGTTCGAACGAAATTTGAGTCATCGTTAGAATAAACATCTAATGAACATTAATTGGACATTCTCTGTTTAGCAGAAGAAACCCGTTGAAATCTTGTTGTAATGCCGTTGGAACAATAATTCTTATTCCTTCGGATGAACCTTGGTTTCATTAGAATGAATAGGCATTTCATTCGAATGAACCATATGATTTTGTTCGAATAAACCCTCCATCTCGAAATTTATGCTTTCTCTATTTAAGGCGTGCTGGATTCATAGTTTTTAAGAACTTTTGAAGAAATCAATTCTGTATGTATTTACCAATTTCAAAAATCCTAGTTTCACCCTTTGAGAGCAAAGATCAAAGTTTACATATTCATATGATTTAAGATATCTGTATTGCGATTCAAAGTTTGTTTACTCTTCATCTTGATAGAACTTTGTGTTGACGAAGCGTTGTTCCATGTTTCGATTCTGTAGACGGTTGTTGAGCATCTCGATGGATACAGAGGAGTGCATGGATTCCTCCGTTGTGTTAACTTGCGTGAGTGGAATTCTTTGTTGCACTATGGAGGAAAGGTTGAAGATAGAAGAGTGTCAAGGCTTGGAAGAAAGACAAGATGTTGACTACGTCTACTGTATAGTCTTTGTAAAACCTTATCATAGTGGTCTGTTTGACTTAGTCGTCCGATATTTTTTTTTCTTTGAGGTTTTCCTTCTATTTCGGTGTGTTGTAGATGATTTATTTTTTTTTTTTATCTACTTATCACATAGATGTGTACTTTAGGCTAAAAAGATAAAATTAGGTAAATTGATTTTCACAACAAACGGTTTTAATTTAGTTAACAAGTTTTATTGGGTTTAATTATGTTTAAAGCTTTGATCTTTAAATTCGAAAAATATAAAATGGAATTATTTTTTTTTACCATCCCTGCCTAAACACTATTGGGCCTTCTCAGTGATGGATGTGGATTGATATGTTAAGACATTAGGGGCACCATGGGTATGTGCACACTAATAGAAAGGCAATTTGGCTATAATGGTGTTGCATCGATAATATAATTAATATTGAGAAATATAAATAAAATCGAACAAGGTAATGGAATGAGAATTAAATATTATTGACATAAACATAATTAGTCTTAGATAGTGAGGTGGTTCGAGTTATCCAAATCATGTGTTGCTCCACCGTTCATTCATTCCTCCTCGTGTCCTTCAATTCTACACCGAAGATTGGCGATATATATTTGGAAATGATAAAAAAGATGATTGTATATGTTCACACTGGTGGAAAGTGTAGCATGAGAAGAAAAAAGAAGACAGTTTGCAAGACCACCACTAGGATGATAAAAGGCTTCAAATCACCCTCAATAGAATAAGGGTGAATGTTATACCCTCAATTGAGTAAGCCAATAATTTAATGATGATGTAGTAATTCAGTTTGTAAACCCAAAACGGTAAGCTTTAATTGCTCCCAACACTTGGGTTGTTAGTGGTTCTCCTCAGGCAAAAAAATAGCAAGATATTATTCCTGGAATTATTAACTAATTAGGGCCAGATAAGTTGGACAAATAAAGGAAGTTATCAGAGTAGTTATAGATGAAGTAGGCACCTGGAGGTGCAGTTTCTCACAACAACACAACAAGTTGTCGATGAGGTCCCCAAACCTATGGCTAGTCAGACCTTTCAAGCTGCTGTAGAGAAGGGGGTCGCTACTTCATAGGAGGGATAAACTGTTTTGTGTCATTCCTTATGTTTTCAATGTTTTTGAGGCCTGCCTTGTCTTTTATCATTTAATAGAAAACATTGTTACTTCTATGTTCTGATGATTGTTTGGCATCTAATAAAAAAAAGGAAAAAATTCAGACTTTTTGAAAAGAAAAAAATGATGCCTTCCATATTTCTCTAATCGTTGGGAGATACATGTGTCTTTTAAAGGTTGATAGTTGTTAAGAAGTGGAACAAACTATTATTACATATTCATAGCTATGTTGCATGAATTTACCCAAAAATAAAAGTAGTGAGATGGTTTATTTTATGGGGGTAGTTACGATAGTTGTACATTACTCGTATTGTTATTATTACTTAGTTAATTAAAATACTCCACTATGACATTTATCTCTTATAATTCATATGAATGGTTTTATGAATCCTATTTGGAAATAGTAGTTTGTATTTTTGCGGTAGGCCTAATCGGTCATTATTAACAAATATTTAATGTTGGATTTATGGGTAGTTGCATAATTTTTAGAGACAGCAGACTTGCAGTTGGAGTTTACTTATTGCACTAGTTTTCTTTCTTTCTATTTGTTTATTTATGAGACGGTTATTTTGGATTCTGTGGGCCATTTGACACCACATTTTTTTTGGTTTGAGAGATTTGACGTAGTTGACAATTTCATTTGAATTTTATTATATTTGTAGTTGAGATGTATTATTGGAGGTTAACATGTTGATGAATTTTATTTTCGTAACTAATTTATATTCATTGGATTGTTTTAATTTCTATCTTGCGAAAAAGTTTTAAATGTCTCATATTTCTTTCACATGCTTATAATGGTATTTAATTTTAACGACCGACGTAATTTGTCATCGTAGCCTGATCACCCTCAATGGAAAAATATGTGCGGTTTTACAATTGGTATTATAACACCATCTTAGGTGTCGAGGGTTTTGAGTCCATTATAACTTCTGCATTATCGATCTTTAATTATATTTACTTATTTGTACTCTTTAGGCTTTCAAGTCTGATGTTGCTTGTTCTTTGCTTTTCAGATGGTGAAGACTAGGAGATTTGAAGATAGGGGAGAAGGTTCGATTTCTAGTTCCTTCATTCATGTTAGGTAATGGCAGTTTCTGTTTGGAGCCGAGGAGTTAGTGAATATTAGTCGTGAGGTCATAAAGATACGAACTGAGTTAAGTAGGCAAGGGTGGGGAGCCCAAGCGGTTCAGTAGCATGTTGCACCCACTTTAACATGGGAGAAGGTAAGGGCAATCCCCTCACATTTATCGGGGGATCTGACCCAATGGTTATTCACCAATTGAAGCATGATATAGAGAGGCATTTAAGGATAGTGGGATGCATGGATGTGAAAAAGTAAATGTTAGCGACATTCAAGTTTCTTGGAGATGAAATATGGTGGTGGTAGAGTGTCACATGTCTGAGGATAGGGGTTGTCTAAACTATGGAGACTTTTTGTTGAAGTTTAATGATAAATACTTTCCTTATTATATTATGAGTACGAAGAAGAATGATTTAGGTGGTGGTTTTGGGGAATCCAAGTTACAATATTCTTAGGTGGTGGATGTCGGACTGATGTTAAGGAAAGATAAGGTAAACTAACCAAAGAAGTTTGGGAAGAGGAATGATCCGAGTGGTCAAGATGGTACCAAGGCAAGTGGGGAGAACAAGAGTCGTAATGATCAGTTATGGAAGAAGCCTCAAGTGGAGTGAGATGAGCAGGCCCTTTAGTTGGCAATAATGTTCCGCAACCCTCAAGGATAGGGAAAATAGTTTGGATCATTTAAAGGCACTTGTTATACTTGTGGAGAAATACGACATCGAGCTATGATGTGTCCTAATGTAATAGGGTACTTTAGATAAGATGGAGGCGTAACCCATATTTGAGTATGGTAAAGATAAGATAATCCTGGCCAAAGCTTTGGATTTAATGATAGGACAAACGAACATAGACCCAATGAAGATAAACTCGGCTTAAACTCACAAAACCCTCGTGTATAACTCAGGAAATAGTAATGAACCTTATAAGTAACTTAGATAGAGGGAGAGAGAGTAAGCACCCTAGATACACCTTGGTAGGCAGGTAAAAAACACACCATATACCCTCAGGAATCTCTATCAAGTATTAAAAGCTTTACAATAAAATGACAATGATGAGGGGATAAACCCTCTGGTTTTGCAATAAATCTCTCTTTATGATGTGTATCTTTAGTAATAACTTCAGGGTTCTCAAAAAGATCCTCTTTCCTCAAAGGTGGTTGGGGTCCTTAAATAGCCCCCCACACCACCCCCGAGGCAACTCAGTCATTAAAACTATGAAAGACGTCCCTCATACTTTATGTCACAACATTAAATGCCTGGTGTACTAGTTGCCTCGACCTCATAATTATTAAATGCCAAGACATGTCTTTTGCCTAACCACTGTGTGTCAGGGGGCAGTTGTCGCAGAGGTGGCTCACCAACTGCCTGACAGCCCCAAATACCACGGTGGTTTACTCAAGTGTATGTCTGACATTGTTTTGGCTGGCCAGTAACATCACCTACAATAGATGTGACACTAAGTAGAAGGGCTATCTGGTTCATAACTCAACGCCCGATGGGACTCCAAGCTGCTCCGCTTGAGGTTCCATGGTCAGGGTTCTTCGGAATTTTACCAGGTGTATCTAAGATGGTCAGGACAATCCCCAACGGTGCCTTACTTCTTAATCCTCCAAACCAGGCCCCTCTAAAGTTCCCACGGTGAGGTCATTCGATAGAGCCTGAAAGCATAACCCCATCGAAAGAATAACCCCATCCCCCCCCCTTATTTTCCGCCGAAGATCCATCGAATTGCATCGTCCACTCCTCATCAGTTGTATCTAGGTAATTAGCCTACAAATCATCTCCTGGAATATCTTCCTTAGGTGGCTCGAAGGTTCCTGAAGGGAAGATGGCCAACAGATCAGCGTACGCCTGGCTTTTAATTGTGCGAGTAACCACACACTTCAAGTTATATTTAGAGAGGATAAGTAACCATCTAGTTACCCTGCCAATCAATATAGTCCTTGCAAGCAAATACTTAATTGGGTCACATCTAGTTACAATATGAATTGTGAAAGACAGCATATAATGCCTAAGTTTTTGTGCTACAAAGACTAAGGCTAAATAATGCCTTTCTAAGCTACTATATCTAATCTCTGGCCCATGTATAATTCTGCTGAGGTAGTAAACCGTTCGTTCTTGCCCGTCCACTTCTTGTGCCAGTAGCGCTCCAACGGACCTCGTGGTAGACGTGAGGTATAGCTGCAACGGTACTCCTGCCTGGGGAGGAACCATGATTTGTGGTAAAACGAGCAGTTTCTTCAGCCTGACAAGAGACTCCTGGTGAACTTCCTCCCACCTAAATTTCATGTTTTTTCGCAACAGCTGCATCAATGGGTGTGTTATTTCGGCCAATCCGGGCACAAATCTCCTAAGGTAGGAGACTTTGCCAAGAAAACTCTTCAGCTCCTTCGCCGTTCTAGGACATGGCATCTCTAATATCGCTCACTGTTTATCCTGGTCCATCTGCACCCCTTGTCGATCAACCACTAAGCCTAGAAACTTCCCGCTTGTTACTTCGAAGATCCTCAATTTATACCTCCTGCACCGAGCAAACACCTTCCTTAAATCATTCAGATGGGACTCCTCCTTTTTCGATTTGATGACCAGGTCGTCCACATAGAATTCTACAAATTTGTGGAAGAAGTCATGAAAAATGGCCATCATTTTCCTCTGGTACATAGCTCCAGCGTTCTTGAGTCCAAACGGCATCACCTTGTACATAAGTTGCCCAACGGAGTCCTGAACGTCGTTTTCTCTGCATCAGAGGGGTCCATCTTGATCTGGTTGTATCCCACATACCCATCCATGAAGCTATACATCTCATGACTAGACGTGGCATCTATCAAACTGTCGATGGAGGGTAGGGAAAACTCATCCTTGGGGCAAGCCCTATTCAAGTCTCTGAAATCCACGCAGATCCTTATTTGGTTTTTGTCTTTCTTCCCCACTGGCACAATGCTGGATAGCCAGAGGGGATGTTGTATTGGTTTGATAAATCCTATTGCCAACAAGCGTTGGACCTCTTCTTTAATCTTTAAGTCTAGTTCAGGCTTGTAAGTCCTCGTTGCCTGCTTCACCGGAATGGCTGAAGGCATCACGTTCAGTTTGTGGTAACTCACCTCTTCATCCAGCCCTTCCATTTCATTGTACTTCCATGCGAAAACGTCTATGAATTCCTGAATTAGTTTGACCAAGGCTTCTCATTTCCCCTCACCGAGATCTTTTGAGATAAAGATAGGCCTTGGATCTTCCCCTTCTCTTGCCAAGTTCAGCTGCTCTAACTCTTGTGCCTGGGGCCTTGGTCGATCTCCCATATAGTCTGGTTCTTCGGAGATATCTTCTATGAATTCTTGTATGCTGGAGTTGTCTATCACCATACACTGCCCCCGTCAATCCACCAAAAAACACTCATACACCCTGGTCAACCTCATCCTTAGTCTCTTCGGTCGCCCGTTCACACCGTTATAAGCGCTACACTACTTTTCCCTTTTCAGTGACAATTTTCTTGCATTGCCTATTGGTAGCTGTTGCCACGGCCTTCCTCTTCTTCTCTCTGGAAGCCTCAGTGATTCTTTTTCCCGAAAAGTGACTTAACACGCTTTGTCGTTGGACCTCGTGCTCCATCGGGTCTGTTCTCGGCCTCATCTTGTCTTTGAGTTGCCTCGAGACCTTTTAGAGTCGAGGGATTACCTGATGGGCTTCTTTGGTCCTCACCCCTTTGCTACTTCCACCCTCTTTATCCTGCTCATTCAAGGGCCCTATTCTCTCTCTAATTGAGGGAACCCATGCCCCTCCATTCTCTTCGTCGGGACCCGTACATCCTCCTCCAGTTCTGTATAGAACGCCACATCCACTAAGTGCACTTTTTCGATAGCAAAAGGCCTCTTTGTAGCCCTGATGGTCACCTCCGTTCCCTTTACATTTTCCTTGGCACATTGATGATAAGTCGAAGGAAATAAGACTTGGTTGTGCATCCATACTCTCCCTATTAGTAAGTGATAGGAAGTTGCAGTTTCTATTACATGGAACTTGATGTGGGAACTCAAATTTCCCATCGTAATCCCAACATTCACATACCCGATGAATTTGGAGGATTGATTGTCATATCCCCAAATTACCAAAGGCATGGGGACCAGCCTTTCTTTTGGAATACCAGCCGTGTGGAAGGAGTTGATTGGCATAATATTGATGGAAGCACCCCCATCCATAAGGGTCCTTGCAAAGCTAACTCTGTTGACGCTAGCGGTTACATATAGAGGCCTGTTATGGGGCAACCTCATAGCTCTATCCGCGTCGTTGAAGGTTACTTCTGACAGAAATTTCTTTACCATTCTAGCCATGGGTCCCCTCCATCTTAATTAGGGGACTGCGTTCCTTTTTGCAATGTCCAAAATCGCGTGAGTTATCTCCATCCTGCTCTCCTTCGGGATCCCCACATGATCGAAGAACCAAGTGAATTTTGGGGATTTTGAAACTGCACTACATTCTATGACTGGGTTTGTTTCCCCATCTTCAACGCTATACACGTCTTCCACATCCTTAGCGCTTGATTCATCATAGGCTAAAACTACATTAGACATTCCCAAGGTATAATGTTTCAGAGCTTCTTCAAGCTCCTTCTGCTTCATCGTCAACCTTCATTCTCTTTCTGCCTCCTCATCATAGGCCATCACCAAATTGGCCTCGTGTGCCAAAAGTGGGTTGTTGTTAATGTTTTATGGAGGAATTTGCAATGTCCCCGCCTTCATGTACTTGTCGATGATTCTTTGCAGCGTGAAGCAGCTTTCTGTTGGATGCTGGATCTTTCGATGAATCTGGCAGTACTTAGGATCTGCCTTCGTTGCAGCATCAGGTTCTTCCATCGGGATTCCTTTTGGTTCATAAATCGTTTCCCCTTGGACCATCGCATTATAGCAACTCACAGCCTCTTCTATCGTGCAGGGCAACGGTGGAAGGTCTTCTCTATCTTTCCCAAATTTTCTCTTCCTGTCCCTCCTCAGTGTCTTGCCCTTATCTTCTCCTTCGGCGTACCCTACCCGTAGAGGCTGAGACCTCCCCCCTGCGGGGTGCATTGGTTGCCTGAATATCATGGGCACTACCATCGGATTGGGTTGTACCACCAAAGAGATGTTCCTTGCGGCTTTTAAGAACGCCTCAAAAGTCCCCTCGCGCGTCTCGTTGATGAGATGGCAGATGTATTCAGGAAGCAGTCCCTCAGCGCATATCTGTAATAACTTGGACTCTTTGTCCTCCTCCCTCACATCGAGGGACCTTTCTCTGAACCTTCGAACATAGGCCACCACTTCGTCCCCTGGTTTTTGCTTCTCCCTTCCCAGTTGGGTCAAGGTGAACTCGTCTTCTGCCAAAAAAAACTTTTGGAAAAACAATACGTGCATCTCCTCCCATATAGAAATGTTGTTGGGAGATAAGTGAGAGTACGAGGTGTATGCCTTCTCGGTTAGGGATTTGGAAAATTCCCTGAATCTAAGCTTCTTATCATTGCAATGTGCTCCCAAGTGTTCAACAAACCGCTTAATGTGCTCCTTCGGGTTCCCACCTTTCCCTGTATATTTTTCAAAGATAGGGGGAACATAGTCCTTTGGGTAAGGCTCATCGTTGTACGCTTGAGGGTAGGGTGTTCGGAATTCATCATAAACTGAATCCACCTCGCCAGCTGATTACGAGGAAGCCCGAATGAACTTCAACATCTCCTTTTGCATCTCTTTTCTCATTTCTTCCATAGGCGAGGCCGCAGGGTCCAGCAACGGGGCCATGGGCTGAGAGCCCATTGCAACTGAAACAAACATCACCGATGGTACCATTGAGGCTACTGAGGTTCCCAGTGCTGGGCTCGCAACAGGGGGTACGCTTGGCGGGAGCGCTCCTGCAATGCATGTACCTGGTGGGTCCGTTGGAGCTACCCCTGGTGTTACGAAAGCATTAGCCTCCAATCCTCCCAACATAGTTGAAGCTACTGGGGTTTGTAAAAACTCATAAAATTTTCTCATGAGGAGATCCATCTGGGCGGGTCCCAACCCTGAGTTCATGGCAGGTTGTGCTGCCCTAGGAACGTCTCACATCGTTGGAACCGGCGGTACCTCTACTCGAGGACCCCATCCCTTAGGGCCTCCTGCTCCCTCGCGGCCTGTTCTTCATTACGCTGGATATCATCAAAGTTGAGTCTTTGAGTAGCATTATCTTTCGCTATACTCCCTAGCTAAGAGAATGCCTCCCCAGGGGAGTCGACAAATGTAAGAGGGTACTTTAGATAAGATGGAGGCGTAACCCCTATTTGAGTATGGTAAAGATAAGCTAATCATGTCCAAAGCTTTGGATTAATGATAGGACACACAAAAAGAGACCCAATGAAGATAAAATCGGCTTAAATTCATAAATCCCTCGTGTATAACTCAGGAAATAGTAATGAACCTTAGAAGTAACTTAGCTAGAGGGAGAGAGAAGTAAGCACCCTAGATACACCTCGGTAGGCAGGTAAAAAACACACCATATACCCTCAGGAATCTCTGTCAAGTATTAAAAGCTTTACAATAAAATGACAATGGTGAGGGGATAAACCCTCTGGTTTTGAAATAAATCTCTCTTTCTGATGTGTATCTTTAGTAATAACTTCAGGGTTCTAAAAAATATCCTCTTTCCTTAAAGGTGGTTGGGGTCCTTAAATAGCCCCCCACACCACCCCCGAGGCAACTCAGTCATTAAAACTATGAAAGACATCCCTCATACTTTATGTCACAGCATTAAATGCCTGGTGTACTAGTTACCTCCATGTCATAATCATTAAATGCCAAGACATGCCTTTTGCCTAACCACTGTGTGTCAGGGGGCTGTTATCGCAGAGGTAGCTCACCAAGTGCCTGGCAGCCCCAAATACCACGGTGGTTTACTCAAGTGTATGTCTGACATTGTTTTGGCTGGCTAGTAGCATCACCTACGATAGATGTGACACTAAGTAGAAGGGCTATCTAGTTCATAACTCAACGCCCGATGGGACTCCAAGCTGCTCCGCTTGAGGTTCCGCGGTCAGGGTTCTTCGGCGTTTTACCAGGTGTATCTAAGATGGTCAGGACAAGCCCCAACGGTGCCTTAATTCTCAATCCTCCAAACCAGGTCCCTCTAAAGTTCCCACGGTGAGGTCATTCGAAAGAGCATGAAAGCTCTCCCAGGCCCTACCAAGCCTGGTCTCTCGCAAGTACCGTTTGACCTCATACAAACTCTTTTGTTATTATCGTTACGTCACTACAACCGTTAAAGCTTACAATCATCAATAATGAAAATACAATATGACTAATACAACAAGCTGAAATATGAGCTGCCGCGCCGAGCTGCCGAGCTGAGTTGCCACGCTTGAGCTGCCTCGGTTGTTTAATCTCAAACAGTGTTGCTAATTGGGGATTTGTCCCTAATCTCAAGATTACCTTCAATACCCCTCTACATTCCTAAGAATTAGGGTCAGCGGGGCTAAGGAATTCCAGCACCGGGGACGGTTGCGCTAGCACCAGTTGCATCGCGGGTTTCTACACCACTATACTAGTAGCTAAGGTGGGGAAATCGCAGTAGGAGCTAAAATGTGTCTAGTGGGGTATCATGATATGTTCTTTATTTTATATTTATGCTTTATATATATATTTAAGAATACATTATAAAAATTAAAATTTAAAAATTCGAACATAATTTTTGAAAGTAGACAACACTGTTGAATCTAGATTGTCAAAAATATAGACGAGAGTATTAAATGATCCAAAATCTTATAGAAACTCTCCCATATATATATATATATATATATATATATATATATATATATATATATATATATATATATATACGGGGGACGTGCTCGTGAGATTGGGTTTATGGGTGCCCTTTTCGTGGAAGACTATAGGTAGGCATATATTAACTTATATTATTTATGCGGGTTTACGTTATGATGGTTGTGGTTTATCTAATTTAGAGGATAAAATACTTGGGCAAGTGGGAAAACTGTAATGCCCCGTACTTAATTAACTAATTGGAATAATTAATTGAAAATATTACTTTTGGTTGGAATTGGCTTAACGGAAAAACATTTAATTTAAATTGAATTCAGTAATTTTTTTTGTTATTCAATTGAATATTCTGGTCTTTTATTTAATTATTGAGTAAAATGGGATTTTTATTTAGACTCCAAGAAAATAATTTGAATTGGGTTTACACATTTTTATTAGAGGGATTTAAAGTTATTTTAAACCATTTGAATTTGGTTGTTTGTTTTTAAAAATGGAAACAAGGGTGTGCAACCAAGGCTCATTATATTATGGTTGGTCATCGCTATAGCGACCTAGTCATGTCGGTTGCAACCTAGGTTCTTGGTTCTGGATTTGGGTTGTTGACCAGCATATGTGCGTGTGTTTTTGGTATAAGTTAGGACTCTATTTTTAGCCATTCTGAATTGTTTTAAAAAGGGGGATCTTATATTAGTTCGTCACACGCACCCATTATTTTTCACAACATCAAAACAGAACCTAAAGATTTTATATTTCAACTCTATACCTCCATTAAAAAGAAACTTCAACCTTATTTTAGGAGACCTTAAAGCACAAATTTTGAAGAAAAGCAAACTTGCTCATTTCTGTAAAATGGACGCAATGGTGCACCCAGATTTTTCAGAATACTTCTTTTCAGTCAAGAATATCACTATTGTTCCCCTTAAGTATTATTTGATTTACATGTTACTTAAACATTAAATACACATATTTTCTTAACACGATAAGCAACTTAATTAGAAAAAGTGATAACATAATTATAAATCTATTTTTTATAAACTTTCAAAAGTGATTTTAATATTTGAAGTATCGCATGATTAGATTATTGTACCTTGTTATTTGGGGTTGTTGGGATGAATCGCATGTTAAAAATATCATAATTTGATAATATATTTTGATTTATAAAATCTTGTAAATGTTTAACATGGTGTAGAAAGTATTAATTTATTTCTTTAAATTGTTCATACGCATGTTTGAATCGGTTTTTGATTTAGTTTGATTAATTATCACTCTTATTAAAATATTGAATTTGAACAACTTATTATGATATTTTGTAGAACTCGTTTATCACATGATATAATTGGTTTAATGTGAATGGAATTATATTTTTATAACGGTAAAATAAAGAATTGTAATATTGGATTAAGAATTCCATTAATGTAGAAATTTTGTATATTAATAAAATAATACAGTCTGGACAATGGGATATAAGTAAGTAGTTGTAATTTCGCTCTTGTATTGGTATGATACTTTCTAGGTATGGGATTAATGAGTAGGCATATTCATTATTATTGACACTTTCTAGGTATGGGACTAGGGAGTGTGCACTTTTACATTTGGATATTTCCTATGTATGTGACTTGGTAGTAAGTCATTACGTTGTTGCATTCTAGGTGTGAGATTAGGTGATGATTATGTATTAGGTATTATTCCTAGGTGAGGCACTATGTATTGCTTCAGTTTGGAGAACTTTAGGTATGGGAATATGGATGGATTGTAAATGTCATGCCCATATTATAGGTGGGTACTAGTTGTAATAATGAAAACATGATAAAAAAAACATAAATAATAACTAATATAATAAACAGGTATTAGAGATGATTGATGTGCGTCACTGTAAGTGAGCGTATGGGGAAGCCGACCATTACGATGATTGTGGGACCCATACAGTCTTGTCTATTGACGGTTTTTGTTGGCGTCATGAGCATGGGTTATGTCTAGTGTGGGGAAACTATTACGATGATTGCAAGACCTATGCTAACCGGTTATAATGATGTGTTGTCTAGGGGGCATCACAATATGTGTGGGCTAACATAAATTGGGTCGGCGAGCTATCTTGATGGATGAGGATTTGATTTTTTGAGATGTTAGGCATGCCAAGAGTATGTTCGGGGCTAATAGAAAGGCAAACTGACTATAACTGTGTTTCATCGATAATAGGATTAATATTGAGAAATATAAATGAAATTGTGTAAGATAATGGAATGAGATTTAATTAACTACACCAAAACTCGCGAATTGTCACTGCCAAAATCCCCGACCAAGACTATGGGTCGCGAACTTGGGTCGTGACAATTTCTAGCGCGACCAATTTCGTGGGTCGCGGCCCAAGTCCATGACCAATCTGGGTTCACGGACCTCCGGAGTCACGGCGGATGGTCGTGGACTTGGGCTGTGACCCACACCACGACGGGAAAAAAATGGTGGCGGCGAAAGTCGTGACCCACACCGCGATGAAAAAAAGGAAAAAATGGTCGCGGCCAAAGTCTGTGACCCCCAACCGTGACAAAAATTGGTCGTGGGCAAAGTCCGTGACCCCCAATCGTGACAAATCCTAAAATTGGGGATCCTATGACTGCACAGTCGGTTGCTACCTGTAACGTTGGACACATATGGGGTTTTACAAATATTTATTACTAGCAAAACGATAAAAAAAATAACAAATTCGGAATCGAGAACGTTGTTAATAAACTAATATATATATATATATAAACTTAAAAATATTACACACCTTAATAATTCACAGACCAAAAACAATTGGGCAAATTTTCTTCTATTTTCTGGGCATTCCAAACCCTGTTAATATAAAGCCTGCTTATTATAAAGCCTGCACGGCCATAAAATTTAACAATCAAATTATAAAACCCGCATGGCTATAAAACTAAACAATAAAAGCTCGCAGAGCTGTAACACATAAAAAAACATAATCCTGAATGTCCACAACATTATATAAACAAACTTCATGTTGTAAACCATTGACTCCTTCATTTGTTCCACGTGCAAAAAAATAAACGATACAATGTTATCCTACAAATGATAGGATACAAAAAAAAGTGATATCAGTAACCAAGTAGTTTTACAAAAATCTTATTCAAATTAAGCCTAAGTCTATAAATTTTCAAATTATCGTCGTATTCTCAAACCGAGAGCCCAATGATCAGGCGGTCAGTTCCTACGAGTTACATTGGTCCCGTACGAGGTGTCGGTGCCTCTCACGAGACCGCTTGGGGGATGTTTTGAGTTTTCGCACTCTGACGCCAAGTTTCAAGCCTAAGTCTATATATTTTCAAATTATCGTCATATTCTCAAATTGGGAGTATTGTGATCGCACGATCAGTTCCTATGAGTTACATTGATCTCGTGCGAGGTGTTAGTGCCTCTCACGGGTCCATACGGGGGTCGTTTCGAGTTTTTGCCATCTAACGCCATGTTTTTAATCCTAAATCCTCATATTTTCAAATCATCGTTGTATTCTCAAACCAGGAGTCCCGTGATAACGCGATCAGTTCCTACGAGTTACATTAGTCCCGTGCGAGGTGTTGGTGCCTCTCATGGGCCAATACGAGGAATATTTCGGGTTTTCACCCTCTAACGTCATATTTTTAAGCCTAAGTCTAGAAGTCTAGATATTTGCAAATTATCCTCGTATTCTCAAATCGGGGGTCCCGTGACCACGCGGTCAGTTCCTACGAGTTACATTGGTCCTGTGTGAGGTGTCGGCGCATCTTACGGGACCGTTTGGGGGTTGTTTCGGGATTCCCCCTCTAGCGCCATATTTTTACGTCTAAGTCTAGATATTTTCAAATTATCTCCGGATTCCCAAATCTGGATTCCCATGACCACGGGTCAGTTCTTACGAGTTACATTGGTCTCGTGTGAGGTGTTGGTGCCTCTCACGGGGCCTTTCGGGGGATGTTTCGGGTTTTCACCATTTGACGTCATGTTTTTAAGCCTAAGTCAAAAACTTTTCAAATCATCGTCGTATTCTCAAATCGAGAGTCTCGTGACTACGCGATCAGTTCTTATGAGTTATATTGGTCCTATGCGAGGTGTCGGTGAGTCTCACGGGGCCGTTTGGGGGTTGTTTCGGGGTTCCCCTTCTAACGCCATGTTTTTAAGCCTAAGTCTAGATATTTTCCAATTACCTTCGTATTCTCAAACCAGGACTCCCGTGACCACACGATCAGTTCCTACGAGTTACATTGGTCCCTTACGAGGTGTTAGTTCCTCTCACGGGGACTTTCGGGTACTGTTTTGGGTTTTCGCTCTCTGACGCCATGTTTTTAATCCTAAGTCTAGAAATTTGTCGTATTCTCAAAATGGGAGTCCCGTGACCACGCGATCAGTTCCTACGAGTTACATTGGTCATGTGCGAGGTGTTAGCGTGTCTCATGGGTCCGTTTGGGGTTGTTTGGGGTTTCATCTCTAGCACCATGTTTTTAAGCCTAAGTCTAAATATTTTTAAATTATCATCGTATTCTCAAATTAGGAGTCCCGTGACCACGCGGTCAGTTCCTCTGAGTTACATCGGTCCCGTGTGAGGTTTTGGTGCCCCTCACGGGGCCTTTCGGGGGTTGTTTCGGATTTTTGCCCTCTAACGCCATGTTTTTAAGCCTAAATTTGGAAAGTTTCAAATTATTGTTGTATTCTCAAACCGGGATTCCCCTGACCACGCGGTCAGTTCCTATGAGTTACATTGGTCCTATGCGAAGTGTCGGCGCATCTCACGTCTAACAGTACCCTCAATATGGTGCACATTAATAAAAGCATTATTTGTGCGATCTAATTGCAACCTCTCCCACTCTTATTGGTAGTAATTATCACCGTGCCTCATTTTTACTGAGAAAAGTATACGAGGGCGTGAATACGAGTCCTACTATTAAGGGCTCTAATTAATTAATAACTTTTAATTCAAACATATGACCTTTATCTTAACCCCTTGGATTTTGGATCTCATCGATGTGAAATCCCAACAATAACCCGCCGTAATTGTTTTACACTAGCGGTCCCAAGTTCGGATAAAGGAGGAGGGTTGTGTTAAGTAGCTGACAGCCAGCGTAAAACTTTGTCAGATCCTTATGAACATGAATTCTATGAATATAAGCGCTAATGCTAGGGCATTTTCCTTAAGCGATGCATTGCGCCTGCCACCGGGTGTCTCGAAAAATAGGCATGGGGCGTTGCGCCTACCACCAGGTGTCTCGAAAAATAGGCAAGGGGCGTCGCATCGGCACCCGAATACGACGATAAATACTCAAGGGTTCCTACAACAAGATTTACGTGTGCGGATAAAAAAGCTAGTCCAGGATACTAGACTTAGGTTAGCGACTTGGAACATAAGGACTATGACACGAAAAGGGATGGAGTTGGTAGATACCATGATAATAAGAAAAGTTAACATAGCTTGTTTATAAGAAACTAAATGGGTCGGTGAGAAAGCTAGAGAAATAAAAAATACAGGATTTAAATTTTATTATACAGGAAAACATAGAAATAAGAATGGAGTTGGAATAATAGTAGATAAGAACTTTAAGAACGATATCGTAACCGTTAATAGGACGGGTGATAGACTTATACTTGTAAAATTAGTATTAAGTGAAAACATAATTAATATTGTTAGTGCTTATGCACCTTAAGTAGGATTAGATGATCACACTAAAGTACAATTTTAGGAACAAATGGATGAACTAATTCAAGAAATACTCGTAGGTGAGAAAATCTATATAGGGGAAGATTTTAATGGCCATGTAGGAGAAGATCGTGTAGGATATGAGATGGTGCATGGAGGATATGGTTTTGGAGATAGGAACGACGGGGGAGAGTCTATCTTAGATTTTACGATGGCTTATGATTTTGTACTAGTAAATATATATTTTAAAAAGAGGCTTGATCACTTAATAACTTAGAAAAATGGAACCCATAGGAGCCAAATAGATTTTTTCATTACTAGAAAAGGGGACTGATTAACGTGTAAAGATTATAAGGTTATCCCGGGAGAGAGCTTAACCTCACAACATAGGATTATGGTGTTGGATATAAATATTAAAAATCAATCACGAGTGTGAAAAGTGAAGATTAACCCATGAACGAGGTAATGGAACTTAAAAGGAGAGAAATTAGAACTATTTAAAGATAAATTATTAAATGAAGCAATATGGAATACTGAAGAAGAGACTAACATAATGTGGAATAACATGGCCACATGCATTAGGAGAATATCAAAAGAAATTCTTGGAGAATCAAAAGGCAAGGGGCCACAGTCTAAAGAAACTTGGTGGTGGAATGAAGAAGTACAAAATATAGTAAAAATTAAAAGGGAGTGCTTTAAAGCATGGAAAACAAATAAAAATGAAGAAAATTTTGAGAAATATAAATGGGCTAAAAAGGAAGTTAAGAAAGTGGTAAGAGATGCTAAGTTAAAAGCGTATGATGATATTTATACAAAATTAGGTACACAAGAAGGGGAAAAAGTATTTATAAGCTTGCTAAACTTAGGGACAGGAAAACAAAAGATTTTAATAACGTTAAGTGTATCAAAAGTGATGATTCGAGAGTCCTAATCAAAGATGATGAAATTATGGAAAGATGGAAAAATTACTTTGAGAGGTTATTAAATGGAGATAATGGAAGTAGATTAGATATAAAGGACCTTAGGGATACTCAAGAAAATATATTTTTCCACAGAATTAGGACAATAGAGGTCAGAATTGCTCTAAAAAAGATGAAAATAGGGAAGGCTTTAGGACCAGATAATATCCCTATTGAGGTTTGGAAGTTATTAGGGGAGGATGGAGTATCATGGTTTACAAAATTATTCAATATAATTTTAATGACTAATAAGATGCTCGATGAATGGAGAAAAAAAGTTTTAGTACCTATTTATAAAAATAAAGGGGACATACAAAGTTGTTCAAATTATCGTGGTATTAAGTTAATGAGTCATACAATGAAACTTTGGGAGAGAGTGATTGAATATAGATTGAGATTAAAGACAACAGTATATGAGAATCAATTTGGATTTATGCCTGGGAGGTCAACAATGAAAGCAATCTATTTATTAAGAAGATTAATGAAGAGGTATAGGGAGAAAAGGAAGGATCTTCATATGATTTTTATAGATTTGGAGAAGGCGTATGATAGGATACCAAGAGATATAATATGGCGGGTTCTACATAAAAGAGGAGTGACTCGCAGATATATTGATGTGATCAAGGATATGTATGATGGTGCGATGACTACAGTAAGAACATCAGCCGGAGAAAGTAGTGGATTTTCAATTACGGTAGGTCTACACCAAGGTTCAACATTAAGACTTTATCTCTTTGCGCTTGTTATGGATGAGTTGACTGGACAAATACAAGATGAGGTGCCATGGTGTATGCTATTTGCAGATGATATTGTTTTAGTGGATGAGACTAAGATAGGGATTAATACTAGGTTGAAATTGTTTAGAGAAACTTTGGAAACCAGAGGATTTAAAATAAGCCGAACTAAAATAGAATATGTGGAGTGCAATTTTAGTAGTAATAGGAGGACAAATGGAGATGTGGTGAAATTGGAGGGTCAAGAGAAACCTAGAAATGATCATTTTCGTTATTTAGGATCAATTATCCAAAAAGATGGAGATATTAGTGATGATGTTACTCACAGGATTAGAGAAGGTTGGGTTAATTAGAGAAGTGCTACCGGCATTTTCTGTGATAGGTGTATACCTTTGAAGCTAAAAGGTAAATATTATGGGACGGCCATTAGACCCGTCATGTTATATGGGACAGAGTGTTGGGCAACCAAGAAACAAAATGTGCAGAAAATGAGTGTGGCGAAAATGCGAATGCTAAGATGGATTTGTGATAAAACTCGAAAGGATAAAATTAAAAATGAACAAATTCATGAAACGATAAAAGTAGCTCCTATAGAAGATAAATTGAGAGAAAATCGACTTAGATGGTTTGGACACGTCAAGCGTAGACCAATGGATGCTCCTGTAAGGAAGAGTGATTTAGTTAGTATTGATAGTAACACAAGGGGTAGAGGTAGGCCTAAATTGACTTGGTGGGATATTATAAAAAAAAGGACATGATGTCATGTGGTTTAACCGAAGATATTGCATTGGACAAAATGGAATGGAAAAATAGGATTCATGTAACCGGCTCCAAATAATTGAAAAAAGGCTTTGTTGAGTAGAGTTGAGTTTAAAAGTATATGTGTATTATCTATTCAATAAACATACAAACTGCATAATCAACAGAAGAACACACTGTATGTACACACATATTGTAGTGCAAACAAATAACCAATGCATAAACACTACTCCAGAAGATAGCTGTAAAAAATCACATATTGTAGTACTTACACACATATTGTAGTGCAAAAAATCACGACATGCATATAATCCCCAATATAATATATAACCCCCAATAAAATCACGACAAGGTTGATGTAATTTTTTTACATATTAAGAATGCATTTAATAATATTTTATCAAAAAAAATATAATGTCTAGGGTTTTGAATAATATTTTGTCAAAAAAAAATATAATGTCTAGGATTTTGAATAATATTGTCAAAAAAAATATAATGTCTTTTGTCAAAAAAATACACACACATACAATCTAGGGTTTTTTGGAATAATCTAGACATACAAACACATACAATATAGGGTTTATTGACATAATCTATACATACACACACATACAATTTAGGGTTTACTAAACCTTAATATTTTTTTTACATAAATCTATACATACACACACATATAATCTAGGGTTTACTTACATACAAAACAATTTATTTGTTCATAATTACACACATAAACATGCATATACACGTAAATATGTGCATACACACACATACACACATAAAAACATAAATCTATACATACATACACAAAAATTAGGGCTTTAGATAGAAATGACGAAATTGCACAAATTGAAGTGCAATCGAAATGAATCTATACATACACCCTTACCTTTAGACAAATCGCAATGAAATCGCACAAATCGCACATTCTTTAGACACTGAAATGGTTCGACAAAAATGAAATTGCAGCGGATGTTTTGTTTTAAGTTCTAAACCTGGTCAGGGTCTAGAGTCGTGACCCACCATGTGCAACCAATAAATGAGGTCCGGGTGTTTCTGGATTGAACCTAGTCACGACCTAAAGCCGTGACCCACCATACGCGGCCATTCTTCCATCAGAACCACTGCTTGAATGAGGTATGGTTACGACCTATAGCCGTGACCCACGACAAGAAATGGTCACGACCTCCAGCTGTGACCCTCAGTGTGTGTGCTTTGTGCTTCGTTATGCCTATGGTCACGACCCAAGTCCGTGACCCATCCGCGACCAAGCTTAGAGGGAATTTTGGCGTGAATATGGCGCCAAGATGGTCACAACTTGGTCACGACCCAAGTTCGTGACCCACAGTGATAAGGGATTTGGGCCGTGACCACTTCCAGATCATCCATGACTCAGTGTGGTAATGAATATGGCCATGCCAAAAATTGAGATGGTCACGCCCAAGTCCGCGACCATCTGGTCGCGGACTTGGGCCGTGACCATTCGCAGGATTTAGTGTAATGTTTAAATAAATATAATTAGACTTGGGTACTGAGATGGTTTATTTTATGTGAGTTGTTTTAATAATTTTACATTACTCACTTCGTTATTATTGTTTAGTTAATTAAAATCCTCCCTCTCTCTCTCTCTCTCTCTCTCTCTATATATATATATATATATATATATATATATATATATATATATATATATATATATATTATAATGCTCATGAATAGATTCACAGATCCTCTTTGGGAATGGTTTCTAGTATTCTTGAAGTGGCCCCCAACCAGTCATTATTGAATAACATTTCAAGTTAGTTTCTTAGTAGTTGCATAATTTTTGGAGATAGCGTACTTGAAGTTGGAGTTTATTTATTCCATTTATTTTTTTTCTTTCCATTTTTTATTTATGAGATAGTTTTCTTAGATTTTGTGGGTCATTTGATTCCACAATTTTTTATTTTTTTATTTTTAGTTGAGGAGATTTGATGTAGTTGACTTTATTTCATTTGATTTTTATTATATTTGGAGTTAAGATTTATTATTGGAATTTAGCATGGTGATGAATTTTATTTTGGTGAATGATTTATATTAATTGTGAAGTCTATCCATATTGAAATTAAGTGAGACACTTTGGTCATTCTGTTGACAATAACCCAAACGACATCATGTCCCATTTGGAACCTCAGTAATCCCATAATGAAATACATCGATATACTCTCCCACTTATGCATCGAAGTCTCCAACGAATTCAGCTCCCCAGATGGTCTCTTGTACTCCACCCTAACTAACTGGAAGATGGCACACTTTGACACAAACTTTTGCATATTCCTCTTCATACTAACCCACTAGTATTGTCTCATCATATCAGGATACATCTTATCACTCTTGGGATGCACAGTTAATCGCGAACCATGCGTCTTGGTCAATAATATTTCCCAGTTGGGGACCCCTCTGGCACAACCAATCTCCCCCCCTGAAATTACATTCCTCCATATAAGCCAATTGCATGAAAATAAACCCCTCTGGTCAACAGTTCCTAAACCTTTTCCCCACGAAAGGGGTCCAACGTCTGGGCCTGAATCACCTGCGACATAATTTTAGGCGTAATGACCACTGAAAATGATGTCTCTCTTGCATCTATGGCACACATAGTATCCCACTTATATGCCCAAAAGTCCATAAATTGTCTCCTAGATCTGCCCATAAAGCAATTAGACTTATAGGTGATCTACGATTCAACGTGTTCGCTGCTACGTTTGCCTTACTCAGATGGTTTTAAATAGAGAACTCATAGTCCTTTACAAACTCCAACCATATAATTTGCCACATGTTCAACTCTTATTGACTGAACAAATATTTAAGGCTTTTGTGGTAAGAGAATAACGTAAATCCTTTGCCCAATAAGTACTGCCTACAAATACGAAGTACAAAGACTATTATAATGAACTCCAAGTCGTGGGTGGGATGTTTTCCCTCATGAGTCTTAAGCTCGTGGGAAGAGTAAGATATGGGCCTTTAATTCTTTATAAAGACTCCTTCTCCTACCTGAACTGATATATTCGTGTAAACCATATACTCCATCCCTCCATGTGGCAAGGAAAGTATGGGGGTTGTCACAATCCTCTTCTTATATTCCTTGAAATCCCATTAGTAATGAACATCGCAAATAAAAGGTACCATTCTGGGTGAGGTGGGTCATGTTGAGTAAATCTTCAAGGACCCTGAATAAACCTCTTGTAGTACCATACCAATACCAATAATCTATTAACCTCTGTAAATGTCACTGTCTGTCCCCATTCCATCAGGATCAACTTTCTAGGATCTGTAGAAGTCCCAACATCCAATACAATATGCCTCAAAACTATACCTCCCATAATTAAAATCCACACTTGGAGAACTTAACATACAACTTGTGTTCTCGAGGTGTCTATAAAACTATCCTCGAATGATGTGAATGATCATGCTTGGACTAAGAGTAGATCAAAATGTCATTAATAAACATGATAACAAACAGGTCCAAATAAGGTCAGAAAAATTTATTCATAATATCTATGAACACGAATAGGACATTGGTCAAGCTGAATGGCATGATCCGAAACTCATAAATATAAACCATGTCATAAAGGTTATCTTTGGGAGGTCCTCATCTCGAATATGCAACTGATGATACCATGAGTGCATGTCCATCTTTGAAAATAAATATGCTCTATTGAACTAATAAAAATGGTCATTGATACGTGAAAACTAATACTTGTTATGTATTGTGACCTTGTTCATTTCCCGATGGTCCACACATAGTCATAGTGAATCGTACTTATTTTTAGCAAAGAGGACATGATCCCTGACTCAAAAGTTGTTGAATCTACTCCCATAACTCTCTCATCTATAATGGTACCATCCTATACAATGCCCTCACTATGGGCCTCTTGCTCGGTGCTTAATATATCACAAAATCTATCTCACGGATGGGTGATAACCTCCATACATTCTCAAATACATCTAAAAACTCCTGAACCATCGGTATTAGCTCTAAAGATGTTGTAACCTCCTATGAAATTCTCACATTCATGTAATATAAGTGTGTGCTAGACCCTCCCTAGATCTTGGTCATAGCTATGAGAAATATCTTCTACCCAGTAATGGAAAACTTAATAGCCTTCCAACTGTAAATGATCTAAGAATGATAATACACTAACCAATACACACCTAAAGTAATATTATACATCTGCTTATCGAGAATCAATAAGTTAAATGAAAATATATCCTTCAAATTTCTATTTTTATGTCTCTACAAACATGACGTAAAGCAACACCCCTGCCCACTACGATATCTACATTTCATGAGACCTTGGTAGTAGTATCTATAAGTCCTAGAGTCATGGAAAATGAGCTACTAACGAATGAAATTGCCTATTTGGTGTCAAATAAAACTCGTGGAAAAATAATCGTAAACATAAAACATACCCTTGATGGCATGTGGTGGGGCCTATTGGTAGACATTGAACATACGTCCGTAATTCAATTGAAGGTGACCCTGAACTGGTCTTCTGGATGATGGTGGAAGCGCTAGATACTGCACTGGCACTAGAAAAGTCTGGAATAATGGTGGGGTTAGTAACGCCTGATGTTTCCCCTATTAGAACTAACACTGGTAGGTTGAGTTTCCCCTAAGGCATCTCGTGAAAGAGTAGTCGTACTATCCATAAGCTTATAAATTTCCTCTAAAAGGACCCTACAATGGACGTTATTAATGGTGGCCCAATTGTCACCGCCCTTAAGGTCGGTGTTGATAACCCTAACCATAGCGGCATTGTCCTCGATAGTCGTGGCCCTACTATTATTGATGCCCCTATCTCTGTTCCTAACATTCCCAATATTTTTTCCTCGTGTAACGTCTTAGGGAGATGTTCCCCTTATTTTGGTACACTATGATGGTGTGATCCTCCCTCAGCTCGGGACTACTCACCATTATCCCTAGTCTTTGGTACTTATTTGTACCCTGTGTTCTGCTTCTTAGGATCCTTATCTCATTGGAAGTAATTGTAATCCCGATATTACAGGAAGGAGGCTTCCAAATCCTAAGCATATGTGGTGAACGTCGGGTTACCTGGTAACACCTTTCAGATCCTCCAAAAAGGCCCCTGATGAAACTATCAATCTTCTTAGTCTATATATCCATCTTCTCAAGGAAAAAAGTGAAGGATGAGTGAACTCTCTCTCATACTATATTGTAGTGTGGTTACCATATAGGATCCTCAAGAACTCAGTCCTCATTCTAGTCCGAATGGCTAGTATGAAATATATTCCTTCGAACTTCATCCAAAATCGCCTAATGGACATACTCGACTTGTTTGTCATGGTAGTTACTGAGTCCCACTATTGCAATGCATCTCTAACTATCTTGAAGCTAGCCATTATTTTCTTCTGCATATCTAAGCAGTCTACCAGTCATATGATCCTATCTATATCTCTCCAACACTTCTTAGAAATGATGCGATCTATCATACCAGCATACTAAGGTGGGTTGCCTTTACTAAAGTCACTCCTCGCCTACTCCCAAGTCAATATAGTCTGTAGAGCAGGTGCAGCCATGGTTGGTGGTTGATCAAGTCATATGGAAACTATAATATCAGCCACAATCTATGCAATGATGGCAGCCAAATATGTCTGAGCAAGTGTTGGAACCTACCCCTATGGTCGTGGCTGTGATAGCTCGGGATCGATGGCAATTGCCTATTATGATATGACCCTCCTATCCTCATGTTAACCATCTGAAAGGTTATAAACAAAAGTGCATCAGTAATTGTAAGACAACATTTAAAGTCTTTTGAAAATATAATTTCACTACATATATATCATGGGGATACATAGACAACCTAATCCTTCACTTCAGGTTCGATTATAACAAACAAAAGAACTAATATTTTTACCTTCCTCATTCTCCCTCTTCCATGGGTGACACTTTCTCATAAATCACTCACAGTCGACAAAGAATATTTAAAGAAATTTGTGATGAATAAACACGATTTGTTAGCATAAAACATAAAAATGTCATTAAAATATAGATTGACTATATATATAGTAGGGGCTTCAAATAAAGCTCGTAATAGATGCACTGGTTTGGAACCATATAAAAGGAACTAACGCACAATAATTTTCTTTAATAGTGGCTCGCTTCTCAAGATCCACTTTCTTCTTTTCATTTAATAAGATTGGGTGATTCTTTCTTGTCAAACAGTAGTCTGTGATGCTCTCTTTATAAACTAAACAAGCCTTTACAGTAAGGAAAAACCTAAATTAAATCTTATTTTAAAGTAAAGCAAAAATGGAAAATAGGAAACGACTAACGAATTACCCGCAAGAGATACTCGGATTTGAACCATTGTTGGTATACTCACCGTTGTCCAATTTCATCAACCTTTGGGTTTTGAAATACGGTTTCGGTGAAACACTTACTATAATTTATATCCTCCCACACGTATTGCGGGTGTTCAAAAATTATAATAAAGAACCACTCCGACAATAATGAAGCCTCAATTGTGTGGTTTAAACCATTATGCCACATAGGCCCCTAACGATCAGACAATTGATGGGTCCTTTTAAGGATTTAACTACATTAGTTCCATCCATTAGTTAACACCTCCTTTAAATTTTAATATCTCATCAACCTCATCTTATAATTTAAGAAACCTGAGAAAAGGATAACAACTACAAATATCTATACAAAGGAATGAGAGGATAAAAAAATTCATCTTTCACTATGACATGACCCATTGGATAGATTCGATCCTTATATTATCAACAATCACATCCAACCAAAGACAGTAGTATGCCCATAGGGTGCTAAAATTTGATCGAATAGTCCTCACTGTGCTGACAAAATGTTATAGGAGAAAGAACCAAGTGAAAATGACTTACATCCACATCTATAGCATTATGGGGATGCCGCTCAAACAGGTATTTAGATTCTGGTTTAAATCATTAAGATTATTCAGTGTCTTCCCTAATCTCATGGATACATGAGACACGCCTTAAGTAATACCCAAAGACATGTCTAAAATATAGGGATCAATGATTACGACATTAGTTCACAAGAGAAAGAGTGTCATCAAGAACAAAATAATAGCACCATAGCTACCTTTAGTATAGTACCAGTAACCTTTATTATGCATAAAGTGGTCCAACACAAGGTCAATGTTCACAACTTCGTGGACACGCAAACATTTCGATATATAACTTGTAACATGTGCGATATCATATCATCTTGGAACATGCTCCTTCTTATAGTCGAGTAAACCATATTGTTAAGACTCGAGAGTCCCGCGATTCATCCATTCATCTGGTATAATGGACTCAAGAAATAAGGAAATTTTCTCATGGTATCGATAGAAGGCATGATGATTAAGAGATCCTATTTTTTATTTTATAATATCACAAACATATGGTTGTACTGTAAATATTGTATGGCATTTAAATTAATTAATAGGATACATATGGACTCATTATTGGTCAGAAGGAGGTCGGCTCGAGTATATAAAGAGTTTAGCTCAGGTATGATTGAGATCGTCCTTATGCATTCTGCTCGGCCTGGCCGTCCCAGACAATACACATGCAATTATATCTCCACTATCTAGGAGTCAGATAATGGGATGACATCATTAAAGCATTCATACACTATAAATAAATGAACATTCTTCCACTTATGCTTGCCCATGATAACTTTATAATTATTCCCCCACTACATTATAAAGTGGATATTTATTTATTTTATAAAGACAAGTACCCTGACATATCCCAATGGATCAACTGTATTATTCCACAAATAGATTCTACCATGCCCATATTTATGGAGGCGGGGAGTAACATACATACAACAATCATATTGATACTATAGACTCTAATTCAATGAGACTAATACTATATACGCTTTCACTTGTGGATATAAGCACCTCCTTGGGGTGAACCAGGTAAATCCAATTTCATCTTTTTTTTCTCTCATCTCATTCTATATCAAGTCCGGGATAAGTATTCAATTGATTTCCTTTATCTATTATCATTTGATCATATATACTTTAAATAATATTAAATCAGTATACCAATTATAGGTGATAACGCAGAAAGCCATTTCGTTATTTCCTACCATTATTTTTGTCTTGAACCCAAGAATACTCGTTTCAAGTATATCAATGAGTCACATTTCAATTCACCTGGATTTTTATCGGGTAGAATTATTTCCAATCGACTATCATTCGATTTCATTTAATCTTGAAAATTCACCATCAATTTTACCCTTTCCAGAATTAAAAACCTCATTTTTAATAATTTACAACTAAATAATTCTTATACTCTGTTTTATGATACTACGCTACTCCATTGTTTTTTAAAAACAATTAGAACATGAAAAAAAATAGAAAGCAATAACACTACCGAGGGAATCCCCCCTTAAAGCCTATAGGATGGGCGACCGATAAGGAATCTTGATGAGTTTGGCTAAGGGCCAAGAGGCTATGTAAGAAAACATGAAACAACTAACGCATATATTTCTGAATGTGCAAAATAATCCTAAGTTAAACCCAATTACCTAAATAGGGGGCGAGAACCCAAATGGGAGGTATGACATGACATCCTCAGCTCGCTACAAGGATAGGAAGTGGTCTTATCACAATGGAGTAGATGGAAATTATAGATTGGATTTGGAGTTACGAAGCAAAGGTAACAAATCCAAATAGTCTAATTCAGGTCGGGAATATATATCCTATTATCCAGGGGAAACCTCCACCATCAGATCAAAGGGATACGATGATGAGCAGACCTATTCCTTAGAATGTGTAAGTGCCTTCAAAAGACTGAGTAAAAACTCTTTCATTGATCGTTTAGGCTTAAGTGTCGTAAGGGTGAACCAATAAATAAAAGGCATAAAGGAGACAAGAAGATATAGGATAAGAATATTGGAACATCTAGCAAGGTCAAAAATAAATGCATGAGAGTCGACATACTTTCCAGGAAGAGAGCTCAGCCAAAACCTCAGGTCGATCAAATGGGACCGTCATAGAAAATGGACAAGAAAGAGGAGTAGCCTTAGAAAGGATCCATCCAATATCTGGAAGACTGTTTGGGAAAAATCATCAAAATAAGAAATCCTTTGCAGATGGGTTTCATTCAAGGATCTCCATTGACTATCAGCGTAGTGGGCTACCCAATCCTTATAAGGTTTAAGCCATAGCTTATAATTCCCAAATATAATAGGGAAATCTAATCTGATGCTACATGTTGAACAATACCAAGCTCCCCCAGATATCTATTCAGTATCTAATGAGATGCGTTGTGCTCTCTATAAATCATGAGATTATGAAAACTGGATTAGTTAACATCTTGTTACTAGTTAACATTGAATCTTACCCTTAGTCCGTTCAATTATTTTCTGATGTATGAGTACAATCTTCTTTAAACTATTCGACAAGTTCTCGAATCATCAAATAGGTTCTCATAGTTAAGATAAACTAAATAATATTTGACTCGCGGTTTTACTGATATGATGCCAATGCCATATAGAGCCTGTGAACTTTTAATCATACTATGATCGGAATTCTTAACTTCTTTAATTGAGACGAACTTAACTCACCAGAATTCCTACTAAGTATAATTGATCAACATATACAATATATTTACAAATAAATATAAGTCATTCATACAAACATATTTTTTTATTAACAAATGTAATAAAGATGGTTTTAATAATAAAACCCTTACATATCCAACCAACAAAAATTATTGACCCAATAAACTGAATGTCATCCATATAAAATTAAAGAAATAATTATGTAAATATTCCAATCCTCAATATAAAGAATCTATGCACCCTTTGAAAACTTATGAGATTAGAAAGTCTAATCTACTCAACACTTAGATACGAATCTCACCCTTGGTCTTGTTCAATACATTCCTGATATATCAATACAATCTTGTTTAAACTATTAGACAAGTTTCTGAACCATCAAATAATTTCTCGTAGTCAAGATAAACTACTAAGATTGTACACATAACTTTACCGATATGATTCTAAATCCCTATCTAGTTTGTGAATTATTCAGTTGTACTAGAGTTAAAAAATTAAACTTTTGTGATCGAGTTGAGCCCAACTCATCAAAATTACGACTAAGTACAATTGACCGACATATTCATAATATTTAAAACAAAAACAAGGCATTCCCACAAACATGATTCATATCTTAAAATGAGCCAAGAAAATCCTTTATTAAATAAGAAATGTCATTAAACATGATTTTAAGAATTAAATCCCAATAATTTCCCACTTAGCCTCAAACCTATGTTCTTATGCATCTAATACCCATTCCCTATGCATGAATATCAAAATCCTTAGTTAGTAAGATATCCATAAAAGGATTTTGCAGGTTTTCCTAAGATGCAATCTTACTCACGATGATGTCACATTTTCTCATGATCACCCATATCGCTACGCGTACCCTTCTTATGGGTCTTGGCTTCTTTAGAGATAGAAAATGCTTTGATATTATCATAGTAAAGTGTAATAGTTGACTGAACTAAAGAAACCACACCCATATTACTTCGAAAATTCCAAAGCCAAATGGCCTCCTTTGCTATTTCTAAGGGAAAAATATATACGAGTTCCATGGTCAAATCAACAATACAAGATTGATTGGTACTCCTCCAAGTTATGACTCCACCTCCTAGGGTGAATAAATATTATTTACACCATATTTAACCAGTCAAAGTATCAGTGACATGTGAAAAATAAAAGAGGAAATTACTGTGATTAAGTTGTCCTAGAGAACAATAACAACCACATTTATCCAATGACACATGAATGCACGGGGAAAGTACACATGAAAATAGGCACATGTGGGTAGTTTTTACGGGAAAATTGTCGCATGTGTTTGAATATACGTTTTGGTCATTTTTAAAATCAAAATGTTACTTCTCATCAGTTAGTCGACCGTGGAAGTTACAATTTGGAGGACTATAAATAAACAACTTGAGGACAAAATTAGTGGGGGACTCACCACTAAAAAAACTATTTTACTTTACTTGTATCTTATTAGTTCATTTATTCTTCATCTAAATAGTTTATAAGGTTAGATATAGTAATTGTTTTAATTATCCAGTATATTTTCATTCAGTTTACAAGTCACTTTCAACTTCTAGTTATTTCTAATTTATTTATTTTGCTGTTGAATTGATTTTACTTCTTTTACTTTCAAATGTACCTTCAACTTCTTCCTTTCGATCGCATTTAATGTCTTTTAGTGTTAATTCCTACTTTTATTTTTTCGTATAGTCTAATTACAAATAAAAAATAACTTATTATTTCACAAAAGGTCTTCTTAATTGAAACATTCGAACTAGGCGTGTGTTTCGATCGAATTGGATTAGAACAGGGGTGTTCGAATTTTTTTCCAAAATTTTAAGAATTTTAAAATTCATTCCAAAATCGGAAAATATAAAATCAGAAAATCTTTTTTTTTCAACTCGACTAATTTGGAATATTGGAAAATTTTGAAAAAAATATTCTTTAGAAAAATATCAAAAAATTCAAAATTATTAGTTTTACCTCTTCGGAGAAATGTCATTTTTTCTGAATATCTCATTCCAATTACACTTAAAAATTGGTTGAAAATACACATTAATTGTGAAGTAGAGAGTATGCACAAATAACAAATCACAATCTAGTATTTTATACTATCTTAAATATTGTCTATCATTGTGAGTGTGAGTGTGGAGGTAACAGTTGTTTGTCATTAATTCATTAGTATTTATATGAGGATATTAATGGTGGGATTTCTTCAAATGGAAGGTCCTGATTATTAACTTACAAACACTACACTTTATATAAATAAGGTTCGTAAATGACATATAAAAATATTTAAATAAATTCATTAATATATCAATATTTTGAAGGATATTTTGGATAAATCAGATCGTCATGATATTGGATATTCGAACATTTATCTTTGACTTCCAATACCAATCCAATTTTTTGGAAAATTTGAAAATTCAAAAATTCAAAATTTGACAATTTAAAAATGATGCCAAAGTAAAAAATGAAATGAAAATTGGAAAATTTGGAAGTTCAAAAATAATTAACACCCCTAATTCGAACGTAGTACAATCACCAGAGTATTGTTGGCTAAGTACAACTAATTTTGATTGGTAAGACCCAAAATCCTTATCTAACACACTCGCAAAAATTTATAGACGAAATTAAGCCATCCAAACACATATCCTGAGATTGATTTCTTATAATCTTTATCTGAATGAACATCTAACTCTATGTATCCTAAAGGTAAAAGACTGTTCGCTGATTAAACTAGCACATAAGCTATAGTAATTTTAAGCACTTAAAAATATGCTTTACTGTAGTCCAATGCTCCTCACCTGGGTAGACTAAAATCTTATGTCCATGCCAACAATAAAAAAATATATTTGGTCTTGTACACAACATAGCATATATGAGGTTTATCACCGTCGATGAATAAGGTATAATCCACATCCTCTATATCTGATAAGATGTTTTAGGACACTGATCCTTAGATAGAGTGATTCCATGCCTACAAGGAAGAAATCCTTTCTTAGTATACTGCATACTAAATTTAGTGAGCACATCATCGATATATATGGCTTGGGATAAGCCCAACATTTTATTTTTTCGATCACTTAGAAGGATGCGGTTAGATTTTCATAAGTCCTTCATATTAGAATAGTTAGACAACCACACTTTAATGCTAGACAATACACCCATATTATTCCCGATTAGGAGAATATCATTCACATAAAGTAATAGAATTACCACAATATTTCCATCATTCTTCTTATACATATAAGTTTTATCCAATCAATGATCAAAATCAAAAAAAAAATTATTACTTGATCAAACTAAATGTTTTAAGACCTTGACTCTTGCTTGAGTACATAAATGGGCCTCTTAAGCTTACAGACTTTGCTTTCTCAGATACTTGTTATGAATTCCCCGTGTTGCATTATATAATTACACTCATCAAGAATACCGTCAAGAAGGTAGTATTGATGTCGATTTTCTGAATTTGGTAATCGAGATAAGCCACAATGGATAAAATAATTCGGATAGACTTAGCATGGATAATGGTGAGAAGGTTTCCTCTTAGTTAATACCTTATTTCTAAGTAAACCCTTACATAACAAGCCTTGCCTTCAAGGTTTATACCTTCCTATATAACCCTCTTTATTCTTGTAGACGAACTTGCACTTGACAAGTTTTATCCCTTATGGAGAGTCTGTAAGATCCCAACCCTAAGTTTAATACATCTAATCCATCTAGGCTTTCATTTCCTTAAGCCAAAGCTGAGAGGAATTATCCTAGAGTGAATCGTTGTAGCTATTAGGATTCGTTATGTGCTCCATTGGGATCTCGCCGAAGTGTTCACCTAAATACATTAACCTATCAAGTTTTCACCTAACTCTCCCACTACGATGTGGATCCACTTATGGTCTTATATAAGTGACATATGTATACTGATCATCAATGATACTCTCTTTATCTTTAAGAAATGTATTGTCAATATTAGGTTATACTTCATCATGTACAAGTGGTTTAGAATAAACTGTTTGGAGTTTCCCTCTTTAATTATAGAAGATCAACTTACTTTTGGGTTTATAGTCCATTATTTAATATTCCTCTCTAAGTACTAAGCATTAGTAGTAATAGTTACCCTTTGGTCCTTAAGATTATAAAATAAATCACCTTTAGTTCCTTTCAGGTAACCTACAAAGAGACATTCTTTTATCCTTGATTTTAACTCCCCTGGTTCCTTCTTCAACACTTGTGATGGGTAACCCTAGACCCAAAAATTTCCTAGACTAGGATTGCACTTAGTCCATATTTTTTATGGAAGTTATTGAGACCAATTTATAAGTGTAAGATATGGGTTCTTGAAATACAGTTAGTATCAAGCGAGGCGTAACCCCTTATCAAGACCGGTATTAATTCACAAGACAGTATTTAATAATGACAATGAATAAGGGTAAAAGAGACAATAACATTCAACACTTAGGCTAGTATTAAATGAGATCTTTAAATCATAAATGCACTGTAAATACAATAAATAAATGGGAACAACAAGTAACTTGGTCGGAGGGAGAAAAAGCTAGCACTCTCGGAACAATAAAGGCAAGGCAGGAACTCCAATCTCAGTTAGTTCTCAATAAAGAGGGTATTAATGGGTATAGGGAGAATGTTTTGACAATCAATGTTCTCACAGAAGCTCTCGTATATGAGGTAAATCCAATAGCAATTCTAGATCCAGATTCTCATCCTTGTAAACTATTTGGTTGGTCTATTTATATGGAGGCGAGGTTACTCGAGTAACCTTGCTAGCATTAAATTTTATTGACCGAAATTAAATGCTAAAGTACCGTAGCATTAATGTTGAAGGTATTGCATTAAATGCATGGGATATTATATTTTGGTGAGAAATTACCCAACCAGTTAGAAGCATGGTGACATTAATGGGGATATGACATGGCATCTCAAAGTCTTACCTTAGAACGGTTATAAAATCAAATCTGGTTAACTAGGCCTGATATCCTAAGGATAAACTGTTACACCCCGACTAATTAAATACCGGGTAGCTACTCCTTTATTCAAATTAATACAAAATGTCAAGTTGGTTCAGCTCATAGCATCACTGTCGAAAAATGTTTTAAAAATTTCTAGCCACCTAATATTTAAAAAGTGAGTTGTCAATTTTAATTAAATCCGATTAACATACAACCAATTTAAATTATGAAATGCTAATATAAGGACCACAACATAGTCCCAATAGAATAACCATGGAATAACAATTAATCTGGAGGAATAATCCTCTCAATAATTCGAATACTGATTACAACCAAATACAAAGTCTGAATTACTAATTAATTAAATCCAATACTGAAATAAAACTGAATAAATAAGATGTCTCTAAGAGAAAAGGGACGACATGCCCTACAGATAAGTGAGTTTGAAATGGAATCAAAATAAAAGGTGTAGGCGTCTCTAATCAAGGTCTTGTAACTTTCACAGCAGCTACAGCACGTCCCTGGAATGGAATTCCTAAGCTTGATGTCCTTGTGGCTGGGCACCTAAAAGATTTTTACAAGAAAATAGATTTGAAAGCTAACGGGTCAGAGCCCGATTGTGAAAACAGTTTAAAATACCGCAAGTGTTTAATATCATTAAACAGTGAATATAAAATACATGATAGTGCGTGCACTCACATGAGTTTCTCTCCTCTCAACTAATTGTACACTCCTACGTACCCGTACCCATTCTAGTTATTCCACTAACTAACTAGTCTAATTCAATGTCTGATTTTACTATAATATTCACGGTTTAATTCCCGATTTCTTAATATAAACTGAGAGTTTTACCTTCATTCCTCAAAATTAGTTACAATAATTACTAAGAGTTTTCCTATTGTTAATTATACAAAGATGTTACATTAATTACACACTTGTAATTATATAAACAGTTCATTTCAATATTTCAGTATATCAATCTCATCATAAATATACAATAACGGCACCCCTAGACTAAGTTGTGGTGCACACATACTCTGCTATCAAATCCCGATACATCACGTACATAAGGATCACGTATTCCGAATCTCTCAGGAACCGTTTCGACAAGTAATAAACACACATAATGGAGGCGAACATAGTTCACATCACATGGGTCACGCACATACCTATGCTCCCATGATCAGCAGACTTATTAACTCCTCAATAAATCATTCTCTGACCTATGTCCTCGAGGTACCAATCTAAATCTCCCCCGTAGGCACACAAAGATTAGATGGCCCTGATCGAACGTCGATCTCCCGTGATAGCAAGTATGGTAGGTATGTTATACACAAATAACCACATATACTAAGCATTCACACATCTTAGATATCTTATAATATTAATAGAGGTTTACATTCCTATACCTTCATTAATGTAGTACACTTACAAGTCCCCGAATGATATACATCAATAGATAATCAACTCTTCTCACGTCGCAAATTCATGTACCTATTTCCTAACCCATAGATGTCATCCGGTTTATTACAAAATTCTAAGTTTTAATCCTCAACATACTCCAATCTCACACTATACCCACTAGTCAACAAGGGAAGGTTAACGCTCAATTAAATAAGTCTACTGGAAGTTCAAAATAAAATCGGGCCTAAAAAGGCCATTCTGTCAACTCGTTAGAAATCTCGTTCGAACGAGGTAGTTCGAACGAGGGTCGTTCGAACGAAGGGCTTCGAACGAACTCGTTAGAAGGGGTACTATCATCTCGTTAGAAGTCTCATTCAAACGAGGTCATTCGAATGACCTGGGCAGGTATTCAAACGAGATGGCAGAGTACGCCCAGAAATTTCCAAAGTTCATTTTTCTTCATATTTCTCTTCTCTAAATCCATCCTAAGATCATCCCAATAACGTTTTAATGCTTTTAAACTACTCTAAGTCCTCCTAGGTCGCAACTTAACATATTATTGGGGTCAAATCCTCCTAATCAACATGCAATTATCATAAATCCCCAAATTTTGCCCCAAATCCTATGAACATGAACCCAAAATTTTATTGTACCTAAATACTCATCATTAATCCATTTTTAAATCATCAAAAGTTACATTTTTCCGTATTAAATTCTTCCATAATCATTCTACGTGCAATTCCTATCCAAAATCATGAGTTTCACAATAATCCCATTCGTTTTTCATCAAAACTTTCAAGGCAAATAAAGTTTCTACGCTAAACATGGAGGAAATATTCATTGCGATTAATAACATCAAATCACTTGCCTTAAATATGATGTTCTGGTTCGTTGTTGATGATCAAGGGTTGGTTCTCTCTTCTTTCCGGTAGCAAATTCCTTTCAAAATGCTGGTGATAGAGGAGGGTTTGGTTAGGAACCTCTTTTAACCTATCTCTAACTCCTCTCAAAACTCCCGTAGCCCACTCTCTTGTCTTTGGTTGCTAATAGACTTAGTGGCCTCACTAATTATTAATAAATAACCATCAAAATTCGTGGGTTTTAATTCCTAAATATTTAAAATTATCAAAATACCCTTCTGGGTTGCCGGTTTGGCCTAAAAGTGCCCGGGACCCAAACTAAACTCCCGGCTAGTGCTTTCTGACTATTTCGACCCTTCCGAAAACGTTGGCGCACTCAAAATGACCATTTGATTGATAAAAATATAATTTACTTTTTAATTTAAATAAATTCATTCCTGACGCGACTCACACGCGCGTCCCAACTAAATTTCCCAAATTGTCATATTTCTGCCTCGTGATAATTTTAATATTTTCAATGCTCATATATTATCATATATTCTCAGTAATATTAAATTTTAACATCATACTCAAATACCAACTTACGTCTCGCTAGTATTTACATCCAGATTAATTCTCAATTAATTCTCATTAATCCCTAAAAAACAATAAAAATTATGGGGTATTACATAAACTCACTTTAGTGTTGTAACTTCAAGTCCCTAAATGCCAGACGTTATGATGTTATAAAGTAGGTGAACAGTGACCCCACTAGACGTGTGGTCACATCAACTAAATGGATGTTGTATGGGTTTAAGGTTGCTCGATTGGAGGGTAGCTCGAGCATTGCATATGTTATTTATTGGATAGAAATTATCTCTAAGTCAAAGATATAAGACCGAGGTTCCTCAGGGAGGTTGAAGTCATGGTAGCTCGGCTGGAGGTAGCTCAAGAGTTTTTCCTAAGTGTGCCAAGAGGGTTGGTTATTTCTTTCCCAATGTTGATTTGCTCCCAATCCTCCAAACCATGTCCTTGTGAGGTTCCCAAGAGGAGGTCGTTCGATAAAGCATGTAAGCTCTCCCATGCCCTTCCATGCATGGTCCCTCGAGGGTATAGAATAACCTCGTCCAAATTACAAAGTAGACTTTATTCAATAAATAAAGTACATGATCAAATACATTTTGCTTCATATTACAAAATATTATTATTCAAATAACTTTGGTCTTCAAAGAGAATCCTTCAAGGAGTGTCTTTGGAGGGTCTTCGGGAGAAGTCCTTCAAGATGTCTTCATATTCCTTTTAAGTTGCTAAGTATAGGATCATCTCATCTAATCATCCTCTAGTTGGGGAGTCCCCCCTACATTTTCCCCTTCATAGAGATATTTGTTTATTGCATGAAGAAATATTTGTATGAAATACTTAGTTGATCTTCAAACCTATTATGCAAAAATAGGCAATATCCATAGATAAATAATCATATCATAATAAGTAACAGGTAATTCAGTATAGAGAAGTGTGTACAAGGAGCTTATCTAGTCCTTTTTTTGAACTACTTCATCTTTTAAATGCCTTATGACATCTCTGATAACGCCATTTCTTAATGAGATATTATAATTGCGTGTGATAACTTCCTTGGGGGAAGTGAAGTGATTTTATTCAAATTTTCCCCAAAGCTCTTCATTTCCCCCAAGTTTAAGAAACTCTAGGCATGCCTCAATATTACTATTTCCGTATCACATTTAATGAGGTTATCGTTTGCACTTATGCGCTTTACACGTGGTGATTTTGTGATTAGTGCATTTTCTTTATGCAAGGTTATTCGCGCGTTGCTTCTTGAAGCATCATCATTATGACCTTTAAATTCATGCCCCTACACGTGTGTATAGGCCATGCGGGGTAACTCAATCATCCCCTCATTTCCCAAAGTACTGTCATTTATCGCCTGTTGGGTCTTATGATGCCCCTATAAAAAGGCATACCTGCATTTTAAAACCTTCACCCTTGGGTTTATTTGCAATCGTGTGATTTAAGAGAGAAATTCCAGTGCTTTCCTTCTGCCTTCGTTCCAAACCTTAACCATTCACTTTTCTTCCCTTTCTCACTTCTCTATATCCATGACACCTGTTGTGAAGAGAATTTTTTCTGCAAGGGGCATTTCCCCCATACCCAAGCATGCCAAAACTAGTGGGCACTCTACCATCGTGCGCTATATTTCGGTGATTCTAATTATTTTTTGACACTAGCTGAGCATTTCCCCTGTGACCTTATGCTAGTGGAACCGAAGAATATGCTGATGGAGGAGAGTGACATCGCCGGAGATTTTGCCTACATCCCCACCGCCACCATAACTCGATTTGGTATTGAGCATGGTGATTATCCTTTTTCAAAGGTGGAGCTTGAGTCCACTTCAGGTACCTGGGAATGTCTAGGTCCCTGGACCGACTATATTCATGCCAAGTATCCTGTGCATTTGGCCTTGATTGGTTTGTCTTCTACTAGCTGGTTGGGTGATCTCACCCTTACAAAGAACAAGAATACCCTTCAGTTTCTTATGTCTCAATGGAGACATCGATACCACATAATTTTTGCCTCTTGGCGAGAATCTACCATCACTCTCGAGGACGTTTGTGAGCTATTAAGTCTGGAAGCAATAGGTTTTGATACCTTCTTTGAGGAGGCAATTTCAAGCGTCAAGAAGGACACTCGAGCAGAACTGGAGGCAGTACTAAAATACTGCATGGCGACATATAACAAGTGTACTTACTCAAAGGTGATTCAATATTTTTACTTCCTCAAGCATACGGCTGTGATTAAGGCCCATGAGGTGGCCAAAGAGAATCTAAAGGGGAAGTAGGTGTTTGAGTATCCCCCAGCTGGGAAAGGATTTGGTTCAAATACTGATCTTGCGGGTTATATTTGGGTTGGCCTGTCGAAGATTTTTCTTCCTGATAAGCCCAATGAATGCCCTAGGAAGAATCTGATTAACATTGTCATTCGCATGACTAGTGGCATCAAGATCCCTTTGGCTACCATCACCCTTGGTTCACTATACACTTAGTTAGATCATGTGCAAGATGATTTATCCTAGAGCATCGGTAAGTTTGATGTCTCGAATTATACCAATCATGTGTTGTTGACAACCTTTCTCTACGCTCGTTTCCCAGAGTATGTCCCGACTGGTAATTTCCCAGCTCTCATCCCATCAAGGTCCCTCGAATTTGTTGATGGAACCATACGAGTTCTAAAAAGTCCTTTGTATCTTTAATCGATAAAGTTGAGAAGTTTATCCCTCGCCCCTATATTGGGGCAGATCAATTTTTTACAGACCATTATTTTATGGATGAAGAACGTCCTATTACCCCCATTGAGGAATCGTTAACCAGGAACTTTTCGATGAATAATATTCATTTGTTGTTGATTCCCTCTTATTTGCCTTCATACACAAAGTGGTCCTCCTTTTATTACATCTACTTCCCAAATCATGTGGTTATGTAATTTGGCTACGATCAAGGTAAACCCATATTGATTCATTTCAAGCGTGAAAAGCCTACCAACTTTTCTTTCGCATGTTATAACTTTTTTACTTTTACCGTTGTCGAGCTTTGTTCAAATTATGCTTCCAACCCTGTTATCCCAAGTAAGAGGGATCGAGGGGGAAGGTCTGCTATGTAATTGATGGTATTTTGGCTATATCAGTTGGGTCATTTCCAAATCAATCTTTTTTAAGAGATCCGGTACCCCGATGTTGAAAGGTTTCCTTCGATGGAGTTGGGATTGATGAACTGCACTACCTCTTGCTCCCTGCTTTCTCTCCGTACCGCCAATAATTCACCTATTTCTGAGTTGCCTCCCTTGGCCCTTATGGATCAAGCTATAGAAAATAATAAGAAGGGAGCTCAGTCTTAAATTCCAATTGAAGTGGATGTTATAGCCCCTGGTCCCTCAAGACCAGTGGAAGGGGGTGACACTCCTCATGCTTCTTCGACTAGAGTAGTTGTGAAGGCTATAAGGGAGGCTCCCCAGAAGAAGCTTAAGGTTACCAAAGAAGTCTTACCAAATTTGACTCCTAATTCTAAGGTTTCTCAGCAAGTTAACTAGATGTTCGATCAACTTAGACAGACTTGGGAGAATTTTTTTGAGGAGGATACGGCTTTTATGTCAGCCCAGATAGCCTCTCGAGGGTTTTCTTATGCTCCCCCAACTAATGAAGGTAGCAAGAAAATAAAGTTGACTAGCCTTATTAAAATTGTGTTAGAGGAGGCAGGTGAGATAAGTAATGAAAAGCATTCTGAGCAAGCGGTAGCTGTTAATGAAGAAGTGGTAAGTGATGATGATGAAGAGGATGAGGAAGATGAAAGAGATAAGGAATATGAGGAAAAAGAAGACTTTCCCCTTATACGAAGGCGTAAGTTGCAAAGGATGGTTTCTTCCTCTAAGCTTGATTCGCCTCTTCAAGATAATGAAGTTTTGAAAGATGTTCTTAAGGAATAGGTATGTCTAAAATTCTCCTTTTTTTCTTTTAACTTTTCCTCCTTTTCCCTTATGATATTGACTCATATTTCCTATCTTCAGGTTGATGTTCGAGGTGACTTACACGATAATGTTGAAGTTGGTGGCCCATTGGAAGAGGAGGCTAGAGTTTTATATGTCTAGAAGGAAGCTTAGCCAAAGGAGAATGCTTCCCCTATAACCTCGCATGTAACTACAAATTTCCCCCCAGGGGCATATATATCTCTTTGTTATGTTCATTCCAGTAGTGGCTATTCTCCTGATTCTTCCCTCTCGTGCAACCAAGTTGGTCTTGAGGCAGGTGCTCTTGATGAAGGTGTTGTTGAGTCTGTTGTTGTAAAGTCCCTTGTTGTTATTATTCCATCGGTTATGGTAAAAGAAATCTTTCTCTTTCTGAACTCCTTTTTCCATATTCGTGTTGTTCTCATCTTGTGATCTATTATTCTTCATAGGTTTCACTCACTCCCCAAACAGACTGCCATGTTCGCCCCCCTCCTTCAAATGACCAAGTCTTGGTTACTCTCTTAATCCCCTAATCCTCAATTCAGAGGGAGTCGAGGTTGCTGCTATCAGTCAAGTAGGAGGTGAGCATAAAGAAGTTGCTAAAGTTGGAGGTACTACTATTGTTCCCTTAGAGCAGCATCTTTTGGTAGCTCTTGGAGATTTTCATGAGGAAGAAGATTTAGTGCAAATAGCCACCCGACATTTCACCGATGATCAGTAGCCAAAGGTATGCTCTTCTTTTGTGTAACTCCTACGTTAAAATATTGTTAGAATTTCCTAATAAATAGGACTTTGAATCTGCCATAATCGAGGGTCAGGCGGGCCAAGTCATATTCATCTTTAAATCTCCCATAATCGAGGGTTAGGTGGGCCAAGTCATATTTATCTTTAAATATCCCATAATTGAGGGTTAAACAGACCAAGTCATATTGGTTTTTAAATATCCCATAACCGAGGGTCAGGCGGGCCAAGTTATATTGGAATTTAAATATCCCATAACCGAGGGTCAAACGAGCCTAATAATGTGGGACTTTAAATCTTCCATAACCGACAGTCAGGTGGGCCAAGTCATATTGGTCTTTAAATCTCCCATAATTGAGGGTTAGGTGGGCCAAGCCATATTGGTCTTTAAATCTCCCATAACCAAGGGTCAGGGGGCTAAGTTATATTGGACTTTAAATCTCTGATAACCGACGGTCAGGCGGGCTTAGTAATGTAGGACTTTAATTTTGGTTGCAAGACAGTTTGTATAATTATCTGACTTGATAATTTTTTTTGCATTTCAGGTTGAAGTTGAGTAGTCTGCTGCGCGCAATCCAGAAGTTGAAGGTGTTGCACTTGAGATTGTGTAAGCAAGGACGGTGGCTGGTTTGGAGGTGATGGGAGAGGCCCTGGTTTGCAAGTTCAACCAATGGCTCCAACTATTGGTGAGATGCCCGAGTTAGTTTCTTTCAAGCTACAACAAAGTGGCAGCGCTTCGCACACTCGACGCCCTTCTGCTAGCGATAGTGTTTTTAGTGTGTACCCTCTAAGGCCTCCCCCGAAGTGGTTGTAAAGCATACCTTGCTCGATTTCTCCAATATCCAAACTGATGGTCCTCGCGCATTGATTGAGCAACTCTTAGACCGGTTTTCTTTAACTTTTGCCCCTCGTAGTGTTCAATCCATACCTGTGATGATGGCGTGTAGGTTTCTTTGCCACTACACCAAAAATAGTAATCTGACACGGTTTAAAACTGTACCAGATCAAATCTGACATGATTTTGAACTGTGCTAGAATCAGGTGTTCCAAAATGACCATTTTTTGGCACAGTTAAAAAGTGTGTCAGATTCTACCAAATAGGAACACTTCTGGCACACTTTAAAACTGTGCCATAATTTAATATTTCTGGCACACTTTTGGCATACTTTATAACTGTGCCAGATCGAGTACATTTTGATTCTCTTTTGGCACAGTTAAAAATTGTGCCAAAAATTGATACACTTTTGGCACGGTTTTGAACTGTGCCAAAGTTTTTGGATCAAAGAAAAAAAAATTATTTAAAAATAAGAAAATTCACAAATTGCAAATCTTGAAAGTTGTTGATAAACTAATGTACATACAAACTTCAAAATATTACACGTAATAATAGTTCACATACCAAAAAAAATTGGGCAGAATTTCCAATATTTTCTGGACATTTTAGAACCTGTTAATATAATACCTGCGTAATGTAAAGCCACTTGGATAAAAGCTAACGACAAAATATTATCCTGCAAAAAAATAAGACACAAAAAGAGATGATATTAGTAACCGAGTAATTTAAATAAAAATCTTATTCAACCTGAATATTTGCATATATTAATTAAAATTATTATTATATTCACAAATCGAAATTCTTATGACTACATGGTCAGCTCCTACGAGTTATATTAGTCCCATGCGAGGTGTTAGTGCCTCTTACGGGGCCGTTTTGGGACTAGCTTAAGTTTTCACCCTTTAACGTCTTGTTTTTAAACCTAATCTAGATATTTTCAAATTATCATCATATTCTCAAATCGAGAGACTCGTGACTAGGTGGTCAATTCCTACGAGTTACATTAGTCACGTACAAGGTGATTGTGCCTCTTAAGGGGCCGTTTGGGGGCTGATTTAGGTTTTCACCCTCAAACGACATGTTTTTAAGAATAATGTAGATATTTTCAAATTATCGTCATAATATCAAATCAGGAGAACAGTGATTATGCTGTCAGTTACTACAAGTTACATTGGTCCGTGCGTGGTGTCCGTGCCTCTTACGGAGCCGTTTGGGGGCTCGTTTGGATTTTCACCCTTTTAATGACTTTTTTTAAGCCTAATCTAAATATTTTCAAATTGTCGTCATATTCTCAAATCGAGTACTACACAATCAGTTCCTACAAGTTACATTGGTCCCGTGCGAGGTGTTCGTGCCTCTTACGGGGCCATTTGAGGGCTGGTTTGGTTTTTCACCCTTTAATGGTTTGTTTTTAAGCCTAATCAAGATATTTTCAAATTATCGGCATATTCTCAAATTAGGAGAAACATGATTAGGTGGTCAGTTCCTACAAGTTGCATTGGTCTGGTGCGAGATGTTCGTGCCTTTTACGGGGCCGTTTGGGGACTAGTTTGGGTTTTCACCCTCAAACAACATGTTTTTAAGCATAATCTAGATATTTCCAAATTATCATCATATTCTCAAACCGATAGACCCGTGATTACACGGTCAGTTCCTATAAGTTACATTGGTCCCATGCGAGGCGTTCGTGCCTCTTATGGGGCCGTTTAGGGACTAGTTCGAGTTTTCATCCTTTAACGGCTTATTTTTAAGCCTAATCTAGATATTTTTAAATTATCGTCATATTCTCAAATCGGGAGACCCGTGATTACGCAATCAGTTCCTACAAGTTACATTGGTCCCGTGTGAGGTGTTCGTGTCTCTTATGTGGCTGTTTGGGGGCTCGTTCGGGTTTTCACCCTTTAACGGCTTGTTTTTAAGCCGAATCTAGATTTTTTTCAAATTAGCATCATATTATCCAACCGGGAGACCCGTGATTACGCGATCAGTTCCTACAAGTGGCATTGGTCCTGTGCGAGGTGTTCGTGCCTCTTAAAAGGTCGTTTGAAGGTTGGTTTGTGTTTTCACCCTTTAACGGATTATTTTTAAACCTAATCTAGATATTTTCAAATTATCATCATATTCTCAAACCGAGAGACCCGTGATTATGCGGTCAGTTTCTACAAGTTATATTGGTCCTGAGCGAGGCGTTTGTGCCTCTTACGGGGTCGTTTGGGGGTTGGTTTGGGTTTTCACTCTTTAACAAATTATTTTTAAGCCTAATCTAGATATTTTCCAATTCTCGTCATATTCTCAAATCGGGAGACCCGTGATTACGCGGTCAGTTCCTACAAGTTACATTGGTCCCATGAGAGGTGTTTATGCCTCTTACGGGGCCGTTTGGGGGGCTGGTTTGGGTTTTCACTCTTTACGTATTTGCATTAGATTTTTTATCAAATGTGAACTCAAAGTTTGATGGAAATGGTTTAAGGGGGTTTAGTTTTACGAATCTTTGTTGCATGGGATGTTTGGTTTTAGTACCTAGTATGAAATTGAATATTAAAATGAGTGCGTGCGTGTGTAGAATGTGGAATGATGTTTAAGTTTAAGATGATTATGTCCGTAGTTCAATTGTGAATTATGTAATGTAAGACTAAAGTTTAAAGTTTGGTAATGTTTGAAAAATATTGTAAAATATATTTTTAGAAGCCAACATTGATTATTTATTGTATTTATTGAATGCAGAAAATATATAGCGGTAAGGATATAATGAACAAAAATTATTATATATGAGCTCATATAAGTGTTACAGCTCTTTATATATATATATATATATATATATATATATATATATATATATATATATATATATATATATATATATATATATATATATATATATATAGCCTAATCAAAGCTCCCTTGATGCAACAACATGAAACACACCTTTTACAGCCTCGTCAAAGCTCCATTCTTCGGGTATATCATCTTTGAGCAATATCAAATGATCATTGCCTCCACACAATGTTAACAGATGCAGAGACACTGCTGAGAATTATAGAATTAGCCATCATTATACCACATAGCCAATGTAACCATCATTTAGACTAATATTAGTACAGAGTACTCCAAGAGCTACATAAGAATGTAAATAATACCTGAGTAGGAAGATGACAACTTAAGAACGTAATCAGAATGTAAAAAAACAAATCAGAATGTAAATAATACAACCTCTCAAAAACCAAATTAGAACGTAAGAATGTAAATACATGAGTTTCTTCTTCTCAAAACCGACGAAACGAAATCCAACCTATCAAAAACCAAATCAGAATGTAAATAATACAAATCCAAAGCAGAATCTAAGAAATCAAAAGCTAATAATAGATCATCTTATCCATAGCCCTGAATGGACAACTTTAGAGATTCAACAAGTCTCATTCCATCGCTATACGCCAGGAACTTGTTAACTTGTATTGGTTACTGCAAAAATAGAAACACGATAATATAAGCTTCCATTAATTCATGAAACCGTTAATAAGCATGTAGCCCCTGGTTTTACAAGTACGTGTTACGCTTGCACATACTCGTTATTTACAAATAAATACATGAAGAAACAATACAAATTGAAATACCATTGTAGTTTAACATCTCACTTACCATGTAGGTGTATACAAAAAATAAAAGGAAAGGAAGGTCAAGTCTACGCACTTGTGCTTAACAATTAATAATTCCACTCCGTCAAAATTATGGAGATTTCATCGGCTTATATAGTCGGAAATTAAATCTATCCTCCTATGGCGTTTCTATCTTTGAGCCTTTTAACTGCTTCAATGGTCCCATCCTGGAGATACCCTTTATAAACAATCCCCAAACCATAATTTTTTAGTATGTTGTTGCTGGTGAAGTTATTTGTGGCAATATGAAGTTCTCTGAAATGTAATCTCCTCAAGTTTCCTAGGCACACTTCTTCACGATGTTGCTCTGAAATTTTAAAAATGAGATTAATATTGGGAAAAAGGAGTAGATAAATGACTTTCAAGCTTTTTTAACTTCATTTATAAAACTATTTTGATGTTGTACCGCCGATGTCGAAGAATATTTGTTGGTTGTGTCTTCCCCTCCACCAAAGAAGGAGGCCAAACCCGAAAATTAGTAGGCAGATAGATGCATCCAAGGCTTGACCCAAAAGCTATGGAAAATTTGTGACTTTTTGGTCTTCTAGTAGTTGAGAACCAAAAAATCATAACAAGTTTCAAATTGGATAAATACCAAAATTTTGAACGTTAAATTTACTTTATTTACAAGATTTTAAAATAACTTTTAAGAAAGTAAATTTTGTTTTAAATCAGCAATCACAATATTAGTTAACTAATATTAAATATGGAAACAAATATACACAAGGGTTAAATATGACAAGAGTGGTGCTATGGGTACCAAATAACTCCCCCAAATCTCCCCCAAATAGTATTGATGAGTTGTGCCCTGGTAGGACCCATACCATAAGGTATAACACTTAAAGCTACTTGGGGGATGATTTGGGGGAGTTGTTTGGGACACATAGCATTTTCCAATATGATAATAAAGGTTAAAGAACTCAAGTACTTGAGACGAATCCGATCAAAATCCCAAAATCACAAACTTAGTGCTTGGATATGAAAATCTCTAAATTTGAACATTAAGCGATGATCTTACCCCAAGTACATAAGCAAATAAGTCAACAAATTGAGAAATTAGAATTACTTCAGATTCGATTTTTAAAAAATACTTAGATCATAAAAAAACATATCAGCAAAGCAAATCGTATTGGAACAAACAGAACCAGAACGAATATCAAACAAAAATTACCAGCCGTACTTTGGAACAAAGTTAGTTCCGTTTTTTTAAATTATATTGTTTTCTACCTGAACAAAAACATAGATTTAGGAAATATACCGGATTTTATAAACATTAGCAGATCGTTCGGTTTTTGAAAAAAGAAAAATATCGCATTTGACTTGTAGATATAGCCATTTAACACACAGATAGCCATTTATCGCATTTGACTTGTCAACTCATCATTTAACTTGTAGATATAGCCAATTTCAACCACGTAGGCATTTTCACAAACACAAGACAACATAAACATCTAAATATAACATAAACATCCAATCATCTAACAATTTTGATAAGCCAAGACAAGCCAAAATAACAAAGATAGATAAACAAAAATATCTCAGAGAGTTGAACAAAAAACTAACAATGCAAGTAAACCCAAAATTGGTGAAAACCCAAGATAGTACCTTCAAAAATAACACAAACCCAAGTTAGAACTTGCAAAATTGAAAAACATACAAAAACCAAATTAGTGAGAAACCTAAAAACAAAATATGAAAAACCTATTGAGATAGAGAAAGATAGAATACCTAGGGTATTCCAAATTAGATAAACAAATGTAAGACAAACAATTAAAAACCTAATTTCCCCAACTCATTTTTGAAATCAAAAGCAGATCCTTAAATTAGAAAGCATAAATCGAATGGAATAGAGAGACTACCTATCGGATGAGGATGGAGCTGAGGGTGGCGACGCGGACTGGGGTATGAAGCCTTATCGCTGAGAGGGTGAGGGCATCGTTATAGGTTTGTGTTATGGGGGGAGGGGGAGCTGCCAGTGAGTAGAGGAGCGAGCTAGGGATCGGTGAAAATGAGAGAGAGGGACGAGCGGGAGACGAGAGGGGGAGACCAAAAGTATGATTAATTTTTGGGGGGTTATATATGTTAGTTAAGTGTGCTCAATTCTGGAACACTTTAAAACACTGCTAAATTTTGGCAATGTTTTAAAGTGTGCCAGATTGTCATTAAACCGTGCCGAAATTTGGCACAGTTTTAAAGTGTGCCAAATTTTTAATGTCGAGGTGTGCCAAATTATTGTTTTTGGTGTAATGGGCCTAGCCACTATTTTAGATGATATCCTTAACACTCCTCTGAAGTCTTTAAGCTCTAATACGATCAAGGTTTTATTGGGGAAGTTCAATCTGCATATCAACGATGGGTTTTCGTTGTCCTGGTTGGTGAAGTTGCTGCATAACTTTAAAAGGGCTAAATTGCTTGCTCTTTATGCCCGGATGCAGATTTCTCATTGCTCACAGGTGGCTATCTCACAGGAACTAGTAATCCTGGAGAACAAATTATTTATGTCTGAGCAGAAGGTGGTGGATGCTCGTAATGTCGCTGCCCAAGCAGAGGTTGCGTTACTTAAGTCTGAGCAAAATCTGGATGATGTTCAATAGAGAAAGGAGCACCACCAGAAGGACTTTGCTGATCTACTCTCCGACCAGAGTAACCTCGAGCAGATACTTTCTCAGCACCACCATCGACTTCTTGGCTCGGCTAACCTGTGCTTCAGAATAGATGCCCCCAAAATAAAGCTTCCAAAAGAAAGATGACTTTATTCCATATTAAGTAAATAACCCAACATTTGCAGAGAACATTATCCCAAACAAGTATTAACAACATAATGAAATAAATTGAAGTGTTGGTTGTATATCGAATACATTCAAACACAATAAGTCTTGAGCCACTTATTTTTCAGTTTGAAAATGACATCATCTTCCACTTTAGATATCTCATAGTAACCCAAATCATGAGTAGCTCAAATAATGTAGGATGTTCCCAATTAGCTTTAAACTTAGGCAATAACAGTCCCCTAATGTGCCTCGTGCAAGCCTTCAAGACTAAGTCTCCTTCCTTGAACTTTCTTGGCCTTACCATCTGATCATAAGATCTGGACAAATATTTTTTATACATTTTGAAGTGCCTTGTAGCATTGTCTTTATGCTCCTCTAGTGCTTTGAGTTATACATGTCGTCCATGGGGAAGCATGGCACTTCATAAATCAGAAGGTACCTCGAGTTCTACTGGAAAAACATCTTCTACACCAAAGACCAAAGAAAATGAGGTATACCCTATGGGTTTTCTCTTTATCATTTGATAAGCCAACACAACCTCGAGTATCTTGTCGTCCCATGTGCCCAGGAAATCCTACAGAATTTTAGCCAAGAGGTTTACCAAAGTCTTGTTGGTGGCTTCTTCCTGCCCATTGCACTTCGAGTATGCTACAGTTAACTTGTGGTGGATGATGGAGTATTTATTTATCAGTTGACTTACTTCATTATTCACAAAAAGGAGTATCATTGTCTGAGAGGAAGACCTTTGGGATACCAAAATGACAAATGATGTACTCCTTCATAAATCGAGTGACTACCCCCATTGTGGCTCTCTTTAATGGATTGGCTTCTGAACAATTGGTAAAATATTCAGTGGAGACAAGTATCCAAACCTTTTCTCTCGAGGAGGTATTTATTCCCCCTACTAAATTGATCGACCATGTGTGGAATGGGAAAGGCGTAGAGAGAGAATACGGGTCCACCGAAAGAGCATGGATTATATTCTCGTGCAGCTGACAAGCCTTGCATTTGCAAATAAACTCTGTCTAGTCTTTTTCCATCCTAGGCCAGTAATACCCCAAAGTCACAAGTTTATCATAAAGTTTGGCTCCTTAGATGTGTCTTAGATTGTGGGCTTATTTCAGCACTTCTTCGACTTATTCCCTCTAATACACCTCAGAGTTCTGTCATGATAGACTCTTTGGTACAACTGCCCTTCCTAGACATAATATTTATGTGCTCGCCATTTTATCTTCATAGCATCATCTTTGTCTGTCAGCGTTACTCCATCTACCAACATGTCTATGTACGTTTCCCTCCAGTCTTAAGGTTGATCAATGAAGTTGCGCTCCGCTACCTGATAAAATAGCCAACATTTATAGAAGTCCCTTTTATGATAGTGGCATCTTGTTTCATGGAACGCCATAAGTAACCTGCACATTGGACCCTTCTATATAAGGGAACTTCAGTGGTCTCGCAGTTGTCTTCGTGTACTTCAATAAATTTTCTCTTGGCCTCTTCGGGGTCCACACATATGGATAGATAGACTCCTTTATTCTTGTAGTATAAATTTACCCTAGCAATGAAATACTGTCCGAAGTCAACCAAACTTAGTGAGCCTTTACCTGTCTTCAAGTACTTCCTAATTTTTCCCCTCCAATCATCGCTGTCATTTGTGGGCAGCATCTCCGGTATAGTCGAGGAAGCTTCCCTCTTAATGATTTAAATAACTGTTGACTCCATCAAAAGATTTCTCTTAGGCAATAGTGGAACATCACCAGAAAGTATACCCAGTGAGGAGAAACCTATTTAAATGATATGATTAAATCTTAGCGTAATGGTGATGGATTCAGTCAAGACCAGCGGGTCGATCATGTGCTCCATATGCCCTGTAGAGCGTAAGGAACAACGAAAATAACAACTAGGAGTTAAGACTACCAGGTCCGAGAGAAGGACATCCCAACAAGTCCAGGAGGACCAGTGAAAGGGAAATTACCCTGTATGTAAAGATAAGGTTTACTAGTATTGAATGTGTTCGCGTGAGTAGTGAAATTGATAAGTATCGGGAATAATAAATCATGCCTGTGAGGCATACCAGTTGTAAAAGTAAAATATCCAACGTAGGAATCGGGTTAAGAGAATTGGGCCCAGGAACTAATAACCTGAGAGTAGTGGGTCTAGGCAGGACCAACGTAGTCCTCAATAACTGTAGCATACCGTATTTTGGGGTCGATGGGGCCCAGGAAATAAAGGTAAGGCCATATTGGAGGCCTAGAGATATGGGGACAATGTATCAATGTTGGGCGGATAAGCCATAATATAGGATAAAAAAAATAATGAGTGGAATTCGAAAGATATAACGATTGTAGATAATTATGGGTCGCGAAAAGTGCGTGTGGGGACCCTACGATCAGGCTAGACGGATGATGCCTTGTTTTATCCTTGTGAATAAATGATAAGTTCAAGTGACATGGGTGTGTCACATCATATGTGAATAGTTAACACCAAGGACTTGAGTGTGCCTCCGGTTTAATGGGTACGTTGTAGATAGCAGCCTTATTATGTAGGCGACTACCTTTTGGGTAGCGATACTTTTTGAACCATCTGCGGGGAGAAGCAAGTCTGGTCACTAAGAGAAATTTGTATATGGTATTATGTAATGATTAATGCTCCTTTGAGCTTTATGATAGTAGAGCACATTATTATTATATTTTATGGTTACTGGTTACGAGGGTTTGAACGATAGAAAAATGGGTGATAAGACTATCGTACTAAGAATTTTAAATTTTAAAAATATTGTTTTAATGAGGCATCACCTGAAAGACGGTTGAGCCTGCATATGTGTTGTATTGTATTGTAAACTTCGGTGAGTATGTTGTCTTACTATATTGATCCCGGTGAGTAGGGATATTTTATTGATGTGATTCAGGGTATATTGACTTATTATAGAGAGGAGAGGTATAACTCCTTGATCATATAGTGCTAATAACTTGTGATAGTGAGAGCGCCGCATTGTATGTCGTCTTTAGTGACATGAGAGTAAACGAGTAGACTTTTTCTGATCGTAGGTGGGAATTCATGGACATATGTTATGGATTAAATACTTAACAGATCCCAATGACCAGCAGTGTTAGTTAGTAGTGTATCGGGGGGTTCCTTGTTTGGATTTCGCTTTGCGAGACATCCCACGCATGAAACTTAGTGACTAAGCATAAATTCTTCTGAATTTAGCCCCTTAATTTAGCAATTTTAATATCTCGAACAACGTAATTGATTTGCTTTTATCCCATATCTTTTTTAATGACTTCTTATAACAAATACCACGAGTTTCATATAGTTCTTATTGATTTTACAGGTATTTAGTGCAAGAAAAGAAAGAAAGAAACCGGAAGAAAGGAAGAGGACAAAGGAAGACAAGTCAAAGGGTATCTTCGTAACTCTTGGAGTTGTTTTGACTTCCAACTCTTCATTTCCTTGCCTTAATTAAAGGAGTCTTTTGGATTCCAACTCTTTATTTCTGTGCATTATAAAAGGAAGTCATGGGCAACCCTTTTAACATACTTTTGGCACAAATTTTGGCAGCAAATATATTTTATATTCCTCTTCTTTTTATATATATTTTGGCCCTTGAGATTTGTGAGTTCCAACCTTAGATTAGAGGTGTTCTTGGGGCTATTTTGTTGGAGGTTCTTGGAGGAGCTTTTGTAGATCTTTTGAGTTGATCTTGAGGATGTGATCATTAGTTTCTCATCATGCTTTGAGGTATGGGGTTTTACACACTATGCTCCTTAAATCTCGTCTAAATTACAAGAATATTGGTAAAAACGGCACCCCAATTCGAGCTACGGTGAAGAAGTTATGCCCATTTGAAGTTGGAGATAGAAAGCCAAAGTTGAAAATAATTCTGGAAGCTGAAGAGTTTCAACTCTTGAAATTTCGTGCATAATTCCTTTTTATTAGTTGTAAAACGTGGGGAGTCAAGGGAAGAGTCACATTTAGGTATTATAAAATGGTAAACCCTATTAGGAAGTGAAAGGAGTTGCTTTTATCAAGTTGTGGGAGGCTAGTAGTTAGGGTTTCTTTGTAGTTAGTTTTTAAGGATTCTTGTATCCAAGAACCCTAGTTTTGAAGTTTGGCTACTATTCAAGATTCATCATTCATCCATTGCAAGTAATTTTAATTTATTATTTTTACTGCTTTCATAGTTAGTTTAATTAATTGTTGCTCTCTAATTTTTCAATCCCAATTCAAGTCATGTTCTCAATTTTCTAGATTTCGTTATGAATTCCTGCACTTTCATTTTTAAGTTTTCTTTTAATTTAATCATGTTAAGATAAGTTTTTAAGGTTGGGGATGCATGAACCCAACTCGATGTGGTATGCATAGATATAAAATTTGTCCTCTAAATTAAATAAGTGATTAGATCGTGTTGTATAGTTTCACAACCATTGTAGACCTTTTGACCCCGTTTGCCCTAAGTAACCGGGGTGCTTAAGGATGCAATGTGCATGAACTATTGCAACACTGCTTTACTCATTCTTTGATTATGTATGATGCGGGCTTGAACCTCATATATGTAATGCTTTGGAGTACTAAAGACTAGGTCTGATCAATTATCTAATTTATAACTAATTTTGTACTGGCATACACACTAGGGTTTAGGGGAGTGTATTCTTAACCCATTTGTTCATTCATATTAATTCCTTCTTAGTTAGTTAATTTTGCATGCGTAGGTTAATTAAATTGAATTTAGTTAATTCATAGATAAAATCCAAAAATCAATCATATTTTTCTTTTATTTTCTTTTAACATCAACTTTAGGATTAAACTTCCTTACCTTTGTCGTCACATTCACACGTCCTAATTCCCTGTGGATTCGATACCTAGACTCACCACTATACTCCTTAAGAGTGTAGTTACAAGTTTAGGTTTTTTTGTATTGAGTTTGGAAGCCGATAACAATGACTAGCGTATTATATGGACGCTCAGTTTTCCACTCAGTCAAAATGGCGTCGTTTCAGGGGAATTAGGTAGACTTTAGGTCAGGTTGGTTAATCCCGAATTTGGCCTTAAAAAATCCAAAAAAAAAATCAGAAATATGGGTGTCACGTTCTTGAATTGACCAATTTGAAATGTCTTACCTTAACTCTTTAGGTGGTTTTAATTGTTATGATAATAGTGAGGAGGAGGAGGAGGAGGCGCTCAAGACTTATGAACATTGGATCAATATCACTAAAGATGAGTCTCATAAATACAAGCCCAGTGCAAAGGCCATCCAAAATTATCAAAATGAATTGCTTGAAGAATAAACACTTGAAAAAGAATATTGAGAAAAAATTCGTTATTGGGAGCAAGAGTTAGATGCATTATTTGAACCCAGTGAGGATTTTTCTTCCAATATTTTTGAAGTTGAAGAATGTTTTCAACCAAATGAGGAATCCGAGGTGCTAGAACCAAGGAAGCCTACTTTGAAAGAACTCTTGATTATTATCAAAAAGCAATCTGATGACCTTGCTGCTACAGAGTTGAAAATTAGAACAACTTGCAAGGAGTTTAAGGATTATTTGGACAGCTTAGAGAAGGTCAAGACTTGCGCTTTACCTAACACTTTTGAGGATGAAATCATTGAGAGTGATCCAAGTTCTTTTGAATATCAACCTCTTATAAATATTGCAAAATCTACTGAGGTTGAAGATCATTTGTCTCCTTGTGTCCCCACTATTATCGAACCATTAAATCCATCACAAGAACTGGATTAATGTCTTGAGGATGTTGATCCGATTATTATATGGGAATATTTTTTTTAGATGCTTCATCTTACGGGCCATACACTTAGACGTGTCACTTTACCAGATCCAGTTAAAAAATTTAGGGGAGAAGATTTTGAGGACAAGTACTCTATGCTTGAATTGTTTTCCAAGATGGACTCTTTCTATTTGTGTGCTCCACTTCCCATACTACTTGAAAAATCTTTGGGGCGTAAATATATTTCTCTAGGATCCCAATGGTACTTATCCCACTATGCACTCAAATCCCTCATTATCCCCCTAAAAATTTTAATTGGTGATGATTCATTTCTTCCGCTTTGCACATGTCTTCCGTTGTTCAAACGGAATTCTTATTTTTTAGGAGTCATGCTTTCTAGTGAGGACACACCATTAATCCCTCAAAGTCAAATTGTATTTTGGGTGGACCCTCAAATTTTTCGACTTCTAGTGTATAACTTATTAGAAGTTCAAATCGTAGGTTGTACATAATTAGCTTTTTCTTTTTCCTTTTTTTTATAGTTAGAGTAATTAGTTAAATTTTTTGTTATTCGTTTTGTTACGCTTGGTTCTAACATATTTTGCAGATTCAATGGACTCGCACTCATCGGGGAACGTTCCATTTGGGTAATATCTTTCGTTTTCTCTCTTTATGTTGTGTTCTTGATTCACATTGAGGACAATGCAACATTTAAGTTATGGGTGTGTGATATTCTTCCCGTTTATTATTTAGATTCATTGATTCAATCACATGCTCTTTCCAAGTGTGTTTTTTTTTTAAATTTCAAAAATATTAAAAAAAAATTGAAAAAAGCCAAAAATATTTTTCTTCAAAATGAATAAAAATTGGAATTTAAATTTTTCAAAAATATCACCTTTATTCTATTTAAAGTCAAAAATTTTAACAATCAAAATGCACTAAGCCAAAATTGACCGAAGATGGAAATTGAAAGAAAATTGACGACTTAACGAATAAGTGCGGAGATTGATCAAACCCGGTGAGATTTCGAGCCTTTCAATTTTTTATGAGTTTTTAAATCAATCCGAGTTTATGATTAACTCAAAGTTCTTTTTAGCATTTTAATAAGTCGTTGATGATCTCAATCCTTTGTTTTGATCGGTTATGGGAAATGTATGAGATGTTATCTCGAAATTCGTGCTAAATATCTCTAAACTTAATTAATCTCGAGATGCATATGGTAATAGAAATTTAGACAATGAAGTAGGCCCTCTTTTGTTTAACCTAAAAATATTAGCCATAATAAAATTGTGAAAAAATTATCCCTTTGCAACCCACTTTGAGCCTAATAAAATATTTCCCTTTCGTTTGATAACCCAATAAACCCAAATAGCCCGGAATTGTGAAAATTGAGTAAATTCATCAAGTAAGTCCAAAGTGTGTAATAAAAAAGGGCAAGAAAAGAAAAATAGCAAGAAAAAAGAAGAAGGAAAAAAATGAAAAGAGAAAAAGAAAAATGAGCAAATGCCCGAAAAATCACTAATGGACGTCATAAGGACATTTTCCAATTTTGAACATTCCGTTCATTCCCATTTTTACCCTTTACACTTTTTAACCCAAAAAGTCCTAACCAAGTCCGAATGGCGAAATTAATTACTGCATGGAGAGCTAAGACATGAAAAGATAATAAAAGAGATTAAAATGGTGTGATTAAGAGATGATGTTTCCCGTTTCCTAATAACTGTATTCCGATGATGAGATCCTTTCACCATATATTTCCTTCTTTTCAATTTTGTATGCGTGAAATTGTGTCAATTATATTTACTCTTTATATCATGCATACCAAGAGAAAACAACCACAATCCGAGTGATTCATTTGTGAGTGCATCCGTAAGAATTTGAATCAAAACAAATTTTCAGAAAGTAACGTAATGCTCAATCGGTGAAAATTTGAGGTTTAATTTTTGTCTTTGCACACACACACACTATGGTTTGATACATTCGAATATGAATTTGTGGTGATTATTTTTTCAAAAAGTTTAAATTGTACAATTTTTAAGTATTTTGATATTTATTTGAGTCAATAACGAATCTTGTGGGTGTATTCACTGCAAACCCTCACGAGACAAAATTCGTCCTACTAGGGTAACCTAGGGGTTTAAAGGCTTGTTGCATATGTTCAATGCAATCGCTTGCCTGCGAAAGTGGAATTTTATTTTAATAAAGGAATTCTCAAGAGTGGAACTTTGGTTAGCTTCATTCACATTGCCCGGGACGTGCAAAGTTCTAAGTTAAGGGAATTTGACTAAGCATAAATTCTTCTGAATTTAGCCCCTTAATTTAGCAATTTTAATATCTCGAACAACGTAATTGATTTTCTTTTATTCCATATCATTTCTAATGACTTCTTTTAACAATTACCCCGAGTTTCGCGTATTTCTTATTGATTTTACCAGTATTTAGTGCAAGAAAAGAAAGAAAGAAATCGGAAGAAAGGAAGAGAACAAAGGAAGACATGCCAAAGGGCATTTTTGTAATTTTATAGCCATATTCCGAAGGTGATTAAGACTAGAAACTTGAAGAGATCTAAATTACAAGAACATTGGAAAAAACGGCACCCCAATCCGAGCTACGGTGAAGAAATTATGCCCATTTGAAGTTGGAGACAAAAAGCCAAAGTTGAAATTAATTATGGAAGCTGAAGAGTTTCAACTCTTGAAATTTCTTGTATAATTCCTTTTTATTAGTTGTAAAACGTGGGGAGGCAAGGGAAGAGTCACATTTAGGTATTATAAAAGGGAAAACCCTATTAGGAAGTGAAAGGAGTTGTTTTTATCAAGTTGTGGGAAGCTAGTAGTTAGGGTTTCTTTGTAGTTAGTTTTTAAAGGATTCTTGTATCCAAGAACCCTAGTTTTGAAGTTTGGCTACTAATCAAGATTCAAAGATCTATTCAAGATTCATCATTCATTCATTGCAAGTAATTTTCATTTATTGTTTTTACTGCTTTCATAGTTAGTTTAATTAATTAGTGCTCTCTAATTTTCCAATCCCAATTCAAGTCATGTTCTCAATTTTCTAGATTTCGTTATGAATTCCTGCACTTTCATTTTTAAGTTTTCTTTTAATTTAATCATGTTAAGCTAAGTTTTTAAGGTTGGGGATGCATGAACCCAACTCGATGTGGTGTGCATATATATAAAAAATTTCCTCTAAATTAAATAAGTGATTAGATCATGTTGTATAGTTTCACAACCATTGTAGACCTTTTGACCTCGTTTGCCCTAGGTAACCGGGGTGCTTAAGGATGCAACGCGCGTGAACTATTGCAACACTAATTTACTCATTCTTTGATTATGTATGATGCGGGCTTGAACCTCATATATGTAATGCTTTGGAGTACTAAAGACTGGGTCTGATCAATTATCTAATTTATAACTAATTTTGTACTGGCATACACACTAGGGTTTGGGGGAGTGTATTCTTAACCCATGTCTTCATTCATATTAATTCCTTCTTAGTTAGTTAGTTTTTCATGCGTAGGTTTATTAAATTGAATTTAGTTAATTCATAGATAAAATCCAAAAATCAATCATCTTTTTCTTGTTTTCTTTTAACATCAACTTTAGGATTAAACTACCTTACCTTTGTCGTCACGTTCACACGTCCTAATTCCCTGTGGATTCGATACCCAGACTCACCACTATACTCCTTAAGAGTGTAGTTACAAGTTTAGGTTTTTTTGTATTAAGGTTGGAAGCCTATACTACGACTAGCGTATTACACGGACGCTCGATTTTTCACTCGATCACTTAGCGAACGTTGGAAGTTGGGAGAAGTTTGCCTTTAGTACATGGATTTAGTATCGTAATGATTGCCCATATACGTAGTTATAACCGTGTGATAATGGTTATATTACAAACCAAGGCCGATAGAGACGTATAAGATTAACATGTGATAATGTTACCAATCGTTGACACCCCGAGCAGATCGGTGGGATGACCTAAGATATGATTAGGTGGAAAAGGTAGGGTGACTAAGTAGGACCTTACCATATAGTAATGTCAAGTATGTGGGGCATAAATTGATATTTATAACACGTCTAGTACGGTGATGCTGCAATGCACAAAGCATAGGGTGTATGGGCGCCCTAGATATTTGGGTAATAAATTTGTCTTCCTTAAGTGAAAGATTATGAGATAACGCGTATTGCGAGAGGTAACTGAATGTAGAATAGTGTGACTTCAGGATTTAGCTATTTGATGGGTTAGGGAAGTTAGGACCGTTAATTCCCAGATTTTCCACGAGGATGGTATAGGAGGAATCCGATAAAGTTTAACTCGGGGAAGTTGAGACTTACTTGATAGGACATGGAGAGAATATGTTTCATGAGAATCTGAAGCTTAAAGGGGGGGGGAAGACTTGCGACATGCAGTGATGACAATGTCGCCTGAGCCATAGATATGGATGTGGTTATAAGAAAGGTAGATTGCATAATGATATAAAGCCGTAGTAGTGATGGCATAAGAAAAGAAAGGCATTACTGAGCTCCAATTGGAAGTGGACCATCAGGAAATAATAGAGTTCCTTCAGCATTAGGAATACCTTGGTAGTAATGAGAGAGTAAATCCACGGACCATTACAGAGTTAAGTACTTCGCAATGGGATCATGACCCTATGTGGGTGAAAGTGGGTCGGGTAATTAAAGTAGCTCACGTTATGCCAAGTTAGGACAAATCATAAGGTATAACAGTAAACCCCAACCATTATTCCTGGGATAGTAAGGTTATATGGGGTACAAATAGAGTTTTTTTTCTGAAAGAGTCAAGAGAGTTATGACTCGATTATTGGGAAAAGTTTTCGGGAGGCCCTGAATATCGAGATGCGAACATATCGGCCTAACACACTCGCAGGTGGACGGTAAGTCTGAGAGTTTTAGTTGCACATTACGAGGTATGTTGTATATCCAATTATGGGAAGGTTTAGTGTAATATCTTCCACTGGTGGAGTTAGCGTAACACGACTCCCCTAAACTTATTATCGATACAATTCCATTCGAGGCATTATATATATAAATCCTTGTTATCCTTGTGCTTATTGGATAGAAGGGAGGACAATAATCTACTAGGTCCAAAGGAATTTTAGTGCCCGTCAACCAGGGTGGAAATAATTGGGAGTTGTATTATTGCATATTGGAATGAGGAAATTACTACCGAGTGATGTGGGATCTTTTCCTATTATTGTTAAGTTTGAGTCGGTAGCGTACAAGCTTAGGTTCCATGGCCCTTTGTGGAGGCAGTATGGCAAAGATTGTTAACATTTATAATATGTATCGTGTGTAAGACAAATTTGTATATATCTAAATATCAATTAGCCTACTAGTGTGAGTAGTAGGAGGCTAGATAGTAACTATATATAAGTTAAGTGGTGAAACTTAAATAGCAAAGCTTGGAGAGTAATTAATCAGTGAGGTGTTCATTATTAAGGATATTCGGTAATGTACTGTATGGGTGGTACTGCGTAAATTCATGAGATGTGAGGTAAATACCCGGAGTTTTCCTTACCATAAATGCCTTATTTTCCGAATTTCGAGACTAAATTTCGTTATTAGGGGGAAGTATGTAATACCTCGTATTTTCGAAGACTTAAATAATTGTGATTTATTATTATTGTTATTGTGGGATTAATTAAATTAAAATGTGAACCCGTATTTTTGAAGACTTAAATAAGTATGTGATTTATTATTATTGTGGGATTAACTAAACTAAAATGTGAGACTTAATTATTAATCCGGATTAAATTTGAATATTTACTAGAATGACGAGAAATTAGTAATTATTAAAATTACTATGAGAATAAGTAATGTGGAATGACGATTTTTATATAACTTATCGTGAAAGAAAAATATGACAGTTTGGTATATTAAGTCAGAGACGTGCGTGTGAGTCATGTCAGGACTAATTAAGTGGAATAAAAAGGTAGATTATTTTAAGTAACTCGTATGATCATTTCGAGTTCGCAGTTGAGTCCGGAGGGGTCGAGATAGTCAGAAAACTCTACTCGGGTATTTTATTTGGACTTCAGGATATTTTTAGGCCAAGTCGGCACCCGGTAGGGGTAGTTTTGTAATTTGGATTTTTGGAGGAATTAAATGGACGAAAATTAGAGAAATATTATATCAGCCAATTAGGAACAATTAGGGTTAGGTTACACTAAAATCAAGAGAGAGCCACAGTGGGTGAGGGAGAGCAAATTCCAAAGGAGGAGAAGCTATTTTCACCACCTTGCTCAACCACCACCACTATCGTGTAGATCGGAACGCGAGGAACGCATCCATACCAACAACACCAACGGATCAGACCTTCGAAATTGAGGCAAGTGTTTATTACTTGCTTTTCTTTAGCAATAACCATGTTCATGTTAGTGTAGGGATGAAACACCAATATATTGTTCTTATTATTGATGAAAATTGGAGATTGGATATACATTATTTTAATTTGAGATTTAATTAGGTTGAACCCTTCGTGTATGTAGAATTGAAATCATGTTTTGATGACTTTAGTGGATGAACGAATCTGGTGAATTATATGTAATTGAATGAAATTTGGAAGAACTAGGGTTTGTGTAATTAAATTGGGGATTTCATATTTCAGTAACAAATTATAATGATTTAATGATTCTAAGTTGTTAGAATTCATTTACAAATGTTAGGATTCGATTTGGGAATGATTGATTGGAGTTTGGGATGATATTTTAGAGGTTTTAGGGTTAAAAAATGGTGAAAAACTAGGCTATCAAAGGTTGAAGATGAAACAGCGCCCAGGTCGCGAGAAGTCGCGCGAAGTCATTCGAACGACACGTGGAAGTCGTTGGAGCGAGATCCATTCTGGTCTGAGCGAGATTTCTAATTTTAGGTAATTTTCTATTTTACCCCTATGTGGGTAAATGGTTAATTTGAGTGAGGAAACTAGTGTTCGATGAATCCAAAATAGTGTAAAATTATTGGGAGTTATTTTGGTGTAATGATTCAAATATTTGTGACGGTGAGATTACCTTGGAAATTACGAGAGAGAGATAATCATAATTGTAAATGCGTCGAGACTATTAAGTGATAAGTACTTACGATATTAGTTCTGAAGAAATGGACCTTATAAGAATAAATATTAATGGTTAATTGTGGGACTGATTATGATTTTGTATTAAGGATTTTCGGGTGACATATTATCCTTAGAAATATATTACAAGAGAGGGAATATCGTAATTTAAAATACGTTGATAGTATTTAGTGATAATAATACTACGTATGGAATATGACATTTGGTTGTGTGTATATCGTTTGATTGGATGGGTTGTGTGTATACCTATAATTGATATTATGTGTATGACATACCTAGTTGCTTGCTATTGTGGGGGGAGTATAGAGATAGTCTTATCCTGAGTGACCTTCGGGGGGATATTTGACTTGTATCTCAGAACATAGGAATGTGAAGACTTATTTGTGAGTTGATAAGTCGCTGACTATAGGAGCGTAGGTATGTGCGTGACCCATAGGTATGTGAACTATGTTCGCCACCAATATGTGTGATTTGTTTATATGGTTCATGGGAGATTTCTGAACTGATAGTCCTTATTTGAGTACGAGATATACCGGTACATGATAGCAGAGTATGCAATGCACTACAGGTATAGCCTTGGGATGCTGTGTTAGTATATATATAAATAGTGGTGGTTATTTATATATACATGTGTTATACTTACAAGGTGATATTTGTAGGTTATTAAGATTGGGTTTATACATATTTATAATAGTGAAAGATATATATGTATGCTTTTGGTATATCTAAAAAGAGATAATTACAGATTATTAAGATAGTGAAATCTTCAATAACGTAAATAGTGAATACTTGACTTTAGTGTGTTAACACTTATTTAAATGAAAAATGTTGAGACCAAATGCGGAATCCAACTACGAGGGGTAGATAGAAGGATAAGCCTTTTCCTAGTTAGAAGTGTGTCAGATGGCTAGGATGGTTTAGATGTACGTTAGGCGTGCACACTAGTTGAGAGGTGAGATTCTCATGTGAGAGTTCGAACTAACATGCACTTGATACTTACTTTATTGCAAATTTTAAATACTTGCTAAAATAAATATTTTTACACATCGGGCTCTGAACCGTTTTTTTGCATATCTTTTCTCTTTTGCTATATATATATATATATATGTATTAGTACAGGTGCCCAGCCACAGGGACACCGGTTCTAGATACTTGGATGGTTTACCGAGCTCCAGCTGTTGTGGAAGTTGCGGGTTATTTGAGATTAGACGCTTCTCTCATTTCATTCAGTTCCTAGTTTAGATATCTCAGTTAGGGCATGTGTCACCTATTCTCATTAGTAGAGTTATACTCAGTTTCCCTTGTTGTTCTTCTCTGTTGGTTTGAGTATTTATTATGGTTTGGTTTATAACTGTGCACTGGAAGGTTTTATCCAGTCTTATCTATTCAGTATTTGATTCAGTCAGCATTTAATTCTTGTGTATGGTTTATAATTACATGTTCCAAATTTTGAAATTAATTGGTTTAAAGTTTAATTGGAAAATGTTTTAACACTAGCTTAATTAAATGTTAGGTAATTAATTGGATTTTAGTTTTCAACATTGATGCACCAACCGAACATTTTGTTATAAATTTTATAAAGAACTGATCACCCGATATTTAATTGGCAGGGTGTCACATGTGGCAACCCCACCCGTAACGGAGGGAGTTGGTATCCCCGCCGATAGTGTCATGCATTAGTTCGCTCCTCCGGTGATTCCAAGCATCGCCTGGGCTGCTGGGGTTTAGATGAACTCTGTGAACAACCTCATGAGGTCCACCATTTTCGCTGAGCCTATTCTTGCCTACACGCCTGCAGTCTCCGTCACACTAGTAGCAGATGCGCTAGACTCTATTCATGTTAATCTTACTCCATTAGGCAATCCCGTAAGATTTGTATCCTCTTCACGCTGCATGGCGTCAAAATCAAAAGTTCTGGTAGTATTATCCTCTGACATCTTTTTAAAAGAGAATACCTCCCCAGGATTGTCGCTTAATATAAGATGTGGGTCCTTGGAATACAGTTAGTATCAAGCGAGGCGTAACCCCTTATTAAGATCGGGATTAGTGCACAAGACAGTATTCAATAATGACAATGAATGAGGGCAAGAGAGAAAATAACATTTAATACTCAGGCTAGTATTAAATGAGATCTTTACACCATAAATGCACTATAAATATAATAAATAAATGGTAACAACAAATAACTTGGTCGTAGGGAGAAAGAACAAGCACTCTCGGCACAATAATGGCAAGGCAGGAACTCCAACCTCAGTTAGTGCTCAATAATAAAGGTATTAATGACTATAGGGAGACCATTTTGACAATTAATGTTCTCACATAAGCTCTCGTATATAAGGGAAATCCAACAGCAATTCTAGATCCAGATTATCGTCTTTTTAAACTATTTGGTTGGTCTATTTATATGGAGGCAAGATTACTCGAGTAACCTTGCTAGCATTAAATTTGACTGACCAACATTAAATGCTGAAGTACAGTAGCATTAATGTTGAAGATATTGCATTAAATTCATAGGATATTATATTTTGGTGACAAATTGCCCAACCAGTTAGAAGTATGGTGGCATTAATGGGGATATGACTTGGCAGCTCAAAGTCTTACCTTAGAACGGCTATGAAATCAAATCTGGTTAACTAGGCCTTCCATCCTAAGAATAAACTCACTTGAGTGCCGTAACTTCGAGTCCATAAATGCCAGATGTTATGATGTCATAAAGAAGGTGAACAGTGACCCCACTAGGCGCAAGGTCACATCAACCAAATGGATGGTGTATGGATTTAAGGTTACTTAGCTGGAGGGTAGCTCGAGCCTTAGATACGCTCTTTGTTGGCTAAAAATTATCTCGAAGATAAAGATATAAGACCGAGGTTCCTCGAGGAGATTGAAGTCACGATAGCTCGACTGGAAGTAGCTCGAGAAACCATTTGTGATGAATGAAGTTTTTCCTAAGTGTGCCAAGAGCGTTGGTTATTGCTTTCCCAACGTTGCCTTGCTCCCTATCCTCCAAACCATGTCCCTACAAGGTTCCCAAGAGGAGGTCGTTCGATAGAGCATGTAAGCTCTCCTATGCCCTACCAGGCATGGTCCCTCGAGGGTACCAAACAACCTCGCCCAAATTATAAAGTAGACTTTATTTAATAAATAAAGTACATGATCAAATACATTCTGCTTCATATTATAAAATATTATTATGCGAATAACTTTGGTCTTCAAAGAGAGTCATTCGAGGAGAGTCTGTGGAGGATCTTTGCGAGAAGTCCTTAGAGATGTCTTCATATTGGTTTTAGGTTGCTAAGTATAGGATCATCTCATCTAATCAACTCTTGGTGGGGAGTCCCCCCTACATTTGACCCTTCGTAGAGATATTTGTTTATAGCATGAAGAAATATCTGTATGAAATACTTGGTTGATCTTCAATCCTTTCCTACAAAAATAGACAATATCCATAGATAAATAATCATATTATAATAAGCATCAGGTTATTCAGTAAAGAGAAGTGTGTGGGAGGAGCTTATTTAGTCCTTCTTTTGAACTACTTCGTCTTTTAAATGCCTTATGACATCTCCGATATTGCAATTTCTTAATGGGACATTATGATTGCGTGTGACAGCTGTCTTGGGGGAAGTGAAGAGATTTTATTCAAATTTCCCCCAAAGCGCTTCATCTCCCCCAAGTTCAAAAAACTCTAGGCATGCCTCGTTATTAATCTGGATGTATCACATTTAATGAGGTTGACGTTTACACTTCTGCGCTTTATACATGGCAATTTCAGGGTTAGTGCATTTTCTTCACGCAAGGTTATTCGCGCGTCTGTTCTTGAAACGTCATCATTATGGACTTTAAATTCATGCCCCTACGCGCGTGTATAGGCCATGCGAGTCGACTCGATTATCTCCTCGTTTCCCAAAGTAGTGTCATTTGCCACCTGTTGGGTCTTATGTTGCCCCTATAAAAAGGCATACTTGCATTTTCAGACCTTCACCCTTGGGTTTATTTGCAATCGTGCGTTTCAAGAGAGAAATTCCAGAGCCTGCCTTATTTTTTTGTTACAAACCCTAACCATTCAATTTTCTTCCCTTTCTCACTTCTATGTTTATATGGCACCTGTTGTGAAGAGAACTCCTTCTGCACGAGGCGTTTCCCCCGTACCCAAGCACGCCAAAAATAGTGGGAACGCTACCATCGTGCTATATTTCAACGAGTCTGATCATTTCTGGACACTAGCTGAGCATTTATCCGATGACCTTGTACCGGTGGAATCAGCGAATCTGCTGATGGAGGAGAGTGATAGTACCAAAGATTTTACTTGCATCCCCACCGCCACCATAACTCGATTTTATATTGAGCGAGGTGATTATCCTTTTTCAAAGGTGGAGCTTGAGTCCACCTCAAGTACCTGTGAAGGTCTAGGTCCCTGGACCGACTATATCCATGCCAACTATCCTGTGTAGTTGGCCTTGATTGGTTTCTATTCTACCAGTTGGTTGGGTGATATCAACCTTGCAAAGAACAACAATAACCTTTTGTTGCTTATATCTCTATGGAGCCATCGGTCCCATATATTTGTTACCTCTTGGGGTGAATATACCATCATTCTCGAGAACATTTGTGATCTATTAAGTTTGAAAGAGCAGGTTTTGATAACTTCTTTGAGGAGGCAGTATCAAGTGCCGAGAAGGCCACTCGAGCAGAAGTAGAGGAAGTAGTGAAAGACTGTATGGTGACATATAACAAGTGTACTTACCCAGAGGTGATCCGATAATTCTACTTCATCGAAGATAAGACTGTGATTAAGGCGTGTGAGGTGGCCAAAGAGAATCTAAAGGGTAATCAAGTGTTTGGGTATCCCCCAGCTGGGAAAGGATTTGGTTTGAAGATTGAGCTTGTAGGTTATATTTGGGTTGTCATGTAGAAGATTTTTCTTCCCGATAAGCCCCATGACTGCCCTAGGAGGGAAAGAATTAACATGGCCAATGGCATCAAGATCCCTCTAGATTCTATCACTATTGATTCATTATACACTTGGTTAGATCGTGTATAAGCTGATTTGGCCCGGAGCATCGACAGGTTTGATGTCTCGAACTACGCTAATCACATGATATTGACAACCTTTCTCTACCACTATTTCCCGGAGTATGCCTCGACTGGTAATTTCTCTAGCTCTCATCCCATCAAGGTTCCTAGAATCTTTTGCTAGAACCATAAGAGTTCCAAAAAGTCCTTTGTATATTTAATTGATAAAGTTGAGAAGTTTGCCCCTCGCCCCCATATTGGGGTAGATCAATTTTTTACAAACCATTTTTTTACGGACGAGGAATGTCCTATTACCCCGATCGAGGAATCGTTAGCCAGGAACTTTCTAGCTAATAGTGTTCCTCTGTTGTCAATTCCCTCTTATCTGCCTTCATACACAGAGTGGTCCTCCTTTTATTCCATCTACTGCCCAAATTGTGTGGCTATGCAATTTGGCTACGATCAAGGTAATCCCATATTGAGCCATTTCACCTGCGAGAAGCCTACCAACTTTTCTTTAGCATGTAGCAAATTTATTACTTCTACCGTTGTCGATCTTTGTTCGAATTATGCTGCCAACCCTATTGTCTCGAGAAAAATAGCTCGAGGGGGAAGGTCTGTTATGTACTTGACGGTATTTTTCCCAAATCAGTTGGGTCATTTCAAAAGAAATATTATTAAAGAGCTCCAGTAACCCGATGTTTAAAGGCTTCCTCCGACGGAGCTGGGATTGACGAACTGCACTACCTCTAGCTCCCTATTTTCTCTCAGTACCACTAATAATTCCACTCCTTCTGAGTTGCCTCCTTTGGACCCTATGGAGTAAGTCGTAGTAAAAAAGAATAAGGGAGATAAGTATAGGATCATCTCAGCTAATAAACCCTTGGTGGGGAGTCCCCCCTATAATAAGTAACTAAGTTTAGTTAATAAGTAGTCGTTTCTAATGCATAACCCCAATAGCATCTGGTAGATTCTAATAACTTATCATAAATTCATGTTCCTTCGTTTGCTACACCATTTTGATATATAATGCCTAGTGCAAACAAATAGTATGTGATCATTACCTCTAATAGATAATTAATAAACTTTTTTAAGAGGTATTCATCCCAATAATCAAATCGTAAGGTTTGGATTTTTATATTACGCATACTCTGCACCTTAGCGTTATAGATTTATAAATTATCAAAAGCTTCAGACTTGTGGTGCATAAGGTATCAATATTCATACCACGAGTAATCGTTAATAAAAGTGATGAAGTACTCATAACAACCTATTGCCCAAATAGTCAAAGGATCACATAGATCAGAATAAAACAATTTCAACACATCTTTAGCTTTATAGCCTTTAGCCATGAAGGACCTCTTGATCAATACACACTCTTAACAAGATTCACAAACTAGAAGTGCATCCACTTTCAATGAACTTAATTTTCCACTTGAAACCAGTATTTGAATTCTTTTTATATTAACATGACCTATGCATAACTGTCAAAGTTATGTTTAGTTCAACTTAGAATATTTCTTTCTCTTTAGGTTGTTTTTATTTGAATTATTCATTTCACTATTTATTAGTGAGAGGGGATTTTAACATACATTTTTTTCCAATGTACTAATATAAATAAAAGATTTACCATTTTTTTATAGAATCGTCTTTATTAAATAAACCAAATATCAATTCATCAGTAATCTAGAAATTAAAAATAAAATTGCTTATAATAGTGGATGTATAAAAATATTTCTCTAAGATTATCTTTTTGTCTCCACCAAAATCTAAAGATGGATGTCCTACAATAATCACCCACGAATATAAATTTTCTCCTTCGCTGAGCTTCCTAATTACCTGGAACCCCTACAAAGAATTTCAAATATGATTTATGGTTCCTGAATCTACACACCAAGTCCCGGTAGATTGGACCACAAAACATGTCTCAATAATAAATGAGAAATTACAACTTACATTCCTTTATTTTTCTAAGTAGCCCGGGTTTTGTTTCTTCTAATTTCCTGACCATTTACAGATGTAACACTTTCCATTCAATTGTTTTCCTGCCACCTGATGTTTAACAACCACAAGTTTTAACAGATACTTTCCCTTCTTCTTCTTCTTCTTCTTCTTCTTCTTCTTCTTCTTCTTCTTCTTCTTACTTTTTAGACATATAAAGAGGGGGCTCTTTCAGAAACATATACAACACCCTTTTATTCAATGATACTCTCCGCAGCATGAAGTTCTTTAATTAATTACTTCAACGAGTAGTCAAATTTTTTCATGGAATAATTTAGGCGAAAGTACTTAAAGGACTCCGAAAGCTATTGGAGCATAAAATTAATATAGATTTTTCGATTGATTTCTGATCTAAGGTCATGTAATTCTCCTAAGAGGAACACCATCTTTAAAACATGGTCCCTAACTAGAGTACTATCAATTATCTTTACGTTAACCAACCTTGACATAATATTCAATTTTGCAACAGGTTTATGATCGCCAAACAATCCCGGAGGTCCCAAATCATGTCGTAAGCACTCATATTCTGATGCTGGTGTCAGATAAAGCTAGATATTATACTCAAGTGCCTTATCACCAAGCTTGCGAGGGCATTTTTTAGTTATAACAAAGGTTTAACCATCAGCAATAAGCGAAATATCTAGGTTTTATTTCTAGTTTATCAAATCCATTCCAGCTAATTTGTTTTTCTTTAAGATCGATGCAAGTGGGAATGTGCTTTTTTATCTTCAACCGGTAATTTTCTCTTAAATGTGAAAAATGATTTTTCTCTCGTCTCTTGGAATTGATTGCACATTTTAATGTGATGTTCTTAATTTATATAATTGAAGGAGACTATGCACTTTTACATGTCTCCAAATTAGGCTTGAATTTTACTTACCATCAAAATAATATTATACTAGAAAACTACATTTCTTAGTTGACTAACAAAACAAATCTAATATTAAACCAATCAATAGGTGATATTAATTCATATTTATTAATATTAATATTGTTACACACTCTGGGATAGGCCTTAAAAAATTCATGCTTTATGCTTACGAACTTAGAAAACAAATATTTGACATATTCTTAAGAAGTCTAAAGCTCCTTCTTTCATTTTATACTTTTTAGCTTATGTAATGTTACTTATAAAGTTGTGTACAAAATCCTTACTAATAAGCTTACTTTTTTCTCGATAATTTTTTTTATCCCTTATCAAGTTGGTTTCACCTTTGAGAGCAACAATAGCGAAGCCAAAAATTCAAGCTAAGGGGGACTAATAAACATTATACTAAAGAAAGTTGTAAATAAAATGACTAGACTTTATATCATAAAAATTTAAGGCGTGATTTGCAAAACTTCCCAAAAGTTAAGGGGGGGCATGGCCCACTCCAAAAAAGTAGCAACATAGATGACAATATTGCTTTTAGTCAAGAAATCATGCATACATTATAGAGAAAGAAAGGAAAATGATCTCTTAAAATGCAAGTACGACGTAACTTAGGGCAAACTAGTTGGTTGGTAATTACTTTTAGTTATTTTTAGGAGGTAAAAGTCCAAATTTATTGATTCTCTTTAAGTAGGATTAACACGACCCTTAAATATAATTTATTAAAACATGATAAGTCATTAAAAATTATGAGCTACATTAATGAGTCATTCATTTTTCAACCAAATACATTTAAAGGTCATGTTAACCCTAATTTGGGTAGAGTCAACGAATTTGTATTCCGTAAACATAAAAGTACATGTGAACAAACGTAAATTAGGAATGACAAATTGACCTCAAGCAACAAATTGCTCGGTTGCTGAGCTTTCATTCCTTATCATTAGCTTTAAATTACTTTTTGTATAATTGAAAATTTAAAGGAAAGAGCGTGTCAGAAGTGTTTAATCCATTCTTGTTTTAACAATCAATGAGAATGATTACGTGTCCTCACATTTGTGTTTGATTACAATAATGCTAGTGACACTTGAGTTTAGAGTGATCTCACGCACTTGTACTCCCACTTTTGATTTTTTCCTTTGGTTAGGTAAAAACACAAGAACTTATAGTGTGTTTAATTACAAAGTTGAAAAATGATTGCATTGTGGTTCATTTTCATAAAAAAGTTGAAAATGGGTGAAAAACTTAGATTGGTTTGTTTTTACTTTTGAACCTTTCCATGAAAATCAATTCTTTGGAGATTAGGTAAGAAATGTTTGTTTGCAAAAAATGATAAATTATGAAGCATTTTTCACATAATAATAAAAACCCAATAGATAGTTCGAGACGACATACACTTTTTGGTTAACACTTCTTACAAACTTAGAAATACTTAATCAATAATAAGGAAATCGAAATATAATTTCCAAAATTATGACTTGCTCATTACAAATTAAAAGCACCTGCCCAATTTTTTCTTCTTAATACTTAACTAATTCATCCGTGTCAAACTAAGAGTTCTTATTCTCTTTTTTTTAATAGATTAAGGATAAAAATGGCCAAGATCAACATATGTTCATTAGAAGAAAATTTAGATCATTGATTATATTTAAAAAGAAAAAGTGAACTATTAATTCTTAATATAGGAATGAAGGAGTAATATATGAAAACATATACAAATTTCCTTAGTACATGTCCGTGTTCTACTTATGTAGAATTTGTTATTTTAGTGTATGGCATGAGTCTATATTGAGATTGTTAAATAGTTATTATACTCTGTTATAACAGAGTTAGTTTAACTAATCTGTTATAATAGAATTAGTTTGTTCTTTATAACTGTACCAATGGTTTAGTGTGTGTGTGTGTCTGTGTGTGTGTGTGTGTGTGTGTGTGTGTGTGTGTATATATATATATGAAGTCAGAGGTCTTGATTAAATTAATCAAGCTATTCACAAAGAATTACTTTCTCTCTCTGTGTTCTAAAAACTTAATTTGGTATCAAAGCCACTGAAGCAATGGCGTCTTCGTCTTCAACATATGGACTTTCTGCGTTGTCTTCTTCGATCCTACTTGCAATGGTTATTCCTCATACAATTACTCCAATTTCTCTATGATTGGATCGCTCGAACTACTGGAGATATCAGATATCAGATATCGCTCGAACTCCAATTACGCCTACTGGAGATATCAGATTCTTCCAACTGTGAGAGCTCATGACCTCGAAGATTTCATATTTGGCACTAGACTTTGTCCTCGTGCCTTAATTCTTGATCGAACTGATCAAATCTGTCTGTAAGAAATCCTGATTATATGTTCTGGATTCGGCTTGATCAGTTTGTTATGAGCTGGCTTCTTACTTTAATATTTGAATCCATGCTTGGACATGTTGTCCGCTACAACATTTCATCCGAGATCTAGCACAAACTAGAACAACTGTATTCTACAAAGTCTCGAGCTCACACCTTGAAGCTCCGTTTTCTTCTTCAGAGTACTAAGAAATAATCTATGACTATTAATGAGTACATACTCAAAAGAAAAGGCTTAGCTGATAGACTTCTTGATGCTGGACAGATCATCTCTAATGAAGAGTTGATTATGAATATTCTTGGCAGTCTTGGAATGAGTATGAGTCGGTGGTGGTAAATTTGACCTCATGACAAGATACTAATACGATTCAAGAAGCTCAATTCATGCTTCAAAATCAAGAAATGCGACTTGAGCATCTCCAATGTTCTTCTACATTGGATCTTTCCAGTGCTTCTATAAATTATGCAAGCACTTATAAGAAGTTAAATGGTGGTCCTCAAGCCAATAAGGGATCTGGTAATCGTGGTGGATATCAAAACTGTGGTGGAAATGGCTAAGGTCGTGGTGGTCGCAACAATAATCGACCTATTTGCCAAGTCTGTGGAAAACTAGGTCACGTTGCCACCAAGTGTTATCACAGATTTGATGGGAGTTTTCAAGGAGATTTTAGTTTTGGACTGCCCAATCAACAGTTTACTCAATAACAATTCTCTCAAGCCTACACAGATTTATCTTAGGATACTCAAGATGGAGCTGGGTACATGGGTTATAGAGCTTCAACCCATGTTACAGCTAAGATGAACAATATGTCCATGCAATCTGATTACAAAGGTAAGGAGAAACTTGTAGATGGTAATCGATCTAAACTATCAATTCATCATATTGGTACCTTTACTATTTCAGCTTCTAAACCTTTACATCTGAATCATATCCTATATGTTCCCCGAATTAAAAAGAACCTAATCAGTATTTCTCAATTTACTATTGACAATGATGTTATTATTGAATATTCCTCTGATTCTTGTGTTGTCAAGTACAAAACTATGAAGATAACTCTTCTGGAGGGAACTCTTAAAGATGGACTGTACCAGCTACACATTCTTTCTCTAGTTGATTCTTGCTCTCCGTGTCCAATGTTTCTCACTTATCCAGTTTTAATCCTAGTCTCTGTATCTATACCTCTGAAAATAATCTTGAAAATAGGTCAATTCCTACTTGTAAATCTGAGTTCAAGTTTGGTTGTAATGTTCAACTTTGGCACAATAGGCTTGGACATCCAAGCAGTCCAGTATTGTCCAAAGTATTATCCACTGTAAATGTGTCCCATTTAATAAAAGACATGATGTTTTGTAATGCTTGTCAATATGGAAAGCTTCATCAATCCGTGTTTCCTAGTACCTATACTAAAACAACTAGACCATTTGAAATAGTGCATTCTGATATATGGGGTCCTTCACCTCATTAATCTTTTGAAGGTTATAAATACTATCTACATTTGTTCGTGTTTTCCCTTACTTAGACCTTACAATCATCATAAGTTTGATTTTAGAATTACCCGAGGTCTGTTTTTGGGTTAAAATACACTTCATAAAGGCTATAGGTGTTTAGCACTAATGGGTAGGATTTATATTGCAAAGAGTGTTAGGTTGAATGAGCACGAATTTCCTTACAAATCTTTATTTGTCAAAAATTTGTCAGGAAAGTCAAATCCGTCTAATTTTTTCTCTTTTCCTCATTAGTATAATCGTCCTTCTTTTATCATTCCTACTGTATCTAATGTCACTAGTGCAGCTCCTATATTTCAAACACCCACAGAAATAGTTTCCTCTTCATCTAGCACACATAGAACTCAAACACCTCCTACTGCTGCCTATCCAAGCCTGAACTCACTTATCCCAAATCAACCACAAACCTCAAATTTCTTACCTGACCAAAATCAAAACTTAAGCCATCCTTTGTCACCCCATGTACACCCTCATCAGAACCAAAATCTAACCAATACTCACACTATGACCACAAGAGCCAAAGATGGTAATACCAAACCCAAAGTTTTTACCCTAACCAAGTTGAAGAGTTTCAGGAACCAACATCAGTTGAGAGAGCATTGGTAGATCCTAGGTGGTTTGAAGCTATGATACTTGAATACAAGGCTCTAATAAACAATGATACTTGGTGTTTAGTGCCTTTTACTGAAAAGATGTCTTTGGTTCAAAACAAGTGGGTGTTTAGAACAAAGTTCAAGGCAGATGGCTCGGTTGATAAGTTCAAAGCTAGATTGTTGGCTAAAGGGTTTCAACAAACTGAATACAGGTGCCTAGCCTCTGCTGCAACTGAGCTAGTGTGGTTACAGTCTTTACTAAAGGAAATCGGACTTTCTGTTCCAACACCTATTGTGCTTTGGTGTGATAATTTAGGAGCCAAGTCTTTAGCTTCTAATCTTATCTTCCATTCAAGAACTAAACACATTGAACTTGATGTTCATTACGTTAGAGAAAAGGTACAAACTAAAGAAATTGAAGTGAGATATGTTCCTACTGAAGAACGAACTGCAGATCTCTTGACTTAACTAAGCCTCTATCTAATCCTCGGTTTGATTATCTTGTCACCAAACTCACTCTTGATTACCCTTCCCCTCGCTTGAGGGGGCATATTGAGATAGTTAAATAGTTGTTATACTATGTTATAACAGAGTCGGTTTAACTAATATGTTATAACATAATTAGTTTGTTTTTGACAGTTGTACCAATGGTTTAGTGTGTACTATTATATATATATATGAAGTCAAATGTCTTGATTAAATTAATCAAGCCAATCACAAAGAATTACTTTCTTTCTCTACGTTCTATTAACTTAATTATCCGTCTCCATCCTTGTGCCTTTGGATGGAAGCTACTTGAGTTTAAAAGCTTAAACTGAAGAAAGAGTTTGCTTTTGACACACTGTCAAGCATGATATAAAAGTACCATTATATTTCATTACATAAATAAGGAGATTATAATTATAATCTAGGCCCAGAGAGAAAAAAACATCAAATACAATCAAATTGGAGAAAAGGCCATGCAAAGACATATAACATTCATAAAAGTTCACCATCTCCGTTGCTAATTATTTGCTTAGATGATGATTTCATAAACATGACACTCAACATGGTTTTACAAAATCTTTAATCTCCTCAATTCTTAACCTCAGTATTTTGGGGGGTGCAATCATTTGGTAAAACCTTTTGTTCTTTATTATAATATTATACCTCATATATCGCTGAAAAGCTATGCTATATTTTAGAACATTACTTATCGTATATATAAAGTATGATGTAAATAGCAGACGTAAATATACTTTCACCCCCATTGCATCAATAAGGGCGTTGGCCCTCGTAATTTCCTGGGGGGTCATAGCTGCAGATAACAAACCACCACCCATTGCCACACCGGAGTTTAGCGCAGCCTAGGTGAACCGAGTCGCGCCAGACAACCTGCGTATAATGCAGGCACTCGTCACCTACGCATGAGTTAGACGAATAGCGATAGTTGGGCTTCTCTCCCACCCACATGTTGACAGCATCCACCGCGGAGAACTGATCGCCGTATCCTTCAGCGAGGTTTTCACCGTAGGGACCTCCTGAGTGCTCCAGTTCGCAGTTGGCTAAGCGTTGGACTGCATATTTGTGCGCGTAGGCTGCGACAGTGTCGTTCCATTTCAGAGGTTGGACCCCAACCTGTGCACGAGCCTTGTTGTGGGGATCAAGGAAGTTTTTTGGGGAATCTTGGGGTGGGGAGAGATAAGCGTGGGTTAGGCTTAGGGTCAAGGAAATCAAGTAGAAAATGGCTACCAAAGTCTTACATGACCACATTTTCAGTTGCTATCTATCTTCAAATGGAGGATGTGTAGTGGTTTAGTGTGTGATTGTAAACATGGTATTTATAGACTAGAAAAGTTGCTCAGCAAATTCCGCTGGAAGCGGGGAGCTCCATTTTTAATTATTATTTTAATTTGAACATCTTATTTTAAGCACTGTTCTAAAAAACCCGCCTAGGCACGCTTAGGCTTAAGGCTTGGGAGAAACGTCTCGCCTTACGCTTTTCACGCCTTATTCTTGGTAAAACCATTAAGGCGCATTTTTTTCTAAAAACAACAATGCTTTAGTGAAACGATGTCCCCTTTTAAAGAATTTCTTTACAAATCGGACCATTATCTCATCGAAAATAATCAAATAGTATTTTAATTTGCATATATTCAGACATATTTTTATGATATGTGCAATTTTTGTATTTTAATAGCCTTGTTATGATTAAAAAATATTAAAATATATTAAGAATGCCTAAATGCTTTTTCACGCCTTTTTACGCCTAGGCCCGCCTAGGCTTAAAAGACTTAAGGCTTGGCCTCCACGCCTCAATCACGCCCCGCGTTTTTTAGAACCTTGATTTTAAGTAACCATATTTGTTTACTGTTATGGTAATATTTTTTTTATATATATAATGTGACTTTAATTTAAGCCTTTTTTTAACTGGATGAGATTAAGACTCAAAGATAATGTTAATCTGATTCTACAGTAAAGATATGTTTACAATCCTTATATTTGATTGTTGATCATATTTACGTCTTATGAAACAGAAATACTAAGGGGTCATATAACGCTTTACCCTTGAGAGACATTAGTTTGTGAAGCCTTTTATTATTATTTAAAAGCCCGCTGGCAAGTGTACCTAAAACCTAGATAAGTAAATGTTTGATAAATTAGTATCCTCGATTAGATAATAAAACCTTTGGGTACGAACTCGGGTCAATGTACTATATTAATAACCTCGCTAAATGCATAAAGTAATAAAAAAAAATTAATTCCTTGAGGGTCCAACGAATATGTAAATTAATAATTGATTAAATATATATAAAAAAAATAGAACATAAAATATATCAATTAGAGTCTAAAAGAGTAAAATTATTGACTCTTATAAAAATTATCATTTAAAGTCTAAGAGTAAAATTAATGACTCATTATTCAAGAGATGTACAAAGTCAAGGGAAACAAAAATATTAGAGTAAAACTAATGACTTTAAAGCCCAACAAAGATATGAAAATTGGAAAGATTTGGAGTCTAAGAACAGTAACACTAATCGCTGTATTTATAATGATTATGGTATGTATTTGATAACTTTTATATATGAACATGTACATTACCTTTTGGGTTTCTATGTACGTACATATAGTTTATTTTTAATTATATGTATGTACATGTTAACTTTTGAAGATACCATTGCTTTTTTTATTTATAAGGCATGTCTTGGTGTTCACATATTTAGAGTTAAATAACAACCCAGACTAAACAGTAAAAAGCCTTAGACTCCACACAAACTAGAGACCCCTACAAATTCTATAATCAATTTAAAGAATGTAGGTTTGAACCGTAAAGTTAGATAAGGTGTCTACAAATTTTTACAAGTACGTTATTTGTTAGTAATTTGTTAATTTTATGAAAGTACATGTGAATCAATAACAATATAACTTCACTAAGTTATAATTGTTAACTAGGGACTCTTTCTTTTTTACGTTTCTTATATGTTGCATATATTCATGCAAACTTTATTTTAAAAAAATCGTAAACGTAATAATATTAAAAACTGCGGTGTACCTATGCGGGACCGGGTAAGGGGGTTCACATGACCATAATTAAGAAAGTGACATTCCTCCATGATGAACCCGTGGCAGTCTATCTCAAAACAATCCACCTATTTCGACTTGTGGCCAACTCTAGTGTAGTTTTGGCTGGAATGCAAAATGTGAGGGACACTAATGGACCGGCATAAATTATTAGATAATCTTTATTTTCTTTTAATACTAATCCTCTTTAATTCAAAGTATCAAACCGAATAGAGTAAGCCATTTTGACATTATATATGAACCAAAATTCTTAATGTCCTCGACCATTAGATTATCTCCCAACATTTGCCAATTTTACATGGCTAAAAGAGGTTAAATTCATTTTACAAAACGTATAACCGATTGTGTCACCGCACCAATACAAAAAGCAATTAAAATATTTTGAGAAATATGTGTAGTTCCAGGAATTTCAAAAAAAAAAAGGGATTGGGTTGGCAAGTGAGTTGTTGTCGTGGAACAACTTAGACTAAGCTCTAGGGCTAGGATTGGGTATCGATCGGTTTGATTGATAAATAGGGAATATCAATATCAAACCGATTCTAATAAGTTAAAACCTAAATTATCATTTGTATCATTCGGTACAACTTTACTTAAACCAAAACCATACCACACAAGTTGCTGTAAATCGCGGTAAAATCGGTAATTTCGATAAAATTTCTATTTACAGCTTGCACAACTCAAATTATTAGATTTCTAAACCCAAACCGATGCGAGACTTCAAGACACCACTTTTTTCACATTTGCAGAAACGAAGAGACTCGTTTGGCTTATTTCACAAAACCGGAGCTTCTCTCAGAAAACGAGCAAGTCTGAGAACTGTTCGAAGGAAGATGAATCAGAAGGAAGTGATGCTGAGGACGTCAATTTTGAGATTGAAAGTGAAGAGGGATGCAACTAAAATGATCCTCGTTGATAAGGCCCCAAAAATCCTTACAATGCATTTGAAGAGGTTCAGACAGGATTTGATATCCAAATATATTGGGTATATCTATTTTATAATTTGGGTACATTATAATAATAAATTTTATATTTTATATTTTGGTATTTTAAAAGCGATAATTTCGGTAAATTGATTTTTTAAATGTATAAATCAAAATCAACCACAAAAAAATCGGTAATTTCGATTTTGATAGCATCGGTTTTCGATAAGTAAAAAAATTAAACCATTACCAATTTTTTCGGAACAATAAACTAAAATTGAATTTTTTCATAACAATAAACCAATTTTTTTTTAAAAGTAAACTAAAATTGAACAATAAACCATTACCAATTTTTTTCAAAACCCGTACCACTAACACCCTCTCTCGGCTCAATAAACTAAAATGAGTTAAATGATTCTACATTTGAGTTTAAAAGTAGATTTTACCTATTTTAAATGATCGCCCAGATTTAGTTTGGACGAACAAATTAAATTTGTCATGTTTTGCCAATACGCTTAGAGATGTTCTTATTATTTACCAAAAAGGGAGTAATCAACTATTTAACTTTTGCAAGAAAATCTAAACGCTATGACAAAAAAAAATAAGGAAATTTGTCATTTAACCACTAAATGCATAAGATCCCTTTAAAATTCCCCAAAAGGGGTATTTTCAACAAATACATAGTGCAATGAAATTTTATTTGTATTGATAATTTATGGGTCCTTCTACAACCCAAAAAATATGCGTAAAATTGTGGGTTTTCTGCTCTTAGCCAAACTGTTTTAAACGTTACTTACAGACATAACATATATATCCAGAGAATTATGTGAACATGCGAGCACTGGAAGAAAATAATTCAAGCAAATAATGTCTCTAGTCTATGTTGTAACTTGTAAGGTGCAGAAATTTAGAAAAAACATTGAACAGAAGTTTGAAAAGAAAAATCAAGGTCTATTAGCGCTGGTAGAGTGGTGGTGGGAGACATTAGTAACACTGCCATGCTATAATGGTTGCTGGATACTATTGAAGTTTTATTATGGAAAGAACGAAATATATTAAATTTGCTGCAAGGCACGTTCTTAGACTTTTAGGAAAAATTTCTTCCAATCCGGTTGAGACAGAACCGCGAGTACACTATGGGTTTTATAGAATCTGCCTTCAGGACACAATGCAGTGTATGAACAGTTGTTTGATTCAAACTATGTACCGTTTGATCAAGCCGAGAACACTCTGAGTTTGTAACTTGATAATGCCAAAATATAGAGGATGGAGAGAGGAGAAATTAACAATTTTCGGTGTCCAAAACAGAGGCCTGGAACTCCTTTTATAGCCATTTCTGTGATTGTTCTTCAGCAGTCACAGCTCTTCATGTAGTGACTCATCAACCGTTGGATCGTGCCTGTTTAGAACAACTTCGATCTAACGGTTCAGATTAAGCGTCCCATCGTAAGCGAATGAACATTTCCTACACGAAACGCTACGAGTTCATCTAACGGTTTAAATCAAGTCGTTTCGGATTTTAAACCCTTTGATCGGATCGTTTAATCACAACCGTTGATCTGTTTTACCTCGTCAAAACTTTAGGCTCCCACGTGTAATACCCCGTATTTTTATGCTATATTAATTTGGGGATTTATTAAATTTAATGTGAGTGAATTATTTAATAAAAATCCGAAAATTAACTATGTTATAATTATTAACGTGACGAGAGTTAGTAATTATGGAAAATTTGTTGAATATTACTAATGAGCAAAGTAATATATTATATTGGTTATATTGAATGTCATGAGTGAGTTAAATGACAATTTCGGAAATTTAAGTCGGGACGTGCTCGTGTCGCGTCGGGACTAAATTTTGATAAATAAAAAGTAAATATTTTATAAGTTGCTCGTATGGTCATTTTGAGTGCGCCAACGCGTCCGGAAGGGTCGAGATAGTCAGAAAAGTGTACCCGGGGGTGTAGTTTGGGTCTCGGGGCGTTTTTAGGCCTAATTAGTAACCCGGGAGGGCAATTTGGTCATTTTACATTTTTGGGTAATTAAACCCACGAAAATTAGAGAGGCTATATCTGATATTGAGGTTGTCACCTAAGGTTAGAATACCCAAAACCTATAACGGCCATTGGAGAAGAGAGGAGAGAGCTCTCAAGCAATTCCAAGGCTCAAAACTCAACGGTTTGCACCGCCGCCACCACCAACGCGTAGATCGCGAGAAGGGGAACGCAACCACACCAAAATCAGCCGCAATCCAGACTTCTGAAAATCCCAGGCAAGTGTTTATCTTGCTTATTTCGTTGGTGCAATTTCCATATTAGTTTAGGAATGATTAGGGATGAAATATATGGAAGAAAACCCAATTTGTGATAGGAAAATCCATGTAGTATTGATTTATATGATGATTCTGGAAATCCTTGCCATGTAGAGGAAATTAACCACGAAATTTTGATGATTATAAGAAGGAAATTCTGGATAAAATTTGTTAGAAACCTGTTTAAGAAAATTTTAGGGTTCTTGATAATTAGATAAAATATTGGGTTGATAATCCATGTTTAAATGATAGAAATGTACATACCTTACGTTAGAAACATCTGGTATATTGTTATAATGTTAGTAATAGAATTTTGGGACGTTTGGGGTTGAAAAATATGGATTTGGATGAAGATAGGTGGTAGAACCCGTAACTGCAATTCTGCAGAAATCGAAATACCTCCTTGATCGATCGATCGAGCCTAAAGCTTCGATCGATCGAAGGTTCGATCGATCGAGCACCAGACCTCGATCGATCGACCCCTCCTCGCAGACTCATGTTTCCCCTTATTAATTAGTTGAAATTCAATTTATTGTGGGATAATTCTTGGGCATCCTTAATAAAATATTTTGAGAGATAGGAAAAACCAGTAGGACATGTGAATAAATTTTGGGACCCTTGATGACGGGCAAAGATTGTATTTTAGGATAATTACATAAGGGTCGGTAAATTTATGACTTAAATAGAGAGACACGTAAGAGAGTTACTTTGGGACAAATGTGTATACCTACTGAATTTTATAATTGGGAGGATAGAATCCATGAAGCGTTATGTAGTAAGTGGAAAAGTTCCTCAAATTAAAGTAAGATGTGAATGGTTATACGTGATAACTATATAATGTGAAATAAATGCGAATGACGTAATTATGGGAATTGAGAATTTACCCATTATTGATATGGTAATATTAGTATAGCTATATGATTGTGTATGCATATACTATCTATGTGTGAAAAACATGCCCACGCTACTTGCTATCCCTGAGATTTTTGCGCTAGGACAGTCTTATCTCGATGGGACCTTTATGGGGGATATTGACTTGTACCCTAGAAGATAGATATCCTTGGTACAGGCTATCGGAATGATAGTTCAGACGGTCCTAAGAGATGCGGGTATGTGCTTTCCTCTTAGAGACTTGGAATCTATGCTTCGCCTCATATTGTTTGTGTATAGGTATCCTTGGTACAGGCTATCGCAGTGATAGTTCAGACGGTCCTAAGGGACTTGGAATCTATACTTCCCCTCAATATTGTTTGAGTATGTGTTAATACAGTTCGAGAGTGATTCCGAATTTGTATTCCCTTAGTACGAGTGATACGGTGATTGGATAGTAGAGTATGCCTGCACCGTAGTTTTATTTGGGGTGCTGTTATGATATATATATTTTATGAGTAGTTAATATATATATGAAATTCTGAAATCTGGAACTGCCTACTGTGATGTGATATGTAGGACATGGTTGATGACTCAATTATAAATACTTATTTTGATAAAGTAAAATATGACACTGGAAAACTTTATTAATTAATAAAGTCAAAATGAGAACTTTGGTTACTAATTGAAATATTCTTTTCAAACAATTGAATCGTGGAATTTTGAATCTTACGAGTAATCTAAGATAAGTTAAATCATTGGGAAGATTAGTGCGATAAATGATAAGACAAACCGTGGGGAGGGTTAGTGCGATAGGTGTGCACATTAGAAGAGAGGTGAGAATTTCTCAAGAGAGTGTCTCACTAATATGTTGTTGCATTGGCCTGTATCAATTTAAATACTTGCTAAACAATTTTTAAATCATATACACTATCGGGCTCTAACCCGTTTCTCTCTCTCTCTCTCTCTCTCTCTATCTCTCTCTCTCTCTCTCTTGTATATATATGTATGTATTACAGGTGCCCAGCCACAGGGGCGTCTTGCTTAGGATCTCTTGCAAGGAACGCGCTGCAGCTTAGGTGGGAGTTGCAGGTCTCTTGATTAGACGACTTCGTTCATTCGGATCCACTCTTAGTACTTTCATTTAGTTGGGCATGTGTAGCTCTTTCCATTATTCCGTTGATATTGGACATTTGTATTTCAGTTATTTCCAGTATTGTTACTATGGGATTTATTCAGTTTGGATGTGTGACTTTAGATTTCTTATGTTGACATTCGATTGACGAATGTATTAAATTAATTGGATTATGTTGCAGAATTTAATGTGGTGTGATTTCTTACTTATTGAATGTTGTTAATAAAATAAATGATTTTTCTTTAAATAAAAATTGGAAAGTAAGTATGAAAATGGTTTTGACACTTAGCTTAATTAATTAGGGTGTTAAATTGAAAAATTTTATTTTTTTCGACAGTGATGCTAAGAATGGACCAACTGTTCACCTTGATTTAATTTAATAAAGGAGTGATCGTCCGGTATTTAATTAGGCGGGGTGTCACACCACGCTCCAAGCGACGAAGGGCCAATTGCGCTTCAAAACGCGCAATGCGCCCTAAGTCGCCCTTTCGCTCGCCGCGTGTCGCGACCACCGCGATGCGTAGGATCATAGCGTCTTATTTGACTTGTCAACTAAGAATCTTAGTTGTCCTTTAGTTGATATACCACTACTTTTTGTAGTATTCTTTCAATGTGGGACAATATGAGATTTTGAGTACTCCCATATCTTTCACACCTATTTGCTCATGTTTCTACCTTCTAAAATAAAACTCAAACTATATTTAAATTAAAATATCAATAATATAATAAAATATTAACAACTAAAGATTAAAATAAAACATCAATTAATATAATAAAAATATTATATTATATTAAAATTTATCCAATAGACACTTGTGGTATAGACAATTACTTCTAGATACTCGGGAGTTTAGTAAGAAGCTCATCTTTTTTAAAGTTTGGCATTACCCTCTCCTTGCTTCAAAACTATAGGCCTTTGCTATTTGGTAAAAACAGATCTTCGACCTGTTTTCATAAAATATCGCACACTAAAGTAGCAAAGACAAGTGTTTTTACTAAAATATCTTCACATGAGGAATCTAGCCCTAAAAAGCTCCTGAGAATTGTTCTAGTTTTACCACGAGTGAAAACTTAAAATGTTTTACTGGCCGATGTTGGCAACAAAAAATTGGATGAAGTAACTATGTCACTAGCTTAGTTTTACCATTGGTAGTAAATATAGAAGGATTGGCATGATAAACAATATCAAAAAGAGTTTAACTATTAAGACTATGAGCTGCTAAAATATCCATATATATTGTAAGAGAGTAAGAAATAATTTTTTTTGAAATACTTTATTTAGAGTCTCCTAAAAAGAAGTCAGCAAATATGGTATGACTGGAAATGAAAGAGGTTCACATGCTCAATACTAGATTTTTTTCTATATACAAAAAAAAATTCTCAAACGGTGACCGGAGCGTATATGTGCATCTTAATTCAAGTTTCAACATCAGAGAGAATAAAGCCATCTTTAGCCATTTCTCACGGGATGAAATATTATTAACAAAACAAATCATAATGTTAAAAAACTGAATGTAGCTGATTGTCTGCGATTATCAACCGTAATCCATGCGTTAGTGGTTAAGGTCATAACTTGCGGCTAAATAGTTTTTTATTACCAGCATTGTAATTTGATCTTTGGTTTGTTGATTCTCCCGTGAACTCCTAGATTTTCAATCCTCTTGTGAATGATGTGATACTGATAGCGATAGGGATAGTCACGACATTAACGGACGTTTTCCCGCAGAAAATATAGTTGATTTAACTACACATGTAGAGATCAACGCAAAAGGTAAACAAAAGCCTTTTTTATTTGAAATGTAGCAATGCCAATCATGTCATCAAGGCTATAATTATGCCCTCAAACAAGGAAGTACCATCTACTATTATTTTCACTTCAAATTTGTGGAAGGAAAAAAACTGTTTTTAGTTTCAATTTGTCAAACTTTTTCATGAGAGGGTCACGGTGATTTTTAATCCTGATTGATTAAAACATAGAAGTATGATAGACTTCAAATTTGGCTTCACATAAAGTGTTGCCTCATCTCTCTCTTTCCCTCCCTTCCCCCCCCCCCCCCCCCCCCCCCCCCGCCCCACCCCACCCCACCCCACCCCCTCCCACACACACACATAGTTTGTTTTTATCTTTGTTTCTCTTAAAATCTTAACATCAATTTCAGATTATCAAACAATGTATAAAATTGGATTTAAACTCATTTCAAATCCACTCATTTACAATTCACTAATTCACAATAAACCAATTTACATAATCAAATAATTTGTACAACCAAATAGGGCCCAAGTATATAGTCAAAAAGATTTTACGATTTCTTTTAACTCTAACAATTCTCGTGAAAAACGATTTTGATCTAATAAGTTCTATTAGAAAATAACCAGTGAATATTTACTATTGTTACTGCCTAAAATGAGTATATTGATTTGGTCTTAGCGAGAGCATACAAGTTGCAAACAATAACAGATAAAGAGATATAAATCAAAGGAATTCTTATTTAGTTTTCGCTATAGAGAGAGATGCGAGAAAGGATTTTCTTATATAATAGGTCACACATTCAAAGATTCACTTTTTACCAAATTTTATCTTGAATTAAATAAAAATGAACATGCAAACATAATGTGAAGCCAAATTCAAAAAAAAAATAGGAAGAAGAAGAAATAGAGGAAAAATCCATTTGGAAAAAAACTTATATTCAACATTCTTTAAGACTCAACAAAACACGACAAACTTACAGACAACTTAGAGCTCCATTATGTTTAATTCTATCGCATCTTCGAATCTTCAATAGAAAACGATGCAGTCTAGCACTGCCCATAGGCAGTAGATCATCCATCGGTATCCACCGATCATCCTTTGAAATATGTAATTTATTTTTTCTTCAACTATAAAGCCTCGACTCCACATATCAACAGTAGAGAAATTATCCACAAAGGTTTAGAACTTTCGATTGTGTTCTTCTTGGTTTAGAAAAGTGATCCTAAAAGATCCATGGAATTTGGATGAAAAAATTATAGAGTATGATCATAAAAATAACTCTAAAAAAGCTTGAAAACAAAAGCATCCCGCATCTATCCTTGTAGGAAAAGTTGTTACATGGAGATAAGGATTAGAGATTGCATTTTATTTGTTTTAAAAAATAAAAATTTGTGTACTCGTTCGAATGAACTGACATCTCGTTCGAATGACAAACCAAATCTCGTTCGAATAGCTTCCAACAAGGCTTCGAATGACATTCCAAAGCTGAGCTAAAAGGCGATGCTTCAGATCTCATTTGAACGTGGGAACTCGTTCTAACGACGTGTAACACCCCATAATTTTAAGTCGATAATAATTTAGTTTAATTCAAAATTTGGAGAAATAAAAAAAAATTGATTTAATTATTTTTAGTAATTTAAAATATTGGATTTTATTTATGGAAAATAAAATTTTAATCAGAATTGAAATCGGAGTTAAATCTTAAGTATTACAATTTTTATAATAAGATGGGGAATTTTTGGATGTTAGGACATTCGAACCTTTTCGGGGGGATAGGCCGAACCGGTTTGCCCAGTCAGTTCAACCAACAGCAGTAGAATTCTTTTGACGAATTTGTGTTGGATTCAAACTCTTTCACTTAATTATTTAAATGTATTTTGGGGTTAAACTTTTAAAAATACATTTGCACATAACCTAAGAGAAGTAGACTCCTCATTTACATCTTCTTCCATCAATAAAACACTAGCCCCAAATTTAATCAAAATTCAACTCAAGTTTTGAAGGCTTAATTGGTGTTTTCTCAAGACTGTTCAAGAACGAATCTTTCTTAATTTTTTGAGAGGAACGTAGCCGTCTAATCATAATTTTCAATCGACTTTTCATCAGGCATGAATACTTCTATTCTCTCTCTTTAGTATTATGAGTTTTAAATGTCGCATAAATAATAAATTACATGTTTTTCTTAAAATAAATTAGCAACCTTAATTAGGGAAAGTGAAATCTAATTTGGGACAGTTTATGTGAAAAATCTTAATTTGAATTAAGACTCATAACCCTTGTATGCTTAGAATATAGATTTGATTTTGTCATTATGGGGGTAGTTTTGCATGTAGAGAATCATTGTTGCGCTATTTAAATGAAAAAGGGACTTGTGAACTTATATGAAATTATGTAGGTATGATCAAAGTAAATCATTGTTGTATGCTCCTTAAATTCGCATGATGTTGAAATTTTAATTATAGGATAAAATAAATTGTGTTAATTACAACGATGGATTGAACAAATTAAATTAAAATTAATTGTGGCCGCATGAGAAATTTGTGTAATTGTTGATAAGTTGGAATGTGCAAATTATTGTTGTTGATACCAAATTTAGTCTGCTGACATGGCCCAATTGAACGAAGACACGTGGCAATCCACATGGCAACAACAAACACTTCCGAGGAACTCACACGCTCCGAGGAATAAGATAACAACGAGGAAGACTATTTCCCCGAGGAACACTGCTTCCCCGAGGAACTCATACGCTCCGAGGAATAAGACCTCACCGAGGAACTCTTAAGTACCAAGAAGCTTAGGCGGTCCGAGCTGCACCTCGAATAAAGCATTAATAACGGGATAACCAACAGTTCAACTGATTCATTAAATGCTTATCATTCAGACGCACACGCTTAAGGGGCATTAAATGTATTACCCTTTCACATGTATCCCATTTAATGTATTACCCTTTCACATTACAGCCTCAGGGCTATAAGTACATTGTACAATCCTCATTGAAAGGGGGGCCGGAATTTCTTGAGATAATTTTTAATCAAGAATTCCCTTACAAACAGTAATACCAAAACAGTGGACGTAGGCCATTCTTATAAGGCTGAACCACTTTAAAAATCTTTGTCTCATTTATTTATCTGTGATTGAATAATTAGAGTGATCTAATTTTTTACATCAACAGATTGGCGTCGTCTGTGGGAAACGACTGGTAATATCGTTTTCTCACCAAAAAAAATCCATCACAAATGGCTGATATTCCTGAATCCAGCAATCGCAACGTTGGAACCCCTCCAAACCCATCTGCTCCGCCAAATATTCCAGATCAGGCTGGAATAATGACAAATCTGGCTCAGGGCCAGACCGTCATGCAAGAAACAATGCGACAACTCATCCAAACTCTCCATGGCGGTGCATCAGCCCATTCAGGACCACGAAGTATTCAAAGAAACACCCGTGCACCATCCTCACGTACTAGGCGTACCAATTCATATCGCAATGAAGAATCTGAAGATTTCTCTTATCAACCCGGACGAACTTCGTCAGTGCGAGCCACGGATACTGAACAACGTGTCACTCTCTCCCCAGAAAGGACCAGCGCATTGGAAAGGTTAAGTAGGGTTTCTCCTTTCGACCGATTAGGCCCTAGGAGGAACAAAAGTCCTCTTAATACAGCGTCGAGGAGCTTTCGACGATCAACAGCCTTAAGGGAAGGAACTGCCCAATCGCGACCAGCTGCTCGTCAAGATAGATCCCAGGAAGCCACTTCAACGCGATCAGGTGCTCGAACCAACAGGCCCGAAGAAGGAAATGATGCATGGAAAGGCTCTATTCAAAGGCTGGAGGATAGATTAGGGGAAATGGTTAAAACCAAGAACCCTCTGCAACGAACCTTTGTTCGAGGAACACCTTTTGTCCAGACCATTGTAGATTTTCCAACACCATCAAAGTTCAAAGCACCTGTTGTGACCCTCAAATATGATGGAAAGACTGACTCTGTTCTTCATATAGAAAATATCAAGCTGCTGCCGACATCTATGATGTCCCAGACGAGATGAGATGCAGGGCATTCTCGGGAACTCTTACCGGATCTGCTCAAATATGGTATAATAATCTTCCTCGGGGTAAGATCTCAACTTTCTTTCAACTGGCCGAGTTATTCATTGGAAATTTCTGTTTTGGGGAAAAGCCAGTTAAACGAGTAGCACATCTGTTAAGTGTTAGACAAAAATCTGGTGAAAGTACCAGAGATTATATAACTCGTTTTAATAACGAGAAACTTGAAGTCATTGATTATGAGGAAAAGACAGCGATCACTGCATTGATGAGTGGGCTGTTGCCTAACAAGTTGTATTACACTTTGGCCAAAGATCCACCCACAACTATGTCAGAATTGATGGCAAAAGCGGCCAAAATCATGAATGCCGAGGAGGCTATGGCTGCGAAGAAGAATATGGATAAAGAAACCAAGGTGGAAGCCGACAAAACCAAGAAGAAAGAACATAAGAACAATGGTGGTGATAAACAATCCAAAAATAGGTCGTCATGGGAGGTATTGAAGAAATTTGATAATTACACTCCTTTGAAGGTAGATATCAACCACGTCCTGGAAGAAATTAAGAACAGCGAGGAGTTAAACTGGCCAAAGAAAATGAAGGCAGACCCTGACACGAGGAATAGGGAAAAATATTACGAGTTTCACAAAGATCATGGCCATATGACCAAAAATTGCATAGCTCTTCAGAATGAGATCGAAACACTCATCCGACGAGTAAAGCTGTCAAATATGTTGATCGTGGAAACGAAAGAAGAAACAACGACCGAGCAAGAGAAGGGTCTAGATCTCCTCGTCGAGCAGAGGAGAACAAGAAAAGAAACCATGAAGTTGATCCAGAAGATGACCCCGATCTTCCCAAGAGATCAAGGCAGCCAGAAAGAGAGGTATTTTCAATACGTTTTGGGTCGTTTGACTGTAATGTTATAACAGGTGGAGATGCAGGAGGAGGAGATATTACTGCAGAGAGAAAAGCTTACCTCGGTGAGGCTCAAGCTTGCTCGTACATTTAGCGAATAAATCTAGCTGAGGAGGATCGCCCGAGAAAGGTGAACAAAGAGAAGTTGGTCATTGGGTTCTCAAAAAATGACCTCGCAGGTGTTCTATATCCTCACGATGATCCACTAGTGATCAAAATGAGGATGAAGGAGGTTATGATTTCAAGAGTACTGGTCGACAATGGTAGCTCGGCAGACATCATGTTCTACTCGTGCTTCGATATTTTAAATCTAAAGTTATCTTAACTGGAGCCTTACCACAGACCCCTCATCGGTTTTGCTGGCGAGAAAGTATTTCCACTTGGGACGATCAAGTTGGATATATTCATTGGTACGTGGCCTGCTTGTCGGACAGAAAGAATACGTTTCTTCGTGATGGATAAGAATATTCAATCATCGTACAATATCATCATGGGAAGAGTAGGATTGAAGAAGTTCGAGGTTGTACCATCTACAGTGCATCAGTGCCTAAAATTTCCAACAAACTTTGGAGTAGGAGTTGTGAAAGGTGATCAGAAAGTAGCTCGGGAATGCTATTATTCATCCCCCGAGCAAGAAGAATTGGAGGAATCAAAGAAAAAGACTACTACCTATCAAGTCGATGAAGGTGCAGAGATTGAAACATTGGATCCTCGAGATGAGTCGCAACTCGTGAAGGGTCAAGTGGTGGAAGCTATTAAAAATATCATTCTGGACGACGAACACCCTGAGCGAACTACTCAAGTAGGTTCGTCATTGGAAGCCTCATTAAAACAGGAATTGATAACTTTCCTTAGAAGCAGAAGACAAACTTTTGCATGGAGTCATGAAGATATTCCTGGGATAGACCCAAACGTCTTATGTCACGAACTCAATGTGAATAAGGAGATCAAGCCTGTGAAGCAGAGAAGAAGAGTATTTAGTCTTGAGAAGAATCAAGCTATACAGGAGGAAGTCGAGAAGCTCCAGAATGCTTGTTTCATTGAAGATGTTAAATATCCAGACTGGTTAGCCAATGTGGTGATGGTAAAGAAGAAAAACAACAAGTGGAGGATGTGTGTAGACTTCACCGACCTCGACAAAGCATGCCCAAAGGATCACTTTCCACTGCCCCGAATTGATCAACTGGTGGATTCTACCTCGGGACACGAGTTGCTGAGCTTCATGGATGCTTATTCTGGCTAAAATCAGATCAAAATAAAACCTGAAGATAGGGAGAGTACTTCTTTCATTACCCCAAGGGGAACTTATTGTTATAATGTTATGCCTTTTGGTTTGAAAAATGCAGGTGCAACATATCAGCGGCTGATGAACAAGGTCTTTGCTGAACAAATCAGTTGCAATATGGAAGTCTATGTTGACGATATGCTGATGAAAAGCAAGAAAGCTGTCGATCATCTAGTTGACTTAAGTCAGACTTTTGATCAACTGGATAAATATCAAATGAAGCTAAACCCGACGAAGTGCATATTTGGAGTACGAGAAGGCATATTTCTCGGGTACATTGTCAATCAACGGGGCATTGAAGAAAATCCTGAAAAGATCAAAGCTCTATTAGGGCTGCGATCTCCAATGACGAAGAAGGAAGTACAGAGTCTCACAGGACGAGTAGCAGCACTCAACAGATTTGTGTCACGAGCAACTGATAGATGTCTCCCATTCTTCAAGACACTCAGAAAGACTTTTGAGTGGAATGATGAATGTGAGAAGGCTTTTCAAGACTTGAAGAAATACTTGGGAGCACCTCCACTGTTATCCAGGCTAGTGATGGGAGAAAAATTGTATTTGTACCTTGCAGTGTCCGAGAATGCAGTTAGCTCGGGGTTGATCAGAGTGGAGAATGGAGTGCAAAAACCAATTTACTACACAAGTAAGGCCTTCCGAGGAGCAGAGATTAGATATCCAAGGCTGGAAAAGTTAGCACTGGCGCTTATTGAAGTAAGTAAAAGAATGAGGCCATACTTCCAGGCTCATACCATAGTAGTATATACCGATATGCCATTGAGGCAAGCCCTTCATAAACCAGAAAAATCAGGGAGATTGATGTACTGGGCAATAGAGCTCGGTGAATATGATATAGTTTATGAACCCAGATCATCGCTAAAAGGGCAGGCTGTAGCAGATTTTATAACAGAATTCACCTATCCTGATACCCCCGAGGAGCAAAATTTGCTCGTTGATCAACCTGTGGATCTTATAGGATCAACAAATACTAGCTCAGACCAACTCCGGTTGGTAAAAGGGCAAGTGGATGTTACAGGATTATTAAATTCGAGCTCAGACCAACTCCGGTTGGTAAAAGGGCAAGAAGAGATGATCGACGAAGATAAAGAAAAATTCGGGGAGGAGGAAAGGAAGCACCAAATATTTCACCGAGGAACTCTAACTGATCAGAAATTTGAAGACGAGTTAACTATATGGAGGCTATATGGAGATGGTTCATCTTGTACTACAGGATGTGGCGCGGGGATAGTTTTGAGCACTCCAGACGAGGTCGACATGGAATACGCCCTGCGTTTCCAATTCAAAGCTTCCAATAATGAGGCTGAGTATGAGGCCATGATTGCAGGACTTAGTTTGGCAAAAATTATGGAGGCGCAGTAGATTATTGTCTTCAGTGATTCTCAATTGATCGTAAATCAAATGTTGGGAGTATATGCAGTTAGAGGAGAATTAATGATCAGGTGTCATGCAAAGATAAAGGAGTTGGTGTCAGAATTTGCCGCTGTTCAGAATACCAAGAATGGAGAATGCGAGAGCAGACGCCCTAACTCGACTAGCATCAACTACTCACACCGAGTTACGATGGAAAATCTCAATTGAAGTGTTGGCTGATAGAAGTATAGATGAAGATCTGACGATGAACTTTATCACCCTTGATTTAGGACCATCTTGGATGGATCCCATCAGGGCATATATTGAGGAGGGAGAATTACCGATTGATAAGCTCGCAGCCAAGAAATTGAAGTTTAAAGCTACTCGGTATGTATTAACTAATGGTGTTTTATATAGACGAGGAATTATGGCAGGTTTGCAGAGATGTGTACATCCCTCCGAGGTGAAAGATTTAATTGAAGAGATCCATGAAGGGTCTTGTGGAGCACATGTAGCAGGTCGGACTCTTTTGCAAAGGATGATGACGCAGGGATACTACTGGCCGATGATGAGAGCCGATTGTGTAGCCTATGCCAAGAAATGTGACAAATGCCAGCGCTTTTCCTCCATCCGAAGAACTCCACAAGCATTGTTGACACCCATAACTTCCCCTTGGCCATTTGCCATGTGGGGAATTGATTTGGTTGGACCACTGCCAACGACCCGAGGAAGGTTTAAATACCTCGTCATCGGAGTAGATTATTTTACTAAGTGGGTAAAAGCTGAGTCACTCATTGATATGACGTACGAGAAGGTGTACCAATTTGTTTGGAAGAACATTATTTGTCGATATGGTCTTCCTCATGCTTTCATCACAGACCATAGAACACAATTTGATAACGAGGAGTTCGCTGCCTATTGCCATCAGTAAAACATTTTGAAGGCCCACTCAGCACCAGGCCATCCTCAAAGTAATGGACAAACTGAAGTAACAAACAGAACGTTGTTGAATGGTTTGAAAAAAAGACTGGATGATGCGAAAGCAAACTGGATCAACGAGCTACAATCAGTACTTTGGGCTTACCAAACTACTCCCCGAGTAGCAACAGGAGAATCACCATATATGCTGGCGTTTGGAAGTGAAGTTGTTATACCTGCCGAGTTGGACCTCCCAACACACAGGGTACTGAATTTAAATTCCCCTGTCAGCGACTTAATGAGACGAATGGATTTAGACATGCTCGAGGAAGTTAGAGAAGAAGCAGCCATCAGAAATGATGCATACCAACAACGAACAGCTTTGTTTTACAACAAGAGGGTGAAGAAATGCGACCTGAAAGAAGGAGACTATGTGCTGAAGAAAGTAATTCAAAAGCACAATAAACTAGAGGCAAATTGTCATGGACCATACTGAGTTACAGAAGTTGTTCGACCAGGAACTTACCGAATAGCAACTCTAGAGGGGGGGTAGTTTAAGAATGCATGGAACGCAGAGCACCTGCGCAAGTATTATCAGTGATGTATATTCCCATGTAATGCAGTTCCATCAATAAAATGAAGATATTCTGCCAAAGTTTTTCCTTTTATTGAGAATTTTTTGGGGAATACTAGTGCTACACACTACTCGGCAAAACTCAGCAAAGATCAGACTACTCAGCAAAAATATTCCTAAAAACGCCAACCTCGGTTGGTTAGGAAACAAAATATTCCTAAAAATACCAACCTCGGTTGGTTAGGAAACAAAATATTCCTAAAAATGCCAACCTGTTTGTCTAGGAAATAATATATTCCTAAAAATGCCAACCTGTTTGCTAGGAAACAATATATTCATAAAAATGCCAACCTGTTTGGCTAGGAAACAAAATATTCCTAAAAATGCCAACTTGTTTGGCTAGGAAACAAAATATTCCTAAAAATGCCAACTTATGTTGGTTAGGAAGTAAATATATTCTCGAAAATGCCAACTTATGTTGGTCGGGAGGTAAAATTATTCCAGAAAGCGCCAAAGTCTACTCACTATGGCTGGTTGGGATAAAAACCCACCAACTGTAGTTGGTCGACAAAGAAAATTTACCGACCTTGGTTGGTCGGAAACATTTTATGGGCAAAATTATTTCAAAAAGACTAACTATAGTTGGTCGGGGATAAAAACCCACTAACTGTAGGTGGTCGACATGAAGAATTTAACAACCTTGGTTGGTTGGAAACATTTTTATACTTATTACTTTATTACTAAGTTGGTCGAGAAATAAAACTTTATTATTAAATGGTCGAGTAACATTTTTTATACTCGTAATTATTACTAAAGTGCTATAAAACAATAACGAATAAAAATGAAAGTCTTTCATTAAATCCAAAACAAATTACATTGATAATAAAATGAAAGTTACATTGATATGTATACTAACAATTACATCAAAATTCCTATTCTACTGGTCTTTTCCCCTATGCTTTTGACACAGGTTCCTCGCCAGCAGGCGGATCATTTAAAGCCAGAGAAGAATTTATGAAGTTGAGATCCTTTAACATCCTAACATTCATTACGGATGGTCGATCTAGAAGATGCTCGGGACGAGATACTTCAACAAGAGATACTTAGAAATCAAGCTCTGAGGAATGGCCCGAGCAGGGATCCAACTCATATCTAGTTTAAATGGTGGCACGGGTAAGTCGAGAAGCCCTGGATCATGGTAGTCCCACAGGTAATGACCCTGTTCGAGCTGCAGCACACCTAAGGCATTCAACCAGCCTTGCTTGTAGCCCTCGTTATTGGCATTCTGGATACGATCGTCCAAGTGAAAGAGAGCTTCGTTGTATCCAGCCATCCAGAACTCCCTGGGATGTTTGTGGAACTGATATGTTAGTCTGTCCAGCTGATCATGGATATTTTTGATGAAGATCTCTTTGTTCTACAAGGTAGACTTCTGCGTGGAGAGCTGCTCTTCCAGGTCTCTGATCTTCTTTGACATTTCAGCCAAAGCCTGGTTCTTCGCCATTAATTGGAAGGCCTGGTTCTCTAGGGCAGACTGAGTCCTTTGTTCCTCGATAGGAATCCGAACTGCTCTTGCTCGTACCCGAGGAGCCCTTGCTCGACCCCGAGAAGATGTGGAAGGGCCAGACCTCTTCAAGGTTTCCAACTCGTCCCTCAAGTTGGCGTTCTCGACCTCTAGGAACGAAAATCCCTCATCGGTTACTGGGATTAAGGCTTTTGAAGAAGAGGCTGCAGACTTCAACTGTGATAGCTCTTTCTGCAAGTTATTGTTCTCTCGCTCCAGCAACTCGGCAATCTGTCTGCATTCCTCGACCTCACCTTTCAAGGTTCTCTCCCTCACATCGTACCCAGTAAAAAGGTTCTCGTAGCCCTTGTCGGCAATGATCAGCTTGTACTTCTTCTCATACCCCTCATGCAACAGGGCAGTGGATTCTTTGTATTGAAGCTGAAGGTCTTCGAGGGTGCCTTGGAGATCCTCGATCATATCATAATAGGCCACATTATTGGCCACCGCTCGATCAAGTAGACACTTCAGATATTGATATGCTTCCACTGCCTGTTCTGAAGCATCTTGGCCGAGGATGTCTACAACTTGTGCTGCACTCAGGTCTGTGTGACCAGCTTTAAAATATTCATTACATTGTCACAGCAACTTAGTATCATGGGCAGATAGTAATTCCATCCTGGCCAGAAACTAGCAGAGAAAGAAAGAGCAATCATCAATAAGAAATATAAGCAGAGTATGAATAGAAGATAAATAACAGTATGCAAAAAAGTCCAAGTTTTATTAGATCATAAAGTTCAGAGTTACATATGTGGGTTACATTTGAAAAAGAAAAAGATAAAGAGAAACCCGAACAACTCTACACCTTTTCCTTATCTCCCAAAACCTTCTCGGGAGGCTGGGATGAGGAAGTAGGTTGCTCGGAGGGAATGGATAGTTACTCGGGGAGTGCCAGCGGTTGCTCGTAAGAAGTAACAATTTGTTCCTTGGCAGCAGGCTGGATGGATGGGGGATGATCTCCCATCACCATAGAAGACTCTTCGGAGGCAGCTTCGTCCTCTTCTAAGTCTTCAGGAGTTGGAGAGGGACCAGGAATGTGTTGCTGGAAAAGCTCAGAAGATTCATCAACTTTTATTTCCTGGAGAGCAGCAACCCATCCATCCCTAAAGTATTTGAGACTGCTATAGTCCACTTGCGACACCATAGCAGCCAACCCCTTGTTCCACCCCTTGTCCCAGCCAGCGCTGAAGGACTTCTTCACGGCCATCTTCCTCTTCAATTTCTCCGAGGAGAGCTTCTCGGACAGCAGGTTATCAGCAGCTTTCAATTTGTTTTCAATCTCCTCCTTCTGTCGACCTACTTCCCTAAGTTGAGCCAGCTCCTCCTCAGCAGCCTTGAGCTTATCTTCAAGCTCCCCAACAGTTTTGAGCTTCTCTTCGAGCTCCTTATTTGCCTTATCCAAGGCATTTATTCTCTTCTCCAACTCCTTGGAGGCATCAACAGCTCGAGCTTTCTCTTGCTCGGTGGAGGCAAGCTTTTTCTCCCAGACAGCCTTGTCAGTAGCATATGTCTGGCGAGAATCGTCCAAAGACTTGATAGCTTCTGCCAGAGCTCCCTCCACACTGGACGAGGAGCATAAAGCTTTAATCGCTTCATCCTTCTTCAGGATTATATTAAAGAAGCTCTTCAACTGTGAAAGTAAAAAGAAAGCAAGTCAGAAACAGAAATAACAAAGGAAATATGAAAAGTTCAAAGTAAGAAGACTTACAGAAGCAAGGTGACGAGCAGCTAACGAGGTGACCATGTCCCGAGTAGGGTTTTCTTCTGTACCTTGGACCTCGGGAATAATCCAGGACTTTACCGAACTCATGGAAGAGCTCGGAGGAACAAAAGTGGGAACCCCTGTCCCAGCAGTTATGGGCTGAGTGATGGTGTCAGCCAAATTGACCGAGGAGCTCTTCTTCAGCCTCCTCGGGGGTACAGGAACAGATTCAACCAAGGAAGAACCCTTGGTTGGTGATATTACAATCACCTCTCCAGGAGCAGCAGACCTGCTCGGAGCCACTGCGGGCTTCTCTACAACCTTCACGACAGCAGCCGAGGAAGGCACATCATTCTTCTTTGTCCCCTCCCCTGGGACATCAACTTTATTTCTTTTTACCTCTCCAGAACCAGAGGCAGGTTTCTCGAACAGAGTGGGAGGTCTTCTTCTCTTCATCCTTTCGCTTAAAGGGACGTGAGATTCAAGTGAAGAGCTGGTGGAAGTTGGTACTGGCTCTGATTCACTTATCACTGGACGAGCAGTGAAAGAAGTGGTGTAGCTCTTGTATTACAGCAGATATGAGGCTGATCTAATGTGCTCGTCGGCAACACTCTGATGCAGACTCCAGATAAGTTTCAGATGTCTTATATTAACATCTTCTTCCTTTGGACACTTTCTCTTGTTATCAACTACAAATAAATAAACATTGCCATCAGTGACACATTTTATCAAATATAAAAGAAGCGTAATTTCAAAATAAATAAAATGAAATAAAAATAACCTATCCCATTGCCATAAGGAGGACATCTGGGACCTGGTAAACCTCATCTCCAGTTAATGGAGGATGTTGCCAATTTTTTATGATAACCCCGTGTTCAAAATAATCCCTATTGGCATCAGGGAGATTGACTACTAAGGCTCTATTCAAAATTCTAGTTTTTAAATAAAAACGTTATCATTAACTGCCCATCTATAACAAAACATAATCTCAGGAATTCCTATGCGAGTTCCATGGATCTGATTTAATCTATGCACCCAATTAACTATTCTCCATGTGTTGGGGGCTATTCTTACAAGAACAACGTCAAAGTAATGACAGAATTCCAGACACAAGGGATTTGGTGGAAAAGAAAATCCACACTCAGCAATAAAGAGGCTGGGGAACCAATGTCCCTTAGCCAAATGGAAATAGTCAGAAGGCTCAGAAAGCTCTTCCAAGACAACCCAAGAGGGAATGGAAAAATCAGAGCAAAATTTATCAAGAGATTCAACAGGGTAAACCATGATGAATAAAAGAAATGAAGAAGAAGGAAGAAAATCTTACAGAAAAAGAGTGGATCTGATGACAACGGACGATGGAAGAGATGTATACACAGGAGAGAAAGAGACGACGAAAAACTCGAAGATAAAAATTTGAAAAGGTAGAAGACGATGGGAGTGTCTGTAAAGTTTAAATACCTTGCCTTGGGAAATGGTGAAGTAATGATTACAAAAAAGGATGATTACGTTACCGGAGGCTAAAAAAATGAAAAGGGGCGCGAAAATCAAAGCGTGCAACAGTGGTTAAAAAGACAAAAAGGGGCACGGGAATCAAAGCGGGCAACAGCGGCTAAAAGGATAAAAAGTACGCAGAAATCGAGGCGGTTATAAAAATTCAAAAAAACATGATTCTACGAATTTAGAAGGAGGAATAAATACGAAGGAAACACTCCTAAAAATCAGGATGACCATTTAAAGTTACCATATTCCGATAAAGAATGTTCCCTACTCCTCAAATTTCGAACTATGAAACATTGGGGGCTTCTGTTGATATCAAATTTAGTCTGCTGACGTGGCCCAATTGAACGAAGACACGTGGCAATCTACATGGCAACAACAAACACTTCTGAGGAACTCACACGCTCCGAGGAATAAGATAACAACGAGGAAGACTATTTCCCCGAGGAACACTGCTTCCCCGAGGAACTCATACGCTCCGAGGAACAAGACCTCACCGAGGAACTCTTAAGTACCAAGAAGCTTAGGCGGTCCGAGCTGCACCTCGAACAAAGCATTAATAGCGGGATAACCAACAGTTCAACTGATTCATTAAATGCTTATCATTCAGACGCACACGCTTAAGGGGCATTAAATGTATTGCCCTTTCACACGTATCCCATTTAATGTATTACCCTTTCACATTACAGCCTCAGGGCTATAAATACATTGTACAATCCTCATTGAAAAGGGGGCCGAAATTTCTTGAGATAATTTGTAATCAAGAATTCCCTTACAAACATTAATACCAAAACAGTGGACGTTGGCCATTCTTATAAGGCTGAACCACTTTAAAAATCTTTGTCTCATTTATTTATCTGTGATTGAATAATTAGAGTGATCTAATTTTTTACATCAACAATTGTTTTGATTATAATTATCATCGCGGGGACGACATGATTTTGGGTAGCTACGCTCTCACCTTAATTTTAGGAGTACTTGTTAGGCATGCGACTAATGGGTATGCCTTGGTTGCGGTTAACACTTTCTATGTATGGGACTAGTTAGTGTAGATTTTTACGGATGGGATATTCTAGGGTGGGGATGATTTTGGTATCGTTCCTTTGGTTTGGATAGCCTAGGCGCGAGACTATGAAGAGATAAATGATAGAAATTCATCCTATAAAATAGGATAGGACGTGCTTGTGTTTTGAAGACCTCTAGGTATGGGACTATGGGTGGACTTAAGATATAATGGTCTAAGATAGGGTTAGACTAATTTCAAAATAATGAGAACTTGAGAAATTAAGAATTAATGCCTAAGATAATGAACGGGTGTTAATATATATTGGCATCGTTAATAAGTGCAGGACTAACAGAATATGGGTTGGCTGGCTATTGCAATGTGTGGGTGTGTTGGCGTCAGAAATAAGTGCGGGACTGACAAAGTACGGGCTGGATTGCTGGATATTATGACGTGTCGTGCGTGGAACCTCATCAATAAGTGCAGGGCTGAGAGAATACGGGTTGGTTAGCTATTACAGGGGAAATGTATGGTGTAAAACTTTAGACGGCCCGAATAAGTGCAGGACATACAGTAGAGTCGACTGGCTATGATGGCACTGCTATAACAAAGATAATAATAATGTGATAAAATTAATTTAGATAAAGATGGTAATTTTAGAAGTAATTATCGAATTGTGATGACATAAATTGGACTTAAACTTGCGTAATTACGTGACTAGGTGCTCGCAATTTATTTCACTCGCATGTTATTAATTATTTTGTAAATTAAAATATTCTGTTGTGGTATTTATTATGTATAATGCTACTTTCTGGGTTCACGGACCCTAATTGGGGAGAATAGCTAGTATTAATGCGGTGGGCTCTGACCCATTGTATTAACTAACATTTCAGGTATAGCGCTGGAGTAGCTACATAGAAGTATTGGAAATATTTTGGAGGTGCAGTTGGAGACTTATTTATTTTAGATGCTTTAGTTGTTCAGAATTTATTTTCTATTCCGTCGCATTTATTATGAGACTCTTATAATAAATTTGGTGGGTCAATCGGTTCCACAGTTATTTACGTTTGTATTCAGATACTTACAGTTGGATCATTTTATTTGAGATTATATTTATTTGGAGTTGGATTTAAATTTGGAGATTAGCATGGTGATGGATTTTAATATTGGATGAATGGTTATTATTATTGGATCAATCTAATTATTATTTTGTGGAATGAAAATTTTATATGTATCATATCTGTCACATGCTAAGAATGATTACTTATTTAGTGACACCGGTGTAGTTTGGCGACGGCGGCGACTGGCCACCTCGCTTGTTAGATTGCACGGGGTGTTACACGACCTTCGGTAACTCATTCGAATGACATATGATGTCATTCTAACGACCTCGCAAAATTTTCAAAATATATTAAAAATCATTTTAACAACATTTTGAAAACTTGTAAAAACAAACTATTTTTAAAATGACCCCTGAATATTTTGAGCTTTACCAAACCACCTCATAACTCTCCTAGGGTAAAGTTGTGACGAACGAACGTCAATCTTTACAAATATCACCAACGATTAGTCAAATAAAAAAATGGCAATTATAACTTTTTCTTTCATAAATCTCTCCCTTTGATTATTTGGGTACAAAACACAAACCGAAGTCAAATTTACCCTTATGACTAATACAACTAATTCCCTCCCAAACTAAGAAACGAAAATGCATAAAAGTAAAAGTCTCCATCTTGTGTAGTCCATAAAATCAACATCAAGGTGGAATGGCCTACATACATGAAACAAAAGACATACCGTGACACATACGAGAGTTTAAAATAATAAAAACTCTCTTTCAATTTGTTCTCCCCCTTTTAGTTTGTAATAGACAAAGGATAAGAAGTTAAGCATGAAATGTCAGCATCAAATGAATCCAAATAAAATAACATCACAAAGATAAACAATAAAGCACGTGTGATGAATTTTCAAAGGCATGTATAAAAGGTAATTATACGTACAAATAAATCACACTATGGAATTGCACAAAATTATTTGTATCATGAAAATAAAATTTAATTATATAGACATTATCCACGGGAAAATCAACATAGGCATTCATAACAAAGGCGTACGAAGTCAATAAGATACTTCTAAAGAAAGAACTAAATTTTGATATTAGGTGCAAGAATGTTGAATAAGATGAAATTGACTCAACTTATACAACATGCCATGAATTGAAATGATTCTCAAAACCAATAACACCAAACTATTTAATATTTTTCAAGAGAGTCCGTTGTGCAAACCCATTGATCTTCTACTTTATAACACCCTCAAAATCTCAGATATTTACGAATTCACTCTCAAAATTTTGAAGATGTCATAATTCTCATCAATATAAATAAAATTGTCCTTGGCACTTCTTTTTAGTGTGATGTTAATCTTTTAGTCTCTTTCCATTGGTGGTTTTTCACACAAAGATTTTATCTTTCGTAGCCCTTTCCATTGCTTAAAATAAAATAAATTTTTCAAGAAAAGAAATTTATGCTATGTTTATTACAAACACAACTTAAATCTAGTACATTTGGTTCGTTATTAAACACTAGTAAGATGATAACACCGTATTCGACATATGACAAGTAAGTACAACTTTCCAAAAGTCCTTGCATTTGTACAATAAAGGCAATAAAGAGTTTAGCATGAAGAAAGTAATCATCAGTAAACAACGAAATGCTAATCACGCATTATTATGCACACTAAAGAAACAAAGTAATGTATCAAAACACCATGAAAAAGTCACATGAATGTATGTAATGTAGGAGTGATTTGAACATCTTAAATGCGCATCCATACAGGGCAGGCGGAGCATAGGTCGAACCGGGGCTGCTGTCCCAGTTCAAATTAAAAAAAAAATAGGGTTATTTTATAAAATTTTAAATTTAAAGGCAACCTACTTTTATTTTACAAACTTGAGGGAAATTTTTGTAATTATTTTAAAGAAACATTAACCTATCTCACCGATCATTTCTCACCAAAATTTTAAACCTATAAACCTTACCTGTTAAAAACGATCACTGCTCTCCTCCTCCCTTACGCACGGCCTGACAGAGCAAGAGGTTCTCCTTGGCACCTCCCTCACGCACGGCGGCATGCACGGCATAACCTCTCTCTCTTATGCACGAACCTTCCCCCTACGCTGCTGTCCACAAGATATACCGTGAATCTGTGATAGACCATAACCATTTGCGGTGGCCTGCCTCCACCTTCGTCCCCCGCCTCGTCCTCCGCCTTCATCCTCCGCTCTACTTCCCTCCGCAGAAGGTACTCCCCTCGGCCCTACCTAAAATTCAGTTTCTTCTGTGTATTTTTATGCCGTTATTTGAGATTGGAGATTTGATATATATTTGTTGCTGAATCATTACCTTTTGCTGAAATTTGAGATTTGATGAACTATTATTTTTGCTGAAATTTGAGATTTGGTGAACTATTATTATTTGAGATTTGTTGAACCATTTTCTGCATTTTTATGCTAAATAAGTGTGAAATATATTCTTTCTTAAATTTGAGAAATTTCTAGAAATTTTTTTGCAAATAAGGAAAGATCATCACGACCATAATCAATCTCTGAGTCACATTAAAAAAAATCGTTTTTCTTCATTTTATCTTTTAAGGAAATTCCTTCATTTTCTTTGAGTTTTGGGGAACATGTCTAATTCATAAGTCTAAAGGTATCCTGCGACCTAAGAGTATATGAGGTTATCAAAGAATCGAGCATAGTAGCCTTAGCACATTAAAATGCGATGGGAGTTATATTAATATATTTTTAACAACCCTCGTCTCAGGAATTCTCTAGCCCAAATTAAAATATAAAAAAAAGAGGGAAATTTCTTGAAAATTAAAATTTGGCCTTAAAAGATGAACTTATTTTTTTTTATGAAATATTCAAAATCAAAGAGATATTCTTTATGAAAATCTAAAGGACATGAAACCTGATTTTTCTAATTTAGAAGAGTTCTAGAAAGAGAGTGAGGTAAGAGTCCGAGTTTTTTAGAGTGAGTTAAATGACTCTAAGAACGTAGGGAGTAAGTTAGAAGAGCGTGCCATAGAAAGTAAGGATAAATTAATTAAATATTTGAGGGTATGTAAGAATAATCCTAGGGATAAGTTTTATTACATTGAGGGATGCGAAATAGCCGTCTAAGAATAGTTGAAAATATGAATAAAAAGTCCCTAAAGTTTGACGAGTCTAATGTTTCACTTGAGTCTAGGATTAAGAAGTTAGAAGGAAAATTGAGAGGCTCTAGTTGTGTCAAATTTGATTGGGAATCTAGGTCGTAGAAGTAGGACAAGATTTTAAGCACCTTCCAAATAAAAAATAACAAGGTTGGTATTGTCTTCGATGATCATAAAGATTTCGTTCCTAAAGCCAATATCAATGTTTTGACAGAGTCGACTGTCACCAAGGGCGTTAGAAAAGGTCAACCCAATGATAACACCTTGTGTGTACACTTGCAGATATTATAGTAGGAAATGTCACCTTAGGCATTTTCGTTACGATCTTATAAAGGTCCTATGATGTTTAAGATAGTATCTCCAAGATTCCCAAAATCCAAGTTCATCACGATACACCTACGCGAGTTTAAAAATTTAATTTGGAGGCACTAAATATTAAACTTGTTGATTCTCACGTACTTTCACATGATTCTTCACATGCTATATCTTTAAGATGATTGTGTTTGAATGTTTTTCATACACTAGTTTTTTAACTTAGTGATATATGTTATGACTAGTTGTATGATGTTTGTATTTTTATATTATTATTATTTTTCATTTGTAAGGTCTGTTTGAAAAAATACAAAAAGATTTAATTTTGTTTTATGTAATAGTTGTACACATTTTGTTTGGTATAGTGGGGTGTTTGAATCTCATGCGTTCCATGTTTTTCATGTGGCTAGAACATTACCGTATAGTTTACAATGCTTTGGATTATTTCTTAATCATGATTTCATAGAGTTGTTCGAATTTGGTTTGATTAATGGATTCATCTTTACATATGTCTTCGCACATACTTACAAGAGCTATATTGGACTCTAACTATTTATATTGAATAATCTAAGTGAGGTGTTATCCGATCAATCTTGCCATATATAATTGGAGGATTTGTGCATGTAAGCACCATTGTGATGAGTTTTCTCTTAGCAATGAAAATTAAGATTTTACAGTGGAAAAGAGTTATGAAGGGAGTGAGGGTTATGAAAGGAGTGAATATCCTTTGCATGAAAGCCCACCTTTGTGAAAAGCCTTTGAAAAGAAAAACAAACCAAAAGAAAAATGAGAAAAATAAAATCTTTGTTAATGCCAAGTTCAGTATCAAAAGTGTGATTTCTTCAAAAAGAAAAGAGAGAAAAAAATTTGAATATCAATGTTTTTTAGGGTGTTAAGTTGAAGATCAATGGATTTGCACAATGAGTCATAATTAATCATTGATGTTTAATATTATTAATTTGAGAATCGTCAATATTTTTTAGGCCAGTATTCATTTATTATTGAGTTCACTTTATTTCACTCGAGGAGAAATCTAAGTTTGATCAACTGATGCGAGCAAATAGAACTCCTTGAACTATCATGAGTGGTTGGGACATATTTATTTTATTTTATAGTTCACGTCCCTTCATTCTATACCACATTTTGTTTAAACACATTTATCTCATACGAGTGTAGAAAGCTATTTTTGTTTGTGTCACTTTGTTGTTTATACCTATATATTTATGTGTGTTCTTATTATATGCGCGTTTATAAATATATCCAAGTCTGTTTATCATTCCTATTTCACTTCAAATCGCACTACATGATTGTTTCATATATGTTCATATGTGTCACATTAAGGGGAGAAGGTATTTCATATTATGCACATTATCTTTGTCTATTCCCAGACAAAAGGGGGTAGAATTCTAACCTAAAGGGGATTTTATTCTCTAAGGGGGAGATGTTTAACAAGTGATAATACGACAAAGTTTCACGAGAGCAAAGTTAATCAAGAGTATGTAGGACAAGTATTGGTTTGTACTTTTTCATTTTGGGGTTGGGGATTGAGTTTTAGAGATATTGATGGCCTAGTAGTTTTTTATTTTTTGTTTTGTCCTAGAATAGCCAAAGGGGGAGATTTGTAAGGACAAATTTACACATTTTGTCAAGTTTGATATTTATTGTATAAAATTTATAATATTAGCTTTATTCTGTGTGGAAAAAAAGCTTTGAGTCGTAGGTTAGGATAGTGTTAAGTTTGTCCTTCAAGACTATGCACTTGAAGACACGAAGCGGCCTGGTTAAAGAGACATCATCGACGTGATGAGTTTCATCTTCATCAATGGGATCACAAGAAAGGTATAAACAAATTAATAGTATGATCTTTGGAACTATAAATGGGTGAGTGCTTTTTTATTTCTTAGAGGCTAAAATATTTTTATTGGATTTTTCTAGAAATTATTTTTATGTTTTTGCATTAAAAATCCATTTTTTTGGAAATCTAGTTAGAACCAGATATGCAACCTGGTTAGAACTTGATAGGCCATCTCATTTGAACGAAAAATTTATGGCCGCCTTATTTTTGTTAGAAAATGGGTATTGGACAGCAAATTTTGAGCAACTTTGAGTTCAAATTTAGATGGAACCCACACCACGATATTTGTGGGACTATATATGAACGCATTTTCCTTCACAAGAAGATTAACGTGGTATATTCACATGTCCAATTCCATTAAGTTGTGAATGATAAATATGTTTTCAAAGTGACTCATAAAGTAATGAAAGTTGATAAATTGAGTGTGTATTACTCTTGTCCCACATAAGAAGAATAGTGAGAATTTGAAGAGTTAATAAAACCCCAAATGTGCATTAAGGCTTGGATGCCTTTGGGGTATCCCAACTCTTTTAAGGGGAGATGGCCTCCACTATACAAGTGTTGGGCTTGGGCCAAATGCCCACACACGCGCGTTGTCGTCCGGCTAGCCGGCTGAATTCGATTTTGTTTTAATTAATTTTATGAGCCAAAAATTAATTAATTTTGAAATTAATTAATTAAAAACTAAATCAAAACTAACTGTTAATTGTTTGACAGTTAAGAATAGTTAATTCCCAAAGTCACTTTCAGGCTATACGAATACATATTCTCTCTCCAGTTTTTGGCAAATGAAAAAATCTCTCTCCAATTTTTCTCTAACCCGAAAATGCTATTTCAGTTTCAAAAATATATTTCCTCCATTATTGCATTCATTCCATTCATATTATTTATGTTGTTTGGTTGAGTGGAAAACACAGAATTGTGTTCGCTGGGATTAAACATTGTTGTGTTGCTTCTTTAATCCGAAAATCCGTTTTATCTTGGGAGGCAATTATTCATTAACCTTGAAGCAATTATTGGAGGGAATAAATTTGCCTTAAGAACACTATTGAAAACTGGGCTCGGATTATTGTTGTTACTCCATTTATTATGCATATATTCTACGTTATCATCTTCTTTCAAGTAAGTCTCTAAAATTGTATTTATTCCTTTACTTTCTGTAATTAGTGAATTTTATTCTGTTTTATGTTGAATTTATAATATTAGTGGCATAACAATCTTAAGGCAAATTTATATGTTTACTGGTTTATAAATTCATACAAAAATATTATTTTATTATTACAGAAATTACAATTTTTGTACCAGTTTACATTTATAATTAAAAATGAGAATTCTAATTATTCTTATTAAAAAAATTCGTTTTGTATAGTTTTTTATAAACTTTGTACTTTTTAAAAAAAACTTGTTTTGTATGGACTTCAAATAATTTTCATAATTAATTTTACGCATAATTTTTATTAATCATTTTAGACTTGTAAAAATTACTATTTACTATTTGTTTAATTTTGAGTTATATATTTCATAATAGTATTTAGAATTCTTGTAAGAATTCATTTAGTATTAATTTTAATTTGAGGAAATTACTATAACAGAATTTGGTATTCTGTTTTGAGAAATTCATTACAAATGAATAGTATTATTAATAAAATTCTATTTTTGTAATAGAATTGGAATCACAAAGTACAAATACAGTCCCACTAATCGTGAATGTGACTCATACTACTATTTTCGCCCCCGTGAACTTGCCACATGAGGAGAAACCGAAAAAATTTATGGAGACCAATTTCAAACGTTGGCAAGGATAAATGTATTTCTATCTCACAACCTTCCAATTGGCAAGATTTGTATATGAAGATTGTCCTTCTTTACAAAAGGGAGATGAGACTGAAAAAGTTACTGTCGTTAACGCATGGAAACATTCTGTTTTTTTGTGTCGTAACTACATTATGACGTACTTGAACAAGATGTTGTACCATGTATACAGCATAATGAAAATCGCAAAGGAATTATGGAATTGTTTGGAGAAAAAGTATAAAACTGAAGATGCGGGTATGAAGAAATTCATAGTGGGCCATTTTTTAGACTTCAAAATGGTTGACTCCAAGCCGATTATTGCACAAGTCCAAGAACTTCAGGCTACTCTTCATAACATTCATATTTAAGGAATGTCAATCAGTGACACTTTCCAAGTAGCGGCAATAATTAAAAAGTTACCTCCATCTTAGAACTTGTTCAAAAATTATCTCAAGTACAAACGCAAGGAGATAAATGTCGAAAAATTGGCAATATGTCAGCCGTGAATCTCAAAATAAAAGTGAGAAGAACATTATGGAGTCCAAGGTTCATGTGGTTGAAGGTCCTAAATCCAAACATAAGCGTGATGAGGAAGGCACATCTAAGCAAATAAAGAAGTTCAAAGGTAAATGCTACAATTGTGGCAAGCACAAACCAAAGAATGCTAAAAAGACCAATGCTCAAACAAATGTGACGGAGGGTGAGAACATTTTCGATGGTATTGCATACATAAATCTTTTTGTTGTTGTCTCTAAATGCAATTTGGTAGGAAATACCAAGGAATTATGGGTGGACACTGGGGCTGCACGCCACATTTGTGTAAACAAATGGATGTTTACTACTTATAAGGCTTTGGAAAATGAAGAAACCATCTTTATAGGTAACTCTTTGAGTTCTAAAGTCGTAGGACATGGAAAGATAATTCTGAAAATGACTTCGGGAAAGGAACTTACTCTTAACAATGTGTTGCACGTGCCTGACATTCGTAAAAATGTAATTTTCGGATTGCTTTTAAGTAAGAATGGGTTTAAACTCGTGTTTGTTTTTTATAAGTTTGTGTTGTCCAAAAATGATGTGTATGTGAGAAAGGGACACCTATTTAAGGGGATCTTTAAAATGAATGTAATGACATTGATGCCAAAGGCATCCCAAGTGAATGAAATTGTTATTTCCACTTACTTGACTGAGTCTTCTAATATTTGGCATGTTAGATTAGGACATGTTAATTTTGATACTTTACGTAGATTAATTAACTTGGATTTCTTGCCAAAATGTGATATAAATAAAAATCATAAATGTTGAAGAAAAGCTTTAATGTTAAAAGCTTGTTTACAAGGTTAATAACAAACTGTTATAAATTGTGTAAACTCCGAATAAACTTTTTGGGCAAAAACTCTTTTTGAAAAACACAAGACGTGTTATAAAAGCTTTCTGAATGTATGGTTTAGATTTGATAGTTTATTACCTTTCTTTTTAAATTTTAATAAACATCTACTAAAGTTACTATGCAGTCCCAATCACAACAATAATTAAAAACATTTAAAGAAATATACATAGAAATTTTTAATGTGGTAAAACCTTTAATCAAGGGAAACATCCACGATGCCCTCTACGGCACAAAACAAAAATTCACTAGAATAAAGAATCAAGTTACAGCACTTAAGCAAACACACAAGGATCCTAAATCTAAGTTCAAAATCAAGTTACAGCACTGAAGCAAACACACAAAGTAATCAAATGGTTTCAAAACTAATGAGTGCGATAAATTTGTTTACATTAAAATCATTCAAAATGGATATGCCATTGTATCCCTCTATGTTGATGATATGCTAATTATGGGTAGTAACCTGAAAATTGTCAAAACTACAAAACATATGTTGAGTAGTCGATTTGACATGAAAGATTTAGGAATTGCCAATGTTATATTAAGAATTGAGATTTCTAAAACATCGGATGGACTTATATCATCTCGATCTCATTACATAGAGAAAGTACTTGAAAATTCAAGAAGTATGATATTAGTCCCACTAAGACACCTGTAGATGCAAATTTACTTCTAGCAAGAAATAATGGTGAAAGCATATCTCAACTAGAGTACTTTCGTATTATGATAATTTAATGTATATCATGAATTGTACATGACCAAACATAGCATACTCGATAAGTAAGCAAATTCGATATATGAGTAATCCAGGGAGAGATCATTGGAAGGCGATATTAAGAGTTTTAGGTTATTTAAAATACACTCAAAACTATGGATTGCACTATTCAAGATATCTAGTTGTACTTGAAGGACATTGTGATGAAAATTGGATATCTGATACAAAGCGCTCTAAGTCTATGAGTGGGTATGTGTTTACCCTTGGAGGTGCAGTCGTATCATGGAAATCCTCAAAACAAACATACATTGCTAGATCAACAATGGAATCTGAATTGATTGCACTAGACAAAGCTGGAGAAGAAGCTGAATGGCTTCGAAACTTCTTAGAGAATGTTCAAAATTAGTCAAAACATATGCCCGCAATACGTATTCATTGTGATAGTCAATCAGCAATTGGACGGGAAGAGAAGCACATGTATAACGAAAAGTCACAACATATTCGTCGTAGACATAATATCGTTAGACAACTTCTCTCGAATGGAATTATCTCAATGGACTATATAAAGTCAAAGGATAACATATCGGATCTACTAACTAGACCTGGCAAAATGTGACACGACATGATAACACGAGACGACCTGAAATTAACGAATTGGGTCAAGGCTTATCGAGTATGGGTCACAATCGGGTTAACATGATAGACTCGTTAAATATAACGAATTGGATTAGTTAAATTTGCTTCACCCGATAACAACCCATTAAGACCCGAATATTGTTTATGTCATACCAGGTCGTGTGACTCGTTAGTAACCATTATGACCCGTTAAGATATGTTGGGAAAAATAAAAATAATATTTTTAGTTTGAGAGGGCTAAATATGTAATTATGCATAGCTGACGGGTCTTATTGGTACGTGTATATCGATTCATATCGGGTACAACGGGTTAAACCTGTTAAGACCTGAAAATGATTCGTTACTTTAACGGGTTAAACGGGTTCATGTCGTGTAACCCATTAGGAAACGAATTGTGTACGAATATAAGATTCATGACCCGTTAAGCTAACGGGTCGTGTTCAGGTGGAGAAAAATTTCACATAAATTCGTTGACCCGACACAAACACGACTCGAACCAACCCGTTGTCAGGTCTACCACTAACGAAAGGTTTAAATCGAGAGCAAGTTGAAAGATCATCGAGAGGAATGGGCCTAAAGCCTATAAATAAATAAGAATCAATATAGTGGCAACCCAACCAAGTTTACTGGAGATCCCAAGACCTAGGTCCAATGGGAAAACCGAACTACATTGTATTCAGTAAGAATGGGGGGATATTTAATCATATCCATTCCAAATATGAGACAGTACACATCTGTCGCGAAATTAGGATAAGTTACGCTTTTAATGACATACATATCTTAGTATATATAAGTGGGGTATTGCAAGATACTCTTTATGGAAGTCATCTACGTGACTAAGAAGTGGGACATTTCTATGAGAACAATGAAAGGAAAATTCTCTAAAATACTCACGGAACCAAGTGGTGTTCATGGCGAAAACGAACACAAACGTGAGAACTAACTATATTGAAGAATTATTGTGTGAATATAATTGTCTAGGTTTACAAAAACGGTTGACGATTTAAAGACATGAAGTGTACCGATTAACCAAGTAAATCCGATAGTATATCACTAATGAAAGTTCAAGGCTACTAGGTTACTTCTCTCGATGCAATAAATTTTCAATTTTACTCAACATGTGTCTTCATCTGCATCTTGCATATCTTTATACAGTGATATATCATTCATGTGTGGGATAGTTAGAAAATGGGTATTGGTCAACAAATTTTGAGAAACTTTGAGCTCAAATTTAGATGGGACCCACACCATAATATTTGTGGGACCATATATGAACGCGTTCTCATTCGCAAGGAGATTAATGTGGTATATTCACATGTCCAATTCCATTAAGTTATAAATGATAAATATGTCTCCAAAGTGTGATTTTGGGCTTGGGCTTAGGCTTAGGCTTATAAAAATCCCTTTCTTTTATGGTCGAATTTAATTAACTTTTTGAGCCAAAAATTAATTGATTCTGAAATTAATTAATTAAAGACTATATCAAAATTAACTGTTAACTGTTTGACAGCTAAAAACAGTTAATTCCAACAGTCACATTCGGGCTATATAAATACATATTCTCCCTCCATTTTTTGACGAATGAAAAAATCTCTCTCCAATTTTTCTCTAACCCGAAAATGCTATTCCAATTTCAGAAAAATATTTCCTCCATTACTGCATTCATTCCATTCATATCATTTATGCTGTTTGGTTGAGTAGAAAACACAGAAATGTGTTCGCTGGGATTAAACATCGTTGTGCTGCTTGTTTAATCCGAAAATTCAATATATCTTGGGAGGCAATTATTCATCAACCTTAAAGCATTTATTGGAGGGAATAAATTTACCTTAAGTACACTGTTAAAAACGGGATTCGAATTATTGTTATTACTCCTTTTATTATACATATATTTTGCATTTTCATATTCTTTCAAGTCTACGAAATTGTATTTATTCCTTTACTTTCTGTAATTAGTAAATTTTATTCTGTTTTATTTAGAATTTAAAATATCAGTGGCATAACAATTTTTACGTTTGAAAGCTCGTTCGAAGTTGGTTCGAATGAGGCACCTAATATTATTCGAACGAGTTGCGTTTTCATTTGAAACAATTTGCCTACGGTTGTGTGCCATCATTTTTTACTATTTTTCATAAATAAAAGGTATGAAAAAGGTATTTTTAGTTATTTTGGACAGAGGTTTTGCGAAAACATTTTTCATAAAAAAAGTAGAGCCTCCAAAATCCAAGTTTATACTGTTAGTTTGAGATCCATGTTTCAACATAATATGTGTATTTGAGATCTCGTGTTTGAGCACCAAAGATAATCTTACTCTTTATCAGTTAATTTAAATGTTTGAGTGTTTGACAATTCGTTTACCCTATTTAGCACTTGTTGGGCATTTTTCAAATTAGTATCAGAGTCAGTTGCACTACTTTGTCCTGTTTGATCCATGTTTAATGCGTTCTAGGGTTGTTTGTTTATTTTTCTCGATGGATCCTCAAATTGATAATTCTGTAGATATTTTTAACGATAAGGATGATTTTAATATATATATATAATAGGAGTTTAATGAGCTTCATAGCCATGTTGAAAAGTTAAATCGTTTAAATTTAAATTTTCAAAATGTGTAAAATTTCTTGAAAAGGAAAATTTTGCCTTAAAAGACGAATTTGTTTTTTTGCAAAATATTCAATGTTAGAGAAATATTCTTTATCAAAATATCGACATTATTCATGGACTTTATGAACATGTTGTTCAGAGAGTTCTTAGATTAGTTTGTCATCGTGTTCATTGATGACATCTTAATTTATTCTCGGACTACAGATAAGCATGCTCAACATTTACGAATAATCTTACCGATGATGTTGCGAGATCATCATCTCAACGCAAAGTTCAAGAAGTGTGGATTTTGGTTGAGGGAGGTGCAGTTTTGGGGTCGCATCATGTCCGAGGCAAGGATATAAGTGGACCCGAGTAAGGTTTGATAGTGATGGAGTAGGGACAACTCACCACACCTACAAAGGTGCATAATTTTCTAGGGTTTGCAGGCTACTATCGCCGATTCATTCAGGGACTCTCTAAGATAAATGGAACTTTGACAAACTTGACGAAGAAGGGTGTGTTATTTGTTTGAGATGATTTTTTCCAACAGGATTTCGTCGAGTGAAATGTCAAGTTGACTTCATCTTCGATGTTCGCTTTACGTTGAGGAGTGGTGGATTATATGGTGTATATCGATGCATCCCTACTGGAACTTGGGGGTGTGTTGATGCAGGAGAAGAGGCCAATAGCGTATGCTTATTACAAGCTTAATCCTCACAAGGTGAATTACCCCACCCATTATGTGGTCTTCGCTCTTCGAATTTGGAGACACTATCTATGGGGGAAGAGATTCCATCTTTTCATGGGCCATGATAGTTTGTAGTACTTGTTCATGCAGTGGGAGTTCGATATAAGGCATGGTAGGTGGCTTGAGTTTGTGAAAGACTATTAGTTTAATATTCAGTATCACCCGGGAAAAGTGAACGTAGTGGCAGACACCTTGAGTCGCAGGCCGATAGTCACACATGCGATGATTTGGAAGGAAAAGTGGGGTTCATTCAACACTAATGATGATTTACCTCATGCATTCATGGAAGTTTTGACCATCACATCTGAGATCATCATTCCGGTTATGAAAGCACAGGTAGGGGATCCTTCTTGAAAGGAAAAGGTCCGACAATTATTGGTGGAGGGTGAAAAGTCGTACTCAATTGGATCTGATGGGGGTTTGCGATTCCATGGTAGACTTGTGGTTCCCGAGGATGAGGAGCTACGACAAAAAGTTATGATATAGGTGCATGGCTTGCATTTTTTGGTGCATCTCGTTGGGGATAAGATGTACTAGTATATGAGGCACCAATATTGGTGGACGGACATAAAGGACATCGCAATATTTGTGTCCAAGTGTGCCACTTATTAGATTTGAAGGTTGATTACCAGAGACCAGTGGGTGTTCTACAGCCTCTCGAGATTCCGTTGTGGAAATGGGAGATCATTTCCACGAACCTCATTACAGGATTTCCTACATCACAATGGGGACATGATCCTGATGATCATGAACCATTTGACTAAGATAGCTGACTTTTTATCGGTTTAGACATTTCAATTCGGAGCAATACGCCAGGTCTTTCATTGCTGAGATAGTGAAGTTGAACGGTGTACAATATCATATTAGATAGGGGTAAGATATTTGTGTCCCACTTTTGGAGGAGCTTTAAGTGGATATTGGGGACATAGTTGAGGTTAAGTACCTCGTATCACCCACAGACGGGCAGACAGATGAAGCGGGTGAATAAGATATTTATAATTGGGAGCAATACTTATCATTGATACGAGGTTAAGTACCTCGTATCACCCACAGACGGGCACATGTTGCGGATGTGCATTTTGTACTTCAAGGGCAGTTGGGAGCAATACTTATCATTGATAGAGTTTGCTTACAACAATAGTTACTAGTTGACGATTGGCATGGCGCCATTTGATGTATCGAAAAGGCCTTGTCATTCTCCCACATGTTGGTTAGAGGTGAGGGAGAAAAATATTCTCGGGCTCGATTTTGTTCAGGACACCTCAGAGAATGTGGAGATAATCAGAGACAGGATTCAAACTGTCAAGGGTCAGCAGAAGAGTTATGCAAATGCGGAACGGAGGCACCTGAAGTTTGAAACTAGAGATCATGCATTACTTAAGGTATCTCCCGTAAAGGAAGTTATGTGGTTAGGGAAGAAGGGAAAGTTATCTTTGCATGTGGGACTATTCACCATTATTGAGTGGATTCGGATCACTTGCTAAGGGTGCACGATGTTTTCCATGTCTCGACATTACAGAGGTTCCCTAGAGATAAGTTAACGTATCATCACATTGATCTCGATGAGATAGAGCTTCAACCCGACATTTGTTACGAGGAGAAGCCAGTTGCCATTTTGGATCGAATGGGGCATAAACTTTGCACCAAAGTGATTCCTTTAGTGCGCGTCCAGTGGGAGCATCACAATAAGGATGAGTCGACATGGGAGGGGGAGAATGACATGCAATAGATTTTCGGAACTCTTCTAGCCATATACGTATCGAATTCCACTGACGGAATTCATTTATTAAGGGAAAGACTTTAATACTGTGTATTTTTTTGTATTATTTAACTGATTGTTAATTGTGAGAGTATGTTAACAATCTGGAATTAATTATTACTTGAGAAAATTGGTAATAAGCTAATGTATATTAAGAGGATTAAATTTTCACGTATGTGATTTATTTGTATCGCATGTTATGTTTAATTAATCGGTGTAATCAATTAACTTGGATTATATGTGGTTAAGCGTAAAATAATATGCATGTGTTTTTTTTATTTTGCCAGGTATTACCTTAAGTTATGAGGTATTACCATTTGGAATACTCTTATACTGATACGGAAGCCCAGTTACGTGCTTTATTTGTTTTAAGTTGGTCCCGAGGGATAGGTATGCCCTTCGATTAAGTTTTAGTCTATTATTTATAGTATTTTGGTCTCATTTAGGGCCCCAAAAATAGATCTATTATAGACCCGCACGATTAATAATATTTAAGGGAGATAACCTCATTGATTAATTACTTTACACATAAGAAACAAACCCTACTAGTCTTAGACTTGTGAGAGCTTAAGGAGACTTTGGAAGAAAAGGAACTAGATAGTTGTGTAGAGACTCGGTGTTCATCATTTCAATCAATAAAATATATTACTATATCACTTTGTGAATTTGTAACTTGTTTATAATTTCATGTTATATTTCTAATTCTGGTATTTAGAACACATGCTTTAGGATTAAATCTGATTATCTTGATCATGTTGTTTATTTGAGTTAATTACGATTAATATTAATTAACTTTGCACTGAAGACTTGTATTTTTGGAGAGAAACTGCTTTTACAACTCATGTTTAGGATTTAATTTTGTTTGATAATTGAATCACTTTCTTAATTTAAGTTTTAGACCTACTGTCATCTGTGAATATGGTACTATTGCATGTTAAAGATTGAAAGTTGGTTTAATTTGGAGAATTAATGAATTGAACCTATGGTTATGTTTAGTTAATGTTAAATCCCTCACAAACGAATTAGGGGTATGAATATTTATGTTTCGGTATCAGAAAACTTGGTTTGGGGTAGTCTTGATGCCATTAATGGAGGATTTGGGAAGATAAATTCATTTTTAGACCAACCTAGGTCTCTGCCCCAAACCAAATCGATTCAGCTTGGGGCGAATCAATTCGGCCCCTGTGATGGGTCGAGGTTAGGTCATGGGCATGAATGGATGGGATTGTGGGATTATTCTGAGTTGATTCGATTAGTTGAATGTTTGTTTACTTGAGAGGTAATTAATAAATTAAATTACTTAGATTTATCATCGTATAAATCGAGAGACTAGATACGTCAACTTTAATTAAGGTACAAGATTGATAATACTTTAATTAATTATACAATCCACCGTTGGGGATTAGAATGATTGGGGGCATATACGAGGGTAATGGCATACCATGTAACTATTTGTGTGTGTGTGTGTGTGTGTGCGTACTTTGATACGTATGGACATACCGTTACTCATGGTGAATCTATCGATCAGGATTTCTTGAGAGGTTGTGACCAGATACTGCACACTTGGTTGTTGACACAGGCTGTTATAGAGGTCGTTTTGTTTTATTACGCGTTTAGGATGATTATCGTTTCGTGACAAGAGAATGCAGGTATATTCGATCCATCGAGCGAGTTTGGGTATGGAACTAGCCGATGGTGTTACTGCGTAGTGATCTCACCGTTTTTATTAGTGTGTTTGTTTAAGTTCGTTAGGTGTGGAACTCCTACGACATTACCAATTGAGGCACGAGATGGTCCCCGAAGGTAGTGGCCTTTGTGTGATTATATTTTGAATATATATGAACGAGGTAATTATTCTAACGATGGACAATTAAACTATATGTTGGTCCAGCGATGGATAATTAAACTATATGTTACAATCATGTGCTATTTTGTGGGGTGACATTGCGGGAATTGGTGTTTAAGTTGTATTCTCACACATGTAGTTGATTACATCCCTATTTCATTTGATTATCGGTTGCTTACTCATTAGTCTAAAGGCAGAGACTCTGAGGGTGGGTTATTCCTTGGGTTCGAACATGCTCGTAGTATTTCACTTAGATAAGAATTGGAGCATTTATAGTATGTAAGAGCTGATGAGTGGCATGTTTATCATAAATGAGTTGCATGATTTACACTGTTGCTATTGAATATATTTTTTACAACTTTCGAACTCTGACTCAAATTATATAAAATTATTTTCAGACATTCATAAATCGGATCAACACGGTTAAAGAGATTTCAAACTTGCGGTTCCACTTCGATTAACTGCTTCAACCTTTTTATTCTCGTTTAGGTTGCTATTATTTTCAATATTTCAGTTTAATTTTATTTCAAATATTGTATGGACCTTGAGTCCCAATTTTTTATTTCTATTAGTTATTTTGAGAATGGAGTTATTCATACTATTTATTGTCGGATGTTTTTATATATCGGATGTTTTTATATATCATTTATTCAAAGTTATTTATCATTTTAGTTATCGCATGTTGTGAATAGTTTTAAATTCACTCCTATTTATTTATTAATTGATTGGTGATGATTATGATATAAATTATTTGACAAGTCCTATTTCGACATATTAACTTGTCCCGCTGCTTTGTGAAAAATAAAGGTTGTTCTAATTTGAAATTTAAGTAAAAATGATAGGAATCAAACCGTAACTTACTAGTATTTAAGGTATGTTGGTATTTTTTTTCTTTGTTAAACAATATACTTCTTTCCTTGAAAAAAACACAATCAAATGAAACTTCCTGCTTGGTTTGCAACTATAATTCTGTTTTCTATGTTTAAATACAATTCTGATAAAAAATTGTGTTTGGCACCCTGTTTTTAAACACTGAATTATAATATTTTTATGTTATAATCAAGTTTTTTAGAAAATAGCAAAAGGGTGTTTTATAACTTATGTTTTTTATTTTTCTACTTAGAATTATTCATTCTTCATATTTTAATGCATTTATCCCTTAATATATAATATACATACATTATACATTAATATGTGTGCAATTCTTATAAATAAAAAATATATATGTACACGTACACAAAATTACGTATATTTATATTATTAAATTATATAATATACTAAGATCCATATGTTATAAAATAATATGAATAGATACATGATACTTATATATAGTTTTATACATGTATTATTAATGTATGAAATAATATAAAATATACATATACTACATATGTATTAAAAAATATTATCAATTCATGTATGTATATAATTTTATTGTGTATATATATAGTTAAACTCCCCAACATATCTCATTAAATATACATAAAAATACATGATATTAAATGTACATGTATATAATTTATGATGTATGTGTATATATGTGTACATTCATGTATCGTGTGTATATGAAAGTTTTATCTATGTGCTTATATATATACACATATGTATAATATATACATACATGTTTGCCAATTTTATCAAATTTTTTAAAAACTGTATTTAAAAACAAGTTTACCAAACGCACACCAATCGTTATAAACACAAAAAAACTGAATTTTATAAATGTATTTAAAAACAACATTTAAATCAAGTTTTTAGAATAAAGAACCAAACGGCACATAATCTTAGAATTTGCACTTAAGATGAATGGCCTTCGAAGAATTAGGTCATTTATTATTCACACGAGCATTGCAATGAAAAAGCTGGACTGCGTATGGGAAAATGACGGAACCTTGCAAATCTCTATTTGGTTGCTTATTACGAAAACATTGTAATAGAATCAAAATTTACTTGAAAATGGCTATATATGGGAAAAGAAAAAGGGTGAATCAAATGGGAAGTAGATTATCGATTGATAGGAACAGGAAGCTAACTTTTCATTCAGCCTAGTAGCATATTTGTCATTAAAAAAAGTAGTAATTCATAATGAGCTCCTGTGCGACGCCGGCCGCTCACTACCCAAGGAATATTTTGAAGATGTTTTTATTTTTCCTTTTTCTTTGTTTTTTTCTCTTATTTTGTTTCCCTTGCAATTTGTGTACTCCTATTAGTAAAATGGCTTATGAAAAGAGGACGAAAACAACAGCAGAGGTGGTACACTTTCTATAAAGAAAATTTCTTCTCAAATCGAAAATAGGGAAGGGAAACCAATCTTTTTGTTTAGTATAGGTAGGTGTCACACGGATATTTTTTTTTTCATAAAATCTTTCGGTGAGGCACCAAGTTTCTCCCACGAAACCTGATCAGCCAACCAATACACAAGGTTCACCAACACGACCTGCTTTTAACTCAATTATAGCAAGCAAAATAGCAAACCAAGTCACATATATGAGGCACACGCACAATAGACACGAAATTACAGGAACTCAACTCCCAACCTTTATTAAATCACTCCACGATTACAAAGGAACACTCAATTTGGTCCTAAGGTTGCCTGCCTAAAAATACAGGTGGCTAATGTATATAAATAAGGTACAAAACTGCAGTTGACATCCCCAACTGCTAGGACATGTGTCTTAATCAAATGCTGCTAGGTTTCTCCACGAAACTGCCTTCAAAACTGCTGCATTATCCTTCCAACAGGTGTCTAGAGAAGTTACCCATGATCCCCAAGTGTCCAACTGCTGCATTCCCGTTTTTACACCTGTTCTGACCCGAAACTGCCATGGAATTGCTCTAAAACTGCTGCATCAGTATCCCAACAGGTGTCCAAGGAGTTATCCCATGCTCCCACATGTGCCACATTAGTGCAATCCCATTTTTGCACCTATCCAGCCCAGCAACTCCCATGAAAACTACCCAAATCCGTTTTTGGGACAAGCACAACTGCTCTTTGAAGTCAACTAGCAACAGCCCACGAATTAAGACAATGCCACCTTAAAAATATAAGCAACTCAGCCCACCGATGCAGCCCGATGTTGCATAACAGGTGTGATCGAGAAATTCCCGATCACAACCCAAAATCCATGCACTACAAATCCCACATTCGGTATTATTGATAACCCAACATGCCACGAAGTTGCCTAGAACCTAGGAGCGCTCATGGCTAAATACCAAATTTTGCCTCGGGGGTACCCCCTCCTTATATATGTGCTTAACAAAAATTTCAAAGTGATAGCAGTAAACGTCAACTACCAAATGATCGAAAAGAACCCAGCTCCGCACAATCTGACAACTTTGAATAGCATAACCACTTTATTCTAGCTCCACGCCTTAGTCAAAGTAAACTAACCCATTTTCCTTTAGTATCAAGGTTTGCCCGTACCCAAACTTCATAATGAATCCCATACTTCATAATGAGAGTTTTGGGGTGTGACAGTAGGGAACTAGAAAGGAAGTAAAAATAATAAACACGTGTTAAACTAAATTTATCATCAAACTAAAATATTTATCATGCGACTTCAAGAGTAATGTTTCCTTATTTTTCCTTCAGATAATTCACCCGATTATGTGCCAATACAAATTGGTGGACTAGAAAAGGGTGGAAGTGGAGGGTAGGGGTGGCAATTTTAGAAACGACACGAAAAAACTACATGAAACGACCCAAAATTGACACGATATATCGTGTTCGTGTCGTGTTTTTTTTATACGAAGTCGTGTCGTGCTCGTGTCTAAATTATGAGTCGTTTAGTATTGTCGTGTTATCGTGTTTTTTAGGCGTGAAATTTAAGAAATTATGGTATTCGTGTCGTGATGTGCCGTGTTGTTTTTTATTCGAGTCGTGTTCGTGTCAACTAAAAAAAACACGAATTCGTGTCGTGTCGTGTCGTGTTCGTGTCAGAAAAAACCTTGCCGTGTCGTTCCGTGTCGGCCCGAAACACGACCCGTTGACCCGAATTGCCACCCCTAGTGGAGGGGGGAGTAATGTTTTCACTTTTATTCCTATATTAAGCAAAGAAATTCATTCGGAATGTAGTGAACTTCAGGAATAATCTCACTTATTACATCACGTGTCCACAAATGCCTAAAAAAATGCAAACACTACACACACCCAACCCAACCCCCCAAAACACTCGACACACAAAATAAATAAATAAAAGTGTCATTATAAAAGTCAAATTAAGATTCTACTCATCTCTGACTTAAAGATGGTACAATCTATATATCCATAAAAACAACTGTGTCAGTACAAAACTAAGTATACGGCATTAATCCTCTAGCTCAAAAAACCTAGACATGATCAATTAAAATTTAAAACCCAAATTATGGCAACTATTCAAAAAACGAAATGAGATCAATTTTAGTGCCAAGAGTAGTAACCTTTCAGGTCCTCCTCCTAGCCTTAAGGTTGTTTAGATGAGAAATGAGCAAGTCGTTCCAAGTGTCTGTGATTCCCGGTAAGCACCAGTGCATGCAGTCGTCGTGTTTCTTTCCACCAGCTGTGGATGGATGGGCATCTGCTCTGAACTCGCTCATGTGGGTGATGTTCAATAAATGGAAACTAGAGCCCTTGAGGGCCTTGAACAGATGCTCATTCACAAGGCGTGCTTCTACATTTGTTCCATTATTTATCACAGAGAAAAATTCTTCAACCTGAAAGAGTAGTAAGAATCAAAATTAAATCTTTCAGTTGTGTTGCAGAAAGGGGATGGGAGGTCGGGGCAAGCACATGGAAAGGGATAGTTGCGGATAATGCTCAAGTACATTATATTTTAGGTAAAGTGCGAAAAAAATGTGAATTGTGAAATTTCCAATACAAAAATAAAAAATAAAAATATCATGAACTATGTTGCTTGTTGCAAACGTCCTCTTCTGGAGAATCTTTCGCAGGAAAAAAATTGATGATTTTGAGCGATACATACAGGGTCTTGCATTTAAGATAATAATAGTTCAGACGGGTTTCTAGCCGAAAATGCAGAGTTCAGGGTTCTGCATTTCCCCTTGTTATTATAATTAGACTTACCTGTTGTGGCAACAGAGGTTGTAGTCGCTGACAGGAACCACCTTGGTCCCAGTCACCTCCTTCAAAATGCCTAGGGGACTGCATCCGAAAGAATAAAATAGTACCCGGTCGCGTTCTTTCCTCCACATATGATATCTAGGATTAAAATGCATATAAAATTAGAATGAACATGCAAATTAAACTTGTAATGCATGCAAGGTTGAACTGCTTTAGCTTCTGTCAGGGCAGGTGGTCCATCATAATTACATTTCAATTTTAATTGACGTGCCAATTTCCATCACTGTACGTTAACAATTTTAATGTAGAATTTAAAATTGATAAAGTGAAGCAAGGAAATTTATCTTTCATTATCTCAAGCATAAACTTAAATCCTTCACTCTTTGATTTACCCCAAAAAGAAGGCAACCCAAGAAACTTTTCTCCACCACCCATAAGGTTAAAATGAAGAGTATTATTCATAATAACCTTATAAGTGACTGAGGTATTAGGGGCTAACAAATACTAGATTTGTTGAAATTAACAAGTTGTCCAGAGGAAACACTAAACTTTGAAAGGATTTGTTATAAGCAAGGGGCTTGACTATAGAAACTACGCAATAAAGTGATAGAGTCATCCTCCAAAAATATGTGAGAAAGGTAAGTGTTTCCCCTTCATATCTTTATTTGACTAATAACTTTTGACTCCACCCTCCTCTTTAATGTTTTGGAGATAACATCTCAAACGAAAATGAATAAATATGGGAAAGGGGATCCCCTTTTCTAATACTTCTATTAAGAATAATGTGAGAAATAGGATTACCATTAAGCATGAATTGCTAAATTAATTGAGTCCAATAAGAGCAAAAATCTATTTTTGATAGAATGGTAGTGAGAATACCCATCCCACCCTATCATTAGCCTTAATAAAATAAAATTTAATTTCCATCGCCCCACGGTTCCCACCCCTTTTTTGTTTTATAAAATGAATGGCCTCATGAGAAAGAATAAAGTTTTCTTGAATAAGCCTGTTAGGAACAAATGTTTATTGATTAGAAGTAATAAAGTTTCCTCCCGTAAAGTTATACACCTACACATGTTCCCATTAATTTGACAAGGATAAATGATTGAACTACAAAACGGCCAAAGATTCCCAGTTATTTTCCAAGGACCTACTTTACCAGGAAGTACTAAAAGTGATCACAACCAGCTCAGAACCGCCTTTATCATTGAACAACATCACATAAAAAAAACAATTTTCCATATAACTCTCTATCAGTTGGGGCCTTTTTCATTCTTGTGACCATATCAGATCAAAAAAGTGAACCGATGCATAATTTAGCTACAAAATAACTCAGATATTCAGGACTTATCACGGAGCCCAAATCTTGTAAATGCAACAAGAGTGTTAATTACAAACCACATAAGAGCTCAACATGGTGACAACTAGGACAACAGGAGATCTGGGCAGGTTTGGGAACAAATCACTAGATGATGACCATAAATCAGATGCATGATTTTAAGACACAAATCCTACGTTTGACGTTCTAGTAGTAAATGGCACAATTTGAAGAGGGGAATAGAGCCATACCATACGTTTCAAAACCATATCAAGACCAACATCAGGCAATATTGGAGGCATCACCGGCAACCCCTTTTCAAAGAAAAGCATAGGTGATTTTACAGGGTCAAACTTTGAAGGAGCCCACCACCTGAAAAAAGACCAAAATAATGACTCGGGAATATCTACCTTGATAAAAGAAGTCTTCTGGTCCAAATAAACAGATAAGGTCATCACATGTGATAATGGGAAAATATATCTGGAGTACTTGCCCCTCATTTTACATATCACGAAGTTTAACTGAAACAAACTATTCTAATCACTTTGATCCATACAGAACCCAATTAAGAAGAACTTCCCTCCTGAGGTAGTAGAACAGATGCAAGCCTGCTTTGATGGATCACAAGAGCAACATTAATATATATTTACGGATCACAATATGAAAGCATTTGAAGCCGAAAAAAGGTGCAATCCAAAATGTCAATGGCAGAATACTCGAAGTTTGGAAGAAAAAGAGTAAAGAGGTAGGTGGAGAATGGGCTTAGGAAAGGATTAAATTCACTGCTTTTTATGAGCCGCAACTTCCAAACCATCCAAGAAAATTGATCTTTTCTTCATTAAAATGAGTTGGAAGGAGGCTATAATACAGTTTGAGAGAGATTTTTGAGGGATGCTTGTATATGTTTAATGTATATTTTGATGATTCTGCTTGTATGTGGACTGCTGGTTTTGCGATTCTTCCCTAGCTTTATGTTATCAATATATTAATTTGTTTCTGATAAAAAAAAATGTCCATGGCAGAAATGTAATCTATATGATATTAGATCCATGAGGAAATTAATATTACCAATGCCCTGTGTTAAAGATGAGTATATCATGGAAATTCAGGGCCTCCGCCCAGGTTCCTTCGGGTATATCAACATCAACTCTATAACCCTCCTTATATCCGAGAGATTCTAGCACACCACCATTGGCATTGGCTGACCACCTGCATGATATAAGAATGAATCAAGCCTGCATCAAAATGCAACTAATATATGTAGAAGTATAAATCATAGGCCTGTCAGTAGAGCCACCCTGAACAGACCAGATGCCTGTCGAAGCATGCCTGAAGACAAGTCTTCTGACCAAAACCCGGCTAAGAACAAACTTAGATACTCATTCAATTGGCCAACCCTATGCTGTCATGCTGAGTGTGCTTGACATCCCATCTTAGACAAACATCAAATAATGACAAAAAATTTGTACAAATTAAACAGTCGTATTATATCAGGTTTCACAAACAAGCAAAAGAAAGTATATTAAACTTTTTAATTGAAGTTGTAAATCACCTCAGTGATAATTCACTCTGCCCAAGATTGATCAGTTGGTGCATATCATCGCTAGCCATGAGCAGATGAATTTTCTTTACACATACTTCATGTACCATCAAATTCCTTTGTTTGGCGCAGATCAAAAGAAGATTTCCTTCATAACTACTTCGGGTATATACTATTGCACGGTAATGTCATTCGGGATGAAGAAAGCAAAAAGCAATCTATCAACAATTAATGAGTAACATGTTTAAGCAACAGCTCGTATAATCTATACACTAATCACATAGCATACCACATTCTCAATAATCGATTCATCACCATTGATGATAGCAACACCCCAATCAATTAAGGGATCACCAATATCGATAAACCAAGAAGCCACAAGGAAGTTCGATCCTCACTAACAATCGAAAGACCAAGTAAAGGCTCATTGGCAACCAAGGTATGTTCATAATTCAATACTTGTTGAACTGTTGAATTTCACAAGAGACGTGGGTCAGACAAAACCTATGGGAATCGAAGAATTCATGCAATAATCTTTACTTTCAGTTGAGATCCTCATTGGTACTTGGATTAGAGGCTAGAAAGTAAGTTTGTTAGGCTTTCACATACCAACCACCCTAATAAGAAGGCAAAAATGCACCATCACCTCGATAACTATGACCAACACACAACCACAACTTACCATTTTTGGGCCAACAATACTACCGTTAAAACCTAGACAGACTAATGTTTTCCCTAAATAACCCTAACAATTGCTCATATAATCCAACCGACATACCAACTTTATAAATTATATTGCTTGATAGCGTATCACCTCATTTAATACAGTCCACACTTCATTAATACAAGTTGACTTTTATCAGCAAGATCAAAATTAAGGGCTGAAATCTCTTCAAAACTCATTATAAAAGAAATCTCTTCAAAACCCATTATAAAATATACCCACCCCCATTAACTTTGGTTAGTAAATTTTACACCTGCCATGAAAACCCCACAAAAACACAAAAAATTCATACCACCAACCATTTCCTCCTAACCCGTTATATAATACTCGCAGTTATCACTGACTTTCAAGTACCATTATAACTCCCTCATAATTCCTTAGTGCTCTTGGTTGCCTCCTAAGTTTTACTTTCTAAAAAAGGGTGCTTGATCTCTCACCCTATGTCGTAGTAACACCACGAGGTCACTCATTTTCATTTGTTACTGTCATTACTGCGTATATATTACTGTGTCATCATTAACTGCTATCTCCATTCCCACTACTTTGGTCAAGGTCTCTCCTAAACAGGTTACACCTCGGTACTTGAGGGATAAACTCCATTAACAAAACTCACCACTTACTACCCTCCTACAAATACATAACATATAATAACAAAGCCACACAATTTATACTATATACCAATGTTGTAATAAATACATGGCCACACAATACATATAATATATTAACTTATAAACCATATCCACCCGTCACCACTTATACACAAGACACGGCACTAATTTCATTTTCCCAGAAAAAAAAAGTGGAGAAAAGGCTTGAAGATGGAAGGACGATGGAAAAGAAATCGCATGATGATGGAAGGGAAATTGCCCTTTAAGTTGTAGTTGCAATGGAAGACAAAACCCTAGAGACTTCTTTTGAAACCCTCTTAGCCTCTTTTACGATTCAATAGGTAGCAAACGATATTGGTTAGTTTGTCTCTTCACTTCTCAAACTTTGTCTTCTTTTAGGTTGGTCAAAGCACGTGGCTCAGCTAAAATCCACGCCTTATATGCTCAATACATACGATTGTATTGGCGATACAAACCAATTTGCAATACATGTGCTGAAACCTAACGGAAGAGCTTCGAGACAATACATATATCAAACGATATTGACAACCTTGCTTACGTTATTATAGGATGAAGTTAATTGCATTTAAATGCGCATTCTTCTTCAACTCTGGGAAAGTTCCTTTGTTACTTAACCTTCATCGAATCGAAGCACTGAGGATGCCTCAGCTTCCAACCACCATTCTTAAGGTACAAAACTTAATCATATGATGGGCGACCTGAACCACTTTATTTCAAGGTCTTCTGATAACTATTTAGTGATCATTCTTTCGAACGGTGAAGAATAAAAGAAAGAAAGTACGGAATGAAAAGTGACACAAGGAATAGAAGAGATAACAGGGTCTAGGAGTATCTAAATACAGGGAAGTTCTTTACTTGTAACCCTCGCAGTTAGTTTAGTTCAACACTAGTCTCTAGTGTATTACACCAATAAAACCCTGTTATACACAGAGAAAAAAGACACCTCTGGAGAAGTTTGCATTTGCCTTAGTTAAGGCTTCGTGAAGTTGCGACAATAGTTTAAAGGTCATATTATAACGTCCTGGCGTCCTCCCCCAACAAAAAAGTTCTCTGAAAGACTGACCTCTGTTGATGTGCGTCCAAGTTGTCTGTGGAACTCAAACGGTACAATATATAAATAAAGGGACAAGTGTTTGCGGACTTCATTGCAGAGTTCACGACGCATGTCGTTAAAATAGAGAAGAATTAACAAAATCTCTTATGAAGCACGGATAGGGACACGGGTTTCGTGTCCAACACGACACGGACACGCCGATGCGGTAAATTTAAAGAGAATTGGACACGGCACGCCGGGGACACGGATGCACATAAATATTTTTTCAATAATATTCCATGTATAATTCGATCTATTTTCACTAAAAAAAAGTAGAAGTCAAAGTAATTATCTAATTATCTAAAATAACATGGTCAAATATGTTACAAAAACATTTAAACTATAAGTCGATAGTTATATATCCACATAAAGTCTTGTATCACAATTAACTCCATTGCTAGCAAAGTAAATACAAAAAGAACTCATTCTAAACAAAAATATTAATAATTTCAATGAGTCAAGTGCTTTAATGCTCCTCATTTATCACCATCTCTGGCTAGACCCAAACTTCATCATCATTCCCATACGTGTCCTAGAAGTATCTGCGGAATGTCCCAGAAATGTTCGACTTTTTTTAATGCCAAATCAGTTTGACACGTCACGTGGCGTGTCGGACCCGTGTCAGAGGAGAGGCGTGTCCGCGAGAGTGTCCGATACGAATACGTCACCTCCGACGAAGTGTCCGTGCTTCATAGCAAGTCTCTGGCATCATAGTATGGTAGAACTTAAAGTGTCGTTGGGAACAAAGCTAAAAAAGCAAGACACCTAAGATTTTAAACTTAGGGGAGCAAGATTAGTGTGGGAAACGCATGAACTTTGTTCATGGATAGAGCCTCAAACCTTAAACGTTTAGAGTTGGTATCATCTTGGTCACTCTTAAGAATAATGTAAATCTACCTATACCTATAAATAAAGGCCCGGAGATCCATTAACCAGACACGTTCTCGAACCAACCATATTTTCTCATAATTTTACTCTCATTATTGATTTAATAAGAGAGGGAACACACGTCCTATGGAGGTAGACATAAACCGTTTGTCTAACCACGTAAACTAGTCGTGTTTGTCTGATTGTTTGAGCTTGATTTATCGTTCTTGGTTGAGTTGTCTTGATAGTATAGCTTGTATGTTATTTTTCCCCGTACAATTTCCTTAGGCCCTATTTGGTTGTCCCAAAATTGTAAATTGATTCATTAATAAATTGGTCCATTTACATATTGACTCATTAATTGTATTTGTTTCATTAATGAAATGATTCATTAATTAACTCATTTTAACTCGTGTATAAAATATGAAGTTGGATCATTTTACAAAAAACGTGAAATTCATCCATTTAAAATTGGAGTAAAATAAAGTGCATGCTACTCCACACACCCACCCCTGCTCTCCCCGTCTTTTAATTTATTTTTTTTCCTCATAGAACCTAAACATCAATTTCAGATTACCAAACATTGCGTAGAATTGGATTTAATTCATTTCAAATTCACTCATTCGCAATGTACCAATTTACATTATCAATCAATTTGCACAACCAAACAGGGCCTTAGAATTTTTAATTTTAAATAGGAAGTCTTAATTGGTGATGGATAGAATACACGGTCATATCAAACACAACTTACCTACCATAACGCGCCAAAAGATTCGTCCGATGGTATGCTATTGTGATGTTATAATGAAGAAAGGTAAATCCACGGTCAGATCCAGCTGGACGCCACTTTCTCACTTCACCCGACACTTGTTTCAAGGTGCAGAATAAGGAAACAAACATATTTCTGTTTAAGGAGTCACCAATAAATCCTGCACTGTAAAAGACACATAAGATCAAGGGATAGGGTATAATAACATCTTATTAACATATTACAAGCAGCCAATATCATAAAATCAACTAAACATAAGGTGAACTTGTAGTGAACACGCATAAAAATAAGAGAAGTTACCAATATTGGTGTGAGTGTAAAGTTGAAGAAAGCGCAGGGGGTCGAATTGCGGAAGATGACAGCGAGTTGGGTTCCAACGCCATTTGAGAATATCGCAAGCGTTGGATTTGTTGGTGGCAATGCAATTCCAACCTTTGTATATCTCCTTACAAGTGTGGTCATACCTTGTAGATCTGAGGGCAGGATCGTAGATCCATTTTCCATCCGAGTAATCGCAGGCTCTGTTGTTGGTTTGGAAGTTTTGTTGGTGTTGAGGAGAAAGAGAGGTTTTGAAGAGAGAGAAGACGAACAAGAGAGAAACGACGGAGAAGAATGAGAGAAAGAGGAAGGAGGTGGAGCAACAAGTGTTTTTCTTTCGATGCTGGTGGTCTTTTCCGCCCATGGTGCGCGCGCACATTACCACACTAATGGAAGAGGGGGAGGTAGATGCATATTCCCACTACCTTCTCCATAATTTTGTAACGGGATCTTTATGTTTTTTAGTTGTTAGTCCTGTTGTAACATATACGTTATGGGACAAGTGTCATTCTCTGCAAAAAAGAAAGAGGATAGTTACAGAATAGTTATGGGACCTATCACAATTTTAAAAATACATGAGAGTGGAGCCTCACAAATGTTTGGAGATGTGACTAAAACCAAAAAAACTATTTAATTATGGGAGCTTGACAAATAAGTCTTATTTACATACGACATTTCCTAATAGGTCCTATCACAACATTTTTTTCCCAATTGATCCTATTTATACATATAGTGAATATTCGTTGTATGTTTACAAATAGGACCATTTGAACCATAAATATTTTCTCAGAGGACCTATTGAACTATATACTTAGTAAACGGGACTAATTGGTAAAAAAAACTTTAATTATCTACTGCATTTCTTGTATACCGGTCAACTTTTAGGGATGAAAATTTAACCCAACCCGATCTGATTTTAATGGGCGAGTTTTAAAATCCGTTTTGAAAATTAGAGGAGTGGGTTTAAAAAAATAGAGGATTTGGCTCAAGGTTATGTTCCGTGGTCCCTTTAGAAATCCAAATCCCTATATTTGGATTTATAGGATAGTGGTTTCCGTGTTTATAAATATAATTCCTATGATACAATAACATTTCATTCCGTGGTCCCTTTAGAGATAGAAGTACACAAAACAAGTAAATTATTATTTATTTTAGTTAAATAGCTATTTATATCCTTACCCATACTCATTTATAACTCACTTACTCTCTTTTTAAAAATAAACACATAACCCCACCCCACCCACCGAAATCCTCACCGAAACAGTATGCCGGAATCCTCATCGGAATGTTTCTCTCTCCTCGTTTCTCTCTCTCTCGTTTATTTCTTTTCTTTTTTTGGTCCGCGATAACGACATCATTGCCAGAGCTGGAGAAAAAGAGTTTTCGTTGGAAGAAATAAAGGTTTTAGTGAAATTGCAAATTTATCTGTTTCGATTTCTTTATAAAAAATACCGAATATGGATGTTGTTTGATAGATCTCGACAAGTGAATTTCAAATATATAAATTTTGTGAATTTTGAACTTATAGATTTGAAGTTATGAACTTTTAAAGACTTGATGGATTTTTTTTTAAATGAGTTGTCAAATGGTATATCGCTCATTTTAATCGTCTTTTTAGTACAGGGAGTAAATTTATAAAACTGTGTGGGTTGTCCTATTTTTACACACTTTTGGGTTGGATTTGACCTTTTTCCAAAAGCCCCTTAAAAATCATTAATTAAACGGGACGAGTTCAGATTTTGCATATACAAGTCTGACCTGTCCCCGCCTCGTTTATTTCAGACATTAACTTAAATAGCCTTATTAGTTATATTATTTACACTGCCCACCACCTATATATATAAGCTACGTGCTAACAAAACCCTAAGTCCCATTTACCAAAAAAAAAATGGGTGTCTCTCTCTCTCCCCGAAGCTCACATTGACCACATCACCCACCCAACCGGCTATATATATAACCCTAAATCATCAAAACTATAAATTGAAATCGAAAATTAAGAAGAGAATTAGGATATGCACCTAAAATGGATGAAATATCCTAATATGGTTTTCATAGTTTTACATAATAAATTGTAAAAATTGGGATCAATAATCATGGTTTTGGTCACTTCATTTATTGGCTTTTGTTTGAATCTATTATATATAAATATACAAACTATTTTTTTATTTTATTTAGTTGAGTTTGGGTTCAATTGTGGAACTAGATTCTTGAGATAGTAAATTTTGGTTCGAATTTTTCATCGGGTTCTAAATTTTCAGATTTTGGTTTGATTTAGTCTTGAATTTTAAAAAGGGTCTTGAAAACATGTGTCCTAAGGGCACACATTAAGAATCCAAAATAGTAGGGACAAAGTTCCAACATACATTTAATAGGAAACAGATACTCATGTATAACTTTAATACTTACTATTTTGAGGCTCAAAACAAATGCTCTTCCTTCTAAAAATAAGCACCAAAAGGGAATATTGAAAATTCTCTTAGGGCCCAGCCCTTTTATTTGGTTCCTAGTATTTTGAAATCACCATATTTGATTTAATATGCTGACCTTTTTTTTGTTAGATGTTAATATGCTGACATTTTTTTATGTTAATAGGTATTCATTTTAAAATCTATTGAAAAATGTGTTTTCGATGTGCTATTTTCTTATATTTCTTTTTTATAAATCTGTAATAAAAATATGTCTATTTTTTTTTCAGGTTTGAGTGGTTGATTAGGACATTACAATGGTTGATGACAGCTTGTTATTTCGGACATTTTAGTTATGTTTTTTGTTTGCTTAGTAGTTAATGTAATTTTGAGACTTAGTTGATCTTGATGTTAAGTTTTTGCTGTAATTTTTTTTATTCTGTTTGCATTCAATGTATTAAGAATGTGACCAAATATTCGTGAGTACTTAATTTCTTTGTCTTAATACTCTTACACCTTTTTGTTATTATAAGAAAATTAACTTTTAGAAAAAAATGAAAAATGTGGGTTTTAAACGGGCCGGGGTGAGGAAGTTTACATTTAATCAGGTTCGGGACTTGAAAACTAAAACCGTCACAGGTCGCAGGGCGGGGCTGCTCAATTTTTTTTTCACAGGGTCGGTTTGGGTTTTGTCAAACCCGACCCGTTGTCATTCCTATCAATGGTGGAATGGACGTTACACTACCAAATTTGCAAAAAGAACAAAGTAATCAAAATTAAAAACATAATAATTCACATAAATTAAACAAAAACATATTATAGAGAAGAAATCACCACTCAAGCAAAATTCTCCATTCGATAGTGTCAATAATGTAAAAACTCAAAATTTGAATTTTCACAAAGGAATCAAAATGAGCAACAAAGATAATATATTCGACTTAATCAATGTCCTATGAAATCCAAATCTTAACAGCATATAGGCTAAATCCAAATAACTCAAAGATCTCACCTTGGTCAGCAGTTTTGTAGGCTTCAGCTATAAAAGAGTTGTTGGTTTGAGTTTGCAAAACACACCATCCTCTTCATCCTTCATTCCATCCTCTTCAACCTCCAAACGCAGCTGAAAACCCTCTTCATCCTCTTCGAGAGTTGTTGGGTTGGTTTCTCACTCTTAGTCCAGCTGTGTGGTTTTGAAATGGGGGAGGGTTTCCAACTTCTGTTTTAGGTTCTTCTGTTATAAAAACATTTGTTATAAACATTTGTGTAGAGCTGTTATAAACATTTGTTAATAACAAGTGTTTTTTTTAACAAATGTTTACCTGATATGCAGTGGGTTTTTTAACATTTGTTATTAATATCTCTTCATCTTCCTAGTACAAAAGGAGATAACTTTTTTAAAAAATGATGTCCATTTTTTATAAATTAGCACTACTAGGTTTTAGTCTCGCGCGATGCGCGGGCGATTTATAAATTATTTATTATAATATTAACCAAAATTAAATTTTATACTTTGAGTAATGAGAAGAATTGTTTTATTTATATTATCATATCTCCACTTCATGTGTTAAACCCGTGAACAATCTTTTAAAACAATCAACTTACAAAGTTTAGTACGATTTAAATCTCTTTATATACTTTCATGGAATATTATCATCAAGTATCTATGCGATAGTTAAGAACAACCTACTCATTTAATAGATTTCAAAATACATTTAAATCCAACAGAAAATTAGCAGATGATTTCATTTAATCCCCAATTCTACCAAAACCAATGTAATTTGGCTTATTGATCTTGGGACTTATCTTTATTATTTCACGTTCAACAACAGTAGCTACTGCAGTATTGAAGTGAAGCACTGAAATTAAGCCAAAGATGGAGTTTGATGATTATGAATAGATTGGGATAGGGTAGTATGGCCTTGTTTAGAACTGTTTATCATCATATTAAAACTATAGAGATGTATAGAGGAGCGAATCAACAGGCATTTGGGAAAAAAGAAAGGCAACCCTGAACAACATTAAATTTGTGTGTTGTTTGGTGTATATATATATATATATGTTCGAGCTGATGTTTGGTGGGATAATTGAAACATGAGGAAAAAAAAATTCATAATCCAAAATAAGTTAAAAAAAATATTATATATATCATTAACTGGAAAAATTCCGTAGGTTAGTGGGGAAATGAGGGCAGGTAAAAGTAGGTCAATTTTCACAATATAGCAACCGTAATTTTTGTGACCTGAAATTCTTAGCAATTGCAATAAAAATCATCAATTTAAGAAGATTCGAATGGGAAAAAATGAGAAGATAAATATTGGATAAATACTTGGGAAACAAATGAAATTACAAACTGATGGCAACCCCCAAAAAACCATTGTATGGCCAAGGTTGCCAAGTGTACCATTTTCACAAACATCTAAGAAACTCTAACCAAAAATGGTTGTCTTGTCCTGAGGAGCAAGAGCTTTGACGTCCAAAATATAATCTCAAATATACACCGGTACCGTAAGCACTCTCACATATATACTCAATACCGCAATTCCTACATTTAGCTCTCTTTTTTCCATCATCATTCAAAGGTAATTCTTCAAATATTGTCCAAACTTTGAAGTTTTTATTTTTCCCTTCTTACCGGCTTGCATAGGAGCTCTTCCAATTTTCAGAATTTGTTTCCTCAGTGTTGAAATCTGCATTTATCTCCTAAAATGAGTCCATTGGCCACTTAAATGATACTATATATCTACAAAAAAAAAAAAAAAAACGCAGCAACAAAGCAGTGAGTTTTAGTTAAAAAAAAAAAAAAAGTATTAAATTTTATCCCAAAAAAACAGTAAGTTTTATTTTTAAAAAAAAGCAGCAACACTAACATCTAACTGCAAAGGGAATCCTATGGTTATTAAAAAAAAAGTAGTAAGTTTTACAACCATTAAAAAAAAAGCAGTAATCATAAGGCATTTTCAACCGCACGTCTTCAAGTTTGGCTCTTTTAAAAATAAACTTACAGCCATTAAAAAAAGTGTTCATCCTACTTATTTTAATTTTGAGTTTAATACATTACTTGGATACTTACTGTTTTCATTACGTATAAAAGTGTTGAAGTACATATGGGATTTACCTTGCTGTTTTCTTTACACTTTTAATGTCAAGCCTTAAGAGACTTATGAGCAAATCATATTAATAGCAAACCAGATATAAATAATCATACCCCACTGTATCAAACTACTTCCACCAACAAACTCTAGCATAAAGACACACAAACCATTCCTGTCTGCACCACTCCCGCACCAGCTGCCACAGATATAAAAACCAACACAGTCAATATTCCATTTGAAAATAAAGAGATCCAACCCAAACCCATAATAAAACTGTAAACAGATAAAAACAATCTCAATGTTAGTCAAAGATCCTCCAACCCCCAAACCCCAAAATGGATCACTACCCCCACATAACTTACCACACCCCCAAAAAATCACACCTTTTTCCACATGGGTTTCAGAAAATCTCCACAAAATCCTCACAATCTCTCTTCTTATAACAACAATCACCATAATCTTTTTTCTCTGTCCCACAACAAACCCAACATTTAGATACCATAAAATACCCCCAAAATCAATTTCAACTCAATCCCACCCATTCTTGACAAAACCCATTTCTCAATTTTCAAATCTGAGAAATGGCTTGTTGTTTCTGTGTCTAGTTACCTAACTGACCCACTTAAAAATCTTGCAAAGATAAAAGGGTTGGCATGAAAATTGTATACCGATCAAAATTGGAAAAAACGTGAATTTGACATCGACGACTGGGTCTATTTACGCCTTCAACCATACGGACAAATGACTGCTGCCCTGTAATGTCGAATATCATACAATTTTATATAACATAAAAGAAAAAGTGTTGAAATTCAAAATTCGTAGCCCTAAAATTTTAAATCATGTAATGTTGAATACAAAAAGTATAATTTAATTTGGAGCCTAAAAAATTCGAACCCAGGAATAGTTAAGAGAGATAAAGAGAAAGAGATAACCTTCAGCTTCGAGAAGGACTGGGAAGGTCTTTGTATATGAAATTTAATTGAGAGAGAGAGAGAGAGAGTGCCATCTTTTAGAGGAGAGGAAGCGATTGGGTAATTTGTTAGTTAGGGTATTAAGGCATAAAAATGAAATAAACAGCTTTTTTATTTTTTTTGGTTTCTTTCCCAAACGAAAACTTTCTCTGTTAATGGCATCTGTTTTCAAGTTCCGATAATGAGTCTTTAATTGACACAAAAATTATATTATATTATTAGATATTAAATTTTATCTCCGCGTGCGATGCGTGAGTGCTTTAAAATTCTTGTTATACAATTCAATGCGAATATACTTACAAAAATAGATGTTAATTATACAACACTAAAAGACCCATTTTATTTTTGTGTGATACATGCCTTTAATGTAGAAAAATTTATAAAAGGATAACGAATATATGTATTTCATTTGTAGAATATTTGATCCCAAATAAATACTTGTGTGCAAAATTGAAATGTAAAAATGAGAATATTTAATGATGAAATAAGAGGAATTAAGAAAATAGAACACACACACATATGTAAATATCTTAAAAACTATTTTATAGTTATAAATTATTTTTTTAAACAATACTGTGTTTTATAAAAATATAAATATATAATCTTTTTTAATAAAGCTATAATGTTAATATTTTTTATTATTTTTTTACAAAACTTGATTTTATAAAGGTAAGCATAAATATTTTATTATGCATAAAAATTGTATTTTTATAAAGTAATTTTCTAAAAACTCTAGTTTTCAACTTCATTTCTTTGCATAAATTATGTTAAAAGGTTTTTTATAAATATAAATATAAATATTTTTAAGGAAAAGATGTTTTAATACAGTAATGTTAACGTTCAAAATATAAGTTGTATATTTTTCATATAAAACATTTTTTGAGTTATATATAAAAAAATGTTTATTATAAAATGTTTTTTATGTATAACTCAAAAAAAAATTATAATAAAATGTATAGTTTTCTTAAATAGTCTATAAAATTTGCACGTTAACGTTACTTTATAAAAACATTTTCTTTCTTATAAAATTATTATTATATTCATAAGAATAACCTTTTAAAACATAATTTATGTAAAAAAAAGAAGTTAGAAACTCTTTTATATATAATAAAATAATTTATACTTACCTTTATAAAATTAACTTTTGTAAAAAAAATGTTTTTATTTAAAAAAGAATTAAAACTGTAGTTTTTGTAAAAAAATAATTTTTTATTTATATTTTTACCAAAAGTATATTGTTTTAAAAAATGAGTCAATGTAACATAATTATAGACTCCACACACTTTAGTCTATAAAAGAGAATCCATAATAAAATTAATCTTTTGTAATGTCAATTGAAATTTTGAAGTGAGCAGCCAATAAAAAAAGGATTCAAAACTAAAACTAAACTAAGAATTAAAAAGGGATAGCTTCTTCAAAAGTTAAATTGTAATAAATGAATTAGCAATTTGAAAATAAATATGAAAGATGGTGTTGATCACGATGAATTAGCAATTTGAAAATAAATATGAAAGATGGTGTTGATCACGGTGAAAGATATCTTATTATAAATGGGTATTTTTTTATGGAACCAACACATAAATTTAAGTCGGAACTTAGCGTTGTGAAAGAATACAAATCTGAGATGGAAATAAAGTTATGAAATGAAGATACATAAACAATAATGTATCTTACACGTGCGCTGAAATTTATCTTTGAGTTTGGTATGTGTTCACTGTTGGTAATACGAAAATAGTAATCTGTAAATGTACTTTGGTACACGCAGTTAACTGGAGTAGGTGTTCCAATGGTCATTACATTAGCAGGTCCATTAGCTCTTTAAGCTTTCCTAACTTCCTCAACTGTGACCATTTCGTCAAGAACAATATAGGATAAGAGGTGTTATGCTCTGAGATGTAAATGAATGATGGTATGTATAGTAGAAGCATGTTCACAAGGATAGCAATTAATGGTGTTGCAAATACCAACGAATAACATATACCAGAATATTAGCTTTCTTGGGACTTGTTATATATTGCATGTGGATAGTTTACCAATGTTTCTATTAATTAGATGAAACGCGTATCGTGTGTCAATCCATTCAATTAGATCATTTATTGTTGTCACGTGTCAATCATCTAAGAGTAGACACAAAAATTATATTATGTTATTAGATACTAGGTTTTAGCCCCGCGCGGTGCGCGGGCGATTTCTTATATTTTTATAAAAACTTTTTTTATTAGAATAATAATTTTTGAATAAAGTTATTTTTTAAAATTACAATTTTATAAAAACATAATTTTACATGCTCATTTTATGGGACGATATATAGAACACATAATTTGTCGTATTAAGAGACAAAGTACAGTAACGAATAAACGTTGAAAATAAATACACAATTTGTCATGTTAGTCAAATTTCACGTACGGATATCATTTAACGTCTACAATGATGAAAATGTATAACAATATATTGTAAAAGAAAGGAATCATAAATTATGTATACATGATACCAAGAGTCAGGAGAGCATGGTACTCGTCATCTTTGTATGAATAACCATTTTATGATATGAACAATCTACAGAATAACGCCAAAAAATTTCAAAAGTCACAAAAATAATATTTTAGAGTGGATACATTATTTTTACAACTAACCTTAACTCTGCAATTCGAACATATTTAAATATATCTCTCGTGTGTGTGTATATATATATATATATATATTAGCAAGAAGGCCACGCAGTGCGTGACCGGATATATATATTTCATTATATAAATTTTAGTACTTTATTTTTAAAAAAACAATATATAATTAGATATTTATAATCAATTTAAATAACTAATAATTAATTAAATTTGATAATTGAACATGATAATTGATTAATTTTAGATGATGGATACTAAAACTAAATTGTAAAGTATTTGGTTGACATTCAATTTCAATGTTGGCTATCCACTTCCAATGTAAAACTAAATAAATATTTTAAAGAGTTTGAAAAAATATTACAGAAAAATCGATTTCCAATAACAAAGTAGATTTCCAATTAAAAACAAATTTCTAATAAAATATAGAAAAGATATTCAATAATTACCGAAAATCTGTAAAATACAAAAAAAATGAGGAACAAATAAATAAAATATGGAAAATACATTAAAAAACTTTTTAAAAAATCAATAAATCGATTTTTTTTTTTAAATTTGCAAACTGAATAAATATTCTAAAAGGTTTGAAAAAATACTACAAAATATGAATTTCAAATAACAAAATATACTTTCAATAAAAAAAATAGATTTCTAATTTAATCAAGAAAAATATTCAATAATAACAGAAAATGGCGTGTGTTACTGCTTTCTTGGCCATATTTAATATTTAATAAATAAATTGGGGTAAGAAAGGCTGACTGTGAGACAAACCAAAGATACCAAATGGGCACCAAATCTGAATGTGAATCGAGTACCTGTTGTGAACAATCCAACAATTGCTCTCATACCAATGTTGAAAAATATACACAATAATGATACGTTTCTTTTACTACGCTTGAATTGCCAAATGAGCTTTTTGGTTCAAATTAATAGTTGGACTCCACTTTTGTTATCTGTTACCTTTGTTGCTACCTTTTATATCTTTGTACTTCCTTATGTTATCTTTGTAGTTGTCTTCAAAGGCGTAGTGCTTTCTTTGTAATAAAAATGGCGTTTTGTGCCTTTTCTTTTGGTTACTGATATAAAGTAATGAGCGGAAGGAATTACAATTAAAGCAACGTGCTGAAGTTGGAGGGTTAGGAGAAAACCTAATAAAAAGTATAGCTTCCAAAACTTTTAGGAGATTGAAAAATTTGGGTAAGATGTTGGGTTTCGTTTTTTTTTCTTGGAAAAAATGTGAAGAAATCGGATGGTTGTAATCAATGGTGTTGCATAAAAATATGTGTATTTAATGGTGTTGTCACGTGTCAGACCTCTGTGAAGAGGCACCAAAATTATATTATGTTATTAGATTTCTTAATGTACATCAGGTGGGCGATTACTAGAAATAAAAATGGACAATTAATGTATAGTCTCAACATAAATATATTTTTTTGTAAAACAAATATTTATTTTTAATTTAACTGATTTAGTCTTTCAAACACACATTTTAATTTAATCACTAGAAAATAATTTAAGTTTTCATTCAATCATTAGAAAAAATTAACCATTAAATAAAGTACACTTGTATTATTTTTATTTGTTGTACATTTCTTAAAACATTAGTACTATTCAATATAGAATGTTAATATTACTCAAAAAATAGGTACTATTTCGAAAAAAAATTAGTAGTATATAGTATAAAATGCTAGTATTTTAAAAAAAAATAGTATTATATCATTTTAAAAAAATAGTATTACATCTTTCAAAAAATGTTTTGTACAAATAATGTTTAAAATATAGTTTAGTAATTCTAAAAATTCCTAAAATAAATGTCTTCTTTAAATTTTATAAAACTTATGTACAAATAATGTTTAGAATGCTAAAAAATAATGTTATTATGGAAAATTGAATTTGACAAGTTTTTCGTTGTCAGTATAACCAATTGTGCAATGCAATGAATATTAAAGGATGATTTTGAAACAATTTGATTGGTCCACATTGTTAATCTTATTTTTTTTTAATTTCAATATTTTTTTCGTTTTTTTTGCGCTCTCTAAATAGCATACCTTTGCGTATCGCCCGATACTGCGATCGAGTTGAAAATCGAATGTCCGATATCGAGACTTTAAACCATGGTATAACTACACAAGATATTCATGTAAACACTATAAATCTATCGCTAATAAAATTCCAACATAAAAAACCACAATAAATATCAAAATAAACAAATTCACAATAAAATTAGCCCAAAAATAAGAAAGTGATATTACATTTGTCTAATAAACCCAACAAAAATACAAAAGTTCTAAGAGAGAAAGGGGGGAAGATGAAGATCACAATATTGATTCAAAAAAGTTGCAATGTAAAATGATCATATTATTATTAAAATAAAAATTACTTTCCCCAAAAACATAACAAGTAACCAAATGACAAGAATAAGTTGAAATAAACATCTGTATATATGTGTGAGCGCACGCGTGTGTGCATCTATGTAACAACCCGGGCTTTTGAGCTGCTATTTTATATTATTTTGCCCGATGGGCAAATTCTATAAAATAAGGGAAGTTGGAGTAAATATTATTTCTCATGATATTAAGGGATAATATTTACCATGTTTTGTCTATTTACCGTATGAGAAGGTAAATAGCATTATATCGTGATATGTTGCGTCATTATATGTAAAACGACGGTTAAGGTTCATATTTAAATTGTGGTATAATTAATGAAATAAAATAAAATTTGAACATAAAATTTGTTCACATTTTCCCGAATACCAAAATAGGGGGTGCGGTTGTTTTTAGAATAGTCGAGATAGTCGAAATAAGTGCCATGTTGTATTTTGGAGTTTCGGGCACTTTTAACGCGTTATGACTCAATTAAGTGTATACGAGTCATTTTAATGGTATATTAGCAATTAAAAAGAGGGCATTTTTGTTTTATAACCCGTTTAAGTCCCCCGCCCCTTTTTCTTCCTTTATTTGTGAGAAAGTCCAAAAGAGAGAGAGAAGAGAGAGTTGGGAGAAAAGAGAGAAAATGGAGATTTGGGCCGGATTTTCGTTGCTACCGGAGGTGGATCAGAGACTACAAACTCGAGGCAAGTTTCTTACTTGCTAGATGTTGATTTAATGTAATAAATTGCATGTGTAGTTAAGTTTTGGAGATTTAAACCATTAATGGGTATTTGTTGATTTTGATGATTAATCCCTTAAACCTTAGTTTTAATTTGATTTGAGGATAAATTATTAGTTGTTAATGGGGTAGGAATGATTTGGGTTGAATTGTTGTTGTTGATGCTGGGTAAAATATAAAATTGAAGGTTTTGGGATTTTAGGGTTCATACAACCCGTAACCCAAACTGGGCAAAATTTCAGGACCTAATCGATTCGGCCCTAGGGGCGAATCGATTCGGATAAGGGGTAGGCTAAAGGTCTGGCCGACCGAATCGATTCGGGTTAAAACCGAATCGATTCGGACAATTGCAGAAAGTCAGTTTTGCTCACCGAATCGATTTGGCTGTTCAGCGAATCGATTCGCAAGGGTGAATCGACTCGTCCCAGGGGGCGAATCGATTCGGTGCCCCTGTTTTTGTGAGATTTTCTTAGTTTGATTTTTTAGCCCTCTTTATTTTAGGTTCGAGGTTTGGGAACCTTCCTTTGGGAAGTAATTAGGAGTCCTAGAGGGTGGTTTTGGGTAGACTAATGCCCTAGGATTAAATGGGATATTTAGGTTTACCCCGAGGGCTAGTTGCGTAGGTTGATATCCGTATAAAATAGGGGATTAACCGAAAGGTAAAATTGGAGATAAAATGCAAAAGTTGAGACTCTTGGGAGATACTCCTTGAAGGAGGCTTACTTTGAGGGTTTGTGAAATTTTATGAACTCTTGGAGACTAGTTTGAGGATTATGGTACTTCGGGTCTTAACCATTAAAATATGACACTAAGAATAAGAAAACATATGATAATATGTGGTATTAATGAGTAAGTACAAATGATTTTGAGAATGTAAAAGTGGAAGTTTTCAAAAGGAAAAAGTAATGATTTTCATAAGTGTTAACTTATGGTTACACATCTCCCTAAATCGCTATCATAAGGGAAGTTGCGTGCGTGTGGTGAAGCCCCCTGACTAATGAACGCAGGGTGGATATAGTCCCTAGGCCATATGGGCATTTATTATACTGCGCTGGTTAGGAGATTCTGGGTGTGGTCTTGACTTTCCCGCAGGCAATATGGCCGCTTCCCGACGTTGGTAGGTTCCCAGGTTGTCTTGTATAGATAGGCCCTGGAAGATGATAGCCATTTAGGGGAGCGTCCAGTGGGGAAACCCGGAGGGACGGTCTTAGATTGTTAAAGCAGTTCATGTTAATGAATTGGCTTTAATTACATTTCCTGGATAGAAGAAGGGAAATGGGGTATATGGTACAAAAGTATTTTTATGCTAATAAAAATGACTTTTGATTTACACTTCCTGGATGGAAGAAAGGAAGTGGGATTTTATGAACAAGGTTAAAGCACTTTTATGTTAATAAAACTTGCTTTAAAAATGTATTCTTCCTGGATGGAAGAAAGGAAATAAAATCGGTAAAGACATTGTGTAAAATGAGATATTGGTAAACATTTGATAAAATGTTGTACCATTTATGTATATTCCTAAGAAAGAAATAGGAACGGTACATAATGAGTTATGGATTTGACATGGTAAAAATTTGATAAAATGTTGTACCATTTACATATATTCCTAAAGAAAGGAATGGGAATGATGATTTAGATGGTGAATGGATTTACTTATGTTTCCGTGAGTAGTTGTAGATGATGTGCACACACTTATATATATATTAATTTCGTGCTTAGGGTCTAATGAATCTCAACGATCAACCTTGCCTAAGTAGTAGTGTATCGGGGGGTTCCTTGTTTGGATTTCACTCTGCGAGACACCCCACGCACGAATAGGGCACAGTGTTGAGACTGGGGAGAAGTTAGCCCTTAGTACTTTGGGTTAACTAGATCATCTCATGGATATTGCGCTAGGTTGCTTTTAGAGTGAGAGGTGAGAAATATTATTGTTAATTGCGAGAGAATTACGCACTTAACTGTCATGCATTTTAGTCACATGGGAATCATATCAAACCGGGCCCTGACCCGTATATATTTCCTTGTTTCTGCATATACTCTTTGTCGTACAGGTGCTCTTCCGCATGGACACCCGTATTTACATTTCCATTCCGGTAGTCAAGGAGCTACAGCACCTTTGCGGATGTTGTAGGTTATTGTATTAGACGCTTCTTTTCATTGTACTCTAGTTATGTTCCGTTTATTTATTCGGGCGTGTTGCCCCAGTGTTGCACTCATTTATTATATTGTAAATATTGAAATGTGATACTCGGTGTAATTATTTGTATTGGTCTGTTCACCGACAGCTTATTCGGTGATTATTTACGATATTTGTTGTTCTTCATTATCAATTTTGATATCCACCGTTTTTTTTTAAAATGTGATTGTCCAAATGTTTTTCTTTTGCTTACTAACATTTTTAATTGACAGTTCGTTTTCTAAAATGATTGGTGGTTATCTTGTACTATTATTTTAATCGACAATGATGCTAAGAATGGACCATCTATGATTTCTGTGATTATTAGAGTATTGGGCTGGCCACCTATTATTTTAGTAGGCGGGTTGTCACAATCTATATGCCATTGCAAATAACAGTTGTTATAAAAACACTCAATCTAACGTTAAATGTGCATCAAAGGGATATAATCGCATAAATAAAATCAGTATTACAAATTTCTGGCAAAATTAATATATTTGATTGAAAATGAGAGATAGGGAGCAAAATGCTATTGCAAGAATGGCAAAAGAAAACTCTACACAAATCATCCAAACAGCAAGCACCATTAAATTGAGCTTTGGAAGAATTGATAAAATGGAGATAAAAAATCACATGGTTTTGAAGAGACGAAATTCACCAAACATATTAACTTCCACATAAGAAAAACTTTAAACCTAACAACTAAAATGGATCCAATTTTAAAAACAATTACAACTAAAAAATTTAAGATGACAAAAAATATGTCAAATGGAACAACTTAGAGAATCAAAAAAATTGTAATTCAACCAATCCATAAATCACCTAAAAGAACCACATGTAACTAATTACAAAGAAAATGAAACCCTAAAAGTTATTTAGGATGCGAAGGACTTTTAAACCCTAACCTGACACGTTTATGATGGGTTGTTGTTGAATGAGAGGTCTTTTCCTAAAAAATGGTCGTGCGTAGATGAGAGGGATAATTGTGTTAAGAAAATGAGGAAAAACTATTTTGCATTTTATAAACCTAGGGTCAATAGGAAATAAGCCTTAGTGGGGTTCGAATTATGGAAGGGAGGAAAGGAGAGTGGTTGAAAAAGATGGCGAGATGTTTGTGAGAGAAGAGAGTTGCCAAGAGGAAGAGAAGAGATGTATGAGTCTGATTTACTGGATGGACGGACAAGTTCTAATTTGGACTCACAGTATAAACGTCTCTACGGTCAACTAATAAAGCCATGAACCATTTGAAGCTTTGTCCCATTTAGGCCCGTTTGGTTATGTATTCAGAAAACTCGATTTAAACATTATTTTTAAATACAGTTTTAAAATTCACTTTTTGTGTTTATAATTATTGGTGTGCATTTGATAAACTTATTTTTAAATATTATGTTTTGAAAATTTGACAAAATTGTCAAACATGTATATTTATATTTATATTGTACATATGTGTGTGTGTGTGTGTGTGTGTGTGTGTGTAAACACATATATAAATCTTACATACAAACATGATACATGAATGTATACATATATATGATACATAAAACTTTCATACATGATACATGAGTGATTTTCATACATACATGATACATGAATGTGCACATATATATGATATATAAAACTTTCATACATGATACATGAGTGTATATTTAATGAGGTATGTTGGGGATTTTAACTATATATATAATGATATTGCATGTATAATTCACTATACAATTATATACATACCTGAATTGATAATATTTTTCAATACACATGTACTATATGTATATTTTATATTATTCCATACATTAATAATACGTGTATAAAACTGTATTTAAGTATCATGTATCTATTGATAATATTATTTAACTTTAAATTATTCCATGAGTAATTTTGTGTACATGTACATATATATATTTTTATTTATAAGAATTACACATATATTAATGTATTATGTACGTATATTATATATTAAGGTATACATGCATTAAAATATTAAGAATAAATAATTATGTGTTGAAAATAAAAAACAAAAATTATAAAACACCATCAACCTGTTTTCTGAAAAACTTGATTATAACACAAAAATATTATAATTCAGTATTTAAAAACAGGTTGTCAAATGCAAATTTTTATCAGAATTGTATTTAAACACATAAAACAAAATTATAGTTGCAAACCAAACAGGTCCTTATTTTTCCATTATACTCCTAACACTTTTCAAAAAATTGTGTGTGCATCGCCACTAGTAACTATAAAATTCGTAAATTATTTTTTCTTTTATTGCAGAATGGTAGATATGTATTTTTTATGTGGGAAGATGCAGTCATTTGGATAAATGGTCAAGGAAGAGTTAATCATAGGGTAAGGTTTTTTGGGGGTGCCATTGCGTTCTTTCCTATACTTTTTTGGATGCTTCTCATCTCGAATGAAGAGGAAAAGATGACTTATGGTTGTAAATGTGGAAATGTTTTAAATGAATTTATAGTATGTTTTAAATGAAATGACTTAGTCATAACTATATAAATGACTTGGTTATTTACAGTAGGATATTCAATCATACAATAATGATAAATACCAAATTGACCCACAAATATGAATGCAATAACAATGAAGGACACAGAGACATACATTGTTCGATAAATGGACCTGTCTTCATCCATAGGTAAAAGAGATAGAGGATTGTATTAATTTGAGGAGGAAGACTAACTGGGGTGCTAAAGAATTTTAGATAAGAGTCCAAATCGTGAGTACAGATAATGCACTAAATCTTTTTTTCACATTAAGATTATTCTATTTATAGGTACAAGAGACTTATTTCATGTTGACTACCAACTTGAGTCTTCCTGGTGTGATCAGACTCTTTCATTAGCCTGATCTCTTGAGCAGTTGAATAATACTAAGATCGTATTTGATCACATTATCACGATCCTTTGCAAAAATCCTCCCTATCTGAATGGGCAGCTAAGATTTCCATCGATGTAGAACTATTTAGGTGGCACATGTGATGCCACGTGCACTACCTGACTCATAGTCCTTTATTTTTCCCATGGGTTTGGGTAATCGGTCTTCAGTATATTGTCCACATGTGAGGTGGATTTTTCCACTAAAGATTTCCTAACTACCACATATCCCACCTATTCTTAGTGGGTACGCAATTGAGTGCCCACATGCACGTAATCCCCATGTTTAGGTTTTTATGTGTTATAGATTGGGCTCCCCCTATATAAACATTATGCGTGTATTAGGGAGCTTGATGGTGAGGCACTTCCTTTATTAGAGTCACCACTTAACCTATCTTTTGACCACAAGGGCTTTAAGGGGTTTCCCCTTTCGCTCCTTACTTGAAGCCAAAGGTCCGCACCCTTTATTTTCTTTTCTCTCTAACATTAACTTGCAGATAAATTTTTGCAAAAATCTTCATATTTTTAATATAATTCTTCTTCACTTCACTCATAATCCATGTTTAGGCATTTGAGAAAGTACGAAATGACCCATGACTGAGTCATTTCATACTAAGTACAACATACCAATCTCTATCAAGATAAGGACCTCGACCAAATAAGAGAACATTAAAAACCTCCATAGTATCGAGCTCGCTTTCATAACAATTGTGATGGGGGGGAGGGTCATTTCCCCCTCCACCCATTGCTAGTAAAGGTACTTCATTACTATGGAATCTAACTTATCCGGGCAAACGGAAGCTTCTTTTCATTAATTAAATTTATGGCACTAACATGGGCGTGAATGAAATCAGGTATTGTTATGACATTAGGAATTCTCTTGAGAACATTTCTAAGCTAGAGATAAGTCTCACAATTTGGTTACTCGGTTGCCCAATTCCCAAAAGGACACTAATGGAGACTTGTTGGTCTTCTATGGGTTAATTTATAGTGAGAACTACGTAGGTCATCTGTATTTGTGGAGGCTAGATCTCCTGGTAGACTCTTTACCATTACTTTTGATTTTTTTATAAATCTTAACTTCATTAGTTACTAATTGACCTTTGTCACTATGACGTAGACACTTATTGCAAGAGGAAGACGAAAAACTTCGAGGTCAAATTATGACGCAGAAGAAAGTTTGTGGTTCAAGTTATTCTATTCCAATAACGGGTGAGCAATACTTTCTAAAATAAAACAGGAATCTCAGTTGGTTCATTCTTACCATCACTGTCAAAAACCATTTAATTACTAATAACCTATTAGGTCTGATGTCAAAATTTTAAAACTTATTAACTTGCTGATATGAAACTCACATTTACATAAAAAAAAATTAAATAATAAAAACTAGATTCACCATAATATCGCAATGGATACAGAATAATATGGAATAATTACATTAACTAATACTCTCGATAAATAATTATAATACAGTAATCCACTAACTGCACTGAAACAGAGTCTGAATAAAATAAATTCCGACTAACTGGGCAACATGCTCAAAATAACTCTGAAGTACATCCTACCTAGATATAAAAAATATAAGAGTTTAATCAAGCCCTGTAGGCATCCATAACTGTTGTGACATCATTTGACAAGAAAGATGGGTAAGTCAGGCGTTCCTGTGGCTGAGCAGCTAAAGGTTTTAAAAATATTTTAATGCGAGTCAGAGCCCAAAACCTTTTAAAAATATTTTTCAAATGTTTAAAATACATTAATAAATATGCATGATAATATTTTATATTTAAACTTGTGTCGCACTCCCATGAGATACCCCTCTCCCCTCATCTATAGTGAACACCTAATGCATGTATTAAATACCCTAGTTACGCTACCCAACCTAACTAGTCTCAACACTAATCTTAATCCTATGCGCTAGCCTGTATCACACGTATACTTTAATTCACTTTAAATTCTTAGTTAGCTTTCACATCCGCTTTATAATTATAATTCCTAATTATAATTTATCAATTCAGTTCACATAACTTTATTCTAGTTATTAATTTAATATCCACACCTTAGTGTCATATACTCATACATATTTATATCACACTTATATACATATTTACACATAGCATCCCTGAGTTGTCCTCCTGCATGCATATAAATTTACCATTCATAATATCCTTTAATCTGCTCATATATATATTTACACACACACACACACACACACACACACATATATATATATTGCCATAAAACAGAGCTGCAATGCTGCCCTCTCTCACGGAACACTTCCTAATTAGTTTTTACACGATTATCAGAAGGCGATGATGAAACCTGTCCGGATGACAAAGCGTAAATTCATGTGAACTCGCTTCGTGTTCAGTCATCACTTAAGCAATTGAAAACGGGCTTATAAGTCACTCTTCAAATTGAGGAAGTTAGTATGAACAGTAACCCGTTCTTTTTTAACTACACCAGCATAAAATAGAGCTTACAGAAAGAGAAGCGAAGGTCAGGATTAGTGGTAGCGCAGGCTGACTCCCCCAACCAGTTGGGAGTGTGGCTGTGAAAAATGATTCCCGATCTGGTGGTATAGACCGATGATGTCTGTAGCACAAGGGAAAGGTATTGATGCAAAGCCAGCATCATCAAGCCTCAATGGGATGGACTTATCCAAGTGTAGGATAGCCGTTCTTCTAGGCTTCTCTGCCATGTTGATAGGCTCCCCGACCGTTGTTTGGCATGAGGTGACATAAGTCGTTTCCAATGAAGGGGTGAGCAGTTTTCAAGAATCTGCCACCTTGAGGACTGAATATATATATATTGATGATGCTGGAAATAAAACCACCCTTCAAGGTGTTTGTGAGCTGAATTCAATGTTAACAATGGCAGTATAAGGGTATATACACACATAGTAGAGGGAGATGAGGAGAAGAGGAGGAATATAAGTGGTTCAGCCAATCAGGCCTACGTCCACTGTGCAAGTGTATGATGTGTATCAATATATGAGGGCTCTAATGGACATAGATACAATCTCTCAAGATTTCTCTCTCTTCAGTATAATTTGACAGAGTTTTAGCTAGGGTTGATAATTTCGGCCCCCCTTTAAGAAGGAAAAGACAAGTATATATAGTAGCTGGGGGGTGTAGTGTACCCCCCATGCATGCAATGAACATGTGTGTGTTGATCTAGCCAATGCGATGAAGACAGCTGTCCCTGTCACATGTAGAGAATGATGATGAAATATTCCCCCCACGTGAGGAGAATGATTTGTTATAACTGATTTGTGTACACGTGTCCTTATCCAAACTAATGCGCATAATAACTCGGCCATTCATGCTTGGTTAAAACCTCGGCCTGGAAGAGTCCGAGGTTGGTAAGGTCTAGTTGCTTATTCAATCCAAGATGGTCCATAATGGTCTCGGCTTAGGTGAAGCCGAGGTAAGGTAAGTGAAGGTATAAGGTCGGCCTGGGCCGAGGTTAAGCTGGAACATATTAAGGACATCTGTTGATTCCCTGCTGAATTTGGCCTTGCTTCTGTAACCTCGGCCTACTCCTAGTCGAGGTTGTCAGCCCCTGAATGACCAGATGAATAACTATGCCCATGTGTCATAAAGACCTCTCTTGATGAGGTTGGTAGTAACCTCGGCTATGGCCGACCTTACTTTGGCCGAGGCCGCTGGTCATTGACCCAAGGCCCTTCCAACGTCGGATATGTCCTTGGCCGAGGTTGACGTCTCTGGGCTGAGGTGACACATTTGGGGCACATCAATCACCCCCCGGGCCTTAGTTACATGTGAGAGCAGGTGACTATGGGGTCTACAACTCCGAGGTTTTTCTTCCTCATGCCAATGTTCATTTGACAGTTGTTAATTACTGAAGTGGCTTACGTGTCTGACAAGGGTAAATTATGTAGGTTATCTTTTGGGCTCCCAAGGCAATGATGGGCCTTAGGAGTTGTGCACCCATACTTCAGGGTTTAATCCCTATTTTCCTTCTTTCTTCCTCATTTCCCTCTTTCTCAACCTCGACTTGCTTCTGCAGCTCTCTCTCTCTATAAAAGCTCTGGTTTGAAGTTGCATTGGGTGGTCATTCCTTGCAATCTCTTCCTTCTTTCTTACCACTTTTCTTCAGGTATCTTTTACCATCCTTTCTTCTTTATTTTTCCTGTCTTCTTCCTGTTTTATCATTTTTCGGTGACCTTCAAGAAGTTTTCGATTAGTTTTCCGACGACACTGTTCATATTTGTTCTTGGTAGTTATTGCTCAAGGTTTGATGGTTTGATCTTCAACATCATTTGCCAATCCTGTTTATTTTTTAGGAGAGTTGTAAGTGTAGGGTATGCCTCTTATGCTCAGACCCCTTTACCAACTCTTAGAGGAGTTCCCCTCTCTCAGAGAGAAGACTTTAGAAAAAATTTGGCAAATAAAAAGAGCGCAGGAGGAAACTCGTAGGTCAGAGGAATTCCCCCTCAGACCTATCTTTCCACCACCTCTGAAGGTTATATATCCTGAACCATCCGAACCAGCTAACCAAGCAGAGGTCCCTGCTGAACCCTCACCAATGTCTGAGTCTGAGTCTGAGTCATCCTCCTCAGACCCTATGTCTGTGGACTCTTTTCAAGAGGCTATGGATTTCACAACTCGGCAAGATCAGGCCCCTGATCAAGCGGAGGTTTCAGTCGAGCCTCGTTCCACAAAAGTTCAAGTACATCAACCTCTTCCTCTGAGGTTGAAATTATTAGGCTGATTGTGGCGGTTCCGCAAATCCTTGAAGCCATACCCTTGTCGGCTATCACGAGGGTTGAGTTCTCTCAGAGGTTTCCAAGTGGTGCCCCATCGTTTGCTCAGGCCGACGTTGAGTTAGATGATGATGATGCTGAGAGTGATGTTGACGTCTTTGAGGCGGTCGAGATTGAGAGTTCAGTCAATGAGATCGACCTCCTATCCTTTAGATACCTATATTCCATAAGCCCCTCCATTAGGCTCAGGAGACCTCTGAGGGAAGAGAGGGCTTATCACGGCCGAGATGGTGAGATCTGCTTGTACGAGCAGATGTTCAAGTTGGGGTTTCGTCTGCCCATCCATCCCATCATAAGGTCTATATTGGCCTATATCAATTTGGCCCCTTCCCAGTTGTCACCCAATGCTTGGAGGGTGATAATTGGAGCCATTGTCTTATGGAGGGTTGTTCATCACTCAGACCTTCCTATCCAAGTCTTTATAGGATGCTATGTCCCTTCATCTGCCAGAAATCATCTGAGCTATTATCATTTTTTAGCTCGGAAGCCAGAGAAGAAGATGCTTCAAATTACCCAAACCTCGAACCATAACTAGAAGCCACGTTATTTCTTTGCCTCGGGGCCATGGGAATTTGGTCCATGCACCCCCTTTTCCTCATTGGAGCTGAGAATTCCCTTGAGATGGGGAAAAGTTACAATGGCTGCTAAGGCCGACCCCAGGCTAAGCCAACAAAATCTTCAGAAGGTCAAAGACCTTCAAGATTAAGGGGAGCATGGTCTACTTGTCAAATTCGAGCACCTGATGATCCCTTACTACCTCTCTGAGACTGGTTTAGGGGGAAGTCCTCTTACAAAGCTTGGTAAGTTTCTTATTTCAACAAGTTGTACCTCTAAATATATGTATATCTGATTCTCTAACTCAGACCTTTCTATTTTGCAGAGCGTTCGAAGGGAATATCTGACGAGTTATGGGAAATGGCAGCACCAAGCTTAATGAGGCTCGTCAAAAAGGCAGGTCTGAATGCTCCTCCTTCCCATCCCTCAACCTCGAGGGCTGAGGCCACCAAGAAGAGAAAGGTTGCAGATCCTGCCCCTGAGGATCAGAGGCAGAAGAAGAAAGGGGGAGATCGTGCCATCCTCATTTCTTCTGAGGATGCATTGGCTGCTCGTATAGAGCAACTGAAAATTAATGATAGCATCATAGGCCACAGTTTGCAGGCATTGGATGCCATCGGTTTTGCTATGGCCGATGCTGACAAACGCTTTTGTCGATCTCCGGATACTCCTTTGCTGGTTGAGTTTGGCCTTCATAGGTCTATTCAGGTATGACTTCGAATTTCAGTTTAGCTCAAGTGTAACCTTTATTTTTCATTTCAACTTATATATACGACCACATGATTTTACAGGGCTTCGCTGCTATGCATTATCTTGCTAACTGGACTCTGAAGAAGTTTCCCCTCATCTAGAAAGGCCAAGAGGTCGAGAAGGTTCAAAGCTCTCTGAATGCAGAGGTAGACCGTCTGAAGTTTGCCTTTGAGGAGTCTGATAAGAAGGTTAAGGAGTTGGAGAAAGAGATCTCCAAGCTTAAAATGGACCACACCATTGCCTTGAAGGCCAAAGATGACGTTCTCCAGCAGAAGGTTGATGTTACAGTGAAGGCAGCCCTTTAGGATGCCTCTGAGGGGATTCTGGCTGAATACAATGTCTTCGATGAATTCATCAGCTTCGGCTTTAAGTACCTCGAGAGAGGTATTAAGGCTACTGGCGGCTGCTAAGGAGAAGGAGTCAGGTAGCTTAAAAGCCTCTGACTTCATAGGTCTGGGTTTTGCTAACCCCCAATTTGCCCAAGCCCTCCAGGAGGTTGAAGAGGAAGATACTGCCCCTGCAGAGACTGCGCCACAGGATATTACAGAGACTGAAGGAGCCAACCCTAGAGATAATGGGGCTGAGGTGACCAATGTTGGCCAAGGGAATCAGGCCGAGGATGCCAGCACTCTCCCTGCAAATCCTTAGGCTATTTTTGTGAAGATTTTATACTTTTTTACTATGTATTCGAACTGTAACCTCTGATGAACAATGTTACTTTATATTTTTGGCATTTCACTTAATCTGTCGACCTCTGAGGAGGGCTTTTATTTCTTCTCTTGATAGATTGTTTGTTGGATGATTCTTTTTGTCATGCAATAAGGTCTCACCAAATTAATGATGTTAATAGTCTGAGGTCGTCCAAATATGATATCTGACCTCAGATCTTGTCACCAAATCATGATGTTATAAGGTCTAAGGTCATCAACTAAGATATTATCCTCATGAATAATTTCACCAAATTAATGATGTTATAAGGTCTAAGGCCATCGACTAAGATGTTATTCTCATGAATAACTTCACCAAATTAATGATGTTAAGGGTCTGAGGTCATCCAAATATGACGTCTGACCTCAGACCTGACCACCAAATCATGATGTTATAAGGTCTGAGGTCATCGACTAAGATGTTATTCTCATGAATAATTTCACCAAATTAATGATGTTAAGGGTCTGAGGTCATCCAAGTATGACGTCTGACCTGGCCACCAAATCATGATGTTATAAGGTCTGAGGTCATCGACTGAGATGTTATCCTCATAAATAATTTCACCAAATTAATGATGTTAAGGGTCTAGGGTCATCTAAGTATGACATCTGACCCCAGACCTGGCCACCAAATCATGGTTATAAGGTCTGAGGTCATCAACTAAGATGTTATCCTCATGAATAATTTCACCAAATTAATGGTATTAAGGGTCTGAGGTCATCCAAGTATGACGTCTGACCTCAGACCTGGCCACCAAATCATGGTTATAAGGTATGAGGTCATCAACTAAGATGTTATCCTCATGAATAATTTCACCAAATTAATGATGTTAAGGGTCTGAGGTCATCCTAGTATGATGTATGACCTCAGACCTTGCCACCAAATCATGATGTTATAAGGTCTGAGGTCATCAACTAAGATGTTATCCATATGAATAATTTCACCAAATTAGTGATGTTAAGGGTCTGAGGTCATCCCAGTATGATGTCTTACCTCAAACCTTGTCACTAGATCATGATGCTATAAGGTCTGAGGACATCAATTAAGATGTCATCCTCATAAATAATTTCACTAAATTAATGATGTTAAGGGTCTGAGGTCATCCAAGTACGACGTCTGACCTCAGACCTGGAGACCAAATCATGGTTATAAGCTCTGAGGTCATCAACTAAGATGTTATCCTTATGAATAATTTTACCAAATTAATGATGTTAAGGGTCTGTGGTCATCCAAGTATGATGTCTTACCTCAGACCTTGTCACCAAATCATGATGTTATAAGGTCCGAGGTCATCAATTAAGATGTCATCCTCATAAATAATTTCAGCAAATTAATGATGTTAAGGGTCTTAGGTCATCCAAGTATGACATCTGACCTCAGACCTGGCCACCAAATCATGGTTATAAGGTTTGAGGTCATCAACTAAGATGTTATCCTCATAAATAATTTCACCAAATTAATGATGTTAAGGGTCTGAGGTCATCCCTGTATGATGTCTGACCTCAGACCTTGCCACCAAATCATGATGTTATAAGGTTTGAGGTCATCAACTAAGAAGTTATCCTCATATATTATACCATTATAGCACAATGAAGCAAGAATTGACATCGAAATTGATCTCTCATTAATAATCTCTTTATAAGACGGTACATTTACATAAACTTCTTGTAATATCATATATAATACTTCTTTAATAGATCAATATTCCAGGGATTGGCAAAAGGCTCCCCCTCTAGGTTTTCTAGTCTGTAGGTCCCGGGCACAACCTCTTCGATCACTTTGTAGGGACCATGCCAGTTTGGGTGGAGTTTATTCATTTTTTGTAACGTCTTCTTCAGTACTAAGTCTCCCACGACAATGGGTCTTGATTTCACCCTCTAATTATAGAATTTTGATGCTCTCTGCTAGTAAGCTGCTTGTCTGATTTCTGTGTCTTCCCTTCTCTCTTCAATCAGATCTAGGTCTAGTCTTCTATCTTCCTTATTTTTATCAGGGTCATAGGTCTGAACCCTATGAGTAGGGAGTCCCACTTCTGTTGGTATGACGTCCGTTGAGCCATGTGCTAGCATGAACGGGGTTTCTCCTGTCGGTGTTCTTGTCGTTGTCCTGTAGGTCCATAACACAACATAAACCTCTTCGGTCCATCTCCCCTTAGCTCCTTTAAACCTCTTCTTGATTCCGTCGAGGATTGTTCTGTTTGTGACTTCGGTCTGACCGTTTGCCTGAGGTCGGCCAGGAGAAGAGAAAAAATGCTTTATCCCGACTCTTTCGTAATATTTCTCTAAGGAAGAGTTCTTGAATTGGGTTCCATTGTCTGAGATGAGAGTGTTTGGGAGGTCGTGTATGCATATGATGTTCCTCTAAATAAATTGGAAGGTCTTCTGTTCTGTAATCATTATCATCGGCTCTGCCTCCACCCACTTTGAGAAGTACTCAATGGCAACTATCAGAAACCGATAATTATTGGCAGCTCTCGGTAGTGGTCCTACTAAGTCAATTCCTCATACTGCAAATGGATAAGGGGAAGTGATCGACGTCATAGGTTGATGAGGTTGGTGAGTAATAGTGGAGAATCTCTGACATTTATCGCACCTTTTCACATAAGCTGCAGTATCTTTGGCCAAGGTTGGCCACTAGTACCCCTGTGTAATAATTCTCTTGGCCAAGGGTCTTCCTCCTATGTGACTGGAGCAATAACCCTCATGAACTTCCTGTAAGACGAGGGAAACTTCTGTGGGATGAATGCATCTGAGGAGAGGTAATAGGAATCCCTTCTTATAAATGATGTCTCCCATTATGGAGAATTTTGTAGCTCTGTATCTTAATTTCCTCTTCTCCTCTCTAGCTTTGATTCCGGTAGCTCTCCCTATTTGATATATCTGATGAGGGGGTCCATCTATGACTCTCCTAGGTTTAAATTGAGACAAGGGTTGCTAACCTCTTCTTCCTTAATGATCGCTTTTGGTAAGACCTCGATCGGAACTATCCTTCTGATGTCTGTCTTCGTCGCTGAAGCCAACCTTGCCAATGCATCTGCGTGGCTATTATTTTATCGAGGTACTCTCTTCAGTTTTGTCTCTTCGAAATATTCTAACATCATTCTTAACCTCTTCAGATACTTAGCCATCCTTTCATCTTTGGCCTCATAGACCCCCAATACTTGATTGACAACTAACCTTGAGTCGCTATGAAGTAGGAGTCGTCTTACTCACAGAGTCTTTGCCAATGAGAGACCTGCTATCATGGCCTCATATTCTAACTCGTTATTAGATTCCTTGAAGTTGAACCTCAAAGCGTATTCAATGTTGACACCATCTGGAGCTGAAAGTATCAGCCCAGCACTGCTTCCACTGTCACAGGAAGAATCGTCAACGAAGAGATTCTAGATGTCTGCATCCGATGAGAAGGCCCCTTCCGACATAATTCCTTGCCTGAAGAGGTACCGATCCTCCTCATTCTCCGTTATTTCGCTCCTGGTCTTCTTGGAGACAACCTCTTCCCGGTTCTGGAAGACGTTTGGTGCAACCTCTTTCGGTTCTCAGAAGACATTGTTGTTTGACCCTTCAGCATCCACTATGTCATTCTCTACCTTGGCCTCTTCCCATGTGAACTCAGTAACGAAGTCTACGAGGGCCTGCCCTTTGATGGCTACCCTAGGCTGATAAGTAAAGTCATACTCTCCCAACTCAATGGCCCAGGTCATCAATCTTCCAGACTTCTCAGGTTTATGGAGGACCTATCTTAGTGGGGAATCGGTGAGGACGACCATGGAATGGGCTTGGAACTTGGAAGTAGGGCTTTATTTTCCTTGAAGCATGTATCAGGGCGTAGGCTAACTTTTCCATACGAGGATAATTTTGGTCAGACCCTTGAAGGGCTTTACTGTTGAAATACACAGGCCTTTGGATCCCAACGTCTTCCCGTACTATGGTTGCACTTATAGCCGATTCAGAGACTTAGATAAACATACAATTTCTCTCCTACTATGGGCCATGATAATAACAAGGGGGTCCCTAGGTAAGACTTGAGTTGGTTAAAAGCCTCTTCGCACTCTTCTTCCCATTGGAAGGACTTTCTGAGCACCCTAAAGAATGGAAGGCACTTGTCCATCGCTCTAGAAATAAATTTGTTGAGTGCAGCCACTCTTCCCGTGAGCCTTTGGACGTCCTTGATACTCTTTGGTGTCTTCATGTCGAGCAAAGCCCTGATTTTCTCAGGGTTCGCTTCTATTCCTCTTTGATTGACAATGAATTCGAGAAACTTCCCAGCTCCTACTCCAAAGAAACACTTCGTCGGGTTGAGCTTCATTCCGTACAGGTCCATAGTATTGAAGGTTTGTACAAGTTCTTCCACGTGAGTGCAGTCCGTTAATCTCTTCGTCAAATGTCGTCTACATACACCTCCATAGTCTTGCCTATCTGGTCTTCGAACATCTTATTTACAAGGCATTGATATGTTTCTCCTGTATTTTTCAAACCAAAAGGCATCACTTTGCAGCAATATGTTCCTTTATCAATGATGAAGGTTATCTTCTCTCAGTCTTCTGTATCCATGAAGATCTGATTGTAGCCTGAATACGCGTCTATGAAGCTCATGAGCTCATGCCCTGCAGTAGCATCTACCATATGATCTATTCGAGGTAAGGGATAGCTGTCTTTCGAGCAAAACTTATTTAGGTCAGTAAAATCAACACACATTCTCCATTTTTCATTGGCTTTGGGCACAATGACTGCATTTGATAGCCACTCTGGATATATGACTTCTCTGATAAATTCAGCCTCTTCCAATTTTTTAACCTCTTCTCGGATGACATCGTACTTCTCCCTGGAGTAAACTCTTCGTCTTTGTTTGATAGGCCTAGCATCTTTAGTCATGTTGAGCTTGTGATACATAACCTTAGGGTTGATGCCGGGCATGTCTGCGTGACTCCAAGCGAAGACACTCTTCCTCTTCCTCAGGAAGTTTATCATCTCTTCCTTGATCTCTGCTTTTAGGGCTTTGCCGACTTGGACGATTTTTTTCGGTTCGTCCTCATCGAGGATGATGGATTCTACCTCTTCCGCGGCCTCACCCTTCTTCAACTTTGTTTCATCTCTAGGGTCAAGTGTGTCAATATTATAAGTAGTAATTGATTTCCTATGGGACTCTCTCTCTTCAGCCGAGTTGAAGTAGCATTCCCGTGCTATAGTCTGGTCACCTTGCACTTCCCCTACCCCATAAGGGGTCGGGAATTTTAGCATTTGGTGGACTATCGACGGCACGGCCTCAAACTCCTTAAGGGATACTCTTCCTATGATGAGGTTATAAGCAGAGAAGATGTTTTCGTCCATTACGAAAAAATTGATCTTCCGAGTTAACCTCTTAGGCCATTAATCACCCATCCATACATCCATCTCATACATGCCCAATGGGTGGACCTTTTCACCGCTGAATCCCATTAAAGGGTGATGATAGGGTACCCTCCTAGCTCTGCTAAGACCTAGGCTCTTGAAGCAGGGCCAAAACATCACGTCTGCTGAACTCCCCCCATCCACAAGGATTCTCTGCACCTCGCATCCATGCACTCTTGTTGTTATTACCAAAGGGTCATCATGTGGGGCTAAGATACCTTTGAAGTCGAGTCGGGAGAACCCAACTATAAGGGTGTCCATGTCCACCTTTTTTCTTTTCTGCACTGTATCGGAAGACGTTAGATTTACAACTTTAAGTTTGGCCACTGACTTGGCCTCCGCCACATGAGCTTTTCTATCAGCCACTTCAGAGCCACCTCCTGCGAGTCCTCTGCATATGGTGTCAACACCAAAGGAGATCATGCCAACCCTCTTCACCGAGGTGTTGTCATCTTTCGACGGGAGGTCCGAATTGTCTTTATCATCACCTTTCGAATCATTATCTCTTCCAGCTCGGGCATCGTCACGACATCTATCATTTCTCCTCTTTTTAGGGTCATCTCTTCCACCTTTAGGAGCCGTTCCATTAACATACTTCCTCAACTTTCCAGATTTTAACATATTTTCAATCTCATCCTTCAAGGCGAAGCACCTGTCTGTAATATGGCCATGGTCTTGGTGGAACTCGCACCACAGGTTCTTGTTCCTCTTATATGGAGGGGCCTTCAGTTACTCCGGCCATCTTAGAGACCTGTCGTTCTTGATCTCATTAAGAATATGTTCACAGCTCACAGTTAGAGGAGTATAGTGAGCGAACTTATCATCGGCTGACCTCTTCTTTTTATATTTCTTTCTTTGGGACTTCCCGCTACTACCGTGGTTCTCATCCTCATACTTGGTTGCCATTGTCTCTTTGGCATTCATGACTTTTCCCGCAGTTGCCAATAGCTCTGCCATAGACCCGGGAGGGTCTTCCGCGAGTTTCCACAATAACCTCCCTTTCTGAAGACCTCCTATGAGGGCGGTCATGGCTATATTCTCTTTGTAATCTTCAACCTCAAGCTTTTCTTTGTTGAACCTGGCGATGTAGTCTCTTAGGCTCTCGTCCTTGCCTTGCTTGACATACAGCCGGTGAGTGGTCTTTTTTTGAGGTCTTACCCCAAAACAGAAGTTGTGAACGAATCGCTCAGCTAAGCCCTTGAAGTTATCAATTGAATTCTTCGAAAGAGAAGTAAACCAACTGTGTGTTGCTCCTGTCAAAGTCCCGGAGAAGGCCCGGTACTTCATATCATCAGGTATTGAGTAGATGTCCTCCACTGACTGATACATCTCAATATGATGTATAGGGTTGGTGCTACCGTCATACTTAGGAGACACCGCGGGTGGTTTGAACTTAGCAGGGGTTGGAAAGCTCACTATCCTGGCCACAAAGGGGGAGCCTTCTTAGAAACCTCTTTGCAATGGGTCTCGACTTTTAATGAGATCTCTTATCTTTTCCTCAAGACGTTGAATAGAGTTATTATATGGTCTCCCACCATCGTCCTGGCCGAGGTTGTCCCCAGCCACCTCTATGGGGTGGACTAAGGGTTCCCCAGCCGCAGCACAACGTCGGCTATTGACCTCTTCCTGGTCTCTACCTCTTCCTACATGAGGTCGGCCTTGGTGAGGCCGACGTTGTTCGTCTCCTCTTTGCGAGCCGACTGCACTCCTCGACCTTGATAACCTCTGTCTTAGGTCATTTACTGGGCCTAACCTTTCAAAGGCTGACCCTATGCTCAGTCGATCAAAGGTGGATCCTCGTTGTTGGGCTTCTCCGCCTCTTTTGCCTCTACAACCTTGCCTTTATTGGATAGGGCGATCTGTATTATTCGAAACCTCATACGACTCCCAACAATCTTTCGGGACCTCTTTCGCCTCTAGATCATCATACTTGTCCTCAGGGCAAGGGTTTCCTTGCCTCCCCAGGTGTACGTGCCTAGGGTCAGCAATGTCACTCCTCCGCTGGGGCGTAGGCTGGTCTTTTCGCGGTGCCAGGGGTGGTCCTCTGGCGTCTGGATGAGGCTGAACAGCCGCCAGAGTGATTATTTTCGGTGAGACTCCAGGTGGCCTCATCATATTTTGGCTGAGTTATGCAAATTGCTCCTGCATATCTTGTTGCGTTGCAGCCAAAGACCTCAAGGTTGCAGCCACCTCCGCCATTTCGGACTGGGGCGGTGCCTGGCTGGAGCTAGGTCCCCCCGCACCAGGCGGCGGAAGAGGTGGTGGTAATTCTGGTGCCATGTGTTAACACTAAAGAGCTTGAGTAGCAGATGAGCTTAATACCTTAAAGGACTTCTTTTAATGGTGAAGCAGCTCCACGCAAGGGGTAGTGCCTGGTTCACCACCAGAGTCTCCTGTGAGGTTAAGCAGAAAAAGAGGAAGAGACAACTTCTCATTCCCACAGACGGCGCCAAAATGATGATGCTGGAAATAGCACCACCCTTCAAGGTGTTTGTGAGCTCAATTCAATGTTAACAATGGCAGTATAAGGGTATATACACACATAGTAGAGGGAGATGAGGAGAAGAGGATTTACACCGGAATATAAGTGGTTCAGCCAATCAGGCATACGTCCACTGTGCAAGTGTATGATGTGTATCAATGTATGAGGGCTCTAATGGCCATATATACAATCTCTCAAGCTTTCTCTCTCTTCAGTATAATTTGACAGAGTTTTAGCTAGGGTTGATAATTTCGGGCCCCCTTTAAGAAGGAGAAAACAAGTATATATAGTAGATGGGGGTGTAGTGTACCCCCCATGCATGCAATGAGCATGTGTGTGTTGATATAGCCAATGCGATGAAGACAGCTGTTCCTGTCACATGTAGAGAATGATGATGAAATATTCCCCCCACGTGAGGAGAATGATTTGTTATAACTGATTTGTGTACACGTGTCCTTATCCAAACTAATGCGCATAATAACTCGTCCATCCATGCTTGGTCACAACCTCGACCTGGAAGAGTCCGAGGTTGGTAAGGTCTAGCTGCTTATTCAATCCAAGATGAGCCATAATGGTCTCGGCTTAGGTGCAACCGAGGTAAGGTAAGTGAAGGTATAAGGTCGGCCTGGGCCGAGGTTAAGTTGGAACATATTAAGGACATCTGTTGATTCCCTGCTGAAGGTGGCCTTGCTTCTGTAACCTCGGCCTACTCCTAGCCGAGGTTGTTAGCCCCTGAATGACCTGATGAATAACTATTCGCATGTGTCATGAAGACCTCTCTTGATCAGGTTGGTAGTAACCTCGGCTATGGCCGACCTTGCTTTGGTCGAGGCCGCTGGTCATTGGCCCAAGGCCCTTCCAACATCGGCCATGTCCTTGGCCGAGGTTGACGTCTCTGGGCCGAGGTGATACATTTGGGGCACGTCATACACACACACACACACACACACACACACAAATCACATCAGGTTTACATACATATATGTCACTCACTATATATGTATAATCGCAATCCACAGAACATTACCTCGCTGATTCATTCTCTAGTATGCTACCAGGCACCAGGGATACACACCTCAACTTGGCTAGCGGGTCGGAATCATACCAGCAAACCCAAAGCGTAAACGTAAAAATCGGAGGTTGTCATAGTCTTGAGTCAGTGGGTCATAATAACCATACCACATTACTCCACTTGGACTCCAAACTCACATAAGGTTATCGTGCACAGACCTGTTACTCTAGGGATCGATATTACACCTGTTGGGATTCATTATCGCCCACTGCGCATAACCTCCACTCATAGAATCCCCTAGAGTAGGTATGTTTCACATATCATTCACACAAATATAATCAGGCATATATATACTGTGTGTGTGTAGAGCTAGCCTATAATTCCCTAAGTCAATTCATGACCCTCAAATATATAAGTAATCCCTTACTTAATTGATTCACACATACATCATTAAATCTGGACACTAAGTTATTCCCGACCAACCCGTATCCCTATTCTATCCGACTTTACAAATCAATTTCGTTAATTATTTTTCGAGTGTTGTTTATCCCAAACACCCTTAATTTCATACACTGAATTTATTCCCCATTAACCCAAGGCTACTATAATAATCTACATAATTTTCAGAAGTCCTAATATTTATTCACGAACCCTCAATGTTCATTAACTCCAAACGGTTTTCAAAATTTTAAACAACCCCAAACAATTTCTCATAACAGGTCCGAATCGATTCACCCTCAAGGACCGAATCGATTCGATTCTTGGCAATGACCTTGAACATGTTCCAAATACGAGTTTTCAAGGTTTATCATCAATTAATTCCACATGTAACAGAACTTTAACCCAATTATTTCAATTCTTATAAATCCCAAATATGATTCCACACATTTTAATATTTAAACTAACCCAAATATCATCTATTTCATGGGATTCAACATTTAAATCAAGATTTATACAATTTATTTATTAAACTTTAAAATTTTCACAAATCCTTAATCTTTCTCATTTAATATAATAAATTTTTACTTGGATTCAATTATATATGTCATATAATATAATTACCGATCAAATTCTATGAAATCATATCCCAGAAAACCATTTTAACATTTGAATCCCAAACTAAAATCATGTTTACTTTCACCAACCACGATATGAACTAAAAACATGCATATAGTATCAAAGCAAGTTAAACACTTGCCTTAAATTATTGTAGAGTCTGAATTCTTTCTTTATAAATTTTTCTTACCCAAGAATCCTAGCCCAAAAATTACCAATTTCCTCCCCCCGATTGCCTTCTTGATTTCTCTTTTGAGTTTCTCCTTTTTCTTTTTCCTCTCTCTCAAGCCTAGGTGGGTTAGAATGAGTGTATGGCTGCCTCCCTCATCTAATATCCCTTAATATTTCCCAAATCCTGAAATTAGGTTAAATCATAATATTAAAATTACTCTAATACCCCCATATGGGTCCCGTATAGCTTAAAAAGTCATCGAAACCCGATTATAACCACCAGGTACCTAATTTAGACTATTTTGATCCATCTCGGATATCCGTGCACTCGAAATCACCATCCGAGTCACTTATCACCATTCACGTCACTTATCATCAATTTGCCATCTCATTCCCAACACGACCCCACACGCACGTCTCGAATAAGATACCATCGATTTTTCCCACTTACAACATAATATCAAATAATACAATTTCATTTACTTATAACATATAAATATTAATCTAATATTCTCTAATTAATATTTATTTAATTCAGTTTATTTCTCAATTTAATTAAATTACGGTTACACGTGTAATTTAAATATTCCCTAAAATACGGGACGTTACAATTCCCCTTTGATTTATCATAAACCCTAAGAAGTTTTATGTGGCTAACATAAAAAATCTACATCTCCCGGTTCAGTACAATGTGTTAAATGTCTTACCGAGGTCACTGATATCACTACAAGAATAATTCACCTCCACGACACCTGAAATGAGTCGTGATAGGGTTTTTACGACACCTTTCTGGTGTCGTTGAGATGGGGAGTTGTGGAAAGTCCAACGCTTTTCACGGCACCTGGTAGGTATCGTCGAAACCTTTTCACAACACCTATTAAGTGTCATTGTAAATACTTTCTACGACATACCTATAGGTGTTGTGAAAGGAGTTTTACGACACAATTTCGGTGTCATTAAAAGGGGGTTGCAGAAAGTCCACCTCCTTTTCACGACACTTGTTAGATGTCGTCGAAACCTTTTCATGACTAATGTTAGGTGTTATCGTAAGTACTTTCTACGACATGTATATACGTGTCGTGCAAATTGTTTTCTATGACACTTCAGTCGTGTTATGAACCCTGGTATAAGTAAAGTCAACCCTGGTATGAGCAAAGTCAACATCAAATTATCTTGGGACATGTATTACCATGGGGGGATATTGTACACGGTTAGCACTAAAGGCCAACAACTGTAGCTTGAACTAAGATTGCAAGGATTAAACCCATCAGTTGCAAGCCCAAGTCTAAGATTTCTCTAATCATATGCAAAATGAGGCCATTTTTTATCAATTGTATCACAAGTTATTGAATCAACCGGGTGCCTCATATTTCCATCTTCACTCCGATGACATGAATGTCACTTCAACTGCTCAACTTTTTCAGGTGACAAAAACATCCTGTGAAATCTTGGAATTATTGGTAAATACCTTAATACTTTCGCTGGTACTCCTTTCTTAATCTTTTTAGTGCGTTCATCAAATTTTCATCGTGACGAGACACATTTAGGGCATATATCCAAATTATCATACTCTTTTCTAAATAAACAACAATCATTAATACATACATATATTTTTTCATATCTCAAATCAAATTCCTTTAAAAACTTTTTTATTTCATACAAAGAATTGGGAAGAGTGTTATCCTCTGGCAACATATCATGAATAGTCTCAAGAAGTTCATTAAATCCTTTATCAGATATTCCCTGTGTGGATTTATGTTTAAACAAAGATGTAAATGCTGACATCTTTGTATAATTTGTACACCCATCATATAAAGGAGTCTCAGCATCCTTCAACTTTTCTTTGAAACTTTCATTCCCCCCGATAAATATTTTCTACAACTTCGGTATCTTGAAAATAAGCATCTGTATACATCCTATGTACATCGGACATATAAATGTCACAAGAGGTACTCGAATGCTCCCCATGAAGGACCCATTTGTTATACAACAAATCAAACTCGTCAATAATCAAGTGGTCAAAAAGTGTATCCTCCTTTTGCTGACAAAGGTTTTTACAATTTTTGCAAGGACATATAATCATATTAGGATTTCTTGCATTCTTCTTGGCAAACTTGATAAATCCTTTTACTTCAATTTGGTACTCATAAGTATATCTATGCAAAATAAATAACATGTGGTCATCAATTTAATTGGGTTGACAATATGTTTTAACTTTTAAATATAGTGCAAGGAAATTTGTTTATATATATGTACGACGAAAAAAAAACTTGGGAGTCTCAACCATTCTTTTTCCATCTTGAGAAGTCCAATTTCAAGCTAATATTCTGTCTAAATTAACAAAATTCTTCATAAACAAAAGTCAGATGAAGATGCTCAAATTGATGGATAAAGTGAACACCAAATTGAATCATCAGGCCAAATGGAACATGAAACGGATGAACAAATAGAACAAATATGGGTTAAGATTTATGACCCTATTCTAATATGATGTTTGAACATTCAATCTAAATTATATTACACAATTTTTTAAACGTATTCAAACACATTTATTACACGATCCCAACAGTCTATTACAAGATTTTTCAACACAATCAAAAGATTATTTGTTCGATCGATTAAAAAATAGGAAAACCTAAACTGTGAGATCCATACTAGTGACCGATTGATGCCGGAGAAGTTCCTCTAGCTTTGCGTGACAGATCAATGTCTGGGATTGTTCAAATCGACGCCAGAGATTCACATAGAGAAGGCATCGGCCAGAGATTCAAATCAACGCCGGAGATTGTAAAACACGAATGATTTTGGGGAGAGGCGTAGAGAAAGGGATGATTTTTGGAGAGAGGTGTACATAAAGGGTTTTTTTAGCTGCAGAAATTGATGCGAGCCGGGATTTTTTTTTTCTCTCGGTAGTTAACTTGGAAAATGTGTAATAAATTCTTCGACACCTGTTAAGTGTCGTGTAATGTATGTTCACGACACTTTCCTGGTGTCGTAAATTGGTAATACCTTCTACGACACCCAAAAAGAGTCGTGTAATATTTTTTGACGACACCACATATAAGTCGTAAATTAGTATTTCACGACATCAATTAAGTGTCGTGAATAATTTTTTTACCACACCACATACGTGTCGTAATTAAATATTTCACGACTCACTACTTAAAAAATGTTGTATTAAGGTTTAAGACATCTACACTATGTCGTGGTAGTTGTTTTCCATGGCACTTCTATTTTAGGTGTCGTGGTTATTAATTTTAATGTTTTATTCACGACACCTAATGCAGACGTGTCGTCTTAATATGCCTTTCACGACACATATATATTAAATGTCGTAGAATTCATGTCATGAAAATGACTTTTTCTTGTAGTGTATAGTCTTCATCCTTAACACTCTTTCTAAAGTGATAAGTGACTTTCTTTGTTATATGAAATATGCATCAATCACTTTTTAATCAAAGTTAAGGTAAGAAGCAATATCATCGAGTCGTTATGCGAAAGCGCTTTTCAATTTCCACAATTTAAAGATTAACAAGTGTAGTGATAAGTTGGGTATCGTATCCACAGAGATTGAACATGATTGGGCTTAGTTTACACTAATTGAGTTCGTACGTAAATTGCTAAAAGAAATTAAGAAAAGTTGATTTGTTGTGGGTTTTTAGATTATTTCTAAAAAGAGTGGTCAAAAGATAATTTTTAGGACTTTTATGAAAAATATTGATAAAATAGGAAAGGAGGTTTGTAATTTTGAGGGAAACAAGGGGCGCGGGTTAATCACCCACCCACTTGGAATTGTAAATGTTATAAGTTGATTAGTTTTAAGAATTCAAGTATAGAAATTGGAGTTACGTGAAGTGAACTATTAAGTATATGAAACACTTTTCTACACAAAAAATGAAACCTTCACGAAAATAAGTCTGAAAGTATGAGAAAATATAAACACGGATCTTCAACAATAACTAATGCGTGACATTAATTATGAAGTCCTCGAGTATTTATTTTCAACTTACTTTCTATGGTTTTATTCTTAAAACGTAACTTAATTCATAACAATATATACATTTTGGGTGGGTTTATAACTCACAATCGTAAATAACTTTGCTACTCATAACTAGTATGATGATAATAGAACTCATAATGCAAATATAGGAAGAATTCATGATTGTAATAATTTAAAAACGGAGTTTAAGGCATACTTGAACGGACGACTATTATATAAAAGAAATAAGGTTGAATGAAATGTTGAAACTCGCTCAGAATCCTTATAATGCGATCCCGTAACTTTGAAGTAATAATGACAAATGGGACTGAATTCCACGCTTTAAAATTTCTTAGCCTTCACCCTGGTGTTTTACACATAAATGAAATCGAAAAAATCTTTAAATAATATAAGTGCGGAACTAAATTTCTCTATATTAATCTAGGAAAATTCGTAGTACAATCACTCGAAACTACAACATTCTCTCAAACTATAATTTTTATACTACTAGTCAACCATAAATTGAATGCACAATAATGAAAACTTATGAACCCTTTTATAGGTTGAAGAAAGGACTCGGGGGTACCATTGGAATTTTACACAAATGATGAGCACATTTAATTAAATAATAAAAGGTGTGTATGGACAAAGTTTTATTTAATTAAATGTATGGGGTGTTGATCAAAAGAGTGTGGAGAAAAATATAAAGTTTTGTTCTTTTTAAAAGAGAAATAAAATAAAAATAAAAAGTAATGGAGAAAAGAAATAAAACTATGTGGTGTAAGGTGTAAAATGGGAAAAATTTGAATCTTGGCTAAACAGGGAACCCATGCGTGTGGGGCATGTGGGTCAGGGTGCATAATGTGTTGAGTAGTTTTGGGCACGGAATGGACGGTTGTGGCACTGACACGTGGGCGAATTGGATGACACCACGCGATCTAGGGGTGTAAATTTTTGGCATGACACGATAATCCGACACGAACTCGACACGAAGTTAGCGGGTTAGGGTTGACGATTTCTTGACACGAACCCGAATATGACACGACCCGCCAACACGAATAATAAACGGGTTGGGTTAGTGTCAAACACGTATAACTCAAAAATGACACGAATAGACCCGCTTAACTCATATTTTATGGAGAATATATTAGATAATTTATATATCTTGATAGGCATTCTATAAAATTCATGGAGAATCGGATGATAAATTATTTATGTGTTGAAAGAAGTTGAAATTAATTAAATTTAAGTTATTGTAGGCCTATGATTGGTATGATTGGTTAAGAGAGAAGAAAAAAATTATTTTATATTTTACTTAATGGGTTATGCGGGTCAACCCGAACACGACACGATAATAAATAGGTCGGGTTAGTGTTTGCTCATCTGACACGATTAGTTAAATGGGTCGGGTTAGGGTTGACTAATACTTGACACGAATCCGACATGACACGACCCGAACATGACACGACGCACACGAATTGCCACCCCTAACGCGATCTCTCACAACAATTCACCAAAACCTTTAAAACCTCCTCTGCTGAGATTCGAAACCCTAACCCTGAGCTCATGAAAAACCATCCTTAATCGTATGAGCCAACATGTGGCTCAGTAATATTACTGAGCGAAATAATATATAAATTTTGGGAACTTTTCCATTTTCCATAATTGCACAATATACCCAAAACATTACAACTTCTTCATACGACCTCCAATTGATGAACCATAAGAACTGTCGTGACCCTCATTTTGATGCCAAAAATATTATAATAGTTCTCGGGTTAGAGGATTTACATTCGTGTATGACCCCAGGTTTTGACTTTAACTATCCTTTACTTTCAAACTTTACACCGTCATAACTTATTCGTTTGAATTCTAATCGACGCGTCGTTTGAACTCAAGCGTCCCTTGATTCAGGGCCTACTTTTTTCATGATTTGTCCAAGTCCAAAATTGGTCATATGAATATACTAATTTCCCCCTGAAGGTATGTATGTGGCAGTTCCTTGCTCCAATTGCTTCTCAATTTCTCCAATAGTCTTGTTGATGTAAAAAACTAGATCGCTCTAATTATTTAATCACAGATAAATAAATAAGACAAAGATTTTTAAAGTGGTTCGGCTAGGAATAAAGCCTACGTCCACTGTTATGTTATTGCTGAGTGTTTGCAGAATTCTTGATTACAAATTCTCTCAAGAAATTCCGGTCCCTTTGAATGAGGGAGATACAATGTATTTATAGCCTTGAGGCTGTACATGAAAGGTCCAATACATTAAATGATTTACATATGAAAGGGTAATACATTTAATGCAACGTGTGCGTCAAGAATACAATGGATAGTTGAACAGTTGTCCGTCTAGTAATTAATGATACGGCCGAGATGCAGTTCGGACCGCCTTAGTTGCTTGTTGATCAAGAGTTCCTCGGAGTACTTAGAGTATCTCGGGATGATGTAGTTTCTCGGTGTATTCTTGTTGAAGGGAAAGAAGCACAGTTGGTCGGGAAATGATATTCCTCGTTGCTATTGTGCCATGTAGATTGACACGTGTCTTCATCTTATTCGTCCACATCAGCACATTAATTTTGGTATCAACAGAAGTGTTGATGTAAAAAACTAGATCGCTCTAATTATTTAATCACAGATAAATAAATAAGACAAAGATTTTTAAAGTGGTTCGGCTAGGAATAAAGCCTACGTCCACTGTTATGTTATTGCTGAGTGTTTGCAGAATTCTTGATTACAAATTCTCTCAAGAAATTCCGGTCCCTTTGAATGAGGGAGATACAATGTATTTATAGCCTTGAGGCTGTACATGAAAGGTCCAATACATTAAATGATTTACATATGAAAGGGTAATACATTTAATGCAACGTGTGCGTCAAGAATACAATGGATAGTTGAACAGTTGTCCGTCTAGTAATTAATGATACGGCCGAGATGCAGTTCGGACCGCCTTAGTTGCTTGTTGATCAAGAGTTCCTCGGAGTACTTAGAGTATCTCGGGATGATGTAGTTTCTTGGTGTATTCTTGTTGAAGGGAAAGAAGCACAGTTGGTCGGGAAATGATCTTCCTCGTTTCTATTGTGCCATGTAGATTGACACGTGTCTTCATCTTATTCGTCCACATCAGCACATTAATTTTGGTATCAACAGAAGCCCCCAATGTTTCATATTTTGAACTCTGAAGAGTATGGAACATTCTTTCTCGGTATATGGTAATATTAAATGTACTTCCCGGGTTTCAGGAACATTATATTCAAATTTCCTTCTTATTTCGCAGTTTCCGCCTTTTTGATAAGCGCTTTGATATTCGTGTAAATTTTGTCCTTTTAGCCGCCGGAAGTTTAGTAGTTTCTTTTTGGTAATCATTTCTTTCGCCGCTTCCCAATGCAAAGTATTTAAACTTCTTTGGTAACCATACCGTCGTCTACGTTTTTCATTCTCTGCATTCAAGCTTTCTCTTCTCTTCTTCTCTTGTGCGTTCATCTTTGTTTCCGTTCGTTGTCAACACATCTCCTTTCTTTCTGTAAGATCTTCTTTCTTTCTTCTGTATCTCTTTTATTCAATATGGTTTATATTGTGGAATCTGTTGAGAAATTCCGTTCTGATTTTTCCATTCCTTCGTGGGTAACTCTAGAGGTTCTTTCTGAGCCTTTAGATTACTTTCGATTGGCTGTTATACCCGAGGTTCTCGGGGTTGATGAAAAAATTCCTAGGGATACACTGACGTCCCTAGCTGCTCGCCATCTTTCTTCAGTAAATTTCTCATACCTTTGATCTTTCTTTCTTTTTCTTGAATTCTTGTATTTGTGTTGACTCTATTATTTTTCTTATCTTTCAGCTGGTGAACTGCTTCAATACCATCGTGAAGAAAGATCAAGTTATTAAAGCTTCCACTTCCTCGTCCGATGTTGACGATGCTTTGTTGGGTTTAACCCAATCTGTGAAGGAATCTCGCCAACAGTACATCGAGGAGAAAACTGTTTGGGAGAAAAAATTGGCTGTGGCTGAGGCTGATAAGATGAAGATGGCTGAAACCTCCAAGAATTTGGAGGAGAAAATTAAAGATTTGGAGGTTAAACATCAGGAATCTTATGATAAATTGAAGAAGGCAGAAGAAGAAATATCTACTCTGCGAGATATTAAGGTTAAGAAAGAGGAACTGGAGGTGAAGCTCTCCTCGGAGAAATCGAGGAGAAAAGTTGCAATCAAGAAACATTTCAGTGTTGGTTGGGAGAAAGGATGGGAGAGAGGGATAGCTGCAATGACGTCCCAAGTCCAATATGGGGAGTTGAAATACTTCTATGATGGTTGGGTAGCTGCTCTGCAAGAGCTAAAAGTCCAAGATGATTCTGAGCTATTCCAACGGCATCTCCCTGGTCCTCCTCCACCAATTGTGGAAGAAGAAGAAGATGAACCTGCTTCAGATGAATCTTCCATGGCTATGGGCGATCAAGTTTCTGCCTCTCAACCATCTGCCACCGAGGACATTTCCTCCATGCCTCCTCCTCCCGAGAAGACTCCTACCGATCAAGCTGTAGTTATCACCGAGCAACCGAGCTCCTCGTCCCAGCCTCCCGAGAAAGTCTTGGGGGACAAGGAAAAGGTGTGAAGTTGTTCGGTAGCCTTTCTGTATTTCCTTGTAATCGAACGATGTAACTTTTTGATGATCTAATAAAATATATCTTTGCTCATCTCTGTTGTTGATAACTTGTTTTTGTTGATTGTTGTCTTTTTCTTGTCATTAGTTTGTTGCTAGAATGGAATTGATCTCTTCTCATGATACCGAGCTGATGCAGCAATGTCATCAATACTATAAGGCTGGTCATACAGATCTTAGTACATCGGAAATTGTTGATATCCTTGGTCACGGAGCTTCAGAGCAGGCTATTGAAGCTTATCAATACTTGAAAGCTTTACTCGACCGAGCAGTGGCCAACAATATCGCTTACTATGAGTTGATTGAAGAGCTTCATGGTTCCTTAAAGGATCTTCAAAATCAACATAACGAATCAATGGCTTTGTTACATGAAGATTATGAAAATAGATACCAGCAGCTCTCTTCAGAAACAGGCCACAAGAAGATCATTGCTGGGTATGACGTCAGGGAGAGGACCCTAAAAGGTGAAATTGAAGCCTGTAGACAAATCGCTGAGATCCTGGAGCAAGAAAATAATAATTTGCAGAAGAAATTAGCTCAATATGAATCTGCTGCTTCATCCTCTAATGCATTAATACCAGTCACTGATGAAGGCTTTTCGTTCTTAGAGGTCGAAAATGCCAAACTGAGGCAAGAGCTGGAGGACTTAAGAAGATCTGCTATTTCTGGAACTGCTCGGGGACGAGGAAGAGGTTCTCGGGGGCGAGGAAGAGTCCTCAGCCAAAATGTTGAGGAGGCTCGCACTCAGTCTACTCTGGAAACTCAAGCATTCCAGTTGAAAGTAAAAGACCGTGCTCTGACTGAAATGTCCAATAAAAATCTGTCTCTGGAAGATCAGCTGGCATCAACGAAATCTGCCTTGCATAACAAAGATCTCTTTGCCAAAAGCCTTCATGAACAATTGGATAGATTAACCTTCCAATTCCATAAACAGCCAAGAGAATTCTGGATGGCAGGATACAATGAAGCTCTCGTTCATCTGGATGCTCGCATTGAACATGCTAATAATGAAGGTTACAAGCAAGGATGGTTAAATGCATTGGGTGTATTAAAGTTGGAGCAAGGGCATTTTTTATGGGACTATCATGCTCCATCGTTATTAGACCTGCCTGTACCACCTTTCAAATTGGATATGGCATGGATTCCAGCTCGCTCCATTCCTCGCAGTCTAATTTCGAAATATCTTGGTGATTATAGCCTTCACTCCCAAGCTGAATTATCTCGTCCTGAGCATCTTTTGGATACACCTTCTGTTATGAACGTCAGAATGCTCAGAGATGTTAATTTCATCAATTCTCCCCTTTGCCTAGAAGACCCTCCTGCCGGCGAGGAACCTGTTTCTAAAGCACAGGGCAAAAAACCAATAGAATAGTAATATCCATGTAACAATTTTGTAATTTGTAATTTATTCTAGATTAATGAAAAGATTTTCATTTTCTGTTTGCCAATTTTGTTTTATCAAGCACATTTATATTTGTACATATGTATCTATGTATCTATTAAAAAGATAACAACATTATTGTTCAATAAGCAACTTAATAAAAGGTTACAAGTATTAGTAATGTTTCTCGATCACTTAATAATAAAGTAATGAGAAAAAATGTTCAAACTGTTTCCAACCAACCAAGGTGGGTGAATAATGTTTATCGACTAATTACAGCTCCGACGAACTATAAAATTGCGTCCGACCAACTAAGATCAATAAGTTGTCCTCGCCGACCAACTACAGTTATTGGGTTTTTATCCCCGACCAACTATACTTGGTGTATTTTTTAAACATTTTGTTCTTCAAAGAACTCATTGTAACAATATTACCTCCCGACCAACATAAGTTGTAATATGGGAGTATATTTTTATCTTACCAACCGTGGTTGATCCTGCTGGTGTACACTTTTTGGCTCCTTAAAGCTTTTGGCTCCTTAGAGCATTTTTTTGGCTCCGTAGAGCATGTCCTCCTAACCAAAGGAGGTTGGCTACTTATAGCACTTTTTGCTCAATAGAGCTGTCCTCCTAACCAAAGGAGGTTGGCTCCTTAGAGCACTTTTGCTCCGAAGAGCTGTCCTCCTAACCAAAGGAGGTTGGCTCCTTAGAGCACTTTTGCTCCGTAGAGCTGCATTTGTTGGCTCCTTAGAGCATGTCCTCCTAACCAAAGGAGGTTGGCTCCTTAGAGCACTTTTGCCCCGAAGAGCTGTCCTCCTAACCAAAGGAGGTTGGCTCCTTAGAGCACTTTTGTTGTATAGTGTATTACACTAGTATTCCCCGAAAAACTTTCATCCAGAAGGAAAAATGGTGAAACATCTTCGTTTTATTCATAATGAAAGAAATGCTTTACATTGGACATCATTGATAATACTTGCGCAGGTGTTCAGCATTCCATGCATTTTTAAATTCCTCTCCTTCTAGAGTTGCTATTCTGTAAGTTCCTGGTCGAACAACTTCTGTAACTCGGTAAGGTCCATGCCAGTTTGCTTCCAGTTTATTCTGCTTCTGAATGACCTTCTTTAGCACATAATCCCCTTCTTTTAAATCACATTTCTTTACCCTTTTGTTGTAACACAGAGCTGTTCGTTGTTGATAAGCAGCATTCCTAATGGCTGCCTCTTCTCTGACTTCCTCGAGCATATCTAAATCCATCCTTCTCATCAGATCACTGATCGGAGAATTGAAATTTAACACCCTATGTGTTGGTAGGCCCAACTCGGCAGGTATCACAGCCTCACTTCCAAATGCTAGCATATATGGTGATTCTCCTGTTGCTGCTCGGGGAGTTGTTCGGTAAGCCCACAAAACTGACTGTAGCTCATTAATCCAATTTGCTTTAGCCTTACTTAACCTCTTCTTCAACCCATTTAGTAATGTTCTGTTCGCCACTTCAGTCTGCCCATTGCTTTGGGGATGGCCTGGTGCTGAATGAAACTTCAAGACGTTTGACTGATGACAATAGGCAGCAAATTCTTCATTATCAAATTGTGTTCCATGGTCTGTGATGAAAGCGTGGGGGAGACCATATCGACAAATGATATTCTTCCATATGAACTGATACACCTTCTCGTACGTCATATCAATTAGTGGTTCAGCTTCCACCCACTTAGTAAAATAGTCTACTGCCACGACGAGATACTTGAACCTTCCTCGGGTCGTCGGCAGTGGTCCAACCAGATCAATCCCCCACATGGCAAATGGCCAAGGTGATGTTATGGGTGTCAACAATGCCTGTGGAGTTCTTCGGATGGAAGAAAAACGTTGGCACTTGTCACACTTCTTAGCATAAGCTATACAATCAGCTCTCATCGTCGGCCAATAGTATCCCTGTGTCATCACCCTTTGCAGTAGGGTCCGACCTGCTACATGAGCTCCACAAGATCCTTCATGGATTTCTTCAATCAATTCTTTGACTTCTGATGGATGCACACATCTCTGCAAACCTGCCATAATTCCTCGTCTATACAAAACACCATTAGTTAACACATACCGAGCAACTTTATACTTCAATTTCTTGGCAGCTAGTTTGTCCTCCGGTAGTACTCCTTCTTCAATGTATGCTCTGATAGGATCCATCCAAGATGGTCCTAAATCAAGGGTAATAATCTTCACCGTCAGATCTTCTTCTATGCTCCGACTTTCTAGTACTTCAATTGGTATTGTTCTTCGCAGCTCGGTGCGCGTAGCTGACGCTAGTCGGGCCAATGCGTCTGCTCTGGCATTCTCCATTCTCGGTATCCTCACCAATTGAATAGCATCAAATTCTTTCAACAATTCCATCACTTTTGCATGGTACTTCACCATTAACTCTCCCTTCACTGCATATATTCCCATCATTTGATTCACAATTAACTGAGAATCACTGAAAACAATTACTTGACGTGCCTCCATAACTTTCGCCAAATGAAAACTTGCTATCATAGCCTCATATTCAGCTTCATTATTGGAAGCTTTGAATTGGAATCTCAAGGCGTACTCCATGTCAATATCATCTGGAGAATTTAAAACAATCCCTGCTCCACAACCAACCGTGCAAGATGATCCATCTACATATAATCTCCATGTATGTAACTCGTCTTCAAATTTCTTATCTGTTAGAGTTCCTCGGTGAAATATCATCTGTTTTCTTTCATCATCCCCGGGTATCCTTCGTTCCTCGTCGATCATTTGTTCGTGCCCCTCCACCAACCGGAGTTGGTCGGGATTTAAATATGATGATTTTTCTACATCCACAAGTCCTTTTACCAACCTTGGTTGGTTTGGATCTGTGTCTGTCGATCCTGTATCGTCCACAGGTAGGTCAGCAAGCATCTTTTGCTCCTCGGGGGTATCAGGGTATGTGAACTCTGCTATAAAATCTGCTACGGCTTGCCCTTTCAACGATGATCTGGGTTCATACACAATATCATATTCACCGAGTTCTATTGCCCAATACATCAATCTTCCTGATTTTTCTGGCTTGTGAAGGGCTTGTCTTAATGGCATGTCGGTATACACAATGATGGTATGGGCCTGGAAGTATGGTCTCATTCTTCTACTTGCTTCAATTAATGCCAGTGCCAATTTTTCCAGCTTTGGGTATCTGATTTCCGCACCTAGGAAGGCCTTGCTTGTGTAATAAATTGGCTTCTGGACTCCATTCTCCAATCTGATCAACGCCGAGCTAACTGCATTTTCTGATACTGCCAAATACAAGTACAGCTTCTCTCCATTTATTGGCCTAGACAACAATGGTGGGGCTCCCAAATACTTCTTCAGATCTTGAAAGGCTTTCTCACATTCATCAGTCCACTCAAAACTTTTTCGTAGCGTTTTGAAGAATGGGAGGCATTTATCAGTTGCTCGGGATACAAATCTGTTGAGTGCTGCAACTCGTCCGGTAAGACTTTGCACTTCTTTCTTCGTCGTCGGGGATCGCAGCCCTAAAAGAGCTTTGATCTTTTCTGGATTTGCCTCAATACCTCGTTGGTTGACGATGTATCCGAGGAACATTCCTTCTCGTACTCCAAAGGTACATTTCGTCGGGTTAAGCTTCATCTGGTATTTATCCAGTTGATCAAAAGTTTGACTCAAGTCAACCAAATGATCTGCAGCTCTCTTGCTTTTGGTGAGCATGTCGTCGACATAGACCTCCATATTGCGGCTGATTTGTTCGGTGAATACCTTGTTCATCAACCGCTGATATGTTGCACCTGCATTTTTTAAACCAAAAGGCATAACATTATAACAATAAGTTCCCCTTGGGGTAATAAAAGAAGTACTTTCCCTGTCTTCAGGTTTCATTTTGATTTGGTTGTAGCCAGAATAAGCATCCATGAAGCTGAGTAGCTCGTGTCCCGAAGTAGCATCCACTAGTTGATCAATTCTGGGCAATGGAAAATGATCTTTTGGACATGCTTTGTTGAGATCAGTAAAATCAACACACATTCTCCACTTGTTGTTCTTCTTCTTTACCATCACCACATTCGCCAACCAATCTGGATATTTCACGTCTTCAATGAATTGGGCTTTCTGGAGTTTCTCGACCTCCTCTTGTATGGCCTGGTTCTTCTCGGGACTAAACACTCTTCTTCTTTGCTTCACAGGTTTGATCTCCTTATTCACATTGAGTTCATGACATAAGAAGTTTGGATCTATTCCTGGCATGTCTTCATGACTCCAAGCAAAAGTATTCTTCCTGTTTCTCAAGAAAGTTATCAACTCCTGTTTTATTAAAAAATCCAACGACGACCCTATCTGAGTTATTCGTTCAGGATGCTCGTCGTCCAGGATAACAATTTCTGTAGATTCCACAACCTGTCCTTTTACGAGTTGAGATTCATCCCTAGGGTCAAGAGTTTCAATTTCTGTGCTTTCCTCCACTTGGTAAGTAGTAGTCTTTTTCTGTAACTCTTCAAGTTCCTCTTGCTCGGCAGACGAATAATAGCATTCCCGAGCTACTTTTTGATCACCTTTCATAATTCCTACTCCAAAATTCGTTGGAAATTTCAAACATTGATGAACTGTGGATGGAACTGCTTCGAACTTCTTCAATCCAACTCTTCCCATGATGATGTTGTAGGCGGACCGCACATTCTTATCCATTACAAAAAAGCGTATTCTTTCTGTTCGACAAGCAGGCCAAGTTCCAATGAGTATATCCAACTTGATCGTCCCAAGTGGAAAAACTTTCTCGCCAGCAAAACCCAGAAGGGGTCTGTGATAAGGTTCTAACTGAGATAATTTTAAATTCAAGCTATCAAAGCATGAATAATACATGATGTCTGCTGAACTACCATTGTCTACTAACACCCTTGAAATGACCACATCCTTCATCCTCATTTTGATCACCAGAGGATCATCATGAGGGTAAAGAACATCTGCCAGGTCGTTTTTTGAAAAACCAATCACTAGCTTCTCTTTGTTTACCTTCCTCGGACGATCATCCTCGGCCAGGTTTATTCGCTGAATGTATGAACAAGCTTGAGCCTCTCCGAGATAAGCTTTTCTTTCTGCAGTAAGGTCTCCTCCTCCTGCATCTCCTCCTGTAATAACATTACAATCAAATGACCCAAAACGTATGGAAAATACCTCTCGTTCAGGTTTCCTTGGCTTCTTGGGAAGATCGGGGTCATCATCTGGATCCTCTTCATGGTCCCTCCTCTTTTTCTCCTCTGCACGACGAGGAGATCTAGATCTCTCTCTAGTTCTATCATCATTCTTCCTCTCACTCCTGCGATCTACGTACTTTGATAATTTTCCTCTTCGGATGAGTGTTTCAATCTCGTTCTGAAGGGCTATACAATTTTTGGTCATATGGCCATGATCTTTGTGAAATTCGCAATATTTGGTCTTATTCCTCAGGTCGGGATCTGTCTTCAGTTTCTCTGGCCATTTGATTTCCTCGTTATTCCTGATTTCTTCCAAAACATGATTAATACCCACTTTCAATGGAGTATAATTATCATACTTCTTTAGGGCTTCCAACTTCATCCTGTTATTCTTGGAATATTTGTCACCACCATTACTTTTCTGATCTTTCTTCTTAGAATTGTCGACCTCCACTTTAACTTCTTTATCCATATTCTTCTTCGCAGCCATAGCCTCCTCGGCATTCATGATTTTCGCCGCCTTTGCCATTAACTCCGACATATTTTTAGGTGGATCTTTAGCCAAAGTGTAATACAGCTTGTTAGGCAGCAAACCACTCATCAGAGCAGTGATTGCTGTCTTTTCTTCATAATCTATGACTTCCAACTTTTCGTTATTGAAACGAGTTATGTAATCTCTAGTACTTTCACCTGATTTTTGTCTAACACTTAGCAAGTGTGCTACTCGCTTTACCGGCTTTGCTCCAAAACAAAAATTGCCAATAAACAACTCAGCTAACTGAACAAAAGTTGAAATCTTACCCCGAGGAAGATTATTGTACCATATCTGTGCAGATCCAGTAAGAGTTCCCGAGAATGCTCTGCAGCAGCTTGGTATTGTTCTATATGAAGTACGGGATCTGTCTTTCCATCGTACTTGGGAGTCACTACGGGTGCTTTGAATTTCGACGGCGTAGGGAAATCCACAATGGCTTGCACAAAAGGTGTTCCTTGAACAAAAGTTCTCTGTAAGGGATTTCTCGCCTTAGCCATTTCTCCCAGTCTATGCTCCAATCGTTGAATGGAACCTTTCCATGCTTCATTCCCTTCCTCGGGCCGTTTAGTCCGAGCAACTGATTGCTCTGACGTAGCTTCCTGAGATTTATCTCGACGAGTGGTTGGTCGCGATTGCGCAGATCCTTCTCTCAAACCTGGTGGTGGTCGAAAACTTCTTGATGGAGCCCTAGGTGGACTCATGTTCCTCCTTGGTCCTAACCGACTGAAAGGAGATACTCTACTTAACCTCTCCAAAGCGCTAGTTCTCTCCGGAGAGAGAGTGATACGTTGATCTGTATCCGAAGCCCGTATTGATGAAGTTCGCCCAGGTTGATAAGAAAAATCATTAGACTCCTCATTGCGATATGACCCAGTACGTCTAGATTGCGATTGCCTATGATCACTTCTTTGCCCTGAATAGGTAGGTGCACCGCCCTGAAGAGTTTGAATGAGTTTCCTCATGGATTCTTGCATGGCGGTTTGTCCTTGAGCCAGATTCGTCATAATCCCAGCCAGATCTGGGGATGCAGATGGATTTGGAAGATTTCCAGTATTTCCAACATTTCGATTACTGGATTCTGGATTATCAGCCATTGGTGATAAATGATTTTTATGAAAAACGATAATAACAGTCGTTTCCCACAGACGGCGCCAATCTGTTGATGTAAAAAACTAGATCGCTCTAATTATTTAATCACAGATAAATAAATAAGACAAAGATTTTTAAAGTGGTTCGGCTAGGAATAAAGCCTACGTCCACTGTTATGTTATTGCTGAGTGTTTGCAGAATTCTTGATTACAAATTCTCTCAAGAAATTCCGGTCCCTTTGAATGAGGGAGATACAATGTATTTATAGCCTTGAGGCTGTACATGAAAGGTCCAATACATTAAATGATTTACATATGAAAGGGTAATACATTTAATGCAACGTGTGCGTCAAGAATACAATGGATAGTTGAACAGTTGTCCGTCTAGTAATTAATGATACGGCCGAGATGCAGTTCAGACCGCCTTAGTTGCTTGTTGATCAAGAGTTCCTCGGAGTACTTAGAGTATCTCGGGATGATGTAGTTTCTCGGTGTATTCTTGTTGAAGGGAAAGAAGCACAGTTGGTCGGGAAATGATCTTCCTCGTTGCTATTGTGCCATGTAGATTGACACGTGTCTTCATCTTATTCGTCCACATCAGCACATTAATTTTGGTATCAACAAGTCTCGTAAACCTTATAAATACTTAAATAAACTTTGTATAAGCGATTAACAATGAATATTTAGGGTTATATAGTAATTGAGTATAAAAAATGGATTTAACAAGCATGGGATTGCATTATTATATTGTAAAAATGGGAACAAAATGCAATATTTGGCATGAATCACACGCCCTAACTAACGTGTTGCTAGTCTTTAGAGACATAGTAAAAGATTTGTTCATGTAGAAGTTTGCAATTTTATTCAAAAGATTATAAAAAAGATAGAGATCCATTTTGGTGGTATGCATGATTGCATTTAGTTTATGCAATAAATCGTTAAGCCCCGAGGTTGTCCTAGGGGATGAGTTTTGTCTCGTGAGAGTTTACTGTGATGATACTCACAAACATCAAATATTATCAAGATAGTTACCCATTTTCTAAGCTAATTTTTTTTACATTGTATACACCTCACTCTATTACCCCATAACTCTCCTTAGGTCCCTAGTACCTCCACTCATCATCGCAACCCCAGGTCACGTCCCGAGTACTGACCTGGAAGCCTTCGGGAACCCCCCGGCTCAGTTTGATCCAAAAGTCAAACTCCTTGTCTCGATCGATACTCAATGAATCTTCTAAGTGCACTGAATACCCTTTCCAACTGTCTGCCCCGTGCGCGATTCCGACTTACCATGCGGACGACCGCGCCGTTTGCGTCCGAAACCTGACCCAAAGGCCACTGGGAGCTCCCAGGCTCTATTTGACCTAAGTCAACCCTTCATCTGGATTGATACTGAATGAATCTTCAAAGGGCACTGAATACCCTTTCCAACGGTCCATCCCATTCCCAATTCTGACTTTTCATGCGGACGAACGATCCGTTTGACTTCGGGAAGCCACCGAGCGCTTCCCGGGCCCGGTTGACCAAAGTCAACTCTTTGAACCGTGTCAAACTCTTTGGAATGTCAAATTACATCTCCTAACCTTTCCAATGGTATGCCTTGTGCACGATTCGGACTCACCATGCGGACGAACGATCCGTTTGCGTCCGCACGTTTCCCCGTCCAATGGACCAACAAACGTTTCCGAGCCACATTTGACCCAAAGTCAACTCCCGAACTCGGGAGCGGTCCAAAGGATTTTCTAAGGTCTCTAAAATACCTTTCCAACGGTATGCCCCATACTCGATTCTGACCAACGGTTTGCCCCCAGCGGCCAATTTTCCGAAAAAGCCTGAAACACACTGCCAAACGGCAGGTCCCAGAACCTGCCTATCGGCACCTTCCTGCCGACAGGTAGGAAGTTCTCTATGCCGATCGGCAAACCCCTGGGACTATAAAAAGGAGGCCTTGGCCTCATTTGCAAAGGGGAGCCCGGATCTGATAGAAATCTCTCTGAACGAATCCCAGAAACCTCTCTCGAAGGCTGCGTGATTTCAACTTCCAAATCCCTCTTTTACCTCCACTTTTCATTATCTTTTCCATCACATGAGGTGAATTAACCACTCTCCATCATCATCCAAGCTCAAGGGCTGATCCTCAACATTCAATATCAAGTTCAAGATCTCCAAGAAGGTCCAACTTTCTCAAACTCTCTCCTGAATTCTCTTAAACTTGCAACAACTTATTTTCTTATTTAGCACTTTTATTATCTCATCTCACACATCATAAATATACTTTTTATTTAGTATTATTGCACATCCCATATTTTCATATAAATAAAAACCCAAAAAAAGAAAAGAAAAAGAGGGTTTGCTCATAAATTCCAAATAAGGGATTCTCACGCTTTCCTCACAACTAAAACACCTTTTCTACACACACACACGCACACACTTACAAATAAGAGATCCCACATTTGGATTTATGGGATAAACCCCACCCCTTTGATTTGTATGTGAACTACGTGGACTTTGATGCCTTTATAGGCTACGTAGGCGTCTCGGGGTGAAACCCGAGACTCGAGTCCTTTCTCTCACTTTTTCTCTCATTTCCTATTTTCTCTAAATCCATTTTTCTTATATTACATATATACTTAGTCTTAGTGACGCATTACTCCATGTGCGTTATCGTTCCCTTATAACGATTAACGTAGGGGTAGCCGCGTAAAATCTTATTTTTCTAATATCACTTTTATATCTTCCTACGGATAACTCGCTTTATCTTTTCCATGATACAAGTCGAGGATTCCTACCTCCATTCTATATATATACACATGCACACATCTCACGGGGGGAAACATAAAGGAAAATAGCAAATATCCATGAGAGACCGAAAGGGCGGAATGGGTGCCTAACACCTTCCCGTTTCGTAACTAAGCCTCCGAACCCTTTTCGAATCATTTGGTTTCGCATGCACCAGTATGTCTTTGGATTCCATCCTTCGGGGTGGCTTCCTCTTTTTCTTTTGTCTGTTATGAGTAAAATAGACTGGCGACTCTGAATCTCTCTACATTTTTCACACCTCACAGAATCGACGCTGGCCGAAGCGCTCTCCCGAGTGGGGACGCGTGGGACCCGAAGGATCCCTTCCTCCCTCCGCGGCGAGGATCGGGGGATGGCCACAGTGGCGACTCCGCTGGGGACAATTATTTATTTTGAAGGCTTGACTCTATTTACATGGATGCTATATTTGTTTATGTTCCCCCCCCCCCCCCCCCATATCTGCATGTTCCCTCTTTTCATATGTATCCCATGGTTATGCTTATGTTCACACACTTGTAAAAAAATCTCCATGTACACTTCACACCACGTACACCTAGGATCATATGTATATCCCCATGTTGCACGCCTCACCCATCCATACTTGGTGTACCTTTTGAGGTACTTGTACTATGTTCCCGGTTTGGCATAATCAAGAAAGGCATTCTCATCATAAGATACTACTAAGAGAATCATGCATGATTCACACGACATCACCAAAGAGCATTGATATTGACCAAATTTTACCTAGTAACTGGAGGGTCACTTCGTGATGGGCGCTGGTCCGGCAGGTCGTAGTTAGCCTAAGCGATATGACTCTCACCTTCCATTGGCCAAGTACCTTCGACGTATATCGAATGGTTCCCCCGCATCGTACCGCTTGACCGAAGTCATGACGGGAGGTATATCGCAGAAATTCATTCACGTACGCCGAGTATATCGAATTCGCTCTCACAAGTACCGTCCCCACGAGGTATATGGTGAGGCAATTCACGTACACTCAGGTATATCAAATGGTTTGTCCACACGTACCGATTGCCCGCAAGAGCAAGACGTATATCGTGGAAGCCACGCCAAAGAGGGAACCCATGCCGATTCACCCAACCCAACTGCATACCCGCATATAGGTGTCAAACCTAGGACATGCACTTTAGATTTCCGATTTCAACCCAAAATTCTGGGTCGATTTTCTACCCAATTTTCACGCATTTTTAAAACGGGACTCTGTCCGCGAGCCTGGTTACAAGTCCAACCATAACTTTGCATGTATTAAAACCCCACTTTTCGAGGCTCGGGTCCCGTTCGGCATTGCATTTAGGAGAATTAAATACAAGTGAGAACATAATAATCATAATAATCATGCTGAGTTCCGTCTCCAAAAATATTTCTCCCTTTTATCAAAAATCCAAAAACATTTCTCCCTTTTTATCAAAAATCCAAAAACATTTCTCCCTTCTTTATTAAAAATCCAAAACATTTCTCCCTTTTTGTCAAAAATCCAAAAATAATCTCTTCCCCTTTTCTAAAAAAAATAAATCTCATCCTGCGCCTTCTCAGGTTGATCGCACGCCCTTTGCCTGGCTCCCTATTAGCTTAGGTCTTCAGTTAAATCACCCCGAAGTTTCATCCGTTCCATTACTACTTCTTTTGAATCCGGAACCCATCCATCTTCCATGGAGAATGCAGATCAAGCACCAGTCATACAATCGGATCTGTCGACAGTCCTAGCTCAGCTCGTGGCCAAGATTGACAACCTCTGAGCTGAGGTCCGAGAAATGCAACGAAACCTAGTTCCTATTCCTCAAGAGCCCGAGGCCCTGTTCCCTCGTGCTATGGGTCCGCCCGAGCCCAGCTGGGTCCCGAAAGATATCAGCACGCTCCGCGTGCCCCTCCTGCTAATGGGCCGCCGCCTACCCAGCTTCCAATGCCAAACATTACCCAGCCTATGGCTAACTTACCTGTGGTTGCTGATCCAAAGGAGGAGGAGTTAAACAAAGTCAAAGAAGATCTTAAGATGCTCACCAATAAGTTTGACCAAGTCAGGATCTCTGGAAATTACATGGACTACACCCATATGTCTCTTTATCCTAAAGTAAGGTTACCCGAGAAGTTCAAGATGCCAAATATTGAGAAATTCGGTGGGAGTGGTCCCCCAATTGTTCATCTTCGCAGTTATCATCGTTCCATGACTCTACTAGGGGCTTCGGAAGAAGTGATGGCCCAATTGTTTTAGCAAACTTTGAAGGATAGTGCCCTCCGATGGTTTTTATCTCTTGAGGAATCCATAATCCGTAGCTGGGAGGATGTCGCCCGAGAATTCATGTCGCAATACAAATACAACGAAGAGCTCGAGGTCACCCATCGTGATTTAGAGCTGCTAAAAAAAAACTCTGGAGAATCAGTCAGTAACTTTATAACCCGATGGAGGGAAAAAGCAGCTACCATGACTAATAGGCCATTTGAAGAAGAACAAGTCAACATAGTGAAGAAGAATTTCTTGCCCCATGTCCGAACGACCATGGGAGGACAGTACTACCCTCATTTTCGAGCTCTCAGATAAGCAGGAGTAGAAATCGAGGAAATTCTTGCCAAAATAGAAGTTGAACCGAAGAAGGTGTCTGGACAGTTTACCCCCAGAAAATATGACAAGCCTGTCAGTGCCGCAGTCTCAACCATCAATAATATCTCTCAACCAACCACATCATGGGCACCAGAAAGTCGCCCTGCTCCCGTTCGAAGGGAATACACTGAGCTTTATGCTCCCCTCTCTAATGTTTACCAAGCCCTGTTAAGCCAAAACCTTATAAAGCCCCTGGATCCACGTCCATTACCCAATCCACTTCCCAAAAATTTCAAGACCGATGCTCATTGCGCCTTTCACCAAACAGCTGGCCATACCACCGACCAATGCTTCCACCTTCGAAACATAATCCAAGATCTCATTGATCGGGGTACCATCGCCCCACCAACCAATCCTAAACCAAACACTACCCATAACCCACTACCAAATCACACCAATGCCATCTTCTTGGAAGAAAACCCGAATTTCAATCCGTCAACCCAGATCACACCCTTATACCCTCCTAAACCCCTTCAACTCTGCCCATATTTCCTCCTACACCCTACTAGCCCCGCTGATCAGGCACTGTCACTCCTTACCACAGCGTGCATCACTGTCCGGACCTGTTCCGAAAGTAGAAGTATGGAATTATCAGATATATTGAACCAACTCCTAGAGTTCGGGCTAAAATTGCCCTCACAGATGATTATCGACTGCCAGAGGTTCAGTACGTTGTTTTTGGAGGCACGGAAATTGGCCCGAGAATCAGATAGGTGGATGGTACCAACCAACGAAGTCTGCTTAGATGATGTTATCCGGATCATGACGGAAGCATTCGGGCAAACCAATAACATTTGCAGTATCACCGAGTTACTTGACGCTTTGAATATACAAGGGCGCCTGGTCCCTTCACCCTTACACATCCCCACAGAATGGGAAGACCTATATGAGAAAGTCGTTAAAGTCGTGGAATGCATTGACTTCACAGGGGAAAACATAATTGTTGCCACCGGATGGGGGGAAAAATTCGAAGATTCGAGCGAAGAACAAGTTTCAGAAAGAGCTGGCCTAGTAGCTGACTTATGTGGGATGATATCATTTGAAGAACTGCTCGAAGAAATAGATAAGGTGGCAGAACAACCTGAGATTGATGAGGAAACTAGATTTAAGTTTTTCCCTTCTTCAGTAAACCACATGACCAGATCTAGGAGACATTACCAAGTTTCGAGCTCGCTACCAGTAAATGATAAGGGGAAGGGCATTGAAAACCTTCCTATGCCAAAAATGACCCTCGAGGAGAGCAAGATCCTCGATCAACTGAAGAAAACTCAAGCTAATATCACCCTATGGGGGCTTTTCATGTCTTCCCAGCTACACAAAAATTCTTTGATCAAATTGCTCACTGGATCCATAGTTCCTCCCTCTACCACACCAGAAGAAGCGGTGAACCTGGTCGGGTCCTTGACCTCTTCCCGAATGCTGTCCTTTTCTGAAGAGGAAATCCCCAAAATTGGGCCAAATCACAATCATGCACTCAACATCTCCGTCGAAGTTATGGGGAAGGTTGTACCGCTTTCTCTCATTGACAACGGATCCGCTTTGAATGTCTGCCCACTGAGAACCTTCAAATGTTTAGGTCTAAAAGAAAGTGACCTCGCTCCATCCTCCGCTGCTATATGCGCCTACGATAATACCCGTCGTGAGGTGATGGGATCCATAAAACTTGTAATAGGGGCTGGTCCTATAAACCCTGTCGTCGAATTCCAAGTCATCTATATCCATTCCTGTTTTAACCTGTTGCTCGGACGACCCTGGCTCCACAGCATAAAGGGTGTCTCTTCCTGATTCCATCATAAATTGAAGTTCTTCGTCGATGGTCGAGTCATCACCATCTTGGGTGACGACGGTAACGTCGAGGGTGCAAGCACCAGCAGTCCAATTCTGGAGATACAACATGGGTCAAATGATATGCTCCTATCAGGATTCCGAGTCGAGCCACTTCTACTCTCGGCAGGGGATGGTTTCAAAGAAAGGGTTTGTCCAGAATATGACCCTCATGGCAATGTCAATGTGATTCAGATGTTCAGAAACATGCACTTCATGCCCGTTTGTCCAGAATATGACCCTCATGGCAATGTCAATGTGATTCAGATGTTCTAAAACATGCACTTCATGCCCGGACTGGGGCTAGGACAAAGGCAGTAGGGGATATTTGAGCCCATCGAACTGAAGAAAGCTTTCCCTCCTTGCGGCTTGGGATATCGACCATCAGAACCAGAGCTCAGAATGATTCGCCAGACTCGATTAAAAAGAGGTTTAGACTTCGTTCGAGATATCTCAGGTGATTCCTTAAATGGACGGTTCATCAAAGAGGGCGAGGATTTCCCTTTTTGCGATTTTCCAGAACCATGGTATGACCACACAGATAAGAAAATGATGTCTGGAATGGAGATCTTTTTCCAAGATAGCTACCCATGGGCCGAAAGTTCCCAACACCGCGTACAACCTCTTATCAAAGATACTGAAGAGACTGAGGAAAGTGACTCCGAAGATTCCTTCAACCTGCAGACGCTAGGGCTGGCACTCTGAATGGTTCATTCAGGCACCACATCACTGGACCCCTCTCATCTGATCAAAGCTGCTGATACACCTCTCCTCAACTGGCATGCTATGCCAGTTCTACCTCTTGAAATCTCCCCCAACCTCATTGTTTACCCTATTTCTTCTATTGTTGTCCATCCTTGCTCAAATGTAATCGAGACCTCTTTTGATGAGGTTCTCAATGCTGGTTTTCCTATCAATGAAATAAACGAAGGTTTTGAGTATCTTGCTGTGCCTTACATTAATTGTGTAGATTCTAATCAAGCTTTTGATGATGATGATTTTGCAAATGAACAATTCTTAACTGATCTAAATAAGATTAATAACAAACAACATAACCGCGTTCAAGTTAATGAAGAAGAGACTGTCTTTATTAATCTCGATTCTAGTAGCCAACTGCGCGAGATTAGGATATGGGCCACCCTTGATGAGCATGAGCGCGCATAACTCGAAGAATTGCTAAAGGAGTTCATGGATGTCTTCGCATGGTCCTACGACGATATGCCTGGTAGTGACCCCGAAATAGCTTAGCACGAGATCCCCACTCTCCCAGATGCCAAGCCGGTTAAATAAAAATTAAGAAAACTCTGCACCGAATGGTCGCTTAAGGTCAAAGAAGAGGTGATCAAACAGTTGAACGTGGGTTTCATTCGAGTAATCGCATATCCCACGTGGCTAGCCAATATTGTACCTATACCAAAATCAGGAAGAAAGGTTCGAATTTGTGTGGATTACCGAGATTTAAACAAAGCCTCTTCGAAGGATGATTATCCGCTACCCAACATCGACATGATCGTGGACAACACAGCCAGTCATGCTCTCAAGTCATTTGTTGACGGATTTGCCGGATACAACCAAATTAAGATGCACCTCGACCATCAGGAGAAAACCGCATTCATCACCCCATGAGGAACGTTTTGCTACACCGTTATGCCATTCGGTGTCAAGAATGCTGGGGCTACCTACCAAAGGGCCATCACGACCATCCTTCACGATTTGATTCACAAAGAGGTCGAGGTTTATGTGGATGATATGATTATCAAGTACAAAACTAGAAAAGGTCATGTTCTCGCTCTTCGAAAGTTCTTCGAACGACTGCGACAGTATCAAATGCGACTTAATCCACAGAAATGTGTCTTCGGCGTTATAAAGGGAAAACTCTTGGGATTCATGGTCAGTGAGAAGGGGATAAAAGCGGATCCCACCAAGTTGAAGGCCATACTTGAGATGACACCTCCCCAAATAGAGGAGGAAGTCCGAGGTTTCCTGGGGAAATTACAATATATCAGCCGGTTCATCAGCCAGCTAACCTCCATCTGTGAACCAATCTTCAAGCTCCTTCGAAAGGATTCAACCAAGGTTTGGAACGAGGCCTGCCCAGAAGCTTTTGATAAAAATCAAATAATTCCTGACCCAACCTCCAGTTCTCATGCCACCACAGCATGGTCTCTCTTTGCTCTTATACCTAACCATAAACGACACTGCAGCCTAGGCTTTGCTAGCCCAGTACCTTGAAGACTCCCACAAAGAAAGAGCCATCTATTATGCCAGTCGCAAATTGGCCGGGTACGAGGTCAACTACACTGCTTTAAAAAAAGCATGCGTCGCGCTTGTCCGGGTCACCCAAAAGTTACGGCACTACATGCTCGCCTTCCCCATCAAACTTGTATCCCGAATGGATCCCATCAAATACCTGATCAAAAAACCCGCCTTATCCAGCCGAATGGACCGATGGTTGATGCTCCTAATCGAGTTCGATATCGTGTACGTCACACAGAAAGCCATTAAGGTAAGAGCCGTCTATGACTACCTCACGGATTACCCCGTAGAAGAAATAGATGTCTGGATCTCCGAATTCCCAGATGAAAATGTCCTCTGCACCACTCAAGACTGCCTCCGATGGAAAATGTTCTTTGACGGCGCTGCCAATAAAAGGGGATATGGCATTGGGATACTTCTGATCGCCCCAGATGACTCCCACACTCCTATCGCCATTAAATTCGATTTCCCTTGCACCAACAACATGACAGAATACCAGGCATACACAGTGGGCCTCAAGGTCGCTCTCGAGAAAGGTATTCAATACCTTGATGTATATGAGGATTCTTCCCTTATCATCGGTCAAGTACTCAGAAAGTGGAAGGTCAAGGACGAAAAGCTCCAACCCTTTCACACCCAATTAGAAGAGTTGGCCTCTCAATTCCGAGATATCACCTTCCATTACCTACCCCGAGCAAGGAATAACCTAGCCGATGCTCTCGCTACTTTGGCTTCCATGGTCGATATGCCCGAGAGAATAACAATGTCCCCCTTCCTAGTTGAAAAGCAAGACAAACCTACCCATTGTTACCATATTGATCTTGTCTCCACAGAAGACCCCGAACTAGCCGATTGTTGGTACTATGATATTTGGTGCCTCCTCCGACACGGTAGGCATCCCGAGGGTTCCAACAAGAATGACCGAGCTACCCTTCGAAGACTGGCCGCCCAGTACATCATCTGTCATAAAGCACTACTCAAGATGAATTTCGATGAAACTCATTTGCACTGTATCGCAGGGGCTGACATTGAAAAGATAATGCAAAAAATTCACAGCGGGGAATGCGGGCCTCACATGAACGGTCACATGCTTGCCAAAAAGACCATCCGACAAGGCTACTACTGGACCACCATGGTCCAGGATTGCACCGCCTATGTTCGGAGGTGCCCTAAATGCCAACAGTTCTCCAATCTCCAACATCTACCTCCGCGGGAATTATATAACATGACTTCTCCCTGGCTGTTCTCCACCTGGGGTATCGACATCATAGGAAATGTTACACCAAAAGCGTCAAATGGGCATGAGTTCATCCTGGTTACCATCGATTACTTCACCAAATGGGTCGAAGCTGAGTCATACGCAGTATTAAATGCCAAGAAGGTGGCCAAATTCATCAAAAAAAATATCATCTGCCAATATGGGGTCCCGCACGAGCTAGTGTCGGATAATGGTTTGCACTTCGAGGCAGAAGTCACAGAAATAGTCAACGAGTACGGGATTCAGAGACACAAATCTTCTCCCTACCGACCTCAGACCAATGGTGCAGTTGAAGCCGCCAATAAAAACCTCAAGACCATCATCAGCAAGATGACTGAAAGTTGTAGGGATTGAGCCGATCGGATCCCGTACGCCCTCTGGGGCTATCGAACCTCTACTGGGGCTACCCCTTACTCCCTGGTCTATGGCATAGAAGCAGTCCTACCTATGGAGCTGGAAATACCCTCGCTACACGTCATGCTCGAAAGAAAGGTTAGTGAAGAAGACTGGTGCCAGGGTCATCTTGATGAGTTGACCCTCCTAGATGAATGGAGATTAAAAGCTCTTTACCACATACAAGGGTATCATCGCCGAATAGCGCGATCGCGGTGTCCGGGAGGGGGATTTAGCCCTCAAGGAGATAATCGAACCTATCTGGGACCCTAGAGGAAAGTTCAAACCCAATTGGAGTGGCCCTTACATTGTGAAGAAGATCTTATCTGGCGGTGCCGCCATGCTCACTGACCTAGATGGGGAAGAGATGGATCGTCCAATCAATCTGGACCGTCTCAAGAAATTCTACCCCTAGTCCGAAATCTCAGCGCGCTACGACTCTTCCCATCCCCCTTCTATTCTAAAAAAAAAAAAAAAAAACTCTTCATTTCCCTCTACCCAGAACTACGTGGGTCTGATCCTCTGCAAAAACTATTTTCAAACAGATAAGAACTTTTTCAAAAAAAACCCAGAGGTACGTAGGCAGCTCATACTCCTCACATGAGCACGACCCCTTCTTTTTCACAAAAATATATTCCTTTCTTATCTCCGAGAACGGCAGTTCATTCTAAACATATACTTGAACAAATGGATTATGTATGCCTTAGCGATTGGTATAGATAATTCAAAATACAAAATTCATCGAAAGGCATAGCTGGATTATCAGAAACTTGTTTATTTCATTAATGAGAAACTACAGTACGGATTACATAAGAAAAAGGAACGGATAACTCCCTTCCCCCTACTACCATAAAAAAAACCCAGATAAAATCCCCCACATCTGTTACATAAATAATCTCCTAGGAATCCTACCCACAGCTACCCGAAGAGCCTGCACCCTCATCATCTACATCCGGAGGACCCCAAGTTTCTCCTACCTGAATGGAGTGCCGCAAACACTCCATGGACCGATGAGCCTTAACCATCTTCGAAAATACCACAACACCCCCTTCCATGGAGTTAGATAAAATAAACCACCTTTGACCAGTCTCTACTGCCAACATCTTGCTGACTACTTTCCTCCACAACCACTTCATATAATCTTTGGGGACATGGCAAACCTTCCCAACAGACTGAGAGGGACGGGTCGACGGACGCCAATTTTCCCACAGAGATCCGAGCAACAGACACAGGCGCTCAGTCAAATCTTCTACCGGAAAGAAATTTGAGGTCCGAGGGGGCACGACCTGCGCCCAGCCAAATTGACGCAAAAGTCGCCAAGGGAAATAAAAATAGGTCTGCCTGAGACCAACCAGCCGCACATATGAATATTCTCCTAGCTCCAGAATAGGCTGCAACTGTCCCCACTAAGGCACTGACCAATACAGCCCACGAGCCCCATGCTCCACAAGCCAATTCTCCCAGTTCTCAACATACAGTCCCATGCAGATGAAGTAGCGCGAAAGGAAGTTGGGTACAGCCGACAAAGGATATTCTAGAGAAGTTGACAAGTAGAATCTTTCAGACAACCACATGAACAGCATCACGGGGCTCCCCCTTAAAAAGTCAAAACGACCTTCTCTCCAGGCATCCAGGCCATTCAAAGTCTTCGCCAATATCACCGCCACAGGATTGCGATGGTATGACATCCATGAGGTAATGGCTGCAAGTTGTGAGTCCACGCGTACCTCCCCAGTCACCAACAACAATTTTGAAACCAGGCTCAGAACAACGGCTCCAACATAGCCAACATCACTTACTTCTCGTGAACGCACGGACTGCAACACCGCTGGGAGGGAAATCATTCCCCTGATAACCAATGACCTGTCCGCCGAAGGAGAAATATGGAGAAGCCTGGACACCAAATCCCTAGGAGAACGGGAAAATTCGGGCAAAGCCGTAGCAACACTGGGATTCACGCCCTGTATGGCAGAAAATTTCTCGTAGGTAGGACAAACTTCTTCCAACCCAAAGCGGAATACATGGTCTTCGAGGTACCAAAATTGTACTGCCGCCATCAGCATATTCCACTCAAAGGGTCGATTACGCCACAAGGAGACTCGACACACGTTGAAAGCATCATAGTCGACATTATAAGAGCACATAGCTTCCAAGGCTTCAAGGTAATTGAGAAACTCAATGCTACCAGGGAGAGCCATCTCGTAAGACTAAAAGACGATGGGTGGGTATGTAAGAATGCAAAAGGTGTGAGGAAAACACCCCACGCTTCTCCCTTTTTATAATTAAAAATCCTCACAAGGGACATAATCCCTGCAGAAATGGAAAGGAATCCTACCCCACAAGGTACTAAAGGCTGAATAGGGTACCAAATAAAGCTTTCAATTGATGGGACTGGACTGAGCTGCCGATAGGCAGGCCAGGGTGCTTGCCGATCGGCAACCCCCCATTTTTGGAAATTCCCTCCTTTCCCTTTTTGTCAAATCAGAAAAACTCCATAAAAATAAATTGATATTCTCAATAGAATTTCAAAATCCTTTTTCTCTTTACATAATTCCCCTTTTAAATAAAAACTTTCCTTTGAAAAATTCCAAAAATACTCCTTTTTTACGGTCTCAGTAGCAAAAAAAAAAAAAAAGCGCATGTGCATGCATTCATTCATCATTAAAATAAAAGATAAATAATAAAAAAACTACATTGCATTGCATATATATGTTTTCTGTGTTACATCATTTTTGCAGGAAATAAAGAAAAAGCCAAAAACAACGGGACTCAGCACGAACCCCCACTTTGTCCCTCTCTCAAGAGTTTCCACCCCTGCGACGCGCTCTCTTTCCCCTACGGCGAGACGACGCGCCCCTACTACCCGAGCCAGAGTCTTCCCCGGACGAGGCTGATGACACCAAGCAAGAAGGAACAGGGACAGCCTCCCGAATGTGGGCAGTCGCCGATGATATCCTGTCTCTGATGTCCCTGAGCCAAGTGGTCGACACCCGGATTTACTGCAAGGAAAAAGCAGAATCAGTATCAAGCAAAAGAAATAAAAAAGAGGAAAAGGACCGAAAGGTTTACCGCAGGGCGAAGGACGTCCTCTGTCAAGCCCGTATCCTCCGGATCCATCGCAAGAGGACGGTGTAACATCGGCACTGTCCCTCCATCAGCTCGCCGGATGTTGTACGAAGGAGTGTGCAACCGAACAAAAGGGATCTCCGAGGTCGCCGCCGCCGCAGGTGCCGATGGACCACCACCACTGTGGGAAAACCCCACCGCCCGAATCGAACCAGCAGGAGGGAAAGGCAAAGCATCATGTATACTGGGCGCCATCAACCAGCTTGTCACAAAGTCCATATAATCATACGGCGCGACCATATCAGTATACAACGCATAGGACTCGCCAATCATCGCCGCGATCCTTTCATCCTCCAACAACTGTCGCTCCCGCCTCATAGACGTAGGAGGATGCATGGGAGGCACCACCACCTCCTCCTCAGCAATCTGACTGATCACCCTTTCCCCGAGGTACCAGGAATGGCCGAACTCATGCGCCAACAAATGCCTCATCTGCGCATTCACCCCAGTCACCCCCGTATCCTGAATGGCGGTCCCCCAAGGATAAAAGGTCACTTGAAAATCCACAAGACAAGCATGAGTCGATACAAGATCATAAGGTGCAAAAACCAAGACTGAAAAGGAAAAGACCTTACCTGACCACTGGTCAGGTCATTCAAGACCTGACGCACCGCCTCTAGGGAAAGAGATCCCTTCGACTGCCAATTGGCCTTACGCCATCGGTACAGTCGGCAGAAGTCCCCAACAGTGTCATCATTCAGAGCAATCAACGGGGTGTTGAACCCAATCACCTCATAAAACCACGTCAGAATTCACAAGCAAAAATAAACGCATAAGGAAAATGCGAATGCATGAAAGGAAAATGTGAATGCATGAAAGGAAAATGCACAAAGTAAAGGATACCTCCAGGAGATATGTGGCTCCAGTAAAAGTCTATCGGCAGCACCGACTGAATGAATCCAAAGAAGAGTAAAGGGTCGCCAAGGTCAGACTCCCCCAATCATAGAAAGGGATGTTTGAAAACATCCTCAAGTATGGCAGAAACCACAAATGGACGACGTCGCCGCTCGACGCCACCATAAAACCTCCCAGCACCAACAAGATGAACAACCGGGCCATCGGCATCACTTGAAGCTCGTCCTCCACATCCACCACCCTGCTAAGCAAAACATCCTTCAGCAAGGACAGCAGGATAGAATCCCCAGAGACTATCCTCCTCACATCACCAAGTACCGCATACACCGCCTCCGGCCTCACCCGCAAAGAGCGATCCACCTCTATCTGCTCCCTGTCACAATCCAGCCCCACCAGTTGCTGTACATCTATGAGAATCACCGTCATCTCCCCAAAGCCAAAATGAAAAGTGTGGGTAGTGTCCCACCACCTCTCCCCCAAGGCACACAAAACTGCTGTCGAACGAGGTGTCTCATCCAGCGCAGACGTCAACCTCCCAAAACCCGCTGATGATACCATCTAGCACACCACGAGTGGAAGATGCTCCCAAACATCCCTAAGCCCTGTCGTTCCACGGGCACCCATGTTCTTCAAAGAAATATCCGACTGGCAAAAGGAAAAATTCAGTCAAAGGTCAAGAAAAAGGGAAAAATCACCCAAAAAAGGAAAGAATGCCAAAGGTCAGGTTATTTACATAACCACCGGGAATCACTCTCGAAGAGTGATGATGCGATGGCTCCCGCAGCAAGGTCCGCTCATCCGCAAGGTCCGCTCATTCCCCAAAGCAAGAGGCACCCTGTCCCTCCAATCCACATTCGCCCAGTCATCAACGGTTAACCACTCCCGGTGGACAGCGGTGCTCATAAAGGTGGCCATTTCTTGAAGATCGGAACGTTAGAGCAATTCTCAGAGAGAAATTGCAGAAAGAGAGAAAGCAAGAAGCTGTGAAAAATGAAGGGGATTGCCCCCTTTATATAGGAGGCCAAATGCCATGCCGATCGGCATCTCACCCTGCCATACCGACCGGAACTGTCTCCTCACCTTCCCAAGGTAGCCAAAAAGTCCGTGCCACTGCCGAATGGCACCTCTCAGTCTATGGCGGCCAACACTCCCCTTAAAATTTCGTACAGAAATTCCTAGAAAATACCAGGAGGGATTTAGAGCGTTTTCATCAAGAAAATTTCGCACTTCTTCAGGCGACACACCGTTTTCCCCAATGGAGCCCTCAAAATCTAAGCGAATGACCTCTCGGGCAAGGTGCCCTGACCACTAAATCACCTCCTCATCAAATTTTACAAAAGGCCTCCCCAGCCATCGGCTATCCGGTACGATACATTATCACAAGGTATTTTTCCCAGCAGAAATCAGAAAAATCACTCGCCCTGAGCGATCTCTCCCAAAGGGCAATCCAAATTTTCCCCAGCTCATTCATCGTTCCCCAGCGGAACCTCAAATCCAATTCTTATCCCCCAAATGGAACTCCTCTTCCCCAGCGGAATCCTCAAAACTCCTCCCGGAAAAGCTCCGAAAAATCCCTAAGGATCACATGATCACTTCCCCAGCAGAATTCTCTCACAGCACCCAAAATAGGTTGTTCCCCCTGCAAGGTCTCCTATAAAGCTTCCCCCAGCTATCAGCTCCCTAGCTCAAATCAGAATCACAAAGCTCTTTCTCCACCGGAATCAAAATATAAATCTACTCTTGGGTCAGAATTGACCCCGATCTTGGATCGTCACCTCAGTTAGGTCAGAATTGACCTCGGTCCTCGGTCGTCACCACTCTTGGGTCAAAATTGGCCCCGGTCTTGGATTGTCACCATAGTTAGGTCATAATTGACCTCGGTCCTCGGTCGTCACCACTATTGGGTCAGAATTGACCCCGATCTTGGATCGTCACCTCAGTTAGGTCATAATTGACCTCGCTCCTTGGTCGTCACCACTCTTGGATCAGAATTGGCCCCGGTCTTGGATCGTCACCATAGTTAGGTCAGAATTGAGCTTGGTCCTCCGTCGTCACCACTCTTGGGTCACAATTGGCCCCGGTCTTGGATCGTCACCTTAGTTAGGTCAGAATCGACCTCGGTCCTCGGTCGTCACCACTCTTGGGTCAGAATTATCCCCGATTTTGGATCATCACCTTAGCTAGGTCAGAATTGACCTCGGTCCTCGGTCATCACCACTCTTGGGTCATAATTGACCCCGGTCTTGGATTGTTACCTTAGTTAGGTCAGAATTGACCTCGGTCCTCGGTCGTCACCACTCTTTGGTCAGAATTGGCCCCGATCTTGGATCGTCACCTTAGTTAGGTCAGAATTGACCTCAATCCTCGGTCGTCACCACTCTTGGATCATAATTGGCCCCGATCTTGGATCGTCACCTTAGTTAGGTTAGAATTGACCTCGCTCCTCGGTCGTCACCACTCTTGGGTCAGAATTGACCCCGGTCTTGGATCGTCACCTTAGTTAGATCAGAATTGACCTCGGTCCTCGGTCGTCACCACTCTTGGGTCAGAATTGACCCCGGTCTTGGATCATCACCTTAGCTAGGTCAGAATTGACCTCGTCTTGGATCGTCACCTTAGCTAGGTCAGAATTGACCTCGGTCCTCGGTCGTCACCACTCTTGGGTCAGAATTGACCCTGGTCTTGGATCATCACCTTAGCTAGGTCAGAATTGACCTCGGTCCTCGGTCGTCACCACTATTGGGTCAGAATTGACCCCGATCTTGGATCGTCACCTTTGTTAGGTCAGAATTGATCTCGGTCCTTGATCGTCACCAATCTTGGGTTAGAATTGACCCCGGTCTTGGATTGTCACCTTAATCAGGTCGGAATTGACCTCAATCCTTGGTCGTCACCACTCTTAGGTCAGAACTGACCTCGACCCTCTGAATTGGTCATCCTCATTTCCTTAGGTCCTCAAAACCGACCTCGATCCGCTGAATTGGTCACCCTCGCTTCCTTAGGCCCGCAGATTCGGCTTTGATCCATATAATTGATCATCCCCAGCATACTTCTTAGGTCCTCAAAATTGACCTCGACCCTCTGAATCGACCATACTCCTTCAAAAGCATCATGCGGTGTCTAATCGACGGCTATCATTTGTTCCAAACTCACCCGTCGAGGGGCTCTGTAGACACCTCACTCTATTACCCCTAACTCTCCTTAGGTCCTTAGTACCTCCACTCATCATCGCAACCCCAGGTCACGTTTCGAGTACTGACCTGAAAGCCATCGGGCACCCCCCGGCTCAGTTTGACCCAAAAGTCAAACTCCTCGTCTCTATCGAGACTCGATAAATCTTTGAAGTTCACTGAATACCCTTTCCAACGGTCCACCCCGTACGCGATTTCGACTTACCATGCGGACGAACGCGCCGTTCCCGTCCGAAACCTGACCCAGAGGCCACCGGGCGCTCCCGGGCTCTATTTGACCTAAGCCAACCCTTCATCTCGACTGAGGCTAAATGAATATTTAAAGGGCACTAAATAACCTTTCCAACGATCCATCCCATGCACAATTCCGACTTTCCATGCGGACGAACGATTCGTTTGACTCCGGGAAGCCACCGAGCACTTCTCGGGCCTGATTGACCAAGGTCAACTCTCCAAACCGGGTCAAAATCTTTGGAATGTCAAATTACATCTCTTAACCTTTCCAACGGTATGCCCCATGCGCGATTCGGACTCACCATGCGGACGAACGATCCGTTTGCGTCTGCACGTTTCCCCTCCAATGGACCGATAAATGCTTTCGAGCCATATTTGACCCAAAGTCAATTCCCGAACTCGGGAGCGGTCCAAAATACTTTCGAAAGTCTCTAAAATACCTTTCCAACGGTATGCCCCGTGCACGATTCTGATCAATGGTTTGCCCCCGGCGGCCAATTTTCCGAAAAATCCTGAAACACACTACCAAACGACAGGTCCCAGAACCTGCCTATCGTCACCCTCCTGTCGACAGGCAGGAAGGGCTCTATGCCTATCGAAAAACCCCTGGGCCTATAAAAAGGAGGCCTTGGCCTCATTTTCAAAGGGGAGCCCAGATCTGATAGAAATCTCTCTGAATGAATCCCAGAAACCTCTCTCGAAGGCTGCGTGATTTCAACTTCCAAATCCCTCTTTTACCTCCACTTTTTATCATCCTTTCCATCACATGAGGTGAATTAACCACTCTCCATCATCATCCAAGCTCAAGGGCTGATCCTCAAAATTCAAGATCAAGTTCAAGATCTCCAAGAAGGTCCAACTTTCTCAAACTCTCTGCTAAATTCTCTTAAACTTGCAACAACTTATTTTCTTATTTAGCACTTTTATTATCTCATCTCACACATCATAAATATACTTTTTATTTAGTATTATTGCACATCCCATATTTTCATATAAATAAAAACCCCAAAAAAAAATAAGAAAAAGAGGGTTTGCTCATAAATTTCAAATAAGGGATTCTCACACTTTCTCACGCTTTTCTCACAACTAAAACACATTTTCTACACACACACACGCACACACTTACAAATAAGAGATCCCACATTTGGATTTATGGGATAAACCCCACCCCTTTGCTTTGTATGCGAACTACGTGGACTTTGATGCCTTTATAGGCTACGTAGGCGTCTCGGGGTGAAACCCGAGACTCGAGTCCTTTCTCTCACTTTTTCTCTCATTTCCTATTTTCTCTAAATCCATTTTTCTTATATTACATATATACTTAGTCTTAGTGACGCATTACTCCATGTGCGTTATCGTTCCCTTATAACGATTAACGTAGGGGTAGCCGCGTAAAATCTTATTTTTCTAATATCACTTTTATATCTTCCTACAGATAACTCGCTTTATCTTTTCCATGATACAAGTCGAGGATTCCTACCTCCATTCTATATATATACACATGCACACATCTCACGGGGGGAAATATAAAGGAAAGTAGCAAATATCCATGAGAGACCGAAAGGGCGGAATGGGTGCCCAACACCTTCCCATTTCGTAACTAAGCCTCCGAATCATTTGGTTTCGCATGCACCAGTATGTCTTTGGATGCCATCCTTCGAGGTGGCTTCCTCTTTTTCTTTTGTCTATTTTGAGTAAAACAGGCTGGCGAATCTGAATCTCTATACATTTTTCACACCTCACAAAATCGACGCCGTCCAAAGGGCTCTCCCGAGAGGGGACACGCGGGACCCGAAGGATCCCTTCCTCCCTCCGCGGCGGGGATCGGGGGATGGCCACATACATAATCTTGAGTTTTAACAACTAAATAACAATGACTAGAAGATTTCTCCAATAATTTATTTACTATAACTATAATGTTAAAGCAATTCGTGAGAAGCATATGTATTGACGAAGTGCGTGGTGTGTGTCATAAAATTTACAGGCGATATTCTTTATAGTTTTTAACATCTCGATGCTTATAATGAAGCATACTAGTTCAATTCTCACTGGTGATTACACTAAAAAATTGTAGACACTGTGAATTGATGTAAGTCACTCGGGGAATGTAGGCATAAAGAGTATGTGTAATTCGAAACAAAGCCTTGCACATGTCAGTAATGAAAGACGTTCATATATAAAATGGTAAAACGTATTCTCATGATAGGATACTATTTTGTAGAGAACATGAAAATGTAATCTTTTTCAATGTATAAAATCATGTTAACCCTACGATCATTTAATAACTTTTAGGATGAAAAATGTAAACATGGATGAAAATGGTCAACACCTTAAAATAATTTTGTATATTTGAACAAAGTGTGAACTTTTGAAGAGTAAATTCTTTTTCTTTTCTTTTCCTTAGAATTATTTGCTCTTTATGAATTCCTTCATTTTATATATTTCTTTTATTTTCTCTATTTTTTTCTCTTCTTTTATTTTTGTTCAGTCCCTATTTCACTTTGCATTTTTCAATCAATTTTTAAGGTGTTAGTGAAATGAATGAAATGATGAAACGAATTATCTTTGATCAAAAGTTAGGTTAAAACATAATATTTGAATTTTGTTTCAAAAAAGATCATATCATGTTTATTTAGTTGACAGTCAAAATAAAAATATTGAGATAACCAACATCTAAAAATATTTTTCAAACGAATAATAAATACGTGTATGCATCACTCGAAATATGGAAGAGAACACAAAGCTCACATAGCAAGTATACATATGCATCTTTAAATCTACTGATTCATATAGCTTTTAACAATTACACAAGTATAATTCGTGATGCGCATAGTGTAAATACATGAATCATATAAATTAATAAAGCATGACAGCGATTGCAAATAAACTAAATAGCTATTTAGACAGGTAAATCCTTAGATAACTTTAATGCTTTTTTTATTAAAAGAATGACGTAACTTAGAGAGTAAAATCTAAGAGAAAAAATAAAAAGTTAGGAAAAAATGCCTAAAAAGAATGAAAATATTTTTGATTTTTTCAATTTTTTTCAATTTTTTTGTATATTTCATTGAAATAGTTAGATTTGATTTCACTGAAAAACTTCTACCAATAATCACTTAATGATTTATCATTATTATTATTTTTAATAAAGAAAAATAAACATGATGTGTGCAAATACGTTATGATCCCCCCCCTCACCACCCCCAAAAAACCTAAAATGTTACACTGTCCTCAATGTACATTAAGAACAATATTATATTCAATCAATAGAGAGATGCTATTCAACAAGGATGGTCCCCTGATATCACATTCAATAGTCCTACACAATACATTAGGAACAAGATAAACAATACAATCAAATGATTTTTATTTTATATTTTTTTAATTTAAATGATTAGAATTGGTTTCACCAAGAAACTTTCTCTAATAATTACTTAATAAACAATTACAAGCTTGTAGGTAACAAAATGAGATTTAAAATATCTCCCCCTTTTTATAAATAGAAGAAATTGTCAATAATAATGAGTTTGGGCAATGCTTGAATTCTTTTGGAAAAGAGACAGTTTACGAAATGCCCAAGGTGGGACCCGTAGATGGTTCGTCTAAAGTGATTTCTTTCAACAGTGGGTTAAGACCTTCGAGAAACACTTTCAGTCTTTGGCCATTGACTTTTGACATGGTCTCGATTCGTGGGTTCTCGATATCGACTGCTCCGTGATCATAGACATGTCGGTCTATGTACAGTCCTTGCCATCGGGATTGCAGTTTCCCCGGGAAGAGGTGAAGGCGGGAGTCATATAATAAAACTTTGTTTCCTACCTCAAAATTCTTGCGCATAATCCTATTATAGTGAAAGGCTTTAGTCTTGGCCTTGAAAATACTAGAGCTCTCGTATAGTTCATTCCTTAACTCTTCCACTTCAGTGAGTTAATACTTTCAAAAATCTCCTCCCTCCTGTATGTCAAAGTTAAGCTTTTTTATGGCTCAATATGTGCGCTGTTCAAGCTCGACCGACAGACGACACACTTTTTCATACACAGTGCGATAATCTTTGGTTAAGGGATCAATAGTCTTTTCTAGTTTCCATTTTATCTCCCTATTTGCCAACACAATTTGTCCATTGGTTTATGGATGGTATGTGGTGGTTACTTTTTGGGTTATGACATATTGACACATCAAGGAGGTGTATATCTCGTTATAAAAGTGAACACTTTGGTAACTAATGATAGCTTTGGGTGTGCCGAAACAAGCAAGGATATGCTATTTTATAAACGTTAACACCACTTTTGCAGTGTTCTTCCATGTCGGCATGATCTCTACCTACTTGTACACATAGTTGGTAACATCTAAAATGTACTCAAACTGGCCATATTTGGGGAACAAACATATGAAGTCTATGCCCCAACAATCAAAAACTTCGATCATAAGGATGGGGGACAGAGGCATTATGTCCCGTCTAGTGACCTTCCTAACTAGTTGGCAGCGAGGGCAAGTAGTGCAGAATACTTGCACATCTTTAAACAACATGGGCCAATAAAATTCACAGTGTAAAACTCTGAATGCGATCTTTTTGGAAGAGAAATGTCCCCCACACGCTTCATTGTAGCAAAACGATAAGACACTAGGAATCTCATCGTTAGGGATATATTTTTTAATAATATGGTTCGGGCAATATTTGAATATATAAGGGTCATCAAAGAAGAATGATCAAAACACTATAAAAAATATTTCCTTATCCTTGGGTGAGAGCTATAGTGGGTATGCCCCAATCATAAGGAAATTCGTTATATTGGCATACTATGGCAAGATAGAAACAACCATGAGTTGCTCATCAGGAAAATACTCTTGAATGGGGATTGGGTCTATGTGATTGTGGTTAAATGATAATCGAAACGAGTGGTCTACGATAATGTTCTCAACCCCAAGTGGTCTACGACAATGTTTTCAACCCCCTTTTATCTTTGATTGAGAGGTCAAGTTATTGGAGGAGTAGCACCCAACGAATAAGTCTACCCTTCTCATCCTTATTAGAGAGAAGGTATTTAAGAGCAACATGATCAGTGAAACAAACAATGGGTGATCCCACTAGGTAAGCCCGAAATTTGTCTAATGCAAAAACTATGGCTAGCAACTCTTTCTCCATCGTGGAGTAGTTCATATGCGTATTATCAAGTGTGCGACTAGCTTAAGAGATCACATAGGGCTTCTTATCCCTTTTTGACCCAAATCAGCCCTTAAGACATAATCAATGGCATCACACATCAACTCGAATGGAAGAGACCAATCAGGTGATTGTATGATGTGGGTTGTGGTTAAGAGGGATTTTAACTTTTAAAACGATTCTTAGCATGCGTTCGTCCATAAAAATGGAACATCTTTCTCGAAGAGACCATACATAGGGCGTAAAATCATGTTAAAGTTATGAATGAATCTCCGATAAAACTTAACGTGTCCAAGAAATGACCTTTACATATTTGAGGGTTTGGGGAGACGGAAGATTAAAGATCGCATAAATCTTGGCCTTGTTAACTTGGATACCCTCATTGGATACAATGTGGCCCAGGATGATCCCTTATGTTATCGTGAAGTGACACTTCTCCCAGTTGGGAACTAGATTTTTCTCAACACATATTTCAAGCACTCACTTGAGACATTCTAGACAAGCATCATTAGAGTTATCAAAGATGCCAAAGTAATCCATAAATACTGTAAGGAAATATTTTCCATAGTCCGTACTTTACATAGAGTATGTCATATACCGCTACAACCGTCAAGAGAAGTTCACGTTCATACATTCATGAAGACGGATTCGAATTTCAAGCACCTTCAACATATGCACGACATGGGGCAAAATTTCACATAAAATGTGTTTAAGTTTCGTAAGTATTTTACTTTAGTATTAGGATACTTTTTGAAACTGTTTTAAAATAAAATGAGACATTTTTTCTAAGTCAAAATAATTTTTTAAGACCTGTGGGCGAGCATTTTTAAAAGAATTTTTTCTCTCTTTTATCGTTTGAACGACACAAGGCAATGTTGTTCAAATGACATTGACATGTTGTTCAAATGAAATCTTCTAATGACATGTAATTTCGTTTAAAGGGTCGCTCGAAGGGTCGTTTCTTTACTGCTTCAAATGAACCCGTACTATTTTGTGATTTTATATGTCATTTGTAAGGTCGCTCAAAGTTGCTTCTAACGACATTCAATGTCGTTCAAACGACTTAGAGATTTCATTATAATGACCTCCTCCACCTCAACTTTTATGTTCAGTTATAAATACCTATTGTGGGGACCTTTTTCATTATGACTCTTAATTCACGAAACTGCAATTTTGCAAAACTTTTAGTCTTCACTTTTAGGGCTTTTTATACGTTTGATTCACACCAAAACATCCCAATTCTTTTGTGAATTTTTTATGGAACCCAAATCACTTATATTGAAGATTATTCTTGTAAAGTTCCATCTCTACTACTATTTTGGTAGCTCTTGAGGGAGTTGCTTGAGGACGACCATGGTCACTTGAGGATACTCGAGGGTGTTCTTTGCTAGATATCGAGTTTCGATCCTTATGGGTTCTTGAGGGATTCCATTGTTGTTTCTAGGTTGCGGCCTATGTGAGTTTTCTATGTAAAATTCATTACAGATTTTGTAAGTTGCGAATTGCAAACATTTATAAAAAATAAAAGGTTTTACCCAAAAGGTTTTTTTCCCCTGAAATTTGTTTGTCCTACAATTTGTGTTTGATTTGAATAATTTACTCACATAGATGAATGATTAGGGTTTAATAACATTTGGATCTAAGATTGACTCTAATTAAATAAGTTTTAATTAGACTTTATGAATCCCAAAAGTAATCGATATCACTTCATTCTCAAATACTTCAACGATGTCTTCCACCATATCACTAAAAATACTCAGCATGCATCGTTAAAAGGTTACTAATGCATTACAGAGTCCATAGAATATTCTCTGAAAGGCAAAGGTGCCATGCAATCAAGTGAAGAGGGCCTTTTCTTGATCCTCAGGGACTATTTTGATTTAATTCTATCCCGAGTACCCATCAAGAAAATATTAAAACTTATGACCGGTTACCTTTTATAATATTTGATCGAGGAATGGTGGAGGCAAATAGTCTTTCCTTATAACCGCTTTGAGCTTACGATAGTTAATGCATACGCAATATTCGATAAGAACACGGGATGAGATATGATCACCATCGGTATTCTCAATAACAGTGATGCCAGACCTCTTTGGCACCACATGGGTTGGGTTCACCCATTTATTATCGGAGATAGGGTAGATGATCCTTACATCTAAAACGTTTATTACCTCTGCCACAACTACCTTATCATATTCGAGTTTAACTCTCTTTACATTCGACGGGTAGGTTTGTCATCATCCTTTAGGTAAATGCTATGGGTGAAAATGAAGGGACTAATCCCTTTTAAGTTAGCAATACACCATGATATGGCATTCTTATGTCTTCTCAACACACTTAAAGAGCCGATTCCTGACGGGTGTCAAGACTGGCAGTAATTATGGATAAAAGTGTATTTAGACTCCCCAAAAATGCATACTTGAGCTATTTATGTAATTATTTGAGCTCAAATACTGGAACCGATATACTATAGAGGAAAGGGAAAGTCTCCCTTGGGGGTAGTTTTTTAAAATGGGAAACCCACATTTATTCGTTGATAACCAGCTCACTATCCTCAGTAGTAAGGCTCTCTTCTGTGTTGTTAAATCCTCTCTTAACAAAGTCTTCCTCGCTCAGTTCGAGGGCACGTAAATTTTTCCTAATCTCATTACTAAAAATTTAAAGAAATGAGGTGAGAAGTTCACCGTCTTCAGAATCATTACTCTACTGAAGATTTAGAAATACACGCCTCTAAAGGATCTTCAAAATAAGAGAGGTAAAAGTATTCCTAGACAATTATCTCTATAGAAGCAACTGTATTGGCTTCTTTCTCGTCAAAACAACTAGGTTGCTTTATGAGAGAGAAAACATTCACCTCAACAGTTATGTTGCCAAAAGATAATTTCATCACCCCATTCCTGTAATTGATATATGTATTTAGAGTGGCCAGGAATGGTCGTCCAAAGATAATCGAGATTTAAGAACTCCTTTTTTTGATGGGTTAGTGTTTAATATATTAAAGTCTAATGGGTAGTAGAATGAATTCACTTGGACAATAACATATTCTACAATTTTATAAGGTACCCTGGTGGATCGATCTTCGAATTATAAAGTGACTTTCGTCTCTTTAATCCTGCTTAATTTCAACTCCAAGTATACGAAATATGGAAAGAAGGTTAATGCTAGCACTTAAACCAAGGAGCGCACGATCAATCTTTAGATCCCCAATTATGTATAAAATTACGGGGCATTCAGGATCTTTAAACATCGAAGAAAGCTCGTTGGTGATGATAGAGGTTGCTTCTGTGGCCATATATGCATTCTTATATATATATTTTTTGCTTAATTGTGCATAAATCTTTAAGGAATTTAGCATATTGGGGCATGTGTTTAATTGCCTCAATCAATGGAACATTCATGTTCCCTTGTTTAAAGAGTTCCAAGAAACCTTCGTCGATGACTTTAACCACTTTTTGCTTGAGTCTCTTAGGAAAAGGTGCATGGTTTAGATTTACGGGGTTTGAAGCATGATTAAGCTCTTATCCCTCGGTGAAGATATCATTATCTAACTCCCGTGTTTTGTAAGGCCATAAACCTTTTGGATCAATGAATTTTCCCAAGGAGTGTTTTGGAACAACTTGTTATAGAGGTGTCCTTGCGACACAATTTGCCACTACATAGGGTTGTGACACCCTTTGCATGCTCGGTATGGGTCTCATTGCCCATTTGGCCCTTTGGATTTTATTGGGTTTGAGCAGAGAGACGAGCTTTGTTCCCTCCTTATTGGCTTTGAACCTATTGCATTAAAGTTTCTTGTATCACTTGTATGGCTTGGGCCATTTATGACATTTGCGATGATTGTGCATGGACAAACTCTTCCAGTTGGTTTATTCTTTAGTTCACAACTTGAGGCTCTTCAATAGTCTTTTTATGGTTTGGGTCATTTATGACATTTACTGATACCTCACTTACCGCTATATTCTAGTTTTGTTCTACTTTTATAGGATTGTGAAGATTTTTGATGGATAGAGGAATTGCACAATGACAAATACATAGAGAAGAATTTTTTTTCTAATTATCAAATGGCGTCGTTGCCATTCTTGGGAGCGTGAAGCACTCTGAGCGGATTTCAATTTGTAGTTCATTTATTTTTCACACTTTATTACTTTTTGTACCATTTTTATATTTTAGAAGGCTTGTATTAGGTTTATTTTATCATTTCTTGTATTGCGGTGCATAGAGACACCTTTATTTTATTTTTTATTTTTTAAAATTATGATAATCGAAGATAAGTTTGATAGGGAAACCGGACAAGGTAGGGAGAGGGAGTCCAAGGCGAGGAAAAGAAGCCTCTCTACCTTGGGTCGGTAAGACTCCCGGGGCCGACTGAGATGGACGTGATCTCCCCCCGGTTGACTCAAATTTTTCGGCACCCCACAGCCTAAAAATCGTGGGAGGTACATTTCTAAACCCTCGCGCCTCTCCTATTAGCGAGTCAATTCTTTTGTGTGCTTTGTGTGCTCTTACTTCATTTTATTCTCGCATTTATTTTCGAATGGTGTGATGAATTAACTGACTAAGACCTACACCCAGTCGCTCACGAGAAGGGATTTCATCACCCGACTCACTCGCTTACCATTGTGTGCTACCCTAGCCATCACTAAATTTAAAATCAATCAACTTGGTAGCCCACTAGGAGATAATTTTGCAAAGGCGATCACTCATATTATTCTGTAATTTTTTATCGCCCGCGGACTTAAATAAAATTTGACTACCCTTTCACTAAATCTAAAGATAAAAATTGGCTATGTGTTAGTTAGGAATTCTTCTTGATGTGTGTGTGCCCAATTTAATTTTTCGGTAGTCAGTTTTAGTGAGTTTGTCAAATTCAGAGAGTCCATATTTTTCCCCACCTTTTCTTCCCAAAAAAATCCCAAAATTTTTTTTCTTTCATTTTTATAAAAAATCCAAAAATATTTTCTTTCTTTAATTTTTAGAAAAATCCAAAAATATTTTCTTCCATTATTTTTATAAAATCCAAAAATATTTTCTTTCCTTTTGAAAAAATTAAAAAAAAAAAAAAATTTCTCTCCACATGGCCGACGAACGTCCCTTACGGGACTATTTTGGTCATTTTCCATTGACACGCGACACGTGTGAGAGTGATCCCGAGCCGTCTCTTCATGATATCCTTAGTGGTCTCACCTCTCTCACGAGGACCGTTGGTACTCTTGACCCATCTATGCACGCACAACCTATTCTATCACCCTCGGTGTCAAGTGTCGACGTGTCACATATTTTGTCGTGCACATATTGTTCCTACGCCAATCACTTGTCCCATGAGTGTCCTTACTTGTCATATCCCTACGAACCCACCATGGAACATGTATATCCATATGACACTGTTGCGGAACCCACCTCGACCTACTATCTCGATGTATCTAATCCCGAGTTGTGTGAGTACCATGGTTATTCGTGGAGGCCTGATCACCCTTTCACGCAATACGAATCCCAACCCGAATTTGTGGATCCTCACACGTTCCAACAGTCATCATGGCAACCTTGTGCACCCATTCACGATCAGTTCCCTAACTACGAACCCCATGAGTATCAACTAATTGTCCCTCACAAAGGCGATCCTTGAGTGTATGATGAACTTGGCCCCACTCCACCCACTTCATTTGAGTATTCTCCATATATTCATGATCATAGAGAGTTGTGTCCACCTCAACCACCGCCACCACCCATCACTCCACCACCACCTTCCACATCTGCTCTCATAAACCTCTTGCAAAAGTTCATACTCGAGCAAGAGCAGGACACCCGATTTCAAAATGAAGCCCTCCAACATCTTGAACAAAGATTAAATGAAATTGTGTGTGCCCGAGAGTCGGACATTCCCATGGATCCACCCATTGTTGCACTCGAGTGTGATGATGATGTGTCCTTTTGTGACACAGATTTTGAGTGTGACCAACCCTACCACCCCGAGAATCTCGACGATGAGACCATTCCATAGTCTGGGCCTCAAGTTGACAGTTGTGTTGACTTACCTTCCATTAGTGAGACTGATCGCTTCCGCAAAATCCATATGAACCCCCACTTGAGGTTCACATTCCTTTTCCCGTCGAATCTATAAAAATGCCCGAGTCTACACCTATCGAGCTTCACCCTTGTGTTCCCGAGGAACAAATTCATCCTAGGTTAGCTCCGACTATGAGTGCTCACCATTTTTCCGAGATAGAATCTATGATAGTTTTTACCTCTCCGGATAAGAATCATGTTCCACCATTCTTGGCTCATCTTGAGCCCATTATTTCTAGTGATTCCTTTATCTCCAATGTTGGTGCCTCGTTCGAACTAACCACCCTATTCACCGATTCTACTCTTATGGAGAAGTTTACCACTCCATCTTTAGAAACCACACTCCCTTGTGAGTATTCCTTTACTCCTCCCAATGAGTGTGTGTATCCCACGCTTGAGTTAGATCATCTTCCCCCACCCGACCTACCCATTGTCCCTTCCACCCCACCACCCGGTTTGGATCTTGATTTTACACATTTCAAGTTTCCATCTATATTTTTAGAGCCTCACCTAAAACCATCCTCCACCACCCATGAGAGTATTTATGGCTCTACTCTCCACTTTCGTGACATCGAGCTTATTACCCCATGCACACCTCTCTCTTGTGGTGTTGATTTTTCTTCTCAATAGCTCCCTGGCGTGTCACGGCGCGACCATTATCATCGCCCATTCATAGAATGGTCGTGCAATTTCCTTGAGCCCCAACCCATTCCACTTTCCCCGTCATATTTCATTCCTCACCAACTAGAGCACCATTCTTATAGGGCCCTAGTTGCACTCACCTTTCGGATCAATAAGGCTCGTGATCGGTGCCTATTCACCCTTACCCTTTCCTTTCTCCCCTATGCCCTAATCCCCACCCACCCATGGTCCACCGATGCTTTGCATAGTGTGATGCACTTTGCCATACAAGTCCATTGACCCTTTTAGCCTCTATCCAACAAAACTGAGGCTTCAGTCTTGTTTGGGGGTGATTATCATCACCCAACTTTTCTGCCACCCCGTGCTTTCATAGATCTTATCTTTAGGGTGATATCCCTTCGGTCTGGCTAAAGACATTAAACTTAGCGCTATCGGGAGGTAGCCCGCTGTTTCTTATACTAGTCTCATTCTGTTTGGGGGTGGTGTTTCACATCACTCAGTGCTTTACCATGTTTATAGACTTGTACACATTTTTTTTCTTATCACTCATTCAGGTTTATTCTTGGTTACATCTTTCAACTTTATTAGCGGTTGATTCTGGTAATATCTTACCTCCCTTATCCTCTCAATTTTAAAAATCATTTTACTTCAACATCGAGGACGATGTTCCTTTTTGTTTGGGGGTGGGGAATTTTATCAAAATCGTGGCTCTTTTGAATTTTTTTGAGTTTTAAACCTGATTTTTAAAATTTTGTATAGTTTCTTTCATCTCAATCATTGACGTGAATTTTCAACCATCCATCTTTCTAAGTCTAGGAATCAAGTTAGAGGATTTATATTTTTCTAAATGGCTTATGTAATATATAACAAGGTATGTTGCACCATGAATTCCTAGACTCAACAAAATTTGCTCACTTATCACGTCACTACGGTTAGAGTCGAGGAGTACTACAATTCTGATGAAAACCTTAAAGATCACTCGTAGAGACTTTAGCTTGTGAGATTCGTGCCTTTCACCCTTTCAAAGTGTTTTACGCAATCTCCGAATCACAAGTTGTTTCAACTTCGTTTGGGTCCTCACTTTAATTGTTGTATGATCTCATTATTCTAAATTTTTGGCTTGATCACTGAGAATGACATCTTTTTCGAGTTGTAAGAAATACGTATCTTGAAATTTATCTGGATCACTAGATTTTCACCCATACACTACCCATTCACTCCACCCATTACTTTACCATATTTTATATATATTCCCCACATCATACATTTCGCACTCCATCTATATATCATCCATCATATTGAGAAAAAGAGTGTTGTTTCAAATGTTAAATGTCTTCCGTGTTGAGAGTATTAAAAAAAAAGTGAGAAAAACAAAAATATAGCAAAATAGCAAAAAAATAAATAAAAAAATAATCAATAAATAAAGAAGAAAAAAAAAGAAAAGAAAATTCGAAAAAAAGAGAAAAGAAAAAAAAAAGAGTTTGTAGTTTTGTAGTGAGTTCTTTTGTAAATAAGACATTTGTGCCTAAAGTGTATACACTCTTCTATCGTATCCATTTTTTATCCATCACACATCCATCACTCATCATTCATCCACACATCAACATCTAACCTCATATCCCATCCTTCTCATTTCATTTCCCCCTCACCCATCATCATCCATATTTTCCCTAGGTGTTCGGGCAAATGAAAGTCGACGTGGTGAATAACTCGACGTTCTCACTATAGTGATTAGCATTTCTTTCATGAGATCATTTTTCTTTCTAATTGTTCGTTCTTTCTTATGTGTGTGTGAGACGTTTGAACTTGCTTACATTTACTCACCTCCTCACACACAAGAGCGATACATTGACCCTAATATCGAGAGTTCGTTTGAGAGAGATATATCCAGTGAGATTTGAAGTTGAAATGTTGATTTCGAAAAGGCAATCTAGGAATTACTCTTATGATACTCGACCCGTTTTGACTGATTCACACCACACACGTTGAGTTATAGGGAGAATGTGACTTGGGTATTTACTTAGCTAAATCTTTTTACACATTCTAGCTTGTATTTCTGAAATCATTTATTTCATGATGGATTGCGCGATTATTCTATGTCTAATAACAGATTGACTGCCTTTTGCAAATAAAGAATTTTGTGGGTATATTCCCTGCAAACCCTCACGAGATACAACTCGTCCTATAGGGCAACCTATAGGTTTAAAGGCTAGTTGCACATGCTAAGTACAATTGCAAGTGCCAGCGAAAGTGGTACACTTTTGGTTTCTTATCTTTCTCTTTATCTTATTGCTCGAGGACTAGCAACGCTCTGTTTGGGGGTGGTGTGATAAGCACACAAAACTGTACATTTTATACCCCGAATAGATGTATTTTAGTTACTAATTGTCAACAATTGGGGTCTTATGCGCTTTATATTGTATTTTGTAGGTCAAATGCACGTTGCGTATTTCAAGGCAATTGTGCGAATTATGGAGCTAATTACCCTTATCCCGTATCCTAGCCTACCCTAACTTTGTCCCTAGCCTTGTGTATTTGATTTTTTTCCTTTCGTATTTTTTTATTTTTAATTTTTAGTTCGAATCGTTTTTATTTTTAGGATTTATTTTTTATTTCTTTTTATTTAATGTTGTTTTATCTTGATTTTTATTTTTTATTTTATTTGGATTAGTTTTTTTATGAATTCATTTATTTTTTAGTTTTATTTGGATTTACAATTTTGTAGGTCTTTAGTTTTTATTTTTAAGTTTTAGGAATTTATTTTTTACTTTTTTATTTTTTTTAGGACTTGAGTTTTTTAATTTTATTTAAGTTTTTTTATTTTAATTTTTATTTTTTAGGATTTAATTTTTAGTTTTATTAGTTTTAGTTTTTTTTTAGGGGTCATAAGTTAATCACACACAACCCCTCACACCTTTAAACACACTTATCATAAACACCCACCCACCCACCTACCATATACTCACATACACACAAACCTCCCTCACCCTGACCAATTACCCTACACCCTCATACACCCTAACTCCACCCCACTCATCTTCAACCTCAAACACTCTATCTCTCATCAACCCTCCATTAACTACCAACACACCCATCTCTCTTCCCCCATAACCACCATCACCAATTCATCCACCACATTAACCAACCAGCAAACCCATCCTTATATCTTCCAAACTACCCAAGTCCCAACCATCCTTAAACCCCTCGTTAACCCCTCAGGCGACCAATCCCAACTCCAACCCGCCGGCGCTGCTAACTCCGGCGCCGAAACCACCTGCCTCCGATCGACCTCCCAACGCCCCCTTTAAACCCGTCGGCGACCCCTCTCTGACAGAATCATCCGCTGACCTCCAACCCACTGGAATCCACTCTGATGACAGACCATACCCCCTTGCTTCGGCGAGCTCAACCCAGCGCAGATCCACCCATCCAAACCCGTGTCCATACCCGATTCTATCTATCCGTATTCAAACTAGGGCTGTGTTTCGGCCGGATCGGATCGAAAAATGCCTCTTCGGAAAAAAATTCAATTTTTCGGAAATAAAATAACTATTCTGATTTTCGATCCGATTTTTTCAAAAAATTAAAAAAATTTCCAAATTTGGAAAAATCGAAAAATCAGCAAAAATCGAAAAAAATAAAAAATTCACAAAATATATTAAAAATCCAAAAATTTCGAAAATTCCAAAATTTAAAAATAAATAAATTATGGATTTTCGATTACTCGAAATTCTCATTTTAAAGAAACAATGAAAATGTCTTAACCCAACATGTAAACACTTGAGGATTTGGCTCATTTTTTATTTGTGTAGAAGTTAGTAAGATACTCTCCTTTTATAGAGCATATTTTGGAGCCCTCTCCCTCTCCCAATCGATGTGGGATATGGAAATCTTTCAAAAAATCGGAAAAGAAATCAGAAAAATCGAAAATCGAAAAATAATTTCAAAAAAATCAGAAATAATTCGGAAAAAAATCGAAAAAATCGGATCGGCATAGTTTCGAAAAAATCGGAAAATCGGAAATTCATAATTATTTCCGATTTCTGATCCGATTTTTTCGGAAAAATCGGAAATCGGAAAATCGGAAATCGACAAACTAAAATTTCATTCCAAATTCGAAAAAAATCGGATCGAAAATCGGAAAAATCGAAAAGTTCGGAAAAAAAACACAGCCCTAATTCAAACCCATTTCTCCAAATGCCAAAATCGTCAAACTCAAATCTGCCAACTCCAAGCCAAATAAAAACCCGTTTCCCACATGTGTTCTAAACCCCCCTTTTCCAAAAATAATCCCAACTAACCATTTAAACCCATTTTCCCAAACTACTCCCAACTAACTCATTTAACCCACTTTCCCAAAATGCCTCATAACCATATCAGATTTTGTCACCCAAATTTCCTCACCCATGTACCTTCCTTACCTCACACCTTACACACCTCTTACACATTAAATCTATTACACACCTTACACACCCAAATTTCCTCACCCATGTGTGCATAATTCCCAAAACACCCTCACCTCAACACCTTACACACCTCTTACTCATTAAATCTATCCAAATTACCCCCATGCACCATACCTACTATTTAAATAATGGAAGACTCAATTTGAAAGGAGCTTTAGATATCAATAGAATTCTAGAGAGAGATAGTTAAAGTAGAAAATAAATTAGGTAGAAAAATACTTTGTAAATAGTTTTTATTTTTTTTAGAGATTAGTTAGTGATAAATTAGTAAGAAATTCAATTGAGTATTATATTGAATTGATTATTGTTGGATGCTCATATTGGATGGATTGTGCTTGATTTCAAGGATTGAAGTCCAATTTCACTCAAAGAGATTTGATTTGATTGTTCTTCTCTTCTATTTTATTTTATTAGCCTTTGATTGTTTGATTATCATGTTTAATGTGATGTTAGGCTAAATCCCCTTTCAAGGGGTGGGGGGAACCCGTATTTGATGTTATTTTAATTTAATTAGCTTCACTACTTGAAAATTCCCTTTGAATGTTAATTTTGATCCCTCGCCCTTAAATTTACGCCTCGAGAGAGGGTAAATGATTTTCGAGAGAAAATCGAAATTCTAGTTATAATACCCATTTTAGATTCGAACTAGATATAGGGGTTTGTTAAGTAGGGTATTATTACTTGAATTTCAACTCTAAAATTCAATTTCTAGATTTACATAAATTTTGATAAATCGATCCTAGTGGGTGATTAATTAAAAGAAATGTAGATATATTTTTCTAGAGTTGTGGGGTGTTAAACTTAATATTCTAAAAAGTTGCTATTAAAATAACATTTGCAACGAGAGTTGATTTGTAATTTTCATATTAATTTGGGAGAATTCAATTAATTAAATTAATTAGTTAGGATAGCTAAAATTTGTGGTGTAATCCCATTCCTTGATTGCTCTCACATTTATTTACCTCACTTTATATCTTATTTTTGTGTTAGACTTTATTTTTCATTTTAGTCACTTTTTAGTTTGTAATTTGATCTTCCATTTAGTTTAGTGTTATTTCATCTCACCTCACCGAATTGTTTTAATATTGATAAAGTTAAAAAAAATAGAAAAAGTAAAATTGGAAAAAGAAAATAGAAATTGAATTACAATTGAGTTTGTCTCTAGCTTACCCCCTTGATGTGGATTGATACCCTTACTTACTTCTACACTTTAGATTTGTTATATTTTGTAGGTAATTTAAGGTTTTGATTAACTTGGCTTTCAACAATGACGACACGCAAAAATCAAGTTATCAGGTGGTAAGTAGGGTATGTGAGGCGGGTTTGTAGGAGGTGGCTGTTGATATTATGGTGGTTGTTAATACTGGGGTTGAGGTGCATATTGGAACTGTGGAGGTGATGGATTGGTGGTTTGGTTTCTCATCCCTAGAAATCCAACATTCTGAGAATTCCTCCTTGAAAATAGAGGACTTTTCGTTCTATCATTCAAATTATAAGGAGTCGTCATATAGGTTGTTGGAGTAAGTCTTTCGAAATGCTCCCATGGCGTTGGCTTACTCGATAATGGCCCCTTCAGACCAGGGAGTGTAGGGCAATCCTTGGTAGGGTGTCCAACTAAGTTACAAATATCACAAGCCTCTTATACGATGGGGGAGGGGGATGGTTGATTGTCCCTGGCTTACTTGCATCGCCTCAACCTTGTGACACAGTAATGCATACTTTGTGTATATGTCGCCTTTCTCTACCTTTGTGTGGTAAACCTTTTTTGTTTTCCCGAGGCACCAATTTTGGATTTTGGAGTATGATCATATGGGTTGGAAACATCCCAACCTCGAGAGGTTTTAGCCACAAACTCCAAATGCGCTTCGACTTGATTAGCACTCAGGGCAAGAAAATAGAAATTTATTGAAATTTAGCCACAAACTCCAAATGCGCTTCGACTTGACATAATAGACTTTTGAAATGTTTCCAACATTCATTGAATGTTTTGCCTTCCTTTTGTGTGAAATTTTGAATTTGTTTTATTAAAGAATTAGTCGTATGAATAGGAAAGAATTCTTTAATAAATATATCTTGAAATTCATACCACGTGCCAATGGAATTAGGAGGCAATGTAGTAAACCATTCTTTAGCCTTATCCTTCACAAAGAAGGAGAATAGTTTCAGTCTTATAAGCTCAGGGTAACAGTTTTGTTCGGAGAAAGTGTTACACACTTCCTCCAAATCACTTATACGACTATAAAATTTTTGTTCTCCATTCTCTGAAATGTCTCTGGTTACCCAGAAAAATACCTCAGAGGGGTGTAAATTTGGATTTTACAAACTTTTCGAGTTAAAATAATCTTTCAAAAAATATTTTTAAAACACTTAATCAAATTTCAAATTAATAAATATTTAATGATTAAAACCAATAATATCAAATAAATACAACCAATTAATTTAAACAAGTTAAAAGTACAGATTTTAACACCCAATAAATATTTAATCAATTTTTGTATTTAACAAAAATTAATATTCAGGAATTAATTAGTTCATTCGAAAATAATTATTTTAATCTTAAAAATAATTTTACAAAATTTTGGTTTTAATTTATTTACAAATATAAGTGCTGAAATATAAAATAAATGAGCACAAGTAAATAAATAAATGTAAGTGCGAAAAATAAAAGACATCGAAAATTTAATATGGTTTGGTCAAATCCCGGCCTACGTCCACGCTCCTAGAGTCCCCGTCTGCTTTGCACTTCATTAATGTGATCCACTTGCGGGGTAGGATCAAACCACCTCGTACAACCATTTGCAAGCTAACACCAAGCTTCAAACGCCGTGGTCCAATTGCGGGTAGGAACTAATCACCGTTAGAACTGAAGATTCCACGAAGCTTCAAATAGATTTAAATTTGTGGTATAATATGAATAGTGAAACTCTCCAAAAATACAATTATTAATCTAAGTTTCTTCTTCAATAAGACTTCAATAAATGAATATGACTTTTGGCTCTAGTCTCCTCTTCAATGTATATGAGAAGAATGTAAAGTTAATTACTCTCTTGAATGTTATAGTTGAATAATAATTTCAAATGCTCTCAATTAATTCTCTAGTCTCATGTGCTTCTTCAATAAGCACTTGAATGCTTTAATAGCGATCCCAAAAACTAATTGTTAGACACATTCCATGAGAGCATTAAATGCATCTAATTTTTGCTGAGATGAAGTAGTCTTAAGTTTGATCTTAAAATCTCATTTTTTCGTCTCAAGATAAAATATGGTTGTTGAGACATGAAAGTGGAATCCCAAAAAATAGAGGTTTGAAAGTAGCTTCTTTAGATATCTCAAAATAGATCCTGCAGAAAATATTAGCAGCACAAGGAAAAGAAAATCGAATATAAACCATATTGGTGTGTAAAATTAGAGAGTCCTCTGCAAAGAGAAAAAAATATCTTCTCAAAATTATTGGGAGGAGTTATGAAATTTATTTTCTAGGATATAAATATTGGACTTAATAAATGATATCTATAATAAATATAATCGACTTAAAACAGATTTTACGCATGTTTGTAATATATTAAAATATTTGTATGACACTGTATGAAAGACATATATATTACCTAGGGATAATGGTACGCCCGTCAAATCGATTTGACTAAAGTTACTGGTAAAAAGTTGGCGTCGAATGTTGTCAAGTCTGCTAGAAAGGGACAAGCCTGATAGGTCAATTGACAATGGTTATAAATATGGAAAATGATATTGGCACTGAAAAAATGATCGAAAGTGGAGATACCGAATTAGGTGGCGGGTTTTTATTGGTTAGTTTGTGGGGTCCGCACCAACGGGTCTAAAGAACCAACCAATAACACGCTACCACATGTAGTTTCAGTCAAAATTTATGTCATTTTTTCCGTTACAATAGAAGTGTTCTATAAATATTCAACTTTTGAAACATAAAAGTATATATAAATAAGTAACTGGCATATGCATGGTTCAAGTTAAGTTTCTCCAAAAAGGTTTCAACCATAAAAAATATCTCTCAAAGGATTGAGATATATTTTACGTCCAAATACACTGCCTAACGCTGTTGACGGACAAGAATAGACAATAAAAAAATACAAGCGCGGGACCTAATAAAATAATCTTTTAACAAATCTCCACTGTCCAAAGTAGTAGGCGAGCAAGAATTTTCAAAGGTATAAGAGCATCCACAATGGTGGATGCTCTCATTAGGTAAACCAACCAATGTAAAACAGTTTTTAGCTTTTGTGAGTTAAGGGTTCAATAGTGGTGAAAGGTAAATATGGGATGCTTTTGGTTCTTACGAACTATTATTGTTCGTAAGAAGTACATATACATTTCTCACGAACAACATTTGTTCGTAGGAAATGTTACGAACAAATGTTGTTCGTAAGAACTCAAAAATATAATAAAAATAATTATTTATATTTGTTACGAACTACAGTTGTTCGTAGAAAATTCCTACGAACATTATTTGTTCGTAGGAACCATTTACAAATTCAGTAGGGGTTCAGTAAAACTACCAAACGGCTACCATTTCTTCTACAAATTTTGTAAGGTTTTATCCACCACTGTATGACTGCAAGTTTGTATCTTTACCATTTTTTTTGTCCTTTTATTCCACCATTACGGATGCTCTAAGCATGTAAAAGTCCAAACAGTAAAAAAATCTTTAAAAGATTTATAACAGGTGGTAGTAAATATATGTATAGTTATATATATATTAGAGCAATCAAGGGTAGATTGGACAAACTTCTTAAAGGACAAACTTCTACCCAACGAGAGTGTCTTTTACAATATACTGCCAAAGTGATTCAGGTAAAGGATTTTAGCAAATCTTTTATAAAATGATTTTTGGCAGAATAGTAGAATCTGACCAAGGCTGATGCGCGAGGCGTACGGCTTAACATGTAGTCTAATAAAACTAGAACAACTATTACAATTGCTTATATATGAGTTTTTGCCCCTCCAAAATTATATGTATGTTAACAAAATGTACATATGATGCGTCTAAATATATAAACTTATACATTTGATGAAATTATAGTATAACTAAATAATAAAGCATATAAAGTAAAATATTATATATATACACACATTAGGGTATGCCCATGCCTGAAGGCACGATGATATTCGGAAAAGTTAACATAATAACAATAAAATTATGGTCTACTCGATTTAATTATAGGACTATCCACTTATTTAAGGTATATAAAATATTTCAACAACCAAATAATTAGTCACTCATGGACCTTGTATAAACTAAATAAAATAGTCACTCGAGTTGAACCTCCTTGGAATCGAGTCTACCGGGTAACTTTCTAAGTCAAGAACCATCGTGTAATGAGCTCATGTGGTCAAGATCAATAATAGCCCCCACTTAAAAAAATCAGTACACGCCCACGATATTAACTCCCCATTTTTTTGTTTTAAAAATTTAACGGGAATATATTTTAAAAAACTGATAAAGTTTCCAAAGAGTTTTATTCAAAAAAGAGTTATTTTTAATTTTAAAAAGAGTATTTTACTTTTATAAAATAGTTTTTATTTTTTTAAAAGATGACTTTTTATATCTTGGAAAAAAGTAACAAACTGTATTTTTAGAGACTTTTTTGTAAAGAAAATATTTTCAAGGTTGTTATAGTGGTAAGGAGCTGGTCGTTTAGGCCAAAGATCTCAAGGTTAAAACTCTCCACATATACCCTCAAACACCTATGAAAAAGTCATTTCCATTAAACAACTCAACACCCACCCATAATCTATCACAGGAGCATTGTTGAACATATTTAAATAAGACAATTAAACATGTCTTAATAGATAGAAAAAATAATTCAAAATAGATAAACGTACCTAAAACAATGTCCATATCAGAACATTTGGTAACTAAACCAAAATTTAAAAACTTATGGTATCATTTACGCAAAATAGTGCGGCAATTAAAGAAAATAAAAGTTTCTTTGAAGACTTTTTTCAACATTTGTAATGCGGGCATTAAAGAAAATGAAAGTTTCTTTGAAGACAAATGGATAATAAGCATTCAACAACTTACGGTATCATTTACATAAATTAGTGTAACTTTAGACCAATAAGAAGTTAATATTATAGAACATAAAATTGAAATTTTAACTTAGAAATTTTACAATAAAGTAGCTTCGCATTACACTAATAGGAAGTTAATTAAGATAAAGTGAGCTTAGAAAATAGAGAGAAACTAATGCATTCACTATAATATTAGCTTTTCTTTAGCACAACAGAAGTACCTCAAACTCCGACATAAAGTGCATAGTCAAGTACATATCATGAAAATGAAGGTTTAAAACATTTGAGGCATCCATGGAGAGGCTTATTTTCTTAAACCCTTCCCCTCTAAAATCTATCTTAACCCATCCCCATCCCCATTCCTTCCCAGACATCATGCCTCCAAATTCAGTCTTTCATCACGCACCCATTCCCATTCCCGGAGACTCAACTCGTCATCAACCCCTTGTGCTAAATACTCTGCAAACCCATCTTCTCATTCATTTGCCCCACGTGGATAAGGATTTACTAGATGGGTCGGTTCCCAAACCCAATTTACTCACAGATTGCAGATGCATTGTCTGTCCAACCTCTCAGTTGTCTTTGTGATACTATTCCTTCCAGCATTTGCATCACCAATATTTGCTACTCTTCAAACTATATTCAAAATTGGGATCCACTGTGAGCTACTAAGTAGTGCTTGGACCGGTTTCTTTGCTAGCTGCTTACACACGCTATCGGGTCCCGACCACCTAGTGGCTCCAGCCCCACTTATGATTGGATAAACCCAGATTAAAAGCACAGCGGTTGAGGCCCTCTGGTGTTGCGGTCACGATGCAGGACAGGTGCATCTGTAGATACAAAGTAAAAAATAGGATAATGAAGGTAAAATCACTCAATAACTCAACATAAAAGACCCCCCGGCATATGTTTACAAAGCCTCAATTGACTATATCCATAGCTATAGTGAACCAAATAATTTATCTTTATACTTCAAAAACATGTGGGAAACAGTGAACCAAAGCCATAGTGTATATTGTTGACTAAAAGATATAGAAAGAAAGAGATTACCAATATAAAAAAAGGTCTCTAACATTCTTATCAATTTTATCTCCACCTACAGTACAAACAACAAACACAACCAACTAAGGTATGATGTTAGTATAAAATTCAGCATGTGCACCATGAAATCAAATTAGTTTATATATGTTAAAATACACAAAATGTCTATAAATTCAATGATTAGTAAAACCAGCACAAAGACAAAGGAGTGTAATCTACATTATAAAATAATAATCACAATAATACACAACCAATAGTAGTATATATATAAATCTGTTTAAAAACAAATAGAACCGAAAAGAATATTGAAACATACCGAAATAGAGATTCCCACGCAACTTTGTTCAATTTCACATCATGAGAGTAACAAACCTTGAAGATCTGGACTTGCATAGAAGGTTGGCATGCGGAATCTTGAGATAGAGGAAGAGCAAAAGTTAAAACAAACCTTATAGTAAGAATAAGTGTGTTAAAACTTCACAGTCAAATAACCACCGACACAATTAACATTCAACAAACTTAAAATAAAAATGCTTAGATTTTAATGGTTTATCACGTTAATATAAAAATATAATGCAGGAGGGATTCCAAACATAAAGAATTATAAATAATCCCAAAATAAATTATATATTATAGATATGCACATTATGCCGGGATCATAGTTCAAATTCACAACTAAAGTGATAACACATACATATGATGCACATCGCATATAGAAGATAACGACGATAACTCATCATCTATAGACACTTGAACAAAAATATCACTGCAGTACAAAATTCAAGTAATTGAAATAGAGATATTTGGGAACATATCCAAAAATGACATTAAAGAAAGGGAAGAAATAAAATGATATTCATCTTGAATTTAAATTTATAAACACAACATGCAAATCATTATAAAAGTCCAGTGCATAACTTTGTTCCTTATAAATGTATTATCAATGAAAAAAAATCTAGAGAAAAGGTGTTATCATAGACAACTACAACATAGGGCCATCATAATTTGAACCGGGCAATCTAAGAGATCAAAACTATTCTACTAACATATTTTACTCACCCAAATAATAGAATGAAAGAGTTTTAGGTAGTACATACACTGTAGAATATAAATGTAAATCTATAAATTAGAAATGGCAAATTCACTTATCAAGTTTAAAATCGGTGTGTAATCATTATAAACCTTAGTTCATAAGTAATGAATGCCAAACTAAAATGAGAAATAATGTTATCACTTAGGCTATTTTGAACTGAGTACTACACTAAAACAACTGACATGCCAACAAAGTAAATCCCTCTAAAAAAGTATAGCACAAACAAACCAAGAGTGATAGAACAAATCTGATTTGATCATGATCTGATCCTGACATCTTTTATGGTAACAATACTTTAAATTGGACTTAAATAATGGCTATGTATAGCAAATCAACAAAACTTACTGCATTATTAAACTTATAATAGTAAATTTAAACATATAAAAAAATAAACCTAATGATTAGCTATATAAAATAAAATTAATAACAGGTATAAAAGGCCATGGGTGGAGGTTCCGTGGGAATTCTGTGGGGAGGTTCTGTGTTATGAGGATGCTCCGCAGTTGAATCTAAACAAATACTCCCACGCGTGCTAATGAAGCAAGACACGTGGTAAGCCAATGAAGCAAAACCCCATGAAAGCCATGTGAACTGAAACAATCATGTCCCCTCTATGAACAACCAAAGCATAGTTGTAAACATTCAAATCATATGAGCCATTAAACACAATGAGACAGTAAATGGTTATACCTTCACTTGGAGAAGGATCATTTAATGATCTTAGGATACAAAACTTGGGGGAAAAAACTTGACTACTATCATTTATTGGTTATACTTAAGCTCAGAACTTCATCCCTAATTTCAGAAGCCAATAATTAAACTGAGACCACAATAAAGAAAAAAATATAAAAAGCAAACGTGATTAAAAAATAAAAAAGCGGTAAATGAATGTAATTAAATTGCACAAAAACGCCTTAGATTAAGGTTTTTGCAGTTAGCCTTAGATTAATAGAGGGAATGTGTTGAAATACACTAAAAATATCAAATGAAGAACTTACGACTCATTGTACGAACCAAAATCACCAATATGAATTAATAGCATTCATTATTCAATACATTCAAAGTTAAAATAAACTCGTTTAATATATAAACCTGAAAATAACATAGTACGGATGGAATTTGTCAGCAAACAATGTAAAACACTCATGGGGGCATTTCTTCAAACGCATGACCTGTACCATAATGTTGACCACGTGGTTTTGAATGAAACAAAACTATATCGAAAGCAAAATAAAAAACTATACAAAAAAGGAAACCAAAAAAGCAAAAAAAGCTCAATACATTAAAAAAAGTAGTCAAAAGAAACCTTCATTTAAGGGTGAGATGAGACCATATCATTCTAAGTTATAAAACATTAAAAAAAACTACGGTACTAACCAAATGAGTTTAAGTGTCACCCAATATTATAAAAAAGTAAAAAAATAGGAACACAAATGAGAATCTTAAATACTCGAATTTTTCATATGCCTCTGATGCTCGATTCCACTCTACATCATCTCGATGCAACCCTGCATCATTTAAACTGTCAACACACTTAAGAGTGAGAGGTATAGAAGCAACAAAACCAAATTTCAAGAAAATGGCTAAAAATGAAAATCCCAAATAGGAATAAGGTTTTATGATCTGAATAAAAAAAACTAACGAATTAGAGAGAGGAGTGGGGTATATCTAATTAGAGACAAAAAAACATATAAAAACACAAAACAACATTTGAACATCATTTTGAACCAACAAAAACCCCAAATATTAAAAATATGATTTTGAAAACCCATATCTAAACATGATTTTGAACCCTAAAGAGGGTTTCAAAAAGTGAGATCTAACTATGATCAAGGTTTGGACAAAAACTCAAAAATCAAATATAGAGAGATAAATCAATATCAAAATGAAAAATAAATCAGATATAGAGAGATATCTTAGCGTGGTATGCTCGAGGATGCACGAAGACAGGCAACGGTGGCTGAGAGAGGAGAGAGAGAGACGTATTTGAGAGGAAAGAAAGAAAATGACGAGGAGGAGAGAGGTTTGTGTGGTAGTCAATGGATGATTTGGAGGAGGGTTTCATCCTTGGATGGGTACACCTCAGTTAGTGGAGCCGATAGAAAGAGAGTGGGAAATGTTGATGGATTACAAAAATATCATCTTGTTTGAATTAAAGCAAAAGAGGGAAACCCATTTATAGTGTGATAAATGAGAGGAGTGCGCTTGCGTTCAAATAAGGAAGTTATTTAATTAAACTCAGTTTTTATCAATTAAGTCCTAAACATGCATCTAGGTGTAATTGATGATGATAAAATCAAGCAAGAACATTCAAACACACACAAATGAGGAAAAATCCCCCAAAGAGGCAAAACATTTTATTTTCACTACAATTTTGTAAGAAAACGGCTTACACGGATTACAATGAAATATGTGACATAGAAATACCCTCGGGTGTCGGTTCTGTTGTCGACGGCTGGAACTATCCCTTTCCAGTAGGGCAGCAATGAAGAAGAGAGCGGATTCCTCACAAATTACTCCAGATGAGTAAAAGATCCTATTGAAGGTTTAAATATTCACACACATATATGGGAATGGTTTTGTGAATAAAAAAGGTTTAGAAAACCTTAAAAAGATGAAGTCTTATCCTAGACAGTTTTTGCAGAATTTTGAGATTGCAGAAAGACTTAAAAAACGTGTAGAAGGAGAACGGATATTTATACGAAAATCGAGACGATGGCTCGTTCAAACGAGATATCCATGTCGCTCGAACGAGATTGCGCGACATGCCTATCTCACGCGAACGACATTCAAAGTCGTTTGAGCGAGCTCGTCGTTTAAGGCACTTCGCTTCTACACTTAGAGAAAATTCTACTGTTGATAAAAAACTAATCCAGACTTCAAAAATAATTTTCAAAAAATTTCTCAAATATTTATGCAAATATTTAAAGCTCCAATAAAACATTTTACCACTGTTCTAAAAAACCCGCCTAGGCACGCCTAGGCTTGAGGCTTGGGAGAAACGCCCCGCCTTAAGATTTTGACGCCTTATGCTTGGTAAAACCCTTAAGGCGTATTTTTTCTCTAAAAAGAACAATGCTTTAGTGAAACGATATCGCCTTTTAAAGATTTTTTTTCAAACCAGACCATTATCTCATCCAAAATAATCAAATAGTATTTTTATTTGCAAATATTCAGACATATTTTTATGATATGTACAATTTTAGTATTTTAATAGCCTTGTTATGGTTAAAAAATATTAAAAAGACCTAAACGCCTTTTCACGCCTTTTTACGCCAAGGCTCATCTAGGCTTCTAAGGCTTAAGGCTTGGCCTCCACGCCTCGATCACGCCCCGCATTTTTTAGAACCTTGCATTTTACCGATAAAGTGTAGTGGAGTATTGGGAATGAGATGAGAAGCACGTCGCATGTAGCATGATGCACGTGAATATACTGGGTGCATTGAATTCGGATAAAGGCCGTCGAGGATGATCGTGTTGACGTGCCGAATGTAGCGGTATCAGACATACAAACTGTGATCTAGGAGAAAACAGAAAATCCTAGATTCTACTCCGGACATTTATAAAATTATGTCCTTACCAATCTCCCCCTATGTCTATGCCGGTACATACATAAAAAATCCGAATTATGCAATCAAATGACATACAAGATAATATCCCCATTAAACCTTCAAACTGAGAATACTAATTGACACGTCTTTCAAATCTTCAGCTCTCCAGAAACTTCCAAAGCTTTTCTCATGAGGGTGTGCAATTAAATAATGAACAATATTGTACCTACACATATGAGATAAAGCAAATACCCGTGACAAGCAACAGTTTAAAATATAATGAACATCATATATAACTCAACCAAACACCAAACAATTCTCCCCCATAATTCTTCTCCCCCATTTTATGATTTCCCCAAATAGACAGATATGAGAAGCATAAATGAATGAACATGGGGAATGACACACGGGAATAAACTGCTATTTTTGTATTTTTAAAAAATTTTCACACATAATATACAACAAAGAATCACACCATGAAAGAACACAAAAACAACCAAGTCGATGATAGTGTAAATGTAGGTGACACACCCCAACCCAGTTACTTATAATTAAGTTTGAAAGTCAAAGTGAGTCAAACCATAATTAATCTAACCAAACCATAATCACGAGTTTTGATTTCATAGTCATCATTGTAAATCCATATAACTGAAAACCTTTTTACAACATCAGAGTAATCATGTCCATAAAAACTTTCTTGAAGGATAAGTTAACTTAATTACATCATTTACATTTACACAAAATCATAGTTTCTCCCATTCCTGGCTAACCCAACCCGACCTCCTAGATTTGGCAGTGACATCGCGTTACCTGAAAAATGTGAACATAGGAACCATGAACAAAAATAGCCCAGTGAATGCATCACTACTATTCTACTGCATAAATTTACATGCAATATATCATGTCCATATAATTATGAATTAACTTATCCGGCTCATTCATAATGAATGACCAACTTGTCTGAATCATGATTCACATATCCTGTCTAAATAGACAATTCTCCCCCATTCCTAGTCGAGGAGTAACCCCTTGTCATTAATAGAAAAATCTCCCCCATTACTGGTCGAGGGGTAACCCCTTATTTCGGTAAACCGAAATGAACAATTTCATATTCATTATATTATGATCATATCAATACCACGATACAAATATCTCTTTTCAGTGAGTACACTCACCTTGGTTAACAACTATGTATTCACGTTTTCTTCTGGTGGAGCTGAATTGGGTTGATTAGACCTTACACCTGTCAATCCAACTAAATCAGTACTGAACCTCAATCATAAATATTATCCAAACATAATTATGTAACTTTCCATGACTATACATCAACAATATAATTCCAATTAAGTCACATTCCATAAAACATAGGTAAAGGCAAAACAATGATATACATGTTGATAAAGTTACGGACATTCAACCGTAGGAAATACCTTATGAGGAATTTATAACCAAAGTCAAGTAAACATGAAATTATACTCCTTAATGTATATACACATGAAACATGTACTCAGAGTACCCTTTGTAATGACGAAATACAAACATTCATTCAAGGGGTACCCAGTATGGCCTGAAATTATTGTCTTACATACTTAACCATCCTATATTACTAAATTGTACAAATACAGGGGTCCAACATCATCAATATGAAAACATATATGAATATACTATCCAGTATAAGTGACGGTGTAATTTTTCAAGCTTCCTAGGGCAGGTTATGACCATTTCTCTACAACACAAGAAATCTGCCCTACAAGCTCCTCTATTGTTCCTTCAACTTCCAAGAATTTTCATATTTTTTCTACAGCATAAATTTCCATGATTTTCAACCAATTTTCAGTAAACATACTTAATAGTACAGAATTAAAGTTTCATAATTGTTTGACTTAATTTGCTATCTCAAAATCTTGACTAAACTCAGGGCATACCGAAATGAAGTATAAAAACAGAAACCATGTACCAACTTGAAATCATCATTACGGCCTAACCACAAGGAGATAAATTCTAATTTTCAGATATGATATGAATATATGAGTATACTTTCATATCCAATTGGAATTTCTCGATTACAGTAAGTACACAAATAGATATGCAAGTTTGAATACAAGGGGTTTCAATACAAAGCAATTTTAAGGGTTTCTACATTCAACTTAACATAAACTTGCATATAACCATACATACATAGAAAAGGGCTGAAACTTTAGTAAACCTATGATTATTTGTATCATATAAATCAGTAATATAAGATAAATAACTAGAATTTCAATTAGGATTACCTTCAGGGCTTTTACGTAATTTCCACAGATTTTTCTACACTTTTTCTCCTCACTTTTTCTTCCTAAACATCAACTTTCTATTTCCTCAAGCTAACAACACTTGAAACTGAACCTAGGGTTTGTTTTGCTGAAGAAATATTTTAGAGGGAGGGTTTTAAGTCGGCCAAGGCTTCCTACCAAGCCAACCAATCAATTTAAAACATTTGGTTTAATAAAAGATAATTTACCACTTAAAGGGAATGGACAGCTTTGCCCTTTGTTGGTAAATTCGGTATAACTCTTTACTCGGGCATCCATTTGATGATCCGTTTGTTGTGTTACAACCCTAACTCACATGTCTACAACTATCTAGTTTTCACCTCAAGTGATTTATAATGTTATAAAGGTCAAAACTAGTCTCTAACAGGAACATTTCTACCGAAAACAACAAAATTTGTGTTTGTAAATAATTCGACCTTTCATGATTTATGAAAGTAGGATTATAATAAACATAATCACTTAACATTAGATATACTAACTTCACATTATTCATATCACATAAGATAAACATGATTTAAATATAATTCATCATAATTATATTCGGGTTGTCACAACTTCCCCCCCTTAGAAAATTTCGTCCCCGAAATTTAATATGAAGGTCACTTACCAAACAAATGGGGATACTGTTTCCTCATGCTATCCTCCGTTTACCAAGTTGATTCTTTAACTCCATGGCTCATCCACATAACCTTAAATAAGGGAATAACTTTATTTCTCAATACTTGGTCCTTACGATCAATAATTTCCATTGGTTCCTCGATGTACGATAAGTCTTCCTTCAGTTCAATTGGTTGAGTTTTCAACTGGTGAGATGGATCTGCCAAATACTTACGAAGCATCGATACGTGAAACACATCATGTAACCGAGATAAATCTGGAGGTAAAGCTAATCTATAAGCCAGGGGCCCAATTCTTTCCAACACTTCAAATGGTCCAATGTATCTTGGACTTAGTTTCCCCTTTTTCCCAAATCTCATAACACCTTTCCATGGTGAAATACGCAGGAATACAAAATCTCCTTTCTGAAATTCCAATAGATGCTTCCTCTTATCTGCATAAAATTTCTGCCTGCTTTGCGCTATCTTTATCCGTTCCCGAATCATTTTGATCTTTTTAGTTGTCATATCTATTAATTCAGGACCCAAAATTTTCCTTTCACCCATTTCATCCCAACACAAAGGCATTCTACATCTCCTCCCATATAAAGCTTCATAAGGATCCATACCAATAGTCTACTGATAACTATTATTATATGAAAATTCCATCAATGGCAAATGATCATTACAACTACCTTTGAAGTCAAATGCACAGGCTCGTAACATGTTTTCTAATATTTGAATCGTCCTTTCTGATTGCCCATCAGTTTGTGGATGAAACGCAGTGCTGAACTTCAAACTTGTGCCCATGGCATTCTGGAGACGAGGCCAAAACTTAGAAGTGAACGTTGGATCTCTATTTGATACTATTGACACTGGTGCCCCATGTAAACGAATAATCTCATCAACTTACATACGTGCATACTTGTCAACAATGCAGGTGGTCTTAACTGGAAGAAAATGAGCTGACTTCGTCAATCGATCTATAATCACCCAAATAGAATCATGCCCCTTTGGTGACCGTGGTAATCCTGTAACAAAGTCCATCGTTATATGCTCCCACTTCCATTCCGGAATAGGCAACGACTGTAATAATCCTGCCGGCTTCTGATGCTCCGCCTTTACTTGCTGGCACACTAAACATTTAGCTACGAACTCTGCAATCTCACATTTCATATTGTTCCACCAGTAATACTCTTTCAAACCTCTGTACATTTTGGTACCTCCCGGATGCATAGAGTAAATAGAACTATGTGCCTCTTCTAATATATCTTTCTTTAAAGGTGGATCATTAGGTACACAAATCCTATTTTTATAACACAACGATTCATCATTCTTAATTTCAAAGTCACTCTCTTTACCATCCAGGACATCTTGTTTCTTCTTCTCAAGGAATGGATCATTCGTCTGCAAATTTCGTATGCGTTCGGCCAATAAAGGTCTCACTGTGACATGTGCTAATAATCCTCCGCTTTTTGAAAACTTCAATTAAATCCTCATCGATGCCAAGTCAAGAATATTTCCAACACGGGCACACCGTATGCAACCAAGCATCCCTGATGATTTTCGACTCAAAGCATCTGCTACCACATTGGCCTTTCCAGGATGATGATGAATGGTACAGTCATAGTCTTTAATCAGCTCTATCCAACGCCTCTGTCTCAAATTCAGTTTCTTCTGTGTAAATAAGTATTTCAAACTTTGATGATCTGTAAATATCTCACAAGTTTCTCCATACAAGTAATGTCTCCACAACTTTAAAGCAAAAATAATGGCTGCTAGCTCCAGATCGTGTGTAGGGTAGTTTCGTTCATGCGTCTTTAATTGTCTAGAAGCATATGCTATTACCTTCCCATTCTGCATAAGAACACATCCTAAACCTTGAAATGAAGCATCTGTATAGATCACAAAAGACTCATTCCCACATGGAATAGTAAGTATAGGGGCTGAAATCAACCGATTCTTTAATTCTTTAAAACTCCTCTCACATTCTTCATCCCATACAAACTTCACTTCTTTACGAGTCAATTTTGTCAGTGGCAATGATATTGCTGAAAATTCCTTAATGAATCTGCGATAGTAACCTGCCAATCCTAGGAAACTCCTAATTTCTGTCACATTCTTAGGACTCTCCCATTCAACAATTGCTTCCACCTTCTTTGGATCAACATATATCCCATTTCCCGAGACAACGTGCCTTAAAAACACAATTTCATTCAACCAAAACTCACACTTGCTGAATTTAGCAAACAATTTCTTCTCTCTCAAAATCTGCAATACAAGTCTCAAATGTTTCTCATGTTCCTCCATGCTACGCGAATAAATCAACACATCGTCTATGAATACAATCACGAATGAATCAATGAAAGGGTGGAATACCCGGTTCATCAAATCCATAAAATCTGTCAGAGCATTAGTCAATCCAAATGGCATCACCAAAAACTCATAGTGCCCATATCGAGTTCGAAAAGCTGTTTTGGAAATATCACTATCCTTCACTTTCAGTTGGTGGTAACCCGATCTCAAATCAATCTTTGAAAATACAGTGGCCCCCTGTAATTGGTCAAACAAGCCATCGATACGAGGTAGAGGGTACTTATTTCTAATGGTCACCTTATTCAATTGTCGATAATCAATACATAATCGCATTGTCCCATCTTTCTTTTTCACAAATAACACCGGTGCTCCCCATGGCGAAACACTAGGCCGAATGAAACCTCTGCTTATCAGATCTTGTAATTGCACTTTTAATTCTTTCAACTCTGCTGGTGCCATTCTATATGGAGCAAGAGAAATTGGACCAGTACCTGGAATTAATTCAATAGAAAACTCTACTTCCCTATCGGGTGGCAATCCTGGCAATTCCTCTGGGAAGACATCAAAAAATTCTCTAACAACTGGTATATCTTCAACTTTAAGTGCTTCCTTACTAACATCAACCACATACGCTAAATACCCCGTACAACCCTTACTCAATAACTTTCTACTCTTTATTGCTGAGATAAGACAATTAGGGACAACATTCCTTTCCCCTGTAAACTGGAACTCGGGTTCACCAGGAAGATGAAATGTAACTTCCTTTCGAGAACACTAAATGGAAGCATGATACGATGATAACCAATCCATCCCCAATATAATATCAAAATCCCGAATGGCCAACGGTATCAAATCAACATAGAAATCTCGTTCCCCCATTCGTAAGATACAATCTTTATAAACATGCTCAACCAGAATCACACTTTCCATTGGGGTAGAAATATATAAGGCACAATTAAGAAATGAACATGGTCTACCCAAATATGAAACAATATCTAATGCCACAAATGAATGCGTAGATCCAGGATCAATGAGTGCATATAAATCTTTGTTCGCAATAGAGAGTTTACCTGTAACCACTTCAGGTGTAGCATGGGCATCTTGTAGCGTCATCGCAAACACTCTTCCTCCTTCCTTCGATCCACTTGCTTGCCCTGTACCTCTTCCCTTGGTGGCACTGCCTGGAGAGGATCCTTTATGAGGCCCCACACCACTGACTGAAACTGTTCTCGCCAACATAGGACAATTCTTTCTCAAATGACCCTTCTGGTGGTAGTTAAAACATTCTATATTCAGTAACTTTGGGCAATTTCTCTTTATATGACCTGATGCCCCACAAAAGAAACAAACATTCGGATCTCCTTGTACTGAAACTCCTGAACCTCTTCCACCACTAGCTTCACCCCTTTGCAAACTACTTCCACCTCTACCCTGTTGGAATTTCTGCCCTCCAAACCTCGAATATTCTGTATCGCTACCCTTTTGATAACTTGAATCGAATCTTCTTCTCTTTACACTTCGTTCTCGATTCCCTCTAGCTTCATTCATGTCCATTTCTACTAGCATGGCTTTGTTCACCAATAATGAATAGTTAGAAGTCTCTAAAGCCGATAATCTAGATTTAATGACTAACTCAAGCCCGTCAAGAAATCGGCTACACATGTCTTCCTCATTCCATATAAACCTCGATGCAAACCGAGATAAGGTTGTCTGTTTAGCTTTGTATTCTCTAACTGTCATACTCCCCTGATTCAACATAAAATATTCCTTCTCCTTTTGTTTTTGATACATTGGGGGAAAATACTTATCATATAAAGCTTTGACAAAAGCATTCCATGAGATCACATTCCCACCTTCTGGAGTAATCAACAAATGTTTTGTGGCATCCCACGAGTACTTGGCTTCTCCTTTCAGCATATACGTCACCAAGGTCACTCGCTGATTTTCAGGCATTCTCATTACCCAAAAAATAAGTTCAATCTCTTTAACCCATACTTCTGCCTCTACTGGATCAACTGCTCCTTCAAATGAGGGTGGATTCATTTTAATAAATTTCTCATGTGAAGTACTTCTTTCTTCCCGATGTATCACCTCCTCAGCCCTAGCCAAGGCTTGTGCCTCTAGTTGCCTGGTATGTTGTTCTTCCATATGAGCCATAAATCTAGCTTGTTTCTCTGCCATTAGAGTCATAACACGTGCCATTTTTTGCATGTCTGTCAATTGTTCTGGGTCAGGTTCTATATTTCCATGAACAGGTTGCTCAACCTCTGCCTCTGCTGCCATATTTGAAGCCTCATCTTCTATTTCCACATTCACATTCCCTCCTTCCATTCTTTTATATCTGAAATGGATCAAAGATATAACAACATGCAAATATACATACCTTTCCTAACATGATCGTTAGTATCAAATAAAATATATTTCTGACATTCACTGCCAAATCTAGACTCTTCTCACTCCAGAACCTCTAAAACCTAGGCTCTGATACCAAAAGCTGACACACCCCAACCCAGTTACTTATAATTAAGTTTGAAAGTCAAAGTGAGTCAAACCATAATTAATCTAACCAAACCATAATCACGAGTTTTGATTTCAGAGTCATCATTGTAAATCCATATAACTGAAAACCTTTTTACAACATCAGAGTAATCATGTCCATAAAAACTTTCTTGAAGGATAAGTTAACTTAATTACATCATTTACATTTACACAAAATCATAGTTTCTCCCATTCCTGGCTAACCCAACCCGACCTCCTAGATTTGGCAGTGACATCGCGTTACCTGAAAAATGTGAACATAGGAACCATGAGCAAAAATAGCCCAGTGAATGCATCACTACTATACTACTGCATAAATTTACATGCAATATATCATGTCCATATAATTATGAATTAACTTATCCGGCTCATTCATAATGAATCACCAACGTTTTCGAATCATGATTCACATATCCTATCTAAATAGACAATTCTCCCCCATTCCTGGTCGAGGAGTAACCCCTTGTCATTAATAGACAAATCTCCCCCATTCCTGGTCGAGGAGTAACCGCTCATTTTGATAAACTGAAATGAACAATTTCATATTCATTATATTATGATCATATCAATACCACGATACAAATATCTCTTTCCAATGAGTACACTCACCTTAGTTGACAACTATGTATTCACGTTTTCTTCTGGTGGAGCTGAACTGGGTTGATTAGACCTTACACCTATCAATCCAACTAAATCTGTACTGAACCTCAATCATAAATATTATCCAAACATAATTATGTAACTTTCCATGACTATACATCAACAATATAATTCCAATTAAGTCACATTCCATAAAACATAGGTAAAGGCAAAACAATGATATACATGTTGATAAAGTTACGGACATTCAACCGTAGGAAATATGTTATGAGGAATTTATAACCCAAGTCAAGTAAACATGAAATTATACTCCTCAATGTATATACACATGAAACATGTACTCAAAGTACCCTTTGTAATGACGAAATACAAACATTCATTCAAGGGGTACCCAGTATGGCCTGAAATTATTGTCTTACATACTTAACCATCCTATATTCCTAAATTGTACAAATACAGGGGTCCAAACTCATCAATATGAAAACATATATGAATATACTATCCAGTACAAGTGACGGTGTAATTTTTCAAGCTTCCTAGGGCAAGTTATGACCATTTCTCTACAACACAAGAAATCTTCCCTACAAGCTTCTCTATTGTTCCTTCAACTTCCAAGAATTTTCATATTTTTTCTACAGCATAAATTTCCATTATTTTCAACCAATTTTCAGTACACATACTGAATAGTACATAATTACAGTTTCATAATTGTTTGACTTCATTTGCTATCTCAAAAGCTTGACTAAACTCAGGGAATACCGAAATGAAGTATAAAAACAGAAACCATGTACCAACTTGAAATCATCATTACGGCCTAACCACAAGGAGATAAATTCTAATTTTCAGATATGATATGAATATATGAGTCTAATTTCATATCCAATTGTAATTTATCAATTACAGTAAGTACACAAATAGATATGCAAGTTTGAATACAAGGGGTTTCAATACAAAGCAATTTTAAGGGTTTCTACATTCAACTTAACATAAACTTGCATATAACCATACATACATATAAAGGGCTGAAACTTTCGTAAACCTATGATTATTTGTATCATATAAATCAGTAATATAAGATAAATAACTAGAATTTCAATTAGGATTACCTTCAGGGCTTTTACGTAATTTCCACAGATTTTTCTACACTTTTTCTCCTCACTTTTTCTTCCGAAACATCAACTTTCTATTTCCTCAAGCTAACAACACTTGAAACTGAACCTAGGGCTTGTTTTGCTGAAGAAATATTTTAGAGGGAGGGTTTTAAGTCGGCCAAGGCTGCCTCCCAAGCCAACCAATCAATTTAAAACATTTGGTTTAATAAAAGATAATTTACCACTTAAAGGGAATGGACAGCTTTGCCCTTTGTTGGTAAATTCGGTATAACTCTTTACTCGGGCATCCATTTGATGATCCGTTTGTTGTGTTACAACCCTAAATCACATGTATACAACTATATAGTTTTCACCTCAAGTCATTTATAATGTTATAAAGGTCAAAACTAGTCTCTAACAGGAACATTTCTATAGAAAACAACAAAATTTGTGTTTGTAAATAATTCGACCTTTCATGATTTATGAAAGTAGGATTATAATAAACATAATCACTTAACATTAGATATAATAATATCACATTATTCATATCACATAAGATAAGCATGATTTAAATATAATTCATCATAATTATATTCGGGTTGTCACAGTAGGGGTGTGGTCAAATTCGATAGGAAAATCAATGCATACAAACATGACATATGTGCACGATGAATATCGGATACTCCTAAAGAATGAACTCAAAATCTTCCTTTAGTGTAAAAAGGTGGTAATATGAGACATTGACTCAATCAAATCAACAAATCAAAACTCAAAGTGATTTTCACACCAACAACGTCCAAAACTATTTCATGCTTTTTTAGAACTTTCAAGGAAGTGCAAACCCGTTTATAGACTCCAACCAAACTCCCTCAGATATATATTTTGAATTGAGGCGTTCTAAATTCTCAAACTTTGGAGAATTGACGGTGAAATATAATGGCCCATATTTGGCATATATTGCTTTTTATTGCCTTTAATTTTTTTCAGGCTCTTTTAACCTCTTTGGACCCCGGATAATAAAATTCCTCAATTTTTTAGGTCATTTTTAACGGTGGCTTAGAATATCAAAGGCTAAATGACCCTTTCGCATCCCTTACGCATTTTCAAATAAACACACAGTCTCACCAAAAATGATTTTTATATGCATTCCAATCTTGTCAAGTTTTATCGCATATTGTTAGTTGTATAAACAGAATTGAGATGGAAACACTCAAGCCAATATGTGATAGACAAGTACAATAATCAAATATAGCCGTGCATGTGTGCAATAAGGATATAGGAGTCAAATATGTAGAAAGATATCACTAATTACATCTCAAATACTCCAAACAATGTAAAGCACATGGATGAAATGATGTAGCGTCTCAAATCTCTATCAAACAGTCACATGGATAAATGGAATGAAATTGTGACTCGGCTATCTTAAATGCTCATCCATAAAAGGTGCAAATAAAATACAAAAATATTTTTGGATTTTTCAAAAAAAAATTTATAAAATGAAAATCTTTTTGGATTTTTCAAAAAAATAAATGTACAACAAAGCAATAATACATATAAAACAAACTAGCAATATGAAGCATATGATATGGACATGAAAAAGCATCCTCTCCTAGATACATACCAACCCCTCAGTCAACTGTGCAAATCCCCAAAGACTTCCTAAGACTCTCAAATCTAAGGACATCTAAAGGTTTCGTGAAAATATCGGCTAACTGACGGTCGGTGGGTACGAAACTCAGGGATACGACTTTCTTCTCAACTAACTGACGTATAAAGTGCTCGCGTATCCTGATGTGCTTTGTGCGCGAATGTTGGACTGGATTGCGGGATATGTGTATCGCACTCGTGTTATCACAGGAAATAGTCATGGTGTCCTGTAAAATCCCATAATCCTCTAACATTTGCTTCATCCACAAGAGTTGCTTGCAATAACTCCCGGTGGCGATGTACTCAGCCTCCGCGGTGGACAAAGAGATGGAATTTTTCTTCTTGCTCAGCCAGGAGACAAGAGCAGAACCAAAATAGAAACACCCACCAGAAGTGCTCCTACAATCATCTACATCCCCGGCCCAATCGGCATCTGAATAAGCAGATAAACGGTCATCGGTATCAAAGGAATACCAAATACCATATGAGAGAGTCCAACTCACGTATTGATTAATACATTTTAGAGCAAGTAAATGTGAATCTTTCGGGGATGCCTGATATCGTACACAGACTCCAACACTAAAGGCTATGTCGGGATGACTGGCAGTCAAGTAGAGAAGACTACCTATCATACTCCGATACAAGGTTTGCTCTACGTCCTTGCCTGAAGTGTCCTTACTAAGCTTGGTAGTGGTACTCATAGGTGTACGTGCATGCTTAGCGAAGTCTAACCCAAATTTCTTCACTAGGTCTCTAGCATACTTAGATTGGGAGATGAACATCCCATCCTCTAGCTGACGAACTTGGAGATCAAGGAAGAAAGTAATCTCACCAGCTATGCTCATCTCAAACTCACTTTTCATCTCCTCCTCAAAGTGATGAGCATATTGGGAGCACGTGGATCCAAAGATTATGTCGTCCACATAGACCTGGGAAACCAAAAATAGCACCGTCATCTCTCCTGACGAACAATGTCATATCAACTCCCCCTCTCTTGAAGCCACGGGCTAAGAGATAGGAAGTAAGCCTCTCATACCAAGCACGGGGTGCTTGCTTCAAACCATACAAGGCTTTCCTCAGATAGTAGACGTGCTCCGGGTGCTTAGGATCTTCAAACCCTTTTGGTTGTTCCACGTAAACCTCCTCCTGTAGAATTCCATTTAGAAAGGCACTCTTGACATCCATCTGATATAATTTGAAGCGCAGATGACATGCGATGGCGAGTAGTAAGCGGACGGACTCAAGCCTCACAACAGGAGCAAATGTCTCCCGAAAGTCTACACCTTCTATCTGTGTGTAGCCTTGAGCGACCAACCTAGCCTTATTTCTGATTATGGTACCATTTTTATCCATTTTATTCTTGAAAATCCATCTGGTACTATTACATTAGTCTCACTAGGTCGGGGGACAAGTTCCTAGACATTATTCTTTTTAAACTGAAGCAACTCATCCTACATAGCAGATATCCAATGTTCATCCTTGAGTGCTTATTTGTGATTCTTAGGCTTGACTTTGGACGCGTAGAAAAAATGGCTAACAACGTTCTCGAGCTGAGCACGAGTCTTGACCCCTAGAGTGGGATCACCAACAATGGCAGAAGGGTCATGACTCTTGCGAACCTAAGCAGGTGTGTCCCCTAACACATGAGTAGGGTCCACAAAGTGTGGGTGAGGTACAAATAAATTACTGCCAGAAACATCCTCATCCTCATACTGAAGGCTAGAATCAATAAACGCCGAAGGTTCGTCATCTTGCACGGTGACGTTTATTGACTCCATAACCTTAGAGCTCTTCAGGTTAAAAACTCGGTACGCTCTACTATTAAATGAATAACCTAACAGTATTCCCTCATCGCTTTGGGAGTCAAACATTCCTAATTGCTCTCTGTCCCAAAGGATGTAGCATTTACTCCCCAAAATAAGGAAATATGCAAAGTTGCCAGTCCACAATTCATAAGGTGTCTTCAGTGTGTGTGGATGCAGGTAAACTCTATTCACCATGTGGCAAGCAGTAGACACTGCCTCTGTCCAAAATCTCCTAGAAACCTTACGACCTAGAAGCATAGATCTAGCCATTTTCTGGATTGTCCTATTCTTTCTCTCAATAATCCTATTTTGCTGAGGAATCTTCATAGCATAAAACTCATGTTTGATCCCAATGCTATCACAATACAGATCTACATTTGCTTCCTTAAATTCAGTGTCGTTGTCACTACGTATCCTATTAATAGTGACTCCGTGTTGATTTTGCAGGACACGACACTTGGTCGTTAAAAACTCCACAACATCGGATTTCTCCCTCAAAAAACCTACAATCGAGTATCTGGAGAAATCATCCACCATCACGAGGATATACCTCTTACCACCTAAACTCTCAGTACGAGTAGGACCCATAAGATCCATATGAATAAGCTCAAGTACACGAGAGGTGGTAATAAAATGCAACTTCCTATGGGGGCTACGAATTTGTTTTCCCAACTGACAGGGTCCACAAACCATCGAAGTTGGCTTTCCAAGTGAAGGTAAGCCACGTACTAGGTCCTTTTTAGCTAAACGAGTTAGATCTCTAACGTCCACGTGACCTAGACTTTGGTGCCACAGATCCATAGAGTGATCGTGGTGCTGTTGCAGACAAGTGAGGATGTGGGCTCAGTCCCATAGCAATTATCCTTTGTCCTCACCCCTCGCACTAAAAGTTTACCAACTTGATTATAGACATTACATGCGTCTCGGTCAAACTTTACGGCAAAGTCAGCGTCACACAGCTGGCTAATGCTGGGAAGGTTTGCTTTCAAACCTTTGACGTACAAAACATTCTCTATCTTAGGAAATCCTGGTAACTCTACAGTACCACGTCCTATAATGCTAGACTTGCTCCCATCTCCAAAGGTGACTCTGCCATCCTGATAATCCTCAAGAGACGTAAAGATGCAGCATCACCTGTCATATGTCTGGAGCACCTACTATCAAAATACCACTATGAGGTATTATTTACTTTGAGAGCGACATGAACAACAAAGGACTTTTTAACTTTCTTAGGTACTCAAGAAGTGGTGACCTTTTGTTTACCTTTGTTGTTGTTGGTTTTAGCCGAAATGTGAGAAGCATTCACTAACGGTAAAGACATCCGTCGAAATTCCTCCATCAAACTCTGTGATGTGGCAGCTAAAAACTCAAATCACTCTCTCAAACTGGTAAAATCATCAGTATGCTGTGGTGGAGCAGTAGTACGTCGTGTCCGACCCATACTATAGCAAAACTCCCTGAGGCGGCCTTTTCTTTTGAAATATGTACAAAAGAACACAGTCAAAGGCGGACATTGGTTTGCTTTTATTGGTCGAACTCTCCTTCGAGGTTTTTGACGATGGCCATAAGGAGTCGTAGTAAACTCAGGAACTGGTCCGGGTGCAATTTGGGACGTGGAGGCACCATCATAACCTATTCCCTGCCTATCACCAAAACCTAAAGCCGGGCCGAGGAGCATCTTTCCCATCTTCCCAGATCTGTCCTCGATTTGTACCTTGACTTATCGTGCTCTCTCTAGATCATGAGTAAGCTGGGTTATAAGGACTTCAAGTTTCTTCCGAGTCTCCACGGAGGAATGGATCTCACTCGTAAGTCTAGCCACTTATTTAGTCAAGTCCCCTCTTCTTTCTCAAAATAACTATCTCTCTCTCTAAACAAACTCTCTTTCTCAACACAGGCAGACTCTCTCTCTCTTAAGGTAGTGCAGGTGGAGGACACTCTCTCTCTCTCTCGCTTTTCTTAAATCTTCCCCTAAAGTGATGATCCTAAAAACTAACGCTTTGTTACGCTTTTCAGTTTTAAATGACTCAGAATAAAGCTCGGCGTAGGTGCGTTGAAGATCACTCTCGCTCTTACTTGTGTCATCCTCCCCTAACTCACATCGATCTCACTGTCGAGGTGTCCCTGTGAAGCAGCATCCTCAACGTCGTGAGGAGCACTAGATGTACTCACATGACTAGTCATGAATGCGGTGAAGTTACACTCATGCGATGACTCATCTCCAGAATCCACCGACTCGACCTCACTGTCGTCACTAAGGGTAGCATTAAGGACAACTTTGCCCTTTTCTCTGTTCAGCCTAGTAGCACACTCAAAAGCTCTATGGCCCCTACCGTTTCACTCAAAGCATCTCTCACTTTCCTTTTTAGGAGGGTTTTTAAAATCTTTTTCATTTTTCTTTTCAAACTTATTTTTCTCAAACTTATTTTTATCTTTAAAATTACCATTTTTCTTGAATTTGAGAATTCTTTTGGAAATTTTAGCAAATAGGGCCAAATCGTCTAAGTCAAAATCACACTCAGAATCTGACGTATCTGTCTCACTTTTTCTAGATGACTCTCCCCTCTTTGTTGCCGACCCCCCACTCTTTCTCTCCTGAGCATTAAGTGCAATTCCCTTATCTTTAGACTTGACAGATTTAGAAAACATATTAATTTCATACGTTTGCATGTCTCCTATAAGTTCCTCCAATTTAAGCGTATTTAAATTACCCATAGAATTTAACACAGTGAATTTAGGGATAAAATGCTTAGGGAGTGATCTAAGAATCTTTTTAACAACTCTAGCATTAGGAATGTGTTCACCAAGATTAAAGCTAGTGTTAACAATATCAGACAGTCTATCATAAAATTCATTAAAATATTCAGATTCAAGCATGGTGACTGTTTCAAATTGAGTTGTTAAATTTTGCAGTTTAGACTCTTTCACAACATCATTACCTTCATAGGTGTTGATACCAAATTTAGACTGCTGACGTGAACCAATAACTTGAAGACACGTGGCGAACACCTTAGACGAGCAACTCAGGTGCCCTGAGCAACTTAAGCGTACCGAGCAACTCAGGCGGTCTGAGCTACTTGGCGTGCAGAGCATCCAAATCAAGAGAATTAAAAGACAGCTGCGCATTAAATGCACATTATTATCATATAGATGTAAATGCCTACTGGATAACGGCGCATTATCTTTTCATATGTACAGCCTCAAGGCTATAAATACATTGTAACTTCCTCATAAGAAGGGGACTCTGGATCTCTTGGTAAACCACTTATGGAGAATCCCATACAAACAGTCGAAAATACAAAAATAGTTGACGTAGGCCATTCCCATACGGCTGAACCACTTTAGAAATCCTTTGTCTTGTTTGTTTAGTCATTTTTTATTTGTGATTAAAATAATTAGATCGAATCTAGTTTTTTACATCAACAGATACCGTGATTAAAATAATTAGATCGAATATAGTTTTTTACATCAACAGATTGGTTCCGTCTGTGGAAAACGACTGTACTTTGCGTTTTTCACCGAAGCAATTCATCATCAATGGCTGATAATCTGAAATCCAGTAATCTAAACACTGGGATCCCTCCAAAACTTTCTACTTCCCCAAATGTTCAAGATCTGGTTGGTATAATAGCTAATTTAGCCCAAGGCCAAACGATCATGCCAGAAACCATGCGTCAACTTATACAAACTGTTCAAGGAGGAGTGCCATCCCAATCAGGACAACGAAGTGTTCAGAGAAATACCCGTCCACCCTCTTCACGAACTAAGCGAACGCTATTCCTAGAGGGATCTCAATCTAGAAGCACTGAATTATATCGTACCGAGAGATCTAATGATCCTTCTTATCAACCTGGTCGGACTTCATCAGTACGAGCTATAGATTCTCAACGTAACGTCACTCTATCTCCAGAAAGGACTAGTGCTTTAAGAAAGGTTAAGTAGAGTCTCTCCTTTTGATAATTTTGGCCCTTGGAGGAATAGAAGTCCTCCTAGGATTACATCGAGGAACTCTCCACGACCATCCGATCTAAGAGAAGGCTCTGCCCAATCACGACCAACAGCTCGATCCCAAGAGGAAAATTCAATGTGATCAGTTGCTCGAATAAATAGGCATGTGGTGGGAAACGACGCATGTAAGGGCTCTATTCAAAGGTTGGAGGATAAATTAGGGGAAATGGCTAAGGCCAAGAATCTTCTATAAAGAACTTTTGTCCAAGGGACACTAATTGTACAGGCAATTATGGATTTTCCCACACTATTAAAATTCAAAGCTCCCATGGTGACGCCTAAATATGATGGAAAAATTGACCTTATCCTTCATATAGAATAATACCAAGCTGCTGCCGATATCTATGTAGTTCCAGACGAAATGAGATGCAGGGCATTTTCAGGAACTCTTACCAGATCAGCTCGGATATGGTACAATAACCTTCCTCGGGAGAAAATTGCGACTTTCTTTCAACTGGCAGAGCTCTTTATCGAGAACTTCTGTTTTGGAACGAAACCAGTCAAATGAGTAACACACTTGCTGAGTGTTAGACAGAAGGCAGGTGAAAGCACCAGGGACTATATTACTTGTTTCAATAACGAGAAACTTGAAGTAATTGATTACGAGGAGAAAGCAACAATTATTGCTCTTATGAGTGGACTGTTGCCAGATAAGTTGTACTACACTTTAGCCAAAGATCCTCCTAGGACCATGTCTGAACTAATGGCAAAAGCAGCCAAAATCATAAATGCCAAGGAAGCCATGGCTACGAAGAAGAATGCAGATACTAAGGAAACCAAGGTGGAAGATGGTAAAACCAAAAAGAAAGATCAGAAGAATAATGGTGGCAACAGGAAGTCAAAAGGAAAGCAAGCACTGGAGCAGATGAAGAAATTTAGAAATTATAATCCTTTAAAGGTAGATATAAATCACATTCTAAAGGAGATCAAGAACATCAAGGAGCTAGCCTGGCCAGCGAAAATTAAGGCAGATCCTGACAGAAGGGACAAGTCCAAATATTGCGAATTCCACAAAGACCATGGTCATACGACCAAACGTTGCATAGCGCTCCAGAATGAAATTGAAGCACTCATTAGACGAGGAAAATTGGCTAAGTATGTTGATCGCCAGAATGGTGGAAAGGCCAGCGATCGAGGAAGGCAAAGATATAAATCTCCTCATCGAGCAAAAGAAGACAAGAAGAGAGACCACAAGGATGATCCAGAAGAAGATGACCCCGATCTCCCCGAAAGACCAAGACAACCAGAGCGTGAGGTATTTTCAATCCCCTTTGGGTCATTTGAATGTAATGTTATTACAGGCGGAGATGCAGGAGGCGGAGATCTTACTGGAGAGGAAAGCTTACCTTAACGAGGCTCAAGCTTGCTCGTACATTTAGCGAATAAATTTGGCTGAAGATGATCGCCCGAGGAAGGTGAATAAAGAAAAACTGGTCATTGATTTCTCTAAGAATGACCTGGCAGATGTACTATATCCTCATGATGACCCATTGGTGATCAAGATGAGAATGAAGGAGGTTGTGATTTCATGAGTATTGGTGGATAATGGTAGCTCGGCATACATCATGTTCTACCCGTTCTTTGACAGTTTGAATCTGAAGTTAGCCCAGTTGGAGCCCTGTCATAGACCCCTCCTCAGTTTTACTGGAGAAAAGGTTTTTCCACTTGGGACGATCAAGTTGGATATGCTTATCGGTACATGGCCTGCTTGTCGTACAGAAAGGGTACGCTTTTTCGTAATGGATAAAAATATCCAATCACCTTACAATATCATCATGGAAAGGGTAGGTCTGAAGAAGTTCGAGGCAGTACCATCTACTGTACATTAATGTTTAAAATTCCCAACTAATTTTGGAGTAGAAGTTATGAAAGGCGACCAAAAAGTAGCTCGGGAATGCTACTATTCATCTGCCGAACAGGAAGAACGTGAAGAATCCAGGAAAAAGACTACAACCTATCAATTGGATAAAATAGAAGATGCAGAATTTGAAACGTTAGACCCTAGAGACGAGTCTCAGATCGTGAAGGACCAGGTCATGGAGGCTACCGAAAGTATCATTCTGGACGATGAGCACCCGGAATGAACAACCCAAATTGGTGCGTCATTGGATGTATCGATAAAACAGAAACTGATAGCATTTTTAAGGCTCAGAAAATAAACTTTTGCATAGAGTTATGAAGACATGTCAGGGATAGATTCGAGTTTCCTGTGTCACGAGCTCAACGTGAACAAGGAAATCAAGCCAGTGAAGCAGCGAAGAAGAGTGTTCAGTCCTGAAAAGAACCAAGCTATACAGGAAGAAGTAGAGAAGATACAAAAAGCCTTTTTTATTGAGGATGTCAAATATCCTGATTGGCTAGCAAATGTGGTGATGGTAAATAAGAAAAACAAAAAGTGGAGGATGTGTGTGGACTTCACTGACCTTAATAAGGCATGCCCAAAGGATCATTTTCCTTTGCCCCGAATCGATCAACTGGTGGATGCTACTTCGGGGCATGAATTGTTGAGTTTTATGGATGCCTCTTCTGGGTACAACCAGATCAAAATGAAGCCTGAGGACAGGGAAAATACCTCTTTTATCACCCCAAGGGGAACTTAGTGCTATAATGTTATGCTTTTTGGACTTAAAAATGCAGGTGCAACATATCAGCGGCAGATGAACAAGGTGTTTACGGAGCAAATCAGTCATAACATGGAGGTTTATGTTGACGACATGCTGACGAAGAGTAAGAAAGCTGCTGATCATCTAGTTGACTTAGGTCAGATCTTTGATCAACTAGAAAAATATCAAATGAAGTTAAATCCCACCAAGTGTATATTCGGGGTGCAAGAAGGAATGTTTCTCGGATATATTATTAACCACCGAAGTATTGAGGCAAATCCCTAAAAGATCAAGGCCCTACTGGAACTGCGATCTCCAATTACGAAGAAGGAAGTGTAAAGTTTCATAGGGCGAGTTGCAGCACTCAACAGATTTATGTCACGAGCAACAGAAAGATGCCTCCCATTCTTCAAAACACTCCGAAAAACTTTTGAGTGGAATAATGAATAGGAGAAGGCCTTCCAAGAGTTAAAGAAATATCTTGGGACTCCTTCATTATTATCTAAACCAGTGATGGGAGAAAGACTATACTTGTATCTAGCAGTTTCAGAGAATGCAGTTAGCTCGGAGTTGATAAAATTAGAGGATGGAGTGCAAAAACCAATCTATTATACCAGCAAGGCCTTCCGAGGAGCAGAAATCAGATATCCAAGGTTGGAAAAGTTAACACTGGCACTAATCGTAGCGAGCAGAAGGATGAGGCCATACCTCCAAGCCCACACTATAGTGGTGTATACTGATATGCCATTGAGGCAGGCTTTGCATAAATCGGAGAAATCAGGAAGATTGATGTACTGTGCAGTAGAACTTGGTGAATATGATATAGTTTATGAGCCTAGATCGCCGCTTAAGGGACAGGCAGTAGCTGATTTTATTGCAGAATTTACTCATTCTGATACTCCCGAAGAACAGGAGTTTAATACAGACCAACCCGTGGATGTTATGGGATCACCAAATTTAACCCCCGACTAACTTCCATTTGAGGATAATCAAGATAAGACAATTAACGAGCAGCGAGAAGTGTTGGGGGAAGACAAAAGGAAGCATCAAATATTCCACCGAGGATCTCTGTCTGACCAATAGTTTGATAATGAAATACCTGTGTGGAATTTGTATGTGGATGGCTCTTCGTGGACTACAGGCAGTGGAGCAGGAATTGTGTTAAACAGTCCGAATGAGATTGATATGGAGTATGCTTTGCGCTTTCAATTTAAGGCTTCTAATAATGAGGCCGAATATGAAGCTATGATCTTGGGTTTAGATCTAGCTAAAACCATAAAGGCAGAGCAGGTCGTTGTATTAAGTGATTCCCAATTAATCGTAAATCAAATTCTGGGGGTGTATGCAGCAAAAAGAAAATTAATGGTCAAGTATCATGCAAAAGCAATGGAGGTTGTATTAACTTTTACTACAGTTCAGCTGATTAGAATACCGAGATTGGATAATGCAAGAGCAAACGCCCTAGCTCAGCTAGCATCAGCCACACGCACCGAGCTACGAAGAATAATCCTAATAGAAATCCTAGCTGGTCGGAGCATAGACGAAGATCTGATGGTAAAATTTATTGCCCTCGACTTGGGACCATCTTGGATAGACCCCATCAGGGCCTATATTGAAGAAGGGGTTTTGCCAACTGATAAACTTGCAGCCAAAAAATTAAAATTTAAAGCTGCTCGTTACGTATCGACCAGTGGCATTTTATACAGACGAGGAGTTATAGCAGGTCTACAAAGATGTGTCCATCCTTATGAAGTGAAAGATTTTATCGAAGAAGTTCACGAAGGGTCTTGTGGAGCCCATGTAGCAGGTCAAACGCTTTTGCAAATAAGAACAACGCAGGGGGTATTACTGGCCAACGATGAGAGCTGATTACGTAGCTTATGCCAAGAAGTGCGATAAATGTCAACGTTTGTCGTCCATCCGAAGAACTCCCCAAGCATTGTTAACACCCATAACGTCCCCTTAGCCATTCGCCATGTGGGGGATAGACTGGGTAGGACCACTTCTAATGACCAGGGGAAGATTTAAATATCTCGTAGTTGCTGTGGATTACTTTACCAAATGGGTGGAAGCTGAACCTCTCATTGATATGACATACGACAAAGTCTATCAATTTATTTGGAAGAATATTATCTGCAGATATAGTCTCCCACATGCATTCATTACTGACCATGGAACCCAGTTTGACAACGAGGAGTTTGCTGCGTATTATCATCAATCCAATGTACTGAAGATCCACTCTGTTCCAGGCCATCCCCAAAGCAATGGGCAAACTGAGGTGACAAACAGAACGCTACTGAATGGTTTAAAAAATGACTGGATGATGCAAAGGGAAATTGGATTAACGAGCTATAGTCTGTATTGTGGTCTTATGACTCTTATTGCACCACACCACGAACATCAACAGGAGAGTCTCCATACATGATGGCATTTGGGAGTGAAGCGGTCATACCTGCTGAATTGGGTCTACCCACACATAGGGTGATTAATTTTAATTCTCCTGTCAGTGACTTAATGAGAAGATTAGACCTGGATATACTCAAAGAAGTTAGGGAATAAGCAACAATCAGGAATGCAGCATATCAATAACGAATAGCTTTATTCTATAATAAAAGAGTGAAGAAGTGTGATTTAAAGGAAGGGGATTATGTGCTGAACAAAGTGATCCAAAAACATAACAAACTGGAAGCCAACTGGCATGGACCTTACAGAGTAACAAAAGTTTTTCGTCCAGGGACATACAGGATTGAAACTTTGGAAGGAGAAGAATTCAAGAATGCATGGAATGCAGAGCATCTACGCAAGTATTATCAGTAATTGAAATTCCTATGTAATGCAGTTTCATCAATATGAATAAAGTGATGATTTACCCATTTTCTTTCTTTGTTGGAATTTTTTCGGAATATTAGTGCTACACACTACACAAATTCAAATTCAGAGTAACATACCACCAACTCCGGTTGGTCAGGAACTCATTAACCACCAACTCTGTTTGGTCGATAAATCATTAACCACCAACTCCGGTTGGTCGGGAAATCAATTACCACCAACTCCGGTTGGTCGGGAACTCATTAACCACCAACTCCGATTGGTCGGGAGCTCATTAACCACCAACTCCGGGTTATCGGTAAATCAATTACCACCAACTCCGATTGATCGGGAACTCAATACCACCAACTCCGGTTGGTCGGCATATCAATTACCACCAACTCCGGTTGGTTGGGAAATCAATACAACCAACTCCGGTTGGTTAGTACCAAACTAGGCAAGAAGCTAGACGACCTCCTGGGGCATCCACTGTCTAGACAACAAGGTAATCCACACGAGGTTACTACAACTAAGAAGGAACATGGTAAAAAACCGAATCGGTTCGGTGTGTGATAATTGATTTAAATTAAATTCGCAAGTTTCCAAGAACCCTTATTTAATTAGCGTCTACTTTTAAACCAAATAAAATCAACCCTTAAACATGCATCTAAATCAATCCATCAAATATAAAGCATGCGACACAAAGTTAAGGAAAAATCCCCGAAGGGCAAAACCTTTTATTTGTAGAACTTTAAAGAATTTACAAGACCATTGACTTACATACAACCTGATAATCGCCCACAAGTGTAACGCACGGTGTCTTCAGTAAACCTTAAGAGCAACGGCTAGAAATAGTGTGACACAGAAATACCCGCAGGTGTCAGTTCCTATGTCGGCGGCTGGAAGTTTCCCTTTCCAGGAGGGCAGCAATGAAGAAGAGAACGGCTTATCCACAAGGGTTGAACAAACTCAAAGTTGTGTTATTGGGTTACCAAAAAGATTCACAAAGGATTGGAAGAATTGTGTGAATCCAAACATGAGTCTTGGGACTCACAAATATGAAGACTAGAGGTATTTGGACTCTCAAATTCGTCTTTCAAAGTCTTGCAAAACAGCTCCACCGAAGTTGGATTTTATAAGGAAACCAAAAGAGTTTTAAAACTTGGGGACTCTTGCAGCGTCAGGTACCCCGAACCGGTTTGGGGTACCTCATGCGGTTTGGGGTACATCTCTGGTTTGGGGTACCTTTCTGGTTTGGGGTTAAAAAAAATCAGCATTCTTTAAGGAATTTTCTCCAACTTCAAAAGGTCATAACTCCTTCACCGTAGCTCGGATTGAGGCGTCGTTTCTTCCAGTATCTTCGTTGCGACGAGCTCTTCAACTTTAAAATTGGCCAGACCTCAAGACTATGGCTGTAAATTACGAAAATGCCCTTGAAGTCTCCTATCGTGCCTTTTTTTTTACTGTTTTGACTTCCCTTGCGTACCACTTGCATTAAGTCCCTAAAATCGTGGAACGTGAAGTTGTTGAGGCAGATGTGGGACACATTAATGGAGATGTTGAATGCTTGATTCCCGAAATTCGGATAGAGGCCGTCATGTGAGATCGTGAGGTGACGTGCCAAATGTAGCGGCGTACGACATACATAAATGTAACATGTTGGACATGAGAAAAATGTCCTTACAAATCTCCCCCTATGTCTATGCCGGTACATACATAAAAAATCCGAATTATCAAATAACAAAATTGCCTATACAAATCTACCCTTCCATGAACCCAAAACTGGAAAGATACAAATGAATAAGTCTTCATCGTTTGTTCTTCAAATCTCCAATCTTCAAAATCTCAAATCTTTTCTCATCAGGGTGTGCAATTCAGTGATCATCAATGTAGTACCTACACACATGAGAAAAAGAAAAAATACCAAGTGACGTATCGAGTTTGAAATGAGATACACATAGATACCAATATATGATAAGCATAAGTCAAATCTCAAAACTCCCCCAAAATTCAAACTCCCCCAAAATAAGATAATTCTTTCTCCCCCTTTTTATGATGTCCCCAAATAGACAAATAAGAAGAATGAATCAAGCAAGCAAAATCGGGGTGTCACGGTATACAAATCAAAGCATCAATCAGATGGAAAACGCGTTCTTGCAAAAAATACTCAAAAAAATCTTCACAAAAAAATTGATACCATTTGAAAAAAAAATATGATACAAAAATCACACCATGGATTTAGACTCAAACAACCAAGTCATGGAAATGGAATGAATGGGTGTGAACACATTCGATAGGTAAATCAACTCAATCAATCATATGTGCACGATGCATACGTGTACTCCTAACGAATGAACATCAAAGGTATCCTTAGGTGTAAAAATTTGTTGAATTTAGATGACATCGTCTTATGCAAATCAACAAATCAAAGTCAAATGATTTCCACACCAATAACGTCCAAAACAATTAAGCGCTTTTTCAAGATTTTCGAGGATGTGCAAACCCGTTATAAAATCTCCAACCAAACTCCCTCATATATATTTTCTTTTAGAGGTAATATAAATTCTCAAACTTTGGAGAATTGGTGCAAAATCCTAAATGGCCCATAATTGGCATGAATTTCTTTTTATTGCCTTTAAATTTTTTCGGGCTCTTTTAACCTCTTTGGACCCCGGATATTAAAATTCCTCCATTTTTTAGGTCCAATTTAACGGTGGCTTAGTATTCGCAAAGGCAGAATGAACCTTTCGCAGCCCTTCTCTGTTTTTAAACAAAGCACACAAACTCACAAAATGGTTTTTATATGCACAATTTGCTTATCAAAATTTATCACGCTTGGTTCGTTTTAAAGACAGGATTGAAGTGAAAACACCCAACCAACATGTGATAAGACAAGAACAATAATCAAACAAATTCCTGCATGTGTGCAATAAAGGAAACATGAGTCAAACATGTAGGAAGAAACACTCAATTACATCTTAATGACTCCAAACATTATAAAGCACAAGGATGAATTGACCTATTGTCTCAAAACACTATCAAATAGTCACATGAAAAAAATGAAATGATGTTGTGACTCGGTCATCTAAAGTGTCCATCCATAAACGGTGCAAACAAAAACAAAAATCTTTTTGGATTTTTCAAAAAAATTATCAAAATAAAATCTTTTTGTATTTTTCAAAATTTTCAAAAAATAAAACATACAAAAAGTACATGTCACAACGCTAGCAAAAATATATCAAAAAGCATAACTAGCGTATGACAAACATGCATACACAATCATCTATATGATATGGCAAGAGAAGAATCACGTGCAAGTAAACGAGAATCAACTTGTCTAAAATCTAGTGCTTCTAACAAAGTTTTCCTAACCAAAATTGATGTGAAACGACGTGTAGGGGATTTGGGAACCATGGGAACACTAGACATAGACTTCCAAGGACATTTTCCAAGATCAAAACAAAATCTCCTAAGGTGACTTTTCCTATCACAATACGAACATGTGTAAATGGGTGGAACGACACCTATGGGATGACCTTTTCTAATATCCTTAGAATTGGTTGACCCTCTAAAACAAATAATGGTTTTGGCTTTATCATTAGAAGCATAAAAACAAGATGAGCCATTACCATCACTATCAAACCTAGTCGAGTCTGTCAAATCATTTTTTAACTTCAAAATTTTTGACTCAAGCAAAGAATTAAACTCTTCCAATCTGAGGGATTTCTTTTTTAAATTTTCAATTAAACTTAACAGTTTATCACGCTCCCCCTCAATTAAAACAAACTTATCCCTAAGAGTCTTTTCACGTGCCGTAAAATCATCGATTAATTTTTCATCCTCGACGGCACAAACGGGAACCCTAGAATTTTTTAAGTCCTTTAATTCCTTCTCTAAAACAAGGACTTTCTCATCACTCTTCTTTTTGGCAATTTTCAAAGAATCAAAATCAATACACAAATTATCAAAGTGCTCACGACAAATATCACTTTGAGTTTGAAACGCTTGCAAATATTCAATCTTACTTTTAAAGAGAGAATTTTCTTTTTCCAAAACTTTAATTCTTTTGCAAAGTTTCAAATTCAAACTTTTTAATTTTTCAGCACGGTCGTGAATTTTTTCAAAAATAGGCTCCTCATTAAACGAGCGTTCCATTGAAAAAATTGCGATTTTTCACAAACTTGATTTTTCAAAAAAATCATTATCACACGATTTTGCGGAAAATAGGAATACACGATAAATTAGCGTAACCCGCTCTGATACCAATTTGACGACGTGAGAAGTCAAATTGTATCAAAAAAAATAAATCCTTGAAAAATAGAGATCACGCGATAAATTAGCGTAACCCGTTCTGATACCAATTTGAAAAACCGAATCGGTTCGGTGTGTGATAATTGATTTAAATTAAATTCGCAAGTTTCCAAGAACCCTTATTTAATTAGCGTCTACTTTTAAACCAAATAAAATCAACCCTTAAACATGCATCTAAATCAACCCATCAAATATAAAGCATGCGACACAAAGTTAAGGATAAATCCCCGAAGGGCAAAACCTTTTATTTCTAGAACTTTAAAGAATTTACAAGACCATTGAATTACATACAACCTGATAATCGCCCAGAAGTGTAACACACGGTGTCTTCGGTAAACGTTCAAAGCAACGGCTAGAAACAGTGTGACACAGAAATACCCGCAGGTGTCGGTTCCTATGTCGGCGGCTGGAAGTTTCCCTTTTCAGAAGGGCAGCAATGAAGAAGAGAACGGCTTCTCCACAAGGGTTGAACAAACTCAAAGTTGTGTTATTGGGTTACCAAAAAGATTCACAAAGGATTGAAAGAATTGTGTGAATCAAAACATGAGTCTTGGGACTCAAAAATATGAAGACTAGAGGTATTTGGACTCTCAAATTCGTCTTTCAAAGTCTTGCAAAACAGCTCCCCCGAAGTTGGCTTTTATAAGGAAACCAAAAGAGTTTTAAAACTTGGGAACTCTTGCAGCGTCAGGTACCCAGAACCGGTTTGGGGTACCTCATGCGGTTTGGGGTACATCTCTGGTTTGGGGTACCTTTCTGGTTTGGGGTTAAAAAAAATCAGCATTCTTCAAGGAATTTTCTCCAACTTCAAAAGGTCATAACTCCTTCACCATAGCTCGGATTGAGGTGCCGTTTCTTCCAGTATCTTTGTTGTGGAGAGATATTCAACTTTACAATTGACCAGACCTCCAGACTATGGCTGTAAAATTACGAAAATGCCCTTGAACTCTCCTATCGTGCCTTTTTTTTCACTGTTTTGACTTCCCTTGCGTACCACTTGCATTAAGTCCCTAAAATCGTGGAACGTGAAGTCGTTGAGGCAGATGTGGGACACATTAATGGAGATGTTGAATTTTTGATTCCCGAAATTCGGATAGAGACCGTCATGTGAGATCGTGAGGGGACGTGCCAAATGTAGCGGCGTACGACATACATAAATGTAACATGTTGGACATGAGAAAAATGTCCTTACAAATGGGATGCAAATCATTCCATTGCTTAGGCCCAAAGAGTGACAAGTCATTATAATCAAATAATAAAATAGGATACACATATATTCACAAATGAATGAACAAGGACATTCGACAAATTATTTCAAAGAAAATAAAATGGCAAAAGACTAAAAAATTTCTTCATTCAAATCAAGTAAAATTACATATGATGTGAAAAGTCTGATTCATTACATAAAAATATCCCACTCTATGGGTTTCTTCCCCTTTGCTTTTGAAACAGGTTCTACCCCGACTGGAGGATCGTATAATGCATAAGGAGAATTTATAAAGTTTACATCTCGCAGCATTCGAACATTCATTACGGAGGGCTGATCAAGCAAGCGCTCTGGGCGAGATATCTCAAAGTTTGCATGAAGACTGTAATCGCTGGGATACTTGGAAATCAGGCATTGAGGAATTGCACGAGCAGGAATCCAACTAATATCAAGCTTAAAAGGAGGCACGGGCAAATCGAGCACTCCAGGCTCATAATAATCCCATAAATAGTGGCCCTGCTTAAATTTTAGCACACACAAGGCATTCAACCACCCCTTCTTATATCCCTCATTATTTGACTGCTGCAACCGAGCATCGAGATGGTACAGAGCTTCGTTATACCCAACCATCCAAAATTCCCTGGGCTGCTTGTGAAACTGATAAGTTAACCTCTCAAGTTGCTCGTGGAGTTTATTCACTAGAATTTCTTTACTTTCTAGAGCAAATCTTTGATTAGAGAGTTGTTCGGTGAAGTTCATAATCTTCTTGGACATTTCTGCCAAGGCTTGGTTCTTCACCATCAACTGAACGACTTGATTCTCTAAAGCTGACTGTGTTCTCGCTTCTTCAATGGTGATTCGACAGCCCTTGCTCTACCACGAGTAGATGTGGAGGGTCCAGCTCATTTCAAAGTTTCTAACTCATCTCGTAAATTAGCATTTTCTACTTCTAAAAATGAAAAACCATCATCATTTACTGGGACTAGGGCTCCCGAGGAAGATGCAATATATTTGAATTGTTTTATTTCCTCTTGCAAAGCAATGTTGTCCTGCTCCTGCAACTTGGCGATGTGTCTATGCTCTTTAATTTCAAGCTTTAGAACACTATCCTTCTTCTCATGAGCAGAGATGAACTTATCATATCCCTTATCAGCACTCAATTGCTGGTACTTTCTCTCATAACCTTGATGTAAAAGTTTGGAGGACTCTTTTTACTGCTGTTGAAGTTCCTCGATCGTTCCTTGGACATATTCAATCATCTCATAGTAGGCCACATTGTTGGCAATAGCACGATCGAGCAAGCACTTTAGGTATTGGTAAGCTTTAACTGCTCGATCAGAAGCATCTGATCCGAGGATGACAATTATCTGGGCCTCGTAAAGGTCTACATGACAACCTTTAAAATAGTCATTGCATTTCTTCATCAATTCTGTGTCGTGAGCTGATAAGAGCTCCATCTTGGCCATAAAATAGCAAAGAAAAGAAATAAAAAGAATCAATAATGATGCAGACAGAGCGAGTAAAAGAGAAATTCAAAGCGAACAACCAAAGTTAAAATTTTATTCATCATAATTACAGGTTACATTCAAGAAAGCAATCAAATAAAAGACCCGAATAATTTTACACCTTCTCCTTATTCCCTACTACTTTGTTGGACGGTTGGGATGAAGGAGTTGGTTGTTCGAAGGACAATGGTAGATGCTCGCCAGAAGTGCTTATTGGTTGGAGTTGCTCGGAAGGTTGAATAACAGGGATAGTAGGGACCTGATCTCCAGTCATCAAAGAAGATTCATCTGAAGCAGCTTTAACTTCGTTTTCTTCTCCAGGAGAGGGAGGAGGGCCATGAGTGTACTCTTAAAACAGTTCAGAGTTTTCAGTAACCTTCAACTCCTTCAAGGCTGCTACCCATCCATCTCTGAAGTATTTGACACTGGCATACTCCATTTGAGAGGACATAACATCCAGGCCCTTGTTCCAGCCCTTATCCCAACCAGCACTGGAGGATTTTTTAACGACAACTTTCCTCTTTGCTTTCTCCGAGGAGGTACTCTCCCTAAGAAGCTCCTTTGCAGACTTTAATTTTTCTTCCACCTCTGTCTTCTGTCGCTCAACATCCTGAAGCTTTGTTATCTTCTCCTCAGTAGACTTGAGCTTGACCTCAAGCTCCTTGTTACTTTGCTCAGCCTCCCTTAATTTCTTCTCCAACTCTTTGGAGGCAGTCACAGCCTGGTCTTGAGTTGCTTCAACAGACTTCAATAGATTTTCCCAAGCACCTTTGTCCTCCTCATACTTATGACGAGATTCCCTCAATAAAAGCTTCTTCTACCCCACTCAAGGAGCTTGAAGCACTAATAGCTTCATCCTTCTTCAAAATGCTTTTGAAACACGTCACAAGCTAAAAAAAAAGAACTTTAAGTCAATACATGAACATAATATTAAAAAATAAAAGGGTTAAGTTAAAGATACTTACTGAAGAAATGTGTTGAGCGACCAAGGTAGTAAGTTTCTCGCAAGAAAAGGTGTCTTCAACACCTTGAGCTTCTGGAACAGTCCAGGATCTTAACAAGCTCACAGTAGAACTTGGAGCAATAAAAACTGGAACACTACCTTCAACATTTGAAGGTCGAGAGATAGGTTCAGTAGGTTTCTCAGTAGAACTTATCTTCAATCTCCTCAGAGGAGCAGGAGCATGTTCAACTAAAGATGTTGTCTTTATTGGTGAAATAACAACAACATCACTTGAAGGAGAGATATCAACAGTCTCACTCGAAGCCACATGGGGCTTCTTGCCAGCTTCCTTGGCAGCAGTGGGAGGGGGTACATCTATAGTCTTTGTCCCTTCTTCTGCGATATTTTGTTTACTTTTCTTTGCCTCTACAATGGCAGAGGCAGATTTGTCAAAAAAGGCAAGAGTTCTTCTCTTCTTCATCAGATCAGTGATGGGAATGCTTAAGTCAGAGGAAGAACCTTCCACACCGATTTAAGAGGATGGTACTTGGTCAAGATCAACCACCACAGGACGAGCAATAAAAGACGAAGTGTAACTTCTGTATTGCAGCAAATAAGAAGAAGATCTAACGTGCTCCTCAGCAACAAATTGATGCAAGCCCCAGATAATTTTTAAATGCTTTATATTAACCTCGGTTTCTTTTGGAGGTTTCCTTTTACTCTCAACTGTAATAAACAAAACTCAAATGTCAGTGATGCATTTTATCAAATACAAAGAAAACAAAATTTCAAAAATAAAAACAACCTATCCCATTGCCATAAAGTGGACACCTAGGACCTTGGTATACATCATCTCCATTTAACGGAGGGTGTTGGCAATTTTTCATCACAACCCCATGATCAAAATAATTCCTATTGGCATTGGGAAGATTGACAACTAACGCTCTATTAAAAAACCTAGTTTGTAAATAGAAAGTACTATTACTGGTAACCCATCTGTAGCAATACATAATCTCTAGAATCCCTAAACGAATTCCATGAAGTTGATTCAACCTATGTACGCCATTAACAATCCCCCATATATTTGGAGCTACTTTTGCAGGTACAATATCAAAATATTAGCAAAACTCCAAACATAGGGGATTTGGCGAGAAAGAAAAGCCACATTTGTCTACAAAAAGACTTGGGAACCAATGTCCCTCATCCAAAGAAAAATAATCAGAAGGACCAAAAATTTCTTCCAAGATAACCCACGAAGGGATTGAAAACTCAGATCGAAATTTGTCTCACGATTCAACAAGATAAACCAAGGTGAATAAAGAAAATAAAGAAGAAGGAAGAAAATCTTATAGAGGAAATAGAGATCAGTTGTCAATGAACGATGGAAAGAAAGAAGGCACAGGATAGAGAGAAGATGAAGAGTTCAAAGATACAGATTTAAAAAGTGAAAAATGATGGGATTTCTGTCACACTTAAATACTTTACCTCGGGAATAGAGAAAAATAATGATTATAGGGAAAGACGTTTGCGTTCACGGCGGCTAAAAGAAGAAAAGGGCACAAATATCAAAGGGATTGTGAAAATTCAAAATATTTATGAAGACTGATATTATGTGCTAAAAAAGGAATTATAAAATTTTCCTAAAATCCATGAAGATTCGTAATCCAAGAAATTTTTAAGCAAAATGTTCCACACTCTCTTTCAACCTCAACTGTGAAACATTGGGGGCTTATGTTGATACCAAATTTAGTCTGCTGACGTGAACCAATCACTTGAAGACACGTAGCGAATACTTTTGATGGGCAACTCAGGCATCTCGAGCAACTTAAGCGTATCAAGCAACTCAGGCGGTCCGAGCTACTTGGCGTGCAGAGCATTCAGATCAAGAGCATCAAAAGACAGCTGCGCATTAAATGCATATTATTATCGTACAGATGTATATGCCTACTGGATAACGACGCATTATCTTTTCATATGTACAGCTCAGGGCTATAAATACATTGTAACTTCCTCATAAGAAGGGGGATCTGGATCTCTTGGTAAACCACTTATGGAGAATTCCAGGCAAACAGTCGGCAATACAAAAATAGTGGACGTAGGCCATTCCCATACGGCTGAACCACTTTAAAAATAATTTTTCTTGTTTGTTTAGTCATTTTTTATCTGTGATTAAAATAATTAGATCGAATCTAGTTTTTTACATCAACACATACCGTGATTAAAATAATTAGATCGAATCTAATTTTTTACATCAACAATGGGTAAGTTGCAAAACATCCCATGCCTCTTTTGACCTGGTGCACGTCATTATGCGTTTGAACTCATCAGGAGTGACAGACCCAGAAATAGCACTTAAACCCTTAGAATTAAAAGATGATCATTTAAATTCTTCTTCAGTCCATGTAGTGACATGTTTTAAATTGGTCACGTTTTTAAGAGTGACAGAGGGATGTGTCCAGCCTCTTTCAACCAAAATCCAGACATGTTCATCAATGGATTTTAATGCAGATCTCATGCGGGCTTTCCAATATGCATAGTTTGTCCCGTCAAAAACTGGCATTTTATTATATAACTTCTCCAATATGAACACACTCATTTTTAAAAATCAATTTTTCAGAAAATTGATATCTTAGAAAATTTTGTGAAAAATTACACGGTAAAGTTGTGTAGCTGGCTCTGATACCAATTTGAGAGGAGTGCACTTGCGTCCAAATAAGGAAGTTATTTAATTCAACTCAATTTTTATCAATGAAGTCCTAAACATGCATCTAGATGTGATTGATGATGATAAAATCAAGCAAGAACATTCAAACACACACAAATGAGGAAAAATCCCCCAAAGGGGCAAAACCTTTTATTTTCACTATAATTTTGTAAGAAAACAACTTACACGGATTCCAATGAAAATATGTGACACAAAAATACCCTCGGATGTCGGTTCTGTTGTCGACGGCTGGAACTATCCCTTTTGAATAGGGCAGCAATGAAGAAGAGAGCGGCTTCCTCACAAATTACTCCAGATGAGTAAAAGATCCTCTTGAAGGTTTAAAGATTCACACACATATATGAGAATGGTTTTGTGAATAAAAAAGGTTTAGAAAACCTTAAAAAGAAGAAGTCTTATTCTGGATAGTTTTCGCAGAATTTTGAGATTGCAGAAAGATTTAAAAAATGTGTAGAAGGAGAATGGATATTTATATGAAAATCGAGGCGGTGGCTCGTTCGAACGAGATAGCCATGTCGCTCGAACGAAGGACATAAGTCGTTCGAACGAGATCGTGCGACATGCCTATCTCGCGCGAACGACATTCAAAGTCATTTGAGCGAGCTCGTCGTTCAAGGCACTTTGCTTCTACACTTAGAAGAAATTATGCTTTTGATAAAAAAATAATCCAGACTTCAAAAATAATTTTAAATTTTTTTTCCAAATATTTATGCAAATATTTAAATCTCCAATTAAAAATTTTACCGATAAAGTGTAGTGGAGTAGTGGGAATGAGCTGAGTAGCACGTCGCATATAGCATGATGCACGTGAAGATACTGGGTTTATTGAATTCGGATAAAGGCCGTCGAGGATGATCGTGTTGACGTGCCGAATGTAGCGGTATCAGACATACAAACTGTGATATAAGAGAAAACAAAAAAATTCTAGATTCTACCCCGGACATTTATAAAATTATGTCCTTACAATAAAAGAGGGGAAAATAAAAAATAAAAGGGTAAAAGAGAAAAATGCATCAAAATAACCCAAGCCCTCCATTTCTAGCCTTGTTGGCATCAATCTGAACCGTTAAGTGTCTTATAAACTTATGAATAGTGAAAACACCATTGTAACTTGTTATATATATATATATATATATATATATATATATATATATAATACATAAAAGAAATATTTTTATTATAAAAATATAATATAGGTATAGGTATAAATATTTATTATAGAAATATACTAAAAATATCTTTAGTGATAAATAAGTATACAAATTTATAAAATGATAACTATACTATCAATTATATAAAAAGATAACAATACTAACAATTGCATAATTAACATTAGTATACAAAATGTATATATATATATATGGAATCATCAATAATAATACTCAATAAATATATGTTTGGAATCATCAAAATCAATAAATTACATTAAACTAAAATGCACATTAATTACAATTAGGATAATAAAATATTAATAAAAAGATTAATTACATTTTAATTTAACAATATCTCCCCTTTTTATGATGACTAACAATGATTCTCATTAATCCATAAAATGAATAAATTAAGCACAATTAGTGAATCATACATATTTCTCTCCTTTTGACATTATTAATTTTTTTTCCCAATTAAATCAAGTGTCAAGGGTAAGAAGCCAAGCTCCCCCTATCAAAAATAAATTCATAAATCACAAGAGAGATGTATGAAATATCAAGAAATTTTTAATAGGCACACAATTCACCATAAATTTTCTCATAGTGTGTATTTGAATCTTCGGATATATATGAATATGATCAAATAATGCATAAGTCACCAAGATGATAAAAGCAATAATTTCAATCACATAATGGTGAATATTTCAATCACATAATGGTGAATATTTCACAACTCAACGTTTCAAATAATTTGAATGAAGCACTCAACATGAGTTAAAAGATAGCGGTATATATAGCGATAAGAAATTCTTGTTTCGTTCATGCTTTTACCGTTTTCAAGATATGAGCTAAAATTCTCGGATTTATCAATCATATTGCAATCTCCACAATAAAGTATCAAAATTAATGATCAAGCATTTTTCTTATAAATAGCTTTCAATTATCATTTTTATCCCTTAAGGGATACCAATGAGGGCATATATGCATATAACAAATAATGTACATTTTTTTCATAAGATAAAATATTTTCATTATTTACTACAAAAAATCATTTTCAACCAGTATCAATATATTCACCAATCATTACAATTACCAAAAATCATAAGATTTCTCAACTCAAGCACATATATCACAAATGTCATTTTCTTCCAAAAATAATAATCTTTATTAAAGGCAATAATATTCAAATATTGGGTCTAATCATGTAGCATGTCGTGGAGCTAAATCATAATGATAAAAAAGTTCATATTATCAAAATTATTGAGTGAATGTCTCAATATTAATAAATTGCTAATGCATACAATCATATTTTCAATCAACATACAAGAATGTCAAGAATTAATTCAATATCATCAATAACAAGTATATATACTCTAATAAAGAATAATCTAAGCATAAAATATAAGGGAACAATATCAATTGAGTTCATATTTTAACTTATTGAGAAACATAAGATATGAAAATCAAGAAAGGTGTTCCTTACCACCTTACCAATTCTAATGATATTTCCATGAAGTTCTTTTCAACTCGGGCATATTCAACATATAACTATGATATTTGAATATCAATTTTGCCTCCAAAATTAAATCATATATATTGGCAATCCACAACTCATCTAAATATGCAGCCCATATAACTTTGAAGATTTTCTTTTTGATGCCAAGAATGATTTAGTTCCATAAAGCAATATTAAAACACATAATTTTAAAAATGGATTATCCAATCAATTTTTAAATTTCAAACATAGTCCTAAATGATAACCATCAAGATCAATAATGACATACTATCATATAATCATAAAAGAAATTTTTAACATAATAATAATACATAAAAAAAATTAATTTAATATCCTTAGTATGCTTTGACTAGATAAATATAAACATTTAATACATTTGAGATTGATATAAATAAAAAAATGAATCATCAATCACTAAAATATTTTCAAGTAAAGAATAGTGTTCAACAAATATATAAACATGAAAATAATATATCACAAAAGTTATAAATAATAAACAAAAAAAATATAAAAATGCAACTTCTATATCTCATTCTTCTTCAAGTACCAACAGTTATCTTGCACCTAAAATTTTTATCATTTGAAACCCAAAAAGAGTGTGGTTGTTTAGGATTAGCATGCATGATTGTTTCTTTTGGAATCCAAGTTAATTTAATATTGTTATACATCTTTTTTCTAAAATAACAAAATTTAGAATATTGTGTATGTCTACCACAATATATGCATAAGGGTTTAGAATGACTAGAAGAGACATTATTTTGAAATAAATTGGAATAACTCTTTTTCTCATTTTATTCATTATATCCAATGCCATTTTTATTAAACTGAATTATTTGATTTTCTAAAATGTTATGAAAATACTTATTTCTTTTAGTAAACGTATCTAAATATTTCTCTAGATAATCAACTTTCCTTTTTAAATCATTATTTTCACATTCAAGAGGGTTAGTGGCATTTACAGATTTTTCCTTTTTCAAGGTTTTAATTTCATTTTTTAAAAATTCATTTTTTAATTTTAAATTATCAAAATCTTTTGATATAGAATCACATTTAGTATGAGTATTTTTAAGTGCAATAAACTTCTTTCTGAGATCATCATATTTGTCAAATAACTCATTAAAAGCATATTGTAATTCATCATAATCATCAACAATATCACCATCAGCATCATTATTTATGTTATGGGTGGAAAATGATTCATTATCCACAAAGCTAGGGTTAAAGTGTTTCTCCTCATTATCATGTGTCATGAAATAAAAAATATTTGTCTCATCATTACTTAATTCATCAATATGAGCAATTAAGCAAGGATTACACATATTTCCATTTAGCGCATCAACATCCAAGCTTTCATTGAAGTTTTCCTTTAAAATAAAGCTGGAAACACAAGGCAGACTATTTGTCAGTTTTCTTCTCACAAAATGAAATAATGAAAGACTACAAGATATCAAACATTTAAGTATACAAATAATAAAAATGTAGAGTGCCGCATTTAATATAAACATTGAAAAGTTTGCCATGATCTTTAACTCTAATATTGTTAAATCCAAAAAATAATTAGAGCAGTAGCTCTGATACTAATTGTTGCCCAGAAAAATACCCAACAGGGGGGTGACGGGATTTTACAAACTCTCTGGGTTAAATTAATCTATTAGAAAATATTTAATTTAAAACACTTAATCAAATTTTAGATTAATAATATTTAATGATTAAAACTAAGAATATCAAATAAACACAACCAATCAATTTAAATAAGTTAAAATTACAGATTTTAACACCTAATAAATATTTAATCAATTGTCGTATTTAAGAGGAATTAATATTCTGGAATTAATTAATTAATTCGAAAACAATTATTTTAATCTTAAAAATAATTTTGCCAAATTTTGGATTTATTTTTTTTGCAAATATAAGTGCTGAAAATATAAAAATAAATGAGCACAAATAAATAAATAAATGTAAGTGCGAAAAATAAAAGACGCCAAAATTTTAATGTGGTTTGGTCAAATTCCAGCATATGTCCACGCGCCTAGAGCCCTTATCTCCTTTATGCTTCACTAACGCGATCCATTTGCGGATAGTATCAAACCACCTCGTACAACCATTTGCAAACTAACACCAAATTTCAAACTCCGTGGTCCAATTGCGGGTAGGAATTAATCACCGTTACAACAAAAGCTTCAAATAAATTTGAATTTGTAGTACAATATGAATAGTGAAACTCTCCAAAAATACAATTAATAATATGAGTTTCTTCTTCAATGAGACTTCAATAAATGAATCTGGATTTGGCTCTAATTTTCTCTTCAGTGTATATGAGCAGAATGTAAAGTTAATTGCGCTCTTGAATGTTGTAACTGAATAATAATTTCAAATTTTCTAGTCTCATCTTCTTCAATGTAACACTTGAATGCTTTAATAACGATCCCAAAAACTAGCTGTTAGGCACATTCTATGAGAGCATTAAATGCTTCTGATGTTTAGTTGAGATGAAGTAGTCTTAAATTTGATTTTCAAGCCTCATTTTGTCTTCTCAAGATAAAATTTGGTTATTATGCCATGAAAGTGGAATCCTAAAAAATAGAAGTTTGAAAGTAGCTTCTTTAGATATCTCAAAATACATCATGTACAAGGGTGTAATCAGAAATTTATATCTGGGTGGGCTGACTTAACACTAGGGGTGGCAATTTTAGAAACGACACGGAACGACACGAAATTGACTCGAAATTGACACGATGTTTCGTGTTCGTGTCGTGTTCGTGCCTTAATTATGAGTCGTGTCGTGTTATCGTATTTTTTAAGCCTGAAATTTAAAAAATAATGGTTATTTTTGAGGTTATTTTTGAGTATTTACTTAAAAATAATGAAAAATAATTTTAATTAAAAAATATAGGCGCAAAATAATGCCCAAAATAATGGTTCGTATAGTTTTTTTTTTTGTTTTTGAAGTGGATCATTGAGGTTTGATTGTTTGGGCGGACTAACTTTTTTATTTATTGGGTGGGCTGTGATGTATTGGACCTTAAAATTTACACTAATTTTTTTTAAGGTGACCCGGGCTTGATCCCGGCCTAGCCCTCCACATGGCTACGCCCTTGATCATGTAGAAAATATTAGTAGCACAAGAAAGAGAAAATCTGATGTTGATGTAAAAAATTAGACTATATCTAATTATTTAATCACAGATAAAAATAAATATGAGACAAGAGATTTTAAAGTGGTTCAGCCTTGAATGAATGGCCTACATCCACTGTTTGTGTTTCTATTGACTGTTTAGGAATTCTCGAAGTATGATTATCCTTAAGAAATTTGGGTGCACTACAATGAGGATGATACAATGTATTTATAGCCATCTGGCTGTACATGTGAATGAGTAATACATAGCTGTTCAATAAGCGTATACATCCGTATGATAATAATCAACATTTAATGCGCATTTAATCCTCTTAATTCTCTGATAATAAATGCTCTGGTCGAGGTGCAGCTCGGACCGCCAAAGTATCTCGGTATCCATGAGTTGCTCGGTGCAGTAAAGTTCCTCAGAGAGCACCTATTGCTCGGAATATATGAGTTGGTCAGGGAAATTGAGTTCCTTGAAGTCAAGATGTTGTTCCGAAGTGTTTGTTATTGCCACGCAGATTGTCACGTGTCTCCATTTAATTGAGCCATGTCAGCAGATTAAATTTGGTATCAACAGAAGCCCCCAATATTTCACAATTCGAGAACGAGGAGTGTGGAACATTCTTCTCGAAATATGGCGGGATTAAATGGTCGTCCTGAATTTTAGGAGTGTTTTCTTCGCATTTATTCTTCTTTTCGAATTCATAGAATCAGACTTTTCGAATTTTTTAAACTACTTCGGTCTCTGCGCCCTTTTTGTCCTTTTAGCCGCCAGTAGCGTAAACGTCTCCCTTTGTAATCATTATTTTTACCTTTTCCCAAGGTAAGGTATTTAAGCTTTGCAGAAAATCATATCGTCTTTTACTTTTTCAAATCTGTATCTTTGAGTTTTGCATTTTCTCTCTCTCTTGTGCATTCATCCTTTTCATCGTTCGTTGTCAACAGATCCATCCTTTTTGTGTAAGATCTTCATCCTTCTCTTTTATTTCCTTTATTCGCCATGGTTTACCCTGTTGAGTCGATTGATAAGTTTCGTTCTGATTTCTCTATTCCTTCATGGGTTGTTTTGGAGGAATTTTTTGAGCCTTCAGATTATTTTCGTTTGGCTGAGGGACATTGGTTCCCCAGTTTCTTCGTTGCTGAATGTGGCTTTTCTTTTCCCCCAAACCCTTTGTGTCTGGAATTCTGTCAATATTTTGACGTGGTTCCTGCAAGAATAGCCCCCAATACGTGGAGAATAGTTAACGGAGTTCATAGATTAAATCAAATTCATGGAACTCGTATAGGAATTCCAGAAATTATGTTTTGTTATAGATGGGCTATTGGTGACAATACTTTTTATTTAAAAATTAGGTTTTTAAATAGGGCTTTAGTGGCCAATCTCCCAGATGCCAATAGGTATTACTTCGAGCACGGGGTTGTTATGAAAAATTGGCAACACCCTCCACTAACTGGAAATGATGTGTACCAGGGTCCTAGATGCCCTCCCTATGGCAATGGGATAGGTTGTTTTATTTTATTTTTGAAATTATGCTTCCTTTGTGTTTGATAAAACGTGTCAGTGATATTTTAATTTTTATTTATTTGTAGTTGACAGCAAAAGAAGGTCTCCAAAAGAGACAGAAGTTAACTTAAAACATCTAAAACTTATCTGGGATTTGCATCAGACTGTTGTCGACGATCATATCAGATCAGCTTCATATCTTCTATAGTATAAAAGTCACACCTCGTCTTTCACTGCTCGTCCGGTGATAAGCGACTTGGAACCAATACCAGCTTCTACAAGTTCTTCACCTGAGTTACATATTCCTTTGAGTGAAAGGATGAAGAGAAGAAGAGCTCCTGCCCTCTTCGAGAAATCTGCCTCTGTTGATGGAGAGGCAAAGAAAAGCAAACATGATGTCCCAGAAGAAGGGATAAGAAAAATCAATGCACCTCCTCCGGCTGCTCCTGTGAAAGTTGTCGAGAAGCCCCCAGTGGCTCCGAGCAAGGCCGCTGCTCCAAGCGAGGTTATTGTCATCTTCCCGACTAAGACTACCTCCTTGGTCGAGACCGCTGATGCTCCTTTGAGGAGGTTGAAGAAGAGTTCCTCGGTCAATTTGGCTGAATCCATCGCTCAGCCCCCGACTACGGGAAGTGGTGTTCCCACTTTTGTTGCCCCGAGCTCTGCCATGAGCTCGATAAAGTCTTGGATCATTCCCGAGATCCAAGGTATTGAAGAAAATCTTTCTCGGGACATGGTTACCACATTAGTTGCTCTTCATATTGCTTCTGTAAGTATTATTGTCCTAAACTTTCATTTTTACGTTGTTATATCTGTGCACTGACTTGCTATTATTTTCTTTTCCCAGTTGGTGACCTGTTTTAATACAATTTTGAAGAAGGATGAAGCTATGAAAGCTTCAAGCTCCTCGTCAGGTGTAGAGGAAGCTTTGGTGGGTCTGACGCAGTCTTTGAAAGATTCTCGTCAGAAGTATGTTGATGATAAAGCTGCTTGGGAGAAGCAGCTCAATTCAACCGAGCGGGAAAGGAATCAAGCTGTTGAAGTCTCCAAGGGATTGGAGAAGAAAATAAAAGAATTAGAAAGTAAGAATAAAGAGCTCGAAGGGAAGCTCCAAAATGCTAGGGAGCTTGAAGGTAAGCTCAAGTTTGCTGAAGAAGAGCTAAACAAGCTTCGTGAAGTAGGTCGTCAGAAGGAAGAAGTGGAGAATAAAATGAAGGCTGTCGAGGATCTTCTTTCTGAGAAGCTTTCCTCGGAGAAGGCAAAAAGGAAGTTGGCTGTAAAAAACTCCTTCAGTGCTGGCTGGGATAAGGGGTGGAATAAGGGTCTGGTTGCCATGATGTCACAAGTGGAATATGGTAGCCACAAATACTTTAGGGATGGCTGGGTAGCTGCTCTGCAAGAGATGAAGGTTGATGAAAATTCTGACCTGTTTCAGCGACACATCCCGGCCCCCCCTCCAACTCCTGAAGAAGAAGAAGAGGACGAAGCTGCCTCTGAGGAATCTTCCATGGTGATGGGAGATCAAATTTCTCATCCCACAACTGTCCAGTCTTCCTGCGAGCAACTTCAACCATCCCTTATTTCAAACGAGCAGCTTCTAGCACCCCTCGAGCAACCATCTGTGCCATCCGAGCAACCTACTTCCTCATCCCAGCCTCTAGAGAAAGTTTTGGGAGACAAGGAAAAGGTGTAGAGTTGTTTAGATTTTTCTCTTTGTTTATTTTTTTCAATTGTAATTCTGAACTATGTACCTTTCTTTTATGATATAATAAAATTTGAAATTTTGCCTATTCATAATGTTGTTTCTCTTCCTCTTGCTCCATATTGATTCTTGCTCTTTCTTCTTTTTACTAGTTTATGGCCAGGATGGAATTTTTATCTGCTCATGATACAAAATTGATGAAACAGTGCAATAAATATTTCAAAGCTGGCCATGCAGATTTGACTGATGCTCAAATTGTTGATATACTTGGTTCAAATGCTTCAGAATGAGCAGTTGAGGCCTAACAGTATTTGAAGTGCCTGCTCGACCGTGCAGTGGCTAATAATGTAGCGTATTAGAAATGATTGAAGACCTCCAGGTCACTCTTGAAGAGCTTTAGCAACAATATAAGGAGTCTACAGCCCTTTTGCACGAGGGATACGAGAAGAAGTATCAACAACTCAGTGCTGATAAGGGGTATGATAAGTTATTCGTCACTTATAATGTGAGGGAGAGAACTTTAAAGGCTGAGGTCAAAGAGCACAGAAAGATAGTTGAGTTGTTGGAGCAAGAAAATAATAATCTGCAAAGAGAGGTATCTCAGTTGAAATCTGCTGCTTCTACCTCAAACACTTTGGTCCCTGTGAACGACGAGGGATTCTCTTTCTTGGAGGTCGAAAATGCCAACCTGAGGGATGAATTAGAAACCTTGAAGAGGATTGGGACTTCTACCTCTACTCGGGGATGAGCAAGAGCTGCTCGGATTCCTGTCAAGGAACGAAGAACTCAATCGGCAATGGAGAATCAAGCAGTTCAGTTAGTTGCGAAGAATAAAGCTCTGGCAGAGATGTCCAAGAAGATAAGGAATCTGGACGAGCAGCTCTCTGCACAGAAGTCTGCCTTGGAGAGTAAAGAACTTTTTATAAAAAATCTTCACGAGCAGCTGGAAAGGTTGACTTATCAATTCCACAAGCAGCCTAGAGAATTCTGGATGGCTGGCTACAATGAGGCTCTCTACTATTTGGATGATCGGATCCAAAATGCGAATAATGAGGGTTACAAACATGGGTGGTTGAATGCCTTGGGTGTACTGCAATTGGAACAGGGTCACTACTTATGGGATTACCATAATCCTGGGTTGCTCGACCTGCCAGTGCCTCCATTCAAACTCGACATGAGCTGGATCCCTGCTCGGGCAATCCCTCAGTGTTTAATTTCCAAATATCTTGGCGATTACAATCTCCATTCCAATGTCGAAATATCTCGCCCAGAGCACCTACTCGACCGGCCATCTGTGATGAACATCAGGATGCTCAAGGACCTTAATTTCATAAATTCCCCTTATGCCTTAGATGATCCTCCTGCTGGCGAGGAACCTGTTTCAAAAGCAGAGGGGAAAAAACCCATAGAATAGGATTTCTGATGTAATAATTTTTATGTATTTTATTCTCAATGTACTTTGTTTTGGATTTAATGAAAAACTTATATTTTTCTTTGAAATCTTGATTGCCATTGTCTTTTAGATATTTTGTAAAACACTTTACATATGTGTGTGTATATCTGTTAAAAAGATAACAACATTGTGTTATTTTTCGATCAACTAAAGCTGGTTAAAACTTATTGTCGACTATCCTGAACTTGTGGTAATCATTTGACGACTAACAAAAATTGATGATATCTTATTTCTCGACCATCTTGGTGGTAATTTAAAATGTTACGAGTATCAAAACTTTTGCTTTATCACTTTTTAATTCTAATCCATTAGCTGACTTTTATCACATACTCATGTTTTGTTAAATAAAAATGTTCCCGACCAACTGTAGTTGACAGCTTCTTATTCCCGACCAACCTGAGTTGGTGGATTTTTAGAAATATTTTTTTCTTCCCAACCAACCTTATTCGGTATTTCTGGGAAATATTTTTATTCCCGACCAATAGGAGTTGGTGGATTTTCTTCCCAACCAACCGGAGTTGGCACTTTTAGGAAGTATTTTTTATTCCCGACCAACCGGAGTTGGTGGATTTGCTTCCCAACCAACCGGAGTTGGCACTTTTGGGAAATATTTTTTAATTCCCGACCAACCGGAGTTGGTGGATTTGCTTCCCAACCAACCGGAGTTGGCACTTTTGGAAAATATTTTTTATTCCCGACCAACCGGAGTTGGTGGATTTCCTTCCCAACCAATCGGAGTTGGCACTTTTGAGAAATATTTTTTATTCCCGACCAACCGGAGTTGATGGATTTGCTTCCCAACCAACCGGAGTTGGCACTTTTGAGAAATATTTTTTATTCCCGACCAACCGGAGTTGGTGGATTTACTTCCCAACCAACCGGAGTTGGCACTTTTGGGAAATATTTTTTATTCCCGACCAACCGGAGTTGGCACTTTTGGGAAATATTTTTTATTCCCAACCAACCGGAGTTGGTGGATTTCCTTCCCAACCTACCGGAGTTGGTACTTTTGGGAAATATTTTTTATTCTCTACAAACCGGAGTTGGTGGATTTCCTTCCCAACCAACCGGAGTTGGCACTTTTGGGAAATATTTTTTATTCCCGACCAACCGGAGTTGATGGATTTTGCTGAGTAGTGTGTAACACTAGTATTTCGCGAAAAAATTTCAACAAAAGGAGAGAATTGGGTAGAATATCCACATTTTATTCATACTGATGAAACTGCATTACATGATAGTTTACATTACTGATAATATTTGCGCAGGTGTTCTGCATTCCATGCATTCTTAAACTCCCCCCTCCTCTAAAGTTTCTATTCTGTAGGTTCCTGGTCGAACAACTTCTGTAACTCGGTAAGGTCCATGCCAGTTTGCTGTGCTTTTGAATCACTTTTTTTAGCACATAGTCTCCTTCTTTCAGGTCGCACTTCTTCACTCTCTTGTTGTAGAACAAAGCTGTTCGTTACTGGTAAGCAACATTTCTGATGGCTACTTCTTCTCTAACTTCCTCGGGCATGTCCAAGTCTAACCTTCTCATTAAATCGCTGACAGGGGAATTGAAGTTCAGCACTCGGTGTGTTGGGAGACCCAACTCGACAGGTATAACAACTTCACTTCCAAATGCCAGCATATATGGAGATTCTCCAGTAGCTGCTCGGGGAGTAGTACGATAAGCCCACAATACTGAATGTAGCTCGTTGATCCAATTTTCTTTCGCGTCACTCAGTCTTTTCTTCAAACCATTTAGTAACGTTCTGTTTGTCACCTCAGTTTGTCCATTTCTTTGGGGATGGCTTGGTGCCGAGTGAATCTTCAAGATATTTGACTGATGACAATAGGCCGCGAACTCCTCGTTGTCGAACTGGGTTCCATGGTCTGTGATGAAGGCATGAGGAAGAACATATCGACAAATGATGTTCTTCCAAATAAATATGTACACCTTTTTGTACGTCATGCCGACAAGAGGCTCGACTTCTACCCACTTAGTGAAATAATCCACTGCGACGATGAGATATTTAAATCTTCCTCTAGTTGTTGGAAGTGGCCCGACCTGGTCAATTCCCCACATGGAAAATGGCCAAGGGGAAGTAATGGGTGTCAACAATGCTTGGGGAGTTCTTCGGATGGAGGAGAAGCGCTGACATTTGTCACATTTCTTAGCGTAGGCTATACAATCAGCCCTCATCGTTGGCCAGTAGTATCCTTGCGTTATTATTCTTTGCAGAAGTGTCCGACCTGCTACATGGGCTCCACAAGACCCTTTATGGACTTCTTCAATCAAATCCTTCACTTCGGCGGGATGTAGACACCTCTGCAAGCCAACTATGATTCCTCGTCTGTATAGAATACCATTAGTTAGTACATAACGAGCAGCTTTAAACTTCAATTTCTTGGCTGCGAGTTTGTCAATCGGTAATTCTCCCTCCTCAATATATGCCCTGATGGGATCCATCCAAGATGGCCCTAAATCAAGGGTAATAAAATTCATCGTCAGCTCTTCATCTATGCTCCGATCAGCTAGAATTTCAATTGGGATTGTTCTTCGTAGCTCGGTACGAGTAGCCGATGCTAATCGAGCTAAAGTGTCTGCTCTTGCATTCTCCATTCTTAGTATTCTAACCAGTTGAACAGTAACAAATTCCGATACCAACTTCATCGCCTTTGCATGGTACTTAATCATCAACTCTCCTTTCACTGCATATACACCGAGCATTTGATTTACAATCAACTATGAGTCACTGCACACGATTACCTGCGCTGCCTTCATGGTTTTTGCCAGACTAAGACCTACAATCATCGCTTTATATTCAGCCTCAGTATTAGAAGCTTAAAATTGGAAGCGCAGGGCATATTCTATGTCGATCTCGTCTGGACTTTTCAATACAATCCCGGCTCCACTACCTGAGGTGCACGATGAGCCATCCACATATAGGTTCCATATAGGTATCTCGTCCTCAAACGTCTTATTGGACAAAATTCCTCGATGGAATTTTGTTGCTCCTTTATCTCCATTTCTACCACACCTCGATGCTCGTCGACCTTTTCCTCTTGCTCTCCGACAAGCTTAAATTGATCGGGGTTTAAATTTGATGATCCTGTAACATCCACAGGTTGGTCGATGCTCAGCTTTTGCTCCTCGGGGGTATCAGGATAAGTGAACTCTGCTACTGCTTGCCCTTTCAATGACGATCTAGGCTCATAAATTATATCATATTCACCGAGTTCTATTGCCCAGTACATCAATCTCCCTGGTTTTTCTGGTTTGTGAAGATCTTGCCTCAACGGCATATCGGTATATACGAATATGGTATGAGCCTAGAAGTATGGCTTCATTCTTCTACTCCCTTCGATCAGTGCCGGTGCTAACTTTTCCAGCTTCGAATATCTGATCTCCGCTCCTCGGAAGGCCTTACTAGTGTAATAAACTGGCTTTTATACTCCATCCTCTACTCTTATTAATGCCGAACTAACTGCATTTTTCGAAACTTCTAGGTACAATTACAACCTTTCTCCCATCACTGGTCTGGACAACAGTGGAGGTGCTCCCAAATATTTCTTCAATTCTTGAAAAGCTTTCTCGCATTCTTCATTCCATTCAAAAGTCTTTCGGAGTGTTTTGAAGAATGGGAGGCATCTATAAGTTGCTCGCGATACAAATCTGTTAAGTGATGCTACTCGCCCTGTAAGACTTTGCACTTCTTTCTTCGTCGTTGGAGATCGCAGCCCTAACAGAGCTTTGATCTTTTCAGGATTTGCTTCAATGCCTCGTTGATTGACAATGTACCCGAGAAACATGTCTTCTCGTACTCCAAATATGTACTTGGTCGGGTTCAGCTTCATTTGATATTTATCTAATTGATCAAAGGTCTGGCCCAAGTCAACTAGATGGTCAGCAACTTTCTTGCTCTTTGTCAGAATATCATCAACATAAACCTCCATATTGCAACTGATTTGTTCTGCAAACACCTTGTTCATCAGCCGCTGATATGTCACACCTGCATTTTTTAAACTAAAAGGCATAACATTATAACAATAAGTACCCCTAGGGGTAATGAAAGAAGTACTCTCCCTGTCTTCAGGTTTCATTTTAATCTGGTTGTAACCAAAATAACCATCCATGAAGCTCAGCAGCTCGTGTCCCGAGGTAGCATCCACTAGTTGATCAATTCCAGGCAAGGGAAAATGATCCTTTGGACATGCTTTGTTGAGGTCGGTGAAGTCTACACACATCCTCCATTTGTTGTTCTTCTTTTTCACCATCACCACATTTGCTAACCAGTCTGGATACTTAATATCTTCAATAAAACAAGATTTCTGGAGCTTCTCGACCTCCTCCTGTATAGCTTGGTTCTTTTCGGGGCTGAACACTCTTCTTCTTTGCTTCACTGGCTTGATTTCCTTATTCACATTGAGCTCGTGACATAAGAAATTTGGGTCTATTCCGGGCATATCTTTATGACTCCAAGAAAAAGTTTATTTTCTGCTTTTAAGAAAACTATCAACTCCTGTTTTAATGAAGCATCTAATGACGAACCTATTTGAGTTGTTCGTTCAGGGTGCTCGTCGTCCATAATGATGTTTTCAGTAGCTTCTACCACCTGACCTTTCATAAGTTGCGACTCATCTCTAGGGTCCAATGTTTCAATTTCTGCACCCTCGTCCACCTGATAGGTAATAGGATTTTTCCTAGATTCCTCTAGTTACTCCTGCTCGACAGATAAATAGTAGCATTCCCGAGCTACTTTTTGATCACCCTTCATAACTCCTACTCTAAAATTGGTTGGAAATTTTAGGCATTGATGTACCGTAGATGGTATGCTTCGAACTTCTTCAGTCCTACCCTTCCCATGATGATGTTGTAGGCTGATTGAATATTCTTATCCATCACGAAGAAGCGTACTCTTTCTGTTCGACAAGCAGGCCATGTACCGATGAACATATCCAACTTGATCATCCCAAGTGGAAAAACTTTCTCTCCAGCAAAACTGAGGAGGGGCTTATGATAAGGCTCCAACTGAGATAACTTTAGATTTAAGCCGTCGAAGCACGAGTAGAACATAATATCAGTCGAGCTACCATTATCAACCAGTACTCTTGAGATCATTACTTCCTTCATTCTCATTTTGATCACCAATGGATCATCATGATGATACAGCACACCTGCAAGGTCGTTTTTTGAGAAACCGATGACCAGTTTTTTTTGTTGACCTTCCTCGGGCGATCTTCTTCAGCCAAGTTTATTCGTTGAATATATGAACAGGCTTGAGCCTCATTGAGGTAATCTTTTCTTTCTGCAGTAAGGTCTCCACCTCCTGCATCTCCACCAGTAATAACATTACAATCAAATGATCCAAAACGTATTGAAAATACTTCACGTTCTGGCTGCCTTGGTCTTTTGGGAAGATCGGGGTCATCTTCTGGATCATCTTCATGGTCTCTTTTCTTGTTCTCCACTGCTCTACGAGGAGATCTAGATCTCTCTCTTTCTCGGTCATTGTTTCTTCTTTCATTTATACGATCAACATACTTTGCCAGTTTTCCTCGTCTAATGAGTGCCTCGATCTCATTCTGAAGAGCTATGCAATTTTTGGTCATGTGGCCATGATCTTTGTGGAACTTGCAATATTTGGCCTTATTCATTTTCTCTGGCCAGTTTAACTCCTCGTTGTTCTTGATTTCTTCTAGAACATAGTTGATGTCTACCTTCAAAGGAGTATAATTTTCAAATTTCTTTAACACCTCCCATGATGGCTTTGTTTTTGAGTGTTTATCACCATCATTGTTTTTATGTTCTTTCTTTTTGGCTTTATCACCCTCCACCTTGGTTTTTTTGGTATCCATATTCTTTTTTGCAGCCATAGCCTCCTCGGCATTCATGATCTTGACCGCTTTTGCCATCAATTCTGACATGGTTTTGGGTGGATCTTTAGCCAAAGTGTAGTACAACTTATTAGGCAACAACCCACTCATCAGAGCAGTAATCGCTGTCTTTTCCTCGTAATCAATAACTTCGAGTTTCTCGTTATTGAAGTGAGTTATATAATCCCTAGTGCTCTCACCTTCCTTTTGTCTAACACTTAACAGGTATGCTACTCGTTTAACAGGCTTTGCTCCAAAATAGAAATTTCCAATGAAGAGCTCGGTGAGTTGAAAGAAAGTTGAAATCTTACCCCGAGGAAGATTATTATACCATATTTGAGCAGATCTTGTAAGAGTTCTCGAGAATGCCCTGCATCTCATCTCATCTGGCACAGCATAGATGTCGACAGCAGCTTGGTATTTCTCTATATGAAGGACAAGGTCGGTTTTTCCATCATATTTGGGAGTCACAACAAGTGCTTTAAACTTTGATGGTGTGGGAAAATCCACAATTGCTTGGACAAAAGGTGTCCCTTGGACATAAGTTCTTTGTAGAGGATTCTTGGCCTTGGCCATTTCCCCTAATCTATACTCCAACCTCTGAATAGAGCCTTTCCACCCATCATTTCCTTCCTCGGGCTTACCGGTTCGAGTAATTGATCGTATTGAAGTAGCTTCCTGGGACTTATCTTGTCGAGCAGATGGTTGTGATTGGGCAGAACCCTCTCTTAGATCAAATGGTCGTCGAAAGTTTCTCGACATAGCCTTAGGAGGACTTTTATTCTTCCTAGGGCCCAATCGATCAAAAGGAGAGACCCTACTCAATCTTTCCAGTGCACTGGTCCTTTCCGGGGAGAGAGTGATGTGTTGTTCAGTATCTGTGGCTTGTACTGACGAAGTTCGACCCGATTGATAAGAAAAATCTTCAGATTTATTAGTGCGATATGAACCGCTTTGCCTGATGCGTGAAGAAAGTAAATGAATATTTCTTTGACCACTTCGTTGCCCTGAATAGGTTGATCCTCCACCTTGGATAGTTTGCATGAGTTGTCGCATTGTTTCCTGCATGGATGTCTGGCCTTGAGCCAAATTGGCCATGATTCCTGCTAGATCTTGGATATTTGGAGGAGCGGATGGAGTTGGGGGGTTTCCAGCATTTCTATTGCTGGATTCAGGGTTGTCAACTATTGGTGATGAACTGTTTTTGGTGAAAAACGAAAATTACAGTCGTTTCCCACAGACGACGCCAATCTGTTGATGTAAAAAATTAGACTATATATGTAATTATTTAATCACAGATAAAAATAAATATGAGACAAGAGATTTTAAGGTGGTTCAGCCTTGAATGAAGGCCTACATCCACTGTTTGTATTTTTATTGACTGTTTAGGAATTCTCGAAGTATGATTATCCTCTAGAAATTACGGTGCTCTACAATGAGGATGATACAATGTATTTATAGCCATCTAGCTGTAGATGTGAATGAGTAATACATAGCTGTTCAATAAGTGTATACATCCGTATGATAATAATCAACATTTAATCCTCTTAATTGTCTGATAATAAATGCTCTGGTTGAGGTGCAGCTCGGACCGCCTAAGCTGCTCGGTATCCATGAGTTGCTCGGTGCAGTAAAGTTCCTCGGAGAGCACCTACTGCTCGGAATATATGAGTTGGTCGGGGAAATTGAGTTCCTTGAAGTCAAGATGTTGTTCCGAAGTGTTTGTTATTGCCACACGGATTGTCACATGTCTCCATTTAATTGAGCCATGTCAACAGACTAAATTTGGTATCAACATCTGTTATAACCATTTTGTTGTATAAAGACAGAGAGTCCTCTGTAAAGAGAAAAAAATATCTACTTAAAATTAGGGGATCTTCCTATTAAGTCTTGTTTGAAGTGAATATCTCCTAATAGGTCCTATCACAACATTTTTTTCTCAATAGGTCCTATTTATACATACAGTGAAAATTCACTGTATGTTTACAGATAGGACCTATTGGAACAAAAATCTTATTTTATGGGACTTGATGGAGACAAAACAGATGTTAGGACCTATTAAACTACATACTTAGTAAACGGGACTAATTGGTAAAAACCCCTTAAAATTATAGGGAGGAGTTAAGAAAATTATTTTCCAGGATATAAATATTGTACTTAATAAATGATATTTATAAAAAATATAATCGACTTAAAACAGATTTTGTGCCAGTTTGTAATATATTAAAAGATTTGCATGACACTGTATAAAAGACATATACACTGGTTAGGGATAATGGTACGACGGTCAAAATGATTTTAACAAAAGCTATCGTTAAAAAGTTGGCGTCGAATGTTGTCAAGTCTGCTAGAAAGGGTCAACCCTGGTAGGTCAGTTGACAACGGCTATAAATATTCAACTTTTGAAGACGAAAGTATATATAAATGAGTAGCTGACATAGGCATGGTTTAAGTTAAGGTTCTCCAAAAAGGTTTCGTCCATTAAAAAATATCTCTGAGGGGATTGAGATATAATAACGTATTATATACATTTTACATCCAAATACACTGCCTAGGGCAATGGACGGAAAGGACTAGATTACAGAAAAATAAATAGTTTTACAAGTCTCCACTGTCCAAAGCAGTAGGCGAGCAAGAGTTCTCAACAATATGGGCATGTAAGAGTCCAAAGAGTAAGAAAATCTTTAAAAGGTTTGTAACATGTGTTAGTAAATATATGTATACTTGTATGTATATCAAAGCAATTAAAGGTAGATTGAACAAGCTTCTTAAAGGACAAACTTCTGCCCAAAGAGAGTGTCTTTTACAATATAATGCTAAAGTGATTGAGGTAAAGGATTTTAGCAATTTTTTTATAAAAAAATTGTTAACAGGCTAGTAGAATCTAACCAAGGCTGATGCACGGGGACCACGACTTAACATGTAGTCTAATAAGATGAAAACAACTATTACAACTGCTTATACAGGAGCCAAAAAAATATATGTATGTTAGCAAAATGTATATATAACGCGTCTAAATATATAAACTTATACATTTGATAAAATTATACTATAATTAAATAATAAAGAATATAAAGTAAATATTATATATATATATATATATATATATATATATATATATATATATATATATATATATATATATATATATATATATATATATATATATATATATATATAATACATAAAAGAAACAGTTTTATTAATAAATATAATATATGTACATGTATAAATATTTATTATAAAAATATACTAAAATATCTTTAGTGACAAATAAGTACACAAATTTATAAAATGATAACTATACTATAAGTTATATAAAAAAGATAACTATACTAACCAATGCATAATTAACAATAGTATACAAAAAATATATATATATGGAATCATCAATAATAAGACTCAATAAATATATGTTTGGAATCATCAAAATCAATACATTACATTAAACTAATATGTACATTAATTACAATTAGGATAATAAAAGGATTAGTTACATTTTCGTTTAACATCGGGAAAAGGTTAATCATGCCGTTGCGAAAATGGAAAGTCCTAGCATTATAAGGGTAGGTAATATATCCCGAGGCAATTATCGTCTCCGGTCGGAGATAATTTTTTAAGGTTTGAGGTGTGGTCTCACCTTGATTACCTTGAAAGTTAGCCATCGGGATGTAACGGGGTTGTAAATAGGGTGGTTTATATAAAGATTGGATGGAAGGTGGTGCAGATGATGGTTCAGATAGTGATGTTTGCGATAGGGATGAAGTGAGGGTGATGGCAGGTTGGATGATGATGATGGTCGCCAAAATTGGCTAGTACTAGTTAAGGCAAGGTCTAAGTCAACAAACTATTCTTTGGAGTTCGAGCATAGTTTGTTGTTCGTTGGATAATTAACTTGATTTCTATTCCTTTAACAATTATGACGTAAGGATAACAACTAAAAAAAGGCAAATTACTCAAAAACTAAATTAGTTTTAATTATGCTCCTTTTTTATCCATCCCGATAATGGTGCCAATTTAATAAGCGAATTTCTTTATTTTATGAAATATGCAACGATCACTTTCTAACCAAAGTTTTGGTAAGAAGTAATGACATCGAGTCGTTTTGCGAAATCGCTTTTCAATTCCCACAAATTAAAGATTAACAAGTGTAGTGATAAATTGGATATCATATCTATAGAGGTTGAACATGAGAGAGGTTAATTAACACTAATTGAGTTCGTACATAAATTGCTAAAAGAAATTAAGAAAAGATGATTTGTTGTGGGTTTTTGGATTATTTTTAGAAAAGTTGACAAAAGTTAATATTTAAGACTTTTATGAAAAATATTGATAAAATAGGAAAGGAGTTTTGTAGTTTTGAAGGAAACAAAGGTTGCGGGTGAATCCCCCACTTAAAATTGCAAATGTTATAAGTTGATTAGTTTTAAGAATTCAAGTATACAAATCGTAGATATATGAAGTGAACTATCAAGTATGTGAAACACTTTTCTACATAAAGGATGAAAATTTCACAAAAAATTTCGAAAAAAAGTCTGAAAGTATGAGAAAATATATACATGGATCTTCAAAATTAACTGATGCGTGGTGATGATACGCAAATATTGCATATTTCACCCTCCGAACCTACGCATTTTAGCCCCCTCGGGTATCTTATTCCCTATATTTATGCTCGTTAACCAGACAATCTCGGATTTCTACGTTAACATGTTTTGCAGGGGCTAATTGAGCTTTTATAGGTATTTGTATGCTAAGTGTGAAGTTCGGACGCATTTCGCACGATTTTCGTACGCGATCGTACGTTCAAGGGAATTTTAGTCTTTTCACAGCTTAGGAACCTGTCCCAACATCTACACGGAAGTTGTTTACCTCCTCGCAAGCTTCGCGTGGCCGTGAACGGTGTGTAATTTCGATTCAGAACGAAGAAGTTACGGCGATTTCAGCGGACGGGAAATGCATTCAAGCCAAAACAGCAATGCAGTGTGCTGTGACCTGCTTGATCAATCGATTGATCAAAAGGATCGATCGATCGACCCTTCTTGACAGTGGGCTAATTTGTTCATCATCGATTGATACGACGCAAATATTGCGTATTTCACCCGTTAACGTACGCGTTATTAGCCCCCTCGGGTACCTTAATTCCTATATTTATGCTTGATAATCAGACAACCTCCATTTTATATGTTAACATGCTATATGAGGTATATTTGGGCTTTTGTAGGGATTATAGGTGCTAAGTATGAAGTTGGATGCATTCCGGTGAAGTTTCGTACAAATCCGCACGCGTAAGGGCATTTTAGTCAATTCACAATTTGGGAAATTGTCCCAATGCCTTCATGGAAGTTGTATCCCTCTGAACAAGTTTCACGTGGCAGCAAACGGTGCGCGATTCCGAGTCCGAACGAAGAAGTTATGAGACTTTTAGCGGAAGAGGATTCCAAAGAGACCAAAACCAGGAAGCCAAATCGATTCGGCTCCAGGCCAAATCGATTCGGCCCCCTAGCCAAATCGATTCGAAAATTTCCAAATCGATTCGGCTTGGACCAGTAGCCAAATATCGGGGGGCCAAATCGATTCGGCTCCAGGCCAAATCGATTCGGCCCTGCTGATATTTGGCAATTTTCCTTTTTATTTACAATTTTGCCATGGGATATTTTGTATTTAACCCTTATCTCTTCATTTTGAAGAGGGGATCTTAGATATCTTCATTATTCTCTAGTTTTAGGGTTTTCAAACTTGGGAGATTTTCCCTACTCCTCTCTTGTACTCTTTGTTTTGTAAGTTGTACATTAGTTTTAATTACATTAATTTAGTTATTTTCCTTAATTTCCATGCTTTCATTTACTTGCTTTCTTTACTTTCTTGCCTAGATAAATTTATTTCTTGCTTAATTAGTTTAATATTAGTGTAAATTAGTTTATTTCCAAGATTTGTCCGTAGATAAATAGGTTCGGGATTGTGTTACGCCATTTACGGGTTTAGAACCTCGAAAGTTAGGTTTTCGTGTGAAATTGCATTTAATTGAAACCGCGTGTATTAAAGTTGGATTGTTATGCGTTTAACTTCATTTGTCACGCAACTTTAGTGTTTATAGATATAATCCGAATTTAATCCGCGTGTGACCATTTTCCGTTAAATGTTTAATCTCGCAACTTTGGGTTAAATTCCTTATTGTGTGATGTTTATGCTTAATTGGATATGCTCGATTAGATTGCTTTTGAGCCTTAACTCTAATTAGTAATTGTTTCGATCCGTGTGTTAGAATGCGATCCCGATCCTTGCTTTCCTTTTGTGTAGCGTAACTTATTCTTTTCTTTTGTCACCATTTCCAACCTATCATCTTTTACACTTTTATTCCTGAAGTAATTAAACAATTAACACCTAATATTCAATCGCTCCCTGTGGATTTCTTACGATACCCGACTTACCGCTGTGCTTGATTGTCAAGTGTAGTAGTAGCTTAGGTTCTTTTTGTATCGCGGCGACGAAACACACAACGATTGTGTCCTCACACGAACACATTTTTTCCCCACGGTCACAAAATGGCGCCGTTGCCGGGGAGTGTGTTTTAGATTGTAATTATTTTATTATTTCGTAGTATTTTTCCTTTTGTATTTGTATTCTTTATTTTAACCTTTTTTGCAGGATAGCATATTTGAGCGCTAAGAAACTTTGATTCGCGGTTGCTCACTTTCTTGCTCGGATTCTCCATCTACAAACAACGAGGTAATCATGTCCTACTATTATAGTTATTGCGGTCATTCTAATGATTCTTACTTTGGGGATAGTTTTCAAGTTTTTCATTTTCAAGAACGATATTACCCAAAATTGGAGCGATCTCCATAAGCGCGAGTCCAAAGGAATCTACAAAACAAGTTAGTACCGAGCATAGCAAAAACAAATAACAAAAAGTTAACTAATTACACTAGACCAAATTAAAAGGAAAGAAAAATAGGAAAGAAAGAAAATTAAAAAGCTAACAATTTACAACCTACTATTTAGGCTTCACACTAACTATACACTAGAAGTCTAAATAGTTGAGGGTCCACCTAAAAAGGGTTTTGACTTTGAAATATCAATGGTGGACCCTCCAAAGCGAACATGCCTCTCTAAAAATAAGAATTCCGTTTGAACAACGGAAGGCATGTGGGTGGTGAAAAAAGTGAACCATTGCCAATTTGAAATTTTGGGCGGACGATGGGGGATTTGGATAATAAGGGGGAAAGGTACACTTTCCTGGTTATATTGATTTGGTTTAAGATTTTTATAACTCAGTAATATTTTGTTGCATTGTATATACTTACACCGAGTAAGCTTTGTACCTTTCGTCGTTTGTGAGTGTTATACACTATTCTTTTCTCATTGAAAACGTTGAATTAGTTGGTAATCTCACTAATCTTGCATTTGACCGTTCATTAATTGAGTTCATACTTGAAATGTGTTACTTGATCCTGATTTTCATATATTGTTTTGACTCGAGAATTGCGTAAACTTTGTGAAATGATCATAGGCCCTCTTTCTTATATCACCCATATTAGCCTTGACCTCACCCTTATATGTTTACCCTCGTTAACCCCTTTGAGCCTAAATATAGTCTTTCATTTCATAACCCAAATTCCCATAACCAACTCCGAATTGGAGTTATAAACCATACATACACTTTCCATACCTTTGTTTGTAATGTTACTTGGGATTGAATGATGTTGTTATGATGCCAGTTGCAATTTAGGCATATGAGAGTTTGAAAAGTAAAGAAAAGAAAGTAGTAAAAAAAAAGTGAAGAAAAAGAGAAAGCAAAAAGCAAAAAGAAAACAAACGAAAACATGAGAAAAAGAAGAAAAGAAAAAGAAAGAGAAGTTTGTATATGTTGTATATAGTTCAATAAGCTTTGATTACTCTCCCCGATGATATATCTAATGCCTTTTTGGAACTTGTTTTCCAATTTTGATATTGCCCGCATTATCCCATTATCCCGAGTTTTCATTCCGAACACTTTGAATTCGTACATATATTCCTTCGTTTCGTACCTTAGCCATACCTACATTATAACCCTATTAAAGTCCTATGTGATCTTAGGGTGAATGTTATTCAAAGGTTTAAATAGTTTTGATAATCTGTGAAAATGCATTTTGCCTCTTTTAGTGTGTGGTATCCTTTCATTGAGATTACAGTTTTTCCTTTTATATATAGCGTTATTCATTTGTGACATGTGCGCGGCCTAGTTTCCATTTACATTTACATTTTATGCCCGCATGTTCCGTGTGTTACCTCCCGTTCCGAGTGAATTCATTTGACGAGCGTAGTGCCCGTGAGGATTGAATATATGTTTGCTTTTTGTTTATCCGAATTATTTAAGTTTTTTCCAAATCACACTATGCATGTGCTCTCCCCCCTCCCACTTTTAAAGTTTCAATTCTATGAGGTGCATTCAACTTGTTAATAACAACGGACTTTAGCTTGAATTCGTTCAATGTGCTAATAACATGTTTGAAATCTTTTTCGTTGTTGTTGAGTTTGTCGCATGTTGGGTTGGGCATATTTTGAGGAAGCTGTACGATGTTTGTGGGTTTCATCCCTGAAAACCCTCACGAGACGACACTCGTCCACTAGGGTAACCTAGGGGTTTAGCGGCTTATTGCATATGCTAAATGCAATCGTGCGCCCGCGAAAGTGGCCTTATCTTTTTATTACTTTTTCATCCCATTTTGTACTTGTTTCCTGATTTGGTTACCTTGTAGTCCTTGTTTTTTCCTATTTCATTGCTAGGGACTAGCAATGTGTAAGTTAGGGTGTGTGATACGACGCAAATATTGCGTATTTCACTCGTTAACGTACGCGTTATTAGCCCCTTCGGGTACCTTAATTCCAATATTTATGCTCGATAATCAGACAACCTCCATTTTATATGTTAACATGCTATATGAGGTATATTTGGGCTTTTGTAGGGATTACAGGTGCTAAGTATGAAGTTGGATGCATTCCGGTGAAGTTTCGTACAAATCCGCACGCGTAAGGGCATTTTAGTCAATTCAAAATTTGGGAAATTGTCCCAATGTCTTCATGGAAGTTTTAGCCTCTGAACAAGCTTCGTGTGGCCTCAAACGGTGCGCGATTCCGAGTCCGAACGAAGAAGTTATGAGACTTTTAGCGAAAGAGGATTCCAAAGAGACCAAAACCAGGAAGCCAAATCAATTCGGCTCCAGGCCAAATCGATTCGCCCCCCTTGACAAATTGATTCGAAAATTTCCAAATCGATTCGACTTGGACCAGTAGCCAAATATCGGGGGGCCAAATCGATTCGGCTCCAGGCCAAATCGATTCGGCCCTGCTGATATTTGGCAATTTTCCTTTTTATTTACAATTTTACCATGGGATATTTTGTATTTAACCCTTATCTCTTCATTTTTAAGAGGGGATCTTAGATATCTTCATTATTCTCTAGTTTTAGGGTTTGCAAACTTGGGAGATTGGCCCTACTCCTCTCTTGTACTCTTTGTTTTGTAAGTTGTACATTAGTTTTAATTACATTAATTTAGTTGTTTTCCTTAATTTCCATGCTTTCATTTACTTGCTTTCTTTACTTTCTTGCCTAGATAAATTTATTTCTTGCTTAATTAGTTTAATATTAGTGTAAATTAGTTTATTTCCATGATTTGTCCGTAGATAAATAGGTTCGGGATTGTGTTCCGCCATTTACGGGTTTAGAACCTCGAAAGTTAGGTTTTCGTGTGAAATTGCATTTAATTGAAACCGCGTGTATTAAAGTTGGATTGTTATGCGTTTAACTTCATTTGTCATGAAACTTTAGTGTTTATAGCGATAATCCGAATTTAATCCGCGTGTGACCATTTTCCGTTAAATGTTTAATCTCGCAGCTTTGGGTTAAATTCCTTATTGTGTGATGTTTATGCTTAATTGGATATGTTCGATTAGATTGCTTTTGAGCCTTAACTCTAATTAGTAATTGTTTCGATCCGTGTGTTAGATTGCGATCCCGATCCTTGCTTTCCTTTTTGGTAGCGTAACTTGTTCTTTTCTTTTTTCACCATTTCGAACCTATCATCTTTTACACTTTTATTCCTGAAGTAATTAAACAATTAACATCTAAAATTCAATCGCTCCCAGTGGATTTCTTGCGATACCCGACTTAACGCTGTGCTTGCTTGTCAAGTGTAGTAGTAGCTTAGGTTCTTTTTGTATCGCGGCGACGAAACACACAACGATTGTGTCCTCACACGAACACATTTTTTCCCCACGGTCACAAAATGGCGCCGTTGCTGGGGAGTGTGTTTTAGATTGTAATTATTTTATTATTTCGTAGTATTTTTCCTTTTGTATTTGTATTCTTTATTTTAACCTTTTTTGCAGGATAGCATATTTTAGCGCTAAGAAACTTTGATTCGCGGTTGCTCACTTTCTTGCTCGGATTCTCCATCTACAAACAACGAGGTAATCATGTCCTACTATTATAGTTATTGCGGTCATTCTAATGATTCTTACTTTGGGGATAGTTTTCAAGTTTTTCATTTTCAAGAACGATATTACCCAAAATTGGAGCGATCTCCATAAGCGCTTGTCCAAAGGAATCTACAAAACAAGTTAGTACCGAGCATAGAAAAAAAAATAACAAAAAGTTAACTAATTACACTAGACTAAATTAAAAGGAAAGAAAAATAGGAAAGGAAGAAAATTAAAAAGCTAACTATTTACAACCTACTATTTAGGCTTCACACTAACTATACACTAGAAGTCTAAATAGTTGAGGGTCCACCCAAAAAGGGATTTGACTTTGAAAGATCAATGGTGGACCCTCCAAAGCGAACATGCCTCTCGAAAAATAAGAATTCCGTTTGAACAACGGAAGGCATGTGGGTGGTGAAAAAAGTGAACCATTGCCAATTTGAAATTTTGGGCGGACGATGGGGGATTTGGATAATAAGGGGGAAAGGTACACTTGAGGTCCAAGAAAAATTGACTCATATCCCAAAGATTTTTCATATGGAATGGGAGATGGTGCACACATCGGGATAACATCCATAAAAAACAAGTCCGACAAGGAGTCCTCATCGGCAAAAAGTGTAGAAGTTTTAAAAGTTTCTACCGACTCATAGGAATCAACCGGTAATTCTAATGGTTCAATGACGGAAAACGTAAATGGTAATGAAATAAATTCAATCTCCATCAACATATCGTCAGAACGATATTGAATTTCGGGGGAGAGAGATTCACATTCGATGAGAAATTCTTCAAAAAATTTAGGTGAAACACAAGTTTCCACTGCCTCGTTGTTTTGTGCATAAGAATTCATCTCATCGCAAAGTGCTCCAAGTCTCATTCCAGCATCATTTAACCTTTCCAAACCTTGGGAGTAAAGAAACAAAGTTTCTTCCAAAGTAGGCTTCCTCGGCTCAAGAGCCTCGAACTCCTCATTTGGTAAAATCTCATCTTCTAAATCATCGGAATAAAAATCATCATTGGTTTCAAAATATGAATCCAACTCAAACTCCCAATAACGATTTTCATTGCGATAAATGTTCGCTTTGGAGGGTCCACCATTAATCTTTCAAAGTCAAATCCCTTTTTGGGTGGACCCTCAACTATTTAGACTTCTAGTGTATAGTTAGGGTGAAGCCTAAATAGTAGGTTGTAAATAGTTAGCTTTTTAATTTTCTTTCTTTCCTATTTTTCTTTCCTTTTAATTTAGTCTAGTGTAATTAGTTAACTTTTTGTTATTTGTTTTTTCTATGCTCGGTACTAACTTGTTTTGTAGATTCCTTTGGACTCGCGCTTATGGAGATCGCTCCAATTTTGGGTAATATCGTTCTTTTCCTCTCTTTATGTTGTGTTCTTAATGCGCATTGAGGACAATGCAACATTTAAGTTAGGGGGTGTAGGATATTCTATCCATTTCATGTGTAGTCCATGGATTTGCTCACATTTAGTTACTAAGTATGCCTTTTTGTGAAAAATTTGAAAATTTTCAAAAATATTTTCTTTCTTTTTTCTCCTTTGTTGGGCATTTTGCCTTGTTTCCAGTGATAAATTTCAATAATTGCCCGATTCAATAGACAACTCAATGATGCATGTTCTCGATTTTAGAAGTTATTGGACTTTAGTCCTCAAATCATTGATATTGTGAATAACTTCATGAATTAAACTTTATCCCATGAGCATATGCACTTTCCTGGTTATATTAATTTGGTTTAAGATTTTTATAACTCGGTAATATTTTGTTGCATTGTATATACTTACACCGAGTAAGCTTTGTACCTTTCGTCGTTTGTGAGTGTTATACACTATTCTTTTCTCATTGAAAACGTTGAATTAGTTGGTAATCTCACTAATCTTGCATTTGACCGTTCATTAATTGAGTTCATACTTGAAATGTGTTACTTGATCCTGATTTTCATATATTGTTTTGACTCGAGAATTGCGTAAACTTTGTGAAATGATCATAGGCCCTCTTTCTTATATCACCCATATTAGCCTTGACCTCACCCTTATATGTTTACCCTCGTTAACCCCTTTGAGCCTAAATATAGTCTTTTGTTTCATAACCCAAATTCCCATAACCAACTCCGAATTGGAGTTATAAACCATACATACACTTTCCATACCTTTGTTTGTAATGTTACTTGGGATTGAATGATGTTGTTATGATGCCAGTTGCAATTTAGGCATATGAGAGTTTGAAAAGTAAAGAAAAGAAAGTAGTAAAAAAAAAGTGAAGAAAAAGAGAAAGCAAAAAGCAAAAAGCAAACAAAAGAAAACATGAGAAAAAGAAGAAAAGAAAAAGAAAGAGAAGTGTGTATATGTTGTATATAGTTCAATAAGCTTTGATTACTCTCCCCGATGATATATCTAATGCCTTTTTGGAACTTGTTTTCCAATTTTGATATTGCCCGCATTATCCCATTATCCCGAGTTTTCATTCCGAACACTTTGAATTCGTACATATATTCCTTCGTTTCGTACCTTAGCCATACCTACATTATAACCCTATTAAAGTCCTATGTGATCTTAGGGTGAATGTTATTCAAAGGTTTAAATAGTTTTGATAATCTGTGAAAATGCATTTTGCCTCTTTTAGTGTGTGGTATCCTTTCATTGAGATTACAGTTTTTCCTTTTATATATAGCGTTATTCATTTGTGACATGTGCGCGGCCTAGTTTCCATTTACATTTACTCTTTATGCCCGCATGTTCCGTGTGTTACCTCCCGTTCCGAGTGAATTCATTTGATGAGCGTAGTGCCCGTGAGGATTGAATATATGTTTGCTTTTTGTTTATCCGAATTATTTAAGTTTTTTCCAAATCACACTATGCATGTGCTCTCCCCCCTCCCACTTTTAAAGTTTCAATTCTATGAGGTGCATTCAACTTGTTAATAACAACGGACTTTAGCTTGAATTCGTTCAATGTGCTAATAACATGTTTGAAATCTTTTTCGTTGTTGTTGAGTTTGTCGCATGTTGGGTTGGGCATATTTTGAGGAAGCTGTACGATGTTTGTGGGTTTCATCCCTGAAAACCCTCACGAGACGACACTCGTCCACTAGGGTAACCTAGGGGTTTAGCGGCTTATTGCATATGCTAAATGCAATCGTGCGCCCGCGAAAGTGGCCTTATCTTTTTATTACTTTTTCATCCCATTTTGTACTTGTTTCCTGATTTGGTTTCCTTGTAGTCCTTGTTTTTTCCTATTTCATTGCTAGGGGCTAGCAATGTGTAAGTTAGGGTGTGTGATACGACGCAAATATTGCATATTTCACTCGTTAACGTACGCGTTATTAGCCCCCTCGGGTACCTTAATTCCAATATTTATGCTCGATAATCAGACAACCTCCATTTTATATGTTAACATGCTATATGAGGTATATTTGGGCTTTTGTAGGGATTACAGGTGCTAAGTATGAAGTTGGATGCATTCCGGTGAAGTTTCGTACAAATCCGCACGCGTAAGGGCATTTTAGTCAATTCAAAATTTGGGAAATTGTCCCAATGTCTTCATGGAAGTTGTAGCCTCTGAACAAGCTTCGCGTGGCCGCAAACGGTGCGCGATTCCGAGTCCGAACGAAGAAGTTATGAGACTTTTAGCGGAAGAGGATTCCAAAGAGACCAAAACCAGGAAGCCAAATCGATTCGGCTCCAGGCCAAATCGATTCGGCCTCCTAGACAAATTGATTCGAAAATTTCCTAATCGATTCGGCTTGGACCAGTAGCCAAATATCGGGGGGCCAAATCGATTCGGCTCCAGGCCAAATCGATTTGGCCCTGCTGATATTTGGCAATTTTCCTTTTTATTTACAATTTTGCCATGGGATATTTTGTATTTAACCCTTATCTCTTCATTTTGAAGAGGGGATCTTAGATATCTTCATTATTCTCTAGTTTTAGGGTTTTCAAACTTGGGAGATTTGCCCTACTCCTCTCTTGTACTCTTTGTTTTGTAAGTTGTACATTAGTTTTAATTACATTAATTTAGTTGTTTTCCTTAATTTCCATGCTTTCTTTACTTTCTTGCCTAGATAAATTTATTTCTTGCTTAATTAGTTTAATATTAGTGTAAATTAGTTTATTTCCATGATTTTTCCGTAGATAAATAGGTTCGGGATTGTGTTCCGCCATTTACGGGTTTAGAACCTCGAAAGTTAGGTTTTCGTGTGAAATTGCATTTAATTGAAATTGCGTGTATTAAAGTTGGATTGTTATGCGTTTAACTTCATTTGTCACGCAACTTTAGTGTTTATAGCGATAATCCGAATTTAATCCGCGTGTGACCATTTTCCGTTAAATGTTTAATCTCGCAGTTTTGGGTTAAATTCCTTATTGTGTGATGTTTATGCTTAATTGGATATGCTCGATTAGATTGCTTTTGAGCCTTAACTCTAATTAGTAGTTGTTTCAATCCGTGTGTTAGAATGTGATCCCGATCCTTGCTTTCCTTTTGTGTAGCGTAACTTATTCTTTTCTTTTGTCACCATTTCCAACCTATCATCTTTTACACTTTTATTCCTGATGTAATTAAACAATTAACATCTAAAATTTAATCACTCCCTCTGGATTTCTTACGATACCCGACTTACCGCTTTACTTTCCTCGCAAGTGTAGTAGTATATTAGGTTTTTGTATCGCGGCGGCGAAACACACAACGATTGTGTCCTCACACGAACACACTTTTTCCGCCCGGTCATCGATCGATCGACGGTTTGGGTCAATCGATCGATCCCGTGTTTCCAGGAGATATTTTGCCCTTTATTTTTTTTCTCTTTCTCTTTTCTAATTCTTTTCCCACTTACTATATAAAGGTTTTTTGTTATAATAATCAGATATTAACATTTTAGAATAGTTTTTAGGATAGAATAGCTTAGGGTTAGGGGGATTTGAAGAATTCTTCTTTGATTCTTCTTGGTTTGACACCCAATTGGGTTGTAAGTTGCAGTATTCATCTTCCTCTCCATTAATATAGTTGTTTTCCATTAATTCTTGCTTTGTTAATTAGGTTTACATGCTTTGTGAATTAGTTTAGAGGCTTTATTTACTAGATTTCTAGTGTAAATTTACCGTGTTTTTACCATGCTTTCTAACTAATTTAAATTAAGTTGTGTTGAATTGAACTCACTCGAGTTGACACGTTGCTTGGATTTGGTGATGGCATTTACGGGTTTATTTCGGATGCGTTGTCCTAGTTATTGCACCTAGGAGATTTTACGGGGCATATCGTGTATGTCCCATACTTACGACCTTCCGTGCGCAATTTTCGAGGTATTTGTTGACGCCAAAATCTTATTAGGCTTTTATGCAGATTTAGGGGTGTGACAACCCTTGATTCAATTAACTGTCGAAACGAGACGCATTCTAAATAACTCGTCAATCCATGTATCCATTTTATACAGATTAACTCGGGTGAGGGATATTCGACGCAACCTATAGTTTTATTCGCTTTGTTAGTCTAGTTTCAATACCCTCGCCTAGATTAATCTTTCCCTTTTATGCATCTTTTACTTTTTAGTTTGTAATCACCTTTTACACTTGTATTTTAGAGCACTAAATCATACAAATTCGAGCATCTCGTCCCTGTGGATTTTCGATAGCCGACTTACCGCTGTGCTTACCTCGCAAGTGTAGTTGTAATTTAGGTTTGTTTGTATTGAGTGGGTGAAACGAAAACAATGAGCATGCAGCTTACACGTGCACGAATTTTGCACTCGATCAAAATGGCGCCATTTTTTGGGATGAGTTTGTTTTAGACTTTATTTGATTTAGTATTTCATAATATTTTCTTTCTATTTGTATTATTTGCTAACATTTTTGTAGAATTTACACATTTGAGCACTTAGAAACGCTCGAATTTTCCCCGCACGCACTTACTTTGTGGAATCCGCTAATTCAGGCTATTTTTGGGGTAAGCATGTCTTATTCCAATTCTTTCGGTAATCATTGTTATAATTCTCAAAATTCTGGCAAACCTATGACTTTAGGTGAATACTTAGTATCCCAAAGAATTTCAAATTCAAATATGACTTTGGGAGAGTATAATGAAAGTCAAAATTTGGGTTATTGCAATTTTGATGATGATGATAATGATTTTCGGCCTTTACCTCCTTATAATAGGAATTTTGAAACGAATTGCAATAGTTTTCAAAATTCCTATAATAATGAGTTTTCTTTTAAGTTCGATGGTAATTTTCAAAGTTCCCATTTTCATGCATCCGCATCTCGACCTATGACATTCGTTGAGGGCTTGCGTATGTATGAGAATGAGAAAATTGAAAATCGTTATCGGGAAGAAAATCGTTCGTGGGAACATGACTTGGATTTATTATTTTGTGTCGGATGATGATTTTGCTTCCAAGACTTTTGAAGTCGAGGAATGTTTTGAACCAAATGAGGTACTTTTACCTACTTTGGAACAAACCATTCTAGACTTTGCCCATTGCGTAATAGATATAGAAAGCGAGGATGAAAATGACGTAATATCTATTTGCAATGAAATGATTTCTTCTTTGGCCCCCAAAGAAGAACATTTCATTGAAAATGATATTATTTCCTTCGAAACTCAATCTTCATGCGATGATGATTCATCTCATGAGATTGAATTTCTTTCATCCCCATTTTCATTCTCTATTATCATGCCGTCACAAGTACCCGATGATTCGGTTTCAAACTTTAATATTTTAAAACTTTTCGCCGATGAAGAGTATTTGCTCGAGTCTCCTTCCATGATCGCATCTTTGCCTTCGTGTGTTCCGCCTCCCATTCCAATTTCAAAATCATTGGGAGGATATTCGGATTTTCTCGGTCCCCACATGTTTTTATCGCTCGTTCAATCCAACCCACCATCGTCCCCCCACAATTTTTAATTGGCAATGGTTCCTTTCTTACGCCTTACACATGCCTTCCGTTGTTAAACCGGAATTCATATTTTTTGGAGGGCATGCTTGTATGTGAGGGTACACCGATTATCCTCCAAAGTCAAATCGTTTTCATGGTGGCCCTTCAGCTATTTAAACTTCTAGTGTACAGTTAGTGTGAATCCTAAATACTAGGTTGTATATAGTTAGCTTTTTATTCGTTCTTTCTTTTTATTTTAGTCTAGTGTAATTAGTTAACTTTTAGTTATTTTTTTTTCTATGATCGATACTAACTTGTTTTGTAGATTCTTTGGAATTGTTCTTATGGGGATCGCTCCACTTTTGGGTAATATCGCTCTTTTCCTCTCTTTAACTTGGTTCTTAATTCACATTGAGGACAATATCAAGTTTTAAGTTAGGGGGTGTGGGATATTCTATCCATTTCTTTAGTTTAGTCCATGTTTTTGCTCACATGTTTGTTAGTTAGTATGCTTTTCTTAGAAAAATTCAAAATTTCAAAAAGATTTTCTTTCTTTTTTCTCCTTTTTTTGGGCATTTTGCCTTGTTTCCGATGATAAATTTCAAGAATTTCCCGATCCAATAGACAACCCAATGATGCATGTTCTCAATTTTAGAAGTTATTAGACTCTAGTCTCACTTATTGATATTATGAATAGCTTCATGAATTAAACTTTAATCCCATGAGCACATGCACTTTTATTTCCTTATTGATTTGGTTTAAGATTTTTATAACTCGGTAATCTTTTGTTGCATTGTATATACTTACATCGAGTAAGCTTTGTACCTTTCGTCGTTTGTGAGTGTATACACTATTCTTTTCTCATTGAAAATGCTGAATTCGTTGGTAATCTCTCTATTCTTTCATTTGATCGTGCATTAATTGAGTTCATACTTGAAATGTGTTACTTGATCATGATTTTCATATATTGTTTTGATTCGAGAATTGTGTAAACTTTTGGAAATGATCATAGGCCCTATTTGTTATATCACCCATATTAGCCTTGACCTCACCCTTATATGTTTACCCTCGTCAAACCCCTTGAGCCTAGATATAGCCTTTCGTTTCATAGCCCAAATTCCCATAACCAACTCCGCATTGGAGTTTTATACCATATATACACTTTTCATACCTTTGTTTGGAATGTTACTTGGGATTGAATGATGTTGTTGTGATGTTGATTGCAATTTAGGCATATGACAGTTTGAAAAGTAAAGTAAAGAAAAAAAGATGTGAAAAAAGTGAAGAAAAAGAGAAAGCAAAAACCAAAAGAAAACATGAGAAAAAGAAGAAAAGAAAAGAAAGAGAAAGTTGTAAATGTTGTATATATTTCAATAAGCTTTGATTACTCTCTCCGATGATATATCTAATGCTCATTTGGAAGTTATTTTCTAATTTTGATATTCCCCGCATTTTCCCATTATCTCAAGTTTTCATTCTGAACACTTTGATTCCGTACATACATATCCTTCGTTTCATACCCTAGCCATACCTACATTACAACCCTATTAAAGTCCTATGTGATCTTAGGTTGATGTAATTTAAAAGTCATAATAGTTTTGATAATCTGTGAAAATGCATTTCGCCTCTTTAAGTGTGCGGTATCTTTCATTGAGATTATAGTTTTTCAGTTTATATATAGCGTTCTTCATTTGTGACATGTGAGCGGCCTAGTTTCCATTTACATTTACTCTTTAGCCTGCATGTTCCGTGTGTTACCTCCCTGTTTCGAGTGAATTCACTTGATGAGTGTAATGCCCGTGAGGATTGAATGTATGCTTGCTTTAATGTTTATCCGGTTTATATAAGTTTTTCGCCAAATTACACTTTGCATGTGCTCGCTCCCCTCCCACATTTTAAGGTTTCAGTTTTATAAGGTGCATTCTATAATGTTAATGATTCGTACTTTTGTTTGAATCCGTTCAATGTGTTAATAATGCGTATGAAATCTTGTTTGCTATTGTTGGGCTTGTCGCATGTTGGTTTGGGTAAATTTTGAGGAAATCATGTGATGTTTGTGGGTGTCATCCCTGAAAACCCTCACGAGACGAAACTCATCCACTAGGGTGACCTAGGGGTTTAACGGCTTATTGCATACGCTAAATGGAATTGAATTGCTCGCGAATCGTGGCCTTTCGCTTTTATAGCATACTTTTGTACTATCGCATGTTTTTGGTTTGCTTGTGGTTCTTGTTGCATCCTATTTCATTGCTAGGGACTAGCAATGTGTAAGTTAGGGGGTGTGATGATGCGCAAATATTGCGTATTTCATCCTCCGAACCTACGCATTTTATCCCCCTCGGGTATCTTATTCCCTATATTTATGCTCGTTAACCAAATAACCTCGGATTTCTACGTTAACATGTTTTGCAGGGGTTAATTGAGATTTTATAGGTATTTGGATGCTGAGTGTGAAGTTCGGACGCATTTCGCTCGATTTTCGTACGCGATCGTACGTTCAAGGGAATTTTAGTCTTTTCACAGCTTGTGCACCTGGCCCAACATCTCACAGAATTTGTTTCCCTCCTCGCAAGCTTCGTGTGGCCGCGAACGGTGCACGATTCCGATTCAGAACGAAGAAAGTTACAACGATTTTAGCGGATGGGAAATACATTCAAGCCAAAACAACAATGCAGTGTGTTGTGACCTGCTTGATCGATCGATCGATCAAAAGGATCGATCGATTGATCCTTCTCGACAGTGGGCTAATTTGTTCATTATCGATCGATCGACGGTTTGGGTCGATCGATCGATCCCCTGTTTTCAGGAGATATTTTGCATTTTATTTTTTTTTCTCTTTTCTTTTCTAATTCTTTTTCCACTTACTGTATAAAGGTTTTTTGTTGTAATAATTAGATATTAACATTTTAGAATAGTTTTTTAGTTAGAATATCTTATGCTTTGGGGGATTTGAAGAGTTCTTCTTTGATTCTTCTTGGTTTTGACACCCAATTGGGTTGTAAGTTGCACTATTCATCTTCCTCTCCATTAATATAGTTGTTTTCCATTAATTCTTGCTTTGTTAATTAGGTTTACATGCTTTGTTAATTAGTTTACATGCCTTATTTACTTTCTTTCTAGTGTAAATTTACCGCGTTTATTTATCGCTTTATTATCATGCTTTCTAGCTAATTTAAATTAGGTTATGTTTGAATTGAAGTCACTCGAGTTGACGCGTTGCTTGGCTTTGGTGATGGCGTTTACGGGTCTATTTCGAGTGCGTTGTCCTAGTTATTGCGCCTAAGAGATTTGACAGGGAATATCATGTATGTCCCGTGCTCACGACCTTCTGTGCGCAATTTTCAGAGTATTTGTTGACGCCAAAATCTTTTTAGGCTTTTATGCGAATTTAGGGGTGGGACAACCCTTGATTCAATTAGCTGTCGAAACGAGACGCATTCTAAATAACTCGTCGACCCATGTATCCATTTTATACAAATTAACTCGGGTGAGGTATATTCGACGCGACCTATAGTTTTACTCGCTTTGTTAGTCTAATACCCTCGCCTAGATTAATCTTTCCCTTTTATGCATATTTTAGTTTTTAGTTTGTAATCACCTTTTACACTTTTATTTCGGAGCACTAAATCATATAAATTCTAGTATCTCGCCCATGTGGATTTTTGATACCCGACTTACCGTTGTGCTTGCCTCACAAGTGCAATCGTAATTTAAGTTTGTTTGTATTGAGTAGGCGAAATGAAACAACGAACGTGCACCTTACACCCGCACGCATTTTGCACTCAATCACGTGACAATAATTATGAAGTCCCAAAGTATTTATTTTTCAACTTACTTTATATGGTTTTGTTCTTAAAACGGAACTTAATTCATAACAATCTGCACATTTTCGGTTAGTTCATAATTCGCAACCGTAAATTACTTAGCTACTCATAACTGACATGATGATAATAGAAGTCGGGATGCAAATATAGGAATAAATCATGCTTGCCATAATTTAAAAATAGAGCTTAAGGCTTACTTGAACAAACGATAATTGTATTGAAGATATAAGGTAAAATGAACGGTTGAAACTCGCTCGAAATCCTCGTAATGTGATCCCGTAACTTTAAAGTAATAATGACCAACATAACTGAAATCCACGCATTAATATTTCATAGTCTTCACCCCCGATGTATTACACAAAAATGAAACCGATAAAATCTTAAAGTAACACAAGTACAAAACCAAATTTCTCTATATTAATCTCGACAAATTCGTATTACAATCACTCGAAACTATAATATTCTCTGAAACTATAATTTGTATACTACTAATCATACATAAATTGAATGCCCAACAATGAAAACCTTTGGCTCCTTCTATAGGTAGTATAAAGGACTTAGGGCTATCATTGAAATTTTACACAAATGATGGGCACATTTAATTAAATAATAAAAGGTGTGTACGGGCAAAGTTTTATTTAATTAAATGTATGAGGTGCTGATTAAGAGAGTGTGAGGAAAAATTATAAAATTTTGATCTTTTTAAAAGAGAAAAAAAAAAGTAATGGAGAAAAAAAATAAAGGAATTAAGGAAATAAAACTATGTGGTGTAATGTGTAAAATGGGTGCACCTTGAATCTCGACGAACAGGGCGCCATGTGCGTGTGTGGGGCGCATGAGCCAGGGCACGCAATGCGCGGAGTAGTTCTAGGTGCGAACTTGACGGTTGTGGAGTTGCCATGTTGGCTATGAGGACGGTTCCACATGGCACACCGTAATAACTAACCAAAACTTTTAAAACTTCCTATGCCGAGATTCAAACTCCCGACCCTGAAGTTGCGCAAAACAAGACTTAACTAGCTGAACCAACATGTGGCTCGATAATATTACTGAGCGAAATAATTTATAAGCTTTTAGAATTTTTCCATTTTTCTTAATTTCATAATACACCCAAAGCGTTATAAAGCACGAGGATTTAGAATATAGATGTACAAATGCATATGTATTTTGCAAAAGTGGGTTTAGAAAAGGTGTAACATCTGGTTTGTTCATTCGCAATCCTATTATCATTGGATATTAAATCATTAGGATTTATTTAGTTCAATAATGGATTAGAGATAGTAGTATAGTTGTGTAGCACCCCTGTTTTCATACATCTTGGGTGTCCAATCCTCAACACATAAGATAGGGAAAGTCAAACAATTTATAACATTCACAGCGCCACGATAATTAAATAGTATAATAAATTAAACCATCCATAACACTAATATATAAACGAGGCAAATAAATAAAAATAAGATAATAATAAGAGTCTCCATTTTGAATACATAACAATAGGTGTGTCTGAACAAAACTAAGAGTCTAAAAAATAAATCAATAAATAAATTTAAAATCCCCACGTAAATAACTCTAAGCTAAGATTAATTAGAAAGTCTAAAATAAATAAAAGACCGAATTGAATGAAATCCTATACGAACGATAAATAGTTGCCTAATCAAATGGAATATAAGTGTTATCATCTAAAAATGGTTATACTAATAAAAACCATGCCATCAACACTAGACATAAAATTCAAGAGTATAAAAGAGGACAAAAGAGAGATAGATTCAAGATTTATGGTGGTTCGACCATTAGGATAAGCATATATCCACTATGGAGCCTGATTCTTATTAGATTTATATAATAAGTACATGATTTAGGCATACAAGATGAGAATAGGAGGCTAAATACATGAACATACATGCTATTGCACAGTAAAAGCTGAGGCCTTGCAGTGTAATCTTCTACGAGTACGTGGCTATGTTGGGTTGACGTTGCCAGAGCAAGTGATCGGAGAGAGGGATCAGGTGTAGAGAGAATCTAGAGAGAAGTTAACAGAGTTTGGCTACTCTGTTATTGCTTACCTAATGACATGCGAGCACCTTTATTTATAGCATTTGGTTGGACCTCACGTGCACTGTTCACGTGACTTGTGGATAAGTGAGGACATGAGTTAATCTTTCTAGATGTGGACAACTGGCAGTCCATGGGTGGAGGTGTAAATTCTGTAACCTGTGTTGTCATGGTTGTGCTGAGGAGTTATGTCTGCGGCCAGTTAAGGTACTAGGCTGAGGCCTTATTGGCAGGCCATGGACTTTTGATAATAGGGAAAGGTCTTTTTCTATTACTTAGGCTCATCTGTATGTATTTGTACGGGCTTCCATGATACGTGTCACTTAGGCATTAAATGACATATTTTGGGTACAATAATTAGTTTGAACCCTCATCCCTGATGCTATTTATGAATATCCGAGAAATAATTTTTAGGAAGCAATGTGGGTTAGACCCCACAAATTAAACAAGAGATAAATTATTTTAACTGAATAGTATATAATATGCGACTTATTTACATATCATGGTGTCTACTCGACACTCACCTCAAATACACTTCACCCCACCTGCTCTAAAGAAGAAGGTATTTAGAAAGTCTAACTGCACTAAACATGGTTAATGTGTATATATTCATGTTCCAAAACAATAAAGAAAACTAGCAAACCTTAACCCTGGAGCTACCACATAATAATGAACTCTAACTATGTACCCAAAGTATAAATTATATGTAGTACCTATATACTACCTTATAATAAGTCACTTTACAATCGTAATAGTAGTACAAACCAAATCCACATATGAATACATCCATAATTACACACACACACACACACACACACACACACACACACACACACACACACATATAAATATATATATATATACACACACACATCACTCGAACGCTCTAACCTTTGGGGATCTCTTTTGTGCCTTATCAAGTTAATTCGTAATAAATTTCCACATAAATCAAAGGGGAAATCACAACGCAATCACACCATCGCATAATCACATACCAAGATTCACACGATGGATCAAGTTTCTCTAGTCTCCCTTTCACAATATGGTTGACCAACTTAATGGATGATCAAGATTTAGACATATACACAACCTGTGATGCCAACCAAGATAAAATTCCATAGTCCAATGCAATAATCTTATCAAATCCACACTAATATATTCTCCATGAATGCACATAGATGGTATGTCCACACTTATCACACAAAGCACATATATAATGCTAATATGCCGATTAGAGTATAACATTTATTATTTCTTAAAAATGGTTCTAATAGAGAAAACCATGCCATAAAAGCCATACTCAACATATAAAAGTGTAAAAGAGGACAAAAGAAAGATACTAAGAGATAACCACAAGATCTAGAGTGGTTCAGCCATTAAAACAAGTCTACATCCATTATGGAGCCTCATTCTCATTAGATTTGGGCCTTACTGGCATACAAGAGTAGAGAGAGAGAGAGAGAGGTTAATATACATGATGTGTGGAAGAGGTCATGGCCTTATGGTGAAAATTATTAGGAGGCAATGGCTAGGTCTTCTTGGTGTTGCCAGAGTAGGTGACCAGGGTCGGATCTAATGTGTAGAGAGATGTTAAAGAGAATTGGCCAGAGCTTAACTTCCTCAAAGTTTCTTGCTTATTATGGGGTAAGAACCTCTATTTGTGGTCATGGGTTAGGAACTTATGTGCACAGTGCACGTGACTTATGGATAAGTAATGATGAGAGGAAATCTTTCTAGAAGCTAGACAACCAGTAGTTCATGGACGACGTGTCAGACTCCGCGACTTACCTAGATAAAGGCATGTTGATTTGAGGTGTTCTCTACCTATGGAGCACCAGGTCATGGCCTTAATTTTTAACTAGTCAAGTTAAATCAATGAATTCCATAGACTGGTAAGGTGTTATGATGTGGCCTTTCTTATAATCCGAGGCCTTTGTAGATCCTTATGTATATCTTTATTTGATGTGTGGATTTTAATGCCACATTGTGGCACTGCGAGCCCCGTGGGGTAGAGAGGACTTTGTTGCAACGATGGGCTGTAACACCCCGCTCGCCCGGGGAGAGCGAACGGAGCGCTAATGCGATAAAATAAATCCAAATCCACAAGTGACAAGGCATAGAGCATCTAAATAAACCCACAATAATATAAATCCACTAATCTCAATTCTTCAAATACAACAAGTCTCTCGAAATAAAATTGCAACTATCTAACTCGAATAAAATACAAATCTCCAAAGTTCTATACATCAAAACAATACAAATCTTTCCCAAACAATCCTCGCTAAAATCAATCTCCATAGCGCCCCAAAATCCGCGCTAACCTGCCACTAAAAGAAAATATGGGGAAGTACACAATACGACAGGAAAGATGCTCAACAAATATATGTTAGCGATGAATAAAACGTAACAACACGAGTACGAATATTCAAATCAAAATGCAAATCTCAATAGCATTTCATCATTATAATTTCTCAACAACACTTTAACCAGGTCACCAGGCCTCACCACATCCATATATGCTTTATCAAGCCATAGCCCGGGAAACAAGAATTTTGGCGGGTGCCCAACATCCGTGCCATCTTAAAATCTCATGACAACGTGCTCATCAACAATATAATGATACCACATGAATCAAAATAATTTCAACAATTATTTTCCAGATTTCAATGAATTTATCAATTCAAATATGAGTTCAATTAAACAAGAATTCAAAGAGAATGACACTCGCGAGATTTAAGGAGCATATTGTGTAAAAACCCATACCTTGATGAGAAACCAATGATCACATCCTCTAGATCAACTCAAAAGATCTACAAAATCTCCTCTAAGAACCTCCAACAAAATAGCCCCAAGAACACCTCTAATCTAAGGTTGGAATTCACAAATCTCAAGGGACAATGTGTATATAAAAAGAAAAGGAATATAAAATATATTTGCTACCAAAATTTGTGCCAAAAGTAGGTTAAAAGGGTTGCCCACGACTTCCTTTTATAATGCAAAGAAATGAAGAGTTGGAATCCAAAAGACTTCTTTAAATAAGGCAAAGAAATTAAGAGTTGGAAGTCAAAACAACTCTTGAAAATTACTTAATGTTCGCCGACTTAGAATTCCAAGAGTTAAAAACATTTAAAAATCATTTTAAAATCCGTTTTAACTCCGATTTCGAGACCGTTTGAAATTATCGCCTTTAAAAAATAATATCCAACATATTTGAGCAATAAAAATAATTTTATCTAAAACTTTATTTTCCTCCATTTTCCAAAAATTAATTAAAATAGCCCAAAATTACACGGGTTATTACATGAGCATAGGAGGGCTTGTCTCCCAGTGCATCGCCTTCCTTCAATGATCGATTATCGGTCCGAGGTTGGATTCGGTGACTTGACCTTAGAAGATGTTTGATGCCATGTCCAGGTTGAGTCTCACACCCCTAGTTCTTAAGACCGGGCCTAAGTGTGTTTTTTATGATAAGAGGTTCGGTTAGTTTGTTTAGAGTCACGGATTTGTTTTTTTAGAGGGGGCTTGAAGGTAATCCTGAGATTATGGATAATTCCCCCATTAGCAACAGTGTTCGGGATTAAGAAGCCGAGGCAGCTTAGCGTGGAAACTTGTATTTTAGCTTGTTATATTAGTCATATTGTATCTTTGTTTTTACTGACTGTAAGATATAACAATTGTAATGATGTAACGAGAATAGTAACGAGTTTTAGTGTGATGTCAAATGGTACTCGCGAGAGACTAGGCTTGGCAGGGCCTGGGAGAGCTTTCATGCTATATCGAATGACCTCACCGTGGGAACTTGAGAGGGACTTGTTTTGGAGGATTAAGAGGGGCTTGTCCTGACCATCTTAGATACACCTGGTAAAACACCAAAGGACCCTCACCGTGGAACCTCGGGCGGAGTAGCTTGGAGTTCCATCGGGCATTGAGTTATGAACCAAACAGCCCTCTACTTAATGTCACTTCTATTGTAAGTGATGTCACTAGCCAGATAAACAATGTCAGACATGCACTTGAGTAAACCACCCTGGTATTTGGGGCTGTCAGGCAGTTGGTGAGCCACCTCTACGACAACAGCCCCCTGACACACAGTGGTTAGGCAAAAAGTAGAGTTGGAAATTTTTTACCCGATAACCCGTTTATGGTAATAACCCGAAATAACACGAACATGACCCGATTAGCTTGTATAGATTTAAGAATACCTAAAACTTATGCTAGAATAAAAATTAACGCGACCTGAAAATGACACGACTAACTCGAATTGCTACCCCTAGAAAAAAATATGTCTTGTCCTTTAATGTTTATAACGTGGAGACAACTAGTGCATCGGGTATTTAATGTTTGTGACATAAAGTATGAGGGAGGTCTTTTCATAAGCATTGATGACTGAGTTGCCTCGGGGATGGTGTGGGGGCTATTTAAGGACCCCGACCACCCCTGGGGAGAGGATGATCTTTTGAAAGTGTAAGAAGTTATTATTAGAGAGAATACACATCAGAGAGAGAGAGTTATTACAAACCAGAGGCCTTATTCACTCACCATTGTCATTTATTACAAAGCTTTTAATACTTAATAGAGATTATTGAGGGTGGTTTGTGTGTTTGGCTGCCTGCCAAGGTGTATCTAGGGTGATTACTTCTCTCTCCCTCTAACTAAGTTACTTCTAAGTTCATTACTACTTTCTGAGTTATACACGAGAGATTTATGAGTTTAAATTGAGTCTTATATTCATTAGGTTTGTGTTTGCATGTTCTATCACTAATCCAAGGTTTTAGCCGTTTAACCTATCACTACTATACTTCAAAGGAGTTACACCTCCATCTTATCTAAAGTACCCTCTTACATTTGGCGAATCTACTGGGGAGGCATTCTTCTAAGTAGGGAGTATGGCGCAAGATAATTCTAATCGAAGGCTCAACTTTGATGACATCCAACACCACGAAGAACAAGATGCGAGAGAATTGGAGGCTCTAAGGGATGGAGCTCCTCGGATAGAGGTACCTCCAGTTCAGGCGACGATGGGCATGCTGGGGGGTGACACAAGCTTCCATGACTGCAGGGTTGGGACCCACTCAGGGGGCGCTTCTCATGAGTAAGTTTTATGAGTTTCTGCAAACTCTAGTAGCTTCGACAATGCTGGGAGGATTGGAAGTCAATGCTTTCGTAACACCAGGGGAAGCCCCAACGGCCCCACCAGGTGAAGGTGTAGCAGGATCGGTCCCAGCAAGCATACCCTCTATTGTGAATCAGCAGTGGGAACCTCAGGAGTATCAACGGAACCAGCTGTGATGATTGTTCTAGCTACAACGGGTACTCAGCCCATGGTCTCGTTGGTTGTTGCCCCAATAGCATCACCCATGGAGGAAATGAGAAAAGAGATGCAGAAAGAGATGTTGAAGTTCATGCAAGCTTCCTCGCAATCTACTGGCGAGATAGCTTCGGTTTATGATGACTTTAGAACACCTTATCCTTAGGAATACAACGATGAGCCCTATCCAAATGACTATATTTCTCCTATTTTTGAAAAATACGCAGGGAAAGGTGGGAACCCGAAGGAGCATATTAAGCGCTTTGTCGAACACTTGGGAGCGCATTGCAATAATAAGAAGCTTAGGTTGAGGGAGTTTTTCAAATCCTTAACCGATAAGTCATATACCTGGTATTCTCATTTGGCTCCTAATAGAGTTTCTACATGGGAGGAGATGCACATATTGTTTGTCCAGAAGTTATTTCTGGCAGAAGATGAATTTACTTTGACCCAAGTGGGTAGGGAGAAGTAAAGACCTAGGGAAGAAGTCGTGGCCTATGTTCAAAGGTTCAGGGAAAGATCCCTCGACGTGAGGGAGGAGGCCAAAGAATCCAAGTTATTGCAGATCTGCACTGAGGGTCTGCTCCCTGAGTACATCTGCCATCTTATCAATGGCACACGCGAGGGGACTTTTGCGTTGTTCTTAAAAACGACGAGAAATATCTCTTTGATGGTGCAGCCCAATCCGGTGGTGGTTCCTATGATGTTTAGGCAACCGATGCAACCCGTGGGGGGGGGGGGGGAGATCTCATCCCCCACGGGTAGGTTACACCGAGGGGGGAGATAGGGGCAAGGCACCAAATAAGGACAATAAGAGGAAGTCTAAAAAAGATAGGGATGACCCACGACCATTGCCTTGTATAGTGGAAGAAGCTGTCAGCTGTTACAATGCGATGGTCCGAGGGGGAACGATCTATGAGCCAAAGGACATTCCTGCTGGGGAGACTGATGCGACAACGAAGGCGGATCCAAAGTACTTCCAGGTTCATCGGAGGATTCAGCATCCAACCGAGAGCTACTTTACAATGAGAAGAATCATCAATAAGTACGTGAAGGCAGGGTCCTTGAAAATCCCTTCACAGAACGTCAACAATAACCCCTTGCCAGCACATGGGGCCAATCTCATGGTGGCCTACAATGAAGAGGCTGAGAGAGGAGAAAGAGAGTCAACAATGAAGCAAGAAGAGTACGAAGAGGTTTTGGAAGATTGTACGAGGGAAATGGATAATGTAGTGTTGCTTATGACGAAGCAAGCGCCAAGGATATGGAGGAGGTATACGACATTAAAGGTGAAGAAGTAGACCCAGTTCTAGAATACTGTGCAGTTTTGAACTCCCCAAAGTTCACCTGGTTCTTCGACCAGGTGGGGGTCCTGAAGGAGAGTAGGTTGGAGATAACCCATCCAATACTCGATATTACGAGGAAGAACGCAGTCCCTTCGCTGAGATGGAAGGGGCCCATGGCCAGGTTGGTGAGAAGGTTTCTGTCAGAGGTAACTTTCAGCGATGCAGATAGGGCTACAAGATTCCCTCACAACAGGCCATTGTCAGTGACTGCCAGTGTCAACGGAGTTAGCTTCGCAAGGACTCTTATGGATGGGGGATCTTCCATCAATATCATGCCAATCAACTCTTTCCATGCAACTAATATTTGAGAAGAAAGGTTGGTCCCCATGCCTTTGGTAATTTCGTGGTATGATAATCAATCTTCCAAATCCATTGGGTACGTCAATGTTGGGATTGTAATGGGAAATATGAGTTCCCATATCAAGTTTCACATAATAGAGAGTGAAACTTCCTATCATCTACTAATAGGAAGGGTGTGGATGCACAACCAAGGGCTAGTTCCTTCTACGTACCACCAATGTGCCAAAGGGAATGTCAAGGGAACAAAGGTAACCATTAGGGTTATAAAGAGGCCCTTCGCGGTTGAGGAGGCTTACTTGGTAGACGCAACATTTTACGCAGAGTTAGAAGAAGATGTCCGGGTCCAAACGAGAATAATGAAGGGAGCATGGGTTCCCTCGATCAGATAAAGGATGAGGCCCTTAAAAGAGAAGAAGAAGGAGGTTACAAGTAGCACAAGGGAAATGACCGAAGAAGCTCACCATGTGGTCCCTCGACCCCAAGGCATCTCGAAGCAGCTCAAAGAGAGAATGAGGCCCAAAGTGGACCTAATGGACCATGAGGTCCAATGGTAAAGCATGCTGAGCCGATTCTCAGGAGAAAGAGTGGCCGAGGCTTTTGGAGAGAAGAAGAGGAAGGCAGTCATCACTACCAGCAGACAATTCAAGAAGGTCATTACCAAGGAAGGAAAGGTAGTGTATCGATTACAACGGTGTGAGTGGGCAGCCGAGGAAACTAATGATGAGGTTGGCCCGATATATGAATGCTTTTTAGTGGATGAATGAGGATAATACATGGTGATAAATAACTATAACATACAGGAGTTCGTAGAGGATATCGCTGAAGAACTAGACTACATAGCCGATCAACCAAAGCCACAGGAACAAGAGTTGGAGCAGTTGAACCTGGCCAAAGAAGGAGGAGATACAAGGCCCATCTTCATCTCGAAGGATCTCAGTAAGGAGAAACGAGATGCCTTGGTTGAGTTGATTCAGGAGTTTATAGATGTCTTCGTGTGAAAATACATAGAGATGGAGGGGCTGGACAAAGAATTAAGCTGCCATAAGTTGAACGTAATGCCGTCAGCCATTTCAGTGAAACAAGCGATGAGAACATATAAGCCTGAGTTAGATTTGAAGATCAAGGAAGAGGTTCAACACTTAATAATGGCAGGGTTCATCACACCGATACAACGTCCACTCTGTCTATCTAGCATTGTCCCAGTGGGTAAGAAAGACAAAAATCAAATAAGGATTTGTGTGGATTTCAGAGATTTGAATAGAGCTTATTCCAAAGATGAGTTCCCTCTGCCCTCCATCGATAGCCTGATAGATGCAACGGCTGGTCATGAGATGTATAGCTTAATGGATGGGTATGTAGGGTATAACCAGATCAAGATGGACCACATGGATGCAGAGGAAATAACGTTCAGAACCCCGTTGGGCAACTTCATGTACAAGGTGATGCCTTTTGGACTCAAGAACGCTGGGGAGACCTACCAGAGAACAATGATGGCCATTTTCCATGACTTCTTCCATAAATTTATGGAATTCTATGTGGATTATTTGGTCATCAAATCGAGGAAGGAGGAGTCCGATCTGAGCAATTTGAGGAAGGTATTCTCCCGCTATGGGAAGTATAAATTAAAGATGAACCCACTGAAGTGTGTTTTTGGAGTGACAAGTGGGAAATTCCTAGGCTTTGTGGTTGATAGACAAGGGGTGCAGATGGACCAGGACAAACATCGGGCGATTTTGGAAATGCCATGCCCAATAGTGACAAAGGAGCTGAAGAGTTTCCTCGGTAAAGTCACCTACCTTAGGAGATTTGTCCCGGAGTTAGCCAAAATAACACATCCGTTGATACAGCTAGTGTGAAAGAACACGAAGTTCATGTGGGAAGAGGTTCACCAGGAGTCTCTCGACGGGCTGAAGAAACTGCTCGTTTCACCACAGACCATGGTTCCCCCAAAGCCAGGAATACCGTTGCAACTGTACCTCACATCCACCACGAGGTTCGTGGGAGCTTTGCTGGAACAAGAGATTGACGGGTAAGAATGACCAGTTTACTACCTCAGCAGGATCATCCATGGGCTAGAAGTTAGATATAACAGCTTAGAAAGGCATTATTTATCCTTAGTCTTTGTAGCGCAAAAACTTAGTCATTATATGTTGTCTTTTACAATTCATATTGTAACTAGATGTGATACTATTAAGTATTTGCTAGCAAGAATGATTTTGATTGGTAGGGCAGCTAGGTGGTTCCTCATCCTATCTGAATATGACTTGAAGTGTGTGGTTCCTCACGTAATCAAAAGCCAGGCATACGCTGATCTGTTGGCTATTTTCCTCTCAGAAACGTTTGAGCCACCCAAAGAAAATATTCTAGGAGGCGATTTGCAGGCCAACCACCTAAACACAACGGATAAGGAATGGACAATACAGTTCGATGGATCTTTGACGGAAAGGAAAGAAGGAGCAGGGGTTATTCTCTCAAAGGGAATGGAGGAGATTTGCCTTTCCTACAAATTATATTTCCCTTATTCTAACAACGAGGCAAAATATGAAGCATTGGTGTTAGGATTGCTAGAGGCTCTTCGAAGGGGGATCCGTTCACTTTGCATCAAGTGGGATTCAAACTTGGTGGTTCAGCAAGTGAATGGAGAGAATGCATTGAAATATATGAGCCTGGCACCATATAGAATAATCATTTAGAGGCTTCTCTGCCAGTTCCATCGAACCAAGATCAAGAGATAGCCCATAACGATGAATCGTCATCCAGACGCCTATGCCACCATTGCCCAAAAAATGGTCATGAAGAGCGATACAAATACCGTCGTGATTCACCGAAGAACAACTCCTTTGATGGTACAATAAATTCTACTAATGGAAGAGGATGGGGACTGGAGGGGAGATATTAAGAGGTAACTGGAGGCTGGTGAAGGAATGATGGGGATCATAGAATTGGCCCAGTACTTTACAAACCAGGGAAATATTTACTTCAGAAATGCACGAGGATGGATGTCGAGATGCATCGGTCCAGAAGAGGTAGAGCAAAGATTAAAGAAAACACATGAAGCACACTGCGAAACAACTGATATACCCCTCTACCGAAGAATGCAAAAGGAGGGGTATTTTTGGCCTAAGATGAAAGAGGATGCGGTGAAGCAATAACAAAAGTGCGATAATTGCTAGTTATTTTTCAAAGAAGTTAAATATCATTTCGTGAAGGCTCAACCTGACTGGAGATAACCCTATATTGACTTCATTAAAGATAAAGTTATCCTGACGGAGAAAATTAATACGATGGGACTTCGGCGAAGGGTCCCAATATTCTATGTTTAGGAGGGGCAGCTCTATCGAAGGGGACACTTTAATAGGCCTTTGTGTTGTATCATAAGAGAAGAGGTACTGGAGGTCCTCAAATAGGCACACGATCCTGCTCATATAGGAAGGGCCAAGTTATATGACCAGTTGATGACTTTGGGATACTATTGGACAACGATGGAGGAAGATTCGACTGAGTTCGTTCGAAAGTGCAAGGCTTGCCAACTTCATGGAAATATGATCCATGCCCCGCCATTGGACTCACACTCCCTGGCAATGCCTTATCCTTTTCACACTTGAGTGTTCGACCTGGTAGGGGAAATACACCTTTTTTCGAGAGGGAAGATATGGATACTAGTAGCAACGGAGTGCTTCACAAAGTGGGCTGAGGCGATACCACTGAGAAGGGAAACAACGGGGGTGGTGATAAACTTCATTAGAGAGTACATCATTTGTCATTTTGGGATCCCAAAAGTTATCCTTTCAGACAATGGAACCCCTTTCGTTAATTCAGAAGTAACGATGCTCACAGACAAATACTCCATTGTCCATCACACTTCGACGGTGGCATACCCAAAAGGAAACGATCAAGCCGAAGCGATTAAAAAACTATGGTCAATATCTTGGCTAAAATAATAGAGGATTTCCCAGGATCGTGGGATGACAAGATACCAGCCATTTTATGGGCATATCGGACGACTAAGAGAAAACCCACATGGTATACACCGTTCTCTCTTGTCTATGGGACCGAGGCGATTCTCCCAGTGGAGTTAGAAGTCCCATCTGCTCGATATGCTTTGCGAAGTATCATTCTCCCACAGAATAGACATGTGAAGTTAGAAGCGTTGGATGAACACAGAGATAATGCGATGCAACACTTTTAAATGTATACGAAGCAACTCTCCAAGGCGTATGATAACCTAGTAAGACCAATGGAGTTCGTGGAGGGAGACCTTATATTGAAAGCAGCAGTAAAACATATCAGGGGGCTTCCTCTACCCAAGTTTGCAGCAAATTGGGAAGGACCTTTCATTGTGAAGGAAGATCATGACTCAGGTTATTGCTTAATTTCTAAGATGGAAGAAGACAAACCATTCAAAATCAACAATAAATGGTTGGAAGTTTATCATGTGTAAGCAATTATGTTTGGGCCACCGATGTATCTAGCTGATTATGAATATACAATTTCTTTTTTATAATGGGTATACAAGTTCTTTTTATTATAACTCAAGTAGAGATGAAAGAATTATAGAACTTCACACTTCACAATCTATGTAAATAGTTGTAACACAAAGAAATGGCATGAGAAAATTGATATCTTTCTTCATTCATAAACTTTTGGGCATTACAAAATTGGAAGCTATCACCCAAGAATTACATGATAAGAAGAATAAAAGAAAAATATATACAAAAACTCATAGGCCTAGTAGAAACCACAGGTCTGGGCAAGAGAAAAAATCTCCAGGGAGGCCCGAAGAAGCTGCTTGACAAGACCGTTGGGCATTCATAGAAACCTCCCGTCTCGTTTGCGCTGTGTGCGCTCGATGAGGAGTTTCTCTCATTTCAACTTTACCGTGTGTAGAGCTCCCTTAAAATCCCCCACCTCTTTGTCAATGGTTTCCAGAAGAGGTGCCAGCTCGGCCGGCTTAGCTTCCTCGGCCAGCTAGTCCTCCTGATGTTTTTACAAGAGTTCCCTCTGGCTGTCCAATTGTTGGCTCTTCAAAGTCTTCAAATGAGTGATGAGCCAATCAAGACGGAAGCCGTCGCGACCCAAATCCCTCAGAAAACCCAAAAATTGGTTAAGGAGGGGTCTGGTAATGCTCACAGTTGGATTATTGGCAATTTCAGCAACAACGGTGGCCATACCCTGAAGCCTGTAGCTCATAACTGAGATGTTCGAATGAAAGCAATCCATCATGAATGTTTCAGGATGATGGTTCACAAGTTGCTCAACTACCAAACGATGGTTGGCAGTCATTTGAGGAGAACGATGGAGCACCATTAGGCAGAAGGCATGAGGAGCCAGGTCGGGCAGAGGAAGCTCGCACCCAGACTCGCTTTTAGCAGCGTCACCGGTCATAGAACGTTGGTCATTATGGCTGGAATCTTCCGAGATGACAGGTTCATGAGGGGGAGAGGCAATAAGCGAGGGAACTGGTGGAGAATCCTCCCGAGCAACCTGAAAACAGTTAGAGAAAACAAGAAATTTATGGAAAAAAACATTAACAAGTGTTTTCATTGTTAAGTCACCGATATAGGTGGAGTTTATGAAAAATCTTAACAAGTGTTTTCGTTGTTAAGTCACCGATGTAGATGGAGTTTTTGAAAAATCTTAATAAGTGTTTTCGTTGTTAAGTCACCAATATAGGTGGAGTTTATGAAAAATCTTAACAAGTATTTTCGTTGTTAAGTCACCGATATAGGTGGAGTTTTTGAAAAATCTTAACAAGTGTTTCGTTGTTAAGTCACCAATATAGGTGGAGTTTATATAAAAATCTTAACATGTGTTTTCGTTGTTAAGTCACCGATATAGGTGGAGTTTATGAAAAATATTAACAAGTGTTTTCGTTGTTAAGTCACCAATATAGGTGGAGTTTTTGAAAAAATCTTAACAAGTATTTTCGTTGTTAAGTCACCGATATAGGTGGAGTTTTTGAAAAATATTAAGAAGTGTTTTTGTTGTTAAGTCACCGATATAGGTGGAGTTTTTGAAAAATCTTAACAAGTGATTTAATTGATTAAGTCACCTACATAGGTGAAGCTTGAGAAATTGAGAAATATAGAGAAATTAGCGAAGTATCTCGGCAGTAGTAGGAGCGAGAATGGGAGTCACCACGGGGGCCATAATGGTAAGAACCGTTGGGTGTGGGATCATCGCATCAGTTTCATCAACAGAGTCCTTGGGTGAAGAAGCCTCAAGGGTGGTAGGCAAACTTCCCTTGCCAGCAAATGGTACTATGGCCAACGAAAGTGGTTCACTGAAAGAACACGAGGGACCTCCAAGCGACGCCCTATTGTGGGCAGGCATTGAAGAATCACCACGAGATATGGCATCAACCTTGGCCTTTGAGGGCAAAAGGCCACTAAGGGCAAAGGGTGGAGAGAGACTTGGAGAAAGATGCAGCAACAAAGCTAAGTGTTAAAAATGATAAATTAATACTAAAAAAAAGAGAGAAATACATCTAAGCGTTACTTACCCTCGTTATGGCACCAAAAAGAGTAACTGCAGTAAGGGGTCTTATCAATGCAGGAGGAAGGAGAATGTTAGCTATCAGTGATGCCACTTCCACCTAAAATGGCCCAATATATTAGAAATGATAAACAAAATAATGGGACAAATAAAATATGCAAGACTTGGTAAGAAATTTACCTACGGGGCACTCTTTTCGACCACAACGAGGGGCAGAGGGACCTCTTGCTCCGAGGGTAACTCAGAGGAGGCTACAGTAGTTCCCTCTGGTTGGCCAAGCATTTTAGCAGATCCAACGTTAGAAACTCTTGTAGCAGCTTCTTGGGCTCGTTGGGAAGATAATATCCATAAGTAGGTAAGGCCTGTCATGGGGGAGCAAGGAGGAGTGGTATCAGCTTGAGAGATACCGCAATTCCCTCCATGAAGCGGCTTACAGGGGGACTGGGAGGATTGGGCCTTTCTTCTCCAACTCCCTGCACCAAAGCATTTTCTTATTAATAAATGAGTAGATACAACACACCTTGAAAGAAGGGGAATAAGGAATAAAGAATGCACACATACCTCAGATCCCGAGGGAGAACGAGAAGGTATAACCACAGGCAAAGGTGGCGAGGAGGCAGCAGCAAAAGGAGCTGGGGAGGGAGGTTTCTCAAGCGTCTGTTTCTTTTGAGACTTGGTACCCCACATTTTCTTCCTTGATCTTGTTGCACCACCACTTTCAGGTACCCTCGACCTTCTTCTCCTTTTTACCGGTGGATCACTGAGATCAACCACGATCGTGGGAAACGCACCTGGAGGAGGAACGACGATAGCGCGCCATTATAATTCAGCGTGTATCCTATCAACCTCAGCTTGCACCTGTTTCCTCAGCTCTTCAGCCATCTCTGGAGACATGGGAGGGGGAATGGAGGCAATAGGAAATGCATCCAAAGGAGTTTGTGTTTGACCCTAAGGCTTAGACTTTGAGGACTTATACTTCTTAGCTTTTTTGGCAGGTGGCTGAGAAGGCCTTTCACCCGTTGCAGCTTCGATTGAAGGGGCAGCTTGTTTAGGGGCTGCAGTGGCCTTGGACTTCGAGGTGGCAGTGGGAATCATTAGATAATAAGGGGGTAGCTCTCGGGGAGACTCTTTAATCGTTGTACTTAAAGGAAATTCAACCCTAAGCACAAAGTTCCCTTTAAGACCTAGTTCAGTAGAAGAAAAAGAAAGGACCGGGGGATATTGAGGAGGGGACTAAATGTACTCACGAATCATTTCCAGTTGCCCCAAATGGAACTTAGTGGCAAAAGAGGTGGATACATCTCCCTTCCTAGTGGAACTAGGAAGGGTGACTCGCCCATCGATGGCAGACGTCACGCCAAGCACCGCTGCCGCAGTATAGAAGGTGCAGGCTTCAGCGAAGGTAGCCTTTGCATAGCTGTGTTAAAACACAGGTCGAGGAATCCCCTTATCAAACCCGAACTACCTGCTACATCTATCTGGGTTGTAGGGCTCTGAGGTGTATCCCCATTCAGTATAGGAGGGAAGAAACCCTGGGGTCAATAGAAGCACCACAATTTGTGAGGAATCTTCTATACCTGGGATGAACTTGACTGTTGTGGTTGTAGAAGGAAACAAATCCCAACTATGGGAAAACGAAGACTCACTGTATGGCCTCATCACAAAGGAGTCTAGAAGATTAAAAACTTCCATTATCTCCTTTCAACTTTGTTTCTTATGGAAACACAGGAGGTGTGGAGGCTTGATACCTTGGCTCACGGGAAGAGAAATTGACTTGGCGGTAATAGTAAGAAAGCGGGTGTAAAGAAAGCCCGTCAAAATAATTGTGTTGGAAAAATTGGCCAAGTTGTAATGGCCCAGCGATCGCGCCATATCTATGTGGGTTCGATCCAACTACGTGTAGAGAGATCCCAAGGCGATAACGTCCAGAGGAAGGTTGAAACCCCTGGCCAAACGAATGAAAATATTTATCAGGTCCCTCATGGGCTGATCGTTGGGTTTCTCGATTAAGAAGAAGCATGAAAGTAATACAAGTATGTAGGCTGGTAGTTCCAGGGATGTACCTCTACCTCGGCCCGTTACATCGCTGACATCCTTCGACGTCGGAGCTTCGAAAAAATAATTGATGAGGGGGGTAAATGTGGCTTTGTTCGAGGAACTAGTGCAACTGCGACAGATGCGATCCAGCTCAACTCGGTCAACAGCCTCTTCGACATCCATAGCCTCATTATGGCAGGTAAACTCACCCATAGGATCAAATCTAAGGAGTTCACATACGTCTTCTAGTGTAACAGTGACTCCCCCATGCGGCAAAGAAGGTATGGGATGCTCTATCGGGAAACTAGTACTTGTAACGCCGCGCTGTGCTTAGAGAGGGTGAACTCCCCAAACCAGTAGGCTCGATGTATCCTAACTTTGGCAAGAACAGCAGCGTAAGAACTTTGCATATATGTGTGCCAGGCACTGAAATGGGTTGGCGACCCCCCAGGAGCTTCGAAGTCAATCTCAGAGTAGGGGAAGTCACCACGGTCCATACGGAAACACAGATTCCCCTCTGGGGGTAGATAGCCCCATTTTGATGAATCCATTTCCTCATCACCCAACAGTAAAGAGTCGAATTTGGATGATAAATGACAAGCCTTGCACGCATAAAAAAATTTATCATCTTCGTCAAAGATGGGCGCCCGACGATAGAAGCATAGTTTCTCTTGACGAGAAGCATTCAGAGCAACGACGCTAGAGGCGGTAGCAATGCCAGAAATGGTGGAGGGGGTGCTTGGCTGAGTGGTGGTGGCAACCTTGGAAGTACTTGGAGAAGCCATAATAGGGTGGAGATGAGTGATATAGCTGGGTAAGAAGGGCTAAGAACAAGGAGGGAGGAATAAGACCGCAGGTGGTTGCACAAAAGATGAGACAAGGAGAAGACTGAGTAAAGCATGGGGCAACAATGGAGGTCGCACAAAGTTCGCATAGAGTTTCTCTCTCTAAGGAAATGCAGGAGATTTAAGAAGATGAAGGAATGAGAAGGGTTTTGAAATAAAAGAGATGTTTGAAGGTTTTTAAACCCTTCATTTGAGTTTCCCACCATCGCACGTGCAAAGTTGCCTATAATCATTTCAAATGAACACGTAACACTTCGGGAAGTATTCTGACAGCTGAAAAGATAGCGCTACGTCATTTACGAAGTGACACCTGGGGAATAGAAAGAGTTTCCTTCCTAAGCAAGTTTAATTTTTGGCACCAGAATTTTCATCAGACATATTCAATAACTCCTAACGAAAAATATGTCCCAACGGTTCCAAAAAAGCTACGATGCCCCCTCCCCACAAGTCCAAGCGTTGTTTAAATGGTGACTCGGCTGCATCAGGGAAAATTTCTTCTTTTTCGAACATAGCGAAGCATTACAAGGGAGAATTTCACTTACCACGAATCAAAATGAGTATTTGAGAAGGTTAGCGGGCCTTTCGGGGGAATTTCAGTTGAAGCTCAGTATAAGAAAAAAATGGCGATGTCCCTTCATCAAAGCCCCAATAAGTTGTGGCACTTCGTCTCAGGAACATCAGGGAGAATTTTACTTTTTCCTGGAGATTATAAGGCTGCGGTTCTAACGAAGGAAAGGAGGCCAGATTTTTTACACCAGAGAAGGTTCATCGAATTGAGAAGTTTTTGTCCAGACATTTCTTGTTCCAATAATAAATATCTCCACGAAGGGGCAAATGTAGAGGGGGCTTGAAGGTAATCCTGAGATTATGGATAATTCCCCCATTAGCAACAGTGTTCGGGATTAAAAAGCTGAGGCAACTTAGCGTGTCAACTCAGCGAGGTAGCTTAGTGTGGTAACTTGTATTTTAGCTTGTTGTATTAGTCATATTGTATCTTTATTTATATTCACTGTAAGCTATAACGGTTGTAATGGTGTAACGATAGCCCACTGGAGTTTCATTCTGTAGTACGACAGCCCCAAAGGGCATATAGTATTTTATCTAATCGCTATAGGTTTTGGTCATCATACTGATGATTTTTTGACATTTTTGTTAGCAATTGTGATTTCTCGATTGGCTTGAGGTCTATAGGGGTAGCTTATGCCTAATGATCGTGTACTCATGTAATAGGTTGGAGACCTCCTTTTCAAAGTGAGATCCATTGTCTAATACTAACTCGTGAGGTATGAAGAAGTAGTAAATGATGTTTCTTTGTATGAATTTGGCCACTTTCTTAACATTTAGAATTGGGTAGGATTCGACCTCAACCCATTTGGTGAAATAATCGATGGTGACTAGGATAAACTCATGCTCCGCGGAGGCCTTGGGAGTTACCTTCACTATGATGTCAATCCCCCAGGTAGAGAACATCTAGCGTGAGCTCATGCAATATAGCTCTGAGGGAGGTAGATGTTGTCGAGGGGCATATAACTGACATTTGAGGCACCTCTTGACGTACTCAATGCAGTCTTTTTGTATGGTGGTCCAGTAATACGATTGTCAGAGTAATTTTCTTGAGAGGACGTGCCCACTCATGTGTGGGCCACATTTGTCGTTATGGATTCTGTCCATAATTTTCAAGGGTTTCGTCCCCTTTGGTTCGACATAAGTGTATACCGTCGAACCTTCTTTTGTAGAGTTGGTCCCCACAGATGATGAATTGGGAGGCTAATCTTTGTAGGGAACGTCGATCATTGGAGGAGGCATTTAATCAGAAGTGATTTATATTGACCAAGTCCATATTTCATAGTACTAGATTGCATGTCATATGGTTGTTTCTTCGATGGTATCGAACTCAAAGAAACATGAAAGGGTGTTTCTTAATCTCCGTGGTGCCTTTAGGCATGTCAATCATGGAGGACATGGTAGAAAGTGGGTTTGTGAAGTTGTTTTTAACTCCCAGGAGGAATTTGAATTCGAGATGCTCCAATTGCGAAGCAATCTCCTCTAACTAGGCATGGTAAGGTTGCAGTTTATTATCCCGGATCTTCCATTTGCCCAATATTTGACTGGTGGCTAGGCCAAAATCCCTATAGGCCTTCAAGTTTGTGATTCCCATTTCCAATGCAATTTCGAGACTCGTGAAGCAAGCCTCGTACTCGACCATGTTGTCGGCGCATTCATATGTGATCTTGATTTTAGTGGGGAGTTTTCTCGAGTCCGAGGATATAAGTAGCATTTTTATGTATAATCCCCTATTTTTGGATGACATATTGAATTAAAGTTCCTAAGTTTCTCTATTGTTTAGGGTGAAGAGATTCTCATTCAGGAATTCTGCCTCAATTTGGTCTTCCTCGTCTTACAGGGGGTTATCCTATGAGGAGGTTGGAGATGGCTCACCTTTTAGTGACTTTTTGCATGACATACGTGATTTTGAATTCGAATAACATCAATATCCATTAGGTCATTTATCTTGAGAGAGCGGGTTTTTCAAAGAGGTATTTTAGGGGATCCATCGTGGAGATGAGTCGTATGCTGAAGGACATCATATAGTGCCATAGTTTACGAGTGATTCATACGACGATACACAAGCCTTTTCCAGGGCTGTGTATTTGAGCTTATAGGAGACTAGCTTTTCGCTGATATAGTATATGTCACATTTCTTTTGGTAACTCTCTACATATTGTGATAACATGGCTCTGGCAGACGTGTCGATTATGGTCATGTAGACCAGGGGTGGTTATCCTGGATAAGGAGGAATTATCACCGGTGGATGAGTGAGGAACTCATGTTTTTTCTCGAATGCATATTATTATTGAGGGTTCCATTATTTTGGCGAGTCCTTCTTAAGTATTTGGAAGATGGGTTTGTAAATGGTGGTAAGATGGTTGATGAACCGACTTATGAATTGTACTTAGCCTAAGAACCCTCTGACTTCCTTTTCTATTCTAGGTGGAGGAATTTTTCGTATGGATTTTACCTTGGCATGGTCTAGCTCGATTCCATTTTTATTATCACTTTAGTGACTCCGAAGACAACTTTTAAGGATTTAGCCTTCTTTAAAGAGGTATAACCTGTGAAAGAATTTTTAGAGTGCGGAGATATGTCCTTATCAATATTTGGATTTAATGATCACGTCATCCATGTCGACTTCCACTTCCTTGTATATGTGGTCATGCAAGATGGTTATGGACATTCTATGATAAGTTGCACTAGGGTTTTTGAGACTAAAGAGTATGATCGTATAATAGTATGTGCCACAAGGGGGTAATAAAACCTATTTTCTTTTAATGGTCGGGGTGCATTTTGATCTAGTTATAGACTAAGAAATTATTGACGAAGGACTTAAGTGTGTTATAGTTGTGATGTTTACCAATAAGTCAATATGTGGTATTGGAAATCATCTTTGGGGTAGGAATGATTGAGATCCCTATAGTCTATTCACATTCTAACTTTGTCATTGGTTTTGGGTACTGGTATAATGTTAACTAGCCAAGTTGGATATTCAATCACTCGGATGAACTTGACGCTAAGTTGCTTCTCTGCTTCTTGCTTTACTTTCAAGGACCAATCGGGGTATTAGTTTATAGAGAATCCACTTTATGGTTTTTACATTGGGGAGAGTGGGTATCTTATGCATGACAATAGTCAGGTCAATGTCGGGCATGTTGGTGTAGGACTGGGAGAAAACATCCACAAAGCTGATGTGAAGGTTGGTAAGTCGTTTGGTTTTATCTAGGAGGACTCTATTTGCAACTATTTAGGGCTTTAGGGGGCGACCAACTTTATGGTTATTGTGTCATCCTTATTGTGAGACATATGTCTGTTTTGACTTCGGTCAAGTTTTTACAAGTGTTTTAAGTATTTTAAGTCCACAGAGTTATTATTATTAGGGGCTATTTCTAATCCATTGATGGATTCATTATCATCATATGTAATGCACACAGGCAAATACTATAAATCACTATTTAATATGCCATCAAAAGGAGGGCGGGCATCATTGATAATAACATAAAATTATACTTTATAAAGGGATACATCAGGACAGGGGATATAAGGGGACACTTTATGTAACATGAAAGACTCAAAGGGCCTCAATATGATAGGCACTAGGATGCATCCAGTAGAGGTCCAGTTCTTTAGTATGATGGTTCCCTTGCCGTTCTAGATGAGGTGAGTCGGGTTCTGCGAGACACCTTTGGAGTGGCCTTTGGGCATTTGGTAACTTTAGTACTGATTGCAGGTTGGGGCAGGCGGTGTTTCTTGGGTTGGATCCTTTTTTTCTTTGAGAGTGACTTTAGGGTCCTTAACGGAGTACGTAGTAGGGTTGGTGAGAGGGGGTGACTTAGAGAGATCTTTTAGTAAGCTCAAGTGATTTTCCTCATTCCATTGACAGACCCACGGGGGTTCATTGGGTGTGTCCTAAGGTTCGACCAAAGGCGGTGTTTCATGCAGGAGGGTTATGGGGTCCGATACACGGAAGTAGAGATTGAGTTCAGGGATGTTGATCAACCACCCTTTCTCTATAGTGGCATATCGAGTGGCCGAGGTGGTGTACAAATTGTGGAAGCGTTCATCTGGGGTTAGGTTGGTGGTTCTTGATATAGATGCTAGACTAATCTCTTTAATAAATAATCTAGGTAAATCTTATTGATGCTCTGGTTCAGAGGTTTCCTTATCCTCTATAGTGACACATGATACATTAAGTTCACCCCAGTGGACTGTGTGGACTTCCTTGTGATCTATGCATAATCCCTCCTCATAGAGGATTTCTATTCTTGGATACAAGGATCTCTTTATTTTATCCTATCGTGGCTCAAGGATCCCGTGATAAGTTAAGTCTTCTCACTGGAAATGGAAGTGTCCATTCCACCCTTTATGGGGTCTTAGAGGCTTTTGGTTATGGCTTTGAAATCAGAGGTGTACCCAAGATCGACTTTTCCCTTGTGTTCTGTAGTGGTGATATCTTTGAGGGTTCCTTAATGATTTCTTCTGAGATCTAAGTCGAACATATATCCTATCTTTTGGATGATCTTGCCTGCTACATTATGAATGCTATACTCCTCTTCTATCATATGTGTTAATGGTATGACTCAAGATTTGCTTAGGTAAATAGCACGACTATCGTGATGGGTGTCTAAAAATGGGGTAGTTCTAGTATTGGCCATCGTAGTCCAACCGTCATCTCTATGAATGGTGATGATATCGGTGTTGAATGAGAACCTGACTTTCATATGGAGTGATGAGGATAATTCCCCCATAGTGGTCTTGGAAAATGGTGAGAATTCCAAGGTAGTGTATCCTAGACTAGTAATAGTACAAAGGGGAATACGTTGATGGTAGATCCATTGTCTACTAGTACTAATGGTAATATATGTCCCCGGGTCTTAGTAATGATGTGCAACGCAAATTGGTGGTTGTGACCTTATATGGGAAGGTATTCATGTGAGAAACTGATGTGCTGTTGTATAGTGATGGAGCCAATGGTGGCTGACATTTCTATCAAAGTGAGATTAGTAGGTGTAGAAGCTCGAGGCAATAGGCACACGAGAGCACCCGATGCTCCCAGGAGGTGGATAATAATTACCAAATAGTGATGTTGGATGATTTTTGCTAAAATTTCTTTTAGATTTTATCATTTTCCTGAGGAAGGGGTATGGTGGTTACTACGGGGGGACCTCCCCCTTTATCAGTAGGGTTTGGTGGAGTGGTTTGTTGGTCTGATCTGGTGAGAAAATCGACCTCCTTGTTCGGAGTGAGCACGAGTTTTATCCGAGTTTCTTTTTAAGTTATTTTTAAATAGATCATGAGATATACTAAGGGTGCAGGTCCGGAGGTAGGCGGTGTTCACTTTGGAGCCATGACTTTGATCTAATCCAAGATAGGAGTATGTTTCTAGCTCTTGGGAGCTCCATCCCGAGTTCTTGAGGGGGATCGGGACATGGCAATATCTACCCTTCGTATGACTATATTTGAGTTTAGCATTGGGGTGGAGATTAATTCCATCGTGGACAAGATTTGGTCATCTGTCTGGTTAAGTTCACTTGGTGGGGATTCTATAGACATGAAGGATCCCGACTAAATGTCGTCGTCTGAGGCAGTTTCTTAGTATTCCTCATTGTTGGAGGGGGCCCCATTTGAGGTGATGTATTGGTTCTCTCCATTATAGTAAGGGGGTATGGTTCCCTTGAATCCATTTCCTTTATGATGTTGATGTATTCGTAGAACATGTTCCTATAGTAGTATCAATACTTCGCTCCCCCGGGATAAGATTTCATAGGCAAATCTAACCATTGTAGATACCACGATTGCAGATCGGGGTGTCCACACACGTGTCTCTAATATTGAATGGTATATTTTGGGTATAACATAAGTCCCCTAAGCCTCAGTGCTAAAAGGTAAATGATTTAGTATTGGTGCTTTGTTCTTATCCATGGACCTGTATATTTGAGGTCGAGGCCTTTTCTTGTGATGTTTTAGATTCTACGATATTTCAACTTCTACGACCTCTTATATAAATGGAGTGAGGCCGTGGCCTCAATTAGTTTTGCAACACTTGAAAACAAATAGGATGTGCGATTTTTGGCAGTTGTCATGCGATTTTCGTAGACTTCAGATGAGCATTTCGAAGAGTCTTTTCCTTCTATTTCAGGATAGATTTTGGAAGAAATTTTTTTCAATTGAGTCAATTTATTTGTAATTGGATTAATTCCACACAAAACATTTGAGTCATAGGTTAACCTTTATATTTTAGTGATCTCGTAAACCTATGACATATTTGATGAAGGTGTAGCGGAAAAGCTTTAAAGTGGATATACATCTTGTCATGTTTTTCATGCCAAATTTGTCTTCACGTTTACCCAAAATCTCATAAGGTATGGATGCATTTTGAATATGGTCCTTGGATATATTTCGGTGTTTATTTTTAAGCAAAAAATGTTTGGAACTTTTTTAAAATTATTTTTTGAAGATTTTTTTTATTGGAAGCTTGTTAGATGTTTGTTCGAACGAGGCTCTAACGAACGTCAAACGAGCATTTTCTGTCAACAAAAGGAATCCCGTTAAGATCATTGGAATTCCGTTTGAACGAAAATGCCTCTTTGTTAGAACAAAATGGGCCTTTCGCTTGAACGAACAATGCAATTTCATTTGAATGAGTTTCGCCGTCTCAAAATTCGTATTTTCTCTATTTAAGGCACGTTGGACTCAGTTTTTTCAAGAGCTTTTGGCAAAAATCTATTCCTTACCTGTTTATAAAAGTTCCAAAACCCTACTATACCCATTGAGTTTAAAGATCCAAGTTTCTATATTCATATGCTTTGAGATCTTTGTGTTGGTTACCAAAGTTTATTTTGTCTTAATCTTGAGAGAAAAAGTTTCGTCCAGTGGATTTCATAATGGTTTGTTGTGTTATGGTGAAGAAGGGGTTTTTAGTGTTATAATTGTGTAGACAGTTGCTGAGTTTGATCGGTGGACATCGAGGCATGCATGAATTCATGCGTTGTGACAACTTGCATGGGTGGAATCCTATGATGCACTGTGAAGGAGAGGTTGAAGATAAAATAGCGTCAAGACTTGTGAGGGAGACGAGTCGTTGAGTAAGTCTACTTTCTAGTGTTTGTAAAACCTTATCATAATGAACTGTTTGGCTGGGCCATCAGAGGCTTTTTCCTTTGTGGTTTTCCTCGTACATCGGCGTATTATGGATGATTTATATACTTTATCTTCTTATCACATCGATGCATGCTTTAGGTTAAAAAGCTAAATTTAGTAAATTAATTTTTCACACCACAAGGTTTATTTTGGTGAAGAAGTTTTATTGGGTTTAATTTGTTTAAAGTTTTATCCTTGAAATTTGAAAAATATAAAAATAGTTTTTTTGCTTGTGACCATCCCTACCTAAGCATCGTTAGGGCCTCTTCAAGTTGGTATCAGAGTAGGTTACGCTGATTTATTTTGTGGTATTTATTTTTTATGGGATAGAACACTAAGTTTGTGTGTTTTATCCCGTAAAGTTAGGCATGTATTTTCGTGGTTTTGATGATATTAAAACCCCAATGTTTGATGGGTCAAACTACACATACTAGGAAATGCTTATGAAATCAGCACTTAAGGCAATAGATGGGCGGGTATGGTGAGATATTTGAAATGGTTGGAATCCACCTAATACCTTAGTTGGAGATAATAAGATACCCAAACCCGTACAATCATGGAGTGAGGTTGAGCATAGGTTAGAAAATTATAATTCTTGAGGTTTAAGTGTTCTGTTTTTCTCTATCACTCTCGAGGAGTTCTGTCATATTATGACTTATGAGACATCAATGTGACACCCCGCCTATTCTAATCTTGGGTGAAAACTCCATTATTAAATTAAACAGGATTCAATTATGCTGTCATTCTTAGCATCACTGTCGAGTTTCAAATTAATTATTAATACCCTAATAGCCTAGTGTCAAAATTTTAATCTTAATTATTAACATGCAATACATAAAATTGGAATATATATATATATATATATATATATATATATATGTATCACGATTTCCATGCACATAAATTTGTATAATGAGATAACAACATAAGTAAATAATCGAGTCTGGAATAACACTCCAGAGAATATCCAAATGCAGTCATCCATAAGTAAAGTCTAAATTAATGCTGTAAATAAACTAAAATAACGGGAATACAAAATCTCTGCAACAAGTATCCAACTATGAATGGGAGGCATGCTCGACTGAGATAAGTGAAGACAACTAAGAACTAAATGAATGTGGCGGCGTCTAATATTAAGGTCCTGCAACTTCCACAACAGTTGCATCACGTCAAATATAGGAACTCCTATGCTTGGCGTCCTTGTGGATGGGCACCTAAAATTATTTTTACAAAAAGGATTTGAAACGGGTCAGAGCCCAAGTGTTTAAAATGCATCAAGATAAGATATTCAAAACATGTTAGCACTGCGTGCTCTCACATGAGATCCTCACCCCTCAAACTAATGTGCACGCTTAACGTACCATTCTAACCCACCTAGTTATTCTACCCGCCTAACAAGTCTGATTTACATGTCTTCACATTTAACAACTTATAGTGCCCACCCGTATTGTCCATACGATACTAAACCTCATTTTTCATTCTTTTCATTTATTTAATATCACCAGTTCACATGTAAGTTTTTCACACTTAGAATACTTTGAATATCACTATTTATTTTATCTACTAATACACCCGTAGTAGAATCAATCATGTGAATATATATATTTACATAACTATTGTAATATATACGTACACGGCATCCCTATCTGGAGACCTGCGATGCGGGCATATTCTGCTATCAAGTCATGGTACACCACGTACTAAATAAGGACATCGGTCCGGAGATCACCCTCGAACCGTAAATCAAATCACACATATTGGAGGCGAACATAGTCCTAAGTCTATGGCTCACGCACACACCAAACGTGGCCAATCGATCATTGAAACTATCATACACTCAGATAGCACGTACCTAGGTCTATGTCCTTGGTGTACAAGTCATAATCCCCCACAATTGGCTCATCAGGATAAGACTGTCAACGACGCGTAAACTTCCTGTGATAACAAGTAGCCTAGGTATGTTTACACATAAGAGTATACACAATAGGCATTCACAAATCCTATATATATAACATCAATATAGGTATACCCTCAACCTATATCATATGCCACATATATAGTATATATAATACTCGAATATCCTACGTATTTTAAATTCACCATTTAATTATTCATCGTATTCTTCCCGAGTGTTTTCTCCACTACTCGAAGGATCCTACTCACTCCACTGAATTATTTTAGTTATTAAAATATTCTTACGTCATTGGTCCGGTCGTATATTCTCTCACACTTTTTATGACTCATTCTAATTTACTAACTGACATTTAAATGTAAAACTAAGCCCCGTGGTTCACTCGTATTCATTATAAGTTTTATGAAATCAACTATGAAATATATCACATACATTGCTAACCAAAATACTCTTCATTTGGAACAAAATCATCAACTCAGCCTATCAAAATTCAACAAAAACCGAAACTCTGAAATGCAAGGTCCCCCGAATCAGTTTGGGGGGACATGCGAATCGGTTCGAGGGTACAACAGAACCGGTTTCGGGGAACATGCGAACCAGTTCATTGTATCTGGGTGTTCATCTTCTTCTAGCTATGGGTTTTCACCATTTTTATACCTCCAAACCAACATTACACTATCCCGAACTCCCAACCAAAGATCTCTAACATTATAGTAACATGTGTCAATGATTTTTAACGTATTAAAATTATTAAATCTTTACAGAACAACCCCAAATCAGATTTAATCAAGATTTATTTTTAAAACCGCTAGATTATTCCCCCTGTTCAAGAACCTCAACATAATTCCAGATTTCTTCCCAAATTTCATGATATTTCTCATCAAAATTTATCTACATATATCAGGGATCAAATATATTATCATTTCCACCCAAGAATATGAGTTATATCTCCATTTTCAAGATCAAAGTTCATAAATTTCATAAGAAGTCATCCTATTTTAATATGGATGGTATATAAAATCAAAAGTTAGCAAGATAAGCACTTGCCTAAATGTGGAAGTCTGATTTTTGCAGAATTGGTGGTGCGATTTGTGTTATCCTCTTCTCGATCTACAATTCGTTGGTGGTGGTGGTGCAAGAGGGTGGTTTTTATCCTTGGAACCCTAGGAATGGCTCTCCTTATTCATCCTGTGACTCTCCCTTTGGTTTGGAAACTTATAACCCTAGTTTACTTTATGCTTCATCAGATATAATCTTTTAATTTTAGTGGTTTTATTTTCTCCAAAATTTCAAAAGATCAAAATACACTTGCAGGGTGCGAGTTTGGCCTAAAAGTGTCCCGGGACCCAAGCTAAATGATTAGGTAGACTTTTTTGACTATCTTAACCCTTTCTAACACACTGGCGCACTCAAAATGAATATATGGAATCTCAAAAGTGAAATTATATTTTATTTTCCAAATTACGTCCTGACACAACTGACATGCGGGTCTCGACTAAATTTACTGTAACTGTCGTATTTCTCACTCACAACAATTATTTTATTAGATTATCATTATTATTACTCATCATTAAGTAATTTTCAATCTAAATAAATATTAACCATTATCTAGCTAATTAATATTTATTTTACCGGATTAATTTTCCAAATATAATTTCATTAATCCCAATTAATTTCTAATATAAAAATCAATAAAATTACGGGGTGTTACATACTTCCCCCTAATAATGAAATTTCGTCTGAAATTTGAAAAATAAAAAACCTGGTATGAATAACTCTAGATACTTTTCATACATCTCATCCTTGTGCTGCTCCCAAGTGGACTCGTCGGCATTATGATGCCCCACTGAACCCGTACAAGTGAAACTACCTTCGATCTCAGTCTCCTTTCGCTATGCTCTAAGATAGCAACCGACCTCTCCTCATATGAAATATCGGGCTGCAAATCGATCTCCTACAAAGCAATGCGAGTGTGAGCCAACTTATCTCGAAGATACTGCCTCAGTGAAGAAATATGAAATACATCGTGAATTCTATACGAGTGCTCCGACAACCCCAGTTTGTATACAACTGACCCAATCCGCTCAATGATAGGGAATGCTCCCACGTATCTCATTGCTAACTTCCCTTTCTTTCCGAACCTCATTATACCCTTCATAGGAGATACACGTAACAACACATGATCCCCTACATTAAACTTCAGGAAGTACCACTTAGCATTCACATAACTCTTCTGTCGGTCCTGGGCTATTCGTATATGACTTCGAATCAACTCAATATTGGACGACGCATCCTGAATCAACTCCGTCTCGAGAAGCTTGTTGTCCCCCCACCTCCAACCAATAAGTAGGCGAATGATAAGGTCTACCATACAACGCCTCAAATGGTGACATGCCAATCGTGAACCGGTAGGAGTTATTATATGCGAACTCCACCAGTGGAAGATACTGGTCCCAACCTCCCCTAAAATTAAGGACACACATCCGTAACATATATTCCAACATCTGATTAGTCCTCTTCGTGTATCCATCCGTCTACAGGTGGTAAGTCGTACTCAATCGCAACTTGGTACCCATAGCCTCTTGGAAACTCTCCTAAAATTGAGACACGAAGATCTTATCCTTGTTGAACACAAAAAAACTAACAACACCCCATGCAATCTCACTATCTCAGCAATGAAAATCTGGGCATACTGTCCAGTAGTATAATAATTCCAAACTGGCAAGATGTGAGCTACCTTGGTTAACCGATCCACTATCACCCATATGGAATCGCGAACTCACTGTAAAGTAGGTAATACCCAGTATTAAAATCTATGGAATTGCTCTCTCATTTCCATATCTGGATCTCTAATGACTGTAAAACTCCTGCCGACTTCTGATGGTCCACTTTCACTAACTCACAAGTGGTACACCTTGAAATATAATCGACAATGTCTTTCTTCATCCCACTCCACCAGTACTGTCGTCTCATGTCTTGGTACATTTTATCCCTTTTAGGATGTACCGCAAATCGAGACCCGTGTGACTCTATCATCACTACGTGCCATAACTCCTCCCCCTCTAGGATAACCAATCTCCCGTTGAATCGTAAACCTCCCTCCGAACTCACGGAATACGACTCTTCTCCTCCGACTAAGAGTTATCTAATCTGCTCTTAATAAAAAGAATTTGCTGCCTGTGACTATACCACCCTTGTGACAATTTGGTGGGTGACGGTCATGACTGACATAAATGATCAGGCAACTGAATCTTGATGTACCAACTCCTTCCATCTTGCCTTCTAAACTTCAACTACATCCCCTATTGGCCTGTGGGTCAACGCGTCTGCCACCATGTTAGCCTTTCCCTAGTGATACTGGTTGTCAAACTCATAATCTTTCACAAATTTAAGCCACCTGCGCTGTCGCATATTCAGCTCTCTCTGAGTGAACAAGTACTAAAGTGACTTATGATATGTGAACATGCAAAATCTCTCTCCTAGTAAATAGTGTCTCCAAATTCGCAATGCGAACATGACTGCCGCTAACTCCAAGTCGTAGGTGGGGTAATTCCTCTCATGAGGCTTAAACTTGCGAGAAGCATACGCTATAGCCTGATCCACTTGTTGTAGCTGACCCCCATGTACCTTTAGGGATGCATAAGTGAAAATAAGATATTTCGCTCATGTCCTGGGAAATGCGAGTATGGGTGCTGAAGTCAAATTTTTCGTTCAGCTCATCAAAAGATAAATGGAAAGCGTCATCCAAAACAAAACAATCGGTACATCTTTGTGAGTTAAATTAGTCAATAGACCCACAATCTTCGAGAATCCCTTAATAAATCGTATGTAGTAACTGGCTAAGCCCAAGAAACTGCACCTCCATTAGTGTCATGGGCTGTCCCCACTCCATCATCGCTGACACCTTACTCGGATCCACCGATATCCCCAACTCAGAAATGATATGCCCCAAAAATTATACCTCACATAGCCAAAACCCACATTTTCAAACTTTGCATACAACTGATACTCACGCAGTGTCTGTAAAACCCAACATAAATGCTCGATATGCTCCTCCTCAATCCGGGAATAAATTAGAATGTCATCAATGAAGATAATAGCAAACTGATCTAAGAACTCTCTTAACACCCTATTCATCAAGTCCATAAACATGGATGGCGCATTGGTAAGCCCAAATGGCATAACCCAAAACTCATAGGACCCATATCTGGTTAAGAAGGCAGTCTTAGACACGTCCTGCTACTATATGCGTAACTGGTGATCCCCGGATCTCAAATCTATCTTAGAGAAATAGGCGGCTCCTTTCAACTGATCGAATACGTCATCGATTCGGGGCAACGGATACTTATTTTGTATCATGACTTTATTCAGCTCCCAATAATCCACACACAAGCTTAAAGGCCCATCTTTTTTCTTTACAAACAACACTGGGTCACCCCAAGGCGAAGTACTACGATATATAAAACCCTGCCTTAATAGCTGCTCAATCTAATCTCATAGCTCCCTCATCTCCATAGGAGCCATACGATACGGTGCATGAGCTATTGATCGAGTTCCCGACGCCAAGTCAATGGTGAACTCAATCTCTTTACTAGGGGGTAATCCCGGTGTTTCCTGAAACACATCAGCAAACTCACATACGACTGGAATTGAATTGAAGTAAATCACCAACCCTGAGAGGTCTCTTCCTATATGTAATACATATGAGTATATGGTCATCCTTTAGGATGAAGCATCGCCACCAAAAACATCTCCTGGTCGGGAATCACAAACACTATGCTTCTGCAGTAGCAGTCAATCATTGCCCTTTACTCAGCTAGCCAATATATGCCTATGATGGTGTCATACTCTGACATATCTAATACAAGCATATTAGTAGGTAAAACTAATATCCCAATATCTATACTCACACCCCAGCATATAGGGGTGGAAATTTACGACACGACACGACATGAAATTGACCTGAAATTAACACGACTTGTCATGTTCATGTCGTGTTCGTGTTCATGTTTTTTAACATAAAACCGTGTTGTGTCGTGTTTGTGTCAAAATTATGATATGTGTTATCGCTTCTTGTCATGTTAATCGTGTCCTTATTTAGGTTATCGTGTCTATTTATGTTTAGTTTATTGTAAAATTTAAGAAATCATGTTATTCGTGTCGTGTCGTGTCGTGTCCGTATCAACTAAAAAAATATGAATTCGTGTCATGTTCCTGTTAAAAAAACATTGTCATGTTGTGTCATGTCGGCCCAAAATACGACCCTAAAACACGAATTATCACCCCTACCGGCATATAAAGAAAATCAGTGTCCCGTTACCCAGTGGTGAGTCTACAAACATAACCGTACTATCCGCTGTCTCTAATAAACCTATGAATCATGCAAATCTAGTTGCTATGAACGAGTATGAATCCCCTATGTCAAATAAAATGTGCCCCAAAGTACTATGGATAAGAAACATACCCTCAACAGTGGGTGGAACCTTTTGAGCTGCAACCTGGTGGATGTGATACACGCGCCCATACTATAACTGCCCCTGCTATGGTGGGGTTGCTCGAACGATTAGTGCTGCAGGCAAGGTTGGTATGGGTGCTGGGAGGGAGGTGAGGAAAATAGGTCTTTGAGGCTCTTAGCGGGCTCCTTGCTGCTGCTGAACCCTGCCCTTATCAGGGCAATCCCGTCGCTTGTAGCTAGTCTTACCACAAATGAAACACCTGCCCGTAAAATTAACTCCCCTTTGTCCTTACTAGTCTCGATTGTGTTGTTCATTACCACCTCTACCCTGGATCTGCTGGCCCTGACAAAATCGCTACTGGCTTGACTAGCCCGACTGGCCCTGCCTGAATCCATCCTATCCCTATCGATAATCCCCTGAACGGAACCTCTTAGCAGCATCTCCCTAGTGGGGAACCTGCTCACTCTGCCTTTGTTGACTCTGAGTATACTGTTCCCTACCGACATTGCTACCCTAGTCTTGCCCTACTGGTTGGACTCTCCTGCTCGTTTGCTCTCCTTAACATGGAAGCGATGATCCTGGGAATGTAATAAAGCAACATTCAATACCTCAATATATGTCTTCAAAGCAGGATTACCCAACAGATGTTGTCAAATCCTCTAAGTAAGACCATTCGTAAATAAATTTATCCTCTTTTCCTCCGTAGGTACCTCTCCTGGCATGAAGTTAGCTAACCTCATGAATTCTTCCTCATACTCAGCCACTGCCTTCCCCTCTTGGGCAAGAACTAATACTTTTCGCCTCATCTCTGTCTGGATGGCGAATGGGAAGCATTTGCGGTCAAACCGCTCCCAAAACTCTTGTATCGGCAAAGTGTCTCTATCCTTCATGGTGGTAACAGACTCCCACCACTCTAATACCGCCCCAACTAGATTAAATGTAGCTATAATCTATTGTTGAACTTTTATGCACTCGTACATCCTCAAATGCCTCTGGATGAATTTCTTCTATTGGCTAGCAACCACCACATCTGAACTCCCCTGGAAGTCGGGAGTGTGTGCCTTCTGAAAGGCATCTTTAACTCACTCCCAAGCAGAAGGGAATGCATGCGCGTGAGTAGGTGCCACAACCTATGCCTGGGGTGGCTCTTGCTGTGCAACTGTAGCCAATGCTGTATTAACCGCTTGTGCAACTATAGCAGTAACCTTTGCAACATTCATGGATGGAGCTGGCTGAGGCTCTGATTGTGCCTCTAGGGTGTCTCGTGGTGCACGTAGAGGAGGCATCTGAAACGAGAAAGAATTTTCCATCAGTCCACAATTCAATGTCTTAAAATAGCTGAAGACGTTAATGCATAATAAAGAATACAACAATCCAAATAATAGGGCTCTATATCAAAGAATCCTAATAATAAGGCTCTATATCGTAATAAGCCGCACCGATCCTTAAGACAATAAAACCTCATGCTCTGATACCATCTGTGACACCCCGCCTATTCTAATCGTGGGTGATCATTCCATTATTAAATTAAACAGGATTCATTAATGGTGTCATTCTTAGCGTCACCGTCGAGTTTCAAATTTTATTCTTAATTATTAACATACAATAAATAAAATCGGAATATATATATAAATATATAGATAGATAGATAGATAGATAGAGAGAGAGAGAGAGAGAGAGAGAGAGAGAGAGAGAGAGAGAGAGAGAGTCAGGCTCTTGTACATACGAAATGGTACATACCGCTGGCGCATACCCATTTTATAAATGATTTTGAGTTGAGTTTTTTTATGTGGTGTTTAAACATTTCCGCCATATAAAAAAATTTAGGACAAAAACGTTTTTTGCTATTTTAAAAAAATCGATCAAAGTTTTGCAGCTTTTAAAGTCCTTTAAAAGCTACGAAAGTTTGATCAATTTTTTTAAAATATCAAAAGACGTTATTTTGAGTTGATTTTTTTAATATGAGTCTATTGAAATGTTTAAACATTATATAAAAAAATTCAGCTAAAAATATTTTTTTTACTATTTTAAAAAATTGGTATGCACTGTCGGTATGTACCATTTGTTATGTACAGGAGACTCTCACTATAGATAGATAGATAGATAGATAGATAGATAGAGAGAGAGAGAGAGAGAGAGAGAGAGAGAGAGAGAGAGAGAGAGATCGATAGAGCGATAGATAGAGAGGGAGAGATAGAGAGAGAGAGTCAGGCTCTCATACATACCAAGTTTACATACTAAGATTGCATACAGCTGGCACGGACCCTTTTTATAAATTATTTTAAGTTAAAAAAACTTATGTGTTATTTAAACATTTCGGAGGGCACATATAAATAAAATTAGCACAAAATATTTTTTTTTTCTATTTTTAAAAAATCGGTCAAACTTTCATAGCTTTTAAAGAACTTTAAAAACTGTGAAAGTTTGATCGATTTTTTAAAAATAGCAAAGGATGTTATTTTGAGATGATTATTTTAATATGGATCCATTGAAAAGTTTAAATACCATATAAAAAATTCAACTAAAAATAATTTTTTTCCTATTTTAAAAAAATCGGTAAGTAAACTTTGGTATGTATAGGAGCCTCTCTCTCTCTCTCTCTCTCTCTTTATATATATATCACCATTTTTATGCATATAACAATGAATAATGAGATAACGACACAAGTAAATAACTAAGTTTGGAATAACACTACAGAGAATGTCCAAATACCGTCATCTATAAGTAAAGTCTAAATTAATGCTGGAAATAAACTGAAATAACTAGAATAGAAAATCTTTGTAAGTAGTATCCAAATATGAATGGGAAACATGACCGAGTGAGATAAGTAAAGACAACTATGAACTGAATGAATGTGGAGGCGTCTAATAACAAGGTTCTGCAACTTCCACAGCAGGTGCAACACGTTAAATGTAGGAACTCCTATGCTTGGCGTCCCTGTGGTTGGGCACCTAAAATTATTTTTACTAAAATGATTTGAAATGGGTCAGAGCCCAAGTAAAACAGTTTGAAAAAGTTTAGCAAGTGTTTACAATGCATCAAGATAAGATATTAAATATATGTTAGTACTGTATGCCCTCACTTGAGATCCTCACTCCTCAAACTAACACGCTCGCCTAACATACCATTCTAACTCACCTAGTTGTGGTACTTGCCTAACTAGTGTGACACGCATCCTAATTAATTACCGGGTGATCAGTCCTTAATTAATTAATTTCAGAATATCAAGTTGGTTCAGATAATGCATCACTGTCGAAAATTCAAATTTTAATTTAATAAAAGCTAATCACCTAATATTTAAAAAGGTTGTTGTCAAAATTTTATCTTGTTATTAACCATAAAAAAAGAAATTTCAATCACCACCATACAACACAATAAGAAGAAGAAAGGCTAACTGAAATTAAATAAAGAACTGGAGTAAACATTTCCAGTCAAAATCCCATACAATAATTCGAATACATGAAATTCAAATAATAGAATTCATCAAATTTAAATCTCTCAATATAAGAAAGGAGGACGACATGTTCAACTGAAATAAAAGACTGATAGATAAGAAGAAATAGGATCAGAAGCGTCTACTAGAAATATCCCGTAGCTTCCACAACAACTACATCTCGACAAATGAATGAAATCTCCTAAGTCTGGTGTCCCTGTGGCCGGACACCTAAAATAATAGAATAAGAAAAGAGATTTGTAGAAAAACGGGTCAAAGCCTGAGTAGAAAACAATTTAAATATAGCAAGTGCTTAAATTAATTTGAATATCACATATATCATCCATGTTAACTTAGTGTACTAACTTGAGATGCTCACCTCTCATTTAATCTGCACACCTAGCGAGTCTAACTACCCATACTAGTCTCGTCACTCTACCTGACTATATGTAGGATAATCACTGTACCGGGTAAAACGTCTAATAACTCGAAACCAATATATTATTATTATTTGGGAATAGGTTTAAGGATATCATAACTCATTCTCATAGTATTCTTTATTCCCAATGGATGACCCAATAGGTATATACTTTAATAAAGTAGCCAACAAGAAACAAAAGTAGGAACTTAGTATACACATATAAAATCTCACTATGTATACATACAATTATATCTATATAGCACCCGTGGTTAAGAAACCCCTGGTGCTAGGCATACTCGACTATCTAGTCCCATTGCAATTCTCACGCATAAAGGACAAAAGGTTCAATCTCTCAAGAACTAATGAAAAATATACACATATTGGAAGTCCCAAGCCGATGGGATACGCACATACCTACGCACCCATACGATCGTCAACACTATCGTTCTCACAGATAGCCCGTACTTAGATTCCATGCTCTAGTGGTACGACACGAAATCCACCGAAGGCACACAAGATATCATCATCCACAACACGTTAACCCCTGCTTGATAGCTAGTAGCTAGGTATGTCATACACATGATATTCCAAGGAATAAGTGATAGTACATATATTGCACCCTGCCGCGGATGGTATTCTGCACTGCACATGCTTACATGCCGCGACCCTTCTCAGTATAGGGTACGGCCTAACTCAACACGGGGTGCGGCCCTGCCAAATATAGGGCGCGACACATACTTGTCCATCAAGAATACGCCGCGGCACTACCTAGTACAGGGCGCGACACGTTTGGCTCTCGCCTGCTGTAGGATGCAGCACTCACATTGCTTGCCTTACAGGCCGCATCCCTCTCCATTAAACAACTGCAGATTTTATGTACGTCACGTACTCAGAGCACGTGAGCATATCTCCTATAAATAGAGGACCACCCCTCGAAATGGGGGAGGGGATTGGACAGATTCTACATGCCCGGGGAAGATTTTACAATACAGATCCCCTCTACACAACCTCAACATACAGCTAGGGGGTTATTCATCTACATCGCAAGCACCTCTCCGGCACACCAGAATCCTCAATACTGCCACGTACTCTCCTTATTTCTCATACTTTTATGCCTCTTTAGGCACGATTATATTGTACAGTGCAATGCATATAATGAGAATGGAGCAACACAGTGGACGTAGGCCTATTTTAGAGGCTGAACCACTCTATATCTTGTTTTCTCTCTATTTACATGCTTTGTTAATTTATTATACACTTTACTCTTGGTTTGCTGGTACGAGAACGACAAGTGGACGATTTCTCGTATCATCAATCTGGCGCCGTCTGTGAGAAACGAGGTACACAAATATTATTTCCCTATATTTTGGGTTCTTAAACACCTTGTTTTACTCATGGGGATCCTTTGTATCATTATCTCATGGGTGGATTTCGGTTATTGAACTCGTATTTTGTATACACACCCTCAAATGGATACTGTGTATTTTCAGATCTATCTATGGGTCTTCTTTCTATGACCTTAGATCTATTTTACATACCTCAATGATTTTACCTCACCAAGATGACACTGAAAAGTGCAAATGTCAATAGCCTCGCAAAGGTGGGTGATTAGGGAGGAGTTATATTTACTCTCCTTTTGTTGTCCTTTGCCTATGATCTACAATTTATCATTAGAATTGTGCCATTTTTTTCACCGAGAGGTTATTGTCTCAATGGATAGACCCTAGTAGGTATGCTCTCCATGAGTTTCGGGAGAAAAACTCAGTTTCTGGGTTTCAATTTTGGGATTGTCCCTTCACTGCCTAGGTAGGGATGCGGTGTGATAGTTCAACTACTTTACATGCCGCGAACTCTAGTGGGGCAGTTGCATTGCAGAAGATTTAAAATATCAAGAAACAGACTCAGGTGGTCTCCAGCTCAATATTGGTCAATATCATACAAAGGCCACGGCAGTGCACCTATGTGCCATACTGGCCGCGACCTCAGCAGCAATACCGCATAGTAGTGCAAATTCTGCATCCCCATTTCCTACTTGGTTACCCCAATATTCCTGAGATTACTCACTTCTGTTAGTTTTGTCTCAGATTATATATACTTTGTAAAGACTAACAAAAGCAGAAATGGAGGGAGGATCCAGCCAGAGCACATAAGTCAAAGATGAGATTGTGCAGCTTAACAATCACCTCAACCACCTCTACGACAGTCATGCCTCAGTCCAGACCCAGGTCAACTATTTGACTCAGAGGGTCCTAATTCTAGAGGTCGAGGCCTTACCTAATGAGGGCGCGGCACCCAGGATGATTATTTCAACAGCCTTTGCTACCGCGACAGTACTGAAAGATCCGTCCGCAAAAGTAGTCAGCAGGAGTCAGAAAAGGAAATCAGAGAAGGCAGAGGGGAGCTCTAAGGCTTATACCCCATTGGCCTTACTAATTGAAGACATATTTGAGTCCATTAAGGAGGATAAGTTGCTGAGGTGGCCAGAGAAGCTCAAAGCTCCACCCCACAAGAGGAGCAAAGCCAAGTGGTGCAAGTTCCATCTGGACCATGGCCACAACACTGAGCAGTGCTATACACTAAAGGATGAAATTGAAAGGCTGATTGGGCAAGGGATGCTGCGGAGGTTCCTTAAAGATGTTTAGGGGATGAAGTTTAATCTCACATATCGTACGCCCATTTTTCATGCTTATGCCTTATATTCCATCTATCTCTACTTTACAGTGACACCTCTGCTTATGCTGTTTTAAATTAAACTTTGTATTGGCCTTGCAAAGTTATATATATATATATATATAGTTATATGAAATCAAGTTCACTCTATAGTGCCATGTTTTGATTCTCATTTTCATGAAATGTCATCTTATAAAAGACCGTTTTGTCTTAAACAGACCTCAATTGGAGACATGTTAGATCTGGAATAACAAATTATCTCGGAAGACTATTATTATTTCGGGAAGCACCTGCAGAGGGATTGCATTCTTAATTAGCTCACAAGTTCCCTTCACGATGTGCAACTATAACTTGTCATATGATGGTCATATTCATGAAAGCATCTAAGGATTCAAGGAGCTCTTATTAGCCACAGGGGCTTGCGGTGCCCATTCTCTGCTACCGGGATGCTTTAATTAGCCACGAGGGCCTATAAATCCCATTCCTAGTTTTTGAAGTGCTTCAATTAGACACGGGGGCTTACAATGCCCGTTCTTAACTTTCAGGAAGTGTCATTAGCCACGGGGGCTTACAATGCCCATTCTTAGCTTTCGGGATGCGTCATTAAGTCAGGAGACTTGCAATAACCTACCCTGAGGAGGATTAAAAATATCTCATTTATTAGCTGTGCGTGGCTTAATATAACATAACCCAACCTAGGGAGGCTTGAAAGTATCCTGTATATTAGTTGTGGCTAGCTTAATAACATAACCCAGCCTGGGGAGGCTTAAAAGTATCCCTCATATTAGCTGTGGGTGGCTTAATAACGTAACCCAGCCTGGGGAGGCTTGAAAGTATCCCGTATATTAGCTGTGGGTGGCTTAATAATATAACCCAGCTTGGGGAGGCTTGAAAATATCCCATTTATTAGCTGTGGGTGGCTTAATAACATAACCTAGCCTGGGAAGGCTTGATAATATCCCATATATCAGTTGTGGGTGGATTAAGAACATATCCCAGCCTGGGGAGGCTTGATAATATCCCATTTATCAGCTGTGGGTGGCTTAATAACATAACCCAACCTGGGGAGGCTTGATAATATCCCATTTATATACAGAAGGTCGATGCTAAAGAAGATAAAAACCATATTCCGTGAAAGGCAATTAAAGCGACTGGAGGAGAGCCATAAGAGGCAGTTGCTGTTTTGCTGTAATCACAAAAGCATGCCAAAGCTACAGAATCTCCTAAGGAATAAATATACGACCGCGATAATTAAATGAATCCATTAAGAGACAAAGGCAAGTAGTGTAGTTAACCTGCTGCAACCATGATCAAGAAGCATTATTATAATGAACTAGTTATAAGGTGTTGCAGCCTATGTAAAGTGAAATTGTGGTAATCTACGATACAACTGCAGTCGTTAAAGAGAATAAGGGTTGATGCAGTAATGACTTGGATTTAGGTCCAATTAAACCTACAACAAAGGGAATTCAAACATTCAAAAGTGACATCCCAGTCAATTTGGCTGCGGCCATTAAGTAAATTCATTTAGAAGCGAAAGGTAGGATTATCAAACTACCGCGGCCCTGTTCAAGAAGAGCATCCCCTTCCAGTCATGGGTGCAAGTAAAAGGAAAAAGGGTTGTAGCCGATGTATAGGAACCATCGACATTTCAGTGCCGCGATGATAATCTATATACCATTATTTTCTAATTATGGTCGCGGCCCATGAACCATACGTTTGCAAGAAGTAAATGCATAATTCAAGTAGAAAGGTCAAGTGGGAATTCATTCAAATATTGAAGCAAAACAGGAGAACAAAATCTACTAGAAAAAGAAAGAGGCAAAAATAATCAATTCAGAATAGGTGGTCGCAACCTTGATTAATATTATCGTACAGACAAAGAGGCTGCATCCACTACAAGGAGTTAAAATAACAGAAGGGACGCAGCCATATATTAATGCAGTTTAAAAAATAACACAAGTTCAGGAGGCTGCATCATCATTCGCATCTCCCTCATCACCATCCACGACGGTCTCAGTTTCTTCATCATCTACCGCTGCCTCAGCCTCTTTCCTCAGTCTGGTTCTTTCCTCAGCTGCGGCCTTGATCTCATTGACGCAGTCCTGATGCTCAGCATCACCGAGGCCCCTGGAAAGAATGGTATCCTTAGAGTCAGGAAAGTTTTTAATGACCCTATGCCTAAGTTCTTAGTGGCCGCGGAGGTAGGCCCTATTATTGATGAGATAAAACTCCCTAGAGCCCTTGAATGACTCAACAGTATTGTCAATGGCTAGTTTAAGGGCTTCGATATGGTCCCCCTCCATTTTCTTTATTATCGCGGCATGGGCTAGGGCATCTTGGGCAGACTTGGCCTCCAGCTCCTCATACTTCTTTTGAAAAAGCCTGAGCTTATTACTGGAAGTTTTTGCGGCCTGTGCAGCTTTCGCGGTCTGAGACTAGGAGACCTTGAGGGATTCCGCGACCTGTTTAAAGTTTTCCTCTGCTTCCTCTTTGGCTTTTATTACATCTCCCAAGTTCATCTGGGCTGCCTGAAGAGCCGTGACTGCAGACTGCTTCCCAGCTTCAAAAGAGAAATTTTGTGCAGCCTCCAAGTCAGCGGTGTGCACCCTCTCCGCAGCCTCTTTTAGTTTATAGAGGGCTTCATACTTCCTCTTTTGGGCCACCATGACATCCGCTGCCTGAAATGAAAAAGTTTAGAGCAAAGTATGGAATGCAAAATTAAAACTGAGAGAACACTTGCACTTACCCTCAAAAGAATACAGAGGCTGTAGTCCACCAGATCGTCATGATCTTCTTCCACCAACCTATCAAGGTCCACAGTGTCAAGGGCCCTCTTTATGTGCTCCCTGGTGTATGGGCTCCCTGGACGGTTAATTTGTAGTAGTTTTCATAATTGTGAAATAGTAAGTAGTTGTGACTTCAGGATTTATTTGTTTAATAAGTAAGGACCTTTTTCCTAAACTTTGTCACGAGGATGGTATAGGGAAGATTGCGTAAAGTTTAAATTTGATTCAGTTGAAACTATATGGTGAGGCTTGGCGTATAACATCAATAGGAATTTTCTATAATGTACTGTATGGGCGGTACTACATAGATTACTTGCGATGTGAGATTTATACTCGGAGTTGACCTTACCAGTATGATTTATCTTTCCTAATTTCGGGACAAAATTCTGTTATAAGGGGGGAAGTATGTAATACCCCGTGATTTTAATGACTTTTAAAATGGGTTATATTTTAAATTAATGGATTAATTGGGTTTTATTATTAATTAATTCATTTGGGTTTTATTCGAATTGTGGATATTAAAATGAATGATTATGGATATTACTATGTGATGTTATTGATATTGCTGTGAATTATTAATTCTATAACTTGAATTTTTAGTCGGACGCGGTATAGAACGTGTCGGGACTAAATTGTGAGATTAAATAAGAAACTTATTTTTATATCGACCTTATAGTCATTTTAACTGCGTCGTTGCATTCGGAAGGGTTAAAATAGTCAGAAAAGTCTATTTGGATGTTGGTTTTGGGTCTCGGGTCATTTGGAAATGAAAGGACAACTAAAAAGGGCATTTTGATAATTTTTATAGGGGGTGAATAGTGATTTCGGATTTTGTCCTATTATAAATATTTGGAGATTAAGTGTACGTGGGTTATTCATCTCCTCTACACAAAATAGAGAAGTCATCTTCCTAGAGAGAGTGAAAGGTTGCTTGGGAAGAGAAAAGTTTACTTGGGAAGGAGAAGAACTAAGAACTAAAGGTCACCACCACCAACCACTACCGAAACTTAGCCGGAGAAGGGAGAACCACCTGTGATATACTACACCAAAGGATGAGACCTTCATTATAGGCAAGTGTTTGATAATGGCAATCTAATTTTGTATATTGTTCATGTTAGAATAGTTGTAAAAAGAGATGATTTTTCATGTTTGGAAGATAAAGATGGAGTTGAAATGGATTTCTGGAAATATGAATATATATAGGAATCAAACTCATGTTGTAGGTAGATAGTAATCCACGAAATAATCATAAATTTGTTGAAGAAATTCTGAGAATCAATAGTGTGTTCTTAAAGATATCATGTTTATAATTTTCTGGAAAAATAGGATGAATATATGCATTTAATTCAAACTCTTGATGATTCTAGGATGTTTAGAGCATTATAAATCATTCACATATGTTGCTATATCATGTAGTAAGGATTATAAGTCATTTGGGTTGTTAATATGAAGGTTTGAATGAACAAAAATGATAAAACCCGTAGTAGAAGAAATGCAGAAAATCTGGGCTGTTAATTGGGCAATCGATCGATCGACCCCCTGCCTTCGATCGATCGACCTACCTCCCCAGAATTCCTAAAGTTATTTATTTTTAATGTTGATTCTTATCCCAAACCTTTGGTAGATCTTTGGTGATTATTAATTGGATATTATGGGACTTAGAGAAGATCAGTAAGCCCTAGATAAGAATAGAATGAATGTGATTGGGATTTAATTTATTAGAATTATGATAATTAAATTGAAAGAAATTTCGGTTGCTAGATTCATGTGTTGGATTCTAATTGGTATGCATGAGGATTAAGGATAGGTCCAGTAGGGAAGATTGAATATAACGCTTGGGTAGCCTTAGGGTTACAATTTGAACATCAAGGACTGAGTTTAAGCTCATTATTGATTGCGCAAAAACTGAGTGTAGTACAAGTGCTTAGCGGTATGGCTTCTGGATAGAGATGGAAGTTTAGACCACATTTGGTTGAAAGAGGGGAGAGGTTATCCCGATTGCGTATTTGAAGTTGACGGACCTCCTTGATCGACAAAGTTAAGTAGTAGTGTATTGGAGGGATTCCTTATTTTTATTTCGCTTTGCAAGACGCTCTGCGCATGAACCTTAACGACGTCGGGAGTGGAGAGATGTTATAGGATGCGAGGATGTTGATTTTGTTGATAAGTCATATAGTGTGAATGAAACACTATAGACTAAGAGCCATGTGATGATGGTATTCAATCCTAGTTGATAGAAGATGTGTTTATAAGAGATTAGAAACAATCGATTATAACCTAAATTAAGGGAGAGTTTAATTCATGATAATTCGGGAGATAAGATGAGATGGACCAGTAGGATATTAGTGATTTCTTACTGAATAAATGTTGAGGAAAAACCTATTTGAACCTTGAGTAATGAGTGAGGCTCGGGGATGATTAAATTTAAAGAGATATAATGCTACGTATGGTAACTATCTTAGGGTAATGTAAGAACCTTGTTAATATTATATTATAGGTATGATAATGCCTATTTGATTGATTGATGATTTATGTGTATGACATACCTAGCTTACTTGCTATCGATGAGAGGTTTACGCGTGAGGGCAGTTATATCCCGATGAATCCATGGGATCTTTGATTTGTCGCTCAAGAACATAGGTCTATGAAAGACTTATAGGGGAGTTGATAAGTCCGCTGACTGTGGGTACGTAGGTATGTGTGTGACCCATGGATACGAGAACTATGTTCGCCTCCAATTGTATGTTGTTGTTTGTGGTTCGTGGAATCCTTACCGAACCTTTTGTCCCCTATTCGGTGACCAACGATATTGGGACATGATAGCAGAGTAATGCATTGCACCGCAGCTATGACTCAGGGTGCCGTATTATATATGTATATATATAATGAATTAAATGAATGTATATAGTGGTTAAATCTATCTACAGTGATAATTGTAGATAAGGATGAATAGAAAAGAGAATGGAATTAATTTAATGAAGGTTTATTCTTATAGAATTGAAAACCTTAATTCATATTAATGAGAAACGATTCATGTTAATGAGAAACGTATATGAATAATTATATGACGTATGGTATGGAACATCATAATATGGAAATTAGTGAGTAGGAACCATTAACTAGGAGGTTAATAGAAAACGTTAAGTGTGCACTCTAGTTGAGAGGTGAGAATAGCAAGTGAGAGTTGGATACTAACATGTACATAATAAATGTTTTATTGCACTTGTTAAATACTTGCTGTTTTCAAAATTATTTTCACATCAGGCTCTGACCCGTTTCCTTGCATATTTTCTTTTCTATTGTACCTTCTATATCAGGTGTCCAGCAGCAGGGATGCCAACCTTAGTTGATTTTGACGGGCTATGGAGTATTGCTTAGACGCTTATCTTCATTTGATTCACAATGTTCTTTGATGTAGGGCATGTCGCCCAAAGGAAGTCAATTCTCTTTTCTATCTGAGTCAAATACTCTTATATTCGTGTCATTTTAAATACATTTACTATTATGAGGATTCCTGTATTAGATAATTATTTGGGAATGTTTATTCCAATTGCATTTAAATTCTTTTGAGTTATCTGCTCAGTTATTAGTGTTATAGAATAATATGTTTAGTGTTATTCATAAACTAAAAATGGATTTTGTTGAATTAAAAATTGGAAAGTTCTAACACCTTCTTAATTGGGTATTGGGCAAGTTGTAAATATTTTCGACAGTGATGCTAAGAATGAGCCAACTGTATATTCTATTTTAATTTGGTATGGGACTGGACACTCGGTAATTAATTAGGCGGGGTGTTACAGGTGGTATCAGAGCTTCAAGTTCTAGTATCCTTTAGGGTCTGTACGGCTTACTGTGTTTTTAGCTTAGCATTCTTTAATGTAGAGCCCTATGTATAGGATTGTTGATTTCTTTGGTAAGATTTCGTATATATTAGTGAATCTTATTTGCTTTCGGACGGGTTCGTATAAGAAGTATGGCAGATGAGGGCCATTGGATAGATAGCGGAGATCGTACTTGGGAGGTTATGAAGTATGTTCAAGATTGATGACCATAGTCGAGGTCACCCTTATTATGGAAAATTGAGGAGAGTCATCAGTAAAAGTTGTTGAAATGCGGGAATTGGGTGTGTTACCCAACGAAGGCAATATATTCAAAGGATTGGACATATAGTGGAGCGTGGTTAACTAGAACTGAAAATTTGGGGTAAAATTTTTTTTGACTCAACGGAGCAAAGTTATAATATTGGGATTTAACAACCACCACCCGCGAATGAGGGTACGTTTTCTATCTAAGGAATTATGAAGCGTATACTGATTTTTGTAGCAATTAATATTGTGTGGGCAAAAGGGTTGCTAAACTTAGTCAATAGCACTGTTACTTACGTAGACTCACCGAAGGGTGTGGGACACCTATATTTTTTCATGACATCATGTGGGTTTGATTTTTATCACGGAATTACTTACTTTGGGCATGATTGAACATAATGTGACTATCAGCGTGGATTGACTTGTGGTATATGAAAGCATATAGCCAGCATCATGTCTTTAATAATAGAGTAGATGGGTAGACTTTTATTTGAAATCGATAAAACCTGTAGAGAGGTTATAAACTATTAAATAAAGACCTGAGGATGAGTTTCGATGACCGACTACTTTAGGTAGTAGTGTATCGGGGGGTTCCTTATTTGGATTTCACTTGCGAGACACCCCACGCATGAAACTATTAACCGTTGGGATTCAAAATAAGTTAGGTATTTAGGATATGAGTTTATGAGCTTTGCGATAAATATTATAATGGAAGTTGTACGATAGGGTGTATGGGCTCCCTGGACGGTTAATTTGTAGTAGTTTTCATAATTGTGAAATAGTAAGTAGTTGTGACTTCAGGATTTATTTGTTTAATAAGTAAGGACCTTTTTCCTAAACTTTGTCATGAGAATGGTATAGGGAATATTGCGTAAAGTTTAAATTTGATTCAGTTGAAACTATATGGTGAGGCTTAGCGTATAACATCAATAGGAATTTTCGATAATGTACTGTATGGGCGGTACTACATAGATTACTTACGATGTGAGATTTATACTCGGGGTTTACCTTACCAGTATGATTTATCTTTCCTAATTTCGGGACAAAATTCTGTTATAAGGGGGGAAGTATGTAATACCCCGTGATTTTAATGACTTTTAAAATGGGTTATATTTTAAATTAATGGATTAATTAGGTTTTATTATTAATTAATTCATTTGGGTTTTATTCGAATTGTGGATATTAAAATGAATGATTATGGATATTACTATGTGATGTTATTGATATTGCTGTGAATTATTAATTCTATAACTTGAATTTTTAGTCGGACGCGGTATAGAACGTGTCGGGACTAAATTGTGAGATTAAATAAGAAACTTATTTTTATATCGACCGTATAGTCATTTTGACTGCGTCGTTGCATTCGGAAGGGTTAAAATAGTCAGAATAGTCTATTTGGATGTTGGTTTTGGGTCTCGGGTCATTTGGAAATGAAAGGACAACCAAAAAGGGCATTTTGATAATTTTTATAGGCGGGTGAATAGTGATTTCGGATTTTATCCTATTATAAGCATTTAATTACTAAGTGTACATAGGTTATTCATCTTCTCTACACAAAATAGAGAAGTCATCTTCCTAGAGAGAGTGAAAGGTTGCTTGGGAAGAGAAAAGTTTATTTGGGAAGGAGAAGAACTAAGAACCAAAGGTCACCACCACCAACCACCACCGGAAGTTGGCCGGAGAAGGGAGAACCACTTGTGATACATTACACCAAAGAATGAGACCTTCATTAGAGGCAAGTGTTTGATAATGGAAATCTAAGTTTGTATATTGTCCATGTTAGAATAGTTGTAAAAAGAGATGATTTTTCATGTTTAGAAGATAAAGACGGAGTTGAAATGGATTTCTGGAAATATGAATATATATAGGAATCAAACTCATGTTGTAGGTAGATAGTAATCCACAAAATAATCATAAATATATTGAAGAAATTCTGAGAATCAATGGTGTGTTCTTAAAGATATCATGTTTATAATTTTCTGGAAAAATAGGATGAATATATGCATTTAATTCAAACTGTTGATGATTCTAGGATGTTTAGAGCATTAGAAATCATTCACATATGTTGCTATATCATGTAGTAAGGATTATAAGTCATTTGGGTTGTTAATATGAAGGTTTGAATGAACAAAAATGATAAAACCCGTAGTAGAAGAAATGCAGAAAATCTGGGATGATACCTGGGCGATCGATCGATCGACCCCTGCCTTCGATCGATCGACCTACCTCCCCAGAATTCCTAAAGTTATTTATTTTTAATGTTGATTCTTATCCCAAACCTTTGGTTGATCTTTGGTGATTATTAATTGGATATTATGGGACTTAGAGAAGATCAGTAAGCCCTAGATAAGAATAAAATGAATGTGATTGGGATTTAATTTATTAGAATTATGATAATTAAATTGAAAGAAATTTAGGTTGCTAGATTCATGTGTTGGATTCTAATTGGTATGCATGAGGATTAAGGATAGGTCCAGTAGGGAAGATTGAATATAACGCTTGGGTAGCCTTAGGGTTACAATTTGAACATCAAGGACTGAGTTTAAGCTTATTATTGATTGTGCAAGGACTGAGTGTAGTACAAGTGCTTAGCGGTATGGCTCCTGGATAGAGATGGGAGTTCAGACCACATTTGGTTGAAAGAGGGGATGAGGTTATCCCGATTGTGTATTTGAAGTTGACGGACCTCCTCGATCGACAAAGTTAAGTAGTAGTGTATTGGAGGGGTTCCTTGTTTGGATTTCTCTTTACGAGACGCTCCGCTCATGAACCTTAACGACGTCGGGAGTGGAGAGATTTTATAGGATGTGAGGATGTTGATTTTGTTGATAAGTCATATAGTTTGAATGAAACACTATAGACTACGAGCCATGTGATGATGGTATTCAATCCTAGTTGATAGAAGATGTGTTTATAAGAGATTAGAAACAATCGGTTATAACCCTAATTAAGGGAGCGTTTAATTCGTGGTAATTCGGGAGATAAGATGAGATGGACCAGCAGGATATTAGTGATTTCTTACTGAATAAATGTTGAGGAAAAACCTATTTGAACCTTGAGTAATGAGTGAGGCTCGGGGATGATTAAATTTAAAGAGATATAATGCTACGTATGGGAACTATCTTAGGGTAATGTAAGTACCTTGTTGATATTATATTATAGGTATGATAATGCCTATTTGATTGATTGATGATTTATGTGTATGACATACATAGATTACTTGTTATCGATGGGAGGTTTGCGCGTGAGGGTAGTCATATCCTGATGAATCCATGGGATCTTTAATTTGTCGCTCAAGAACATAGGTCTATGAAAGACTTATCGGGGAGTTGATAAGTCCGCTGACTGTGGGTACGTAGGTATGTGCATGATTCATGGATATGAGAACTATGTTCGCCTCCAATTGTATGTTGTTATTTGTGGTTCGTGGAATCCTTACCGAACCTTTTGTCCCCTATTCGGCGACCAACGATATTGGGATATGATAGCAGAGTAATGCATTGCACCGCAGCTATGACTCGGGGTGCCGTATTATATATGTATATATATAATGAATTAAATGAATGTATATAATGGTTAAATCTATCTACGGTGATAATTGTAGATAAGGGTGAATAGAGAAAGAGAATGGAATCAAGTTAATGAAGGTTTATTCTTATAGAATTGAAAAGCTTAATTAATATTAATGAGAAAGGATTCATGTTAATGAGAAATGTATACGAATAATTATATGACATATGGTTGGGACATACGGGGTTATGATATAGGACGGAATCATATTATGGAAATTAGTGAGGAGGAACCATTAACTTGGAGGTTAATAGGAAACGTTAAGTGTGCACTCTAGTTGAGAGGTGAGAATAGCTAGTGAGAGTTGGATTCTAACATGTACATAATAAATGCTTTATTGCACTTGTTAAATACTTGCTGCTTTCAAAATCATTTTCACATCGGGCTCTGACCCGTTTCCTTGCATATTTTCTTTTCTATTGTACCTTCTATATCAGGTGTCCAGTAGCAGGGATGCCAACCTTAGTTGATTTTGATGGGCTATGGAGTATTGCTTAGACGCTTATCTTCATTTGATTCACAATGTTCTTTTATGTAGAGCATGTCGTCCAAAGGAACTCAATTATCTCTTTTCTATCTGAGTCAAATACTCTTATATTCGTGTCATTTTAAATACACTTACTATTGTGAGGATTACTGTATTAGATAATTATTTGGGAATGTTTATTCCAATTGCATTTAAATTCTTTTGAGTTATCTGTTCAGTTATTAGTGTTGTAGAATAATATGTGTAGTGTTATTCATAAACTAAAAATGGATTTTGTTGAATTAAAATTTTGAAAGTTTTAACACCAGCTTAATTGGGTATTGGGTGAGTTGTAAATATTTTCGACAGTGATGCTAAGAATGAACCAACTGTATATTCTATTTTAATTTGGTATGGGACTGGCCACCCGGTATTTAATTAGGCGGGGTGTTACAGCTGCAAGTTGTCAAGAACTAAAGAAAAACACTTCAAAGGTTAGTAGAGATTAATAAGAAACTACAAAGAAGGGACGCGACTATTACTCAAATACCTACCTTAAAAGGGGACCCCCATTGTCGTGACATTCAAAACGACTTATCCCTCTTGTTCTCCCGAGGGTGAATCTCCCACCCTTCTCCAGAGATGTAGAAATACTTCCCCTTCCAGTTCTTTACACTGGTCGGCCTCACAGAGTAAAGGGTCTCGTCCTTGCCGCAGACGGAGAAGTAGTAGTACCCAGCAAACTTCACAGAGTTTTCCTTCGGGTGGTAGAAGTGAAAAAACTTCGCGGGAGTAATGTCTTTTTTGAATTGGTTCTCCCAAAGCACGACCACGATAAGGATGGCCCTCCATCCATTGGGATCTAACTGTGTTGGTCCTAGTTTCATGGTTTGAAAAATTCGTCTGATGGGAACAGGAACTGGCAGCCGCAACCCATAAATGAAAGCATGAAGTGGAAAACATACCCCATTTTTAGCAAGTGTCGTGCACGGTTTTTGGTTCGCGATAGGTGCTGAGCACATCAAGTTTTTTGGAAACTCGAAGGCCTCAACTACCTGGTCAACCTAGTCTTGGGTCATGATGCTGAAGATATCAAGCACAGCTAGGGGTATTTTATCCCTCCCAGATGACCCAACTGGTTCATCCATATCAGCAGAACCCTTTGTTGTGGCACCATCTTCCACATCAACTAGTCGGTTAATAGAGTTGGCTCCCTCTTCCAATCGCGTGGTCTTAGAATCCTTCCTAGAAGAAGAGTCCGTAGAATCAAAGTCTAATACTATGCAGTTGGGGAAATTCTTCAGTTGTCAAGGCCCTATTGACTTCAAAGGGGGCACGATAGGAAGTTTAGGAGGGGAAGTTTCAAAATATTTTGCCCAAAAGCCTCTCAAAAACTCGTCTGGGTTAAAGCTCATATGGCTGCAGCAGTACCTGAAAATCATAAGCCACAATTAGGTGCTGCAGCCAGTATGGTATAGAGGCCTCTTAGAGTCCACGACTGGTTCAATGGAACATCAAGATGAACAACACGAAATATTGAGGCCAGATGGGCAAGTGTGGGGTTTGAGCCCCAAAAGACAATTATTACCGCGGCACTTTGATTGTATTGGTTTGACAGTGTCGTGGCTACTCACTGAACGACGTCAAACTATGCTAAAGAGCCGCGGAGTCTAAATCTAAGAACCTAAGGGGCCGCAACCATCTCTCACCACAAGCCGTGTCTAGGGATCAAATCAAGGAATATTTGAAGGATTAAGTGCAACCCTAGATTACTAAAAGGGTATTTTATCATGTCGCGACCATTCACTCAAACAGTTTTATACCTAATGTTTATTCGTTTAAAGATTGGAGACCCAAAATATAAAGAGTTCATCTAAGATCATGCAAGAACATTTATTTGATTTCAATATGATTCGACACAAACACAGTTTATATGATCTAAGCAGTGGAAGATTAAGGGTGCGTTTCGTATTATGAAGATCGATCCAAGGAATTCTAGCAACAATTATAATTATTTATCTTACATACATATTTGATACATGGAAATTAGAAGATTATTCAAATAAAGCCCTAAATTCCTATCAAGCAATCTGGTTCTTTTTTTAAAGATAGATATAATCCAGAAAAAAGCAACATGAAGTCCAGAAATGCAGAAATTCATGTGTTCACCTATTTAAAGAAGAATTACGAATTCCAAAAGCTATTTAAAAGGATGTTGGTTGAAAAATTACCTGGAAATGAATAATATGGAAATAATCAGCCTCAAACTGCCTTGAACCGCCACACTCGGCCCTAGACAGTCGCCGGAAAAAGCAAGAGGACGTATGAACAGAGTTGAGCTCTCGAAATGCTCTCAAGGATTTGGAAAACATAATGAAGTCCACGTCTTTAACAATTTATATAAGAGAGTGACAAAGATGAATCATCGCCTTGGAAGTACTACGGCACCTAAGAAGACTGGACTAATCCAAAACCCCAATCGTAATCTCTTGGCACTACGACTTAGGAGCTTATTGATAGTACAAATATAGCACCCTGCCGCGGATGGTATTCTGCACTGCACATGCTTACATGCCGTGGCCCTTCTCAGCATAGGGTGCGGCCCTGACCAATATAGGGCGCCACACATACTTGTCCATCAAGAAGACGCCGCGGCACTACCCAGTACAGGGCGTTACACCTTTGGCTCGAGCCTGCTGCAGGATGAAACACTCACATTGCTTGCCTTACAGGCCACATCCCTCTCCATTACAACAACTTCAGATTTTATGTACGTCACGTGCTCAGAGAACGTGAGCATATCTCCTATAAATAGAGGACCTTACCTAGAAATGGGGGAGGGGATTGGACAGATTCTACATGCCCGAGGCAAATTCTACAATACAGATCCCCTCTACACAACCTCAACATACAGCTCGGGGGTTATTCATCTACAACGCAGCCACTTCTCTGGCACACCAGAATCCTCAATACTGCCATGTACTCTCCTTATTTCTCATACTTGTACGCCTCTTTAGGCACGATTATATTGTACAGTGCAACGCATATAATGAGAATGGAGCAACACAGTGGACGTAGGCCTATTTTAGAGGTTGAACACCTATATATCTTGTTTTCTCTCTATTTACCTGCTTTGTTAATTTATTATACACTTTACTCTTGATTTCCTGGTACAAAAATGACAAGTGGACGATTTATCGTATCATCAATAAGCATGCACATAACTTATATACATTAGTAGGTAATCACGTAACCCAAATACTAAAATCCGTAAGTAATATTAATGCCATTACTCTCCACGATATCCGTATATATAAAGCCTCTCCATGACTTACATTATCTCCTAGGTTTTCACACAAATTCGATACCCCTAGGAACATTATACCTTTAATTCCCTAACGCTTTGGAATTTAAGCCACCCGTTACTTACGTAGGATAATACACTCACTTGGATAACCCTAGGATGGTTTTTAACTCGAACGGACCCTAAAAGCTCAATTTGGAATCTCGTTAGAAGTTTTAGGATTCTCGTTCGAATGAAGTTCCCACTTCGAACGAACTCAGCAACTCGTTAGAAAGGTCGTTGGAAATATCGTTAGAAGGTTCGTTCGAACGACTTGGGCAGGTCTTCTAACGAAAATTTCGGACAGACCCAGTTCTTCCCCAACTTCAATTTTTCTCAACTTTTAATCCTAAAAAACCTACGAATACTCAACCCAATCCAAATTAAATGTTCCTACACTAATCCCAATCACCCCAAGATACTTTCTAACATGAATTAAAGGTTAAATCCTTATAAAATCAATCGGAATTCAACAATCTCTTAAATTTCCAATAAGTCTCTTAATTATGAACCCGGAATTTTATTTGTCCAAAACTCTTATTATAATTCATGATTAATACATAAAATTTTTAGATTTTATTAGTCTAATCAGGGGCAAAAACTCTACATGCATACCCATCTCCAATTCATAAGTTTTCTTCATAATTTAGTCTAATTAAACCTAAGTTTTCACTGCACTAAATTTATATCATCAAACCTAAATTAACAGGAACAATATATGCTAAAAGAGGAGCAAGATAAACACTTTCCTCGGAATGAACTTTTGATTTTTGGACTGAAATTGGTATGGGAACGATCCTCTTGACACGATCTACGCACTGGTCTAATTTTTTGTGTGAAAGTTCGAGTTCTTGGCTTAGGCTCTAATGGAGTCTTCTTCTTCTTCCTTAGTTCTCCCTCTCTTTTCTCTCTTTCTCACGTAAGTTGAAACTGACAGACCACTAACCCTCAATGCTTTTAATTAAACCCAATTTTCATCCATTTAATTACCTAAAAATCCCAAAAGACCAAAATACCCCTCCGGGGTGTCGTTTTGGGCTAAAATGTCCCGGACTCCAAATAAAATACCCGAGTAGTGTTTTCTAACTATTTCTACCCTTTCGGACACTCTGGCGCACTCAAAATAGTAATTCGAGTTATATAAAAATAATTTATATTTTTAACCCGCAAATATATACCGGTGACGTGACTCATGCGCACGTCCCAATTAATTATAACATGACTGTTGTGTATCTTATCCCTACTAACTCTCATCACGCTAGTAATTATTACCATTAAATCGAATTAATTATAAATTAAATTTTCATCCTTTAAATTAATTAATCCCCATTTCCCCATAATTCCATAAAAGTAAATATGTGTAAAAATACGGGGTATTACATACTTCCCCCCTAATAACAAAATTTCATCCCGAAATTCAAAAATGGAAATATGCCTTGTAAGAATAACTCTGGATAACATTCACGCATGTCATCCTCTCGCTCCCAGGTTGATTCCTCAATATTATGGTGCCGCCACTGAACACGGACTAGTGGTACTATCTTCGATCTCAACTTCCTCTCACTATTGTCTAGGATAGCAACTGACCCTTCCTCGTAGGAGCTATCAGGCTGTAAGCCGATTTCTTCCAACGCAATGTGAGTATGGGCCAAATCATCTCTAATAAATCTCCTTAGTGAAGAGATATGGAACGCGTCATGGACCCTATGCACGTGCTCCAGTAATCCAAGTCTATAAGCAACCCGCCCAATCCTCTCAATAATGGGGAATGGCCTTACATACCCAGGCGCCAACTTTCCCTTCTTCCCAAAATGCATAACTCCCTTAATAGGAGATACCCGGAGTAACACCTGATCCCCAATGTTGAACTCTTAGAAATACCGTTTAGCGTCAATGTAGCTCTTTTGTCAATCCTGAGCAACCCGAATACGGCTACGTATCAACTCTATCCTTGCCGAGGTGTCCTGAATTACCTATGGACGAAGTAGCTTGTTGTCCCCTACATCTAACCAACATGTTGGGGAATGACAAGGTCTGTCGTATAGTGCCTCAAATGGAGCCATACCGATTGTGAATTGATCGGAATTATTATAGGCAAACTCTACCGGTGGAAGGTACTACTCCCAGCCTCCGCCAAAATTAATGATGCACATACGCAACATATCCTCTAACATCTGATTTGTTCACTTAGTCTGACCATTCATCTGTGGGTGATAGGCTGTGCTCAGTCGTAACTTCGTACCCATCGCCTCCTAAAAACTCTCCCAAAATCGAGACACAAACACCTTATCTCTATCAAACACGATATTAAGAGGCACTCCATGGAGTCTCACTATCTCTGCTATGAATATTTGGGCATACTATCCCGTGGTGTAGTCTGTCCTGGCTGGCAGAAAGTGGGCTACCTTGGTCAGCTGATCCACTATCACCCATATCGAATCGTGACCCCTTTGCGATGTAGGTAATCCTCTGATGAGGTCCATGGAAATATTCTCCCATTTCCACATTGGAATCTCTAATGGCTGTAGAAGTCCTGCCAGTCTCTGATGGTCCACCTTTGCCATCTGACAAGTGGCACATTTTGAGATGAACTTGGTGATATCCTTCTTCATCCCGCTTCACCAATACTGTCTACGCATATTTTGGTGCATTTTATCCCCACCGGGATGTATAAAAAATCGTGAACCGTGCGACTCTGTCATAACTTCATGTCGCAGGTCCTCATCCTCAGGGATAACCAATCTTCCATTGAAACGTAAACCCCCATCTGAACCTATGGTATAAGACTTGACCCCCTCTGCTAAAAGCTGCACTATCTGACTTTGGCAGAATGGATCAGTTGCTTGAGCCTGTACTACTATTATAATAATCTCGAGCGTAATCATCATCACAGATATAAACGATCAAGCCACCGCATCCTGTTGCCCTAACTCCTTCCATTTCGCTTTCCACACTTCGGCCATTTCCCCTACTGGCCTACGACTCAATGCGTCTGCTACCATGTTAGCCTTTCCTGGGTGGTATTGTATATCAAGATGATAATCCTTCATACACTCAAGCCACCGACGTTGACGCATATTCGTCTCCTTCTGTGTGAAGAGATACTGTAATGACTTGTGATCTGTGAACAAGCGAAACTTCTCCCCCAAGAGGTAATGTCTCCAAATTCGAAGTGCAAACACCACCGCCGCAAACTCTAAATCATGGGTGGGGTAATTCCTCTCGTAAGGCTTAAGCTTCTGGGAAACATATGCAATAGCTTGATCCTCATGCTAAGTACACCTCCAAGTCCTAATAAGGACGCATCAGTGTAGACTAGATACTCCACTCCCGGCCTTGGTAATGCTAACACTGGTGATGAGGTTAACTTATCTTTTAACTCATCGAAGGCTAACTAATAGGTGTTACTCCAGATAAACGACACCCCTTTGCAAGTAAGGTGAGTCAACGAACCCGCTATCTTTGAAAATCCTTGAATGAACCACTTGTAGCATTCGACTAAGCCCAAGAAACTGTGTATCTCAGTCGGTGTCATGGGTTGTTCCCACTCCCTCACCATGGAAACCTTCCCCGGATCCACTGATATCCCTCAGTCAAAGATGATATGCCCCAAAAATCGGACCTCCTTCAGCCAAAACCCACATTTCTCGTATTTTTCAGTATAACTCATGCTGACGAAATATTTAAAAAACCTGCCTCAAGTGCTCGACATGCTCTTCCTCGGTCTTCCAGTAAATCAGAATGTCAGCTATAAAGACGATGACGAACTGATTCAAGAACTCTCTGAACACCCTGTTCATCAAGTCCATAAATACAGATGGGGCATTGGTTAGCCCAAAAGGCATAACCCTGAATTCATAGGAACCATATCTCGTCAAGAAGGAAGTCTTCGACACATCTTGCTCCCTGATACACAGCTGATGGTATCCTGATCTTAAGTCAATCTTCGAGAAGAAGGCCGCTCCTCTAAACTGGTCGAATAAGTCATTGATTCGAGGCAATGGATATTTGTTCGTATCATGACTTTATTCAACTCCCGGTAGTCAACACATAGCATCAACGATCCATCCCTCTTCTAAACAAACAGTACGGGAGCACCCCACGACAAAGTACTCCTACGAATAAACCCCTGCCCCAACAACTGCTCAATCTGGTCGTGTAACTCCCTCATCTCTGCTGGAGCCATACGGTAAGGTACGCGAGCTATCGGCCGAGTGCCTGACGCTAAATCAATGACAAAGTCTATCTCTCTACTTGGCGGTAACGCCAGAGTCTCCTGAAGCACATCGACAAACTCTCAAACAACATGAATCGAATCAAGTGGTACCACCACCCCCGTAGTGGTCTCCTCCTCTATATAGCATAAATGAGTGGACGATCCTCCCTCAGAGCGAGGCATCACCACCAAGAACATCTCATGTTCGGGTAATGTAAAAACTATACTCTTACTAAAATAATCAATCGTGGCCCTATACCTGACAAGTCAATCCATACCTATAACCGCGTCATACTCGGACATGTTCAATACGAGCATGTCAGCGGGTAAGATAAACCTACCAATCTCTATACCCACTCCCCGACAAATAAAAGAAATAATAGAACCTCTACTCAACGATGAATCCACACAAGTGACCGTACTCTCTGCTGTATAAAATAATCCCATAGTGCGTGCAAACCCCATGGCAATAAAACAGTGTGTGACCCTTGTGTCAAATAAAATGCGAATCCCCTGGATAAAAAACATACCATCAATCTCAAGTGGGTCCTGCGAGACTCCGGCTTGGAGAAGATTATAGACTCGTCCGTACTAAAGTTGTCCCTGTTGAACCCGGAAGGCGGGAATGGGTGGTAGTGCTGGCATCTGTGGGGGTACTGGGAGAGCCGGGTAAATAATGGTCTCTGGGGTTCCTGGCGAGCGCCCTGCTGCTGCTAGCCTCTACCCTTCTGAGGGCAGTCTTGACGCTTGTGGCCCGTATTGCCACAAGTGAAACATCTCCCTGGGAAGGGTCCTCCCCTCTGTCCCTGCTATCCACGGCCCTGATGGTCATTACCACCCCTCCTATGGCCATTCTGGTCGTGCTGAACCTGCTGGCCCTACTGGCCATGGCAGAAGCCTCCCTGCCCATGCTTAAAACCTCCTGATATGAACCTCTTAGGATCCCCTTACTGGGAACCCTAGTCACTGTGGCTATGTTGACCGGAATTGTCTGTGCCCCACTGGCACTATTTCCTCATGTCTTGCCCTGCTGGTTGAACTCTCCTATTCGTTTAACCCCTACCAGATGAAAACGGTGGTCCTAGTAGTGGAGTAGTGCTGCATTAACCACGTCCGGATAGGTGGCCAAAAAAAGATTGCCTATCAAGTGCTGACGGATCCTCCATGTCAACCCATCCATAAAATGCTGAATCTTCTTCTCCTCAGTAAGGATTTCATCCGGTACAATGTTCAGAAGGTTGATAAACTCTACCTCATATTTCGTAATGGTATATCCCACCTGTTACAAGTTCACCAATTAACATCTCATATTTATCTGGATGACCAAGGGGAAATATTTATGATCGAACCGCACCCAAAAGTCTCGAATAGTGAGTGTGTCTCTCGTAATAGAATTCCACCACTGTAGTGCTGCTCCTACTAACTTGAACGTGGACAGTATCTAACTCTGCACCTCCATGCACTCATGCATCCTCAAGTGCCTCTGGATATCCTTCTTCCATTGGCTCGCTACCACCACATTAGAGCTCCCTCTAAACTCTGGAGGATGTGCCTTCTGAAAGGCATCCCTAACACGTTCCCAAGCAGACGGTAAGGCCTGGGCCTGAACTGGAGCCACCACCGGTGCCTGAGGTGGTACCTGTTGCACAACTGCAATTGCGGAATTCATCACTTGAGCTACATTGCCAGCTACTTCGGTGGCATTCATCATACCCTGAGCTGGTACAGGGTGAGGCTCGGGTTGGGCATCCTTGGGAACTCTCTGTGCACGTCGAGGAGGCATCTCAAAGGAGAGAAAAGTTTCATAAGTCTATAGTTATTTTCTCACAGTAACTGAAGAACGTAAAATGCATAAAGAGTAAAACAATCCTAAAATGTAGGGCTCTATATCAAAGGACGCTACGCAGAAACATAACAAGTCGTACAGATCCTAAGGGAACTAGAACCTGATGCTCTGATACCAATTGTGACACCCCTCCTAATTAATTACCGGGTGATCAGTCCTTAATTAATTAATTTCATAATTTCAAGTTGGTTCAGATAATTCATCATTGTCGAAAACTCAAATTTTAATTTAATAAAAGCTAATCACCTAATATTTAAAAAGGTTGGTGTCAAAATTTTATCTTATTATTAACCATAAAAAAATAAAATTCAATCACCACCATACAAAACAATAAGAAGAAGAAGAAAGGCTAATTGATATTAAATAAAGAACTGGAGTAAACATTTCCAGTCAAAATCCCATACCATAATACGAATACATGAAATTCAAATAATAGAATCCATCAAATCTAAATCTTTGAATATGAGAAGGGAGGACGACATATCCAACTGAAATAAAGGACTGATAGATCAGAAGAAATAGGCTCAGAAGCGTCTACTAGCAATATCCCATAGCTTCCACAGCAGCTACAGCTCGACAAATAAATGGAATCTCCTAAGTCTGGTGTCCCTGTGGCTGGGCACCTAAAATAATAGAACAAGAAAATAGATTTGCAGAAAAATGGGTCAGTGCTCGAGTAGAAAATAGTTTAAATATATAAAGTGCTTAAATTGATTTGAATAGCACCTATATCATCCATGTTAACTTAGAGGACTCACTTGAGATGCTCACGTCTCATCTAATATGCACACCTATCGAGTCTAACTACCCATACTAGTCTCATCACTCTACCTGACTATATGTAGGATAATCACTGTGCCGGGTACAATATCTAATAACCCAAAACCAATATACTATTATTATTTAGTAATAGGTCTAAGGATATCATAACTCATTCTCATAGTATTCTTTATTCCCAATGGATGACCCAATAGGTATATACTTTAACAAAGTATCCAACCAGAAACAAAAGTAGGAACTTAGTATTCACATATAAAATCTCACTATGTATACATACAATTATATCTATACAACACCCATGGTTAAGAAACCCCTGGTGCTAGGCATACTCGGCTATCTAGTCCCATTGCAACGCTCACGCATAAAGGCAGCAGGTTCAATCTCTAAAGAACCAATTAAACATATACACATATTGGAGGCGAACATAGTCCCAAGTCGATGGGCTACGCACCCATACGACTGTCAACACTATCGTTCTCACAGATAGCCCGTACCCAGGTTCCATGCTCTAGTGGTACGACACGAAATCCCCCGAAGGCACACAAGATATGGTCGTCCACAATGCGTTAACCCCCATTTGATAGCCAGTCGTTAGGTATGTCATACACATGATTTTCTAAGTAATAAGCATGCACACAACTTATATACATCAGTAGGTAATCACGTAACCCAAATACTAAAATTCGTAAGTAATATTAACGCCATTACTCTCCACAATATCCGTATATATATAGCTTTTCCATGACTTAAATTATCTCCTAGGTTTTCACATAAATTCAATACCTCGAGGACCATTATACCTTTCATTCCCTAACGCTTTTGAATTTCATCCACCCGTTACTCACGTAGGTTAATACACTCACTTGGATGACCCTAGGATGGTTTTTAACTCGAATGAACCTTAAAATGTCAATCTAGAATCTCGTTAGAAGTTCTAAGATTCTCATTCGAACGAAGTTCCCACTTCTAACGAACTCAGCAACTCGTTAGAAAGGTCGTTAGAAATCTCGTTAGAAGGTTCGTTCGAACGACCTGGGCAGGTCTTCTAACGAAAATTCCGGACATACCCAATTCTTCCCCAACTTCGATTTTTCTCAACTTCTAATCCGAGAAAACCTACGAATACTCAACCCAATTCAAATTAAATGTTCCTACAGTAATCCCAATCTCCCCAAGATACTTTCTAACATGAATTAAAGGTTAAATCCTTACAAAATCGGAATTCAACAATCTCTTAAATTTCCAATAAGTCTCTTAATTATGAACCCAGAATTTTAATTGTCCAAAACTCTTATTATAATTCGTGATTAAGACATAAAATTCCCAGATTTTACTAGTCTAATCAGGGAAAAAAAATCTGCATGCATACTTATCTCCAATTCATAAATTTTCTTCACAATTTAGTCTAATTAAATCTAAGTTTTCACTGCACCAAATTTATATCATCAAACCTAAATTAACAGGAACAATATATACTAAAAGGGGAGCAAGATAAACACTTGCCTCAGAATGAACTTTTGATTTTTGGGCTGAAATTGGTATGGGGATGATCCTCTTGACACGATCTACGCGTTGGTGTAATTTTTTGTGTTAAGTTCGAGTTCTTGGCTTAGGCTCTAATGGAGTATTCTTCTTCTTCTTCCTTGGTTCTCTCTCTCTTTTCTCTCTTTCTCACGTAAGTTGAAACTGACAAACCACTAACCATCAATGCTTTTAATTAAACCTAATTTTCATCCATTTAATTAACCAAAAATCCCGAAAGACCAAAATACCCCTTCGAGGTGTCGTTTCGGGCTAAAATGTCCCGGACTCCAAATAAAATACCCGAGTAGTATTTTCTAACTATTTCTACCCTTCCGGACACTCTGGCGCACTCAAAATAATCATTCGAGTTATATAAAAATAATTTACATTTTTAACCCCCAAATACATACCGGTGACGCGACTCATACGCGCGTCCCAATTAATTAGAACATGACTGTCGTGTATCTCTTCCCAGCCATAATATTACGTCGATAACTACTAGCTCTCGTCATGCTAGTAATTATTACCATTAAATCGGATTAATTACAAATTAAATTTTCATCCTTTAAATTAATTAATCCCCATTTTCCATAATTCCATAAAAGTAAATGAGTAAAAATTCGGGGTATTAAAACTAGTCTGACTTACATATCTTCACATCTAATAACTTATTGTGTCCACCCGTATTGTCCATACGATACTAAACCACGTTTTCCATTCTTTTTTATTTATTTAATATCACAAGTTCATATGTAAGTTTTTCACACACTTAGAATACTTTGAATATCACTATTTATTTTATCTACTAATACACCCGTAGTAGAATCAATCATGTGAATATATATATATATATATATATATATATATATATATATATATATATATATATATATATATATATATATATATATATATAATAAAGTAGGAAACTTATGTATGTCACAAGTTTGTCTCATGACGTCATCTTTATGATTTTTTTCAGCACTTCCTACTTTGCCCCCTACAAATTTGAATTCCCCCTCTTTTCACACACTCTAATTTGTTTGCCCTTCTCTTCAAAATTCAAAATCAGGGGTAAAGTAGTAAACTTACCCAAGTCAAACTCTCTCTCATACTCTCCAACCACACAAACCACGTTCAAACCCTCCATCCCACATCTCCTCTCTCCCGATTCAACCAAACCCTACCTCGCGCCTCTCCCTTATGCGCGCATCTCCCTTATCTGCCACCTCACACTCATCCACCTCTATCTCTCACACATGCTCCTATAGGTAATCTTTTACACACCTTCAATTTGTTCAAAGCTTTTATATGGATGTGTTTTGGATCGATTTTGTGTATTTTTAGTTCGATTTTGTGTAACTAACAATATTCTTCGTATTTTGCTGTAATTATTATTTATATGCAGATGTAAATGACTTTTTGCACATCAGATCTGAGGTATATCTTCGTTTCTCTCTGTTTAGCTTTAATTTTTTTTATATTAGTTGTCTCTCCAGCTTGTGTTTATGGTGTTTTTAACTCTCTCATATATAAAGCACTGACCCATTTCACCCTCATAAGGCAATGCGAGAATTATATAAAAATCCAATATGAATTTTTTCATACTCACCAAGACTAGCTGTTTTAAAGTAAAATTAATCACGCTAAATAAATACAAAACTCATTGAATATATATCATGATAAAAAATTTAATGAATATATGTATATATATATATATATATATATATATATATATATATATATATATATATTGGCCGTTTGAACAATGTAATCACATTTAATAGCATATAGGTTTTTAGTTGCTTTTTAGGCCCTATTTTATGTCAACATGAATTATGGGTAAAGTTAACACTTAAATTAAAATGATTAATCAGTGGTACTATATATTATTCTTATAAAGGTTGAGCTTTTATGATGTTGTGTTCTTAAGAATCATTTAATTCATTTCATTTTTTAATGAATTGATCGTTTTTTGTGGGGTTCTTATCTCAAAAGGATCATTTGGTGTTATACATTTATTGATAATTATTTGATGGTTAACCTATCTACTAGAACATTTTCATTTGTTAAGGTACTTACTGACATTTCTCTATTATCCAGCCCAAAGTTGTATGGTAAGTCTTTGAAGAAATGTCTATGCAAAATTTTCTATTCTTACTTGGTGCTTTTTAAGCCTTTTCCAATGAATTTCTTTGTATCATAAATAATAAATACTATTTTTAATGGAAAATATTTGCCATATTGAAACAGAACTTTAAACAATGGATACAAATGCAGATGGAAGGCAAGTAAATGCAACGCACATGACCGATTGTGTGAGGACTGATTTACAACAGTGTATGACCCATGCTAGGTGTTTGACATAATTCCCAAACGAGTATCTTTGTCGGTACCTTTTTTTTAACCCATGCTAGGATTTCTTTGTATCAATTTCACGTATGCTGGAATCGACATCACTTCGGGACTTGCTGGAATCGATCTTAACCTATCAACATAGGACGTATGCTGAAGCTGTTAGGCAGTCCTTTGCAAAACCATTTGCAAGTTGATTTGTCCACCAATGCTCGCTTCTTTTGGAGGAACATTTATCGTTTGAAATGAATTATAGTTTATTTTTATGTGAATCAACGGTCGGATGAAAAAGAGTCGCGCTAGAAGGGCTTTTGTCCCCTGATTACCACATATCGCTTTTTAGAAGCATGCTTTCAATTTCACTTTTTTTAAAAAATTGGAATAGTGGAAAAATGGGAGACAACAAAGACGCACCCACCAAAAAAACGCTACTGCTAATGAAGCCAACACTCAGAGCGTAGGAGAGGAAGAAACATGAGACGTTCCAGATGGAGAGTTGTGCATAGTCTGCCTTATGAGGAGCCGAAGATATGCATTCATTTCGTGTGGGAACATGGTTTATTTTCAGTGGAACGAGAATTAACGCCTAAATCTCCTGTGTGAAGTTCGAAATTCGGTGAGGATATACAATTCTTGATCACCGAAAAGTTGCAATTTTTTAGTGTGAAAAACTATGTAGCGCCCCTCACTATTAGGTAGTCTGATTTCAATGCTGGAATACCTTACTTTTTTTACAAAATGGGCATGCTATAGTGATGGAGGAGAGATTAATGAATATAGGAATTCTACATTGGTCACTATTGAGGTTTACTTTTTTCACTTTTAAATTTGTGCATGATAATCATATTATTGTTTTACTTATACTTTACATGAAGGCATACATTGCAGACATTGGTCACTATTATTGTTTATGATACATTTGTTTATGATAATCACATTATTGTCGTTACAGACATTGGTCACTATTATTGCATCCAATCTAATAAACTACTGAAGGTAACTTATATTGTTTATTCGAACTTATTTTTAGTTATTATATTTCACTTCTTTTAGCAGATTGAGCTATATTGTTATTTAGTTAATATATTGTTATTATATTATTACAGTCACCATCCAGCTATCTCTAATCAAATGGAACTTATATTCTTTATGCAAGTGCACTGATTACAAATTGGCAAATTTATTGCAGACTAGCCAAATTGAGGACTACACATCAAAACTAAATACAAACATGGCTCTCTAATATCAGTTATGATGGAGGCTCAAACTCATTGTATGAAGTACCTGTTATGCTCTTTCATCATTAACAATTTTCTACCTGTTATGATCTGATGATGTATCCGTTATGGCCCTCTAATGACAATTGTCCTCTAATAATAATTGTTGTTGTGATCTTTCATTATTAACACATCAAAATTACACAAAATGATGTACCATGTCTAATAACTAATATTAAATACTCTTTTCCCAAGACTCTGCCAAATATCAGTTAAAGAGTACATGTTGATGTACCAGTGATAACTGTGTAGAACGTTGATGTACATGTGATAACTGTGTAGTCAGTTGTGTGATAACTATTTAGTCAGATGTGATGTCGTTTCCAAATATCAAAATTAGAGTCTTAGGCAAAGAGTCTCCAACTGAATACACATGGCATTATTCCGTGTACTCTTTGCCCAAGACTCTCTGATATTAGAGAACCATAACTGATTGTCTAAATAGGGCCTATCAAATATCTTAACATGTCACGGTTTTATATGTTTCGGGGCTTCATGTTGATTGTTTTTTCATTTGTTTCTTTTTTAAAGGTTATTATGGGGGCATTTACCTCATTATTTATACTCTTAATTTCTGTATATGTTCACTGATTGTTTGTATTACTACAACATTCCCAAATTGTTTATAATTTTGAATTTCTTAGGTTAGTATCAGTGTTCAAATGACTTTGTCTGCTTGAGTATGGATAGTTGTTGTTTATTTGATTTGTCTTTTTAATATATGTTTTTCATTTTAGTGTTTTATGTTTTTCATTTTTGATCTACATAGGCTACTGATGCAAGAGAAGCATGGTTGATGACGACACTGGCAACTTTGGGATTGTTACTAACCTCTTGGCCTACTTAATCATCATTCTTACGTGCCATATTGCTGTTGTGGGTGGCTACCTGCTTCCTCCGGCTATGAGTTAGGTTATATCACTAATAACATGGGGGTTAACAAGTTGGTTTACGATTAGCATGAACTTATTGGGACTGATAAGTTGATTTTATTTGTTGCTACTGTATATGCGGCCTCTATACTGTGAAGTGTCTGACTGCAGAAAACCTGGAGTTAGGAGGTAATGCGTGTAAGGATCTCAAGGTAAAACATATAATACCAAGGCATTTGCAGCATCACCATTTTTGGATCGACATAGGATAGCTGCAAATTCAAGGAACAAATTCTTCAACAGGTAACATGTGCTTTTATCATGGCTTCAAGTATATAGTTGTTTCATGTATAGGGAGTTTGTTGTTCATAAACATCTTCTTCGTAGACTAAAATCTCGATGATGTATCATATATGCTATTGGATCTGCTAGCACAGACCAATTTTTACAGCTTTTCATTTTTTTCTATTGATATGTGAGCTTATTTTTCTATTTTCCATTTTTCTAGCCGCGCCATGCAGTTCTCCAAGAGCTGAACAAATGTAAAGCCCTGTTTTGGAAGTGGAAATGTGTGGGCCAGCAGTCTTTATCACCTTTAAAGGTGTGATTTTTTTTATATTTATTGATGAACATTTTAAACATTTCTTTTGTTAATAGCTATTTACAGTTTAAACATTTCTTCTGAAATAGGTATGCAGATTGATTATTGAATTCTCTGCATGTTTTCATCAATGGTCAATTATCAGGAACTGTTTATAGAGGATTGGAGAATCCAAAAATTAAATTTAGTGAGAATGTGAAATAAAGAGATGGCATCAACAAGATTTCTTCGCCAAGTGTAGCTGCGGGTCTTCTGAATGTTGGCATGTATTGTGAGACGTGGAATACTAGAGTTCTTAGCCCAGTCACTTTGAAGGGTCTCAATGAGGGGACTAGAGACTTAACGAAGTAGAAATGGTTATACAAGGTTGGTTTAAAAGGTGAAAATTTAAGTCTTAATATACTCAGTGGAAGTAACTCCATTGAATTGGTTGAAGGATTATTATTGGTTCAAAAGCAACCTTTAACATAGTTCAAGACTACATTCAATTCTCCAGGAGGAAATGAACCACTGGCTTTAGATATGGGTAGTACGGGAAAAAAATGAAATATGGATAAATGGTGAAAGCATCGGACGCCACTGGCCTAGATACATAGCACAAGGCAGCTGCGTTGAATGCAATTACGTTGTAACTTTCACATAGAAGAAATGCCAAAGTAACTGCGGACAACCCTTAATTTGTGTACAATGCTTATTTTGCAATCTTAATCTGTGTACAATGGGAAATTTACGATCAGTCTTAACATAAACTTTAGTCACACATGGTTTTGGGAGGATAGTCGATGTTGCCTTCAATTGATATCCTGAATGGTTGTTTGTCATTATTTTATTCATCATTAAAATTGTAATTATTTAATTGATATGCTGACTTGGTATCATTATTGTGACTTTTCTGCCATTTTGTTCCTCATGATGTGTAGACATGCTGATGGTTAATATGCTATAAACACGCTGATGGTTGATATGCTGACTTAATATGTTGATGGTTATTTGCAATCCTAGCCTCACCATCTAAATTGTTTTGCTTCAGAAACATATGCTGCTCTCTCTGGAGAAACATGACTACTATTTAATATGTATATTTGTCTGTATAATGCTTAATGTTGGTATTATAGTCGGTTTATGTTGGATATTTTGTTGATGTTGATGTTTTTTATAGCAGGATTAATCTAATTGGAGGTGAATGGAGTTTTTCTACCTTAATTCTCGAAAGATCCTCGATCAAGCGCTTGAAAATGACCATCCATGTGTACATGTTTCTGGACTTCCTATATATTTCTATACTTCTTTGATCTCTTTGGACGATAATCAATTTAGCAAGCAGGCATATGACCATCATTCCAAGCTCTTCTTACACCAAAAGAGTGCATCGGAGTCCAAGAAGTGTAAAGATCACTTAGTTTCAGACAAAACAAAGCTCGCTAAGTCTGGCAGGGTTCTTTCATCTTTCCCATCAGTGATGAGTGCCTCTCAAAGTGTGCAAAACTAATGGCCAACGGGTTTTAGTATGCACCCTTGAGGTTATCCACAAGCTACACAAGTCCAAGGACAAAAATGATTCACAAATTCATATAAAATGATTTAAGAATTAAAGTAAGCAATTTACAGCAATGATTAAAAAATTTGTATAAATTGTTCTATTTGTTTTTATTTTGATTTACGCAGAGAGTGATATTCTGTTGGTGCTGAATTCAAGTCTCATAAAAGCAACTGCCCATACAAGGTTTAGTGTTGTTAACGATGCTGAGATTTCGTCAAATTTTTGCAGAATCAGTCCCGTGGGAGAGCCACCCACATGTGGCAATGGCTGTGGTCAGTACATATGTATGGATATTTCATATTTGGTCGTGATGAATTGATGTCGAGTGATATCAATGTGTACGTGAACCTATCAGACCTGCTTTCCAGTTTGGACATCGCCACATGTCTACACTTAGAGATAATCCCACTAATCTACTCCACCACAGTTGACATCGCCATTAATGGTAGAAATACCACTGTTGACATCGCCAGAGTTTACTTGACATCGCCATGAATGGTAGAGTTACCACAATTGTTTCACTCAACCGACTGGATTTTTGTTAACGCACCATATCTCCTGAAGTAAAAGCACATTGGTATGTGATTTTTAAAAATACATGCTTAATTATTTGGATACTTATATCTGCTAATTCATTTTTCGGTTTTTCTTAAAATCAGTGGCGAACAACCTCCAGACTCAAAGTTGGTTTTAAATAGGACTTCCATTTTGGTATAAATTCACATGCAAAATTCATTTTGGACATTTACTATTGATATAATTACAAAATCTACATTTTCATATGGTCACTTAATTTTTCAAGTTTGTTTTATAGCACAAACATGGTAGATACCAAACAGGACCCTCGACACGTGTTTTAAGTAACTAAATTTATATTTGTAGATGATTTTCTCAAATAATCCTGATTGACTTTTTTTTTCCTTTCAGTTCAGCTTGCACATTGTGGCTATAAGCATACACGTGCTTCTTTCTAATCTTTTCATGTGTACGATTCATTTTATATCTTTTTTCCTGTATTTTTTTGGTTCTCATGGAATGTTGTTTTTTTTGTCTAGAGTTTGTTGTTGTATAGACATTTATCTTTCTGTGCGACCTCATCGGACAGCTTCCATATGTTAATACGGATGCGATGCGTGTAGTATGTTAACGATGTTGGAAATTATTTCTCAATTATCAATGAGGAGGGCGTAGAACCAACATGGAATTCTCATATTTGAATTATGCAACATAGGTCTTGATTGACAGTTTTGGATTATAATTAATAAATGGTATTATGCATTTCAAATGTGAATTGTAATTGTTTTTGAAGTTAGTTTTTGTTTTAGGTGGCACTTTAGTTTAACATGATGTATTTCCCAAATTGCTTCACGCGTGCATCGATTGCCAAAAGGTTTGTAATTTGAGTATAGTTATGAGTACTGTTGAATTTAAGTAAATGGTTTCTTTCTCCTATTTTTTGTACAGGTGCGTCCATTACAAGTCGTTTTGGCCCGTATCTCACTGTATCTCTTTATTCCGTACAAGTGCGTCCATTAGACGAATTTTGTATAGGTGCGTCCATTATATTCTGTACAGGTGCATCCATTACAAGAATTATGAGGGTCACATGCCAGAGGGCTACAGACCACCACCATTACCCTTCCAAGAAGGGCAAGTATTCTGCCGGTGGTGGGTCTTGACATGGACACCTAACGGAACCGTCGGTACATCGGTACATTTGTTTGTATTGTTGAGTTTTTTTAATGTCGCCGTCCCATGTGTAGTGCGGACTTCGGTTAAAGAAGTGTGACTTTTTTTGGGAAGGAACGACTTAAGTGCTAATGTGCAGTTATAAAATGGTTATACTTTTGTGTTGTAATAAAAACAAACTTAAATTTGTATTTGAGGTCTATGATGTTTATGCAAAGTCCAAGAAGGACTATTAATATTATTATTGTGGACTATTTTGTTTTTTAACAGGGTGGATAGTTCTATAAACAAAGGAAATAATGCCCAAATTTTTAAAACATTTCACATTCGTGTTGTAAAAAAAACTTGGAGTTAAATTGTACACATTCAATACTTTGGACTTAAATTGCATGCGCATATATGAAGATGTTGCTCCTGTGTTTCGAACCCAAGATCATTCGTAGCTTTGGCGAGGGCACTTGCCATCACACCAAGGCACGACTTTATTCTTTTCAAAATTATCAGTGTGCCTTCAGGCACGGGCATACCCTAGTATATATATATATATATATATATATATATATATATATATATATATATATATATATATATATATATATACTTCTTATTCTATGACTAGGAACTAATTGGTGGATAGTAAATATGCTCTTCTCGAAGTTAATCACTTGTCCAGAAGCTTTTTCATACTTATTCAAAAAGGACTTTAAATTATTTAGACTACTCTTACCCCCATTACAAAATATGATATTATCAGCAGTAAAACTCAATTTGCTAATCAATACACTGCATCGAGGATTCAATAATTGTTTGATTTTCCCTTTAAAAAATAAGATCATAGATACCTCTACTTAAAGCCTCGACAACAATCATAAAAAGACTAGGGATAAATAGCAGTCACATACATTTAATGCCTTAGTATTGCATCCCTTAGAGTAATGCAGCCACTGAATATAATGATATAGAACCTAAAATATAATTATATAATCATATTCCATTATTGTTAAAGAAAATTTGAAAGAAACCGTTGATGTGGATCACTCATCTTTGCCAAAACCTTACTTGAGTGGTAGCATTATGACAATTCAAAATTCAAGTTGAGGGTCAAAATGACAAGTTAAATCCTAAGATTAATCAGGTGGACCAAAGGGGAAGGTAAAAAACTAGAGAATTATCTAGACTGCCACAATATCACAGGGTATTTAAAACTAACATCTCCTACTATTGTTGTGGTCAAAGCAACAGTTGAGGATTTCTCTGAAGGCTGTGTTGTGGATGATGAAGCAACATTTGTTGAAACAACTATTGAGAGAAATATAGCCTCAGGAGTTCCTAAATAGAGAACATTTCCTAGTTGTCTATACTGGTGTGGCCAAATAGTGAAAAGCAAATCAATAGGTGGGAGACATATGTACAATATGTATGTGCATTCATTACTTTTGAAACTCAATTCATAGAATTGAATTTCAGTAATGAAAATTAAAATATGTTAGAAGAACATGTATTATTTCCTGAGCATCACAATAGAAACTAATAAAAAATAGGAGAATCATATAAGTACTCACATGAATTACCAAAACAGGGCACTGGACCAATGGTATTTTATCAATATTCTGCATCACAAAGAAGCATTTCATAATTAATAGAAAGTCAATCTCTTAAACTCTACTAAAAACGAAAGACTAATTTTCACCTAGTGCACGTCAAAAGAAATTAAACCTTATAAATGTCAAACCTGTTGGATGATTTTAATATTAATGGGTATTAATGGTTAGAGAAAATGAAAGGTTGAAACCATTAATTAGTTGGAATAAGAAAAGACAAAGGGAAGTGGGAAAACCAAAGTCCCACATTGGAAAAGTGTGAAAAAGTTAGTGGGTTAATAAATTCTCTTGTGTCATAAGAGATTACGTGTGTGCATTGAAGTGTATGCTACTAGTGTACACCTTAGGTCCAAGGATGGTGCTTTGCACCATCCGCACACGCGCGCGCGCGCGTGTGGGAAACTTCGATTGGGCGTAGGGCGCTTTAGAGGCGCACTTTGCACGTACGCATCGTCACGAGGAGCAGTAGGAGCCTTTGATTTTTGACAAGGTCAAAAGATCAAACGGTCCAGATTAAATCCATAATAAATGACACATAATTATGGCGCGAGTGGATCTGAACCATCGGATTTTGGCATCACTTCGTTAAGTATTAATCCGTACAGTCGCATCTTTTTAGTTCAAATCTGGAACGTTCAAAATATAGTTATATATCCAAGGGCGCCGTGATTAAATGACCTTTGGATGTGGTGTCTGTTCATGAACAGACACCACAAGAGGCTATATATAGAAGGTAAAATCCTGTCATAATTAATTTCGAAAATTCTCTTTCTCTCTATTATTTCTTCTTACCAAATTCATAGAGTGTTCTGGGTTATTCTTCAAGTTTGCTACTTGAATAAACCCGTGGATTTGATATATCTTGGAGGTAATTTGTCTAGACCCGTTAGCAAACTCTGTACGAGTGGAGGCAAATAACACCTTAAGGACAGTAGTTTATTACGCCTCAAATCCAATCATCTGTTCATATTTTCTGCATAATTAAAATTCCTCAACAAAACCAATATGTCCTCTTCACGGTATACATGACTAGAATCCAAACATAATTGAACTGTGAAGAACCATTGCAGGTAAAACTGATAAATGAGATGCTAAATCTAAAGTAGGCCCACTTCCCACAGATTGCCCGTATAATATAACATCTTCCTGTTTTACCCCATAAGTCTCTTCAAGGCACCTATATGCAGCTCTATGTTCGCATATGTGTTCTGCTCAGTTGAATATTAATAATAAAAGAAACGAAACACAAAACAATCTAGAGAACCTATATTTATCTCATAGGACTGACTTTTATAACTATTTTCAATGACAAATAGTAGTTAATGATAAACTCTATAACTGTTATAAATGTTATAATAATTGTGCTAGCATTCTTGAAGCAAGTGAATAGTTTAAGGTCATCAAACTTTTTAAATGTCTGATAAAATAGCCAAAAAAAATTTATTTGTAAATCTCAAAAACAAAAATTTATAAGGGATAAATTTTGAAGACTTGATACATTTGCATTTAAAAAACTTGACACATTCATTTGGTAGTGTCATATTTAAAATGACTATGCTATTGAGTTGTATAATGAATCGTGTACAACCATAAAGGTGTCAATTAAAATGCCTCTTTTAGAAAGCTCTGTGTTACATTGAAAATGGCTCTGTTAGAAACCCTGTATTACATTGAAAATGTCTTTTTTAGGAAGCTTTGTGTTATATACATAGAAAATACATGTATAAATGCATGAGGAGTTCAATATTAAAATACACACATCACTTGTTCACATCAACACTGCAGAAAAAAAATGAAAGGCATCCAACATAAATATATAACTAATTTAGTACAAATAATCCAGTTCATACAATTCAAAATAAAGTATAATGGTTCATAGCAATATACATTTAACAGGGTTCAAACACTAAAATAGTTCCAAACTATATTAATAGTTCACTTTGATAATTTGTTCAAAATTTTCAAAACAAATTACTCCAGATCACTTAAAACAAAGACAGAGTAACAACCAACCCACCTAAGATTTATCGACATCCTTAATAGTGCCCGCCCCATGACTTTTTCGATATAACAAATGATTTTCTTCTCCTATCTCAACACTACTAAAGTAAACCTTACGTTCAAATATCAACAGTTAATGGCTATGCACCACCGTTCCAATAGTAGCTGAAGCAACAACTTGTCCACTTACAATCATCCTTTGACTTGAAAAATCTAATAAATTGACATATGGATCGTGTGGAGGATCAGTTGAATCTTCAAAGTCTGGCTCAGTTACATCTCCAAAGTTTGGCTCAACTGACAGAGGGATAGGCGTGTAATCATGAGAACTTGGATGCGAAACATGAGTGAAATCATGAGAAATTGGATGTGGGATGGGATTCTAATCGTGGGGACTTGGATGCAGGACAAGAGTGTAATCGTAAGGATTTGGATGTAGGACAAATGTATCATTAAAACCACATTCATGAAAATCGGTTGGTTAGATTTGGTAGTTTGAGACCATTTTTTTCAAAAGCACTTATAATCATGGTAACTGACGATTCGAGAAATGTTATATCCTCATTCAACTGTGACTGTGAGGATATTTATATATTCAACTGTGATACTATAGGAGTAATGGACTTAAGTTTAATTTTGGACACAGTTCCAACACCACGATCCGCCCCCTAGTGTCTTTTCTTTTAAAGGCAGTCCATGCATCAACATCCATATTGGTTTGTCTTGAAGAACCTTGGCTACTTCTTAGCTCACTCAATTATTGTTGTAAAATTATTGATGAATCGATTAAAATGATTAAAAGACTAAACATGAAGGGATTTCATTATTACAATTGAGGTTACGAAACTCACCATATCATCAACTACCTTTTGGTGAAACTCCCTAGTTTTTCGCCTACGACTTTCGATATACACTTCTGAATGATCAATAAGTCATTTACTTTTAAGTACCTACGGATTAATTTTGCATTAACTATTTGAGAAAGACATATTATATATATACACATTAAAATAAGAAAGTCTGTATACCATCTCCTCTATTTTCTCAGCATATGATATCCGACCAAGACAATGGACATTAGTTTTTTTAGCCTTGTTCAACTAGCCTTGGTGTCTTTGTTTTAATTTCGCCTTAGATGCCTCGCACAAGATGAATTAATTCCACTCATGGATGGGGATAAACTATTTTTTCGGTACTTGATCCTTTAAGACCTTTATCCCATCACTGTCCATCCCTTAAAATAAACCGAGCGAAGGTTACTTCTAAACGTCTTCAATTGAAACCAATGTACCACTCCTTTCGATTGGCCGAAAGACTGAACTCTTTTATAAGCATATCTCACAAGTCATCTTTTTTTACTCGCCCAACCTTTTCCCAACTCTTATTCTTTAAGCCAATACTTGATTTTAACAAAGACAAGGCTCAAGATTTTAAAGGATTCTTGCCACCTATTGGCAAACCAAATAGGTCAAGGGAAACCTCTGCACGAGAATCAATGGCAGAATGTTGATCGTGACTTTAACATTCTAGCCTGGATAATGTAAATTCATTCTCGGACATCATTTTCCTCATTTATATATTTAGGCATTAGTTCATATTTTAATACAAGAGTAATGGCGTGATATAAAAAATATAGTATAAGTTATACCTTTTTAACATATTCTAAAAGTTTTGATAATTCGATCATGTCATAAGTTTCATACTTCATCATTTCATGCAAAGTTTTTATTGGCCATATCAGCAGAAGTGTGTTGACAATTGTATTTCTGAAACTAAATATATTAGGAAGTATTCCTTCTCTCCTAAGTCGATAATATATGTTAATTTTGTTACGCATAATTTTCTCATGGTAGAGTCTGAACGCATCCTTATCCTCTTCTGTTCTATCTACAAACGATGGGTTTTTCTTTCTCCGAGTTCTAAAAACTCTACTAATTGCATCACTTTACTTGGATTATGTTTTATGAAAACCCTATCAATCGCTTTATCCCAAATTTGAAGTAGTGTGCATAGTATTGATTGAAATAAGTATGGTTCAGGTATGTTCCACCCGTGAACTCCTAAGTAATTGCATTATTCAATTTTTGATAGTCGTGTCGATAAATTAATGTGTTATCTATAAAAGACCTATTTTGAAAGTTGTTGCATGCATATATAATATATGACATCCTGGAAAACGTAATAATAAACTTGTGAACAAAAGTCACTATGAATATGTGCTACGAAATAACTGAAACATGCTATTATGCATAACTTTGAAGTCAACATTTAAAACAACAGAACATGCTACAATTAAACACCTACTCCTCTAATGTGTCTAATAATTTCTTTAATTATGGGTTGTTGTCCAGAATAGATTAAATCTCGATAGGTGACTCTATGTCGTCTACCGATGTAGTCAAGTTCTTAGGGGAATATAAAACAACAGACTATGGATCGTTGTTAGGGATCTTTGCATAAATCATTTCCTTTAAGTTTTGGAATACACAAACGAATGGATCGTCATTTACATTATCATCACTCTTCAACTTGGCTAAATCAACCTTCACCATATGGGTGTCAGGGTCGACCATACAAGTATTCCTATCCTCCACTCTCACCCAGTCACTGTAGAATACAGGTACGCTCCAAGATATATAATCTAATATCACAATTAATCTTGCCTTGAAATGAGTTAACGCTTTATATGAAATGTCGCTATTGTGTTTTACAATGAGTTTTAGCTCGTGTGTGCTTGAAGAGAACATAAAACCATTGACACGATATTATCCAAACTCCTTGGCTACAAAAATAGGCATATTTTCTAGACATGCAAGCCTCGTTAAAGCTTTCAATAACTGAAACCAAGAAAGTATTTGCATTATGAATATGTTGAATATACAGTAAATAAAAGTGAGGTATTAACTTAGTTACCTCGGAAGCTACCCAATGCCTAATCATTGTCTACACTCGTGCCTCCCTTCCTCCTCTTAGCACGCCCGCACTCATTATATTGCCTAGGTTAAAATCATCAATATTAACTTCTTATGAATATAACATCGAACATATTACATGATTTTACAAAAAAAATCAATAAACTCACTTTTTTCATTTATTAATGTCTTCATGCATCTCGAATACATATTGATCGACCTGGTTATATTGTGTGCTTGTTAGCTTCACTACCTTACCCTTCCCTAGGGCGTCCTCATCTGTAAACTCTTCTAATTCATCAACAAAGCATTCACGACCTCTAATGCTTGGGTTAAACATATATTACTTTGCATATAAGGAAGCCTCTTTCATAATGCACTCCTCAGCAATGGGCCCCTTAACATAGTGTGTATTCTTAACGTAATCTTTAAAAAAAATCATTAATTGTTCAAAAGGATACATACATCGGTACCTTACTGGTCCACATAAAAGGGCTTCATCGCATAAAAGCACTAAAAGGTGGATTCTTATGTCAATGAATAAGGGAGTGAACTACTTCTCCAAAACACGGGTAGCCTCGGCCAAAGTTTCTTTCGCCGCCATTATGTGCTTTTTGTTGACAACTTTCTCACACAATAGGGAGAAACAAAAGCTAATTTGTAGAATGGCCCTCCGAAGATCCTTATGTTCCAAAAAATAGTGTCCGAACAACAGAGGGACAAGTTACATTATCACATGCTAATCATGAGACTTTCACTTTTTCAAATTGCATCGCAGACAATCCTACATAAATTGGATGAAAAATTAAAAGGTACCTCCAAGCCCTTTAATGTTTCTAAGAACATATTTCTTTCTCCAATGTTTAAAGTATAAGATGCAACTGGCATATGCTTTTTCCAGTGTTCATATCTTCCTTTAGCCATTATGATCTTGTAATCTTCAAATCACGAAGATCTTCATAGGATTTTTCTCCATCCTTGGAATGAGAACCACCAATGCATGTGCCTATGAGATGCTGGATATTCTTCTAAATATGCATATTTTCTATCACGTGTTGCACAGGATGTTCCTTTCAGTATGGAAAATTAAACATTATTGATCTCCTCGACCACGTCGTCTTCACATCAATATCCTTTTATTTTACGCGTTTGGTTCAAATTATGGGGTGTTCCCCCCTCAACGCTTGATCAGGCTTTAATGACCTTTCTTTAATTTCTAAACCAAAAATCCTTGGTGGAGGTAGCCTCGTCTCGGTGCCTTCTGGGTGAAAATTATTTCGTATTGACCTGAATTTGTGACGTTGGGGAAGAAATATCCGATGAATTTGATAAAAAAAAATTACCACTTTTCTTAAGCCAGTTGGCATCAGTCTCCTCTCCACAAATAAAATGACCCAGGCAATCATTTACATTGTACCCAAATAAGGTCCCACAAGTAGAAAATCATGAATTGTCCATATCAACATAGATCTCAAAGTGAATTCCTTTTGTTTGTATGAGTCGAATGCTCTCACACCTTCAACCCATAACTCATTCAATTCATTTATTAGTGGCGCTAAGAAAACATCAATGTCACTACCCGGTGCTTTTTTAGGTTGGTATCAACAACAACGAAATTGAGAACTCCTTTCTTATGCACAATGATAGGCGAAAATTTAAAGGTGCAACATACACCGACCATTTACTTTTATCCGTGCACAATTTGCCAAATGGGTTAAACCCATCAGTTGATATTCTGTGGAGAATGTTTTGTATTTTTTTTAGCAAAGTTTGGGTATCGCTGATTTACATATTTCCACACAGATGAACCAATTGGATGTCGCATGAGATTCTCACCCACTTTCGCTCGACCATGCCAAGTCATTGCCCCTCTACTATCCAATGTATAGTGTAAAGTCTCTTTAATCGAGGACCTAAAGGGAAATACTTTAAGACCTTCTGAAGTGTTTGTGTATCTACTTTCAACAAATGTTTATTGTGTACGATCACCTTTTGTTCATATCTAGGTACCTTACATACAGGACAAGCCCGTTTGTCCTTGTGCTCCTTAAAGTATAAAACGAAATCAAACTTGCAACAATGAATTGATTTGTATTTCATACCCAAACCTTTCAAATTACGCTTCATGATTGGATAATTGACTGCCAGTGTATTTTCCTTAGGGAAGAAATATTTTACTTAAAGGAGTGTTGCTGTCACACTTTTTCTCGACAAGCCAACTCAACCATGGCATATAACATTATGTGGTCGGGGTTGAAGTGATGGTATAATGGTGTTGCGACTGCTGCTTTTAACCGTATATAATCCTTGTCTTGGTCAGTATTATTATCAACATGATCCTCACAACCTAAACCATTCCCTATACTATCTTACATTTCTTGTGCTACATGCACTTCGTACGTGTCATTTATGAGATCGTTTATCCTATCCCGTGCTAACGGATCACCATATGTGTGAACTATTTTCTTGACAAGTATTTCTTTTGGAATATACGTAAAATCCCTCTCCCCGTGGAATTTTCAAAATGTCTAGCCGGCTTGCATACCCCACTTAATCTAATATAATTTTACATCCACTCCTTTTAAACGTTTACCATTTCTACAACGAATGCACGGGCATGGAATAATATCAGTTTTGATATTCTTCATTGTATAATTAACAAAGTCTTTAACCCCATTAACATATACTTATCCCACTCTAGAACTTTCACCCATCCACTATTTATACTGTGGAAATCCCATTAATTCTACAATACAAACAAATAGAAACTTAGTAAATAATAAAACTAAATGGGTATGTCTTTTATAATGAAAAATGGCATACATACATATATGCGTAGCACAAGAATTTTAGTTATTACATATTTTTCCATATGTTTGAGTAGTGATATATTTAGTATTATATTTATATATGTATATATATATTATGTGTGTAATTTAAGATTCCACATGTCGGGCTAAAACATTCTATAATTTATTGGGTAAACATGAAAACACAATAATTTCATGGCAGAATAAATTATATGTGCAAAGCGATATCATATAAGATATTAATTCAAATAAAATTAGGTATAATTATAAGAGTAATTATGAGATCAAAATTCCTTCACAAGCCATGGTGAGTTGGGCTACAGATATAAGAGTAAAGATTAAACATATCATATTAATAACACTAAAATCTTTTATTAATTTACTAAACAAAATGAAGTGATATTTTAAGACGATTGAATTATTATAATTCATATCCAATCCACTTACTAATCCGAGTATCAGTTATCAAAATACAAATAATCAAATTCATATCAAATCAAATAAATTGAATTCATATGCAGACACTAGTAATTACTAATCATAAAATTAGGTCATTAAATTACAAACATGAATCTATACCCGAACAAATAAAACACCAGTCATTAGTATTTACGAAATGAACAAAATAAAGGAAATATAAGATTTTTTTTATGGAATTGAAACAATTGAGTATATAAACCCAGAAAAACTCTAAATGCTACAAATGCATAGGGCCAACAAACTCAATGGCCACCTAAATGTTCAAATTTACCAGTCAACAATAATTCAAGAACCCTAAACAACAATATAATCCCTATTCAGCAGAATCACAACAAAATGTAAGAAAATTACAGAAAATCAGTAGCAATAATTAGTAGCATTTCCTTTCATCATACCTGATTGGGGCTGAAATCGATTGGAAGAAAATGTTTAAATATTAAAACCTTAAAAGAAATTGCAAAATAACACTTGAATCAATACCCAAATAAACAAAACATGAATTATAGCCTTGAATCAATAGCAATAATTGATTACAACCTATTGGGGCTGAAATCAAACATAAATAGTGACAACTATTGTTGTGAAATCAAACATAAAACCTAAACAAACCTAAATGTTCAAACATAAAACCCACAAGACTAACAATACACGGAACGAACTTAAATCATCAATACCATAATCGATCTAATATCATCAAAACTCAACCATTTCAACACATTTCTTAAATAAAGATAATAAATAAATTAGAAACAATGAGAAAAATAAAGGAGACTATCAATATAAATAACAATAATTGTTGTTCACAACAGCGAAAAATAAACCTAAATGTTTACGAAATCAAACAAACCTAAACATTAAAATTTAAATAAAGGCGTCGTCGCTAAATTTTATGTTTATTTATTTATTTTAGTGCCATTTGTCAATAGATTCTAAATTTCTCAAATTTAAAGCAATAAACTCTACAAATAATTTATCTGTATTTAATGAAAGTATAAAATTGCCGATATAGTTGAAGAAAAACTTAGTACATTTGAACATGCATATAATTATCTATAAAATAATTATCAGTCTTATATAGGTATATGCGACAAATTAAAAAAAATCATTATTCAAAATTCTAATAATCAGATAATTTTATTGGGATGACCTATTGTAAAAAACAAAAAAAAAAACCTAAATGTTCACAGCAGTGAAAAATAAAGGAAATAACGAAATTATGCGTTATTGCAAAAAAGAAAAATCTTCACAGCTTCTTCACATTTATGAAATCAAACAAACCTAAAAAAATGCAAACCTAAATATTCAAAAGATCTTCACGGCTTTTTCACATTTATGAATTCAAACAAACCTAAAAAAATGCAGACCTGGATGTTCAAACATTTATGAAAGCATAACTAAACGTCATTTACGAAAAACTCACAACAGTTATGAACATAAACATAAACGAAATGTTCACAGTAAAATGAAATCGAAAATTTACATAAACGTAAACGAAGTCGAAAACTCACAGCAAAATGAAAGAGAGAGGGGCCAGAGTTGTTGAGTTCTTCACAATAGCAAAATAAAAGAGATAAGGGTGGGAGTTATGAGAAGTGTGAAGAGAGAGGAGAGAGAAGAGGAAAATTAAAGTAGACCAAAAATTTTGTGACCCCTCATAGCAGTCACAAATTAAGTCCGAGGTTAAAATTTATGACAGCCGAGAGCAGTTACAACTTTATGACTGCCAGTAGCAATTATAAATTAAGTCTTAGGCCAAAATTTGTGAAAGTTACGCGCAATTACAAATTTATGACTTTCTATTGCAGTCACAAATTTAATATTAGGTTATAATTTGTGACTCCTTATAGCAGTTATAATTTTGTGACTGCTCATAAGAGTCATAACTTAGGTCTACTGATAAATTTGTGACTACTTGTGACAATTATAAATTTGTGACTGCTTATAGGAGTCACAAATTAATTAAATGGCAACATTTTTTACTCTCATTAGCAGTGACAAACTAATTGACTCAAATTTTTTATTACTCCTTGATTTTATCACTCCTGATGGGAGTTACAAATAATTTTACGACTGCTCATGGGAGTGACCCCCATTAGCAGTCACAAAATTAGCATTTTAGTGTAGTCTAAGCCCATTTCCCACATTTCTTCCATCCTTTTTTGAGTAAATTCCCACCCACCTTCTCAAACCACCATCACTTCATCTTAAGATCAGCGCATCTACAATCAAGATCTACTTCAAGTCTTAACAATGAGGTCTAATTCTTCCCATTTGTCTTTAAATTATCTTATTTTTGCATTAGTTACTTATTTTCTATTTAGTACTTTTGATAAGCACTCAAAAGTGTATAACTTATACCCCAAATATGAGCATTTTAGTCCCTTGTTTTAATTAAAATTGGCCTTATGTCGTATTTTATTATTTTTCAGGTCAATCAGCAGTCGCAGTATCAAATAATGCTAAATCAAGGCAATTGCGACGCAGAAGCGGTCAAAAGCGTGCATCGAAGAAATCCAAGGAGATCGCGAAGTTGGGAGTCCAATTTGAGCTTGCCCAGATGTGTTCCGATGCTTCGAACCAGTCCCGTAACCTTAACCTAGCCCAGGCAGAGCCCAGACCATTCCCCGAGCCCCATGTGCGTTGAGTTTGTACCTTTATTATTTTTCTAGATTTTTATTTTTAGCACTGTTCTAAAAAACCCGCCTAGGCACGCTTAGGCTTAAGGCTTGGGAGAAACGCCTCGCCTTACGCTTTTCACACCTTATTCTTGGTAAAACCCTTAAGGCGCACTTTTTTCTAAAAACAACAATGCTTTAGTGAAATGGTGTCGCCTTTTAAAGAATTTCTTTACAAATTGGACCATTATCTCATCCAAAATAATCAAATAGTATTTTAATATGCATATATTCACACATATTTTTATGATATGTGCAATTTTTGTATTTTAATAGCCTTGTTATGGTTAAAAATATATTAAGAAGGCCTAAACGCCTTTTCACGCCTTTTTACGCCTAGGCCCGCCTAGGCTTCTAAGGCTTAAGGCTTGGCCTCCACGCCTCAATCACGCCCCGCGTTTTTTAGAACTCTGATTTTTAGTCATTTTATTTTTAGGATTTATTTAGAATTTTTTAGGATTTATTTTCTATTTTTATAATTCTTTATTTTTTATTTTGATTTTTATTAGTTTTTAATTTATAATCTTTATTTAATTTTATTTTTCTTAGGACTAGTTTTTAGGAATTTATCTTATTTTTCTTTAGTGTTTAGTTTTAATTTAATTAGTTAGGACTTTTATTTTTTATAGAGTTTTATTTATTTCTGTATTATTTCTTTTTATTTTTTTTAGTCTCTTAGTAATAGAGTAGATTTTATTTTTAGATTTTAATTTTTATTTTACTCTAGTTTTATTTTTTAGGTAGTGTCATTTTATTTAAGGGTCCAAATTAAACACACCCACACCCACTACCATAGACACTCACATACACCTCACCCTCACCCTCACCCTCACCCTCACCCTATTACCTACACCACACCCATACCAAATAAACACATACCGCTTTTACTTTTCATCATCATCTTCCCTAGGGCTGTGTTTCGGCCGGATCGGATCGAAAAATGCCTATTCGGAAAAAATTCCAATTTTTTCGGAAATAAAATAACTATTCCGATTTCCGATCCGATTTTTTCGGAAAATTAAAAAAAATTCCAAATTCGGAAAAATCGGCAAAAATCGGAAATTCACAAAATATATTAGAAATTTCGGAAATTCCAAAATTTCAAAAAAAATAAATTATGGATTTTCGATTACTCGAAATTCTCATTTTAAAGAAACAATGAAAATGGCTTAACCCAACATGTAAACACATGAGGATTTGGCTCATTTTTCATTTGTGTAGAAGTTAGGAGAATATTCTCCTTTTATAGAGCATATTTTGGAGATCTCTCCCTCTCCCAACTGATGTGGGATATGGGAAACTTTCAAAAAATCGGAAAAGAAATTGGAAAATTTGGAAATCGGAAAATAATTCCAAAAAAATCGGAAATAATTCGGAAAAATCGGATCGGCATAGTTTCGGAAAAATCGGATCGGAAATTCAGAATTATTTCCGATTTCCGATCCGATTTTTTTCGAAAAAATCGAAAATCGGAAAATCGGAAATCGGCAAACTAAAATTTCATTCCAAATTCGGAAAAAATCGGATCGAAAATCGGAAAAATCGGAAAGTTCGAAAAAAAAACACATTCTTCCCCAAACAACACAACCCAATCTCTCTCTCATCAAACCCCATTACCAAAATAAAACCACCTCATTAATCCACTTCTAAAAACTCCATAGCCAAAACCCCAAAAAAAAAACACTGCCGCCGGCGGTTCCCTTTAACCCAAACCGTGAGCCACGGCGGCCTGAATCAAAACCGTCCCAAACCCGGACCTGCTTCCCTGCCGACCCAAGCTCCGGCGCACAACCCGCCTCAAGCGGGTCAGCCAAACCAAACCGCGACCCAGACCATGGCCCTATCGCCCAACCCAAAACCCGAAAGCGTTTGTCCAACAGCCCAAGACCCATTTCCAAATCAACATTGAACCCACTCCATCCCAATCCTCTGCCATAACCACAAAAATCGGAGCTAGCCACTTCCAAATTAATCTCATGACATCTTAACCCAAGCCAAATCAAATCCCTACAAGAAGTCTATTTGACTTGATAATTAAAGATCCCACCAAATCCCCTTCTAAGAATTCAAGATCGTGGGTAAATAAAAAGAGAGGAGCATCACATATAAAAAAAGAAGACTCTCACAGCAAAGAGAATAGATACGCAGAGAGAGAGAGAGAGAGAGAGAGAGAGACTCTATAATATGTACATAGTAGGTACATAAAAAATTTCCAAAAAATTCTAAAAAAATTAGTTTAGTGTTAGAATAAATTTTAGGGTTAGTTTTTTTTTTTTTTATGTGATCAAGTGCTGGATTTATGAAAACATTGGGACACACGTGCATGAACGCGATTCAAGGAATCAATTCAAAGGGAGACTTTTGTGTATTGTATTTCTTGCTCTACTCTTTAATTTATTATTCCATGTTTGTGGTTGTGATTAATTGTTTCATTATGCTTGTCTAACCACTCCGTTCAAGGGGTGGGATGCACTGCGTACGATGTTAGTTTAATTAATTGGTTTCATTAATTTTATATTTCTTGGTAAATTAATTTTAAGTGTCACCAATCAATTTATATAACGAGAGTTAGTAAATTAATTGAACAAATTGATGTTTGAATGTTGGAATCGAACTAGAGATAGATTTTTTCGATAATTCAATATTAATTCGGTATTGAGATTTGAGGATTGATATTATTTTCTTTAAATTGATCCTAGCGGGTAATTTTCTGAAAATTGTATAAGTCATAATTTTTCATCGTGTGATATTTTAAAATTCATTTTCTGAAAAAGATTTTATTAAATTTATAATTTTAATGAGAGTTAGATTATACATTTAATATTATCTCGAAATATTTCAAATTAATAAATTGAGAAATTAAAATGATTGAAAATGCAGTGTAATCCCATCTCTTGACCTTCTCACATTATTTCACACTCGGTTGCACATTCTTATTCCTAATTTAGTCATTTTATAATTTTTAGCATTTGTTAGTTAATTTTTCCATTGAAATTGTTTTTAAAAATAAAAAAATATTTTCATAAAAAAAAATTGGAGTTGCACGTTTTCACATTTATTATTTCACCTTGAAAGTTGGATTGATACCCGCACTTACCGCAATACGAGTTATTTTTAGACAAGTTTTGTAGGTACTCAAGGGAATTTTGAGAGTGGCTTTTGCACAACAACGACACATACGCTAAAAGCTTCTTATCAAATGGCGTCGTTGCCGCTTTCTTGGCCTGGAGACATGATTGAAGACTTTTAATTTTATTTATCTTTTTTAGTGTAGTTCTTCCTCCTCCCTCCTCCTTAGACTGGTTGTATTGGATTTTTTTTAGAGCTTGGTATTTATTTTGGTGCATTTTGACACCGATTTTTTGTAATAATTATTCATAAAAAAGAAGCGAGACGGGAAACCGGACAAGGTAGAGAGAGAGCGTCCATGGCGAGGATTTTTGAAGCCTCTCTACTTTGGGTCGGTAGGAATCCCGGGGACGATTGAGATAGGCGAGATCTCCCCCCGATTGACTCAACTCGGTCTTCACCCCACGTGTGTAAAAATCGTGGGAGGTACAGTTCTTTATCCGTCGCGAATCTCCTGTCAGCAAGTTCAATTTTTGGTGTGATTAATTGCTCCTATGTGCTTTTAATTTCTGCATCGTACTCAAATTGAATGGTTTGATGAATTAATTTACCTAATACCTGGACCCGATCATTGAAACGAGAAGGGATTTCATCACCCAACTCACTCGCTTATCCATTGTGTGCTACCCTAGCTGTCATTAAATTTAAAATCAATCAACTAGCTAGCCCCATAGGAACACATTTTTGCAACAAGCGATCACAAAGATAAATTCCGTGCATTTTGTCGCCCGCGGACTTAATTATAATTTGACTAACTCTTTCACTAATTTTGAAGATAATAATTGGCTACGTGCTCGTTAGGATTTTTCTTGACTCATGTGTGTCCAATTCGATTCTTTCAGTAGTCGGTTTTAGTTAGTTCGCCCATATCAAGAGTCCATTTTCTCCCCTTTTTCAAAAATTACCAAAAATATTTTTTCTCTTTTTAAAAATATTTTCAAAAATCCCAAAAAGATTTTTTTCCCATATTTAAAATACCAATAAGATTTTCCTTTTCTTATTTTCAAAAATCACAAAAATATTTTATTTTCTTTTGAAAAATATTTAAAAACCAAAAAAATATTCTTCTTGTCATGGCCGAAGAACGTCCTTTACAGGTATACTTTGGCCATTTCACATTCTCTCGAAGTTTTTTTTATGATAACCCCGATTCGAACCTCTATTCATTAATTCAGGGCTTTCACTCTCAAACGCACACCGTTGATACTCCTATGTCGTCCATGCACACATCTCATCTTCCACCGCCTCCGGTGACGAGTGTCAACCCATCACATGCTTCGTCGTGCACACACTGCTTTCTGGTGGACCATTTGTCCCATGAGTGTCCATTTATATTCTCTCCATCTGAAACCACCTTGGAACATGTGTATCCCCATGACACTGTTTTGGACCCACCCTCGACGTATTGTCACGACATATCTAATGTCGAGGGGTATGAGTACCCGAGCTATTGATGGAGGCCTGATCATCCTTCCATGCAATATGAATCCCAGCGCCATGTTGTGGATCCTTACGATTTTCAACAGTCGTCATCGCCACCTTGTGCGCCTCATACCTATCAGTCCCCTTCTTATGCTCATCATGCTGATCACACTTTTGTCCCTCACGGAGATACTTCTCCCGTGAATGCTACACTTGACCCTGCTCTACACACTTCATATGAGTATTCTCCACATCCTAGTGTTTCTTGCGAGTTGTGTCCACCGCCGCCACCCACCACCACTTCAACACCATCATCCACATCCGATCTCGAGGCACTATTGCACCACTTCATCATCGAGCAAGAGAAAGTCACCCAAGCTCTCCAAAATCTTGGCCAACGATTAAATGATTTTGAGTGTGCGAACGAGTCGGATTTCACCCCAAGTCCACCCATTATTGACCCCGCGTAGGAAGATTTTGTGTCGTCTTGTGCCACTGATTTTGAGTGTGACCAACCCTATCTTGCTGAGAATCTCGACGTTGAGACCACTCCGTGGTCCGGAACCCAAGTTGATAATTGTGTTGACGTATCCCTTGATTATGAGACTTCTCCTACACCGCCTTACCTTTTCGAACCCACCATTAAGGTTTGCCTTTCCCCTTCCATAGAATCCTTACTTATGCCCGATCTTACACCTACTGAGCCCAATGCGTGTGTTCCCAAGGAACCACTTCATCCTAGGTTAGCTACGGATGCGAATGCTACCCACTGTCCTGAGATTGAATCTGAGATGGTTTCTACCTCTCTGGATATGGATCCTACCGCATCATATTTGGCTCCCCTTGAGCCGACTATTGATGTAGATTCATCTCTCTCGAATCTTAAAGCCTCGTTAGACCCTTTCACCACCTTGGATGGTGACGCCGTGGTGGCTAAGTTGATCACTCCCTCGTTTATTTTCACACCTCCTCCTTCACGTAACCTTGAGAGATCACTCCGTGCTTCATGAGGAGTGTGTGTCTCCCACCCTTGATTTAGATCATCTTCCCCCAACCCTTGTCCCACCCGACCCACACCCTGTCCCTACCACCTCACCACTTGATTTGGACCTTGTTATTGCACCTCACCTGTTCCCATCTACGTATTTAGGTCCTCACCTATCTCCATCCTCCACCCTAGTACTCCACGATCACATTTGTGCATTTTTCATCGACATCACTATCTATGAGAATATTTGCGTTACTCTTATCTTTCGTGACACCGAGCTTGTTACTTTTTGCACACCACTTCCTCGTGGTGTTAGTTTTTTCCATCGACAGCTCCCTGGCGTGTCACGACGTGACCATTATCATCGTCCATTTATAGAATGATCGCGCACTTTCTCTGAGGCCCACCCCATTATTATTGTTAAACCCTTTTGCCTCCTCCACCAATTAGAGCACCATTCTTATAGGGCCCTTGTTTCCCTCACATTGACGCTCAATAAGGCCCGTGACCGGTGCCTGTTCACCCTCACCCTTACCCTTCATCCATGTACCCTCCTACCCACTCGCCCCTGGTCCACCGATGCTTTGCATCGAGTGATGAACTTTACCATACAAGTGCATTGACCTCTTTTATCCTTTATCCAACAAGACTGACGCTTCAGTCTTGTTTGGGGGTGATTCTCATCACCCAATTTTTTTTACTGCCCCGCACTTTCACAGATCTTATCTTTAGGGTGAGAACGGTTTGGTCTGGATGAAGACGTTAAACTTAGCACTACCGGGAGGCAACCCATTGTTCATTGTTTCTGAGTATGAGTCTTACCCTGTTTGGGGGTGGTGTTTCACACCACCCAATTATTTTCACATACTTTCTAGAATTGTACGTATTTGTGTATCACATCTGTTCTTCAGGTTTTATCTCTCCATCATGCGATACAATTTCATAAGCGGTTCATTCTGGTAATATCTTTCCTCCCTTGTGCCTTTTATTTTATATATGGTTTTAAACATCGAGGACGATGTTCTCTTTTGTCTGGGGGTGGGAAATTTATCAAAATCGTACCTCTTTTGAAAATTTTCAGAAACAAGTGATTTTAATTTTTTTGTGCGATTAAAAATAAATTTGTATGACATGGTTTATCTATCATCCCTCTTTTAGAAATCTCGGAATACCCGTGTTCGAACCCAAAAATTACACTTTTTATCATTAAATTAATTAATACCTCTTAAAAGCGTACTTGCACCGTGAATTCCTAAACTCGGCAATTTGCACTATCACTTTTACAATCAAAAGTTGAAGAGTAACTATATTCTTAAGAAAGCCTTAAAATATCACTAGTAGAGACTTAAACCCGTGAGATATGAGCTTTTCACAATTTTGAGGGTTTTTACTTATCTCTGAGTCACAAATTGACTCAACTTTCTTTGGGTACCGCATTTAGTCGTTGTATGATCTCATCATTTTTTCAAATTTGGCTTAATCACTGAGAATGACATTACTTTCGAGTTGTAAGAAACATGTATCTTGTAGTTAGTTCCGAGCACTAAACCGATTTTTTCATACCCTTACCATATTATTATTCACTCATTGTCCGTATTCCCCTATCCATATGTCCCAAATACCATCCATCATTGCCATCATTTTTGAGAAAAAGAGTGTGTGAAATTTTTCATGTAAATTGTCTTCATTTGTGTTATGAAAAGAAAAATGTATCGCAACAAAAAAAAAAAGCGAAAAAAAAGAGTAGAAAAAGAAAGAAAATAAAAAATAAATAAATAAAAAGGAAGATGCGATCAGAAGTTCAAAAGATGAAGACAATAGTCAGTTAAAGTGTGTCACACTCTTCTCAAAACACCCCATCATTCATTTTCTTCATGTCATTATCCCTTCATACCTTACATAAACCTCATTTTCACCTTTGGTAAAATATTCGGGCAAACGAGAAGACTATATGGTGAATAGCTCGACATTCTCAATATAGTGGTTAGCATTCATTCACGAGATCAAATTTTTTTTCATGTATCCGTCCTTTTCTATAAAATGTGTGAGACGTTTGAACTTGTTTACATTTACTCACATCCTCACGCACTAGAGAGATACACTTACCCAATTCTCAGAGAGTTCGATTCAGAGAGTTATATCCAGTGAGAATTGAAGTCAAAGCGTTGAACCTATATTGGTGATCTAAGAACTACTCTAATGATACTTAAGATTACTTCACACTACACAAGCTGAGTTTTAGGAAGGATTATGCTTTTGGTATTAAGTAATTTCATATCTTATTTTGATAGTTGAATACGGTGTTCCTTGATTTCCTTTTAAAGTTAGGTTGTATAGCGTATCATCATCTACTCAGATACTTCATTTAAATAAGTTTTTGAATTTTGTGGGTACATTCACTGCAAACCCTCACGAGACACCACTTGTCCTGTAGGGCAACCTATAGGTTTAATGTCTTGTTGCACACGCTAAGTGGCTAGTGCCTCCGAAAGTGGCACACTTTTGTTTACTTATCTCTGTTTTTCTCTCTAATTTTTGCTCGAGGACTAGCAATGTTCTGTTTGGGGGTGGTGTGATAAGCACCCAAAAGTGTATAATTTATGCCCTGAATATGTGCATCTTAGTCACTCATTTTAATTAAAATTGGTCTTATGTTTGTATTTTATCATTTTGCAGGTCAATACGCAGTCGCAGTATTAAATAATGCTAAATCCAGTCAATTGCGATGCAGAAGCGGTCAAAAGCATACATCGAAGAAATCTAAAGAGACCGTGAAGTGAGAAGTCCATTCTGAGCTTGCCGAGATGTGATCTGATGCTCCGAAACACTCCCGTAATCCAAACCTAAGCCTAAACCGAGCCTAGACCATTCCCCGAACCTGGTGTGTATTTAGTTTGTATTTCATATTGTTTTTAGATTTTTAGTTTGAGTCATTCTTATTTTTAGGATTTATTTTAGATTTATTTAGAATTTTCTAGGATATATTTTCTATTTTTCTATTTCTTTATTTTGATTTTGATTTTTATTAGCTTTTAATTTTTAATCTTTATTTTATTTTATTAGGATTAGTTTTTAGGAATTTATTCTCTAGCTTTATTAGATTTTGAATTCTTTTATTTTAGTTTTATTAGGATTATATCTTTTTAGTTTTAATAGAGTTTTATTTTATTTCTTCTTTTTGTTTTCATTTTTTTTAATTAGTTTGAGATGTTAGTTTTTAGTTTTATTAGATTTTAAAATTTTATTTTATTTAGTTTTAGTTATATTTTTTTAGTGGTGTTATTTTTAGGGGTGCAAATTACACACACACAAACCCCTTTTACACCCATTTACACCAAAATAAAACTAACCCTCACCATAAAACATACACTCTTCCACATCCTATACCCTTACTCACCCACACACTAGCATACCATACACACACCTACACCAAATCAAACCCACTCATCTTCAACCTCACCTCACTCTCTCTCCTGCTAACCACCATAGCCAATCCCCATAACCAAACCTCCACCCTTATCTCTCCTCCATCCATTAAACCAAACAATCCCTCATACCCCATACCGCCAAGGCCACGACCAGCGCTGACCAACCCGCCGGAGCTCTAGCCTTCATCTCCCCTGACCCAAGAGGGTCTGCCCAAATCGCGGTCGGACCTCCAACCCGAGCGCCCAACCAGACCATATTCGAGACCCTGCGAGACCCCATTCCGGACCCATTTCCGGTGGTCCAGTCCGAAACCCTCCGGTCGACACCGAAAACCCAACATTGCCTCAAACCCTCAATCGCCTCGGCCAAACCAAACCGCGACCCGGACCATGGCCCTATCGCCCAACCCAAAACCCGAAATCGTTTGTCCAACAACCCAAGACCCATTTCCAAATCAACATTGAACCCACTCCATCCCAATCCGCTGCCATAACCACAAAAATCGGAGCCCCATTTGCTGTCATCTGCTCTCATCCATATTTCCCCAAAAATCGGAGCTAGCCACTTCCAAATAAACTCACGTTCATATCTTGACTCAGGCCAAATGAATCCCATAAAAATCTCTTCAAATCAAACACACCGTGGGTATGGCTTTAAAAGAGAAGGAAGCCACAGCAAAGAAAATAGATACGCAAAGAGAGAGAGAGAGAGAGAAAGAGAAAGAGAGACACTGTATAATATGTACATAGTAGGTATATAAAAAAATTCCAAAAAAAATAGTTTAGTGTTAGAATAAATTTTAGGTTTAGTTTTTATTTTTTTTATGTGATCAAGTGCTGGATTTGTGAAAACATTGGGACACACGTGCATGAACGCGATTCAAGGAATCAATTCAAAGGGAGACTTTTGTGTATTGTATTTCTTGCTCTACTCTTTAATTTATTGTTCCATGTTTGTGGTTATGATTAATTGTTTCATTATGCTTATCTAGCCACCCCGTTCAAGGGGTGGGATGCACTGCGTACGATGTTAGTTTAATTAATTGGTTTCATTAATTTTATATTTCTAGGTAAATTAATTTTAAGTGTCACCAATCAATTTATGTAACGAGAGTTAGTAAATTAATTAAAAAAATTGATGTTTGAATGTTGGAATCGAACTAGAGATAGGTTTTTCCGATAATTCAATATTAATTCGGTATTGAGATTTGAGGATTGATATTGTTTTCTTTAAATTGATCCCAGCGGGTAATTTTCTGAAAATTACATAAGTCCTAATTTTTCATCGTGTGACATTTTTAAATTAATTTTCTGAAAAATATTTTATTAAATTTATAATTTTAACGAGAGTTAGATTATCGATTTAATATTATCTCGAAACATTTCAAATTAATAAATTGAGAAACTAAAATAATTGAAAATACAGTGTAATCCCATCTCTTGACCTTCTCACATTATTTCACACTGGGTTGCACATTCTTTTTTATTATTTAGTCATTTTATAATTTTTAGCATTTGTTAGTTAATTTTTCCATTGAAATTATTTTTAAAAATAAAAAAAAATAAAAAATATTTTCATAAAAAAAATTGGAGTTGCACGTTTTCACATTTATTGTTTCACCTTGAAAGTTGGATTGATACCCGCACTTACCGCAGTACGAGTTATTTTTAGACAAGTTTTGTAGGTACTCAAGGAAATTTTGAGAGTGGCTTTTACACAACAACGACACATACGCTAAAAAAACTTCTTATCAAATGGCGCCGTTGCCGCTTTCTTGGCCTGGAGACATGATTGAAGACTTTTTTTGAGGGTGAGAACGAGTCAAATTTCACCCCACGTCAACCCGCTATTTCCCCCACGTGGGACGATGATGTGTCGTCTTGTGCAACTGATTTTGAGTGTGACCAACTCTAACTTCCTGAGAATCTCGACATTGAGACCACCTAGTGGTCCGGGCCCCAAGTTGACAATTGTGTTGACCTATCCCTTGATTGTGAGACTGGTCCCACACCTCCCTACCCTCCTGAACCCACCATTGCGGTTTGTCTTTCCCCTTCCATTGAATCCTTACTTATGTTCGAGCCTACACCTACTGAGACCACTGCGTGTGTTCCCAAGGAACCACTTCATCCTAGGTTAGCTCCGGCTACGAGTGCTCACCATTTTCTTGATATTGAATCTGAGATGGTTTCTATCGCTCAGGATATGGATCCTGACCCACCATGCCTGGCTCCCCTTGAGCCGACTATTGATGTAGATTCATCTATCTCGGATCTTACCGCCTCATTAGACCCTTTCACTACCTCAGATGGTGACGTAATGGTGGCTAAGTTGATCACTCCCTCGTTCACTTTCACACCTCCTCCCGCGAGTACCCTTGAGGATCACTCCGTGCCTCGTGAGGAGTGTGTCTCTCCCACTCGTGAGTTAGATCATCTTCCCACACCCTTTGTCCCACCCGATCCACCCACTGTCCCTTCCACCCCACCACCTAGTTTGGACCTTGTTATTTCTCCTCACCTCTTCACATCTAAGCATTTAGGTCCTCACCTACACCCACCCTCCACCCTAGTACTCCGCGATCACATTTGTGCCTTTTTCATCGACACCACTATCTATGAGAGTATTTGTGCTACTCTTATCTTTCGTGACACCGAGCTTGTTACTCTATGCACACCACTTCCTTATGGTGTTGATTTTTTCCATCTATCGCTCCCTGGAGTGTCACGACGTGACCATTATCATCGTCCATTTATAGAATGGTCGCGCACTTTCTATGAGGCTCGCCCCATCACTATTCCTAAGCCATTTTGCCTCCCCTACCAAATTGAGCACATTTCTTATAGGGCCCTTGTTGCCCTCACATTTACGCTCAATAAGGCCCGTGATCGGCGCCTCTTCACCCTTTCCCTTGCCTTTCTCACCTTACCTTAATACCCACCCATCCATGGTCCACCGATGCTTTGCATCGAGTGATGCACTTTGCTATATAAGTGCATTGACTTCTTCTAGACTTTATCCAACAAGACTGATGCTTCAGTCTTGTTTGGGAGTGATTCTCATCACCCAAATTTTTTCTGCCGCCCTGTGCTTTTCATAGTTCCTATCCTTAGGGTGAGACTGGTTTGGTCTGGCTGAAGATGTTAAACTTAGCGCTACCAGGAGACAGCCCGTCGTTCATTGTTTCTGAGTATGAGTCTTATCCTGTTTGGGGGTGGTGTTTCACACCACCCAATGATTTTCACATGATTTATAGACTTGTGCATATTTTCGTATCGCCTCTGTTCTTCCGGTTTCATCTATGCTCCAGAGTGCGGTACATTTTCACTAGTGGTTTATTATGGTAATATCTTTCCTCCCTTGTGCTTTTTATTTTTATATATGGTTTTAAACATCGAGGACGATGTTCTCTTTTGTTTGGGGGTGGGAAATTTATCAAAATCGTATCTCTTTTGAAAATTTTCAGAAACAAGTGATTTTAAACTTTTTGTGCAGTTAAATTTAATTTTATTACATGATTTGTCTATCATCCCTCTTTCAGAAATCTCAGAATACCTGTGTTTGACCCAGAACTTACGCTTTTAAACCTTAAAATTAATTAATACCTCTGAAAAGCGTACTTGCACTATGAATTCTTAGACTCAACAATTTGCACTATCACATTTACAATCAAAAGTTGACGAGTAAATATATTCTCAAGAGAGCCTTAAAAGATCACTAGTGGCGACTTAAACCCGTGAGATTTGAGATTTTCACCTTTTTTAGGGTTTTTACGTTTCTCAGAGTCACAAGTTGACTCAACTTTCTTTGGGTACTACATTTAGTCGTTGCATGATCTCATCATTTTTTTAAATTTGGCTTAATCACTGAAAATGACATTACTTTCGAGTTATAAGAAACATGTGTCTTGTAGTTTGTCCCGAGAACTAAACCGATTTTTCCATACACATACCATTTTCCCTATCACATTATCATTCACCCATTATCATTTTCCATATTACCCTTATCCATATGTCCCAAATACCATCCATCATTGCCATCGTTTTTGAGAAAATGAGTGTTTGAAAAACTCTCATGTAAATTGTTTTCATTTGTGCTATGAAAAGAAAAGTGTATCGTAAAAAAAAATTATAAAAATCGAAAAGAAGAAAAAGAAAGCATGCGATCATAAATTCAAATAATGAAGACAATAGTCAATCAAAGTGTGTCACACTCTTCTCAAAACACCCCATTATTCATCTTCTTCATTTCATTATTTCCTCATACCTTTCATAAACCCCATTTTCACCCTTGGTAAAATGTTCGGGCAAACGAGAAGATTATATGGTGAATAACTCGACATTCTCGACATAGTGGTTAGCATTCGTTCATGAGATCAAATTTCTTTCATGTATCCGTCCTTTATTATAAAGTGTGTGAGACGTTTGAACTTGTTTACATTTACTCACATCCTCACACACTAGAGAGATACACTTACTCAATTCTCAGAGAGTTCAATTTAGAGAGATATATCTAGTGAGAATTGAAGTCAAAACATCGATTCTATAAAGGCTATCTTAGAATTACTCTAATGATACTTAAGATTACTTCGCACTACACATGTTGAATTTTAGGAAGGATTACGCTTTTGGTATTAAGTAATTTTAAATCTTATTTTGATAATTGAATACGGTGTTCCTTGATGTTCTTTTAAAGTTGGGTTGTATAGCATTTCATCATCTAATAAGAAACTGCATTTAAATAAGTTTTTGAATTTTGTGGGTACATTCACTGCAAACCCTCACGAGACACGACTCGTCTTGTAGGGCAACCTATAGGTTTAACGGCTTGTTGCACTGCGTACGATGTTAGTTTAATTAATTGGTTTCATTAATTTTATATTTCTAGGTAAATTAATTTTAAGTGTCACCAATCAATTTATGTAATGAGAGTTAGTAAATTAATTGAACAAATTGATGTTTGAATGTTGGAATCGAACTAGAGATAGGTTTTGTAACACTCCGTATTTTTGTACATTTAATATTTAATTAATTCGGGAATTTTAAATTACTTGTGTATTGTAATTTTTATTGAATTAATTATGGCAATATATATATATATATATTTAAATATTAATCGGGGAGTGAATGGTTAATGTTTAGGGAAATTTATTTACTAAATGAATAGTAATAATTTAATTACGTCATTTCGGGTATTAATGACGGGTTATGCACTTATCTCAACCGGGAGTCGGTATAGACTAAATGGGGTGTGAGATAAGGATTTTTATAAATTAATTTGGATGCCAATTCTGAGTGCGCGGTTGAGTCCGGATGGGTCGAGATACTCAGAAAAGAGTACCCGGGTGTAGTAATTGGGTCTCGGGGTATTTTTGGGCATAGCCGAGCCCACACGGGGTGAGTTGGACCACTTTAATTAAGCCCATTAGGTGAAAAACGGGATTAAGAGTTTTTAACCTAATGGGGAGATTAAGGAATGGCAGCCAACATAACTCTAAACCTAGGGTTTGAGAGGAGATTTGGGGGAAAGCAAATCAAGAACAAATTGGAGGTTATTGGAGCCAAATTGAGGGACTACGCCAACGGATCAGACACTACGAACACTTACAGGCAAGTCGTTAACTGTTTTGATTCTTAAAGTGTGATAATCAATTCATATCATAGTGATGTGTAAACCAAAATTCGTTTTGGGGATAAATGGGTACAAAAAGGGGGTTTTGTTAATGGAACCATTGAATGAAATTTAAGGTAAGAATTAGTTGTGATATATAATTCTAAGTATGATTATCTGGTTTGAATGAGAAAAATCGGAATATAAAAGGATGGAATTTGAATTTAAAATTGGGATTATACCCTAGAAATTTGTGTTCTTAGGTGGGTCAAAATTCATAGTGTTAATGATGTTAAAAGGTTTAGGTGATGTTTTTGGTTCATGAGAAATGTTTTAAGATGATTAATAGACTGACTTGAGGTTGGTTTTTGAGGAAAGAAACCTTGAAATTTCGTTAATGGTGGAATTCAACGAGGAAGGAGCGCTAGCACGAAGGGATCGATCGATCGATCGGGGGACATCGATCGATCGACGATGGGAAATTCTGGGCAGTTCGGCCTGGGTGAGATATAAGGGGGAATTAATTATAAATTAATTTCCATACAATTATTAGTGATAAATAATTGTGAAACAAATATTCCTAGCAATTATGGGAGAAAGTAATTGGGACTAGGATGAATTTATGTGGGGTATTTAATGGATGAATTTGAGAGATTTCATTCCAAAATAGTGAGGTACGGATCAAGTGAGTGAATCTGGGTATATTGGTCATGCGACCCCAAGGTAGTGAATTAAGTTTGGAGATAAACTAAATAATTTTGAGTCGGGACATAGACTCGGGAAATATTAAGATACGGGCCAAGTAAGTGAGTCCGGGGATAATGGTTGGGTGACACCAAGTTATTAAATTAATAAGTGTATTAATTAATTTAATTAGAGTCGGTTTGTAGACTCGGGTAGGATTAAATTAATAAGGGTGTTAATTAATTTAATTAAAGTCGGTTTGTAGACTCGGGTATGATTAAATTAATGGGTGGGATAATTAGTTTAATCAGAATCGGATTGTAGACTCGTGAAGGGTACTTATTAATTAATGTGATAATTAATTATATTAGAGTCGGACCACAGACTCGGAATTTGGGTTAATTAATTAATGTGTAAATTAATTGTATTAGAGTCGAACCACAGACTCGGATTGGTATTAAATTAATATGTGTGTTAATTAATTTAATTAGAGTCGGGCGATAGACTTGGGGAGGTATTAAATTAAAATGTGTGTTAATTAATTTAAGGAGAGTCGGACCATAGACTCGGGGAAAGTATTATATTAATTGAGGTGTAAATTAATTATATTAGAGTCGGACCATAGACTCGGGAAGAGAATAAGTTATTAAGTGAGAAAATTAACTACATTGAGTCGGGCCACAGACTCAGGAAATTACAGGCAGTGTATGGGATGTTGAGTACATGGTAAAGCCGGGGTTATTAATATATATATACGGTGTAGTGATAGTATGTATATATATATATATATATATATATATATATATATACGTGTATGTATTGTGTGTGACATTAAATTACAGGCAGTGTACGGGAATTACAGGCAGTGTACGGGATTTTGAGTACACGGTAAAACCGGGGTTCATAATATATATATACGGGTAGTGATAGTATATATATATATGTGTATATATTGTGTGTAATAGTAAATATCAGTGACTAGATATTTATTCAATTTAAATACTCTAATGCTATCAAGGGAGGTTGCGCGATGTGGGTGAATCCCCTAGCTTGAGGAGTAGGTCGAGTATATCCCCAGGTCATAGCGTCCGGTATATATGGGTGAGGGATTTATCTCACTTTCAGGGAAGGAATATGACCGCCTCCACTTCGTTTATATTTTGGTCCAAGTTGGTGAGCGATTCTAACTTGGGAAAACTAGGTTTTGTGAGCACACCTAGTGAGATAGCATTCTAGAGGTAATCATCCGGTGAGGGTAAACTCGGAAGGATGGATACACATATGATATATGTGTGGATGTTAGTAAAGGTACGTATAATATGGTAGTAAATATTATATGTAGGTGATAATACAGTGTGTGATGTATTTACTTTATATAACTCGGGTTACAGTTATATGCAGTTAATTAATGAGAAATTAATTAAGTTAATCATTTGTGGGAATAATACAGTGTGTGATGTATGTACTTTATATAACTTGTGACACGGTTATATGCTGCTATTTAAGAGGAATTAATTAAGTTAATTGTGAAATAACTTATAATTCAAGAATCATTATACTCGGGTTAGAGTAGTACAGCAAGGGAAGGTTATACCAGGACTAGTTGGACGGGGTAGTACAACTAGGTGGGGTTAAGGTAACCGGTAGGTGTGCACAATAGTAGAGGGGTGAGAATGTCCTCAAGGGAGTGCGACACTAACTTAAATATGAAGCGCATTCATGAATTTTAAATTACTGCAGTTAATTCACTTGCTAAATATTTTCAAAATATTTTGGGTTCTAACCCTTTCTATAAAACTATTTTCAAAACCTTTTAGGTGTCCAGCCACAGGGACGCCAGGATTGATATTCTATTCCAGGGACACGGAGCTGCGGCATATGTGGATGCTAGCAGGAGTTTGGATTAGACGCATCATTCATTCATTCCTAGAGTAGGAATCCTATATCAATCTCAGTTTTATTTAGGGCTTGTAGCCCAGACTTCTCGGTACAGTTTTCAGGTGTAATTCATTCAGGTGTTGAATATTTGTATTGGATTATTTATTTGGTGGCCGGTGATTTATTCGGCAAGTTGTGTAATTATTATTCTATTTACTTTCATTCAGGTGTGTGAATGGTTTATATTTTAATTCCGCATGTATTGTTTTGTTTAATTAAAAAGTTAAAATTGGCACCAGTTTTTGGAATACTAGGTGGTTAGTAAGTTTTAAAAAGTTTTCGACAGTGATGCTAAGGATGATCCAACTGGGATTCCTGTTTTAATTTGGTATATGACTGATCACCCGGTATTTTATTAGGCGGGGTGTCACAGGTTTTCCGATAATTCAATATTAATTCGGTATTGAGATTTGAGGATTGATATTGTTTTCTTTAAATTGATCCCAGCGGGTAATTTTCTGAAAATTGTATAAGTCCTAATTTTTCATCGTGTGACATTTTTAAATTAATTTTCTGAAAAATATTTTATTAAATTTATAATTTTAACGAGAGTTAGATTATCGATTTAATATTATCTCGAAATATTTCAGATAAATAAATTGAGAAACTAAAATAATTGAAAATATAGTGTAATCCCATCTCTTGACCTTCTCACATTATTTCACACTCGGTTGCACATTCTTTTTCATTATTTAGTCATTTTATAATTTTTAGCATTTGTTGGTTAATTTTTCCTTTGAAATTGTTTTAAAAAATATATATATATATATTTTCATAAAAAAAAATTGGAGTTGCACGTTTTCACATTTATTGTTTCACCTTGAAAGTTGGATTGATACCCGTACTTACCACAATACGAGTTATTTTTAGACAAGTTTTGTAGGTACTCAAGGGAATTTTGAGAGTGACTTTTGCATAACAACGACACATACGCTAAAAGCTTGTTATCAACTTTACTTCATTACATCACACATATTAATTTCAAACTTTTTATTACTAGTATTCACACATACTTTATTTTCATAGAAAAACCAAAAAACAAGAAAAAGACGGTTCATTTGTAAATTCCAAATAAGGATTTCTCATCACAATTTCTCACACTAAAATACTTTTTTTCTACACACACATAATAAAGCCCCGGGTTAGATTTATGGGTTAAACCCCGCCTTATATTGTCTTCGAACTACATGGACTTTTATGCCCCTGGGCTACGTAGGCTTCTTGGGTAAAACCCTAGACTCGAGTCCTACCACATAATTTTATTACTTTATTCTTATCATATATTCATGATATATATTGTATATTCTTATTTGTTGTGTCTTATCCGATATACACAATTATGCCTTCATAATAACTCGTGGATCGACAAACACCTACATTATATTTTTAATTACTATTTTGAGAACACTCATGAGGATGACCTCGCTCTGCCTTTATCCATGGTGTGAGTCGAGTGATTTCATCCTCAATTTATATTATGCACATAAGCGCAAACCTTATGGAGTTCTATAAGAGAAGATTAACACACGCCCATGAGAGACCAAAAGGACAAGATGGGTGCCTAACACCTTCTTATTCCGTAACTTAGTTCTCAAACCTTGAACTACTTGGTTTTGCAAGCTTCAACATCGTCCTTGATGTCGTTCTCTCGAGACGACAACATTTTTTTGTCTATTTTATGCAAAATAGGTTGGCGACTCTATCTCCACATATCACCCCACATCGATGACGACCGAGTGCCCTGATAAAGGATGCAATCCCGCGCACACGTCGAAAAAGGGAAAGGGATGAGGGATCCACCTCAGGAGATGAGTTTTACTCCGGTCCCCCAGAGAGAGCATCCTCGGAATGGCCACCGTGGCGACTCCGTTGGGGACATTATAAGAGGACTAGACTCTATTTTTGCATGGGTGTTATAATTTTCTACATGTGTGCTTATGCACCTACATGTATGTTCCCCTTTATCTTCTATTTACCTTTTTATATATCTCTCTCAAGTATATATCACTTTTCACTCACTAATACACTGCACACACTTGTATATACTCTCCACGTACACTTCACACACCAACACTTAACTTTATTTTACACTCACATGATTCACGATCCACTTAGAATATCCATGCTTAGGCATCACTAGTACATAAACACAAATCTTGCACCTGTATATATGCCACACCACTTGTAGTTTATCCATGTATAGACTCTCTCTCTCTCACACACACACACTCACTTGTATATACTCCCATGGCACATACTCACTCATATGTATCCATGTGTAGTATTGCCTTCATGATAGATTTACTTGTATATGCTCCCCATTAGTGTAGTTTTCCTTTTACTCATCATGCAAATAAAAAATGATAATAAATACTCTCTCAATAACAAGTTAATTAAGATTGATGCACACAACGTCATTAAGAGCATGGCTATATTGACCAAAATTTTGTCCCGTACTTGGGGTTCACTTTATGATGGGCGCTGGACCTGCGAGTCGCAGTTAGCCTAAGCGATATAACTCTCACCTTCCATTGGATTTATACCTTCGACGTATATCGAATTCTCTCACACGTACTGTCCCCGTGAGGTATATAGTGAGGCAATTCACATACATTCAGGTATATCAATGTAATACCCCTTATTTATGAGTAATTATTTTTATATTAATTTTCCATGTAAAATACCGACGTGTAAAATACCGAGCCATAGTAAATTATTGTGGATATGGATTGGTTAGTAAATTATTTTGGGTATGGATTGGTTAGTAAAATACCAAGCCATAGTAAATTATTATGGGAGGAGTATAGTCTTTGCCATTCTGGGGCAAGAAATGTTTCTAGTGGCCATGCCTCTTTCGGAGGGAGGTTCGAGCACATACTTATATTGTATTGCGGAGGAGACTTCACACGATTTAGTCGTTTCCTTAGACTCGATTCCCGTTGTTAGAGAATTTAAGGATGTTTTTTGAGATATTTTGGGTTTACCTCCAAGTCGTGAGATCGAGTTTGTAATTGATTTTGCACCGAGAACTCGGACGATTGCTAGAGCTCCATACCATATGGCTCCTGTGGAAATGAGGGAGTTAAGGGATCAAATTCAGCAATTGTTAGAGCAAGGATTTATTCGGTATAGCACGTCTCCATGGGGTGCTCCTGTGTTGTTTGTAAAGAAAAGAGATGGTTCCCTCCGGTTATGTGTTGATTATTGGTAATTAAATAAGGTTACCATCAGGAACAAATACCCGTTACCTTGGATCGATGATTTGTTTGATCAATTGAGGGGAGCGTTGTACTTCTCTAAGATAGATTTGAGGTATGGGTATCATCAGCTGCAGATTTGAGCGCATGACGTGTCGAAGACTTCATTCTTGACTAGATATGGGTCCTATGAGTTTTTGGTCATGCCTTTTGGGCTAACCAATGCTCCTACAGTATTTATAGATCTTATAAACAGAGTATTTCGGGACTTCCTAGACCAATTTGTTATGGTGTTTATTAACGACATCCTAGTCTATTCTCAGACCGAAGCCGATCATGCTAAACATTTAAGATTTGTCCTACAAACTCTACGGGATCATAAACTGTATGCCAAGTTCGAGAAGTGTGGTTTCTGGTTACAGGAAGTGCAGTTTTTGGTGCACATTGTGACAACTGAGGGCATTTCGATAGACCCGAGTAAAGTTACCATGGTGAGAGAATGAGGTCAACCCACAATGCCCACTTATATTCGTAGTTTTATGGGTTTGGCGGGTTATTACTGTCGTTTCATTAAGGGGTTTTCCAATATCGCTAGCCCTTTGACGAACTTGACCTGGAAGGAAGTGAAATTTATTTGGGATGATTCCTGTCAGCTAGATTTCGATGAGTTGAAGGATAAGTTGACTTCTGATCCTGTACTCACGTTGCCAAGATCGGGACTGAACTACTTAGTCTTTATTGACGTATCTCTACAATGCTTAGGAGGTGTGTTACAACAAGAGCATGGGGACATTGCTTATTCGTCTCGCAAGCTAAAGCTCCATGAGAAGAATTATCCCATACATGATTTGTAGCTTGCTGCGATAGTGTTCGCCTTGAAGATATGGAGACATTAACTCTTGGGGGAGAAGTTTAGTCTTTTCACGGACCACAAATCGTTGCAATATTTATTCTCCTAGAAGGATCTGAATATGCGACAACGTCGATGGTTGGAGTTTGTAAAGGACTATCAATTTAATATTCATCATCACCCAGGTAAGGAAAATATGGTGGCGGATGTGCTTAGTCGAAAGCTCCCTGGGGAGCTAGCGAACGTATGGAAGGCTAAATGGAAAGAACTTAGCAAGGAGGATATTGTAACGAGGGCATTTATATCAGTGTTGACCGTTACGCCTGTGATTGTGAAGAGAGTCGTGGCAGCGCAAGGAAGGGATAAAGATTGCCAAGACCGTATACGCCAGTTGTTAACCGAGGGAGTGGAGTCCTACTCGATAAGTTCTGAAGGTGGGTTACGTTTCCAAGGAGACTTGTAGTCCCCGATGAGGGAGATTTATGACGTGCCGTTATGACTAAATCTCATGGGTCCAGATTTATAGTACATCCAGTTGGAGATAAAATGTACCAAGACATGCGCCGTCAATATTGGTGTGCGGGTATAAAAAGGGACATCTCTAAATTTATTTCCCAATGTACCACTTGTCAATTGGTGAAGGTAGACTACCGGCGACCAACAGGATTGTTATAAACATTAGAAATATCGATATGGAAATGGGAGAGTATCTTGATGGATTTCATCACGGGATTGCCAACGTCACAAAGTGGTCATGATTCCATTTAGGTTATCGCCGATCGTCGGACCAAGTTGACACATTTCTTACCGGTATTAACGGACTATAATACAGCACGTTATGCCCGGCTCTTTATTACAGAGATTGTGAGACTCCATGGGTTGTCCATTAATATAGCCTTCGACCGAGGAAAGATTTTTGTGTCCCATTTTTAGCAAAGTTTCCAAGAAGTAATGGGGACCGAATTGAAGTTGAGTACCTCCTACCTCCCACAAATGGAAGAAAAGACGGAAAGAGTTAACCAAATGTTGGAAGACATTCTTCGAATGTACGTATTTGGCTTTGGAGGAGGATGGGAGCAATACCTTCCATTGGTCAAATTTGTTTATAATAATTCGTACCAATTCACAATAGGTATGACACCTTATGAAGCATTGTATGGCCAGACATGTAGATCATCTACTTGTTGGTTGGAAGTAGGAGATAATAAGCTCCTTGGACCTGAAATGATCCAAGACACCTCTTCAAAGATTGAGCTTATTCGAAACCGCATCCGAATCGCCCAAGACCGTCAGAAGATTTATGCCGATGAGAATAGAAGGCATGTAGAATCGGAGGTATTGGACCAATTTTTAGTTACGGGTGTCACCGATGAAGTGTGTAACGCAATTCGGGAAGAAAGGCAAGCTTGCGTCGTGTTATGTAAGACCTTTTCTCGTTATTGCAAAAGTAGGCCCCGTAGAATATCAACTTGCTTTGTCGGAACGCCTACAATAGATTCACAATGTGCTTCATGTTTCATACTTGAAGAAGTATAATAGATGCGAAGGATCCCATTGGCACATTCCTTTGGATGATATCGAGTTACAACCCGATATTTCATACGAGGAATAACCAGTTGCAATCTTAGATCATGGAGAGCGTAGGCTAAGGTCGACGGTGGTGCCCTTGGTTCGTGTCCAATGGAGACATCACAATGTCGAAGAATCGACATGGGAGCATGCGGACGATATTCAAGAGAAGTATCCACACCTCATTTTATAAGGTACGCCTGAATTTTGAGGGGAAAATTTCCTTGTAGGGGGAGAGTGTGTAATACCCTTATTTATGAGTAATTATTTTTATATTAATTTGCCATGCGGGTTAATTATATAAAATAAAGGAATTTGGAGTAAATATTACTTTAAGTGATTTAAGAGATAGAATTTACTGAGTTTTGCATATTTACTGTTAAGTGAATGTAAATAGCATCATATTATGTGTTTGTTACGTCGTTGTGCTTTAAGCGACGATTGTGGCTTATATTCCAATTGAATCATTATTGATAAATTAAAATGATGTTGGACATGAAATAGTTTATGTTATCCTGGATGCCAATTTAGAGGGCGCGGTTAGTCTAAAAATGGTTAAAATAGTCAAAATAAGTACCAAGTTGTATTTTTGGGTTCCGGGTACTTTTGACAGGTTATGACTTAATTATGTTGTTACGAGCCATTTTAATTATGTAGTAGCATTTAAAGTTAAAATTAGTGTAATTGGGCATTTAAGTCTTCCAAGAACATTTATTTCTCATTTATGTGTTCCTAAACTTAGAGAGAGTTGGAGAGAAGAGAGAGCTTGGGAGAAAGAGGAGAGAAAGAAAGAAAATTGAAGATTAAAGATTGGAGCTTGGAGTTATTGTTACCGGAAGATAATCCGAGACTACAATCCTAAGGCAAGTTTCTAACTTGCAAATGTATGATTTAGTGTGGATAATTTGTATTTTAGTTGTGTTCTTAAGATTTACCATTTATGGGTTTTGATGCTTTTTGGTGTTTAAACCTTAAACATTGATTTAGATATGAATTGTGTTTGTTATATTAGTTGATGGTTGTGTAGGACTGATTTGGTGGGATTTTTGATTGATGGGGTTGGATAGATTGAAGTGAAATTGGATTTGGGTAATTAAGGTTCATATAACCCGTAGCCCCCAACTGGGCAAATCGACCAGGGCGAATCGATTCGCCCTCCCTAGCGAATCGATTCGCTAAAAAGGGTGGCTACAGGTCTGGGGAGCCAAATTGATTCGAGTTAAGGCTGTATCGATTCGGCGTGAGACAAAAAGTTGGTGTTCTCAGCCGAATCGATTCACTTTTAGGCGAATCGATTCGATATCAGGGGCGAATCGATTTGAAAATCCTACTATTTTAGGATATTTTTCTAACTTAGTTTTTAGCCCTTTTCTTTTAGGTTTAAGACCTAGGAACCTTTTCTTATGAAGTAAAATAGAGTACTAGAGTCTTATATAAGCGTGATGAATACCTTGGAATAGAAAAGGGAAGTAATTGGTCTTATTTTAGGGGTCATTTAATAAGAGTAGTGTAGTTTTTCTTCTAGCAAGCTAGCCTAAGACTAAAGGAAAGTTAGGTGGCATTGTTTTGGTAATCCTAGAGACAAAAATTAGGAAATTACACGTGGTGGCGTTTAGTGTTGTTATAAATTCTCAGAGGTTAGTATAGGGGAAAATTAAACTTGGTAACTTTTGTCGTTAGGCACACATGGTTCCGGATGTAATAAAATGTACTTTTATTTGGCATATCTTGTGAATTATGACTTGCATATACATACCTCTCTAAATGCTATCATAAGGGAAGTTATGCGAATGAGGTGAAGTCCCCTGGCGAGTGCATGCAGGGTGAATATAGTCCTCGGCCATAGGACCGGTGGTTACATTGTGTTGTTGTTTTATTCGAAATGAGGTAATTCTGGGTATGGTTATGACTCACTCTCGAAGGCATATGTCCGCTTCCCACGAGATGCAATTTAGGGTGCCCGGGTAGTCTTGGTTATAGGCCCTGGAATATGATATCTATTTAGGGGCGCATCCAGTGGGGTGACTCCCGGAAGGATGGTCTTAGAATTGTTGTGTTGTGATTGTAACTATTCTCACAAATGTGGCATTTTATAAATGGTTAAATCATTTTATAAATCAACTGTTTGAAATAAATTTCCTAATGAGGAATGAACTGGTGTATCATATTGTACAAAACTGTAATGTAAGTTTATTGAATTTGAATTTATTTATCTCTCTTGCAATGGATAGTTAACTCTATAGATGATATTGCGCTAGGATGTGCACCAAGATGAGAGGTGAGGATAATTCTTGTATGTAAGAGCGAACCGAAACTGCTTATGAAGTTTAGAATTCATAACTATTATGCATTTTATTCACATGTTTATCATATCAAACCGGGCCTTGACCCGTCTATATTTCTCTGTCTTGTGTGGTTTTCTTTTATGCCCAGGGGCTCCGTCACAAGGATGCCTGTGTTGATCCTTCCTTCCTAGTGTCCAGGAGCTATAGAATTTTTGCGAATGTTATAGGACTTTTGTGATAGACGCATCACTCTTTTGTATAATCTAGTTATGATCAGTCTGTATATTCGGGCGTGTTGCCAAAGTTTTGTAATTGTATATATTATTTGGATTTAACTATAATACTCGGTGTAGCCTGTTTGTACCAGTTTGTTAACGAACATCTTATTCGGTTATTATTTTGTGAATGATGGCTAACTTTTATACGTCTTTATATGTTTATCCACCATCTTTTATAATTGCATTGTCTAAATGATTTTTAATAAACTTACAAATTAATTTGACATCCGTTTTCTAAAATAATTAGTGGTTATCCCGTATAATTATTATCACGAAATGATGCTAAGAATGGACCATCTATGATTATTGTATTTATTGGAGTATCGGGCTGGTCACCACTAATTTTTATAAGCGGGGTGTACAATCAAATGGCTTGTCTGCATGTATCGATAAATGATTTCCCTAATAGGCAAGAGGTATATAGTGGAAGTCATGTCAAAGGGAGGAATCCTTCCACTAACCCAACAATATGTATAAGCCTCATATAGGTGTCAAACCTAGGACACTCATATTTAGTTTTTTTATTACCATGCAAAATTCTGCCGAAACTCTGGGTTGGCATACCGCCCAAATTTTTGCTCGATTTTGCTCTTTTTTTTTTCAAAACAGGTCCCCGTACGTAAGCTTGAAAACAAGTCCAATCGTATTTTACATATTTTCAAAACCCATTTTCCCAAACTCGGGTCATGTATGATATTTTTTTTTAATTAAGGCAAACTTATTACAAGTGAGAACTTAATAATAATCATGCTCAAATTCCTCTCCTTTTTCCCTCATTTTCCAAAAAAACCAAAATATTTTTTCTCGTCCTTCCGAAATACCCAAAATTTTCTCCCTCCTTCTTTTAAAAATAAAATTTGAACCGTTTTCCCTCTCAGGTCAATCGCATATCCGATTTTAGCCTGGCTCCCTATTGGCTTCGATCTTCCATCAAACCACCCTGAAGCTCTATAGATTCTTTTGTTACCTCATCAGAGTTTAGGATTTACCTTCACGAGCTCTCCATGGAGAACACTGACCAAGCATCGAATGTTTATCCCGATTCGATGACCATCCTAGCCCAGCTCAGTTATAAAATTAACAACCTTCAAACTGTGGTCTATAAGGTACAGCGTCACCGGGCCCAGATTCTTGAAGAACCTAAGGTTATCTTTCCTCGTGACATGGGTCCACCCGCTCTCGAGCCTATTTGGTACCAGAAAAGTATTAACATGTTTTGCGCATCCTTCTTGCCAATGGGCCGCCGCCAGCTCAACTCCGTATGCTAAACCTTGCCCATTTAGGGTCTAACCTGCCAACACCCACAAATCCTAAGGAGGAGGAAATGGACAAGGTCAAGGAAGACCTCAAGTTGTTGTCGATGAATTTTGACCAAGTCAAGATATCCGAGAACTACATGGAATACACCCATATATCTTCCTATCCCAAAGACAAACTACCGAAGAAGTTTAAGATGCTAGACATCGAGAAGTTCGAGGGAATCAAACTCCTAATTGTTCACCTTCGAAGCTATCACTGAGCTATGACCCTCCTTAGGGCCTCTAAAGAGTGTAACACCCCGTACTTCTGAGGATATCGAATTTAAATAATTCGATGATTTAGGAATTAATTTATCATGAGGATTTAATTAAATTAGTGAATTGAGATTTAATCAATTCAGGTTATTTTAAAATTTACATGTGTCATAATTTGAGGACGAGGTTGGAGATTTTAGTTAAGTAACTTGGATGACGATTCTGAGTGCATGGTTGATTTCGAATAGGTCAAGATAGTTGAAAAGGAGTACCTGGGGGTAGTAATTGGGTCTTGGGGCATTTTTAGGCATAATCGGGCTCACACTGGGGTGTTCGGGTTATTTGGCCTTGGCCCATAGGCTTAATTTATGGATTAGCAAAATAAAACCTATATTAGGGAGTTAGTGGCTGACACAACTCAATATGAAAACCCTAGTTTTGCAAAGGAGAAAATAGGGAGGATTTGGGAGAGCTTTGGGAACCAAACCAAGGAGACGGGTGTGTTCTTCATCAAACCTTCGTCCACATCAAAGGAAATCAGACCCTACAAATCATACCAGGAAAGTAGTTAAACTTGCTTTCATTTAAATTGCGGTATTTCCATTCATATCATGGTGGGTGTAAACCATATTCATTTTTGGGGTGGGTTATTACATCGAAATTTTAAAAATTGTACAAATGATGTGTATTAAAGAATCAAATTGATGATATAGCATGAGTCAAAACTGTTGGAATTAGAACATGTAGAAACACGGTAGTAGATTTGAGCATTCGGCTTATGATGTTACTTTTGGGGATGCAAATTAACGAAATCCTAGGAAACCCGAATTATAGATTTAACAAACTTTGAGGAAAAATCAATGATGCCTAAAGATTTAATCCATGTTTAGAACATGTTTAAAAGAAGGAATCGTGGTTGGGAATGTCTGAATAAGGTTCTGGATTAGAAAAGCAAGTTAATGGCAGCAATGTCTTGAGGAAGAAGAAGGAGGGGAGGGAACATGGGTCGCTCAAAGGACCACAGACGTCGTTCAAGCTAGGGGTGTGAATGGATCGGGTCAAGGTATATCCATATCCGATTTGGGTATTTTTTTAGAGGATTCGGTCTTGCCCGATTACCCATCGGGTCTCAGGAAATGTATCTAGACCTGGATCCATTAAGGACCCGAGGACCTGACCTGAATACCTTTGACAACAAACTTTTGACAGCAAACTTACATATAGTTATATAAATATATATATATATATATATATATATATATACACACACATTCGGGACGGGTCCTTATCAGATCGGAGTCACGTATATCCAGACCTGGTCCATTAACTAATTGGGTAATCGGGTCTATAAAATTCTCTCAGATCCGTTAATTCGGATCGGATTTGGGTCCAGACCCGGTCCATTGACAACCCTAGTTCAAGCGACGCTGGAAGTCGTTCGAGCAACTAAAGGCTTCGTTTGAGCGACGTTGGATATTCTTTTTCTCCAGTTCCATTTTTTTGCTTTGATCAGTTCGTCCTTAGCCTTGAATTTTGTTAGGACCAATTCTTAATTTAGTTAGTGTACAAAAGAATTAAAGAGAAAGAAGTAAGGGGAAAATCTTGATTCAGTTAATATATTTAGAGCCTTGGGAAATGGGGTTTTAAGAGGCATTTATTTAGATAGAATGCCAATCTAAAAAATTGGAATTTGGTGAAGTAAATTCAAAATATCAAAAGATGGACCAAGTTAGGGAGTCCGGGAAATTTGGTTGAGTGACGCCATTAGATGAAATTAATTGAGGTGAAATTTAATAAGATAAGAGTCGGGGTCGTGACTCGGATATTTTTAGGCTTGAGTGCTACGGGAGTTAGTCAAAGGCTAGACAGTTTAATTTATTATATAGGTACATAATAAATTATCAAATATTAAATTAACGAGGGGTGTTAAACTTAATAGTGAGATTTTGTGTAACAAATTCTAAAGGGTGAAGATACGGACCAAATGAGTGGGTCAGGGTATTGTAGTTGGATGGCATTACTTAAATAATAAAATAATTAATGTGTGATAAATTAAATTACAAGTCGAGATATAGACTTGGGTATATTAGGCTAGTTCTACGAGTGTTACGCATGGGTTAGACGGACTTTTATTAAATATATGTATACTATTAGTGTGATAATACGTATATATATATATATATATATATATATATTTGTGTGCTATATAAATATTGGTGTAAATGATATTTATAATAATACATACCCCACTAGTGTTATCATAGGAGGTTGCGCGATGTGGGTCAATACCTTGGCTTGAGGAGCAGGGAGAGTATAATCCCCAGGTCATAGCGTCCAGTATTTATATGTTGTGATTCTTTTCGGGGTGAGACGTCTTCGATATGATTCAATCTCACACTCGGGAAATTATGATCACCTCCACTACATTTATTATTTTTCTCAAGCTCGAGAGTGAGTCCGACTTGAGATAGCAGGGTTAGAGTGACCATACCTAAAACATGATAGAATTTTATAGAAAGCATCCGGTGAGTTATTACTCGGGAATTGATGGTTATTATACATGTTATGTGTGTGAATGTTGTAGTATACTAGTAAGAATATAATATGAGTAGATAATTATATACGGGATTAATACATAAGTGTGAATGTACTTCTTATATAACTAGTGTGAAAGTTATATGATTTAAAAAGGGGATTTTTTATATAATTAGTGTGAAATTTATATAATTAAAAAGGTGTTTCCTATATAACTCGTGTTAATGTTATATTATTTAATATAGTTGAATAGATTAATAAGTTAATGAGAAGATAATTTAATCATCAAAGTAAGAATACTCGGGTTAGAGTAGTGCGGTAGTAAGAGGTGTGATGCGGCTAGTTAGGTGGGGTAACTTAACAAGGAAGGTTAGCAGGCATGCCTTAGGTGTGCACATTAGATGAGGGGTGATTTATGCCTAGGGCTGTGTTTTTTTTCGAACTTCTGATTTTTCTGATTTACGATCCGTTTTTTTCCGAATTTGGAATGAAATTTTAGTTTTTCAAATTTTGATTTTCCAATTTCTGATTTTTTTGAAAAAATTGGATCGAAAATAATTCTGAATTTATGATTTTTCAATTTTTTCGATACTATGCCGATCCGATTTGTTCGAATTATTTCTAATTTTTTCAGAATTATTTTCCGATTTCCAATTTTTTTTTACTTTTGAAAGTTTCCCATATCCCACATCAGTTGGGAGAGGGAGAGGGATCCAAAGTGTGATCTATAAAAGGAGAGTATCCACCTAACTTATAAACAAATAAAAAAATGGGTCAAATCCTCATGTATTTACATGTTGGGTTAAACCCTTTTCTTTGTTTGATTTTCGAGTAATCGAAAATTTATTTTGTTGGACTTTTGGAATTTCTGGATTTTTAATATATTTGGTGAATTTTCGATTTTTTTGAATTCGGGATTTTTTTAATTTTCTAAAAAAATCAGATCGAAAATCGGAATAATTATTTTATTTTTGAAAAAATCAAATTTTTTTCCAAAAGGCATAATTCGATCCGATCCGGCCGAAACATAGGCCTAGTTATGCCTCAAGAGAGTACGAGACTAGCTTAAATATGAAGAGTGAGCATGCATATATAATTATTGCAATTTAAATGCTTGCTAAATAATTTCAAAATGTTTTACTTTGGCTCTGACTGATGTCAAAATCTTTTTCAAAACCTTTTAGGTGTCCAGCCACAGGAACATCCAATTTGAGGATTCTATCCAGGGATGTGCAACTGCAATTCATGTGAAAGTTGCTGGACTTTGCAATAGACGCTTCATTCATTTATTCCTAGTGTAGGGACTTTATTTAATTACTCATTTGGGCATGTCACCCTCAGATTTAATATTCATTTATTTATTTGACCTTGTGTATCCAAGTTGTTATTTCATTTACTGTGTATTTTATTGTTGAACCGATAGTCTATTCATTAATCTTTACTTATATCATTCATCTGTGTTGGATTCAGTTTCCAAGTTGTGTTATGATTTACCTATTATTTTTCTGCATGTTGTTTATTAATGAAAGATAAAATTTGGCAGCAGTCTATTTAAATTACTAGGAGGTTAGTCACTTTAAAATGTTTTCAACAGTGATGCTAAGAATTATCCAAATAAGACCAATATTTTATTTTGATCACGGTTTGGCTACCCGGTATTCTAGTAGGCGGGAGGTCACAAAGAGATAATGACCCAAATGTTCCAGCAGACCTTGAAAGAAAGTTCTCTCCGCTGGTTTTCATCCCTCGAAGAATCCAGAATCCGTAATTAGGAGGATGTCGCCTGGGAATTCATGTATCAATATAAGTACAATGAGGAGCTAGAGGTTACGCGCCGAGATCTAGAGATTATTAAGCAGAACCCAGGGCAAACAGTTAGTAGTTTCATAGGAAGGTGGAGAGAGAAAGCTGCTACTATGACCAACAGACCCTTTGAGGAGGAACAAGTCAATATCGTGAAGAAGAAATTCTTGTCTCATATCCGAGTGTCCATATGAGGACAATACTACTCGCACTTTTGATCCCTTTGAGAAGTTGGTGTAAAAATTAAGGAAGGCATTACCAAAATAGAATCTGAGCCAAAGGAAGTGATCGAACAATTCATTCCCCGAAAGTATGAGAAGCCCACCAGTGCTACAGTCTCAACCACCAGTAAAATTCCCAACCTACTAACTCTTGGGCATCGTAAAGTCGCCCCAACCCTACCAAGAAAGAGTATATTGAGCTATATGATCCCTTATCCAAAGTCTACCAGAACCTGCTAAGACGAAACCTCATCAACCCCTTAGACCCTCGTCCACTACCAAATCCACTCCCTAAAAACTTCAAAGCTGATGCCCATTATTATTTCCACCATTCTGCTGGCCATACTATTGTCCAATACTTCCACCTTCGGAATGTGATCCAAGGTTTAATTGATCGGGGTATTATCACCCCACTAGACAATCCTAAACCTAATACCACTCAGAACACACTTCCAATCCACACAAATGCCATATTTCTAGAGATTGACACAGAATTTGATCCATCTGCTCAAATTGTGCCCAAAAAATCAACCATCTTACTCATAACCTCACCCAAACCATTCGAGGTTTTCCCCCTACACCCTACATGCTTCACCAATCAGGCTTTATCTCTTCTCATATGGGTCTACATTGTTGTTACTACTCAGTCTGAAGGGAAGGATATGGAGTTACCAGTTGTGTTGAGCTAACTTTTGGAGTTTGGGCTAAAATTACCCGTCGAGATAACTGTCGATTATCGCAAATTCAGTGGTTTATTCATGAAAGCCTAGAAATGGGATCAGGAGTCAGATAAATGGTTGGTATCTGTTGAAGAAATTAGTATCGATGATATGGTACAGATAACGGCCGATGCATTTCGACACACAAGTGAAATTTACAGCATTGATGAGCTAATCAACGCTTTGAATCTTCAGGAATGATTGGTCCCTTCATTCCTGTACCTCTCTGCTGAGTGGAAACATTTGTACGATGAAGTCATTGAGGTTATTAAATGTATTGATTTCTCTTGGCAAGCGGTCATAGTCACCACTAGATAGGGGATGACTTTGATAGCTCAGATGATGAACCTAGTCGGGAAGAAACCAATCTAATAGCCAGTATATGTGGAATTATATCCTTCGAAGACCTTTTGGGGGAAGTCAATAAGGTGGCCATGCAGCCAGAGGTAGATGAAGTCAATAAGGTGTCTTCTTCCCTACCTTAGTAAATCACATAACTAGGTCAAGAAGACTTTACAAAGATCCAATTTCTTATATGATTGAGACAGATAATTGAAGAACTTCCCATGCCAGAAATAACCATCGATGAAAGTAAAGTCCTTGACTAGCTCAAGAAAACCCAAGCCAATATCACCTTATGGGGGATTTTCATGTCCTCCCAGCTGCACCATAATGCTCTAATAAAGTTTCTCACTGGGCCTACAGTCCATCCTTCCACCACTCTCGAAGAAGATGCAAATATGGTTGGGTCCTTAACCTCTTCTAGACTCCTCTCCTTTTTCGAAGCAGAGATCCCAAATATTGGACCTAACCACAATTATGCACTCAACATGTCCATTGAAGTAATGGAAAAGACGGTCCTACTCTCACTTATTGATAACGGATTTGCCTTCAACGTTTTACCTCTCAAAACCTATAATTGCTTGGGCTTAAAAGTCAGTGATGTAACTCCCAGTTTCATAGTCGTGCATGCGTACGACATACTCGCTGAGAGATAATGCGGTCCATAAAACTCACAATAGGCGGTGACCCTATCAATCATGTCACCGAGTTTCAAGGCATTGACATACCTGCATGTTTTAACCTTCTCCTCGGCCGTCCATAACTCCTCAGTATTAGACGGTTATCTTCTTTTCTTCATCATAAACTAAAATTCCTCTCTAAAGGCCACGTTATCATCATCTTGGGGTATGATGATAGTTCAGACGCTGCGAGTACTAGTATGCCGATATTAGAGATCCAGCATGGGATGAATGATATGATCCTCTCTAGCTTCAGAGTTAACCCACTTCCCCATCAAGCAGGAGATAATTTTAAAGATCGAGTCTGTACATAACACAACCCGTATAGTAATGTCAACATAATTTATATGTTCAAAAACATGAACTTCATGCCCAGAATGGGGCTAGGGAGACGCCGATAAGGGATTCTTGAGCCCATAGTCCTACAAGAGGACTTTCCTCCATGTGTACAGGTTACCATCCCTCACCAGAAGAACTCAAAGCACTCTAGCAACAACGATTAAAATGAATTTTGGAAGAAAAAAGAACTGTTTTGAGAGAATATTTTAATGAAAGGTTTATCAAAGAAGGTGAAGACTTCCCTTTCTACGGCTTCCATGAACCATAGTATGACCAAGTTGACAAGAAGATGAAACTGAGGCTGGAAATCTTCGTTCAGACAACAATCCTTGGACCAAAGAGTGCCAACATTAAGTTCAACCTCTCACCAAGAAAGAAGTGATAATTATCAGGGATTTTGGAAAAAGTGATTTTGAGGACTCATTCAATCTACAGGACTGAGTCTCTACATGATCCCATCAGATGCTGCACCATCGGACACATCTACTCAAATCAGAGTTGTTGGCATGCCTCTCCTCAACTGGAATGTCATCCATGTCCCACCTGCCCTGATTTAACCCGACCCTACTATTTACCCAATCCAAATCTCTTTATCTGATGTTGTTATTAATTATTCTGATATCAATGTAACTGAGACCTCTCCTTTTTTCAAAAATAAAATAAACGAAGATTTTGAGTATCTTGTTGTGCTTTACATTAATTGTGATGATTCGAATCAAAATCTTGATGATGGTGTTTTTGCAAATGAAAAATTCTTAACTGATCTTAATAAGGAGAATAACAAGTAACATAACTGCGTTCAAATTAATGATGATGAGACTGTTGTTATTAATCTCGATTTTAGTAGCCATCAATATGAGACTAGAATATGGTCCACCCTTAACAAGCATGAACATGCGCAATTCGAAGATATAATGATGGAATTCATGGATGTCTTTGAATGGTCCTACGATGATATGCCCGGTATTGACCCAGAAATAGATCAGCACAAGATCCCAACATTCCCAATATGCAAACTCATCAAACAAAATCTAAGGAAGCTTAGCACTAAATGGTCACTCAAATTCAAAGAGGAGGAGGTCAAGTAAATAAACGTGAGTTTCATTCGCATAGTCGAATATCCTATATGGCTTACCAATATCATCCCCGTACCGAAGTCGGGAAGAAAAGTCTGCATGTGCTTCGACTACCAAGATTTGAATAAACCATCCCCAAAGAATGATTACCCATTACCCAATATCAATATGATCATGGAAAACACGGCTAGCCATGTCTTCAAGTCATTTGTTAATGGATTTATCGAATACAACCAGATCAAGATGCACCCTCACTATAAAGACAAAACTTCCTTCCACACCCCATGAGGAACCTTCTGCTACACTGTCATGCCATTCGGACTCAAGAACATCGGGGATACCTACTAAAGGGATGCCATAACCATCCTGCATGACCTTATTCACAAAGAGGTCGAGGTCTATGTGGACAACATGATCATCAAATATAAGTCTCGAGAAGGTCATATTCCTTCCTTCGAAAGTTTTTTGAACGACTACGCTAATACCATATGTGACAAAACCCCATAAAAATGTTTTTCCGACGTCACAAAAGGAAAACTCTTGGGATTTATGGTCAGTGAGAAGGGAATTGAAGCAGACCCCACCAAGCTGAAAGCCATAGTTGAGATGCCACTACTAAGGATGGATAAGAAAGTTTGGGGAATACTGGGTAAACTACAGTACATCAATTGGTTCATCAACTAACGAACGTCTATCTGCAAACCCATTTTCAAACTTATCTGGAAGGATTCAACTAAAGTCTAGAATAAGGCCGGCCAAGAAGCCGTTAATCGAATCAAGTGATACCTTACCCGACCTCTGGTGCATATACCTCTATAGCCCAATCTCCCCCTCCTCCTGTACTTGACCGTGACTGATACTGCACTAGGGGCTTTGCTATCCCAATACATTAAAGAATCCCATAAGGAAAGAGCCATTTATTACGCCAGCCAAAAACTGGCCAGTTATGAACTCAACTACACTCCTTAAAAGAAAGTATGTGTCACCCTGATCTGGGTCACACACAAGTTATGGCACTACTTGCTTCCCTTCCCCATCAGACTTGTATCCCGTATTGATCCCATCAAGATCTTTCTAGAAAATACTTATTTATCCAATCGAATGGGCCGTTGGTTGATGTTTTTAACCGAATTCGACATTGTGTACATCACACAGAATGCTATGAAAGGGAGATCCATCTACGACTACCTTGATGAGTACCCCATGGAAGAAGTCGATGTTTAAGTCTTTGAATTATTGAATAAAGATATTCTCTGCACCTCTCAAGAGGATCTCAGATGGAAAATGTTCTTTGAAGGAGCTGCCAATAAGAGAGGATATGATATTGAGATACTCCTAATCACCCCTGATGACTTTCAGACCCCAATTGCCATCAAACTAGACTTTCCCTACACAAATAACATGACCGAGTATGAGGCATGCACTGTAGGACTTACGATAGCCCTCCAAAAAGAAATCCGGCACATAGACGTCCACAGAGACTCTGCCATTATCTTCCACCAAATCCTTAGAAAATGGAAAGTCAAAGACAAGAAGCTCAAACCCTTCCATGCCCAGCTAGAACAGATGGACTCCCAATTTAGAGATGTCACCTTCCACTACTTTCCCCGTGCAAAGAACACCCTTACTAACCTGGCCTTTATGGTCGACATGATCGAGGGAATAATAATGGCCCCTTTTCAGGTTTAGAAACAAGTAAGACTACCACCTGCTACCACATTGAACTCATTCCCAAGGAGGATTTTGAAATGGCCGAGTTATGGTACTTTGACATTTGGCGTCTCCTCAAACATAGTAGGTATCCTCAAGATGCCTATAATAAAGACCGTGCAACCCTTCACAAATTGGTTGCCCAGTACATCATCTACGACAAAGCGTTGTTCAAGAAATTTTTTGATGGAACCCATTTTCACTACATAATAGGGGTTGATGTTAAAAAAATGATGTAGAAGATCCACAGTGGGAAATGAAGGCCCCACTTTAACGGTCACATGCTTGCAAAAAAATCATTCGTCAAGGATACTATTGGACCTTCATGGTTTAAGATTGCATTGCCTATGCTCAAAGATGCCTCAAATGCCAAAAGTTTGCCAATATCCAACACTTAACTTCCCAAGAACTATACAATATGGCCACTCCTTTTCCCTTATGCACCTGGGGCATTGACATTATAGGGAAAGTTTCTCCCAAACCTTCTAACGGTTATGAATTCATCCTATTCGCCATTGATTACTTCACCAAATGGGTTAAAGCTGAGTCATACGCGGTGGTGAATGCTAAGAAAGTGGACAAGTTTATTGAAAAGAACATCATATGCCAACCAATACAAAGTTTCCCATGAGATAATAGGATCCATTTTAAAGTCGAGGTTTCAAACTAATCGGTTAGTATGGGATTCAGAGACACAAATATTCTCCCTATTGACCCCAAACCAATGGTGTTGTCGAAGCTGCCAATAAAAGCCTCAAAACCATAATCAGCAAGATGACTGAGAGTTAAAGAAATTCAACCGACCAGATCCCTTACTTCCTCTGGATATACCGCACTTCAATCATAACACCTAATAGGGCTACCCCTTATTCTCTAGTGTATAACATGGAAACGGTCCTACCCATTGAGCTAAAAATACCTTCCATCCGTGTCCTGCTCGAAAGAAAAGTTGACGAAGAAGAATGGCATGAGAGTTGCTTTAATGAATTATCACTCTCGGATGAAAAGAGGCTGAAGACTTTATATCATATATAGGGGTACCATCGTCGGATAGCGCAATCATTCAACTGAAAAGTCAAGGACCGTGGTTTGTAGGAAGGAGACTTTTCCCTCAAAAAGATCACCCCAAAGGGAAATTCAAATAAAATTAAAGTGGCCCCTACATAGTGAAGAAGTTAGGAGGCGCCGCTATGCTCACAGACCTCGATGGAGAAGAAATGGCGCGTCCAGTCAAATTGGACCGTCTCAAAAAAATTTACCTTAGTCTGAAATCTCAACGCACTGCGACTCTTTTTATCCACCTTCTATTCTAAAAAAAATATCTCTTCATTTACCTTACCGAAAACTACGTGGGACCTGATCCTCTCAAAAATGTTTTCTTTTCAAAATGAAACTCATGAAAATTTTCAAAATCCCAGAGATACGTAGGTACCCCATATGCCATACATGGGTATGGTTCCCTTCTTTTTCAAACAATAATATTCCTTTCTAACCTCCGAGAACGGTGGTTCATTTTATCATTTACATGAACAAAAGGATTATATATGCCTTCGCAATTGGTATAGATAACTCAAATGCAAAGCTCATCAAGTGGCACAACAAAATATGATCAAAATCAACTTTTATTTATGATTAAGGAATACAACGTTATTACATGAAGTATCAACTAAGGGAGTTAAACCAATCACCCCACTTTGCTGACCAAACCATTCCTAAACAAACCCTAACCAAGCTACACCAAAAATTATTTCACCCCCCCCCCCCCCCCCAAAAAAAAAACACAAACACCCAATTACTATAGCTTCACAAAAATCATCCAAGCTTCACAAACATTACCTTTAATTGCCCAATGGCCCCGCTTCATCATCATTACCAGCACCTGTAGGTTCCCAAGTTTCCCACTCTTGGTTGACATTCCATAGGCGCTCCATGGAGCGGTACGCCCTGACAAGCCTAGACAGAACCACAACACCGTCTTCCATGGGGTCAAAAGCAACGAACCACCTTTAACTGGTCTCTTTCTCCCTGACTTTCTTACGACCCGTTTGCATAACCACATCAGGTAGTCCCCAGACACATGTCAAGCTCCCCCCCACCATAGATTATGATTGATGGATAGATGGCTAACAGCACTACCATAAAGAACCCACAATCATCCTCAGCGATTCAGTCAAATCCCCCATTGGGTAGATGTTTGTTATACGAGGGGGCACAATTTATTCCCAATCGACTTGGCCCAAAAGATGCCAGGAGAAATAAAAAGAAGTTTATCGAAGGCCTACTAATCGTACATACTGATAATATCCAAGCTGCAAGAAAATAAGTAAGTTTCCCCACCATGGCATTGACCCAGTTTCCCCACCATGGCATTGATCAGCGAAGACACCGGGATCCATGCTCTACAAGCCAGTTCACCTAACTTTCTACAGATGGGACGATGCTGAAGAAAAGTCAGACAAAGAAATTAAGCACAATCATTTAGGGGTACTCAGGATGGGAAACCAGACAAAACCTCTCCGTAATCCACATAAACAGCATTACTGGGCTCCCCCTCAGAAAGTCAGAGCGACCCTCCTTCCAAGCATTCAGACGCATCAGGGTCTCGCCAGCACCACCGTCGCATGATTATGGTGGTAGGACATCTAGGCCATTATCACAACCAGCTGGGGATCCGCAGTTAAGTCCCCCATAACCAGTAATAGCCTCGTAGAAAGCCTAAAGGCGACATCCCAAGTAAAGTCAGCATCCTCAAAACCCCTCAGGTGCACTGAATACATAATCGTCTGAAGATAAATAGCACCTTCGATAACCAACGGTCTAGCCACTGAAGGAGAAATATGGATCAACTCTGGCAAGAAAATCGGGGGAAGAACGGGAGAAATCAGGCATAGCTACCACCACACTAGGGTTGACCCCCAATATGGTCGAGAACTCCTCTTGGGTGTGATAAACCTCGTCCATGCCAAAATATAAGACATGGTCCTCAGGCTACTAATATTGTACCTTCACTCCAGGTAAATTCGAGTCAACAGCTCCAGCAAATCCATCACCAGTACAGTCTCTCCAAGAAATAAGAGTTAACACAACCCAACAAAGGTGACAAGCTCTACTTTGCATCAAGATTTCTATCTCCCCATCCATATACCAACCAAACCTCCAAGGCCTTCCTCTCCTCAAAAAAATTCTAAAAAATACATTTTCCTCCTTTTTATCAAAATTAAAACCTCAGTCGCAAAACTAAAGTGCATGTAGAGTAAGCCACTAAATCAAGATAATTAAACATAAAATATGCATATCTTTTTGCCTTTGGGGTATCTTTTCAGGTATAAAGCCATTACATCAAGCATACAACGCGGTCAATGCCAAGATCCCCCGATCAATGATAGATTTGCGAGAAAATCCTGAAAATAAAGAATTAGAAATGGATGTCACCTCATCCGTAAGCTTCGTCAACCCAGACACCACTTTAGGCGCTAGCAACCTCCTTATCTACACCTGCTTACCTATGGCCCCCAAAGAAAAGACTCTAAGAGTATAAGTCACCTATATCCCTAATAAAGATTCAGCATTCCACCCAGAAGTAAGCTCTCAAGCCCTCTGACCATGCTGATCGGCAGTCATCTTTTTGCCTTCCCAAAGAAACCTAGGAGTCTGTGACCTTGCTGATTGGCACCCCCAAGGACTGCCTATCGACACCCCTTCCAAAAACTCTCAAAATTGCCCGAAAAATTCCCAATAAATCTGAGAAAAATATGGAACCTCATTTTTCTCAAGAAAATCATTTTTTGGAGCATTAATCCCTTTATAAACTCTTGAAATCCCTAGCCATATTGATCTTACGATCTTACCCCTGTATAATCTTCAGTCGAATTAATCTTACACACCTATCCTCAACATATTCCACAAGCAGATCCAACGATGCGTCCCCATCCAAGTCTACTACTCCATAGCCTAGACATCCCCCAATGTAGTCTCAAAATAACACAATCCCCAGTCAAATGTCTCAACGATAAGTCCTTCACCAGTAGAGTCTTAAAACAAAACAATCCCCTACATAACCACATATACATCTTCACCCCTAAGCACTGTTCTAAAAAACCCGCCTAGGCTCCGCCTAGGCTTAAGGATTGGGACAAACGCCTCGCCTTAAGTTTTTTACGCCTTATTCTTGGTAAAACCCTTAAGGCGCACTTTTTTTCTAAAAACAACAATGCTTTGGTGAAACGATATCGCCTTTTAAAGAATTTTTTTACTAACCGGACTATTATTTCATCCAAAATAATCCAATAGTATTTTAATTTGCATATATTCTGACATAATTTTATAATATGTACAATTTTAGTATTTTAATAGCCTTGTTATGGTTTAAAAATATTAAAATATATTAAGAAGGCCTAAACGCCTTTTCACGCCTTTTTACGCCAAGGCCTGCCTAGGCTTCTAAGGCTTAAGGCTTGGCCTCCACGCCTCGACCACGCCCCGCATTTTTTAGAACCTTGCCCCTAAGATAATTTAAAATTCCCAGGAAAGAAACTACCCGCGTTACAACTTAAGGTCTAGAAAATTTACCTCAACCCGCAGAATTAGTCGTCCTAACTTTATGTCCTCAGAATTGACCTCGACCCATAGAATCGATCATCGAAACTTTAGGTCATTAGAATTGGAATCCACCCATAGAATCGGTCACTAAAACTTTAGGTCCTCAAAATTTACTTGGGCCCAAAGAATCGGTCCTTATAACTTTAGGTCCTCGGAATTAACCTTGACCTGCAAAATTGGTTGTCCTAAATTTAGGTCCTCAGAATTGACCTCGGTACACAGAATCATTCATTACAACTTTAGGTCCTCAGAATCGACCTTGTCCCTCAAAATTGTTCGTCCTAACTTAATGTCCTTATAATTGACCTCGACCCGTAGAATTGTTCGTCATAACTTTTGGTCCTCATAATTAACCTCGACCCATAAAATTAGTCGTCCCAACTTTAAGTCCTTAAAATTGGCCTCGACCCGTAGAATTAGTCCTCCCAACTTCAGGTCCTTAGAGTCGACCTCGACCCACAGAATTGGTCATCCTAACTTTAGGTCCTCAGAATCGACCTCGGCCATCAAAATTGGTAGTCCCAACTTTAGGTCCTCAGAATCGACCTCATCCCACAGAATTCATTGTCCTAACTTTAGGTCCTTAGAAATGATCTAGGGCCTCAGAATTGGTTGCAAAAACTTTAGATCTGACCTCGACCCTTAAAATTGGTCATCACAACTTTAGGTCTTCAGAACTAACTTCGACCCGCTGAATCTGTGATCCTCGTCTCTTTAGCTCCTCAAAACTGACCTTGATTCACTTCATTAGTCATCCTCGTCTCCTTAGGTCCTAAAAACTGAACTCAACTCGCTAAATTGGCCATTCTCATCTCCTTAGTTCCTCATAACTGAACTTAACCCGCTGAATCGGTTAACCTCATCCTCTATGTCCTCATAATTGACCTAAAAATCCTCTTCCCCAATGTCGATGCGGTGTCTACCATTCGATAGCCTTCACTTGTTCGAAGCTCTCCTATCGAGGGTCTCTCTATAGACACCCCATCTTAGGACCCCCTAAATACCTCCTTAGGTCCTTAGCATTCAGTCATTCACTGTAAACCCTAGGTCATACCCCGAGCACTGATTTAGAGGTCATCGGGCGCTCCTGGGCCCTTCGACTCTGTCAAATTTCTCGCCTAAGTTAAAGCTCCATGAATCTTGAAAGGGCTCTGAATACCCTTTTTAACGGTTCGCTCCATACCCAAATTAGCCTTACGGATCGGACTAACGGACCGTTTTACTATCAAAAATTGATTTGAAGGCCACCGGGGCTTCTGGGCCCCATTTTGACCGCAATCAACTTTCTTGCCTAAGAGAAAGATCAATGAATCTTTGAAGGGCTCTGAATCCCTTTCCAACAGTCTACCCCGTACACTAATCGATCTTATAGTTCAGACGAATGATCCGTTTTACCTCAAAAATTAATTCAGAGGCTACTGGGTACTCTCGAGATCCTTTTGGCTCTTGTAAACTCTTCATCTCGAATAAGGATAAATGAATCTTCAAAGGTATCTGAATACCCTTTCTAACACTCAACCCCATACGCGAATCAGTCTTACGGTATAGATGAACGATCAATTTTACTAAAAGAGTCACCGAGCGCTTCCAGGCCCCGTTTGACCTTGGTCAACTCTCCAAAATGGATGAAGCTGGATAAAATCTCAAATGGATTTGAATATCCTTTCTAACGGTTCATCCCGTGCATAAATTGACCTTACGGTTCAGATGAACGATCCATTTCCTTTTGGAAATTTCTTATTTAATGACCAATGGGTGCTTTCGGACCCTGTTTGACTTCGGTCAACTCATGAACTTGAGAGTGTCTCAATAGATTTTTAAAGGTCTCTAAATACCCTTTCCAATGATCCACTCTGTTCACAATTCTGACTTACGATTCACATTTTACGGTCGGTTTTTCAAAAAACCTACCTCGGACTGCCAATTAGTAAGCTCAGGACCTACTTATTGGCAGTGTGTCTAGAGTTCTATGTCGATAGGCAAGTCTAAGACCAAGTTGGTCGGCACCCCCTTGGCCCTATAAATAGAGGCCATGACCTCACTTTGAAATCCCCATTGAACATCCCTCTCAGTAATTCAGAGAGAATACCCTCAAATTCAGAGTTATCATTTCCATAAAAGCCCATTTCGCACATTCCTTCCATCCTTTTCATACCCTTTTGAGTAAATTCCCACCCACCTCCTCAAACCACCATTATTTCATCTTGAGATCAGTGCATCTACAAGATCTCCTTCAAGTCATCACGAGGAGATCTAACTCTTCCCCTTTGTCTCTAAATTCTCTTATTTTTTCATTAGTTACTTCATTTTCGCTTTAGTACTTTACTTCATTACATCACCAATCTTAATTTCAAACCTTTTATTATTAGTATTCTCACATACTTTATTTTCATAGAAAAACCAAAAATAAGAAAAAGAGGGTTCACATGTAAATTTCAAACGGGGATTTCTCATCACACTTTCTCACACTAAAACACCTTTTTTCTACACACACACGCATATAGTAAAGTCCCCGGTTGGATTTAAGGGTTAAACCCCACCTCATATTGTCTATGAACTATGAGGACTTTGATGTTACCCGGGCTACGTAGGCGTCTTGGATAAATCCCTAGACTCGAGTTCTCCCATGTACTTTTGTCACTTTATTCTCGTCATATATATATATATATTATTTCTTGCTTGTGTCTTGTCCGATATATGCAATCATTCCTTCATAGGGACTTATGAATCGACAAACACTTACATTATATTTTTAATTACTATTTTGGGACCACTCCTAAGGATGACGTCGCTTCGCCTTTATCCATAATGCGAGTCGAGTGATTCCATCCTCCATTTATATTATGGACATAAGCACACACCTCACGGAGTTCTACAGGAGAAAATTAATACATGCCCATGAGAGACAGAAATGGCAGGATGGGTGCCTAACACCTTCCCATTTCGTAACTTAGTTGTAGGATCCTTGAACTATTTGGTTTCGCTAGGATCAGTATTGTCCTTGATGTCGTTCTGTCGAGGTGACAACATTTCTTTTGCCTATTTTGTGCAAAATAGAGTAGCTACTCTATCTTTACATATCACCTCACATCGATGACGGTCGAGTGCGTCGATAAAGGAGGCAATCCTGTGCACACGCTAAAAAGGGGGAAAGGAGGAGGGATTCACCTCGGGAGATATATTTTCCTCCGAGACCCACCGGAGAGAACCCCCTCGTGATGTCCACACTTAGGTCGTCATTATCTTCTATGTGCCTTTGTACTTTAGATCTAATTGCTTAGTAACTGACTTCATCCATATTTTTCCATGCAATATCAACTCCTAATTCAGGCTCTTTATCATGGCTCCTTCCAATGTTTCTTGTGATAAACTGTAGGCGATTCCTGCCAGGAAGCTTGAAGATCTAGCCCAACAAGCGACTGCTAAAAAGGCCAGGGCGGAGGCTCGGATGAAATGAAAATACAATGAAAGATCTTGGATCTCAAAAGATAAGGAGGCAAAGTTAGCTATTGAAGAGAGCCATAAGAAAAAAATCATTGACAAGGGTAAGGGCAAAGTGACTAAAGATAGGTAAGCTAGTAATAAGAGGACTCTGTATGTCCCATCTGTTAAGGATGCCAAAGAGAAAATTATCATTGATGGTTGAACTACCCATAGATTGTATGAAAGGGAAGATTCTTTGTATCCTTATAGTTATGTTGAGCCCTATGAGCTCAATCCTCTAATGACCTAGGAAAAGCTTCATGAGGACAAAAACTCTATCCCTCTGAATGATGTTACCACCTCTAAAATCTTAGGCTATATGAGCTTTGCACTTGACTTTCGGCTCATGAGGACTATGGATTTGGATAACCTCTAGAATTTTACCTTCCATAAGGCATTTGTGGTGTGTCTTTGGCATTAACTTCCATTATTCTCCTCTAAGATGTTATGTTCTCCTTTAGCTAACCTGCTCCATTTCTTTTTGTGCATAAATAATATGGCCACAACAATGCTGAGGGAGAAAGATCTATATGCCCTGAATTCTTGTAATGAGTTAAAAATCACCAGGGAGTGGCTTAAAGATAAAATAAGACTTCTTGAGGCCGACCTATCTAAGGCTCATCAGGCTAAGGATCATGCTTACACCAAGCTTCAAGAGGCTAAAGATCAGATGGTGACTAAGGTTAAAAACTTTAGTAAGGCTGAAGAACATATAAGGCAGCTGCAATGAGACCTTAAGAGTGTAAAAGACAAGCTTGATGACTTAAAGATTCAACTTTCTACTGCCCTCGTCAATGTATTCATGGCTAGAGAAAAGGTTGCCAATGCCTTCAAAACCTCTTAAGAATACATCATTAACACCACCAGGTCCTTCCTCAAGGGCTATGACGAACTCAAAACGAGGGTAACTAAGCACTACCCTTATATTCCTGAGGTTGTAATGTCTTAAGAAGGAGATGATGAAGAGGTCAAGGCCATAGAAGAGGAAGAAGAGGTCGTAAATAAAGAAGAGGTAGGTTCATCGTCTGAGGATGCCTCCAGGTTGGTGAAGAGAACCGAGTAGTATCTAAGGACGACCAAGTTGAAGTTGAGAAGCTCCCTAACGCTAGAACCACTAGGTTGATTACTTCAAAAGCTATCCTTGCGCCCATGTATGAACTATAACTTTATGGGAAAAGTCTATGCTTTTTTTAAATTTCTTTTTTTATAAAAAATTTCATGAATTAACATCAATGAAAACAGGTTATATCATTCATCATGTACTTTCTGTATTTTATTCTTTAAATGCTTTTGCTTATGGATTTTTGTGACTGGATCTAGTCAACTTTGCAGTTTATTCTATGTTTTTTTAGGTCTTGCTGGTATTTTTTTAGGCTTTTGTTTGCATTGTCAGATCTTGTCATCACATCTTAGGCTTACTAGCTCCATAGGGATAAATTTTTCAGTTATCCAGTAGGAAATATATGTTTACAAGTTCTCAAAACTCCTGAACACCCTCTTTTAAAGGTTTTATTTAGTCAAAGACGTGCTTTGGTCAATTGGGTTGGCCTAAGTCGACCTAACCTTGAAAGATTTTTATGCGATTAAGGACGTGCTTTGGTCAATATGGTTGGTGAACTGACCTTAAAAGATTATTATGCAGTCAAAGATGTGTTGTGGTAAATTAGGTTGGCCTAAGCCAAAGTGACCTTAAAAGATTTTTGCAGTCAAAGATGTGTTTTGGTCAATAAGGTTAGCCTAAGTCGACCTGACCTAAAAAGATTTTTATGAAGACGAAGACCTACTTTTATCAATTGGGTTGGCATAAGATAACCTGATCTTGAAAGATTTTTATGCAGCCAAAGACGTGATTTGGTCGATTGGGTTAGACTAATCCAACCTGACCTTAAAAGATTTTTGTGAAGTCAAAGATGTGCTTTGGTCAATTAGGTTGGCCTAAGCCTGCCTGACCTTAAATTATTTTTGTGTAATCAAAGACGTGCTTTGGTCAACTGGGTTGGCCTAAGCTAACCCAAACTTGAAAGATTTATTTACAGTCAAAGATATGCTTTAGTTAATTGTAGCCTAAGCCAAACTGACCTTGAAATATTTTTATGAAGTCAAAGACAAGATTTAGTCAATTAGGTCGGCGTAAACTGACCTTGCCTAGTGTTGTTTTACAAAACATCAGTGTTGAGTTTGTAACAGAATGAGTTCTGAACTCAAGATGTCTTCAGCTGAAGCTTCTTGCCAATATCTTAAATTAAACTTTAGATAAAGCCAAAAGGAATTTGATAACTATGAAATACAAGGCGGTAAGATACATTCTCATTAATAACTTATGTTTGTTTAAGTTGTTTGACTTCCTCTTGCATTCATCTTTTTTTCCACCAAGAAAACTTCTTAAGGTGATCACAGTTCTAAGGGTTATTAAAGATATCTTTTTCCAAAGCTTCAATCAGATAAGTATCAGATCATAATACTTCGGCTATATGGTAGGGATCATGCCAATTATCCTCTAACTTATTGGATTTATCCATGACCATCTTCAAGATGTATTCTCCTTCGTTAAGGGAACTTGGCTTAAATATTTTGTTATATAATTTTATTGTGCGCTACTGATAAGATGCTACCTTGGTTGTTGTTGCCTCCCAAACCTCATCTAGTAGGTCTAAATCCAACCTCCTCACAATATCACTCTTCGGGGAATCGACGTTAAGGTCCATGTATCTTGGAAGTACAATTCAACTAAGACCATGGCCTCGCTGCCAAAAGCCAATATATAAGGTGTTTCTCTGATTGTTGTCCGTGGCGTTGTCCTATAGGCCCAAACCATGCTTTGCAGATCATTTATCCAATTCCTTTTGGTTAAAATAAACCTTTTCTTCATTCCTTCCAGCAATGTTCGATTTGTGACCTATGTCTACTCGTTACATTATGGATGAGATGGTGACGAATGTAACTTTCTAATTTTATCCTTATCATTAAAGTTTTAAAATTCCTCATTATTAAACTAGGCATCGTGTTAGAAATGAAATCATGAGGGATCTAATATCCACATATCACATTTTTCCATATAAAATGGAAGATGTTTGCATAGATCAAATCTATAAGTGGTTCGAATTCAACCTATTTCCTAAAATAATCTACCGCTACCACTAGTTACTTGCATATTCCTTTTGTCTTTGACAATGGGCCGACCAGATCCATACCCCAGCTGGCAAAAGTCAAAGGTGATATGATCGGCACCATCTTAGCTCCCAGTCTCTTATGCACCACTCCCAATCTCTAACACTTGTTGCAATTCTACTTGTATTCTTAATAGTCTTTCTTCATTGTAGCCCAGTAATATCCTTGGATTTTTATTCTTTTTACCAAGGTACGACCTGCCGCGTTGGTACTACATGATCCTTTGTGTATTACATTGACCAGGTTTGGTACCTCTATAGGTTAATAAAACCTCTTTTGTATAGCACTCTATTTTCCATGACAAATTTATCCACCTTGTAACGAAGTCTTCTTGCTTCCTTCTGATCGGTTAGCAGAGTACCTTCCTCCAAGTATCCTCTAATCGGGTCCATCCACTATGCACATGATCAGCTTTAGAAAATTGACTTCTTCTACGCTAATTGTCGTCTGCACTGGTATCTCTACGGGCACAATTCTCCTCAGATCGGTGCTGATGGCTAATGCAAGACGAACTAATGTGTCTGCTCTGGTATTCTAAATTCTAGGTATTCTGATCATTTTGAGGGATTTTAGCTTGAGTAATAGTAATTTCACCCTTGCCAGGTACTTTAAGATGTTCGCCTCTCTTACTTTATGTTCTCCCAAAGCTTAGTTCACTCTAACTATGAATCATTGTGGTTCATCTTAAATATTTTACTTCAATATTGGATGCTTCAAATTTGAACCGGAGAGCATATTTGTATCATCTCCATCAGGTGCGTTGACTATCATTCCAGCTCTGTTACTATTTGAACATGACGATCCATCCACGAATAACTTACACACAAGCATCCCTTTTTCAAAGCCTCCTTATACTATGTAACCAACTTTAAATATTTTTGTTGAAAACTCACCTTTATACCCTATCTTGTTTTTCTCAAACGGGAACTCTGTTGGTCTTTAGGCAAGGTCGCCTTGAACTTTAGTAGCATGCTAGACTGGTCATTTCTCTTCACAAGTGAATTATGCAATAAAATTTGTTATGGATTGGCCTTTGATTGCAATCCTCGGCTCTTATATTATATCATATTTATCCAACTCTATCTCCCATGCCATTAACCTGCCACACTTCTCAGGCTTGTGAATGGTTTATCGAAGTGAGGGATCAGTCTAGACCACTATAGAGTGAGCTTGGGAATACTATTTCATCTTTCTGAATTCCATTATCAGAGCTAAAGCCAGTTTCTCCATTCTGGAGTATCTTACATCTCCACCGATAAAATCTTTTCTTGTGTAGTAAACTAGTTTTTATACTCCTCCATCAATTCTGACCAGAGCCGGCAACTCTACTAAATCTGACAAAACTAAATACAAATATAGTTTTTCCCTTGGATTGGTCTTAAAAGCAATGAGGTTGACCCAAGGCACCTCTTTAGTTCTTGGAAGGAAGCTTTGAACTCCTCGTTCCATTCAAAACTTATTTTTAATCACCTTGAAGAAAGGGAGGCACTTATCGGTCACTCTGGATGCAAATCTGTTTAAGGTCGTCACCTCACATGATAAACATTGTATTTCCTTCTTTCTCTTGGGAGGCTGCATATTGATCAATGCTCGAATCTTGTCAGGGTTAACCTCTATGCCCCTTTAATTAATAATAAAACCCGAAAAAATTCCATCCCTGACTTCGAACACACACTTGGATGGATTTTACTTCATATAGTATTTCTCTAGCTCGTCGAAGGTTAGAAAGAGGTCTTGGATGGGGTTGTCTACCTTCAAGTTTTTTATTAGTATTTCGTCTACATAAACTTCCATATTCTTCTATATCTGCTCTCAAACACCTAATTCACCATCCTTTGATACGTGGTCCTTGCATTCTTCAACCCGAAGGGCATAACATTATAACAAAATGTACCTCGAATGGTGATGAAGGAGGTCTTATCTTTATCATTCGACTCCATTTTAAACTGATTATAACCAAAATAAGCATCCTTGAAGCTGAATAATTCATGGTCAATTTTTGCATCCATAAGTTGATCAATTTGGGGCAAAGGAAAAAAATCCTTGGGACATGCCTTATTTAAGTCTGTGAAGTCCACACACATCCTCCACTTGTCATTATCCTTTGGTACCATCACTACGTTCTCTAATCGATTAGGATACTTTAGATTTTTAATAAAATTGACCTTCTTCAGCTTGGCCACTTCTTCTTGAATAGCTATATTCTTCTCTTTTGAGAATACTCATCGTTTTTGCTTTATTGGCTTTCGTTCCTTCATTATGTTGAGATCGTGACTCAAAATGGTTAGATTAATTCCAGGAATGTCTTCTTGTCTCAAGGAAAAAATGTTCTTCCTAGTTCGTAGGAAGTTAACCAGCTGCTTCTTGAGGACAGGATCTAAGGATAAGCCGATTTGACCTGTTCGTTCAGGATGCTCATCATCTAGAATTACTGCCTTTATTTTATTTATAGCTTCTCCTGTTACCAGCTTATCTTCATCTTGAGGATCTAGTGTCTCGATCTAATAATTTTGAGTTAGTAATTGTACTTTTGTCATCTGATGTGTAGCAGTAATTATGTTTTTCCAATTGGTTTCCATTCACCACTCCTGTATCGAAATTAGTGAAAAGTTTTAGACATTTAAAAAGTGTTAGGCGGCAGCCTCGAATTTTTTAAAACCCACTCTTCTAAAAATAATGTTGTAAATTAGTGAGACATTCTTGATAAACATGAAGAATCTCATCATCTTTGTTCTTCAGTTCGACCATTCTTCGATAATAACCTCGAGCTCAATTATTACCAGTGGGTATACCTTTTGGCTTGAGAATTCGATCGGTGGACGATGATAGGCTTGTCATTTTCTTTTAGACAGTTTTAATTTTGTGAAACAGTCATAAAATTGTACATCCGTCGAACTCCTATTATCTACTAGAATTCTCTTCACACTTCTTTCATAGACCATCATGGTTCTCACTAATTGGTTGTCATGAGCATACAAAAACCTCGAGAGGTCATCTCAAAAATAACTTATCACCAGTCGATCCTTGGCGACTTTATGGGGTCGAATGTCCACTGCATTTTCCATATTATGTCTCTACTAGTGGCACAAGCCTTTGCTTCATTGAAGAATGCCTTTCTCTCAGCTAGTTCATCACCACCACCAGAATCACCTCCTACTATAAAACTGCATGCCAGAGAAATCATGACCACTTCTTCTACTGGCTCCTTGGGCCTTCTAGGGAGGTCTGGATCTTCTTCATCATTATTCCTCTGAGCTCTTTTCTTTTCCTTATTTTATTTATGAGGAAACCCTGACCTCGTTATCAGTTTCCAATCATCACGAGCTAGTGTTAGTCTACCATTTTTTATCCATGTATTCATTCAGCTTCCCTCTTTTGATGAGGGCCTTAATTTTATCCTTCAAGCTAGGCAATCTTTGGTTCCATGTCTGTGGTCTTTGTGGAACTTGCAATGTTTATTATTCTCTCTTCTTTATCTGGGTTTTTAACTTTTCTGACCACAAAAATTCACCATTTCCTCAGATTACTTCGAGGATATGGTGAACTCCCATTATCAAGGGAGTATACTTATTGTACTTCTGATATGGATTCTTATCGTTCTTTGGCTTGGAGCCATCTCTGGGTTTTTCCTTCCTCCCTGAACTGTTACCTTCTTCTAATTTCTTATGGTTGGACACTTTTGTAACCATTGCTTCTTTATCATTCATGATCTTTCCTGCTTTGGTCAAGAGCTCGATCATATTATCTGAAGGATCCTTAGCCAATGCCTACAACTTCTAAGGTAACATCCCACTCATAATTTCCATGATGGCAATTTTCTCATCATAATACACTACTTCTAACTTTTCAGTATTAAATTTGGTAATATACTCCCTTATTATTTTATCCTCATGTTAATGGACTCTTAATAAGTGAGCTACCCTCTTTCTAGGTTTTCCTCTAAAACAAAAATTATTAACAAAAAGATCGGCTAACTTTTTAAAGTCAGAAATCCTCCCTCTACGTAACCCATTATACCAGATCTGATTGAGACCTGTGAGAGTGATTTAAAAGGATCTACAATGCATCTCATCAGCTACTGAAAATATATCGTAGGCTTCCTGGTACTGCTCGACGTACAAGATTGAATCTGATTTCCCATCATACTTGGGAGTGATTACAGGTGGATTGAATTTTGTAGGTGTGGCATAGGTAACTACTGAGGTCCCAAATGGTGATCCCTTAATAAATAATCTCTGGAATGGGTTTTTAGTCTTGATGAGGTCGTCCAGACGATTATCTATCCTACGAATTGATCTATTTTATGGTTTGGCTTCGTCTGTTAATGCAACCTTATCACCTCATCCATGACTCTTGGTAGATCTCTCTTCTCTTCGTCTAATTTTCTCGGACCTGATCAATGCCCTAGCATTGTATCTTAATCCATTCGCCCTTCATGAATCCTCTCTTCTAAACTCTTCTCATCTTCCACTTTTTTCAGGGTGGAGATGTGTTCGTGCCATTTTTTCTTCTCAACCTATCAAAGGTTGATACCCTACTGATCCTCCCAAGGGAATTTGTGTGTTTGGTTAAGTATGTTGGACCATGATCATATCCCGTTGATCTCATGGTTGAGGTTTTACCATGATGGTAGGAGGATCCTTCATATTCTGAGCAGATCTGCCAATATCAGACCCTAAATTTAGCCTCTTAGGGTTCTCTATCGCTTTACCATGGTTCTTTTGCTGCATATCCATGTATGGGGCAGGAGGGGGCATTTGTCTATGTTTTTCTCCATAACTTGGATCACTGGAACTACTTCTAGATGAACTCGTCGGTTCTGTGAGGCCAGAACACTTTAAGTGAGCTACCTTATTCTTTCCTGCATAGCTTTTTAGCTCTTAACCAAGATTTGCATATATCCTGCTAGATACCTTATTCTAACGGGATTGAGGGTAGTGTTACTTCTTTATCCCTACTACTTTTTCACATGATTTATATAATAACAAAGTACAACGACAGGAAAAATTAGCATGATTGAAGACTTTCAGATTTAAAAGTGAATAGATTATTTTAGGCTAGAAAATGGGGTATCTAAGTTCGAATTACACGATGTTATGCAATACTAAATCAAGATTTTAAGGTAGAAATCAAACGAATCTGCTAATTTGATCAAAAAGATGATTGCCAATAAAATTAGGGTGTATTTTACAGAGTTTTCACAAATGAAAACTTAGAAAACAATTGAGAAACAGTTTGGCATAGCCTTTCCCACAGACGGCGCCATTCTGTTATCATCCAAAATTTGTTTCAAGGTTTGTCTTGGAAACTTGAGATCTAATATGAGATGACAAATAATAAATAAGGAGTAAAATATAGGTATAGAGAGACCTAGATGAGAATAAGAAGAATTACACCAATAGATACGTGATTCACCCCTTAAGGAGGAGACTACGTCCACAGGGTAGCTTTTTTCACTCTAATTCAAGTGACCAGAGGTCCAATAATAAAAAAATTCACTTAATCTCCACTCTCTGTGATTTAACAGTCTAAATATGTGAGTATCTCTCTGTCGGTCCAGATCTGAATGGGGAATATCTCTTTTATAGTGAATGAGTATGAGAAAATATATATCAGGGAAAGATGATGTGGCTTACACATGTCCTGCCATTATAAGTTAGGCAATAATGCATTTTTAATGCATTACAACCAAGATGTAGCATGGCTTAAAGGTTTACGCATGAAGGAATGTCTCTTCACATATTTTCTGATGATGGTGCCACTCACATGGTGGTGGTCAGCTTTTTACAGCATTATCACAGTTATATTCTGTTAGTTAGCCTTGCTATAAATGATCCTTTTCATTCATATGGAAAAGAGGCCGACCACATTGCTTATGACCGATCTGCTATGCTGAGTCGAGGTTATCCTTTAGTAGGTCTAATCGACAGGGATGATCTCTTACTCTACTGAATGGTTTTACACAATTTTCTTTAGGTTATGAGATACTCTACAAATATGGTATAACACCAGCTACCAGAAATGGCACTTGAAAGAACCACCAACCCTGGAAGTCATCCCCCAAATCTGTACAACCACCATTGGTTCAGGACGTCAAATAGACTATTTCTTAACTCATAAGACCTCAATTAGTCCTATATTTAGGACTTAGTATAAGAACAAACCTCAGATTCCCCCTCCTCCATTTGTAAAGTTCGGTAGTTTCGGCACAACTCCCAAATTAAACTCAGATACCACAACATGGTAGTCCATCCCCATCTAACGTACAACAAAAACCTCATAATAGGTGTGAATGACCACCAGGGATTGTCTGCACCTCACTCCCTTGAGAAGAAGTTATGTAATAACTCTAAGACCCTTAGGGTTGGACCCTCGTCCGGTTCTAGACCACGCAGTCACCCTAATAAGGATTCTACAACCAATATGGTGGGTAGGTGAAAAGCACCATGTTGTTTCACCTACTGCCACCCTGCACAACCATTTGCATTGAACGCTCCCATCCACATTAATGCTACCAGTAACTACCTTACACAACCTAAAAATCCACCACCTTCCTGACACCGATAGACCTCAAGAACGTCTCAGCCATGTATCATGAGTCCAATCAGTACTTTTTTAGATGATTGTGTATAATTAGGGGTGGTGTAAGGTTCAAAGGATCCAAACATTCATTCTCAAAGAGAACATACAATTAAAGTCTTCTCACAAGCATTGAGACTTTTTTCCACACTATCAACCCACTGTTGAGAGAATTTGTTTATAGTTTAGGACCCTTTCCTATTATAACATGCTTTGTACACCTTATTAAGCCCTAAGATAAAGCTCATACACCCTTAGAGAAGTCATCCAGTTACTTCCTAAGGTCCTTTGGACTATTGGCAAAGGACACAAGACCTCAAACTCCCTTGGCCAAAGCCCAAGGGATATCTTAGCTTGTAATACTCACCAATATTCTAATATAAAGGCATAACACCTTTGTACAGTGGACATAAGACCATTTTCTGAGGTCTGGACGACTTTAAATATTTGTCTCACACTTTAATACACCTCTCCTCTACCCGTGTGAGGTCTGGAGGTGAGCAACTGAGGGTCTGAGGTCGTAAACAATTTCTAATCCCATCAGTTTAGCGCCGTCTATGGGACAACAAGTTCCCTTCCCTTCAAATACACTTTTCATCCTCTCCAAAATGATAACCATTGTTACTTTCGCCAATTCTTTAAAATAAATACAAGTAAGGAAAAAGGAACAATAAGATAAGCTAGTTGCCATCTTCAGTGGTGGAGGATTCAATGGTACCTAAGCTCAGTGGTACTGGAGAAAATAATGGAATCCAACTAGAATAAGTAAACAATTAATAGGGTGTACCTAGATCCCCTCAGTGATCCACCACCCATATCCCTGTCAAGGATAGGTTATCAATACCAGGAGAACAGTCCCAAGGAAGCTCTAGCTTTGTCAAACCTTAGGATGGTGAGATAAAGAAAATGCAAGATCGACTCGGAACCTTTCTCGACCAATACATGACTCAAACTCCCAAAAAAATTGGATTGGACCTCCAGAATACATTATCCTCTTCCTCTAAAGATGTTCAACATTATGCTCTCCTCCCGAAATATAATATGCCCAATATTGATTCGTTCGATGGATCCATGGATCTAATCAATCATCTGTAGACTTATAGGTCTCTCGTACTCCTTCGGGATACCCCATATAAGGTATTATGAAGGTATTTTCCTACTATATTGAGGAATACATATAATTACTAGTTTTCCAAACCCAATCCCAAAACTATTGGAAGTTTCACTGAGCTAGTGAGGTCTTTCATCATCCACTTTATCGGGGCTCAAAAAATGAGGAAGTATGTGACCTTCCCCCTCAACTTCAGGAAGAATCTTGGTGAAGCTCCGAGAGAATATGCCAAAAGATTCAACCAGGAGGATCTTCAAGCGGATGATTTGAATGATACAATTTGTGTGGTCGCTTCTATCTCAGGACCCATATCAGAGGACTTGCTGAGATCATTTAGTAAGAAACCACTCAAATAAATGACATAACTACTCGAAAGGGATAAATGCAGAGGATGCTATCTCATTTAAGCAAGATGATGTTGTACCTCAGTCACGAAAAGGGAAAGAAGTATTCTCCTACCTAGGGGAAACCTCAGACAGAGTTGAAGCTAAAAAGAGAAAGGAAGGAGCCAAGAAGAATGGGCCTCTAGAGTCTAATAATCTCACCCCACTCACAGCTACCCTAGAGGAGGTCTTTGCCATATCATTAAATTAGGATCTTCTACCTTTTCCCAACACCATGAGGACCACTGATAATAAGAGATACAAGTCTAAGTATTGTAAGTTCCACCAGGACCATGACCATAACACTAACGACTATTTCCCCTAATACACATCCATTTCATCTCAGGAGGACAACAGAGGCAAAAACAAAGAGGATACCCCCCTAATAGACGTCCATTTCATCTTAGGAGGCTTTTCTATAAGAGGTTTATCTGCCACAGCTAGGAAGTCCCCCCACTTCAGAGTCTCCAGCAATAAGGAGCGGAGGTCAACCATGTATCCTTTCCCCATCAGGACCAAAAGGAAACTCCCATGATAATTTTCCTCAAAGTTGATTTAAGGAAAGTGCCTACCTCATGACGATCCATTCATTATCACAGTGGTTATGGGTAATGCCAACATAAAAAGGGTTTTGATTGACACCGGAAGCTCAATGTACATCCTCTTCTTAGATACCTTCGAGGTTTTGGTACTCAGTGCCAGGCACATGCAGCCCGCTACCACTCCCCTCATCGACTTCAATGGAGAGATAACTTATTCCTGGGTTATGTCACTTTTCCTCTAACTCTTGGCTCCAAAGACTGTTTCAAGATCATCTCAAATAAGTTCATAGTGGTAGAGATACTCTTTGACTATAATGTAATAATGGTCAGACCTTCATTTAACGACCTAGATGTCATCATCTCAAAGATAAGGTTAGTAATGAGGTTATCAACCCCCAAGCGCGAATGGGTAGTCTACGAAGATCATAAAAGGGTGCGAGAGTCCTATATCACCACTATAGAGGAAAGGAAGAGGTCATTTAGTGTCCTCTAGGGCCCAATAGAGTTCCCCGCAAAGCTTCAAAAGGTTCCTGAACTCCCAACAGAGGTCTTGCCTACTCCACCATGAGTAACTGAAATCCCCCAAAGAGATTTGAACTTAGAGTCACCGAGTCTAGATACTTCAACTATATAAGGGGAGATATCCCCATAAATTATAGATCTATACGTCAAGCAAAATAATCCATATGTCCAAAATAATGTACTTAATGACTGTATGAAATGAAATGAAGCCTTTTTTTGCTATGTTCGATGTATGCAGTGCACGTTCTCCTTTAAGAACACAAAGATTTAAGCCTCGACTCATAGCTGACAATCAGAAGTTCTGATAAACCCATAAAAGGCTTATAAAATTTGTAATTCTGGAGGTCTCATATCCATATAAGGACTTCAAATATTAAAAAATTTATTAGTTTTCAGTTCTTTGAACCCTTATAAGAACTTCAATAATTTACAAGCCCGAAGGTCACCCTTATATGGACTTTAAATCCTCAAATTTTTATAAGTTCGGAGGTCTTTGGAACCTTATAAAAACTTCATATTAAAAAATTTATAAGTCCAGAGGTCTTAGACCCTTATAAGGGCTTCAAATCTTCAAAAGAGGTCTTTAGACCCTTATAAGAAGTTCAGATTAAAATATTTATAAGTCTGTAGGTCTCAAACCCTTATAAGGACTTTAAATTCTCAATTTTTTATAAGTTCGGAGGTCTTTAGACCATTATAAGAACTTCATTAAAAGTTTTGTAAGTTCGAACATTTCAAATCCTTAAAAGGACTTCAAATCTTCAAATCTTTATAAGTTCGAAGGTCTTTGGACCCTTACAAAAACTTTAGATTAAAAATTTTATAAGTCCAGAGGTCTCATGCCCTTAAAAGGACTTCAAATCCTCAAATTTTTATAAGTTTGGAGATCTTTAGACCCTTATAATAATACATATTAAAAAATTTATAGTTCAAGGTCTTATACCCTTATAAGGACTTCAAATCTTTAAATTTTATAAGTTTGGAGGTCTTTGGACCCTTATAAGAACTTCAGATTAAAAATTTTAATCAGTTCGAAGGTCTTAAACCCTTATAAAGATGGAGGGCAAAGTTTGTAGCAACATTGTGACCAGCATTAACTTTATCATCTGAGATCCCCTCCTCCGACTCAGGGGCTTCAGGAAACAGGACAAAAACATACACCTCAGGGAACAAGGATTGAACCTTAGCCTTGCAATCCTCAAAGTTGGCACTGAATTTCCAAAAGATATAATCCTTAAAACCCTCAAATTGTTGATAAGAAGATAATTGGCATTACACTTCAGAACAAATTTGACCTTGAAGCTCCTTGTGCCTAACCATGGCCTCAGAACAATCCCTCTGTAGTTTCTGACCCTGAGATACCATTTGATATTTCTCAATAGTGAGACTCTTAATAGACTGCTTCAAAAGCCCTAGTCCGCTGAAGTTTCTCTTTAAAACTCTAGACCTCACTCCTCACACTGTGAAGGACACCACAATTTTTATCTCAACCTAACAAACGATATACGATTCCTCAACCTTGGCCAAAGATCACTAGGATACGTCCAACACTATCTTTAAGAACCATGTCATTTGAAAGCTTCTCTTGTTCCAAACAAGAAACTTTGAACTTCGAAGTATCCTTTTTTTTTTCCTAAGGGGCTCTGCATGCATCTTCTGATCCTCAAGCCTCAGTTCCAAGTCTAGCTAGATAAGGTTACAACTGTCTTCCATCTCATTATCGTTCTTCTACACCTGGTTGCCATTAAAAGCACCAACTAGGAGGGATTTTATCAATTTCTGAGCCTACAAAGAGAAGAAAAGACATTGTAATACCCCGTATTTTTATGCTTTATAAATTTGGGGATTTATTAAATTTAATGTGAGTTATTAAGTTAATATAAATTCGGAAATTAATTACTTTATAATTATTAACGTGATGTGAGTTAAAAATTATTGGAAACTTGTTGAATATTACTAATGAGTAGAGTAATATATAATATTGGTTCTATTAAATGTCAATAGTGGATAAAATGATAATTTTAGAAAATTTGAGTCGGGACGCGCCTGTATCGCGTCGGGACTAAATATTGATTAATAAAAATGAATAAATTATAAGTTGCTCGTATGGTCGTTTTGAGTGCGTCAAAGTGTCCGAAAGGGTTGAGATAGTCAGAAAAGTGTACCCGGTGGTTTAGTTTGGGTCTCGGGGTGTTTTTAGGCTTATTTAGCACCCCGGGAGGGCATTTTGGACATTTTGTAATTTTGGGCAATTAAACCCATGAATTTTCAAGGGTTATATCAGATGTCTAAGGTTTTATTCTAGGGTTAACACAACCAAAGACAAGTGATGGCCATAGGAGAGGAAAGAAGAGAGCTTGCCAAGGTGTTCTAGGCCGAAAATTCGCCCGATTGCACCGCCACCACCACCAACGCGTAGATCGCGCGACGGGGAACGCAACCACGCCAAATTTGTTCACAAATCAGAACTCTAAAATTCCTAGGCAAGTATTTATCTTGCTTAAATTCGTTAATGCATCATTCATGTTAGTCTAGGATTGATTAGGATGTATTTCATAGAAGAAAACCCATGTTGGAGATAGGAGATTGCATGTAGTAATGATATAAATGGAAATCTGGAAATCCCCTTCGTATGTAGAGGTTGAACCATAGATTTATGCTGTATTAGGAGTAAAACTTCTGGAAAAAGACTGATTAGAACAAAGTTAAAGAAAATTCTAGGGTTCATGAAGTTTATATTAGTTTTGCCCTTTTAATCCATGGTTATTGATGAAAATTCACATGCTTTACGTAGAAGACTATTAGTTTGGGTTATTAATGTTTGTAGTACGAATTTCTGGGAGTTTGGGTGTTAAAAATCTTGATTTGGTTGAAGTTGGATGTTAGAACCCGTAACTGTTAATCTGCAGAATTCGCCATACCTGTTTGATCGATCGATCGACGCATCGATCGATCGACCCCTCCTGGAAGACTCATATTTCCCCTTTTAAATTGTTGAATTCAAATTTAATGAGTAAAAATCTTTGGACATCCTTATTAAAATATTTTGGAAGGTAAAGGAGACCAGTAGGACTTATTAATGACTATGAGACCTTTAATCTAAGACGAGATTTACATTTTTGGGATGCTTACACATAAGGGACGATGGGGTTGTGTATTAAAGGGAGAGATGCGTAAAATAGTTACGTTGGAAAAATAGATGAGTACCTACTGAATTCTACACTTGGGAGGATGGAGTCCATGAGGGTTACGTAGTAGGTTGGATTAATCCCTCAATTAAAGTAAGAGACGAACCGTTATACGTGATAACTAAAGATTGAGAAATACGGATAAATATTATATTATGGGTGATGAAAGGTACCTAAAGAGATATGGTAATAGTAGTATATTTATATGACTGTGTTTATGCATATACTATATACGTGTGAAAATCATGCCCGGGCTACTTGCTATCCCTGAGGTTACCGCGCTGGGACAGTCTTATCTCGATGTGCCTTTATGGGGGATATTGACTCGTGCCCTAGAAGATAGATATCCTTGGTACAGGCTATCTGATCGATGGTCAGACGGCCCTAAGAGACGTGAGGGTATGTGCTATCCTCTTAGAGACTTAGAATCTATGCTTCGCCTCAACATTGTTTGTGTATGTGTTAATGCAGTTTGAGAGTGATTTCGAACTTGTATTTCCCTTAGTACGAGTGAGACGGGGATTGGATAGCAGAGTATGCCCGCACCATAATTTTTATGTGGGGTGCTATTAGAATATATATATTATACGAGTATTTAATATATGTATTAAATTCTGAAATTGGGAACTTCCTACTGTGTTTATGGTAAGTAAGATATGAATAATGATTGAAATTTTGGAAATACTTGTTTTGAAAAGTATAATATGATACTGGGAAGCTTTATTAGGGAATAAAGTTAAAATGAGATTTTTGTTATTAAATGGAATTTACTCCTTAAACAGTTGAATCGCTAGTTTAAATCTTACGAGTAAACTAAGATAAGATAAGTTAAACCGTTGGTAAAGTTAGTGCGATAGGTGTGCACATTAGAAGAGAGGTGAGAATTCCTCAAGGGAGTGCCGCACTAATATTTTGTTGCATTGGCCAGTAAACATTTTAAATACTTGCTAAACAAATTTTAAATCATTTTTACAATCGGGCTCTCACCCGTTTCCATTTTCTTTTCTCTCTTGTATATATATGTATATATTACAGGTGCCCAGCCAGAGGGGCGTCTTGCATAGGATCCTTTGGTAGGAACGCGCTGCAGCTTAGGTGGGAGTTTCAGGCCTCTTGCTTAGACGACTTCATTTATTTGATTCCACTCTTAGCATATTTATTCAGTTGGGCATGTGTCTCCCTTTTCCATTATTCAGTTGTTTTATTGGACATTGTGACTCATTTATTTCTAGTATTGTCACTTTGGGATTTATTACTGTCTGGATGTTTTACTTTAAGTTTTAAATGTTGGGATTTAGTTGTTGAATGTTTAAATTATTTGGATTATATATTCCAGGATAATTGTGGTGTGATTCTTTAATATTGAATTACGTAAAGTTTTAAATCATTGGTTATAAATAGAATTTGAAAAGTAATGTCAAAAATGGTTTTGACACTTAGCTTAATTAATTAGGGTGTATAAATTGGAAAAGTTATTTTTACGACAGTGATGCTAAGAATGAATCAACTGTTCACCTTGATTTTAATTTAATAAAGGAGTGATCGCCCGGTATTTAATTAGGCGGGGTGTCACAGACATGAGAACAAAAAGTGGGAAAAAAAAGAGGGAGGCATAGGAAGCATGTGAGTACCTTGCTTAGTATATGAACCATCGCCTAAGCATTAGCAGGTGTACCTTGTCCCCTCAGAATGGAAACCATCTCAAGTTTATTAGCCTTGTCCATGGATTGAATGGCGTTAGCATCCAAGGTATAAGAATTTATCCCCTCGGCTTAAGGGGGTGGTAATCTATCTCCCTCGACCTCCGCAGGCCCTTTAGAGGTACCGGTTACCTGAGTTATATTCTTTAAAACCCCTCCACATTCCAGGTTCTAGCTTCTCTATCTGAGACTAAGGGTTGCAAGTCCCTTGGAATAGAAGGACGTTCCTGGGTTGCCCCAGAATTCCCACAAACCTTCTGGTCTAACTGCAGCAAAGGTGAGGTTTTTATAAGCAACAAAGAACCCTATCGATACACTTTGGTCTATTCGAGTCGTTCGTTGAAATCAATGGCAAGAGACTTCCTAAGAGATGATCGTGATTAAGAATACAAATCCTAAACAGTATAGCCCTAAAGTAGTCAAAGAACACAATACAGAAAAGCGGTGGACGCAATCAAGACCCTAAGTATCTAGAACCTGGAATGCTTTGATACTAACTATGACACCCCATAAAATTCATAAATAGATTAATCAGTTCTAAAATAAAAATCATGAGAGCTCAAAAATTAATAACATTCCAAGCATAAACAACATAAATAAAACGATATAAGTAAAGGTAGTGCTAAATAATTTAGTGTTAAATAAATTAAAACATTTTTTATACCATCCAAACAACAATATATATGATTCCATAGCTGGAATCAGTAAATATCATTAGTCCCATATCCAAGTCTAAACAATTACATCAATATAAATAAATGTATCTCATATAATCCATGATTCGAAAAAATTGAATAAATACAACAGCCTGAAAATCATTAATATAAAATAATACAACAATGTAAATGAGTTACACGCTCGACACCCAATGCTAGAGAAACTCCTCCAACGAATATCTCAAGTCTGCGGCGGCGACTACGGCCTAAGATCTATAAAAACAGTTCCACAAAGAGGATTAAACCTAGAAAGTCTATAGTGCATAATAATATAACTACATTTGGGTCATAATAATAAGAAAATATCTTCCTCCAAAATTAAGTTGATTTCAAGTTATCCCAACTGAAACAACCTAAATAAGCATGTGGTACTAATCTCAATCTTGAAAAGTGTTCCCATTCTTTAATTTCATTATTAATTATGTATTTTTACTTTAACGTTCTCAAGTTTATCTTCCAATTAAGTAACATTTATTATTACAGTATACCATTGTTCTCTTACTTTAAAAGTCTCAATCTATAGTTCAGGTAAAGACACGTCTCTCTCTCTCTCTATATATATATATATATATATATATATATATATATATGTGTGTGTGTGTGTGTGTGTGTGTGTGTGTGTGTGTGTGTGTGTGTGTGTGTGTGGTACCATTCCCTCATACTTAAATCCATCACACTCCCATATTGCTTTTAGATTTAGCTATCCCCTCTTTCAATTATACTTCCTCTCTTTTCTCTCATCTTTTAACTCTACGCCCCCCCCCCCCCCCCCCCCCCAACCACCACAACCACCACCACAAAAAAATGAAAGAAGAAAACAAAACCCTAATCCTCAGACATATCAACCCGTTAACCTTCTTGCAATTTAGTATTAAGTCAGTATTTTTAAAATAAAAAAAAAACTCATACCATAATTGTGACAAAATATATACTTCGTAAGGGTTACATCCTTTATCTTATCTCATTATAAAGGATGAAGACAAAGGTGTTGTTTGTTTTTACCTCTAAAGTCTGAATCTGAACCATTTAGACTTAAGAGGTACCAAATAGTGTTTGTTTTCTTAAATGATTAAGAGGTTAACGACTATTTTTTCCTCTAAATGATTAAGAGGTAAATTTACATCTGAAGTCTAAATGAGTCTAAGTTCATTCATTCAGAGGTGCATTCTTTAGATTCATATTTCAGACTTTAAATTCAGAATTCGGATTTCAGATTTCAAATTCAGATTAAAAATCAAACACAACCAAAGAGTCATATATTTACATTCTCATATTTAAACATTCTTTAACGTGTTCTCAACTCATGTCTCAAGTCAATTAATTACCATATCATGTATTTAAAGCAATGCGCAACCAGCTTTGTTACCTCATAACTCGAATTTCGTGTAAGCGCGTGTTCTTCCATAAGACCATGTGACTGAAGAAAACTTCTCCATAGTAAGAGGCAGTAACATAAGAATTATAACATTTGTTGACAATATTAATCCTTCTAAGTTGCAATGGAAGAAATTTATTAGATCCAGATTTTTGAGTTGACGTAAGGAAACCCCTCCTTCCTAATTTTACCATAAACAAAGGTGACAATTCACAAATCATTAAAAAAAAACTCAAGTATGAATGCTAATTTGAATATTGTTATTCTTGTGAGTGATTAAGGTATACCCAACATCTTTGAAAATTCCTCAAATCTCATATGACTATGGAGCGAATTTAAGAGCACACGCCATAAGAATGGTTTATCAAAAAACCCAAGATCATATTTCATTTATTCCATATCAAATCACAAACAATTCATCTCGCTTAATTAAAATATCCTTCCTAATCCACCCTACATTAACTATCCTTGGATACCACATCTGTCACCATTAGATTACAATAAATTAACCCCCCATTATTCACCCCCACCCTACTAATCTTGCTACAACCAAAATTCAAAAAAAAATCCTTATTAATAACACTCAATCCTTCTTAACCTTAATCATACCGTTTCTATAATTTAACTCTAGAAGGTTCCTTTTATGACTCACTTATGGCAGCGCATTTGGCGTATGATGTGAGACAAAATGATAGAGTGTGTGATGTGAGGAGAACAAGAAATCATGTGAACAAATTGTACAACCATCATTATATAGTGCATCAATCATAAGATGTTTCCATAATCTTCAATGAGCAAGTGGCTTTTGTCCTAAGATAGAAGAAGAGTATTGAAAAATGAACATTGTTGAACAAAAGGTAACTAAAATCCTCCTCTTTAATTAGTAAGTCTCTCTAAAAAAATCCATTAGATATTTTTAACTCAACGGATCTTCTCATCCATTAAACAAATTGGATCATTTTAAACTCCAAATCCATCCCAATATATATCTGAAATCTCTACATTTTTCCACTTAGTTTTAAAACATACCATTTTTCCTAACACAGCCTCTTATTGTTATAATTCCTTTCAATTCAACAATAGTGCAGCCCAATCTCCCACATTTCCTCCAGCTACCTCTGAGGACTTTTTTTTCCTCTAAATTTCATATCCCAAACTTTTGAAAAGGAAATCTTAATTCGTGCTCACCTAAACCCGAAGAAATTAAAACTCAATAGAAGGAAAAAATAAGCAATCATAATCGCACATCCAAACGAGTGGAAGAAATTTGAGAAATCTTAGGGATGATTCCAATTATAACCTCTCCATAATATTATGAAGGTTTTACCCCTCGGCCTAAATGGGTCGGCCTTATGAAGTTCGTCCTTATAGGGTCGACCTCAACTGGGTAGGCCAAATTTAAACAAACAACCATGATCGTGCAGAATTTACTAAGGAGGATATTTTCATCCTCCCAAGGCTATGCAAGTTGATGAACGTGATGGACATGCACGTGTGAGGAATAATCACTCTCTCCATGCAACTTCTAAAATGACAGATGATCTAGTGGTCAAGATCAACCAATGTTCTCCATATGACTTGGGGTGCACACTTAACCCCAAGTCACCTATAAATACCTAACCATTGTACCTTGTTCCATAAGTCATATAATTGTAAAGTATACCAAAACTCTGTTAGAGAGAGAAAGTACTTGTAACTTGTAAAACACTTCAATAATTAGTTGAAAATGAATTACTCTATAGCACCGTTCTAAAAAATTTGCCTAGGCACGCCTAGGCTTGAGGGTTGGGAGAAACGCCTCGCCTTAAGCTTTTTACGCCTTATTCTTGGTAAAACCCTTAAGGCGCACTTTTTTCTAAAAACAACAATGCTTTAGTGAAATGAGATCGTCTTTTAAAGATTTTTTTTACAAATCGGACCGTTATCTCATCTAAAATAATCAAATAGTATCTTAATTTGCCTATATTCAGACATATTTTTAAGATATGTACAATTTTAATATTTTAATAGCCTTATTATGGTTAAAAAATATTAAAGTATATTAAGAAGGCTTAAACGCATTTTTACGCCTAAGGCCCGCCTAGGCTTCTAAGGCTTGACCTCCATGCCTCGATCACGCCCCGCGTTTTTTTTACCTTGCTCTATAGTAGATGTAGGCCTGATTTGGTTGAACCACTATAAATTTGTGTGCTGATATGTTGTTCATACTTTATCTTTACTTTTTACTGTTCATCTTCATACCCAAAGCTTACCAAATTGAATGACATATTGAGTTACCTTCATATTAACTGAGTTGTTAGCAATTCTTATAACATCACCTGGACTGATGAAAGTCTCTCAAACCCAATTACATCCACCCCATCAATGCCCTTAATCAACCACCCATTATCAGCTACATCCTCCACCCAATAAAAAACCTAACTCTAAACCCACTCCAAATTGCTCTAATTCAAGACCCTCGGAGAAGTCATAAATTAGTTATCTGCTAAAGGAGGATTAAGAAAGAGTTGAATTCATGTGTGTCCATTTCTCTTCACCTACACTTCAGCACTCTTGTCACTTCCTCTTCTCCAATGACATTGTTTCTCCCATTATTATCATCTCTGAAGTCTCCTATATCTCCTCCATCCCCTATCATAGTGAAATGAAAAGAAAGTTATTTCCTTCATGGCTTTCCTCAAAACTCCAATCCCGGATGGCACAGCCCTAATTTTTTTACCAAACTTATTGGATTACTATGGGTGGTGATCTTATAGCTATGGTTTTGACTTTTTTACACATATGCCATATGTTTTCAGAAGTTAATCGAACCTTTATTTGTTTTGTTCCTAAAGCCAAAATCCTTACCTTCATCAATCACTAAAAACCAATTAACTTGTGCAATGTGGCATATAGGGGAATTTCTAAAATCATAACTAACAAGCTAAATCAATTCCTTGACAAGATCTATCCCACCTCAAGTCCCTTTTGTTCCTTGTACATTCATCATGATAATACCATCTTGCCCAAGAGCTTGTCACGACCTAAAGGAAAGAGTAGATTGACGGTCGTTAAAATTAATCTCTCGAGAATAAAGTGGTCATATCTCGGAACTATCCTCTCTAAACTTGGATTCCTCTCTACCTTCAATAATTGAATTCACCAATGTCTTGCCACTAGGGGTGGAAATGCAAGCTAACAGTTGATGTTTGGGCATGACCTGACACGACACGACTTCATTTTATCCTACACGAACATGACACAACACGATTTAGTATTTTTTTTACTAACAAGAACACGACCTGTTAAAAAACGACACGGGTAGCACGATAAATCAATTTCATGCCAATTGAGCACAATTAAACATGAAGCGACACGGTAACACTCTTATTTTTATATATAAATATAATTTATTTTATTTTATATTTCATGAAATATATTGATTTTAAGTGGATGGTAATCGAGTCAAATCGAGTTGCTTATTCGTGTTGCAATTGGGCCAATTTTGTGTCAAAATTATGGCACAAACACAACATGACCCGCTATAGGGCCCAAATATCATGACCCGAACACGACACGCTATGTTAATTTTTTGTGCCAATTTCGTATCATGTCATAGGGTGTTATAGTAGTATGTCAAAAATTATCAGCCTTACTCCCCACTCCCTATCCTCTTAAATGTTAACTCTATAGGAAAGATTGGGTCTCAGGAAAGGAGACGCCATGTCCCTCTTCATCTTCATCCTTTGTGTTGAAAATCTTTCTATGTTGTTATCCCGTGAAGAGTCTATCATAAACATTCAAGGCAATAAAATCGTTAAAAAATTCCAACCCATTAACCAACTATTATTTGCTGATGATTTCCTTATTTTGTATGGAGCTAAGGGAGCCAATGCCTCTTACATATCATCTTCCTTATCAACTTTCGAATGTTGAGTGGTCAAACAATCAATAGACTCTGAATCTGCCTGCTTTTACAACCCCATACCTCTAGTCATAATATCAGATATATTAAGTTTATTATTGGCCTAAAAAGGGTAAAAGGACTCGATCTACCTAAGGCTACCTTTGTTTCTTAATAAAGCTAAAGCCAAATATTTCCAGCCTATGACTACAAGGTTGGAAGTATAAATTACTTAATTGTGGTGGGAAAACATATTGTACAGCTCCTCAGCTCTCCTCGCCGAACCCCTCCCCCCCCCCCCCCCCCCCCACAACAACACACACACCCCACCAGCACACACACACACATATCTTATAATGTGCAAACCCATCTTTTTGCTAAAAAAATATACGAAAAGGTTCGTGCAATTTTGTGGGGTTCCACCATTGATCATCACAAGACATCTCTAGTTGTCTGGAGCCGATTAAGAAAACTTGAGTCTTATGGTGGTCTTGGCCTAAAAACTTCTAAAGCAACCAATATAATTGTGATCGTTAAGTGGGAATGGCAAGTTCTCATCAACTAACCTAAATCGCGTGGGTCAGCACCAATGTCAGAATCACCATAAGAGATATATACGGTGTTAGTAGAGTTACTGGTTAAATCTTTTGAGTGTTAATTAGGTTTGTTAAGGTTGTTAGGCAAGTTGTAGTTTGTTAGTTGACAATTGAGTTTGTTTCTTGATTTGAACGTATAAATACTTAGGATTTGTTTGATTGTCATGAAATTATTTTTCATGAATAATGGTAATTTTAGTTCAATTTTTACTTTTGCCGTACTTGATTCCAATTAGATACTATAAAAACAATTGTCACAAATACGAAAAGTATTTCGTAATTTTATCATTTTTTATAGAAAACATTTCTTACTCAAATCCCAAATAATTAATTTCCACGAAAAACTCCAAAAGTAAGACCATCACTATCTTTTTCCACTCACTTTCCAAATTCTCATGAAATAAAAAACTATTTTTCAGTTATTTTCCAACTTGTTATCAAACGCATCACTATCTTTTTCCACTCACTTTCCAATTTCTTGTGAAACAAAAACTAATTTTTAGTTATTTTTTAACTTTGTTATCAAACACACCCTTAAAATGTATTTTTTGTTAGGATATCTTTGAAAGGAAAAAAAAATCATTTTTCTCTATATATACTCTAATTCTCTTCTTCCTCCACTCTAATTTTTGCACTTTGCATGTTTGATAAATTTCTTTGGAGAAGTCATCCATCCATGGCATGACAAATTGGTATCAAAGCATCCTTCTTGGCACCATAAAACCCATGAATTTTTTCTTCGGTTTCTCTCATCCTTTATTTTTTTATCCTTTAACTTCAAGAAATCAATCAGAAATAGTTATTTCTCTCTCTAACTCATTTCTCATTTATATTCTTCCTTCCTCTCATTTTTTTGTAATTCTTCTTCACCACCATAGTTGGTTATCAAACTCAACAAATGGAGTTACATTTACAGTTTGATCAAATATTAGGGTCTCTAAAAAAAGCAACAAACGAATTTGAATAGGTTATGATGGATCAATTCATAAATGGGCTCCGTGAAGAGGTGAAAATTTTTGTTGAGTTGTGTGCTCCTGGATGTTAAAAAGTTAGCTTAATTGCGGGAAGGATTTTTAACTAAAAGATCATAGGGATACAATATGCAATTGCATTGCCCCGAACTTATTGGGGCCCGATTGGTTGCGTAAATTATTTAATTTTATAAATTGATCAATTTGAAATGAATAGATTGTCAATGTATTAATTTTAAATGGGTTTAAATCTGATTTGTGGTGTGTTTGGAAAAGAAAAATGAAGTTATTTACTTTTGATGTATATGTGTGTGTGTGTGTGTAGAGAGAGAGAGAGAGAGAGTAGTATGGTAAGAGGTACTCTATGGGAGTGGTACATTTAATATTTATGTTGTAATTATAAATTGTGCAATTTCGAGCTTTTGGCGAAATAAACTAATTTAAGTTTTTGTGAATCAAAATGAATTGGTTCATTTTTGAATTTGTTTATTTTTGTAACCAAACACTAATAATAAGGCAATTCATGAATGAATTAATTTTAAATAGACTAATTTACAATTTTGGGACAACCAAACTGGCCCATAGTCATTTGGGAGAATGAAATCAAGGTTACAATGGATCGGTTTATGAAGAGGCTAAATGAATAGTTGAAGAAATTTGTTCAATTATGTGCTCTAAAAATACTAAGTGTTGTTATTAAACTCTCCCAATTGCAAGAAGAATATATAGCCAAAATATCACAAGGTTATGATGTACAATTGCATTGTCCCGAGATCATAGTATTTGGGAAAAGGGGACCCCAATGAGTAATCACGAAGAAAATATGTTGGAATTCAAGGAGGAACCATGAAAAATAAAGATGCAACAAGGAATTGTGTGAAAGTAAAGGCAAGCGTTGTGGATGGTGTTGAATTATCACTAGAAGGTGTTGAAGATGAGGAATTAAAGGTTATCCAACAACTATTTGATAAAAGGCCAAAACAATATCTCAACTTTTAGAACAATCATGGAATGAAATTTGATAATCGAATTGTTAAGAAAATAATGAATGTTGGTTTAAAATTTGGGTTCGTTGAGCTCATTAATAACAAGGTTTCAAAGGATTTAGTAAGGAATTAGCCACAATATGTAATGTGTTATCAAATTGTCAAGGTTCATTGGGGTATCGCAATATTGGAGTGTTCTACAACTATCCAAGAGTATCTTCTCCAAATGCAGGGCTGGCCTCCAAACTCATCTATGTATAGAGATGTAATTTGGAAAAACATGGTTGCTATGTTTGATAAAATGCTTTCACAAGGTGAAAAAGTAAATTTTTTATTTTTCCTATTTGATCCTGAGGAATCAGTATTTCTTAATCAGTATTTATTAAGGGGAATGGAACCCAGGAGGGTCAAGAGAAGCTTTTAGTTCAGATATTTAGTTAGTATGCTACAATTGGTTAGAATTAGACTTGTGAGTTTGATAGTAATTGTTGATGCAAGTTGTTAGTCGATCAGTTGGTTAGTTAGTTAGCCATGTCAGCTAGTAGTTGATTAGAAGTTAGTCAGTTGGTATTTGTTAGAAATTAGTTACAGCTGTGTATAAAATAAATTAATGGGTTCAATTGTAAGCTTCCAGAAAATAATAAAATGTACCTTCTTAATTTTCTCTCTTAATTCTGTATTTTCTCATCCATGTTCTTCAATTTCTTAACCCTAACTCGTCCATCAATTCCAAATTACAATCCAGTTACCCTTGCAAGAAAACGCTACAACAAGTCATCCTTCGTAAATGTCCCTAATTGTTTTAATGACTCTCCCGTTGGGAAGAATTTTCTCAAATGTAGAGACATTTTTCAAAGAAGTGCTAGCTATTTTGTGGGTGATGTCCACTCGGTTAACAGTTGGATATATCCTTGGGTTCCGTTTATTAATAATTTCAAAATACGCCCATCTCCTCTAAAAAAAAACTCAAATTCTCGTAGCTGACCTGATCCAACTCCTGGAACAAATATCTCATACACCAAAATTTCCACGTTGTTGTAAAAGCCATCTTAAAAATCAACTCCCTTACTGCTGTTGCTCAGATTCTTTCGCTGCCTACAATAATCCTAACCCATTTTTAACTTCCCACTCATCCCTAAGCCATGACAATTGGAAGCTTTTGTAAAACTCCAAAAACTCATGAAAGATTAAAAATGGCCATTTGGCGTCCTCCCCCATAGAGCCACTCTTAACTAAAGAATCACTATAAATGATACATCTTGCCTTCTCTCAGTACCGCCCATGAGGAGTCTGCAGCCCAGTTATTCTTCCCATGTCAAGTCTCTAAAATGCTTTGGTTTGACTCGAGGAGATTGGACACTGCACTTTTCTCAGTTATGTTATTAACTGGTTGGATCCCAGTCTTTTATTTACCCCCCAATCCCCCCCTTTCTTCATTACCATTAGCTTCTCAGAATTTTTTGTTGTTAGAAGTAGCCTTAATTTATAACATAGCCCCTGATCACATAGCGCTACAATGACATTCCCTCTTCTTTATATTGAGTAACACAAATGAAGCATTTATATCATTAAAAGAATCATGACTAGTTTTTGTTTACAATTTTTAAGAAAATAGAATTTGGTCTGAACATTCTAAATTGAACTATTGTTGCAAACTACTACAAGCATCAGCAGGGTAGGCTCTTGATCGATCTTTAACAAAATTTCTAACAAACTGATATCAACTTTATGACGCGTATCTGATTTCCACCAATATGACCCTTCAAGAACTGAAGACCTTGGCAACAAAAGTTTCTTTTTCAATTGCCAGAATCACAAACGACCTTAAAGTTTCAATGGTGTGATTTGAGGTGGAAAATTTGGCAGGCCGGCTCATAAGACCTCTTAGTTGCAGCCTGCTCAAACTTCTTGATAGCAACTTCGTTCTCTTCTAAACCAGTTTGAACGAAATACCTTATCCACCAGGATGAGCTCCTCAATTTGGCCTTCACAAATAAAACATAGCAGCAAGTTAATGTTTCGACTAATGTATGAATCTGTCTTCGTATTAACAAGCAAGCAACCCATGCAAAGTAGGCAAGCTAGAAAGTAAAATATTAAATGTATATAACTATATCTGGATTCATGTAAACGATCCCAAATAATTGGAAAAAGGCTTTGTTGAGTTGAGTTGAGTCAGTACATGTGTCTTGTCTTGACAGTGTTTTCAACATATTGAGTATTATATTACGCCGCAAACTATTTGCATCTTCTTCTGAATATAGTTTAGGTGATATATGACCCAAATCAAGCACCGCCCCCATTACCCACCACTAATCTCTCTCTACCTCGCCATCACCATAACTGTCACCCACTCATGGTGTCAATGGCTGAAAGGGTTTCAAGAATATTCATGGGTGTTTGTTTTGATTTGAGAGAGATCCTCCGATAAAACCAGGCCAAGATAGAGTAAAGTAGCTTTTGATTTTGCTTCCAGTTAGGAAGAATGTGTGAGTTTTTAATTTTATGGTGGCGGTTGACGTTTGCCACCTACTCTAGTGACACCAATGTGTTTGGTGGTGGTTGGAAGTGATGGGCAGTGATGGTGGTATGTGGGGTGGTGAGTTGTGTAGCAGGATGGGAAGAGAGGAGAAAAGGGGGAAAGAAGAACAAGACTTTTCCACATTTACAAAGGCAAAAAGACAATCAGTTATTATTATATATATGTCTAACAGTGTTACACGAAATTTGGGGGTTAAGATATTTACCAAAAACGTTAATGACTTTCAAAATATCAAATGTAATAATTGTGAGGTTATTTTTTCTTCAAGTAGATAAATCGTAAATAGGCCACATACTACAAGGAGATATATTGTAATTTTTCTTAAAATAATATATGTAACTAATAGAACAATGACTTCTTACAACAATATAACATTCATATAAATTACAGTTACGCACAGAACACTGAATTTCAGCGAACCTCAAACAAGCATCATTTATAATAGCAGCAACAGAAAAAGAAAAAAGAAAAAAATAAAGGATCAGTGGGTATATATAGGAATCTCTTTAAGTTGTAATTCTTCCAGACTCCAAAGGAAGTTCTATGGAATCAGTGCAAAACATCAATCACTTGGACAGATGTGGTTTAATTAAACCATTTCAATAGTAAAGGCTCTTCAGTATATATCGTGTTGGAGAAAATCATAATCCATGTACCATCAACCATAAGGGCTAGCCTAGTAGCCAAGGCTCTCCCTCATGTAGGAAATTGAGGGTTTGATTTCCCCACACCTCCCCCTTAAAAAAAATGTTGGCAATAAAAGAAATTAACAATGACTAGAGAACCAAAAGGATCTGCAAAAAAAGATTAGTCACTTACTGGACGACCGAACTTGGATAACTCTGCAACTTTAGTTCTGCGCTGACCTGGATAACCTAAAATATGAAAATGTGTCAGCGGGATTTAGAATAAAAGGTTTTTGTCATAATTTCAAGCACCTTTTAAGGGTGGGAGTTTTGACAAATACACATGCAAAATTTGTAAACTGCACTACTGAAACTTTCATCATGAAAACAGGATTGACATCGATGAAATTAGGTTGTGCTGGATTACAAAGTTGGAAAATGATTAAAAAATAGTTCATTTTTATGAGAAGTTGGTAAATGGATGGCATAAGATAGGGGTAATTTGGTCTTACTTTTGGAGTTTCAGATGGAAATCGAAAGGGAGCGTAAAAAATGCTTTCCATGGAAAATGAGACAAGTTTGGAGCATTTTTCATATTCCATGGAAAACAATCAGCACCAATCAAATGGACACTCGGTAGAAATAGATTAAATCAGATGGCTTGGCCATTCTAGTTGTTATTACAACTCCAGAATGACAAAATGGAGGCAGGCCCATGCCCAACAAATACAACTGGCAAGAACCCAGCCCTTGTGCTGGCCATTCTTTTTATAGTTCTATATAGCTTCCTTTAGGCACGTGTTAACAATTTCTTTAGAATATAAAAATCAAATGGGGATACAAAGGATTTACCAGAAAAAACAACAAAACCGTCAGCAGATACCCTTGTCAATTCTGGAAGAGTCTTGTTAAGGTACTTTGGGGACAAGTAATCTAAAGCATCAGACACTATAACGAGAGAAAATGAGTTTGGCCGGTAGGGGAGAGGAAACTTAATGTCAGCCACACGTAGAATGCCTTTACGTACAAGACTCCTGCAGTTGCCATCAGCATCATCTAAGTCATATGGGTCAACACCCCATGCTTCAGTATCCTCTTCTTTTAATAGACGAGAGACCACTGAACAGGTGTCAGGGCCTATGTGCAATACTTTACGCATACTGTCACCATATGCTTTCTTCAAAATAGGCAATGCTCTCTGAACTTCTAATGAGCATGAAACACCACCTGCATATGGATGGATGTATAATATTTTTATGTTGGGAAATGTTACCCCATCTGACACAAATGTTCAATAATATAACCATGCTGTAATTACGAGAAATGAAACAGGCAGATCATAACAACTAAATTTTAGATATCCCTGAAAAGCATGGCATGCATATCATTGTCCTGACTTGATAAAATTGCATGTTTACACTGCATGATCCATATTTGGTTTTCAAACATCAAATGCTTCATAGAGAAGATATTCTATATTCATGTACAATCAGCAATTGCAAAAACAAACTTTCAACAATCAAGAGATGACTAAGGTATAAAGTGACGTAAACGGTGTCAATGGCAATCAAAGAAATTACACTCAAAGCAAGAGAGGTAATTCTCAAAATATCTATTAAAGGAATGTGTTGCCTTGCAGGCTATGAAGTCTCACACACTAATAAATATTTATCAATCACATAATTTGCGGAGTGGTAAGGAAGCAAGAGATTAAGTGTTGGACGATGTAACCATGGAAAGTTACCTTCAAGTTTCAATAAAGCCTCTTTATCACCACTGCTTCCACCTGTCACAGAAGGACTTGAAATCAGAATGAATCCTTGAAAAAACAAGTGCCCATAATTTAAGCACCCAGAAATACGATATAATGTAGTAGCAATACTAGGTAAAACAAATCATTTCACCCAGGTTTTCCAATTGCAACAAGAGAATTAACTTCCCAATATGAAAATTGGACATTTTGTGACATGACCCACAACCAATTGACAATTGGTTCGATCGCTTCAGAAACTTATACACAAAGATACAAGACCTAAAATTCCTGATACAAATTTTATACTCACGATACGTTCATCAACATGGCATGACCGAGCCAAGTACACAGACAACCCAGTGATAAGTATTGAAAATGAAAACCAAATACAGACCTGAGACACCATAAAGGTAGCCGATTATCATAAAATTGGACCATAAGACCCACAACAACCAATTGACAATGGGTTGGAGAGCTTCGGGATATTATGCACTAAGGTGCAAGACTTAAAATTTTGTAATACAAAATATTATATTCTCGATACGCTCACCAACTTTGCATGACTGAACACAATACATGGACAAAGCAGTAATAATTCTTCATTTATCTCAACATGTTATTACTGTACATTCATGTATATATTGTTCATTATCATTTATTCTTATTCTTTCTAGATACCTGACTAGGGTTGAAAAACAATACTGACCTGAACCACTATAAAGGTAGCCGATTATCAGCAACGCACCCTGAAATTTCAAAATTAAAATTTAACATTTAGCTAATCAGTGTTTTTACTACTAAACCAGAGTCATAATAATAGTTAATTTCAACGAACATCATAAGGGGAATAAAGGGGAAATCCAGTTAACCATATCTGCTCAGTAGATTGGAAGAGGATATTAGTTGTCCAAGTAGTGATGCAACATTATAAAGTTGGTTAGGGAGAAAAATATTAGGGAGGGCTTGATAAGGTATTGAGAATTACCACAACCAGAAGTGCAACAGATAATAAAGGCGACGGACGTGATTTGGGGTGCAAGGAGCCCACAAATGGAATACCCCCACCATCTGCAAAACGTCTAGAGGTACTTGCTGCCCTCCTTGACATTGCTATATAGTTGTAATGAGCCTACAAGACGCCACATTAGTTGAAACATATACTAAACTTTTAAAATGCAAGAAGTCTAAAAAACATACTCCCTCTGTCCCAAATTAAGAGTCCACTATTCTTTTTTAGGTTATTCCAAATCAATAATCTATTTTCCTTTTTTGGACATAATCAACAAACAAAATTCCACAATAGTGAAAAAATGTTGATCTTGAACATCAAATTAGTGTATCCTTAATCTAGAAAAAAATAAAATACGGACTCTTAATTCGGGACGGAGGGAGTATTTACTTGGCTAACAAACAAAAAAAGCTAAATTGATATCTTACATAAAACACAATGTCGGCTAAAAACATTATATTTGAAAATAAAAATAGAAATAATAATAATTCATTGACCACGGACTTCAATGCCAACAGACATCTCCATCAGTCTCCAATAACGAAACTAGAAACTTGCATTTCAAATAAAGTGCACACAAAGGCAGCAAAAGGTATATGTAGCAATTAATGCTCTTAGAAACATTAAAAAATAAAACGAGAAACTAATCACTAAGTCCACATATGAGGTGAAAATTTACCAGTACAAAGTACTATTAGGACAGGGCTCTATCTGTGATCACCAACATTCCTCCACAATCTTTTTCTTTTTTCTTTTCATTTAATAAGAAAATGAAGATAAAAGAGCATCCCTAATGGGGACCTAAAAAATACTTATAGGTAGGGTAAATTTAACATACACTACATGATGAAAAAGTAGAATCCCTCGAACACTACATGATGTAGCATTTGACATTCTTTATATTTTCATTTTATGCCCCAAGCATCGTGTCTCAATTACTTTTAGAACTATTGGATTGTAAGTTGAGATTTAAAACATCTCGGATGCTACTTCATGTTGTGTTTGAGGTGAGGGACCCATTTACATTTTCTTTCTTGCTATATTTGAGAAGTTTTGCCATACAAATTGTTAATTTTACAAATTTACCCAACCCATTGCATCTCCTTTTATGTCAAATTTGAGTTTTAACAATGCCCATTAGGGTCGCTCTGAGTCTATTTCATTTGAACAAAGTTAACTTGTCACAGTTTTCAATCGGAACCTCTCAATTGCGAGAGGAGTGCAATAACCATTTGGCAGTGAGCTGATGTACAATACGCATATGTTAGAAGGTAGTTGAGATTGAGAGGGGTTTCGAGCAAGTCTGGGTGCTCTAGAATGAGCATATGCGTAACCAACCAGCCAAAGAGAGAGTACTTGCAAGTACATAAGAAATGTTCAGTTGCAGTTTGAGTATGTTTAGAGAAAGGGAAGTGAGACGTTAAGCATGCCGCATAGGCATACAGAGGGACAAAGATCATCAACTGAGATATTAATAGGGGTCAATTTGTCAATTTTCAGAATTTATATCTTTTATTTTGATCGAGCCTTTTGTTTTGTTTGAGCATATGGTAGTGTTAACAGTATTGAATGTAAAGTGAAGGCCCATTTAGTTGTTCTGACACTTTTCTTGGTGGCCGAGCAATACTTTTAGTATAACTAGGCATCGTGAATTGACGAGAACATTACTCTTTGGCAATCTAATACAATTTCAGATTTGTGCTTGTGTTTTGTCTCTTCTTTAGATTCAATTAGTGGTGCTTGCATCACAGTGATGATAATGATCTGGTAATTCAATGATGAGTAATAAATGAAGAACAATGTTGCAAAGAGAATGTTCAGGAGCTTGGATGCTGTTGAGTCATGTGTGTGGTATTTTTTTTAAATGTAAGATTTTTTTATAGGGAAAACTGAGGGAACGAGTCTACTAACATCAATAAGGCAAGGATGCTTCATTATCAAGGAGGTGACTCGCTCGTCCTTTCTGCTCATGACAAGACACCTGCCAATCTGCCACAACACTCGTCCTTTAGCTAGTGCGGGGGTTAGGTTGTGTGTGCTAGGTTGTGTGTGCGATCTCTGGCTACCTATTTCTTTTTAATTGTCTATGTGTATCTTCTTTCCCTTTTGACGCATAGCAGAAAGTAAGAGCGTTGTCATGTGCTTCGACTTCTCTCTCTCAAAAGACATTGCATCACATGTCATTTACTTTTATCTTTCTGATTCATTACTTTTGTATACAAAGATGACATGAAGATCTATTTCTATATCAATATATATATATATATAAAGTTTCTTAAGCCGACCTCGAAAAACGAACCCAAAAAGTAATAATATATATAGATAGATAGATATTTACCCGCCCCCCCCTTTTGGGGAATAAATAAACCAAATGAATATTTTAACCAAATTTGGTGGACATGATCTCCACGATGAGAGGATCCAAAAATGTGAGTGTAATGATGTATTCATTAAAATTTCAATCTGGAGGCGCCATATTCATATTGTGTGTCGTGAGTAAATAACAATGTATATTATATAATAATGTGACAACATCAATCATATTTTCTTTAATATAACCCTATTTCAGTAATATATCACAATTTTTTCTACGCATCTTTGTGTCACAAGTATGTTGAATACTTTTTGCACGACTACATTATTTTTGCAGTGTTATATAATATTTGCATTATTATATATATCTATATTTACACAGTTATATAACATTCATGTAGTTATGTGATATTTATATATTCATAAAAATTTAATACTATTTTGTTTTATTTAAAATAGGATTATTTTGTCTACAAACAATAATAAGGACCTCATGCTTAAAAGTTGTTGAAGTCGAGCCTAAGTGAAGTCTATGTGAGGGAGCCCACACTAATTTGCCTGGTGGTTGGGAATTGAGATGACTTTTACCTCCCCCAAAATAAGAAAAAAATGCCGAAAAAATTGCCCTGATTTTGGTGGGGAAGTGATCTTTCGAACAAATCTCAACCCAATCCTTCATTGTTATTTATTAATGGGGAGAAATTAATTAGTTTTAGCTATTCAATCTTAAAGTTTAATATATGTTGAAGATACAACATTGGCAGTGACGAAGCCAGAATTTTCGTAGGGGTGTGGCACTATTAAAAAGAAAATCTTTGTCCCAACAACACTAGTATTTAAGACATCCATTTCATTACAAAAAAAAATAGACCAGGCTTACATATATATGCATACACATTATATAACGAATACAGAACCATTCAACGACGGCTTTCTTTGACTCGAAAGAAAAGAGATTGCCGAGTGCTGTAGTGAATTCGTGGGCCTTATTAAGGGAGGGTAGAAGCGAAAAAAGGGTTGACAGCATAGTTGTCAAATCGCGAATCGTATCGTGAATCGTTTACCCCCCGAATCGCGAATCGTGAATCGAACAGGTCGAATCGGAATCAGATGTTAAAAATGAAATAAAAACATATGTAAATGCATTGTGACACTATAGAATTGATAATTAAGCATAATATGGAAAAAAAACTAATCGTAGCACATGATAATATACCAAAATATAGCACAAAAATTAACCGTAGCACATGTTCTCATTCGTTTTAAGCTTAAAAATGTAAAAAACAAAAATAAATCATAAAAACAGCAAAATAGCAAAATAACAAAAATAGGGTTTTATAACCTAAAAAAAGCAGCAAAATAGCAAAATAACCTAAAAAAAAAGTAAAATAGGGTTTTATAACCTAAAAAAAATAGCAAAATAGCAAGATAGAAAGAAAAAAACAGCAAAATATGAAAAAAGCACAAAAGGCAGCCTTCGTTTTGGTTTTATAACAAAAAATAATAAAAAAAACATCAAAACGTATGGTTTTATAACCTAAAAAAAAAAGCAAACGAAAACAATAAATCAAATTCTTTGCTTCGGTCGACCTGCGATTGAGCAAAATAAAACATGAAAACAAGAAAGAAAAATACCGTATGGGTTTTGTGGAAAAAAAGTAAAAAACGTTTGTTATTTTGCTTCGATTTGCAAGAATTAGGGTTTGTTTGCTTCGGTCGGTTGCAGTTTGAATGGGTTAAGGTTGAAACATCGTTTTTTTCTTATTTGGGTTAAATCTATTTACGGTTTAAGTAAAAAACCCTTTTCCCTGGATCGTTTTTAACACGATTCACGGTTCGATTTGAAATCGAACGATTCAGTACCGATTCAGGCGATTCTTTAGACATTCGAATCGTTTTGTGTCCGAATCGAATCGTACGATTCGGCTCGCAAATCGGACGATTTCAACAACTATGGGTGACAGTGGGCCTGCGTAGAAGCGTTTCTTTTTTTAAATAAAGAGCTGAGGCAATTGAGGGGGAAAAAACTACACCATGTATTAGATCTTTTATGATTTAAGGTGGGGCACTTGACCCCCTCCCTTCCATGTCCCTACGCCCCTTGAGCACTAGACTTATCAATGAGAAGTGATTGCAATATCCACGAAAAGCTAGTAAGACCATGTGGGGGCATTTTATGCATTTTTCATAACGAAAATTTGGGTGTTACTCTAACCGATAAGGCTTTCAGGATAGTCCCGCAGCACTTGACTAGTAAAACACGAAAAAACAAAGAACAACTTTCCTACATCAGTTCAATTGTTGTCGGAACATTCGTTTTGCCTTCCCCATATGCATTTTGCTAACATGCCAAAAAATTATACATTTTTGGCATAATGCATAATCAGTCAAAACAACTAGTTACAGTCTCCTAGCAACGAACTCTTAAATGGAACCAATTGGTCCAACCCAGCACCTTGAACCTTGTATAGCTGAGGCATATTCCGCAGCTCCAGGGGATTGTGTTGAAGCCCAGACAGAATATTGGGGCTCGGATTATGTGAAAAGCAAAGTCAAGAGTGCATATTTTGTCAATTTGATTACACAACTCATTGTGTTCAGAACATCGAGGCACTCAAAATACCAATCATTAATTGTTTCATTTTTTTTCCTCTTACTAACTAAAACTTCATGCAATGCACTATCACTATTTACATTTAGGGCCCGTTTGGCAATCCAATTCCAAGGCTTGGAATTCAAATTGGCCTTCCAATTCCAATTCCAAGCCTTGGAATTGGGTTGCCAAACGGGCCCTTAAAGGTGATAATTCATGTTTGGGGTTCGTATTTGAGTCTGACACGACCTGCCACGAACATGACCCATTTAAAACACGACATGACACGATTAAGACGAATAATAACTTTTAGTCATCATTGATGAGAGAGTAATAATTTTGAAATTATTTTGTGGTGCCTAGTATTGGCACCCCTATTTACATTTGTTTACACACAGGAAATGATAAATGATACCATAAATATGCGTTGGGTAGAAACAAGTAACAGTGCCTAGTTTCTAGTTGAATGTACAGAAACAGAATACCATAAAATTGCTTCAGAGTAAACTTAAAGTGTGAGCAATAATGACATTCCCCCCCCCCCCCCCTATTGCCCAGCTTGATATGACAATACGAGCCAAATTAGTAAATCACATTAATAACAACCAAAACACGATACAAATAAGCCATTTAACAACACAGTCAGATTCATCCAATTCCCGAAAGAGGACACAATTTCACAGAGAGAGAGAGAGAGAGAGAGAGAGAGGGAGATATACCTCCTGAGATGGACGGCAAGAGGAGGTGAGGTGAGAGTGAGAATTAGTGAAGTTGGATCTAGATCTGTTAGTTTGGCTTAGTAAAGAGACTCTGCCCATATATACTTTATATTCGCGTGTCGCTCTCAAATGTACTGTATATTGTATATTTTTAATGGTTTTTGTTTGTTGTTTTTTTGTTCATTCATTCTAATGTCGACTAATTTTTCAGAGTATTTTAAGTTTTTATTTAGTCGACGTAAGATTACACTTTTTCAGTTACGCTTTCAACAAAAAGCTCCTATAATCTCTGAAGCTTAGGTGAAAATTTGCTATAAGCAAATATATTTTTATTCCACCAAGACATATGGCATAAGAAGATTTCTTCTGGCATACCAATTTTTGCAGAATCCAAGCTCGTGCGACAATTGAAATATGGCGACAATGTGCACTATAAATTATCCTTAAATGGCATTTCATAAGCCATCAAAACTTCCTTTAAAATCATTTTCTCTGCGACTCGTACTCTCTCAACCCTTAATACACGGTGGCAAGGGAATTCGTTGGCGATCGACGCATCGACTTGCATAGTGCAAGATCATCATGCACAACTAATCGTGTCCTTAACGATTTTGAATTTTCAGGTTGACGATATTATGCACGTTCTATCATTTGGTACTCTCCAAATACACATTGCACAATACGTTTTGAACAACAATGTATGGACATCGTTCAAACTTTACTCTTATGTTAAATTTATTAGATTGTTTAGTTATTTAATAAATAAAGTTGTCAGTTATTGAATTGATTAGTTAATTAATATAAGCTTGTATGAATTAATATACTATGCTAAATTTACTAGATTATTTAATCATTTATAGATAAATTGGTTAGTTATTGATTTAATTAAATTAAGTTAACGAATATAAGGTTAAATGAATTAATGAAATAAATTCAAAATTATTGAATAGTTTAGTCATTTATAATCATTTTTTAATTAAGCTACTAAAAATTTATTCGATATATTAATAAATCACTTTTTAAATTTAAGTCATCAATGAATTTAAATTTCGTTGTGCAATGAGATTCGTATATATTTAATAGCAAAGTATGGTAGATTTGGGTCAGCGTATATTTGGGCACAAATTTATTAGTGGATTCAAAACAATATTGTTTATCTCATTATTACCACTCCTTACATACAGATGGATCGAGGACTTATTATGGCACTCATTGAGCGGTGGTGGGACACGACCCAAATGTTTTATTTTCCTCACAACTGGATTTCACAATGCTGACAAGTATGGAGGTAGGGAGGAGAGAGATCGCTTTATTTAACAGCGAGAAGGAGACATATGTTTATGTCAACTAGTATTTCAGTGAACTATTGCATACTGATGTGAGCATTAGTGCGGTCCAGCAAACATATTTAATGAGGATGAAGGAGTTTATCGGGGACGGTGCGCTACCCGATGATCATAGGGGATACATTCGAGCATTTATGTTAGATACTCTCGGATAATTGTTCTTCACAACTAATAATAATGGCATCAGACTTAATTGGTTGGCACCGTTGATTCACTTGAAACGTTGGGGTAATTTGGACTGTGGCAGAGCCATCATATTGCAACTTTATACTAGGTTGGATGTGGCGTGTCTGCAGTGTCACCGACAGAGAAATACCCACTACAGTCGTAGATCACATATTGCGAAAATCCCACCAGGTGGCCCTATGCCCTCAATTATGTGGATATGCAATTGGACTACGACATGGGGTGGAGGTCGTAGGTACATCACATATACAAAACGAGTAATCATTGCACCAAAAGAGCATTTTTGTCTCACTTTTTCGTCCAGGTGTTGTCACGGTAAAAAATTGTGACAAAAAATACGTGCATCTTGTCATGGTCCTTGAACGTGACAAGGCCGAGACATTTTTTTCATGGACCTTGTCACGATCATCGTGACAATTCTGTCAAGGGACAACCCACTCAAATCCTTTTTCGACCAAAACATTTCACTTACCCTCCTCTTATATATATATATATATATATATGTGTGTGTGTGTGTGTGTGTGTGTGTGTGTGTGTGTGTGTGTGTGTGTGTGTGTGTGTATGTGTGTATGTGTGTGTCTATTTCTTAAATATATGTGTTTGTTTGTTATAAAATAGTTGTATTTACATGTATGCCTTTGATATTTTTAGAAAGAATTTCAGACCATTCTTTATTACAATGTGAATATTTGACTTTGATATTTGTTCGGGCTTGAATATATGTGTTTGTTTGTAGTAAAATAGTTGTATTTACATGTATGGTTTTGATATTGTTAGATATAATTTGTACAGAACTTAGGTTTAAACATTAAAACCATTCTTTATTACAATATGAATATTTGACTTTGATATCTTTTGGGGCTTGATTATAATGTGTTTGTTTGTTGTAACTGTAATCATTTTGATTAAAAAAATATAATTTATGGTTTTATTTAAAATTATGAAGGATTTTGAGATTTTAGGTGAAACTGGCAAAGAACACAATGAACGTTCTCTAATAATTTCTAATGCTCTTCAAATGTACATATGTTTTGAAAATTGGTGTTGATACAAAAAACTAGACTAGGTTAATTAGTTGATCATAGATAACTAGAAATAAAAGAGACAAGAGATTTTTAAAGTGGTTCGGTGTAACACCCCGCCTAATTAAATACCGGGTGGCCAGTCCCATACCAAATTAAAACAGAATATACAGTTGACTCATTCTTAGCATCACTGTCGAAAACATTTACAACTCACCCAATACTCAAATAAGCTGGTGTTAAAAACTTTCCAATTTAAATTTCAACAAAACCTTTTTCCATTTTTAAGAATAACACAACACATTTATTTTACAACACTGATAACACAATAAGTATCACAAAATAATTTAAATGCAACTGGAAATAAACATTCCCAAGTAATATAAATCCTTTACAATAATCCCAACAATGTTAAATGTATTAAAAATCAGAATACAACAATATTTTACTCCAATGGAAAATGATAACTGAATCCTTTTGGGCGACATGCCCTAACTAAGAATACTGTGAATCAAAAAGATGATAAGCGTCCAAGCAAAACTTCCATAGCTCCATAGCTCGTCAAAATCAACTAAGGTTGGCGTCCCTGTTGCTGGACACCTGATATAGAGATACAATAGAAGAGAAAATATGCAAGGAAACGGGTCAGAGCCCGAATGTGTAGAGTATTTTAAAAACAACAAGTATTTAACAAGTGCAATAAAGCATTTATTATGTACATGTTAGATCCAACTCTCACTTGCAATTCTCACCTCTCAACTAGAGTGCACACTTAACGTTTCCTATTAACCTCCTAGTTAATGGTTCCTCTTTTCTAATCTCCATATTATAATTCCATTCCCATATCATAATCCCCGTATGTCCCATACCATACGTCACATTATTATCCATTTACATATCTCCTTTATATGATTAGTTTCTCATTAACATGAATCATTACTCATTAATATGAGTTAAGCTTTTCAATTCTTTAAGAATAAACATTTATTAACTTAATTCCATTATCTTTATCTATTCACTGTTATCTACAATTATCACCGTAGATAGATTTAACCATAATAAATAATTATGTAACCATTTAATCCATTATATATATATTCATATATAATACAGCACCCCGAGTCACAGCTGTGGTGCAATGCATTACTCTGCTATCATGTCCCATCATCGCATGTCGCTGAATAGGGGACTACAGGTTCGGTAAGATTCCACGAACCACAAACAACAAACAAATTGGAGGCGAACATAATTCTCGTATCCATGGGTTACGCACATACCTACGTACCCACAGTCAGCGGACTTATCAACTCCCCGATAAGTCTTTCATAGACCTATGTTCTCGAGCGACAATTCAAAGATCCCATGGATTCATCAGGATATGACTGCCCTCACGCGTAAACCTCCCACCGATAGCAAGTAAGCTAGGTATGTCATACACATAAATCATTAATCAATCAAATAGGTATTATCATACCTAATAATATAATATCAATAAGGTAATTATCATTTCCCTAAGATATTTCCCATACGTAGTATTATATCTCTTTTAAATTCCACGTATTAATATAGCATATTTAATTATCCTCGCATCCTATGACATCTCTCCACTCCCGACGTTGTTAAGGTTCATGCGCGGAGCGTCTCGCAAAGAGAAATCCAAATAAGGAACCCCTCCAATACACTACTACTTAACTTTGTCGATCGAGGAGGTCCGAAAACTTCAACTATGCGATCGGGATAACCTCATACCCTATTTCAACCAAATGAGTTCTAAACTCCCATCTCACAAGATTTAATTAGGATTTCTCTCATCTTATAATCAGTAATGAGTCACTAATTTCCTACTGGTCCATAACCTTTATTTCTCCCGAACTACTACGAATTTAATTCTCCTTTTAATTACGGTTAAAACCGATAGTTTCGAATCTCTTATAAACACATATTCTTCACTTAGGATTAAACCCTCTTGTAAACTTAAGGATACCCAGGTATTATATAAAAATCACCCCTACTGGTCCTATCTTAAATCCCCATACATCACCATTCGGAAATTAACAAACGAATCTAGAAACCGAAATTCCATTCGATATAATTTTCATCATTTAAATCACTTGAATCTAAATCCAATTAATTCAAATCTTAACAAGGGTTTACTGATATTTTCCAAGTCCCAAAATATTCAAATAATAATCACCAAAGATCCATAAAAGTTTCGGGATAAGAATCAACATTTAAAAAGAAACAACTTTACTTAATCAGGGGAGGTCGATCGATCGAAGGTAGGGGTCGATCGATCGATCCCTCAGGTCCAGGCCTGCATTTTCTGCATTTTCTGCAACTACGGGTTTAACAACTTTTGATCATTTAAACCTTCATCTAATCATCCCAAATGACTTATAAACTTTACTACATGATATATCAACATATATGAACGATTTCCAATACTCTAAACATCCTAGAATCATCAAAGGATTGGATTAAGAAGCATGTTTATCACCTTATTCCCAGAAATTTATTAACATAACCTCTTCAAGAACACATCAATGGTTTCCATTATTTCTTCAACAGATTCATGACTAATTCGTGGATTATTATTATCCTAACACATGAGTTAAATTCCTATATCATTTCAGTTCTCCAGAAATCCATTTAATGATCCATTATCTCTTCCAAACATGAATAATCTTCTCTTTTCATACTATTCTAACATGGACAATATACAAACTTAAATTGCTATTATTAAACACTTTCCTTTAGTGTAGGTCTGATCCTTTGGTGTAGTTTATCTCAGTTGGTTGTCCCTTCTCCGGTCAAACTCCGGTGGTGGCTGGTGGTGGTTGGTGGTGGTGAACCTTGGTTCTAGTTCTCCTCCTTCCCAAGTGACTTTTCCCTTCCCAAGCACTCTTACTCTCACTCTAAGAAGATGGCTGCTCTTATTTGTGAAGAGGAGATGAATAACTCCCATTCACTTAATCTACCTATTCTTATAATAGTGCCAAATCCGAAACACTATTCATCCCCCCTAGAAAAATGACCAAAATGCCCTTTCGGGTTGTCTATTCATTCCCAAATGACCCGAGACTCAAAATTGACATCCAAATAGACTTTTCTGACTATTTCGAACCTTCCGGACGCAACTACGCAGTCGAAATGACTATTAGGTTTATAGAAAATAAATTTCCTTTTTAATTTAATAAACTAGGCCCGACACGTCCCATACCGCGTCTGACTAAAAATATAAATTACCGAATTTATATCGTACAGTCATATCAATGATATCACATTTCATATATTACCTAAATATCTTTAAGTAATATTCAGAATCATCCATTTTAATATCCACCGTCCGGATAAACCCGAATTAATTAATAAGAAAATCTAATTAATCCATTAATTTAAAATATAACCCATTTTAAAAGTCATTAAAATTACGGGGTATTACATTCGGCTTGATAGAAGAGCCCACGTCCACTGTTGTGTATTGCTTTGGGATTGTTCAATTGTCTCTCTTTTCATGTGTCCCTCCCTGATGTAGGGTTTACAATGTATTTATAGCCCCCCATAGGGTGTACAAAATCTGGAATATCAAAGGATGGAATATATTTATATCATATACATTTACATCTGTACAGTCATTATTGTATACAACTATTGGAGTTTGCCTATCATTATTGGTCGGTATCATTGGAGTTGATCGGTATTCCTGGCGTTGGTCGGTATTCCATCCTTAATGACTAGGGTTAATCTCCTACTGTATAACACGTGTCAGTATCTGAATGGTCCATGTATATGGTCAATTTTTGCTATCAACAGTGTAGGAGGGTACTTTAGATTATATATGGAGGCGTAACCCCTGTTGAGTATGGTAATGACAAGTTAGTTGGCCAAAGCTTTGGATTAATGACAGAACATATAAACATGAACCCAATGAAGATAGACTCAGCTTAGGCTCACAAAGTCTCTCGTGTATAACTCAGGGAATAATAATGAACTTTAGAAGTGGCTTAGCTAGAGGGAGAGAGAAGTAAGCATCCTAGATACATCTTGGTAGGCAGGTAGAAAAACACCAAACACCCTCAAGAATCTCTGTCAAGTATTAAAATCTTTGTAATAAATGACAATGGTGGTGAGTAAACTCTTTGGTTTTGTAATAACTTCTGAACTCTCCAAAAGTCTCTCTTTCCTCGAAGGTGGTTGGGGTCCTTAAATAGCCCCCCACACCACCCCCGAGGCAACTCAGTCATTAAAACTATGAAAAGACATCCCTCATACTTTATGTCACAACATTAAATGCCTGATGCACTAGTTGTCTCCACGTCATAAACATTAAATGCCAAGACATGCCTTTTGCCTAACCATTGTGTGTCAGGGGGCTGTTGTCGCAGAGGTGGCTCACCAACTGCCTGACAGCCCCAAATACCACGGTGGTTTACTCAAGTGCAGGTCTGACATTGTTTAGCTGGCTAGTGACATAACCTACAGTAGATGTGACATTAAGTAGAGGGCTACTTGGTTCATAACTCAACGCCCGATGGAACTTCAAACTGCTCCGCTTGAGGTTCCACGGTCAGGGTCCTTCAGTGTTTTACCAGGTGTATCTAAAATGGTCAGGACAAGACCCAACGGTGCCTTACTTCTCAAACCTCCAAACCCGGTCCCTCTAAAGTTCCCACGGTGAGGTCATTCGATAGAGCATGAAAGCTCTCCCAGGCCCTGCCAAGCCTGGTCTCTCGCGAGTACCGTTTGACCTCATACAAACTCTTTTATTATTATCGTTACGTCATTACAACCGTTAAAGCTTACAGTCATCAATAATGAAAATACAATATGATTAATACAACAAGCCAAAATATGAGCTGCCACGCCAAGCTGCCTCGCTGAGTTGCCACGCTTGAGCTGCCTCGGTTGCTTAATCTCAAACATTGTTGCTAATTGGGGATTTGTCCCTAATCTCAAGATTACCTTCAAGCCCCCTCTACAAACAGAAGCCCCCCAATGTTTCATGCTTGAAGTTTTTATAAGAGTATGGAGCATTTGACTCTTAAAGTTACTCGGGCAACAATTTTAGGCCTAGTCGGTTGCCGACTTCCCCTACCTGTAAAAATTTATGGTTTATTTATGGGAATATAATGCGCGTGATATTTTTTAAAGTATCCACAACTTTAACGAATCGTTTTTGGATAAATCCGTCTTTTCTGTCTTTTAGCCGCCACTAGTTCAATCGACGCTGCTTTTTAATCATTACTTTTCCAGTTTTTGAGGCAACCTATAAATAGCGAGAAAAGCCACAAACTTTTGTGACCTCAAATCTTCTTAGTGTTTCTGGGCTCTTCAAGCTTTCTTTTTCTTTCTCGAACGATCGTTTTCTGTTATTCAGTTCTTGCTGAATTCTTAATTCCTGTCAGAGTTCTCTTTTCTCTTCTATTCTTCATCATGATTTACTCTGTTGATTCTATTGATGAATTCAGAAATGAATTTAAGATTCCCCCTTGGGTTATTTTGGAACACGCTATTTTACCAGCTGATTTTTTCTCACTTGCTGAGTGTCACTACTTTTCATCTATTTTTATAGCTGAATGTGGGTTTACTTTTCCTCCCAACCCAGTGTGCCTTGAATTTTGTCAATACTTTGACGTTGTCCCAGCTAGGGTAGCTCCCAATACTTGGAGGGTTATGAATGGAGTGTATAGGTTAAACCAAATTCATGGAACCCATCTAGGGATTCTAAAAATAATGTTTTGTTATAAGTGGGTGACTGGTGACACCACTTTTTATTTAAAGACTAGGGTTGTAAATAAATCGTTAGTAATTAAACTTCCAGAATCCAATAGGGATTATTTTGAGCATGGGGTTGTTGTAAAAAATGGCAATATGCCCCTTTGACTGGAAATGCTAATTACCAGGGGCCTAGGTGCCCTCATTTTGGCAACGGGATAGGTTATTCCTCATTTAACTGCTTTGCCTTGTACAAATCTGTTTAAATGTTACACTAATTATTGCTCTTGTAAATTTTTATTGCAGTTGATCAAAAGAGAAGGTGCCCAAAGGAAAGTGAAGTGAATCTGAGGGAGTTGAAGTTTATTTGGGGACTTCATTAAAGGATTGACGAGGAGCATGTCAGGTCTGCATCTTATTTGCTGCAGTACAAGAACACAATCTCTTCCTTTGTTGCTCGTCCTACTCTTTCCCCTATAATTAACCTTGAACAAGAACCTCATTCTACTTTCTCAGCCATTACATCTAACAATGGTGATCTCACTACCCTTTTCCCTTCCTCCTTAGATTCAAATTTGCCCCTTGTTATATCAATGGGGAAGAGGAAGATTTTCAACATTTTGGAAGACATAACTTCTTCTGCCTCTCTAGTATTGGCAGGACAATTAATAAAGTTTAGGACCTTGCCAGACCACAGGAGTACTGCTGCTGCATTACCTCTCTCCAAGAGTTCTGACAGGGTTGCTCAAAGCCTTGCTCTGGTATATTCTTTTGCCTTCTTTAATTACTATCTCTTGATTTGTTATCCACAATACTAACTTTACTTTCCTTGTTGTTCTTGTGAAGTTACTCGTTGACTTCAATAATATATTGGAGAAAGATGAGGCTTTGAAAGCTTCTTCCTATGGTGAAGTTGAAGAAGCTTTCAACGAGTTGAAAAATTTATTGCTTGATTCCCAACAAGCATTGGCTAATGAATAAAAAAATGGGAGAATAGGATGAAAGTTGCTGAAACTGCTCAGTGTCTGACTTATAAGTTATAGAAGGACTTAGATGCTGAGAAAGTCAAGTATGCCTAATTACAGAAGGACCTGGGTGCTAAGAAGGTGAACAGGGCTAAGGCCAGAGAGGATGGCTTCAACAGAGGCTGGGATAAGGCATTTGGTGCAGCTTCTTCGCAAATTGAGTTTGCGAAGAAAAAATGCTTCAAAGATGGCTGGTCTGCTGCTTTGGTGGAGGTTGACACTCCAAAGGATTCTGAGTTATTCTTGCGACATGATCCTAAGACTCCTCCAAATCTGGATGAGGAAGTTGATGGTGGGGGTTCCAGTGAATCTTTGATAATGGTGGAGTCTGCCAATCAACACCAAGATGTTGATTCTACTGCGCCCTCCAAAGTTAATCCTCCTCTTCCTTCAGCTCATGCTTCTTCTTCAGTTAATCCTGAGGCAGATAAGAATAAGGTGTAAAACCAAGCAGCTTTTATTTTCCTTTTTTCAATAGTTGTACTTTTTTTCCTTTTTTAAAGATGTATTTGTACTTCCCTTTTTATTAATAAAAAGAGAGATATTTTTGTTCCTTTGCTTATGTTTTTCAAAACTTTGCACCTTGTTTATTGATGATTTTCTTTTTCTTAATAATTTATGGATAAATCAAAATATTTCTCATCTACTGACTTCGAGCTACTCCAGAGGTGTAATGAGTTTTTAAAAGCTGGTAACTTATCTCTGACTGATTCCGACCTACTGTAGTTACTCGGGAAAGGGGTATTCGAGCAAGCCAAAGAGGCCTATGTTCATCTGAAGTGTCTTCTTGATCGTGCAGTGACCAACAACGTTGCCTACTATGAAATGATTGAAGAGCTTCAGGAGGAGCATAATAAAGCTATGGCACTTTTTCATGAGGATTATGAGAAAAAATTCTAAGCCCTTAGTGAAAGTTGGGGCTTTGAGAAAAAGTTGGATAAATTTGCCTCTCATTTTTTAAGACAAGAATTCTTGTTGAAACGTGAGGTGGATGAAGCAAGGGACATTGCCAAGCTTCTAGAGGAAGAAAATAATAACTTGAGAGATGAACTTGATTCCTTGAAGTCATCCAATGCTGTTGTTGCTACTACAGATGATGGTCATTCCTTCTTGGAGGATAAAAACACAAGGTTGAGTGAGGAGTTAGAGGCTTTGAAGAAAATAAAACCCGCTTCTTCATCTTCTCGAGCTAGAGTCAAACCTGGCAGAGGTACTGGCCGAGGTACTATAGAGGAAGTCAGGACCCAACAGGCTCTTGCCAATCAAGCTGCGTAATTAAAAGTTAAAGATCAAGCCATTGTTGGGATGTCCCAGAAGCTACAGACCTTGTCTGAACAACTATCCACTCAATCTTCTCAATTACAAGCTAAGGATGGAGTGTTGAAGAAACCACATTCTTAGGTTGACAAATTAACCTTTTAATTCCATAAACAATCGAGGGAAGTCTGGATGGACGGGTATAATGAAGCTCTGGGGCATCTTTATGATAAGCTTCAATAAGCTAAGAATGAGAGCTATAAATAGGGTTGGATAAATGCTTTGACGGTAATGAAAGTGGATCAAAATAGCTCATTGTGGGACTGGTATGATCCAGGCTTGCTTGAGCTTAACAATCCTCCTTTTTAATTAGATGTCAATTGGATTCATGTTCATCGTATTCCTCAATTCTTTATTTCAATATACTTGGGAGATTACGAGCTTTATGATGAATTAGAGATCATCCGACCTCCTCACCTGTTTAATCATCCTAGTAGTAGCAATACCAGAATGCTTTAGGATTTTAACTTCATCAAGTCTCCTTATACTTTAGATAATCCTCCTGCTGGAATGAATCTTTTTTTTAAATTTGAAGGGAAACGTCCTGCAGAATGAAGCTTTGCACTTTGTTTTGTTAACACAGTCATGTAATTACTTTGATTGAATGAAATGGTAATTCGATTAACTTATCTTATGTTGAATTCTAATAATTTCTTTATCATTAATTATATTGATACACTTTGATTAAGTTGAGTATCAATGATCAATGAGTGCAGATATTATATTAGCATACTTAGATTAAAATATAAATTTAGAGATAATTAGATGGACACATAGGTTCTACTAGCATACTTAGATTAAAATCTAAATTTAGATCTAGTTACCCATGTGTCTTCAAAGGTTTTACTAATGCACTCAAGCATTGGATTTTTGCATTAAAACCAGTTGTGTGACCAGGTGTTTGTGGAATATGTGCATACGTTCCTCTTGAGGGACCTTCGCAATGTTCTTCCTGTACTTTGCCCAGTAAGATAAAGATCTTGTTCTATCCTTATGTTTGCGGACCAAGTTTCTTGAGGATTTAACATCCTACTGACTTGGACTTCGTGTATCAATGATCCAGTTTGTGGTTGCTCCGAGCAACTTTCAGGGTAATATTTGCTGAGCCGGGCAATAATTTATAACTTTTATCAAGCTAGCGTAGTGCATAGCACTAATACTCCCCAAAAAATGAAAAACAAAAATGGAAAGAAACTGAAGATTTATTAATATTGCAAGTTAAAAATTGATTACAACATCATTGATAATACTTTCGAAGATGCTATGCATGCCATGGATTTTTGAATTCTTCACCTTCCAAGGTTTCAATTCGATAGGTTCCAGGTCAGATCACTGCTGAAACACGATAGGGCCCATGCCAATTGGCTTCAAGCTTGTTATTTTTCTACAGCACTTTCTTTAACACATAATCTCCTTCCTTCAAGTTGGTCGGTTTCATCCTTTTATTGTAAAAATGGGTTATTCTTTATTGATAAGCCGCATTACACAAGGTAACATCTTTTCTTACTTCTTTCAGCATGTCTATATCCAACCTTCTCATTAGGTCACTTACAAGAGAGTTAAAATTTAAAACTTTATGGGATGGTAAGCCTATCTCGACAGCTTCAGTCCCAAATGATAACATATATGGGGATTCTCCAGTTACTGTTCACGGTATTGTTCTATATGCCCACAAGACAGAGTGTAGCTCGTTTATCCAATTTACTTTGGCATCATCAAGCCTTTTCTTCAACCCATTAAGCAAGGTTTTATTCGTAACTTCAGTTTGTCCATTACTCTAAGGATGTCCTTGAGCAGAATGCAATTTTTGAACATTGGATTGAGCACAATAATTTGTGAACTCATCATTGTCAAACTGTGTTCCGTGGTCGGTAATGAAAGCATAAGGCAACCCATACCTACAAATGATGTTTTTCCATATGAATTGATAGACCTTTTCATAAGGCATATTTATAAAAGGCTATGCCTCCACCCATTTTGTAAAATAATCCACGACGACCACCAAGTATTTAAATCTTCCTCGGGTGGTTGCTAGTGGCCTGACCAAGTCTATACCCCATATGGAAAATGGCCATGGTGAAGTGATTGGAGTGAAAGCGTCCTGTGGAGTTTTGCGAATTGTGGAAAATCGCTGACATTTATCACACTTCTTGGCGAAAGTTGCACCGTCTGCTCGTATTGTTGGCCAGTAATACCCTTGAGTACTGATTCTTTGCAGAAGTATTCTCCCTGCTATGTGAGCTCCACATGATCCTTCATGCAACTCCTGAATTAGATCTTGGACCTCTGATGGATGCACACAGCGCTGCAAATTGACTGTTAGTCCTCTCCTATACAGAACACCCTTATCTAATACATGCCGAGCTACTTTGTATTTCAAGTTCTTTGCTTCGACCATATATGTTGGTAGAGTTCCTTCTTCAATATAGGCTCTGATGGGATCTATCTAGGATGACCCCATATCAATGGCAATGAAATTGATCATCAAATCTTCATATATGCTCCTATTGGCCAAAATCTCATAGTTCGTCGGAGTTCAATTCTGGCAGCAGAGACTAGCCGAGTAAGGGCATCAGCTCGGGCATTTTCTAATCTTGGGATTTTGTTCATCTGAACGGCTGGTAATTTTACAATGACTTCCATCGCCTTGGATAAATTCCTGATTGTCAATTCTCTTTTGGCTCCATATAAACCCAGTATTTGGTTTACTACCAGCTGAGAGTCACTATGCGCCACAACTTGCTCGGCACTCAATGAGTGGGCTAAACTTAGGTCTATAATAAGAGCTTCGTGCTCTACTTCATTATTTGAAGCCTAGAATTAAAAACATAGTGCATACTCAATATCAATACCATCAGGAGTGTTAAGTATTATACATGCTCCATTGTCGGTTGAACAAGATGACCCATTAACATATAAGTTCCGTACGGGGATGTTATTATCTAATGCATGATCTGTCAAACTCCCATAGTGGAATATTTTTCTCTTTGCTTCTTCATACTTCCTGGTCATCTCATGTGTTCGGGAAGAGGAGTCTGTTACGTCTGCACTCGCTTCTTCCAAAGAAAGTTCTTCGAGAGCTTTTTTGGTAATATTACTTTCTCCTGATTCTTGTTCTGTCTGATCACTTTATTGCCCGGGAACCTCAGAGTAGGTGAACTCCGCTATAAAATTTGCCACTGCTTGGCCTTTCAGAGAAGACCTTGGTTCGTTTATGATATCATACTCCCCCAATTCCATAGCCCAGTATATTAATCTACCAGATTTCTCTGGCTTATGAAAAGCCTGCCTTAGAGGCACATAAGTGTAAACTATAATTGTATGGGCTTGGAAATAGGGTTTCATGCGTCTAGATGCTTCAATCAATGCCAATGCCAATTTATCCAAATGAGGGTATCTGATTTCTTCTCCTCGAAAAGTCTTACTGGTATAGTAGATGGATTTTTGAACTCCATTCTCTTCTTGAATCAATATGGAACTTACTGTCGATTCAGAAACATCTAAATACATGTATAACTTTTCACCTGTGATTGGTCGGGAGAGCAATGGAGGTGACCCCAAATACTTTTTAACTCCTTAAAAGCTTTTTCACATTCTTCATTCCATTCAAATCTTTTTCTGAGAACCTTGAAGAACGGTAGGCATCTATTTGTAGCTTGGGACACAAATTTGTTCAAGGCTGCTACTCGTCCGGTTAATCTTTGCACGTCCTTTTTGCAAGTTGGAGATTAAATTTCAATTAGTGCCTTGATCTTATCTGGATTTGCTTTAATTCCCCTTTGATTTACTATGTACTCGAGGAACATTCCCTCTTGCACTCCAAAAACACATTTGGTCGAATTCAGCTTCATCTAGTGCTTCTTAAGTTAACCAAAAGTCTGGTTGAGGTCGATAATGTGATTGGATGCCCTTTTGATTTTTTTAATCATATCATCTACGTAGACATCCATATTCTTGCCTTTCTGTTCCTCGAACACCTTGTTGACCAACCTTTGATATGTAGCACCTGCATTTTTTAAACTAAAAGGCATAACATTATAACAGTATGTTCCCCAGGGAATGATGAAAAAAGTGTTTTCCCTGTCCTCATGTTTCATTTTTATTTTGTTATAACAAGAATAAGCATCCATAAAGCTGAAAAGTTGATGTTCTGATGTAGCGTCCACGAGCTGATCTATTCGGGGCAAAGAAAACTGATCCTTTGGGCATGCTTTATTGAAATCCGTGAAGTCTACACACATTCTCCACTTGTTATTTTTCTTTTTTTACCATAACTATATTGGCCAACTAGTCTGGGTATTTCACTTCATTAATAAAAGCTATTTTCTGAAGCTTTTTGACCTTTTCCTGTATAACTTGGTTCTTATCGGGGCTAAATACTCTTCCCCTTTATTTGACTGGTTTAAGTTATTTATTTATGTTGAGCTCATGACAAAGGAAACTGGGATCTATCCCAGACATGTCTTCATGACTCCAGGCAAACACATGCTTTCTCTGTTTAAGGAAGCTTACTAGTTCATGTTTAAGAACATGATCCAATGTTGTCCCTATTTGAGTGGTGCGTTCCGGTTTATCATCATCTAATACAATGCTTTCAGTTTCTTCCATAATCTATCCCTTTACCAGCACTGTTTCCTCTCTTGGATCTAAGGTTTTAACCTCAGATTCTTCATCAAGCTTAGGAGTATCCACTTGGTAGGTAGTGGTTTTCTTCTTTATTTCTTCCAATTCTTCTTACTCGGTAGAAGAATAGTAACACTCCCAAGCTACTTTTTGATCACCTTTCACAATTCCCACACTAAAATTACTAGGGAATTTTAGATATTAATGAGCAATGGATGGTACTGCTTTAAACTTCTTTATCCCTACTCTTTTCATAATTATATTATAAGCTGAATGGATGTTTTTATCCATTACAAAGAAATGGATCTTCTCTGTTCGGATAGCTGGCCAGGTGCCTATCATCACCTTCATTTTAATGGTTCCCAAAGGGAAGATTTTTTCACCTGCAAAGCCTATTAATGGTCGATGATAAGGCTCTAATTAGCTAAGTTTAAAATCCAAGTTGCTGAAACAAAGATAGAACATGATATCCGTTGAGCTAGCATTATCTACTAATACTCTAGAGACAATGATTTCTTATTTTCTGACTTTGATTACCAGTGGGTCGTCATGAGGATATAGTATTCCTAAAAGGTCATTTTTTTAGAAATCAATTACTAGTTTGTCTCTGTTAACCTTTCTTGGTCGATCTTCCTCTGCAAGGTTTATTCTCTGTTTGTACGAGCAATCTTGTGCGTTATAGAGGTAAGCTTTTTGCTCTGCTCTATGATCTCCTCATGCATCTCCACTTGTAATTATTTGGTAATCAAAAGAACCAAAATTGATACAGAATACCTCACATTCTGGTTACCAAGTTTTTTTAGGGAGATTAGCATCATCATCCTGATCATCTTCATGAGTTCTTTTCTTCTCCTCTCTGGGCTTGCAAGGAGATTTTGATCTACGTCGACCTCCTGCAGTGTTCTGTCGATCAACGTACTTATTCAATTTTCCTTTTCGAGTGAGAGTTTCAATCTCATTTTGAAGAGCTATACAACATTTCGTCATGTGACCTTGATCCCTGTAAAATTCACAGTACTTAGTTTTATCTCTCTTGGTTGGGGAACTTCTCAACTCATCAGGCCAACGCACATCTGTACTATGCTTGATTTCCTTCGAAATACGGTGAACTCCCAAAGTTAGCGGAGTATAGTCGTTGTACTTCTTGAGTCGCTCCAAAACTCCTTTCTGTCTTTATTCCATGTGTTCTCTGAGTTCTTTATGATCTTTCTTATCATTTTTTCATCAACTTTTTTGACCAAGCTACGCTTGGCTGCCATTTGCTTCCTCAGCATTCTTGATCTTTGCTGCTTTAGCCATTAATTCTGCCATTATCTTCGAAGGATCCTTAGCAAGAGTGTAATACAGTTTTTTGGGGAGCAATCCACACATGAGGGAAGTTATTACAGTCTTCTCCTCATAATCTTCTACTTCTAGTTTCTCGTTATTAAAACGAGTGATGTAATATCTGGTGCTCTCTCCTTCTTTCTATCTCACACTAAGTAAGTGTGCTACCCTTTTTATAGGCTTTGCTCCAAAGCGAAAATTGTTAATGAATAGCTCGACGAGTTGGTTGAAGCTAGAAATTTGTCCTTGAGGAAGACCATTATACCAGATTTGGGCAGATTCGGTAGTGATTCCAAAAAATGCTCTACACCTCATTTCGTCGGGGACGACATAAATATCAGCAACTACCTGGTATTGTTCTATATGGAGGACTGGATCAGTTTTTCTATCATATTTGGGTGTTACTACTGGAGCCTTAAACTTTACTGGAGTAGGGAAATCCATAATTACTTGGACAAATGGAGACCCTTTTACAAAAATTCTTTATAGTGGGTTTCTTATCTTTGCCATTTCTCCCAATCTGTCTTCCAATCTCTGTATAGAGCCTTTCCATGCATCATTGGTAACACCGAATTTATGTGTTGCAACTTTCTTAGTTGCTGAGCTTTCTTCCTGAAACTGTTGCTCTAGGACTGTGCATTAAAACCGTAAACCTGAAGAACTGAACCAAACCGACCTCTATGGTTCAAATTTTTTTAATTATGGGTTGGTTCTGGTTCCCAAAAAAAATTGATATACTCGGTTGAGTTCTCGGTTTGGTATATAAACCAAACCGAACCGAACTGAAAATCAAACCATAAATCCGAACCAAAAAACCGAACTGAAAACTGGTATGTAGAACCGAAGCATGACCCGGACATTTTAGTCCTTTAGCTCTACATTTTAGAACCTACGGTTCCTTTTATTTTAGTCTCTCTTTCTTTTGTTGGGAGACAACAGCAGCCGTATCTCTCTCCCTCTCTCTTTCTCTCTCTCTCTTGTCTTCAACAACATCCATCTCTCTCTATCTCTTGTCTTCTCCGACAACTCGTTTTCTCCGGCAACAATGTAAGTTTTCGTTTCAAAGTGATTTCATTTTAGGCCTTACTAATTTCGTTTCATAACAGTGCAACAACCCGCCCTTTTTGGAGACAATTAAATTCCATAATTAAGTATAATTTGGAATTTGGAGAAATTCTCGAAATAGTAATTTTTGGGATTTTCGAGGATTTAATAATTTTCGAAGGGTGTTATAAATTATTTTGGGACTATATAGGTCGAAGTAATTTAATTATATGTCGCCATGGAGTATAGCGACAAAAGAGGTAAGATTTTGAGTAGAATACCGCATTTAATTATTTTGGGTTAGAATAGTGAGTTGCGGTCAAGTACCTCGGATGGAAATTTCGACTGCGCCATGAGTCTCGAAATGTCTGAGATAGTCGGAAAAGAGTGTCTGATTGTCAAAATTGAGTTCCGGGTAATTTTGGAGTTAAATAGGCTCGTAATTGGGTAAACGAGTCGTTTTTTGGTTTTTAAGGGGTTAAACCCTTTTCTCCTTATAAAAGGAGGGAGAGAGGGAGAAAAGAGAAAGAAGAGAGGGAAGAGAGAGAGGAGGAAGAAAAGAGGAAAAAGGGGGAGATTCCGGCCGGCCTCCGCGGGATTCGGCTCGAGGACGTCGAATTTTATCCACGAGGCAAGTGTTTACTTGCTTTATTTATTTTTTAGCATAAATATCTCATATCATTGTTGGTATAACAAACCCTAATGATTTTGGGTTGGGTATTCGTGGATAAAACGGGTTTTTGGGAGTTAAAACGAATAAACCCCTAAAATTTGTAAATTGGAGAAATTTAGAAATTAACCAAAAATATTGGGTGATTCCGGGTTCTAGGATGTTTAGAACCCGTATTATAGGTGTATTTGTAGTTGGTTGAAGTTGTAGGCCGTTTGGTGTAGAGATGGAAGCTTGGGGGAAGTTTCCATGGCCGAAACAGCTTCTCGGAGAAGAAGCTGCCCGACTTGATCGATCGATCGATCATCGGGGATCGATCGATCGAACCCATCGATCGATCGACGGCCATGGGTTGATCGATCGACCCTTGCTGAAATTGGACAATTTTTTAGGATGATTTGGATGGGATAGATTCCATTTCATCTTGCTTTGAGGTTAATTAGGTGATAACCTAAAGGACCTTTTAGGACTTTATGGTCCATACGTTGAGGCAATTTAGGAGGGTAAAGTAAGGGTTTTAAGTATATAACCCTTAATCTATATTTTCGAGGAAAATAGAATATTTGCTGAAAGTGATGGATTAGGGTTCCTAAATTAAATTTGGGGACTTCTAAATGATTAATTGGACTAGGTATAGTCTTGGGGGTTCAAGGAAATGAAATCCTTAACTCGTTGAATTTAAGGTTGTTCGGGTGAGATAAATCCCGAGGATATTTCTCGTAGGCATAGAGGCCTATATAATTATGCTTATATAAAGCATAATTATATCGATTTTTGTTAAGTGTATCCTAGGAGATACTTAGGATAAACTGGGAAAAATAGGTATGTGTTGGTTTCACTTAGAGTGAAGGGTATCATTGGAGATATCCAATAAATCCTTAGATGGGATTGATGCATATAATGATTACTAAATTAAGAAATATTTGGGTTTAGTATCATGCTTATATGAATGCATGATTATGATTCCTGTAGGGAATCTTTGGGATTATTGGTCATCGCTAAATGCTATAGGCCACTATGGCCGTTTATATATATTCTAGGAAGAATATATAGGATATGTATATACTGTGTGATTTAGGTATATATATATGTTATGATGGAAAGGTTTTTGAAAATATAAAAATGAATGTTTTCAAAATGGAATGAGAAATGTTTTTCATAATTAATAAATTATGGATTATACACACCTCCCTAAATCGCTATCATAAGGGAAGTTGCGCTCGTTGTGGTGAAGCCTTCCTGGCTGTTGAGCAGGTTGGATATAGTCCCTAGGCCATATGGGCATTTGTATTACTGCGCTGGTTAGGGGATTCCGGGTGTGGTCCTGACTTTCCCGCAGGCAATATGGCCGCTTCCCGACGTTGGTAGGTTCCCAGGTTGTCTTGTATAGATAGGCCCTGGAAGATGATAGCCATTTAGGGGCGCGTCTAGTGGGGAAACCCGAAGGGGCGGTCTTAGATTTATTGAAGCAATTTATGATAATGGATTGGCTTCAATTTACATTTCCTGAGTATAAAAAGGGAAATGGGATAAAGGTTTGGCTTCGGTAACACTCCCGGATGGAAGAAGGGATGTGGAAGCATGGTTTGATCAAAGCATTTTCATGATAATGAAAATGGCTTTGGGTACATTTACTGAGTATAAAAAGGGAAATGGGATGACATAAAGGAAAAGAATTTTTTTATGATAATAAAATTGGCTTTTAAAAAGTTATATGATTTGTTAAAGCAATTCATGATAATGAATTGGCTTTTATATTTACATTTCCTGAGTATAAAAAGGGAAATGGGAAATTTTGAGAAAAATAAAAGTATTGATAAATACTTGATATATGAATCCTCAGTCCGGGAGATAGATCCGGATGGTTATGGTAAAGTATGTATATGTATATATAAATGGATAAATCGAGTGCCGAGGGTCTAATGGATCCCGACGATCGACCTTGCCGCATAGTAGTTTATCGGGGGGGTTCCTTATTTGGATTTCGCTTTGCGAGACACCCCACGCATGAATATGGCAGTGTGTTGAGACTGGGGAGAAGTTTAATCCTTAGTGCTCTTATTATAAATGTTTATGGTATATATATATTTATGTATATATCTTTCTGTACTGAGGGACTGACGGATCTCGACGATCGACCGTGCCTCGTAGTAGTGTATCGGGGGGTTTTTTTGTTTGGATTTCGCTTTGCGAGACACCCCACGCACGAACATGGCATAGCTTTGAGACTGGGGTGAAGTTTAGCCCTTAGTACATTGCTTGGACTATCTAGGATTGATAGTGGGTTTGGGATAGACTAGTTTAGCAGGATAGCTTGACTAGGATGTCTAGAGGGATGCGCTAGGAGTGCACTCTTAGTGGAGAGGTGAGGGGTATCTCATGGGAGTGCGATACCAATTTAAATATGAGATAAAACTATTTTTTTTTAAATAAAGCATTTATGCACTTGCAAAATATTTTCAAAATTCGGGCTCTGACCCGTTTATCTACTCCCCTTTCTTTCTATATTATATATATATATAGGTGTCCAGACACAGGGACGCCTGGATGGAAATTCTTTCGAGTCAGACGTCAGCTGCAGCAGTTGTGGATGCGTACAGGTTTTTGATAGCCGCTTCCATCATTGTACTCTAGATAGGAGGTACTGTATAAACATTCGAGCCAATGGCTCAATTGCATTTATTTACTCTTTCGGAACAACATTCGATTTGGTTGTATTATTTGAACCGAGTGTTCGGTTATTATAGTTCATTTCATTTTCCTTTTTATTTCATTTACGCATTAAATTGTGGATGTTTTATTTTTGTCGTGAAAAAGATTAGTTAAGTTAAAAATTTTGACACCGGCCTAATAGGTTATTAGTAATTAAATGGATTTTCGACAGTGATGCTAAGAATGATCCATATGAGACTCCTGTTTTAATTTATATTGGAGTGATCGCCCGGTATCTTATTAGGCGGGGTGTTATAGATGGTATCAGAGCATCAGGTTCTAGTGTCCTTAGGAATCTGTGCGGACGTACTACGCTTTCAGCGTTGCTCTCGATTGTTGTAGAGCCTCAGGATTAGGATCGTTGATTTCTCTTGTGAGATTTCGTTCTCCTGCCATGTTAGAAGATTATAGAAATCTTTTGCACGCTCGTTTGAGAATCGTGTGCGGAGCTTGGGTGGTAGCAGGAGGTGAGGCTTAACTGGGTCAGCTGGTGGAAATTGGGGACGAGGGCCTTAGTAGAGGTCACTCTCCTTATAGTTATTGTTAAGGATTTTGGCGGCAACTACTAAAGAATGGTAGTTAGGAGTACCATAGTACCGCTGAAGTTGAGAGTGGTACTAAAGTTGAATTCCTCATTGAAGTTGAGGGTTCAAAAGGGATCTTGCGGATAGTTTTAACCGTGAGTCCCCACAATTTAGTCGGTATGAGAAGAATGTTGTTACGAGTTTTACCTCAGAAGGAAGAGGTATACTTGGCGTGATTAGATAAAGTCGCGGTATTCGTTAGCCCTAGACTCCTGTGTGTAATTTGAGCTTGGTGGCAGTCACGATAACATAATATCATGTATGTTTATGTGTTTTCCGCGATAGCGGAATTTTATTTTCCCTCATTCGCCATAGAGGCGGGTGTTGATATATTATATATATATATATATATATATATATATATATATATATATATATATATATATATATATATATATATATATATATGGTTAGTGATGCTCGTTTTATATGTCTATACGAGCATGGTGGTATGATGAGTATAATACATTATGGTGTATTTTCGGAGCGATAGCAGGCTAAGAATGGCAAGTCTATCGTGTCCATGGTTCCTGGAGGGAACAGGTTATTGTTGCGGTGTATCACCTAGATATAGGTTGAGTTCACCTTATTTGTTGGGGGATACGAAACTTCGATGAGTAGAGGTTTCATTATCGTGATTTGGGTATATGGCGACCTTATATATATGATTGGGCCGCAGGATTTGTGTTGAGCTGTAAGATAAAGCTCATTATGGTTTGCGCAAGGACTTAGAAATAGTGCGAGCGCTGGGTGGTGTGACTCTTAGTTAGAGATAGGAGTTCAGACCATCTTTTGTTGTTTAGGGATAGGATTATCCTGGTTGTATGTCTGAAATAACGGGACTCCGTGACCGACGAAGTCAAGTGTTAATGTGTGGAGGGGTTCCTTGTTTGGATTTCGCTTTGCGAGACACTCCACACATGACTCTTAACGGCGTCGGGCGTGGAGAGCTGTTATAGGATGCAAGGATGTGGGTTAGTCTTATAGTGTGGATGAACCACTATAGACTACGAGCCCTGTGGTGATGGTATATTTATGGAAATATTGTGCTATGGAAAAGCACTAAAGTGGTCCTCTCACCACAAGTAGTTGGGTGGAGTGGGACTTAGAGAATTTGATTTGAGGATGATATCCCTGCCTTAATGAAAAGGAAAATTTTGAGGAGATACAATTTGGGTATTATGTTCGTGACACTTTCTACAGAAAGTGGGCACTTCGATGGATTAGGTTTCCTTCTGTATGGGCGAAAGTATAAGATAGTAGGAATGCGTTCATAGGCTAGCCTTGTAGGATTTAGGAAGTCCCGCTTATGTGCCTTAGGTCGCTATATCTCGATGACCGACAACGCAAGGGAGTAGTGTAACGGGAGGGTTCCTTGTTTGGATTTCACCTTGGCGAGACGTCCCACGCACGAAACCGAGCAAGTGTTGGAAGTTGAGAGAGGCCTTGGGCACTAGGGACATATTTAGGATACTCGTTTCACTTAAGTAGGGTAACGCTTAGACCGTAGCATTAGTAGAATGTAGGTTCGCTAGAGTTAGTGGCGTCGAGGTTAGGAGGATTTAATTTTCGCGGGTCGGGAGGACCCATAGATGAGTATTACACCGAGGAAAGGAGATCCTTATTGGGAGAGAGTGTTACGTGTCAGACGTTCACTACGGATGTGCAGATATGCACAGGTTTGAAAGGTGTATGGGCACCTTGGTAAGATGGTTTTATATACCGCCTGAAATAGAATGGGCGTAGTATATAAGGTTGAAATTCATGCCGATAGGCATTATAAATGATGGGTATTATGTGACGTATTAGAGTAATTTTACGATCGTGGTAATCGTGTAACATATGGTTGGGAACCATTGGGTTAGTATCCTTTCCCTTGAGAAATTAGGATTTGGAGTGATCCTAGTTATATGGTGTAGGTTGTATCCGAATTTCGAGGATGAAATTCCGTTGTAAGGGGGGGAGTATGTAACAACCCGCCCTTTTTGGAGACAATTAAATTCCATAATTAAGTATAATTTGGAATTTGGAGAAATTCTCGAAATAGTAATTTTTGGGATTTTCGAGGATTTAATGATTTTCGAAGGGTGTTATAAATTATTTTGGGACTATATAGGTCGAAGTAATTTAATTATATGTCGCCGTGGAGTATAGCGACAAAAGAGGTAAGATTTTGAGTAGAATACCGCATTTAATTATTTTGGTTTAGAATAGTGACTTGCGGTCAAGTACCTCGGATGGAAATTTCGACAGCGCCATGAGTCTCGAAATGTTCGAGATAGTCGGAAAAGAGTGTCCGATTGTCGAAATTGAGTTCCGGGTAATTTTGGAGTTAAATAGGCTCGTAATTGGGTAAACGAATCGTTTTTGGGTTTTTAAGGGGTTAAACCCTTTTCTCCTTATAAAAGGAGGGAGAGAGGGAGAAAAGAGAAGAGAAAAGAGAAAGAAGAGAGGGAATAGAGAGAGGAGGAAGAAAAGAGGAAAAAGGGGGAGATTCCCGCCGGCCTCCGCGGGATTCGGCTCGAGGACGTCGGATTTTATCCACGAGGCAAGTGTTTACTTGCTTTATTTATTTTTGAGCATAAATATCTCATATCATTGTTGGCATAACAAACCCTAATGATTTTGGGTTGGGTATTCGTGGATAAAACGGGTTTTTGGGAGTTAAAACGAATAAACCCCTAAAATTTGTAAATTGGAGAAATTTAGAAATTAACCAAAAATATTGGGTGATTCCGGGTTCTAGGATGTTTAGATCCCGTATTATAGGTGTATTTGTAGTTGGTTGAAGTTGTAGGCCGTTTGGTGTAGAGATGGAAGCTTGGGGGAAGTTTCCATGGCCGAAACAGCTGCTCGGAGAAGAAGCTGCCCGACTTGATCGATCGATCGATCATCGGGGATCGATCGATCGAAGCCTTCGATCGATCGATGGCCATGGGTCGATCGATCGACCCTTGCTGAAATTGGACAATTTTTCTAGGATGATTTGGATGGGATATATTCCATTTCATCTTGCTTTGAGGTTAATTAGGTGATAACCTAAAGGACCTTTTAGGACTTTATGGTCCATACGTTGAGGCAATTTAGGAGGGTAACGTAAGGGTTTTAAGTATATAACCCTTAATCTATATTTTCGAGGAAAATAGAATATTTGCTGAAAGTGATGGATTAGGGTTCCTAAATTAAATTGGGGACTTCTAAATGATTAATTGGACTAGGTATAGTCTTGGGGGTTCAAGGAAATGAAATCCTTAACTCGTTGAATTTAAGGTTGTTCGGGTGAGATAAATCCCGAGGATATTTCTCGTAGGCATAGAGGCCTATATAATTATGCTTATATAAAGCATAATTATATCGATTTTCATTAAATGTATCCTAGGAGATACTTAGGATAAACTGGGAAAAATAGGTATGTGTTGGTTTCACTTAGAGTGAAGGGTATCATTGGAGATATCTAATAAATCCTTGGATGGGATTGATGCATATAGTGATTACTAAATTAAGAAATATTTGGGTTTAGTATCATGCTTATATGAATGCATGATTATCATTCCTGGAGGGAATCTTTGGGATTATTGGTCATCGTTAGATGCTATAGGCCACTATGGCCGTTTATATATATTCTAGGAAGAATATATAGAATATGTATATACTGTGTGATTTAGGTATATATATATGTTATGATGGAAAGGTTTTTGAAAATATAAAAATGAATGTTTTCAAAATGGAATGAGAAATGTTTTTCATAATTAATAAATTATGGATTACACACACCTCCCTAAATCGCTATCATAAGGGAAGTTGTGCGCGTTGTGGTGAAGCCTTCCTGGTTGTTGAGCAGGTTGGATATAGTCCCTAGGCCATATGGGAATTTGTATTACTGCGCTGGTTAGGGGATTCCGGGTGTGGTCCTGACTTCCCCGCAGGCAATATGGCCGCTTACCGATGTTAGTAGGTTCCCAGGTTGTCTTGTATAGATAGGCCCTAGAATATGATAGCCATTTAGGGGCGCGTCTAGTGGGGAAACCCGGAGGGGCGGTCTTAGATTTATTGAAGCAATTCATGATAATGGATTGGCTTCAATTTACATTTCCTGAGTATAAAAAGGGAAATGGGATAAAGGTTTGGCTTCGGTAACACTCCCGGATGGAAGAAGGGATGTGGAAGCATGGTTTGATCAAAGCATTTTCATGATAATGAAAATAGCTTTGGGTACATTTCCTGAGTATAAAAAGGGAAATGGGATGACATAAAGGAAAAGCATTTTTTTATGATAATAAAATTGGCTTTTGAAAAGTTATATGATTTGTTAAAGCAATTCATGAAAATGAATTGGTTTTTATATTTACATTTCCTGAGTATAAAAAGGGAAATGGGAAATTTTGAGAAAAATAAAAGTATTGATAAATACTTGATATATGAATCCTCAATCCGGGAGATAGATCCGGATGGTTATGGTAAAGTATGTATATGTATATATAAATGGATAAATCGAGTGCCGAGGGTCTAATGGATCCCGACGATCGACCTTGCCGCATAGTAGTGTATCGGGGGGGTTCCTTGTTTGGATTTCGCTTTGCGAGACACCCCACGCATGAATATGGCAGTGTGTTGAGACTGGGGAGAAGTTTAATCCTTAGTGCTCTTATTATAAATGTTTATGGTATATATATATATATATATATATATATATATATATATATATATTAATGTATATATCTTTCTGTACTGAGGGACTGACGGATCTCGACGATCGACCGTGCCGCGTAGTAGTGTATCGGGGGGGTTCCTTGTTTGGATTTCGTTTTGCGAGACACCCCACGCATGAACATGGCATAGCGTTGAGACTGGGGTGAAATTTAGCCCTTAGTACATTGCTTGGACTATCTAGGATTGATAGTGGGTTTGGGATAGACTAGTTTAGCAGGATAGCTTGACTAGGATGTCTAGAGGGATGCGCTAGGAGTGCACTCTTAGTGGAGAGGTGAGGGGTATCTCATGGGAGTGCGATACCAATTTAAATATGAGATAAAACTATTTTTCTAAAAATAAAGCATTTATGCACTTGCAAAATATTTTCAAAATTCGGGCTCTGACCCGTTTATCTACTCCCCTTTCTTTCTATATTATATATATATATATAGGTGTCCAGACACATGCACGCCTGGATGGAAATTCTTTCGAGTCAGACGTCAGTTGCAGCAGCTGTGGATGCGTGCAGGTTTTTGATAGCCGCTTCCATCATTGTACTCTAGATAGGAGGTACTGTATAAACATTCGAGCCAATGGCTCAATTGCATTTATTTACTCTTTTGGAACAGCATTCGATTTGGTTGTATTATTTGAACCGAGTGTTCGGTTATTATAGTTCATTTCATTTTCCTTTTTATTTCATTTACGCATTAAATTGTGGATGTTTTATTTTTGTCGTGAAAAAGATTAGTTAAGTTAAAAATTTTGACACCGGCCTAATAGGTTATTAGTAATTAAATGGATTTTCGACAGTGATGCTAAGAATGATCCATATGAGACTCCTGTTTTAATTTATATTGGAGTGATCGCCCGGTATCTTATTAGGCGGGGTGTTACAAACAGTGATTTCGCTACAACATTTTACTGATTTCCATTTGTATTGATGGATCATTAGATCAAATATTTTGATAGCTAAATACGTTTTGTTCTTGGTCATTAACTAGTGTCTCCTGATTTATGACCAAAGTAGATATACATCATACGAAGAGTGAGAAATTTCACTAGTCAAACTTGGTATGGAAAAGAACAAACAACTCAATTTCTCATAGTGTCCTTTTAATAAAATGATTAAAATTTAAAAGGATTCTCAACAAACAGATATGCCCCATCTTTGAGATGAAAAGCAGAGGAATTGTGTGGACAAGACTAATTGTTCTCCATATGAAATGAAACAGATCTATCTAGCGTGTTATTAATCCTCACAACTTGAGTGAATATTGTTTTGTTAATTTCTCAAGAAAATAATATCAACGGCTTTATTTTTTAATGTTAGGATATTCAAGTTAATTTCATATTATTTATTTATTCTATTTAATTCCACACTTGAATGGTAATTTCATTGTTTAACTTTAATTTAATACAAAATGAAAAGGAACCGTGAACCGACCCAAACCACACCGAGAACCATCGATTCGGTTCGGTTCGATTCTAGACATTTTTCGGTTCGATTCTGGTTCCAAAACCATATAATCGAACCATTTTGGTTCTGGTTATGATTCTGTAATGGAACCGAACTAACTCGAACCATGCACACCCCTATGTTGCTCGGTCCGAGTAACAGTTCGTTGGGCATTTGATCTAGATAAAGTCGTGCTTTCCCTTTGATCAGGTGGTCGTCTAGTATTACCAGATCTTACCCAAGGAACATTTATGTTCCTCCTGGGTCCCAAACGGTCAAAAGGAGATGCAAGACTTAATATTTCTAAGGCGCTTGGACTTTCTGGAGAATAATACTGCATATGAAAAGATTATAATGTCCTGAGTAATGAAGCTGACCTTGGATGGTAGGAGACATCTCTTGCTGATATCGTGTGGCTGCGTCGACCACCTCTTGGTGGGGGTAGTGGCATATTTCCTTGAGAAGATAGAGCAGGTGCTCCGGCTTGGAGGGTTTGTGCAAGTTTCCTGATAGTATCTTGCATGTCCTCTTATAAGACTGGCCAGAAGCCCGGTTAAATCATTTACAGATGGAGGAGCAGAAGGAACACGCAGAATACCTTCGTTCCTGAGACTTGATTCAAGAATTTTAGCCATTTAGATGTTTGATTGGGTGAGATCGATTAGAAATATCGTTCCAATGGACAACGCCAATCTGTTGATGCAAAAAACTAGACTAGGCTAATTAGTTTATCACAGATAAATAGAAATAAAAGAGAAAAGAGATTTTTAAAGTGGTTCGGCTTAATGGAAGAGCCTACGTCCACTATTGTGTATTGCTTTGGGAATGTTCAATTGCCTCTCTTTTCGTGTGTCCATATATGTAGGGTTTACAATGTATTTATAGCCCCCATGGGGTGTGCAAGTGCTGGAATATCTAAGGATGGAATGTCTTTATATCATAGACATTTACATCTTTATAGTCATTATTGTATACATCTGTTGGAGTTTGCCTGTCATTGTTGATCGGTATCCATGGAGTTGGTCAGTATTCTTGGCGTTGGTAGGTATTCCATACTTAATGACTAGGATTAATCTCCCACTGTATAACACGTGTCAGTATCTGAATGGTCCATATAGATGGTCAATTTTTGGTATCAACAATTGGATTCGATTGGATTATTAAATATAGAAAAAATAATTTGGTATGTATATGCAGCTTAGGGTTTCGACATAATAGTGTTTATTATTTCAATATGATAGGTTGTTAATTAAATTACACTTGTGTCTAAGTTAACTAATGATTTAATTACCCCACGAGTATAAACTAACTCGTAGAAACACCATGATCCACATAACTGGATCGGTTATTTCTACAACTTAATTTAGTCTCGTGGGGTATAAAAATATTATCACCCCATTTGCTCACACATGGTAAGTAACCATTAAGCAAATAGTGGAGGGGTAAGATAAATAGACTCGGGAATATATACCTTATAGGTTATAACAAAATTGAAAAATTCATAAAGAGGTGTCTCAATGATGAAGAGTTCTCCTGTACTTGCGCACGTTGTAAAAATGATAAAGTGTTTGAGTGTAAAATAGTTGAATTACATCTCCTTAAATGGGGTATGCAAAACAATTATCGGGTGTGGTTTTTTTTATAGGGAAATACATTCTCCCTTTGTCCTTGAACAACCTCCACTACAACCGTCAAGTAGGATAATGATGGAAGGCAGAAGGATATTATGTAGCATAATATTTTAGATTATTTAATAGACAATCCCTACGGAGTTCATATGGTGGAAGACAATGAGGATTCTGATATGGAATATAATGAATCTTGTAGGGGATGTTCTAGTGCTCATAACGGTGTTATGATAAACCTTGATAATGACTACCAAACTTTGAAAGTCTAATCGACCCAACCGCTATATCCTAACTACGACAAAGACTAGAAAACGTTACATGCCATGGTTGGTTTGCATAGTTTAAAGAGTCATTTTGGCTTATTTGGCAATGGCGTGACTGGAATTCTGAATTGGGTGAAAGGTTTGCTCCCCAAATAGGATATGCTTATAAATAACTGTATGAGTATGAAGAACGGTTTGAAAGGTTTGGGAATGAAGTATAAATCAATTCATTCTTCCAATTTATGATTTTATACGATACTGAAAGGTGTGAGAAAATCATGATCATTATCCAATATGCGGGGAACCTAAATATGTGCCAGAGCATGTTCGAATGGTAAGAGAGAAGAACTTTCTAAAGTGCCTCAAAAAGTATTGAAATATTTCCTCGTTGGTCCTAAGTAGACGATACCATTCATAATACCATGGATAGCGGAGGCAATGACTTGGCATACTAGAGCAAAAGTATGGGATAATCTCATGCGTCATCCTATAGACTCAACAGTTTGGAAAGTCATAAGTTCTGATTACCTAGGTTTTGCCAATGAACAATGTAATATTCATTTGGCAATATCAATGTATGGGTTCAATCCATTCAGTAATATAAGCATCGTTCAAAGTGTATGGTTGGTGATCTTAGAGGCCCTATATCTAAATCTTTTAGTGTTTATGGTAACAAAATTTTTAATGTCGTCTTTATTTAATACATAGGCCAAAGTCACCAAGTGACGACATTGATGTCTACTTGGCATAGTTGGTAGAAGAATTTAATGAGTTATGGGTAACGGGTGTGAAAGCATTTGATGGTAGAAAATAGGAAGAGTTCACGTTAAAAATTATGTTGATCTGGGCAATTCGTGATTTCTCAGCTTTTATAGGGTTAAAAGCTTCACGGTTATTTTTTATGTACCATTTTTGGAGAGGAAACTGAATCTCAACATATCAAAGATAGTGATAAAATTGTATATCATTCTCATAAGAGATTCTTGCCTATCAATCACAAGTTTAGATTTGATAAAAGTTATATTTTTTTATCGAGTGGAGTCGAACATAGTCTACCTCCATGAAAGCTTTCAAGTTTATAAATTAAAAGGAGGGCTTCCAAATATGGAGTTAATATTCTTGGGAAAATCATAAATTTAAGAATTTCAAGCATAAAAAGACCCCTGTTGAGAATGAACCTAAGAAATGGAATGTGTGGTCTCGGAAGTCAATATTATTTGACTTGTTGTATTAGAAAGGTAACCCTGTGTGCTATGGATTAAATACCATGCATGCCGAGAATAACATCATCAAACATCTTGTGAGCACATGAGTAAATAGTAGTCATTAAAAGGATAGAGAAAAAGCACGGCGTGTTCTTAAAGTGTCGAATATTAAGCCGCATTATAATTAAAAGAAAATCGTAATGAGAGAAATATAATTCCTCCTGTGGCATATACTTTTATGAGAGAATAAAGAAATGTGATTTTAGACATAATGTATAATTTGAAAATTCCCTTTAATTTTTCATCAAATTTATAGAGGATTGTGAGTTATGCACACATAGTCTACAAAAGTGCAAGTCTCACGATTAGCATGTGATCATGCAACTAGGCCCTTTATTATTTAAGCATTATTTTTCTAAGCATAAGGATTTGCAGGGGGCCATTATGCATATTAGCCTTTGTTTCACACTTTTGTGCATAACAGTAGTCAACTAAAAGCACATCATGGTTGCCAAAACAACTCTAGCTGAAGCAACTTGAGTATTGGAGAAGTACCTCCCCCAACATTCTTCCACATGAGTATTCACTTGTTGGTGCACTTATGCGATGAGGCGCTTATTTGCATCCTAGTAAGATATCGATGGATATACCCGTTTGAAAGGTATACTTGATAATATTTGTTGATGATAGTTTAATTTACTTAAATTAATTTAATATTTAGGTTGTTGAGTTCTAATAACTTTAATATATAGGTTGATGAAAGTTTTCAAAGAGTATGCTAAGAATACGAGGTATATTGAAGGATCCATCGGGGAGGAATACATTAATGTGGAGACATTTATGTTCTTTAGGGAATATATGCATGACCCTAACATTATAGATTATGGAGATGAGTTTGACGATGAGGGTGGTCAAGTACTGGGCAAACGAGTTAAACTGATAATTTTACAATATGAGCAGGTGGCTCGTTATTAAATCCCATGAATATGTCGAAGAATGGAAAGTGTAAGTTCATGTCGTAATTATACTTTGTGTTTCTATCTTATATACTTGATCACCTTCTTGATAAATTTTGTAATTTAATGTAAAAAATATAATGCATTCGGGCACACAACAAAAGATGAAGGACGATTTTACATTCAAATAGTGAATTTAGACTTTGGGTGTCACGAGAAGTAATTATTACGTCAAGCATCCCTTATTAAATGATAAATAATTCCAAGCTGTAAAACTTATCTAACTAACTTATGTAATCTATAATTTTCAATTGTTGAAGATGGGCGATGCCATATCTAGATTTCTTATCTCCCTTATGGACCTAATTTCATGGCACACGTGTTTAAGAAGTATCGGGTAAACTATTATATATTCTCATTGAGGTTGTACAAGAGAAATACATGACTATAAAATAACGACATTTCATATAAGGCTTTTATGTATTTCATGGCGAGTACCAACGACAAAAACCTCGTTGAAGCATAATTGACTTACTATTATGTAATTCATAATATTTTTCAATTAGACTATATATATTTCCAAGAGATCGTATTTTACTATGATTGATTAAAAGTTGAGGACAAAATTACTTGTAAAGTCGATTCAGGTACCAATTCAATAATAGTCGACTTGTCCAATAATTAAATCAAGGAGCATATAAATTATGAGCCATTTGTTTGTGCATTTGAAAAGATTAAGAAAGTATTTTACTTGGAGTATATCCACAATGAACTATGGTCAGTTGTCTTACATGGGCCAAAGTATTTCACCGTAGTGTGGATGACTTGACAGCTCCTACCAAACATCAATCCATTTTGGATGACAACCTGAACCTAAAAACGCAGTGAAAACTTGAATTTGTAATTTGTAAATTTGGTATGTTAAAAGTAATGTGGATCTCAAACATTGATTTATCGTTCGTTAACTTTAATGTTGGTTATTATATTAAAACTGCTCGAAAAGAGGCATGATCACGTCACACGGTACTAAACTAACTTGTAAGTTATGTGACCCATGGGGTGGAAATTTAGTAGGAAATGCAAAAATCCAAGCCTTAAGATTGAAACAAGGGTGTTAGGGGGTGAAACATAATTTGATATTAAAATTTCTCAAAAAAAGGCATGATTACATCACACACCACTCAACTAACTTGTAGAAATAACCCGTGGAGTCGTGTGACTCACAGGGTGGGAATTTGATAGGAAATTAAAAAAAATCCAAGCCTTAAGCGTGAAACTGGGGCGTTAAGGGATGAAAATATAATTTAACAACAAAATTGGTAGAAAAGAGGCACGATTATATCACATGGAACTAAACCAACTTGTAGACACAACCGGTGTATCGTGTAACTCACAGGGTGAGAATTTGATAGGAAACTCAAAAATCTAAATCTTGAGCTTGAAAATAGGGCGGTAGGGGGTAAAAACATAAATTAACAACAAAACTACCCAAAGAGAGATATGATCACATCACACGATACTAAACTAACTTGTAAAAATAATCAGTGTAGTCGTATGACTCACGGGGTGGGAATTTACTAGGAAATTTAAAAATCTAAACCTTCACTCTGAAACTAGGGCGTTAGAGGATGAAAACATAATTTAACATTAAAATTGCCCAAAAAGAGACACGATCATGTCACACGACACTAAACTAACTTTTATAAACAATCGGTCCAATCATGTGACTCACGGGGGTGGAAATTCAGTAAGACCTTCAAATACCCAAGCCTTAAGCTTAAAACTTAGACTTTAGGGGGTGAAAATGTAATTTAATAATAAACTGCTCGAAAATAGGCATGATCATGTCACACGATATTAAACTAACTTATATAAAGAAACGAGTGCAGTCTTGTGACTGGCGGGTGGGAAATTGGTAGGAAATTAAAAAATGCAAACCTTAAGCTTGAACTACTAGGGCGTTAGGGTCGAAAATATAATTTAACAACAAAACTACCTACAAAAAAGGCATGATCACATCGCACAATGCTAAACTAACTTGTAAAAATAAACAGTGCAGTCATGTGAATCACGGGTTGGGAATTTGGTAGGAAACTACAAAATCTGAGCCTTAAGCTTAAAACTAGGGTGTTAGGGGGTGAAAATATAATTTGACATTAAAACTGGCCAAAAAGAGGCATGATAACGTTACACGAAAGTAAAATAACTTTTAGAAACAACCGGTGTATTCGTATGACTCACATGATGGGAATTTGGTAGGAAATTCAAAAATTTAAGCCTTAAGCTTGAAACTATGGCATTTGTGTGAGTACTTCATGCGTGATCATAGTATGAGAGAGGGTATCTACAACTACAAGCAGGATTGATACCAGCATATATATCATACGGACGACTCACAGAGGGAGCTTATGCAAGAATTTTACAATGCCTATTGACCTTAAGATGACCCGGATGAAGTTTGATATCCTTTAACAGTGGTATGATAGGGAGGAAGATGACACCCATAATAAGATAGAGTCACCATCTCATCTGAGAGGGTTAAAACAGTGATGTAGTATCCAAGGAAGTGCATCCTAATGTACTTCTAATAATTTTTCATTAAACATTGTAAGACAGATAATTATTTTCTGAATATTATCTTGACATTTTAATATTTTATTTTGATGCATATTATTCGTCTAATTGTGTCTCTTTTTTCATTTTTTTTGAATTTACATTTTAACCAAAATTACATTTAAATTGAACTTAAATAAAATCCTAATTATAAAAAAATAAGAAGATTTGGTTTCTCGAGGTATTCCAGATGTCGCACGCGGGCGTCTTGGGGTGACTAATTTGTCGTGTCAACCACTCGTTTCCTTCTCCAAGGAAAGCAAATTTTGCTACTGATTTCATCCCCCAGGACCAAAATATTAGTTTGTTGATTGCTTTGGAGTGCCAAAATCACAAAATATGAGAGAAAAAATAGCAATTTTCAAATTTATCGATTGCTTAAGAGATGGTCTCATGAGAGGTTTAAATAATTAAACCACTAACATTATCATTTAATAGGAAGGCCCTCACTTCCCCCTTCCGTCGAACCGATCACCATCGACGGGGGGTGAGGTGTCGGTTGGGGGTGGGAATTCCACTAAAGGATATAGATTTATGTGCTAAGGGTTTTTTGTTAAATGAGTAATATAGTTGGTTTAATTATTTAATGGGTAATATAATTGGTTTAAATAATTCATTTATTATTAAATCTTCCGTACTTTAATTGACTACATTATAATTATAATCATAACATAACATATAATGTAAGGATTTCGAGAAAGTAAAAAATGACGACGCATGAGTATTTATCCATTGATATATTATATTATGCTATTGTTACCCCTACTTGGTGTTGCTAGTTTCCATTATTTGATAACAAAACCGGAGGTAGGTTGGGAAAGAACATTAGTGAATAATCGAGAAGGCAATGTGAGATGGATTAAGATTAGAGCTTTGATCATCGATAAGCTTCTATGCTGTAGTTAGACTTTTATTAATTGTTTAGTGTCGGTTTAAAGATAATATTTAAACAACTTATAATTCCCTTGCATTATTTACTTTATTACTAAATAACTATTTTTCTTAAAAAAATTATCGTACCTAAATGGATACAAGTAGTTATATTTTTAATTAAGTGTGAAAATATTATGGTATTACACATACTTTTGGGATCTGAGTGCCACGTGTGAATCCCACCCTATCCTAAATTAAGTTTTTCCTAACAACTAGATGATGGCGTTAGTCGATCCACATGCATGACCTAAACCCGATCGGGGTGCTATAACTCCATCCTCTACCTATATGATAAGATAAATTATTTTTAGCATCTTATGGATGGGGTTTATTAAGAGCCTTTAACTTCAATACGGGGGTTCATCAATTCTTCATTTCAGGGAGCCTTCATCTTTGTCAAAGGGATCCTCGAGTGGGGTCACGAAAACATGTTGAAGGTATATTGTAGATATAGTTGGGAATCATGGGAGGATTGTCGTACAAACGTCGATGACTTTCTAGAGATTTATAGTCAAATACAATTAGGGGCTTTACGAATAGATGTTGATGACTTGGTACAAAAATGCAGTGTCTTCTTGGAGTCTTTTCAGAGTTCATTAGAAACGCGGCACTAGAGCTATAAAGTTGGATGGTTGTGTTAATGTGTTGTTGATTGGATAAAGTGAGAGGGGGATAAAAAGGTATCATTTATGAATATTGATAAATTAATTTTAATTATAACTATCAATTAAAAAGGTAAGGTTATGTAATAAATTTTTTGAATAATGATTGAATGATTGATTCATATTACCATTAGTGTGCATGGTTTAGGTTGGTCATTTCCATAACTGAACCAAAACCAAAACCAAAACCAGATTCAAAGTTGATTAGTTTTATGGTTTTGGAACCATAACTGAATCGACACCACTCCAGAAATGAAGGTAACCATTAGTTCTTAGTTCAGTTCATGGCTGTAAATGGATTTGTTAATGGTTATGATTCATGGTTCCTTATTATTTTTCAACCAATAATATTCAACTCAAATTCAAAAAATACAAAAGAATTTAATACAGAGAAAATATCAATTTTGTTGTGTATAATTATATAATATATATAATTGTTTGGTTCCATAGTTTAGGGTCAATTTGGTTAATGTATTAACTAGAATTGAAATCTTCATTTCCAAAATTTTAAAACTATAAGCATTCTATAAATAAAATCCTAACCACTCAAACCCCTAGAGTTTGATTTTGGTAATTCATTTTCTTTAACACCCCTACCCATTGGTGAACATATCAAATTATTATAACTCATGTCATATGATAAAATATACCCAGACCTTCAAAATGTGACACCGTACGATATTACAATAAAAAATTATAAATTATTGGGTCTAGCCTTAACAAGTTTGAGTTCTAATGGGATAACTATATAAAATACGATAGTTAATGAATCATGTTGGTCAAAATTTGTTAAACACTTATCCATCCATTAAGAACAGTTAACAATTATGTGTAATTGAATATAAAATAATAATATATGTTGTTTACACCATAGTCCGTGTGCGTGTTTGGGGGGGGGGGGGGGGGGGGGACGACTCCCCCTTTAATCATGATATGAATGTAAAATAAATGTGAGAGAAATAAGATTTATGTGGTTCGACCATTGTCGGCTTACGTCCATGAAGGTAGTAAGAGTGTTTCCATTATAATATGAGATTTTTTACATGAGAGCATTTCTCTAACCTCTAATATCTCTTTACGCAATATGGGTCTCTCCATTATAAAGAGTTAAGGATCACAATGGGATACAAACTCTCTTATTATAGTTTACATCATTATAAGACAATGATGCTCTAATATAGTTGGTTATCTATATTAACTTGGACTATTATCATCTTTATCTTACCATATTAGTCACGAAGTACATTTGGACTTAGTCTACCAATGCTAGCATGGTTGTTCACGTGTCGGTGACTAGGACATCGCTAGTCGACTTACCCAAATAATGATCCTATAACTTTTCCCCTTTAGCCATTTACTCAATGGTTCAGTTGGGTTATCTACTTTTATTCGGATTTTAAAACAATCTTGTTGTGAGAGAACCAACCTTAGGTTCTCCAAACTCGATCACTTCCATTTCCCCCTTAGGTCACTTTGGGTTAATTTGATCGATGCAGGTCGACTTGTTGGCATAGATGAGGTCATCATTAATCGACTTTAATAATCTTATGATATTTTAGGTCAGTTTTGATCTCCATAAATCAATATAACCGTCTTAGCTTACGCAAGATTGACGTAGGCCGATTTTAGCCATTTTAGGCTAGTGTTGGTATGTAACACCCCGAGAAAATCATGAAATACTATGAAAATAAATAGTGAAAATGCGTCCAATTTAAAATCATTTCAAACCATTAAACAATGACCAAAGTCTTTATAAACATTTTCGGAAGCATAAACTGAGTAAATAAACTTTTTATTCTCAGGAATCTCATAAAATTCTTTACAATTGTTTTTACAATAAAGAGTACAATGCTTAAAAAACTATATAAATGTTTATTCGTCCTTGTATCCCAACCTGTAATGCATTTATAAGCTATAGAGATGTGAGTGGGAAACTCCTTAGGCTCGTATAAATGCTACAAGTGAACTACACACACTCTTGCATGCATGTATATAATAGTGCATGCATATGAACACTCAACTATCATCCCAATATAAATATCATAACCTAGGATCTCACTATGTGCCACTAAACATCCCAAAGTCTCCGATATATCAATAACCCAATGCATTTCCCTCAGTATGGTGTTATATCTCGCCCACCCTCTTGTCAATTATCCTCCCAACACTCCATTGCCCCAAAATAATTAAATCACAATAAAGAAAAGGTCTGATTAGGTTATCCCCTCATCGTCCTACCATAATGGCTCAATTACTCATAACGGGACATCTTAATAGCCTAATGGTCCATGGCACGTTCCACGAGATAAAAGATAAGAAAATAATCCAAAAGTACACCTCGTTCAGTAGGTGGTTTGGCTAATGGATGCCTTTGTATCCTTTGATAAAAATAATAAACATAAATCTCGTAATAAAACATCTTTACCAAGATTTTCACAAATTAGTTATTATTAGTCTACACAATTTCTACTGTAGGCCCCTTTTTCAAAGTGTTGTTTAAGGTGACAAAACACTTTTTCTTTCCAAAACCTTTTTTCAAATTTTAACACGCACCAAGTTTGTGAACCAATTTTAATTAAGTCTAGTTTTATCTTGTTTAATCCTAAATATGCATCTAGGTGATTAAAGCAAGTAAAATAATATAAAGTTCACAATGCCGGATGTACGAGGAAACCACAAAGAAAAAAAAACTCGGACGACCCAAGCTAAACAATCACTATGATACAGGTTTACAAAGGAAGACAAACAGACTCACCCAACGACTCGATCCCCACAAACCTTGAAGATCTTCTTCTCTCTAGCCGCTTCTCCACAATGCCCAAGTAGAAATCCTTCCACAATACTCCTCCACGTCACATGCATTCACGAGTGCATCTATGAGATTAAAGCAAGTTTGTGAACCAATTTTAATTGAGTCCAAATTTATCTTGTTTAATCCCAAACATGCATCTAGGTGATTAAAAAGCAAGTAAAATAATGTTAAGTTCACAACTAAGGGAAAAAAACATCTGACGTCCCAAGCCAGACAATTATTATGATACAGGTTTACAAAGGAAGACAGATAGACTTACACAACGACTCGATCCCCACAAGCCTTGAAGTTCTTCTTCTCTTTAATCGGTCCTCCACAGTGCCCACACAGAAATCCTTCCACGATACTCTTCCACGGCAAATGCGTTCACGAGTGCCTCAGTGTCCACTGATGCAATTTTGGCAACTGTTTACGATTCAAACACAGACTCCTCCATTTTTTCACCGCAAAACTCCAACGAATAATGTTCAACAGAGATGAACAAAATCCAAATGGTGAAAATAATATCTCTATAGCAATTGTGTATGAAAGCTCAGATCTTTAAACTCTAAGGATGGTTTTAGTCTTTGAAAACGTTAGCAAACTTTGTACAAAAAAATGAAACTCTTTGTTTTGTAATTCAAGTTCTGAACCCTTCAAAATTCTGAGAGAAACATGCCTTAAATAAAAAACTTAAGTCAGCAAGTCGTTCTAACGAGATCCACATGTCGTTCTAATGACTATGAGACGTGGTTCGAACGACATCACATGTCGTTTGAACCACTTAAACCAAAGTCAGTGTTTCATACGATTCCAAACTTCAGATAAACTCAGAATAAACGATGATAAAACCTTTTAAAAACCTTTCAAACCTTTTAAATCATTTTTAATAAAGTTTTCATCATTTAAAACTCTTTTCGAACTCCATAAACATAATGCATTCATACCTGAGAGATATTCAGAATGCAATCTGAATGAAGTTGTGAAACGTGCACCAATGAAACTCGGCATGATTAATATTTGAAGCTTAGCCGCTACATCTTATAAACATACACGTCATAGACTTTGTGGAGATCGTGATAATATAAAAATCTATCCATGACTGAAACAAGTGTTGTTCCGGGAATAAGTCAATTTCATACAAATAGACTCAATTGTAAATTTTGTCCTTACAAATCTCCCGCTTTGATTATTCCGCGATAAAACCCAAACCCTTAAAGGCCTAAGTCGGGTCGTCAAGTCGTATGACACCTAAATTCGATCCCATAAAACCCCAAATCAGAAATACAGGACAAGGACTAGTATATGCAGGTCCGAAAAGCATGAGTTATTTGAATATGATGTAATCTAAAAATCCCGAATCATCGAAACATACTTACACACATGAAACAAAAAAATACCCAGTGAAGTATGGAGGAACAAATTATATAAAAATACCAATATGTAAAATAAATCATTTGTTAAACATGTGAGCAAAACATGACCAATATGTATAAAACAACATGATACCAATAAAATATAACCATACATATGGTCAAAACCATGATATCAATTTGCAATGCAAAAAGAACATATATGTGCTCACCAAACAAAATACTCCCCTACATTACATACCATATCTCCCTTTTTTTTTTATCTCAAATAGACAATAAGTGAAAAAGATAAACAAACCACAAAATATCTAGAATGAAATAATCAATGAAGTATCTAGATAAACATAGAAAGACAACCAAAAATAATCACAAAGTACCAAATTGTAGCTAGCAAACAGTCGCATAGACTGAATCATCAATCTAAGCAAAGATGTGAATAAATGAATCAATGCAATATAAGAATCAAAGAAAGAAAAAGAACTATCGACTGCATGTAAATTGTCCAAATGAACCCAAATGCACCAAAACAATTTGATATAAGCATATATACGTAGCAGGTACTGAAACAGAATAAGGGTTCAAAAATACAAACAGGGTCGTTTGAATGACTATGCCACGTCCTTTGAATGACAGGGGCATGTCGTTTGAATGAGGTAAAAAATGACCCAAAATAATAAGGTCTCGTTTGAAGCGCGTATCTGATGACCCTATAAACGACCCTTTTAATGACCATATCTGACAAATTTAACATCTCAAAAAATGTGTTGTTAGTATCAGACTTCGAACGACTTGGACATGTTGTTCGAATGACGTCCAGAGGTCGTTTGAAGGACTTCAACAAATTATGTATTCCAGCTCTAAAAATGTCAAAGTTTTGTCGAGTGAAAAAATTGGCCCAAAACAGGTATTAGAAATACGGAACAGTTTCAAAACAGACTTAAAATAGAAAAAAAATAAGTAAAAACAAATATGAGCTTCTTGATAACATTGTATCAATGTGCTTAAAAATGGATATGGAATGAATGGGCCTGAACTACAGTAAATGAATCACAATATGAACATATCGAAATGATCAAGAAGCTCTAATTGATAGGTATATGTCATCAAACTTAGTTTTAGCCATATGTGACAATAAATAAATTGAGCTAAATGAACTAAACAAACATCATGCACACAAATCTGGAATTTTGACAATTCTATAAATAATAGCGTCATTATACAATTTTTCAACATAAGGATTCGTGGTGCAAACCTGTTTATTTTTCCATCCAAACACCCTCAATATATTCATATTTTCTTTTTCAAGTTCCCTTGAGGTTTTTATTTTACTCAACTTAGAGCCTATTGGCCCTATTTTGGCATATGAATCTTTTTATTGGCTTAATTTTTTCTTGGGCTCTTTTGAACGGTGACTTTCACGAAGATATTATTATTCTCTCGCAACCCTTTTCCATGAACACTCATCATTTTATTTCAATTTAAGCAATATAAATCCTTACGGTAAAACTGTTCTTACATGCTCACCTCATCCTTAATCTTATTACACATAGATGGCAAAATTGAAATAAGAACGTCTCACCAAACTCAAATATGCATGAGATGTCAAATATTCATATAAACTCGTGCCTGTGTGCAAAGATGGCATATATACAAATTCGAATCCAAATGCAAATCAACTTCTAAACAACCCCATTAATCATTGGTTAAGATCATTCAACGCATCAACAATTATGACTAGATGTCCTAGCCACATGGATAATGAAGTGATGGGGGTCCAAGCACACCAATATGTCACATTAAACATGAACTCATGATATAAAAATAAAAAGAAAATATTTTTTTGTTTTTCTTTTAAAATATTTTTGACTCAAAAATAAAATCTTTTGTATTTTCTCAAAAATATATGAAACCAAAAATCTTTTTGTATTTTCAAAAATTTTATCAAATTAAAATCTTTTTGTATTTTTCAAATAAGACTCAAATAAATGAAAAATATAATACAAAGAGATACACAAGTCATAACACTAGCAATATATAAATCATGAAGCAAACACTAGCGTATGACAAACATAGCAACACAATCATCCTTTAGATTTAGCACGGGAAGAATCAAGTGCAACAAAGTTTAATTCCTAAAGCCTCTAAGTCCGATTTCCTAACCCAAGTAGGTGTATAACGACGCATAGGGGTTTTGGGAACCGAACCAACTTTATTCATAAACTTCCTAGGAGCATTTTTAAGGTCATAACAAAAATGCCTAAGGTGACCCTTCCTACCGCAATGAGAACAAGTGTAAACACGACGAGGTTTTGACCTAAACGTGGACCTCTCCTAACATTCCTATTCAGCTCTCTCACACGATTGACATTGACATTTGGAATGAGAACAACACGATCATCATAGCCTATAATACCCCTATCTTCCTTGGTTTGGATGATGCCTAACATCCTATCCAACTTTTTCGACCTTGCCTCAAAATCAAACTTCACCTTACTCGAGTGTGACACCCATCCTGGGTAATAAGTCCATTATTAAATTAAACAGGAATCATTAATGGTGTCATTCATACAATAACTGTCGGATTTCAAACTAATGACTAATACCCTAATAGCTCGATGTCAAAATTTTAATCTTACTTATTACCATACAATAAATAAATTGTAAGAAATATATCATTTACTATTTCCATTCACATAACAATGTATAATACGATAATGACATCAGTAAATAACCCATCGCTAACCAACACATACCCAGGATAACATCATACTCGAATATCATCTTTCGAAATGAGAACCCACGAAATTATATCCTCTTAGTGTCCCCACCTGCTCCCCTACAGATTGGACCAAAAAAATCCCCGCAACGCAATGATAATTATATACACACAATAGTAACACTAACAATACATGCACTAAACCCGTCTCATGGGAGAACTTAGTGCTAACAAAATACCGTGACTCGCTCGTGTCACACAAAAATACCCCATTTACCTTAAGAGAAATTCACACTTTTAATTGCCAATAGCACTAGCGGTCCAAATGCTTTCTAGACATAACACTCTCGTCCATACCGATCTAAAAACTTTTACAACTACTGCCCCTGCTGGGCATCCCGCCCCTGTCCCCTAACTCGCTACGAACAAGGTCGGTACATGTGGCCCTACTCTCCACACACAGGATACCTCTTGGTGTCATTCCCCTATCTCTGGCCCTATTAGCTATATCATAATTGTCCTTCTCTCGAACCTGGTAGTCTTAGCCCCGATTGTTACCCGCGTTATTCTTTTGGATTGCTGGCCCTGTGAAACATGCTGTTGTCCCTGGTGACCCTTATTGAATCCATCGTCACTCGATAGGAATTTCCATTGATCTACATCATTTAAATGGGCCCCCTTCTGGGTATCCCTCTGTAGTGCATCGCTATCACCAATTACCTTTAGTCTTTCCCTTCTAACTATGCTCTCCAACCCTCTTGGATCCCTTCTCATATAAGCGTTGATATAAACATCGCAAATGTATGTCATTGATGCCATGTGCATAAGTCGTCTAAGACTGATTTCCCATAAATATTGTCGACTCCTACTCATAAGTCCATAATCACTTTTAATAACCTTCATCTCCCCTACCTACCTCCCCGGGTATAAATTTTACTTAAATAAATAAACTCTTCATCACAATCAGCCTTTGTTCGCCCCTCCTATGAAAAGTCCAAAACTTTCTTCACATTTCCATCTAAACAGCAGATAAAAGAACTTGTGGTTAAACTGCGCCCAAAGTTTCTCGATTAATTTCTTATCTACTTTCTTATATGCGGTAACTATCTCCCACCATGGCAGCACCACACCTCACCATGTGCAACTGCTTTTGGATTATTTCCTTCCATTAGTCCATCACACTTCCTGTCTTACTCGAATCCTTGCAGATGGCTCGTTGGAAGATCTCCTTCGACTTCCCTATATTGCTCGGTGTACAAAATCCATCCGAACTCGTATATGATTTGTATCGATTATACTTAGTAGTAGGAGAACGTAAATGTATTTATGAGTAGGAATACAACAATCCTAATAATAGGGCTCTATATCAAAGAACGTTACGCTGAAATTCGTATTAAGACGCACAGATCCTAAAGTTACTTGAACATGATGCTTCGATACCATCTGTGACACCCCGCCTATTCTAATCCTAAGTGATCAGTCCATTATTAAATTAAACAGGAATCATTAATGGTGTCATTCTTAGCATCAATATCGAATTTCAAATTAATTACTATTACCCTAATAGCCCGATGTCAAAAAATTTATCTTACTTATTACCACATTATAAATATTTTGAAAGAAACATATCATTCAGCATTTCCATGCACATAACAATGGATAATACGATAATGACATAAGTAAATAACTGAATCTGGAATGATGCTCCAGAGAAAAACTAAATACAGTCATCCATGAGTAAAGTCTAAATCAATACAAGAAATAAACGGAATTACAAAGTCTCTGAAAATAGTAATCCAACTATGATTGGGTGACATGCCCGACTGAAATAAATGAAGATAGATATGAACTGAATAAAAGTTTAGGCATCTAATAGCAAGATCCTGCAACCTCCACAGCAGCTACAACGCATCAAATGAGGAACACATGTGCCTGGTGTCCCTGTGGCTGGGCACTAAAATGTTTTTACAAAAAGGATTTGAAACGGGTCAGAGCCCAAGTAAAACAATTGAAAAAATTTAGCAAGTGTTTAAAATTCTACAAGATATAAATACATGTTAGTACCGTGTGCCCTCAATTGAGATCCTCCCCCCTCAGCTAATGTGCACGCCTAACAACTACTCTAACCCACCTAGTTATGCTACCCGCCTAACTAGTCTGGATTACATCTCTTTGCATCTAATCAATTGTAGTGCTCACCTGTATTGCCCATACACTACGTTACTACACTTTCCCAATTCTTTGTACTCATTAGGAATCTCTACTAAATGATTTAGTTCCCGTACACTTTGGTTAATTTTAGATATCACTATCTATCAGTTAGTGATTTAGTTCTCATTCACTTGAAAATTTTGATATCACAATCTATCTTATCTACTAACATACTCGTAGAAGAATCAATCAGACATACATATATACATCACTCTTATCATATATATGCATATAACACCCCTAGGTGGAGACCTGCGGTGTGGGCATAGTCTGCTATCAAGTCCCGGTACATACTACTTAAGGACACTTGCTCGGATAGTCTCCCTCGAACCATAAATAAAATCACACAATATTAGAGGCGAACATAGCTCTAGGCCTTTGGGATGCGTTCATACGTAACGCACCCAAGTGAACGGTCGCACCCTCATTCACACAAGTAGTGCTCAATCCCTAAGGTCTATGTCCTGAGGTATAAGTCAATATCCCCCAAAATGGGCTCATAAGAATAAGACTGTCCACGATACAAAACCTCCCATGATAGTAAGTAGCCTAGGTACGATTACACATATAAATCAAATAATAGGTATACACACCACCTATATATATGTATAATATCATCATAGGTATGCACGTAACCTATATCATATTCCCCTCATGTTATATAATATATAATACTTCTTATAGTAAACTCCCGAGTGTTATTCAATACACAAATGGTTGCCAAGTGTTCCTTAAGTAAATCCAGTAGGAAATACCACTCAAGGACTACTGGTCATGGTCCTACATTCCATTGATTGTTTCATAAGAAATCAATATCCGAATATGCTTTTATTACCCATTACGCGAACCCAATTTTAGTCTTAAACTCCCCTCATGTGACTAATCTCATTCCCAACTTTTGCCTACTGGTAATTGGAATATCCCTTAATTTGTTCGTACAATTACTTGAAGGTCAACCCAAACATTTCCCATAAGTTCTAAATGAAAAGGGGGGAAACTATGCAATTCTAGGAAAATGAATCGATTCGAGCTTGGTATGAATCGATTCGGCCAAGGAGCCGAATCGATTCGCTTACTACAGGTCTCATCTTCTCCACTTGTAGCAGTTACGGGATTCACCATTTTTAACCTCAAAACCTCCATAATTCATTCTCAAACTCCAAAATAAGCACACTAACCATTATACCATCACATATACATGATTTCTAACGTATTAGAATCATTAAATCATCAATGAACACCCTTAAATCCACTTAATTCAATATTAAACATTTAAACCCCTAGTTTTTTATTCTTATTCAAGAACTTCAATATTTTTCCAGATTTCCTCCCAATTTTCGTGATGTTTCTCATCAATTTCAGTCTACATGTGTAAGGAATTAAATCTAACATCAATCCTACCCAAGAACATGATTTATATATCATTTATAAAGTAGAATTTCATGAATTTCACAAGATTATCACCCTATTCTAACATGGATTATATATCAAATCATGGTTTAGCAAGATTAAACACTTAACCTCTGTTTGAAGGTCTGATTCCATGTGGAATATTGGAATGGTTGTGAACCTCTCCTCCCGTCCTTCGCGATGGTGATGTTTGTGGTGCAAGAATGGTGTAATTTGGCTTTGGGACCTCCTCCCTTCTTCCTCCTATGGCCTCTATGTTGTTATGTAGATTATGTAGAGGGGGCTTGAAGGTAATATTGAGATTAGGGACAAATCCCCAATTAGCAACAATGTTTGAGATTAAGCAACCGAGGCAGCTCAAGCGTGGCAACTCAGCGAGACAGCTTGGCGTGGCAGCTCATATTTTGGCTTGTTGTATTAATCATATTGTATTTTCATTATTGATGACTGTAAGATTTAACGGTTGTAATGACGTAACGATAATAACAAAAGATTTTGTATGAGGTCAAACGGTACTCGCGAGAGACCAGGCTTGGCAGGGCCTGGGAGAGCTTTCATGCTCTATCGAATGACCTCACCGTGGGAACTTTAGAGGGAACGGGTTTGGAGGTTTGAGAAGTAAGGCACCGTTGGGGCTTGTCCTGACCATTTTAGATACACCTGGTAAAACACCGAAGGACCCTGACCGTGGAACCTCAAGCGGAGCAGCTTGGAGTTCCATCGGGCGTTGATTTATGAACCAAGTATCCCTCTACTTAATGTCACATCTACTGTAGGTGATGTCACTAGCCAGCTAAACAATGTCAGACCTGCACTTGAGTAAACCACCGTGGTATTTGGGGCTGTCAGGCAGTTGGTGAGCCACCTCTGCGACAACAGCCCCCTGACACACAGTGGTTAGGCAAAAGGCATGTCTTGGCATTTAATGTTTATGACGTGGAGACAACTAGTGCATCAGGAATTTAATGTTGTGACATAAAGCATGAGGGATGTCTTTTCATAGTTTTAATGACTGAGTTGCCTCGGGGGTGGTGTGGTGGGCTATTTAAGGACCCCAACCACCTTCGAGGAAAGAGAGACTTTTGGAGAGTTCAGAAGTTATTGCAAAACCAAAGATTTTACTCACCACCATTGTCATTTATTACAAAGCTTTTAATACTTGACAGAGATTCTTGAGGGTGTTTGGTGTTTTTCTACCTGCCTACCAAGATGTATCTAGGATGCTTACTTCTCTCTCCCTCTAGCTAAGCCACTTCTAAAGTTCATTATTATTCCCTGAGTTATGCACTAGAGATTTTGTGAGCCTAAGCTGAGTATATCTTCATTGGGTTCATGTTTATATGTTCTGTCATTAATCCAAAGCTTTGGCCAACTAACTTGTCATTACCATACTCAACAGGGGTTACGCCTCCATATATAATCTAAAGTACCCTCCTACATTTGGCGACTCTGCTGGGGAGGCAGCCTTCTAGATAAGGAGTATGGCACAAGATAATGCTACTCGAAGACTCAATTTCGATGACATTCAGCATAATGAAGAACAGGCTGCGAGTGAGCAAGAGGCCCTAAAAGATGGGGCTCCTCGAGTAGAGGTACCTCTGGTGCCAACAGCGTTAGGCGTCCCAGGGGCGACACAACCTTCCACGAGCGCGGGGTTGGGACCCGCCCAGATGGCGCTCCTCATGAGCAAATTTTATGAGTTTTTGCAAACCCCAGTAGCTTCAACTATGCTGGGAGGATTGGAGGCTAATGCCTTCGTAACACCAGGAGTGGCCCCGGAAGCCCCATCAGGGGCAGGTATTACAAGAGCGGCCCCAACAGGTGTACCCTCTGTTGTGAATCCAGCCGTGGGCACCTCAGGAGTTTCAACGGTACCACCGGTAACTTTCGTTTCGGTTGCAACGAGCGCTCAACCCTCTGCCCCATCGCTGGTTGCCCCAGTAGCCTCGCCCATGGAAGAAATGAGAAAAGAGATGCATAAGGAGATTCTGAAGTTCATGCAGGCTTCCTCGCAGGCTATGGGCGAGGTGGCTTCGGTCTACGATGACTTTCGAACACCTTACCCCCAGGAATACAATGACGAGCCCACCCGAAGGATTATATTCCCCCTACTTTCGAAAAATACTCAGGGAAGGGTGGGAACCCGAAGGAACAGATTAAGCGTTTCGTTGAACATTTAGGAGCGCACTGCAATGAAAAAAAGCTTAGATTGAGGGAGTTCTCTAAATCCCTGACCGATAAAGCATACACTTGATACTCTCATCTGCCTCCCAATAGTGTCTCTACGTGGGAGGAGATGCATGTATTGTTTGTCCGAAAGTTCTTCTTGGCAGAAGATGAGTCCACCCTAACCCAACTTGGCAGGGAGAGGCAAAGGCCAGGAGAAGAGGTAGTGGCCTATATTCGAAGGTTTAGGGAAAGGTCCCTAGATGTGAGGGAAGAAGCTAAGGAGGCCAGGTTACTACAGATTTGTGCTGAGGGATTACTTCTTGAGTATATCTGTCACCTAATCAATGAGACACGCGAGGGAACATTTTCAGCATTCTTAAAATCCGCAAGAAATATATCTTTGGTAGTGCGACCTAGCCCGATAGTAGCTCCCATGGTGTTCAGACAGCCGATACAACCCATTGGAGGAAGGTCTCAGGCCCCACGGGTGGGATATATCAAGAGGGAGGATGAAGGCAAGGCGCTGAGGAAGGACAACAAAAGAAAGTTCGGAAGAGACAGAGAAGACCCGCCACCGTTACCTTGTACGGTGGAGGAGGCTGTGAGTTGCTATAACGCAATAGTCCAAGGCGGAACGGTTTACGAACCAAAGGGTGTCCCGGGGGAAGAGCCCGACGCGGCAACTAGGGCCGACCCCAAATATTGTCAGGTTCATCGAAAAGTCCAGCATCCAAGAGAAAGCTACTTCACGCTGCGAAGAATCATCGACAATTACATGAAGGCGGGAATATTACAAATCCCCCCGCAGAACGTTAACAATAACCCACTCCCGGCGCATGGGGCCAATCTTGTAACGGCCTATGATAAGGAGGCCGAACGAGAGGGGGGAGGGGCAACAATGAAGGAGTTTGATAAAGCACTGGAACGTTGCACCAGGGGAATGGCTAACGTAGTTCTAGCTTATGATGAAGCAAGTGCTAGGGACGTAGAAGACGCCTACAGCGTTGAGGGTGAGGAAACGGACCCAGTTGTAGAATGTAGCGCAGTGTCAAAATCTCCAAAGTTCACTTGGTTCTTCGACCAAGTGGGAATCCCGAAAGAGAGCAGAATGGAGATAACTCAGGCGATCTTAGATATTACAAGAAGAGATGCAGTCCCCTCGCTAAGATGGAGGGGACCCATGGCTAGGCTAGTAAAGAAGTTCCTATCAGAGGTGACGTTCAGCGATGCGGATAGAGCTGTAAGATTCCCCCATAATAGGCCTCTGTATGTAACCGCCAGTGTTAACGGGGTTAGCTTTGCCAGGACTCTTATGGATGGGGGTGCTTCCATCAACATTATGCCAATCAACTCCTTCCACGCGGATAATATTCCGGAAGAAAGGTTGGTTCCCATGCCCTTGGTAATCTCGGGCTACGATAATCAATCTTCCAAATCCATCGGGTATGTAAACGTGGGGATAGTGATGGGAAATCTGAGTTCCTATATCAAGTTCCATGTAATAGAAAGCGCAACTTCCTATAATTTGTTAATAGGGAGAGTATGGATGCACAACCAAGGGTTAGTTCCCTCAACGTACCATCAATGTGCTAAGGCGAATATCAAGGGGACAGAAGTGACCATTAGGGCAACTAAGAGGCCTTTTGCTATCGAAGAAGCACACTTGGTGGATGCAGCCTTTTATACAGAGCTCGAAGAGGACGTGCGGGTTCTAACAAGAAGAATGGAGGGAGCATGGGTCCCCTCGATTAGAGAAAGAATGGGACCTTTAAATGAGAGTGGCAAAGGGGAGAGGATCGAGGAAACATATCGGGGATGTCCCTCGACCCCAAAACATCTCGAAGCAGCTCAAAGAAAAGATGAGGCCTAGGACAGACCTAGGCGATCATGAGGTCCAACGACAAAGCGTGTTAAGTCATTTTTCAGGGGAAAGAATCGCTGAGGCTTCCAGAGAAAGGAAGAGAAAGGCCGTAGCAACATCTACCAGCAGGCAATGCAAGAAAATTGTCACTGAAGAGGGAAAAGTGGTGTACCGCTTATAATGGTGTGAACGGGCGGCCGAAAAGACTAACAATGAGGTTGACCCGATATATGAGTGTTTTTTAGTAGATCAACGGGGGCAGTGTATGGTGATAGACAACTCCAACATACAAGAGTTCGTAGAAGATGTCGCCGAAGAACCAGACTACATGGCAGACCAGCCAAGGCCCCAGGCACAAGAGTTGGAGCAACTAAACCTAGCAGGAGAAGGGGAAGATCCAAGGCCTATCTTTATCTCGAAAGATCTTGTTAAGGAGAAACAATAAGCCTTGGTTGACCTGATTCGGGAGTTCATAGATGTCTTCGCTTGGAAGTACACTGAAATGGAAGGGCTGAACGAGGAGGTGAGCTGCCACAAGTTGAACGTGATGCATTCGGTTATTCCGGTGAAGCAGGCAACAAGAACTTACAAGCCTGAAATAGATTTAAAGATTAAAGAAGAGGTCCAACGCTTATTGGCAGCAGGATTTATCAAGCCCATACAACATCCCCTCTGGCTATCCAGCATTTTTCCAGTGGGGAAGAAAGATAAAAACCAATTAAGGATCTGTGTGGACTTCAGAGACTTGAATAGGGCTTGCCCCAAGGATGAGTTTCCCCTACCCTCCATCGACAGTTTGATAGATGCCACGGCTGGTCATGAGATGTATAGCTTCATGGATGGATATGTGGGATACAACCAGATCAAGATGGACCCCTCTGACGCAGAGAAAACAGCATTCAGAACGCCGTTGGGCAACTTCATGTACAAGGTAATGCCGTTTGGGCTCAAGAACGCCGGAGCTACGTACCAAAGAACAATGATGGCCATTTTTCATGACTTCTTCCACAAATTTGTGGAATTCTACGTAGACGACTTGGTCATTAAATCAAAGAGGGAGGAGTCCCATCTAAATGACTTAAGGAAGGTGTTTGCTCAGTGTAGGAGGTACAAGTTAAGGATGAACCCGTTAAAGTGTGTCTTCGGAGTAACAAGTGGTAAGTTTTTAGGCTTCGTGGATAATCGACAAGGGGTATAGATGGACCAGGATAAACAGCGGGCAATCTTGAAGATGCCATGTCCAAGAACGGCGAAGGAGATGAAAAGTTTTCTCGGTAAAGTCTCCTACCTTAGGAGATTTGTGCCTGGATTGGCTGAAATAACGCATCCACTGATGCAGCTGCTACGAAGGAACACGAAATTCAGATGGGAAGAGGTTCACTAGAAGTCCCTTGTTGGGCTGAAGAAGATGCTCGTGTCACCACAAATCATGGGTCCTCCCCAGGCGGGAGCTCCGTTGCAGCTATACCTCACATCCACCACGAGGTTCGTTGGAGCTCTGCTAGCACAAGAAGTAGATGGGCAAGAACGACCGGTTTACTACCTCAGCGGAATTATACATGGGCCAGAAATTAGGTATACTAGCTTAGAAAGGCATTGTTTAGCCTTGGTCTTTGTAGCACAAAAACTAAGGCATTATATGCTGTCTTTTACCATTCATATTGTAACTAGATGTGACCCAATTAGGTATTTACTCGCAAAAACCATATTGATTGGCAGGGCAGCTAGATGGTTCCTTATTCTCTCTAAATATGATTTAAAATCTGTGGTCCCTCGCGCAATCAAGAGCCAGGCGTATGCTGACCTATTGGCCATCTTCCCTTCAGGAACCTTTGAGCCACCTAGGGAAGATATTCCAGGAGATGATTTGTAGGCCAATTACCTGGATGCAACCGAGGAGGAATGGATGATGCAGTTCGATGGATCTTCGACAGAAAAGAAGGGAGGAGCAGGGGTCATTCTTTCAAAAGGGATGGAAGAGATTTGCCTTTCCTATAAACTTGATTTCCCTTACTCTAATAACGAGGCAGAATATGAGGTGTTGGTACTAGGGCTTCTAGAGGTTCTTCGGAGGGGAATTCGTTCACTCTGCATTAAGGGTGACTCGAACTTAGTAATTCAGTAGGTAAACGGAGAATATGCGTTGAAACACATGAGCCTGGCGCCCTATAGAGCAATCATTCAAAGGCTTCTCAACCAGTTCCATCGGACCAAGATCAGGAGACATCCCAGAACGATGAACCGCCATCCAGACGCCTATGCCACTATTGCCCAGAAGATGATAATGAAAACCAATGAGACTACAATTGTGATCCAACGAAGAACAACCCCTTCGGTAGTACAGTCAATACTACCAATGGAGGAAGAAGTGGGATGGAGAAGGGATAATAAGAAGCAACTGGAGTCTGGTGAGGGGGCGATGGGGCTAAGAGAGTTGGCCCAATATTTTACATGCCAGGGGAATCTCTATTTTAGAAATACAGGAGGATGGCTGTCAAGATGCGTCAGCCCAGAGGAGGCCGAGCAAATATTGAGGAAAATGCATAACGAACACTGCGAAACGACTGAGATACCTCTATATAGGAGAATTCAAAGGGAGGGGTATTTCTGGCCTAGAATGAAACAAGATGCGGCAGAGCTAAAACGGAAATGCAATAAGTGTCAGTTATTCTTCGAAGCAGCTGAGTGCCATTTTATTGAAGATCAAACGGACTGGAGGCAGCCCTACATCGACTTCATTCAGGAGGGGGTTGTACCAACGGAGAAAATAGATGCAATGGGTCTGAGGCGAAGGGCTCCAAGGTTCTACGTCCAGGAGGGGAAACTTTATCAAAAGGGGTACTTTAACAGGCCCTTGCGATGTGTCACGAGGGAAGAAGCAGTGGAGGTCCTCAAACAAGCGCACGATCCAGCACACATAGGAGGGGACAAGCTGTATGACCAGTTGATGACATTGGGGTATTATTGGCCAACGATGGAGAAAGACTCTGCAGAGTTTGTTCGAAAATGCAAAGCTTGCCAACTTCATGGGAATATGATCCACGCCCCATCGGTAGACTTGCACTCCCTATCAACACCCTATCCATTCCATACTTGGGCGTTCGACCTAGTGGGGGCAATACACCCCTCTTCGAGAGGCAAGATATGGATACTAGTAGCAATAAAATATTTCACAAAATGGGCCGAGGCAATACCACTCAGACGGGCAACGGCTGGGGTGGTGAGTAACTTCATCAGAGAATACATCATTTTCTGTTTTGGGATCCCAAAAGTTATACTCTCGGATAATGGGACCCCCTTCGTCAATTCTGAAGTAACAATGCTCACGGACAAGTACTCCATTGTTCATCACACTTCAACGGTGGCATACCCAAAGGGAAATGGTCAGGCCAAAGAAACTAACAAAACCTTGGTTAACATTTTGGCCAAAATGATGGAAGACTTTCCAGGGGCATGGGATGACAAGATACCAGCTGTCTTGTGGGCCTATCGAACAACCAAGCGAAAACCCACAGGATACACGCCGTTCTCTCTTATTTATGGGGCTGAGGCAATCCTTCCAGTAGAATTGGAAGTTCCCTCTGCTCGTTATGCCTTGAGAAGTAGCATGCTCCCTCATAGTAAACATGTACAGTTGGAAGCGTTGGATGAACACAGAGATAACTCGATGCAACACTTTCAAATATATACGAAACAGCTCTCCAAGGCATATGACAACTTGGTGAGACCAAGGAAGTTCGTGGAGGGAGACCTCGTATTGAAAGCGGCAGTGAAGCACATCAGGGGACTCCCTCTACCAAAGTTCGCAGCCAACTGGGAGGGACCTTTCGTCATGAAGGAAGCTCATGACTCAGGTTATTGTTTAATTTCAAAGTTAGAAGAAGACAAACCATTTAAGATTAACAATAAGTGGCTGAAGGTTTATCATGTGTAAACAACCAAGTTTGAACTGATGTTATGACTAGACATTGTTATAAATATATAAGTTTTGGGTGACATTTTTTTTAGCATAATGGAGGAATTGCAGAAATACAAAACTCTATAGCATACAACAACAGTCACAACACGCGAAAATATCGAAAAGTATATAATCTTCATTCATAAACAATAGAGCATTACAAAATTTGTGTTGGGAACTATCGCCCAAGAATTACATAGATAAGATCAGTAAAGGATTTGTATACAAGAAGTAACTAGTCTAAAAGAAACGATAAATCTGAGGAAGAGAAAAAATCTCCAGGCAGGCCCGAAGAAGCTGCTGTGAAAGACCGTTGGGCGTTAATAGAAACCTCCAGCCTCGTTTGCACTTGTGTACGTTCGATCAGGAGTCTCTCGCGCTTCAGTTTGACCAGACACAAAGCTTCTTCGGCATCCTTTACCTCTTGATCCACTTCTTCCAAAAGGGGCGCCAATGCGACCAACCTAGCTTCCTCAGCATGCTGGTCCTCCTGGTGCTTTCGTAACACTTCCCTCTGGCCGATCAGTTGCTGGTTCTTCAAAGTCTTCAGATACGTTATAAGTTAGTCAAAACGGAAACCATCACGCCCCAATTCCTTCAGAAAACCCAGAAATTGGTTAAGAAGGGATCTGGTAACACTGCCGTAGGGGTACTGGCAATTTCAGCAACAACGATCGCCATGCCTTGCAGTCTGTGACTCATCACATGAATATTGGAGCGCAGGCAATCTGGTGTGAAGGTCTCAGGGTGGCGATTCACCAGTTGCTCGATCACCAAGCGATGGTTGACAGGCATTTGAGGAGACTGCCGAAGCACCATTAGGCAGAACCGTGAGGAGCTAGGTCAGGAAGAGGCAGTTCGCACCCAGACTCGCTCTCGGCTGCAGCACCAGTCGTAGAACCTTGATCATCATGAATAGAATTTTCCAAAACATCAGGTTCTCGGAAGGGCGAGCCTACGAGCGAGAGAACTGGGGGCGAATTTTCCCGAGCAACCTGAAAAGAAATAGCGCACATGATGAAATTATGGGAAAATCTTAACAAGCATTTTCGTTGTTAAGTCACCGTTATAAGGTGGAGTTTATGAAAAAAAAACTTGACAAGCATTTTCGTTGTTAAGTCACCGTTATAAGGTGGAGTTTATGGAAAAAAACTTAACAAGCGTTTTCGTTGTTAAGTCACCGTTATAAGATGGAGTTTATGGAAAAAACTTAACAAGTGTTTTCGTTGTTAAGTCACCGTTATAAGGTGGAGTTTATGGGAAAAAAACTTGACAAGCGTTTTCGTTGTTAAGTCACCGTTATAAGGTGGAGTTTACGAAAAAACTTAACAAGTGTTTTCATTGTTAAGTCATCGTTATAAGGTGAAGTTTAAGAAAATTTTATGAAAAATTACAGGATAGAGACTATGGAAAATCTTAACAAAAGTTAACAAAATACCTCAGTCACAACGGGAGCATATGAGGCAGCCGCAGGGACAGGAACCGTCGGGGGCGAGATTGTTACCCCAGAAGACATAACGGGGTCCTTGGACGCAAAGGCCCCCACGCTTCGTAAAACTCTATCACCTGTATACGGCACCAGGGCCAGCATACTGGGTTCATCAGGCGAAGACACTGAGCTCCCAAACAAAGCCACATCAGGATGGGGTGTAAACACACCAACGTGGGCCCTCACTACAGGAGTTGGTGCAAGATCAGGAGAAAACTGTGCACAAAGCCAAGTGTTAGAAAAGAAGAATGGGCACAGAAAATATGGAGAAATACCCCTACGTGTTACTTACCTCAGTTATGATACTAAAAAGAGGAATGGCAGTCAGGGGTTTCATCAGCGTCGTTGGAAGAAGAACGCTTGCCAACAACGAGGATATTTCAACCTGGGGTACCCAAAAACATCTCAGAATTCAGCAAGCCAAATAAGAAAAGAATGGGACCAAAAAAGACAACAACAAATAAATTAAAGAGGAAACCATACCTCGGGCCCACTCTCCTCAACAGGAACAATGGGCAGAGGAACCTCAGGTGAGGCCTGTAAATCAGAAGGGACCGAGGGTGTTATCTCGGATTGTGTCACTTCGGGCGGGGTTACCACTTCAGGCGAGGAATCACTCGCAGGATCAACGGCTTCACCTCCCACAACGACTTCCCTCGTACATTGACTGACTGCACGACGAGAATACATAAGCCCTGTCATGGGGGAACGGGGAGGAGTCACATCGGTACGAGATGCACCGAAGCGTCCCCCCACAAAAGGGCTCACGGGAGGACTGGAGGGGTCTGGTCTTTCTATTTCAACTCCCTGCACCACAGTTGTCAAAAAAAGGGGGAAGGATAAATATACACATAAGTAAAGACAGTCAGCCTTAAGCAAAAGGAGATAATAACTAAAGCAGTCATACATACCTCCGATTCAGAAGGAGAACGAGAAGACACGACCACGGGGAAGAGGGAGGAGTAGCAGCAACAGAAGGGGCAGGAGTGGAATGCACCTCAGGGGTTGGGTGTACCTCAGGAGTCCGTTTCTTCTGGGACTTGGTGCCCAGAGTCTTCTTCCTCGATCCAGCTGCACCAGTACTGACCCCTTGAGGAACCCTGGAACTCTTCCTCCTCCTAGCCATTGGCTCTGAAGGATCAACCACTACCGTGGGGAAAGTAACGGAGGAAGGGACAACGACTGCATGCCATTGATACTCAGAATTTATTCGGTCTAGTTCTGCTTGGGCCTCCCTCCTTACACGCTCAGCCATCTCAGCAGGCATGGGAGGTGGAACGGAGGCTATGGGAAGGTCCGCCACGAGATTTTGGGGCTTCTGGGACTTGGATTTTGATGACCCACTCTTGGCCATTTTTTCCTTCTTGGCAGGTGGTGGAGAAGCCCCCTCGTGGGTAGTACCTGCAGTAGAGGGGGCAGCCTTCTTTGGAACAACAGGGGTCCTCGGTTTTGGCGTTGCAACTGGGACCAGGGGCAAAGTGGGGGAAGCTCGGTAGGAGGTGCTTTGTGGGTTGACCTTAGGGGGAATTCTATCCCAAGTACAGAATTTCCTTTTGGCCCCAACTCTAGGGCAAAAAATGAAGAAACGGGAGGATACACCGGCTCTCCCTCAACGAACTCAACAATTTTAGCTAGTTGTTTCGGCCAATACTTGGTGGCAAACAAAGGGGTCATATCCCCATGTCTAGTAATGCTGGAAATGGTGACACGCCTAACCATTGTTGAACATATCCCCCACGCGACGGTCGAAGAAAACAGGGAGCATGCCTCGCCAAAGGAGACCTTGGGGTTTGACGATTGAAACACTGGACGTGGCGCCCCCTGGTCAAACCCAAACTGACGGCTGCATCGGTTGGGATTATAATGCTCGCTCGTGTATCCCCACTCGGTGTAGGAGGGCAGATATCCCGGAGAAAACAGAAGAACCACGGCAAGCGAGGGATCCTCAATGTCGGGAGAAGGGTCATGTATCACTCTGGCATCATGATGAAAAAATTCACAAGTGTGAAAGAAGGCCTCTTCCTGATAGGGCCTCATAAAGAAATTATCGAAACGGCCAATCACATAAATCAACTCCTTTCAGCTTTGTCTCTTATGATAAATGAAAGACCATGGAGGCAAAATTGCTTCACCCGAAGGAGGACTGTTGGGCTTGGCCGCTACGACAGGAAAGCGGAAGTAGAGAAAGCTGGTCAGAAGAACGTTGTTGGCAAAATTGACCAAGTTATAACGGCCAATAGAGCGTTTCATGTCAAATAAAGCCCTATCCAACCAGGTGTACAGGGATTCCAAGGCAATTGCAGCCAGGGGAAGCTTTATGCCTCGAGCTAAGCGAAGGGACAGGTTGATAAGGTTCCTTCGGGGCTGGTCGTTGGGCTTGCCCGTCAAAAGGAAACGGGAAAGAATCACAAGAATGTAGGCGGGAAGCTCCAACGGCGTACCTTGACCAAGGGCAGTTGATGAGGAACTGCCTTCACCAGTACTCTTGAAGAAATAATTGATCAAGGGCGAAAAAGTAACTTTGTTGGAAGAACCGATGCAGCTTCGGCATATGCGATCCAACTCCAAACGATCTGCAGTCTCTTGAGCATCAAGAGCCTCATCGGTGTAAGGCTTATGGACTGTTGCATCGAGGCCTAGGAGCTCGCACACGTCCTCCAGAGTTATAGTAAACTCACCCCACGCAGCGATGAACGTATGAGTATCCACGTTCCATCGAGAGACCAGGACAGGAAGGGCAGCGTTGTTCTTCGATAGAGTAAACTCACCAAACCATCTAGCCCGTTGTAGCCCGATCTTAGTAAGGACATCAGCATAGGAACTCTGCATGTGAGAGTTCCAGGCAGCAAAGTGCGCGGGGGATCCCCCGGGTGCTTCGAAATCAATATGGGACCATGGAAAGTCCCCTCGCTCCAAGCGAAATCTGAGAGTTCCTTCTGGGGGCAGAAATCCCCACTTAGACAATTCTTCATCCTCATCACCCAACAGTAGGGCGTCAAACTTGGAAGAAAAATAGACAGTCTTACAGGCAATATCAAAGCCATCACCCTCCCCAAAAATAGGAGAGCGACGATAAAACCTCAGCTGTTCCTGGCGAGCAGCACCCAGGGCGGAGGCAGCAGTGGTGGTGGCAGACGGAACACTGGTGGCAGACACGGTGGGGTTGCTTGAAGACGCCATGATAAATAATGAAACCGTAACAGAGAAAGCTTAAAGAAAAAAGGGATTGAGAGCGAGAATGGAGAAACACGATCACAGGTGGTGGTATAGAAGGTGAAGAATAAAGCTCTTGCAACAATGGAGTCTCTCTCTCTCTTTCTAAAAAAGAAACGCCAGTCTGAAGAAGATAATAACAGAGTAAGAAAAAACAAAAGAGAAGGTTCAAAGTATTTTGAATATGGCCGTTTGAAAATCTCGAGTTTGGCGTTTAGATTTCCCCACCCTCGCACGTGCACGGTCGCCTATAATCATTTCACATGAACACGTGGCACTTCGGGAAGCACTTTGACGGTTGAAAAGACAGCGCCACGCCATTAATGAAAAGACACATAGAGAACAGGAAGCGTTGCCTTCTTCAACAAGCTTGAGTTTTGGCGCCAACAAATTTTTTTTGTCAGACTTATCTAATAAAGCCCCAACGAAGAAGATGTCCCAACAATTCTGCATAAAGGAAAAAGGCCTGAATCTTTTCACACAAAGAAAAGTCCATCGGTTTGAGACATTTCGGGCAGACATTTCTTGTTCCAACAAATCTCTCCACGAGGGGGCAAATGTAGAGGGGGACTTGAAGGTAATCTTGAGATTAGGGACAAATCCCCAATTAGCAACAATGTTTGAGATTAAGCAACCGAGGCAGCTCAAGCGTGGCAACTCAGTGAGGCAGCTTGGCGTGGCAGCTCATATTTTGGCTTGTTGTATTAATCATATTGTATTTTCATTATTGATGACTGTAAGCTTTAACGGTTGTAATGACGTAACGATAATAACAAAAGAGTTTGTATGAGGTCAAACGGTACTCGTGAGAGACCAGGCTTGGCAGGGCCTGGGAGAGCTTTCATGCTCTATCGAATGACCTCACCGTGGGAACTTTAGAGGGACCGGGTTTGGAGGTTTGAGAAGTAAGGCACCATTGGGGCTTGTCCTGACCATTTTAGATACACCTGGTAAAACACCGAAGGACCCTGACCGTGGAACCTCAAGCGGAGCAGCTTGGAGTTCCATCGGGCGTTGAGTTATGAACCAAGTAGCCCTCTACTTAATGTCACATCTACTGTAGGTGATGTCACTAGCCAGCTAAACAATGTCAGACCTGCACTTGAGTAAACCACCGTGGTATTTGGGACTGTCAGGCAGTTGGTGAGCCACCTCTGCGACAACAGCCCCCTGACACACAGTGGTTAGGCAAAAGGCATGTCTTGGCATTTAATGTTTATGACGTGGAGACAACTAGTGCATCAGGAATTTAATGTTGTGACATAAAGTATGAGGGATGTCTTTTCATAGTTTTAATGACTGAGTTGCCTCGGGGGTGGTGTGGGGGGCTATTTAAGGACCCCAACCACCTTCAGGGAAAGAGAGACTTTTGGAGAGTTCAGAAGTAATTGCAAAACCAGAGAGTTTACTCACCACCATTGTCATTTATTACAAAGCTTTTAATACTTGACAGAGATTCTTGAGGGTGTTTGGTGTTTTTCTACCTGCCTACCAAGATGTATCTAGGATGCTTACTTCTCTCTCCCTCTAGCTAAGCCACTTCTAAAGTTCATTATTATTCCCAGAGTTATACACGAGAGACTTTGTGAGCCTAAGCTGAGTCTATCTTCATTGGGTTCATATTTATATGTTCTGTCATTAATCCAAAGCTTTGGCCAACTAACTTGTCATTACCATACTCAACAGGGGTTATGCCTCCATATATAATCTAAATTACCCTCCTACAGATTCTAACCCTAACTTTCTCATCCTAAATGATGATATAAACCTATAAAATTCGTAGATCCCTATTCTCCAAAAATGCAAATGACCAAAATACCTTCTCGGGGTGCCGGTTTGGCCTAAAAGTGTCCTGGGACCCAAACTAAATCCCCGGGTAGACTTTTTTTACTATCTCGACCCTTCCAGACACACTGATGCAATCAAAATGACTATTGGAAATATCAAAGAAAAATTATATTTTATTTCCCAAATTAAGTCCCAACATGAATGACACGCGCGTCCCGACTAACTTTACCGTAACTGTCGTATTTCTCACTCACGACAATTATAATATTTCTTTATCATTATTATTACTCATTCACTAAGTAATATTCAATAGAAATAAATATTAACCCTTTTCTCGCTAATTAATATTTATTTTACCGAATTAATTTCCCAAAAATAATTTAATTAATACTAATTAATTCCCAATATAAAAATTAATAAAATTACAGGGTGTTACATCGAGTCTCTCAATCTCTCCTCAAGCTCATTAGTAATAGACTCAAGCAAATTCCTAGACTCCTCAAACTCTATAATATCCCCTTTCAAAGCCTCCATCAAACCACGAAGACTATCTCTTTCATCCTCAACGTATTCTAGTTTCTCTCGAAGAATCTTCTCCCTTGCACTAAGATCCTCAATCAAGGCATCATTATTTTCTATGGCACGCTCATTAAACCTAACTTGCAAGTTCAAGTTTTCCTTTTTCATCTTTACCTCTTCCATCAATCTCCTCTTCCTCACTACCTTCACCCTCACTTACATGGGATTCACACTTAACGGCCTCGAAAGTGTCATTCACATTAGAATCTTCATGGGAAGATTTATCGTCGTCGCTCACATGACATGGGGGAACTCTTTCCCTCTTTCGATTAAATATCACTTAAGTTGGCATTATATGCTATCGGTTTATTGCCCTCTTTCTTTAGTCTAGTGGGACACTCTACTACCTTGTGACCATAACCCTCACAACCAAAACACCTATTCGACTCATCCCTCTTAATATTCTTACTTTATTCTTTGGAGCGGGATCGACCTTGTTGTTATTGGATTTCTCAAGTCTTATGGCATATTTCGATTGCTTTTGGAACTTAAGAAATTTTTTGAACTTCTTTGCCAACAAGGCTACATCCTCAAATTCGAAATCAAAATCATCATCCAAAACTTTAGTCTCTTCGTTCCGGGTTTTCAAAGCAATTCCATTTTCCTTATTTGGCACTTTCTTTTAGGTAAAAATGTCAAGCTCATAAGTTTGTAAGTCACCTACAAGCTCTTCTAGTTTCGTTGATTCAAGCATACCCAAGGAGTTTAAAATGGTCACTTTGGGATCAAATCTACCGGGAAACGACTTTAATATTTTCTTTATGACTCGATTGTCGATTATTTTCTCTCCCTAATTAAATGACGAGTTGACAATGTTGTACAATCTAGCATAAAACTCATCAAATGACTCACTCTCTAACATCTTAATCGTCTCAAACAGTGTAGTGAGGTTTTGAAGTTTAGACGCCCTAACCGTGCTAGTGCCCTCGTGAGTAAGTGAAAGAATATCCCTTGCCTCTTTTGAGGTTTCACATGTTAAGATTCGATTATACTCTTCCAGTGTGACACGTGAGGAAATAGCATGAAGACATTTCGAATTATAAAGTGCAAGCCTATGTTTGGCTTCGGTTCATGACTTAACGGGTTTTAAATTATTAGCCTCTCCCTATCATATGACCAGTGGTGACCAACCTTTTTTGACCGCTAATAAAACACACTCATCAATTGATCTTAAAGCCCTCCTCATTCGCATTTTCCAATAAGCATTATGGGAGCCCCTTTTTTACAAGTTCACGAGAGTAATCGACCAAGATAGCTTGAGTAATTTGGCCCGGCCCAAATCATAACTTAATTTCTACACGATCAGTTTAGTTAGAGGATAAAAAATTATAATCGTTGAGAGACACTTAATAAGATTAAGTAACCTCTCCGTAGATGTAGGAAAGTTGTCGAACCACATACATTGTTGTCGTGTGTGATTCCATTTACTTTCTGCCATTTGTGATGATTTTTGTAAATCATTTATTGTTAATTTTTCTGCGCTCACATTGGCGCCGCCTGTGGGAATCGACTTGTATTCCTATGAGAGCATTCATTACCAGAAATTCAGTAATGTCTCACCACAGTAACAACATTCCATAAGCCGCGATGCTCAGGAAGACCAGCCAATCCCTCCTAGGGTCAAGTCTGAAATTTGTCAACATTCAAACCTAAGGTTTCGTCAGGAAAGGCAACCCTCAGAAGAGAGCCATGGGCTGCCAAGGTTCACTTAGATTTCTAGGATAGTCGATGCCTACGAAGCCAGACTTTGAGAATAAAAAGAGGCGACCCCCTGCCAAGAAGAAGTGAATGTTGGCTTTAAGAGGTGACTGGAAAGAATGGAGAGAGATCTCTTCAAGAACACAAAGCGTTGTCAAGACAGGATTCCCAGCCCTCAGGGGGAAACTCCCTCAGTTGAGGAAGGAGCCTTAGGCGTGACTAAGAGAGAATTGAACATGACATATCAAAACGAGCATGACCAGAGCGTGGCTAGTAGGAGATGCGCCACTAAAACAATGATCGACCAAGTGAGGATTCGGAAGGAAATGGACCAACACCCAGCACATAAAAGATCCAGATCAACCATGGACATCTCCAAAAAAACCTTCAACTCTCAGATGAAGACCCTTTTTCAAGGGAAATCAAATGAGAGGAGCCCCCCAAGAAGTTTGTTGTCTCGAGTTTCAAGATCTATGATGAAAAATTAGACCCTATAGATCATGTCAGGTGGTATCAGGAGGTAATAACTTTATGGAGCCATAATGACACACTCATGTGCAGGATCTTCCCTTTTAGCCTACACGATGTAACACATAAGTGGTTTGAAAGGCTTCCATATAGGTTGATGAAGAATTTTACAGCACTAGCAGAGGCTTTCATGGCACGATTCATAACAAGCAGCTCTTATCCCAAACGAATGGATGCACATCTTATTATGAAGAAGAAGATACGAGAAAACTTCATGGATTATGCAAAGAGATACTGGGAAGTTTTTAACGAGATTAAGGACTGCTCGGAGCAGGTTACCGTAGCCTCCTTAAAAATTGAATTTCCGACCACCTCTCTGGTTCACTAATCCCTCACCAAGAAGGAAGCCACAAGCATCGATGATCTTATAGCTCGTATTGAGAAGTATGCCAAAGTTAAAGACATGGTCCATCCTAGCGGGGTAGACAATGGTCGAGCAAAAGCTAACAAGGGGACAAAGAAGAATGGCTCCCATAAGAAGGGAAGTAAGAATGGGGGAAAGAATGGCTCTAAAGGTGGAAACAAGAGTGACCCCTCCAAACCATTCTAGGCAGTTAATACAGTCTTCAAGGAACCCATCTACAAAATCCTTAGCAAGATTAAGGATGAACCTTTTATCAAATGGCCTAAAAAGATGGGCGACAACCCAACTAAAAGGAACAACGCGCTAAGATGCACGTTCCACAAAGAGGGTGGCCATAAAATCAAGAATTGCAAACCTTTGAAGTCATATCTAAAAGATCTTGTTCTAGTAGGGCACCTCAGCGAGTACGTTAAAAAGAAGGCAGAGAATGTCGTAGCCAGCGAGGACCAAAAGCCAGATAATTTCATCGATGAGGATACATGACATGAGTTTGCAATAATCCATAGGGCGATAGATCTAAAACAAATTCAGGGAAATGCTATTTGAATGGAACTCAAGAAGGTGACTGCCGTAATGGAATCTTTTAAGATCGACCCTGCCAAAACTCATACAGAAAAGCATCAGTGACCAGAGGACGTTGATTAGACGAAGCAAATTATGTTTATAGAGGAAGGCTTACTCAGGGTAAGGACCCCACACCGTGACGCATTAGTTATCACACTCAGGATTGCTAACTGTGATGTTGACAAACTACTTGTGGACCAGGGGAGTTCATCCGAAGTGATGTATCTGGACCTATTCCGTAAATTATAATTTAATGTCGCCAATCTCAAAAAAGCCACTATTCAATTGGTTGGCTTCACAGGAAGGATCACATACCGTTGGGAAAGATCACCTTACCAGTTACGGTAGGAAATATCTCAAAGTTAATCAGGTTCTTAGTTGTGGACATCGAGTCCTCCTATCAGGCTATTTTGGGAAAAGGTTGGCCCCACGCCATGAACGTCGTCCCATCCACTTATCATCAAAAGTTAAAATTCATCACAGATCGTGGAGTGGTCGAGATCCCTGACGACTAAACTTCGACTTGAAAGTGTTTTATCGTAGTTATCCTTTCGAAAAAAGAAAAAAGAAGGAGCCCAAAAACACCCAGGAGAAATCCCAGGAAGGGGATGTTCTTTCCAAATAGCAACTATGGTATGGTCGACCAGGGGTGGGGGATACCAGGGCCCCGTAGATAAGGTCATTGAAAGCCTAGAAGAAGTTGTAGCTAATGACAACTTGATAGAAAGGAACTTTTTTATTAGATATGCTCTTACCGATCAGGAGAAAAGGGAACTGGTTATACTCCTTAAAAGTTACATATATGTTTTCGCGTGGGATCCTTACGAGTTGCCTAGGATTGACCCCACCTTGGCGTGTCACCGCCTATACGTCGATCCCACTTTTAAACCCATTACTCAAAAGGATCGCCGAATGTCACCCCAGAAGGCTAAGGTAGTGGAAAAAGAGGTAGGGAAGTTACTGGATGCCGGATCCATCAGGGAAGTTCAATTCCCTGTATGGTTATCCAACCCAGTGGTAGTACCTAAAAGCAATGGTAATTGGAGGGTGTGTACTGATTTTATCGACCTCAACCGGGCATGTCCTAAGGATAGCTTCCCTCTCCCAAAGATTGATTAACTGGTCTATTCCACAGCAACACACGAAAGGATGAGCTTCCTTAACGCTTACTCAGGATATCATCAGATCCCCCTACACGGGCCTGACCAAGATAAAACCTCCTTTATAACCTCATTTGGTTTGTACTGCCATAAGGTCATGCCTTTAGGCCTCAAGAACACAGAGGCAACTTACCAAAGATTGGTAACCAAGATGTTTAACAAACAGATAGGAGAGACGATAAAAGTGTACATAGACGACATGATCATCAAAAGTAAGAACATAGATGACCATCTCTCTGATCTAGCAGCAACCTTTGAAATCCGCATGAAGTATCGAATGAAGCTTAATACAAGTAAATGTTCATTTGGTGTCCAATCAAGAAAATTATTTGGCTACCTAGTGAGTATAAAGGGAATTGAGTCCAACCCAGATCAAATTGATGCGATCACCAGGGTCCAATCCCCTCAGACTTTGAGAGATGTTCAGAAGCTTACTGGGATGCTCGCGGCTCTCAATCGCTTCATCTCTAAGTCTTCGGAGCGCTACCGGCCATTCTTTCAGCTCTTAAAGAAGGGCAAAGGCCTAGTATAGAATGACGACTGTTCACAAGCTCTAGGAGAGATCAAGTCTTAACTTAGCAAGCCCCTGTTGTTGGTAATTTTGGACGACAGAGAACAAATATACCTCTATCTAACAGTATCAGATCATGCTGTGAGCTCTGCCCTAGTTTATGAATATGAAGGAGAATAACACCCGATTTACTATGCTAGTATGATGCTCCTACATGCTGAACAATGGTACTTGCCTCTAGAAAAGCTCGCATATTCCCTAATGATTGCTTTAAGAAAGTTGAATCACTACTTTAAAGCCCATTCCATAACAGTAATCACCTATTACCCACTCAAGGTCGTTCTACGAAGTAATAACCTCTATGGGTATTTTTCAAAGTAGTCGGTAGAGCTCGGGAGATTCGGCATCCACTTCCATCCAAAACAACGATCAAAGGATAGATCATAGTAGATTTTATTATTGAGTTCAAAGGAGATCGGCCAGCAAATCAGCTGAATGAAGAGCAATTGATCACATGTGAAACAACGTCCAAAGACTGGACACTCTATGTTAATGGAGACTCAAATTATAAGGGGGCAGAGTGGGGACTATTCTCATAACCCCCGAAGACACCATAATTGAGCAGGGAATTAGGCTAGGATTTGAAGCCTCCAACAACGAAGCTATGTATGAAGCTCTGATCATCGATTTACAAAAATTACTAGGGGAAAATGCCTTAATGCATTCGGTGATTCCAAACTAGTCTCCAAGCAGGTAAGTGGAGACTTCAACGCTAAAAACGATCGAATGGCAGCATACCTCAATGTAGTAAGAGGACTCATGGGAGACTTTGATCAGGTGGAAATTCAACAGTTCTCGCGAGGACAGAGCAGTCAAGCTAATGCCTTAGTAGCTCTAAGATCAACAATTGACTCTAACATGAAAAGGATAATCCAGATTTAATTCCTTGCACAACTCAATATTATTCATACAGTGATAGCCGAGCAAGTCCTCCTCACAGATAAAGCCCTAAGTTGGATGGATACCATCATCAATTATCTACGAAGTGATGTACTACCAGATGACAAGAGGTTGGCCCATCAAATCAAAATCAAGGCTGCTCATTTCTACCTTTGCCCTGAGGGAAAACTTTATAAAGAGTCTTTCACACGCCCCCAGCTCCAGTGCGTTCACCCACAAGATGTCGAGCAAGTACTTAGTGAACTTAACGAGGGAATATATGGGAGTCACGCAGGTGGAAGATCACTAACCCTTCGAGTGATCAAGAAAGGATATTGGTAGCCTCACATGCAGAAAGACGCTGGCACATACATTCGCAAATGTGAAAAGTGCCAAAAGCACTCGCTTATGGTTTACCAGCCCGCCAACAACCTAAAGTCACTTACTAGTCCATGGCCTTTCGCTCAATGGGGATTAGACATCGTGGTACCACTACCTACTGCATTTGAAAATCATAAATATCTTTTGATTGCCACTGACTTCTTCACCAAATGGGTAGAGGCAGAACCATTGGCAAACATTTGAGACTCTAACATGACTAGGTTTATATGGAGGAACATCATAACTTTCTTTTGGATACCAAGGACCATCATCATTGATAACGGTACATAGTTTGAAAGGGGATTCTTTCAAGATTTTTGCGACAAGCACGACATCAAGCACCTCTTCAGTTATGTGCCGTATCCCCAAAGTAATGGGAAAGCAAAAGCTTCTAACAAAACCATGATCGATGGGATGAAAAAATGATTGGAAAGATCTAAGGGCGCTTGGGTGGATGAACTCCCTCATATTCTATGGGCTTATCGCACAACGCCTAGGAGACCAGCTGGGGAAACACCACTTGCCCTCGCTTATGGCATGGAGGTTGTCATCCCACTGAAAGCAGGACTCCCCACTATGAAAACCACTCTTATCGACTAAGGCCTCAATGAGGAAGAACTATGCACTAAACTTGACCTAGCAAATGAGCGACGAGAGTTAGCCTTGATCAAGTTGGCCTCCTGCCAACAACAACTAACCAAGCAATACAACAAAAGGGCCAACCCGAGGAAGTTTTAAATAGGGGACTATGTCTTGCAAAAAGTTCTCGGCAGTGTTATAAAACCGTCAGACGACAAACTGGGACCAAATTGGGAAGGACCATTCAGAGTAATCAGGGATGATCTTTAAGGAGCATATCATTTGGAAACACTGGAGGGCAGGGAGACACCAAGAGAATGGAACGCAACCAGTCTCAATAAGTTATATTTTTAAATCTTCCTTTTTATCTTTTAAGTTAGCAAAATTTTTAGTTTAAGTTCTACTTTAGATATTCTTTTTTATCTTTTAAGTTAGCTGAATTTTTAGTTTTTTATTGCTGGATAAGACAATTTGTAATGAATAAAGGCTGGATTGGACAATCTATTCTCAAAGTTTACATTGGCTGCTCAACTCATCTTGATTATATCTCATTAATATTTACATTTTCCAACGATAACTCCTTTGTTCATATTCAAAAGGTTTAATGAACAAGGTTAGCAAGTTAAATACAAACACTTTAAATCACCTTAAGGCCCTTGTTTCTAACACAGGAGGCCTCATGAGTTGCTCAGACAATAACAAAATCCCTACAAGGGATCCTTAGGCAATAAAGACAACTCTGGTTGATCGCCAACATCTGTTGGTCGAAAAAAACCTTGCTAGGGCAGATTGCCCAATAGCCAGGTACATTCTCGCCATCATCTCACTTAGGCCTAGGGAAGTGTGACGACATGACCTAAAAGGTAAAATGAATGGAATGATACTACTCAGTCACATTGGACTGGGAGAATATTCAAACATATGAAAGGCGAAATGCCAACGCTCAAACATCATTTTGTCGATTACAAAATCCCAAAATGATTAAAACTAAGTATGAGTTTACCTAAAGCCTACAATCGGCCAATCAATGTTATTCTGGTCAATAAAAATACTAAGTAACCTTTGACTAGGCAAAATCAAAACATATTTAGTCAGCATATGATCAAAACATAAGAAAAATATTTATTAAGAATACAAGGTTACAATCACAGAAAAAAAAAATACATAAGGGCCTAAGAGGGGACAGGGCGTCAAGCAAGATATTTTGCTACAACTGCCTTCTAACCATCATTTGGCTTTGGGAAAAATTCTTTAACATCTTTATCAAGATATTGATCCAAGAGTTGGGGAGGAATAGCATCGACTGGAATCCATTCATCATCTTTTGAGAAGGATTATGGTTATAGGCATGACATTCAATCTAGTACTTATACCAAAGCTTGGATTCTTTTGGAGTTCTCGCCTCTTTAAGAGCACTTAGACACCCTCGAGAAAAAGCAATGCTTTCAGCCTCCTTAAGTTTTTTTGGGCATCTGCCCAACCAATATTATAGCCTTCCCCCCAGACCTCTCTGGGAACCACCCTAAATGTGTATATTATCTTCTTGATATTATCTTTTACACCCCTATAAAATATTTCAAGCTTGCCACCTCTTTTCTTAAAGGATCATTCTCAAACTACAGGATCTCGCCCACTTGGTCGATCTCAGTCCTCTCCATTAGTTGGGCCCTCAAGGAATTAACTTCCTCCTGTACAGTGGCCCCTATTTCCTCCATTTCCTGGAGACCATCTTTCAGTTTGACAGTCACTTCAATTTAGTTTTTTTACCGCTCGTTCCTCGCTCTTAGAGACTTGCATATTTTCACAAAAGCTTTGTAAGCTTATAAGATGGTACCAGGTCCAAGAATTCTCATAAGTTGAGAATTAGGAGAAATATAGCTATCCAAATCAGCAGACTACAAACGATACACACCAAACTATAAATAAGTATATCAACAAAAAAGAAAACAACACATGAGTAAGGAGGAGAATTTCATTACCACGTAGCATAAAAAGAAGGCCAATGACCAATACATGAAGTTCTCAAAATAAGGATATAGATCAACAAGACTAAAAACTATACAAAGGGAATAAAAACTCATAGTCTACACATCCCTAGTCTTTCACCTAGTCTCCCTTAACCATGGCTTTCTCCTTGTCGATCACCTGCTGCTTCTGGTCAGCACCTGCACTCTCGCAGATCGCAACATGAATAATCTCAGTGTTTCTAGCAATATGGCCACTACCTTCCCATTCTTCTCCTTCAGTATAAGGGTCAGGACCAGGAGAATGAAGGGTAAAAAGATTAAAATCTGCAGGAGCACCAGTAGTCTTCAAACCTTGGTCCTAACCATTCTTGAACAAAACCTTGTAAGCATAATCCATCTGATGCTCAGCACCCTCATAAGCTTTAATAAATCCCTCTTGGTTACTGTCATCCTTGGCTTGTGGAAGATCACCCTCCAACTTAACAACTTTGTCAGTTAAATGTTTATTAGCCTCCACCAGTTCGGACTTCTTAGAACCTTCTGAGTAGCCCTAAGAGCATCACAGGCCTTTAATATCTCATTCTTTTTATGCTCCCACTCTTGGAGAGCGTTGAAAAAGGCCATCTTCTCGGCCTACAGGGATTTCTTTAGCTCCTCCTCCCTTTTGAAACTCTAAGATTGATTGTCCAGATGGGTAGTGAAATCAGACAACATTTACGAATAGGAGAAAACAACAGAGAATCAGAGTAGAAATAGAAAGAAAAAAGGAAAAAAATAAGCGGGACAGATTTACCAGAGCCATCCCCTGTGCGGTCTTGAGGGTAACTTGAGCTGACCCCAGCCTAAAGGAATGCTCGCGATTAGTAGTGAACACTGACCTCTTCAGGAGATCAAGGGCCAAAAGGGGGAATGACCCACACTATCCCCCTCAAGACTAGGGACATTGGTCACTCCAGAGGACTGCATGGCTAATTTCTTCATAACCTCAACCCTCTCTTTCTCTTTCCTCTTCTCTCTCTCTCTCTCTCTCTCTCTCTCTTTTCTTCTCTTCTTTTTCTCTTCTTTTTCTCTTTTATTCTCTATCTCCTTATCTTGCTCTTTCCCCTTATTAGGTGGGCTAGAACCACTGCCCTTGGTAGAGCCTGCTGTAGAAACCTTCAGAGCTGGAATTTTGAAATGACCGCATCATCATCATCATCAGGAAGCCTTAACTTCCTTTTCTTAACTAAAGGATCCATGTCATTTTCTTCTTCTTCTTCTTCTTCTTCTTCTTCTTCTTCTTCTTCTTCTTCTTCTTCTTCTTCTTCTTCTTCTTCTTCCTCTTCTCCTCCTACTTCTATTACTCATCTTCTATCTTCTTCACTCTCTTCCTCTTCTTTAAAACTATCATCCTTAATAAGAACTGGATCAGAAGGACCTACCTCTGGAGCTTTTAAAATTGGGACCCGATCAACCGGTCGAGCAATAAAACTGGTGCCTATATTCTTGTATTCCAAAAGAAAGGTCTTTAACCTAGGATGCACACCTTCTGCTAATCTCTCCTTTATGCTTCAAGCCTTCACGAGCTCTTTAATATTAATTTCACTGATGTCAGGCTCTTGGTTCTTGGCACGAGCTGTAATAACAGATAAGAGTAAGATCCACCACAAGAATGAGAAGATGTCATAAGAAGTTAGCAGAAAAAAGAGGAAGCGGCATATTTTGGCCTCTTTATAGTAAAAAATGGTAGGTTCACATGATCTCTCCCCCTCCAACAGTGGAGGGTGCTGCCAGTTCCCTGCAATGAACCCACTTTCACAGTAGTCTCTAAGGGAATTCGAAAGATTTACTCCCTCGACTTTTCTAGTTTTTAGATACAACAAACCTTCTTTGGTTTTCGAGAACACATAACATTAACGTATCTCAGCAAGACCTAACCTTGTTCCATAAAGTGTATTTATCCTTTGGACACTGTTTACTATCTTCCATACGTTGTGGGCACACTGAGCAGAAACAATGGAAAAGTACCTAAAAAATCTAAAAAATAACTCATTTAGGGGGAACGTCAAACCCTATTGAGTTATCAATAGGGTGTGAATCTAGTGCCCCCATCAACTTTAGGAACATTACAAGGAAGGGGGCACAATCGATAATCACCTAGTTAGGGATGTTATACTTTCTCCTAAACTCTTCTACAAATTTAGCATATAACTAGCTAATATAAAGAAAAAGAACCAAAATGGGGCAGAGACTATAACTTACAGGCAATAATGGGGCCTTGAGAAAGCATAGAAGAATGATTAGAGTCAGTGAACAAACGTTTGAGTACACAACACCTGATCACCACAATACTTTAATGATGAGTTTCAACTTCCCAGGAAGATTTTAACGCTCCAATTTCTTTTTTTAGACGAGCGTGCACTTTGTGTAAGCCTTGCTATTACAAATTTGCCACCATGGTCTCTCACTACATTTTAAGTCCTTGGACCTCCAACCCAGTTGAAACCTATTGGCCCATGGTTATTAGCCCAAATATTTCAGGGGCAATCGTGGGAGATCATTGTTTATAAGTTCATGAGAGTAGCCGACCAACATAACTTAAGTTATTTGGCCCGGACAAAATCATAACTTAATTTCTACACGAACAGTTTAGTTAGAGGGGGATACTCGCAGATATGATCAAATAAGGTGCCAAGAGTCTCGGTCGAGATATTAAAGCACCTCATGGTCAATCCACAAACTATGATGGAGTTCCTTAAATAACTCAAATTTTGTAACAGATATATCTATAAATTGCAAACCCTGACCCTGGGCAAAAGGATGAAAAATTGTAATCATTGAGAGACACTTAATGAGATCAAATAACCTCTTCGTGGATGTAGGCAAGTTACCGAACCACGTACATCGTTGTTGTGTGTGATTCTATTTACTTTATGCATTTTGTGATTGTTTTCGTAGATCCTTTATTGTGATTTTTTTGCACTCACAAGCATAATTAGTGCCATAAAAAATAGGAGTTCTAAAACTATCAATACTTCCAAAATTCATCCTTAAAAGCATAAGGGATCAATACATTCAATGTAACTCTAATAACAATTTGTAAGGCCCTTTTCAAAGTGTGATTTAAGGTGACAAACCAATTTTTCTTTCTAAAACTTTTTCCCAAATTTTAACACGCACCAAGTTTGTGAACCAATTTCAATTAAGTCCATTTGTATCTTGTTTAATCCTAAACATGCATCTAGGTGATTAAAGCAAGTAAAATAATGCAAAGCTCACAACACTGAATGTACGAGGAAACCACTAAGGGAAAAACCTCGGACGACCCAAGCCAGACAATATCTATGATACGGGTTTACAAAGGAAGACAAACAGAATTACACAATGACTTGATCCCCACAAGCCATGAAGATATTTTTCACTTTAACCGGTCCTCCACAGTGTCCATGCAGAAATCCTTCCAAGATACTCATCCACAGCACATGCGTTCACGAGTACCTCAGTGTCCACCGATGCAGCTTTGGAAACCATCTATGATTTGGAACACAGATTCCTTCGTTTCTTCACCGCAAAACTCCAACGAACAATGTTCAATAGAGATGAAAAAACTCCAGATGGTGAAAAAAAAATCTCTATACCAATTGTATATAAAAGCTTGGGTCTTTAAACTCTAAGGATGGTTTTAGTCTTTAAAAACCTTAGAAAAATTTGTGCAGAATAACGAAACTGTTTGTTCAGTAATTCTAGCTATGCACCCTTCGAAATTCTGAGAGAAACATGCCTTAAATAAGAAACTTCGGTCGATAAGTCGTTCTAACGAGATCCACATGTCGTTCTAACGATTGTGAGATATTATTTGAACGACATCACATGTCGTCTGAACCAGTTAAACCAAAGTTAGTGTTTCATACGACTATAAACTTCATATAAACTCGGAATAAACAATGATAAAACCTTTTCAAACTACTTAAACATTTTAAATCATTTTTAATTAAATTTTCATCCTTTAAAACTCTTTCCAAACTCCATAAACATAATGCGTTCATACCTGGGAGATATTTGGAATGAAATCTGAATGAAGACGTGAAACGTGCACCAATGTAACTCGGTATGATTAATCTTTGAAGCTTGGCCGCTAAGTCTTCTAAAGAAACATGTCATAAACTTTGTGGAGATCGTGTCAATATAAAAATTTATGTATGACTCAAACAAGTTTTGTTCCTGGAATAAGTAAATTACTTACACATAGACTAAATTATAAATTTTGTCCTTACAAATCTCCCCCTTTGACTATTCCGGGACAAAACCCAAACAGTGAAACGCCTAAGTCGGGTCGTCAAGCCGTATGACACCTAAATCCTAACCCATAAAACCCAAAATAAAAAATACAGGAAAAGGAGTAATATATACAGGCCAGACAAGCATGAGTTGTCTGAATGTGATGTAGTCTCGAAATCTCAAATCCCTGAAACATACCCACACACATGATATAGAAGTATGGAGGAACAAATGATTTAAAAATACCAATATGTAAAACAAATCATTTGTTAAACATGTGAGTAAAATATGACCAATAGGTGCAATACAATATGATACCAATAAAATATAACCATACATATGATCAAAACCCTGATATCAATTTGTAATGCAAAAAGAACATATATGTTCTCATCAAACAAAATACTCCCCTACATCACATACCATCTCTCCCCCTTTTTATCTGGAATAAACAATAAGTGAAAAAAATAAACAAACCACCAAATATCTAAAATGAAATAATCAATGAAGTATATATAGATAAACTTGGAAATCCAGTTAAAAATAATCGCAAAGTACCAAATCATATCTAGCAAACAGTCACATATAACGAATTATCAATCTAAGCAAAGATGTGACTAAATGAATCAATGCAGTATAAGAATCAAAGTAAGAAAAAGAAGTATTGACTGCATGTAAACTATCCGAAAGAACCCAAAAGTACCAAAATAGTAAGATATAAGCATATATACAAAGCAGGTACTGAAACAGAACAAGGGCTCAAAAATCTAGACAGGGTCATTAGAACTACTATGCTATGTTGTTTGAACGACAGAGGTATGTCATTTGAATGAGGTAAAAAATGACCTAAAACAATAAGGTCTCATTTGAAGCACCTATCTAACGACGCTACAACTCTTTCTAGTCAACAATTCCTACACGTGGTTAACTTCCTTTCAAACCCTAGCTTGCTCCTCAAACTTAACCATATAACCAAATTGTCTTTATACTTCCATCCTTAATCCAAATTATAATAATTCTAAATAAAATCAAATACATTTTGTTTAGATTATAGAAAATTAGAAACAAATTCTTATAAAATGGATACCAAAAATATGGAGCATAATATTCTCCCCTTACAAAAGTAATTTCATCATTGAAATTCGTCCGACACTTATTTTTTCCAAATCGAACCAGAAACATCAAATGTACTGCAATGGACAATATAACAAACTAGTAACCCCAAGCCTAAGAAAACATGTAATCTAGAGCTCTGAAAAAACTTGTAGCACCTCAAGAAAATCTTGAAATTCTATGAAAAATAGGAAAAATGCGTCCATTTAAAATCATTTAACAATACACAATGACTATATAAACATTTGCAGAATGAATAAATAAACTCTTTGTTCTCATCATTCTCAAAAAATCCTTTGCATTTGTATTTTCGATAAAAGGTACAACACTTTAAAAAGATACAAAAATTTTTAGTCATCCTTGTTTCCCAAATCCTAATGAGCCGCATCAATAATAAACTGCTACTCGAATAAAAACATTTAATGCATGTATAAACTGTGGGGGTGTGAGTGGAAAACTGCATAGGGTCGTATAAATGCTACAAGTGAACTATACATACTCTTGTATGCATATATATAAGAATGTATGCATATGAACACTCAACTATCATACCAAGATAAATATATCATCGTAAGATCTTATCGTATGCGACTAAACATCCCAAAGTCCCCTATATATCAATATCCTCACCGCACTTCCCTTAGTATGATGTGAACTCACAATCACCCTCTTGTTAATTATCCTCCCAACACTTTTTATCCTCCAAAATTTCAATGAATTTAACAATTCAAATATGAGTTCAATTAAATAAGAATTCAAAGAGAATGACACTCGCGAGATTTAAGGAGCATATTGTGTAAAACCCCATACCTCAAACCATGATTAGAAACAAATGATCACATCCTCAAGATCAACACAAAAGATCTACAAAAGCTCCTCCAAGAACCTCCAACAAAATAGCCCCAAGAACACCTCTAATCTAAGGTTGGAACTCACAAATCTCAAGGGCCATTGTGTATATAAAAAGAAGAGGAATATAAAATATATTTGCTACCAAAATTTATGCCAAAAGTAGGTTAAAAAGGATTTTCCACGACTTCCTTTTATAATGCAAAGAAATGAAGAGTTGAAAACCAAAAGACTCCTTTAAATAAGGCAAAGAAATGAAGAGTTGGAAGTCAAAACAACTCCAAGAGTTAAAAATATTTAAAAATCATTTTAAAATGTTTTAACTCCGATTTCGAAACCGTTTGAAATTCTCGCCTTAAAAAATAATAACCAACATATTTGAGCAATCCCGCCTGCCCGGGGAGAGCGAACGGAGCGCTAATACGATAAAATAAATTTAAATCCACAAGTGACAAGGTATAGAGCATCTAAAATAATCCCACAATAATATAAATCCACTAATCTCAAATTTCTTCAAATTAAATACCAAATCTCTCAAATGATTACAACTACTAAAATAATCTCCAATGCTCTATACATCAAAATAAATGAAATCTTCCAACTTGTATTAAAATTCTTCCCAATTAATCCACGATAAAAATCATCTCCCAAAAATCCAAAGCGCTCAAATCCACGCTAACCTGCCAACTAAAGAAAATATGGGGAAGTACACAATACGACAGGAAAGATGCTCAACAAATATATGTTAGCGATGAATAAAACGTAACAACACGAGTACGAATATTCAAATCGAAATGCAAATCACAAAGCATTTATCAATATAATTTCTCAACAACACTTTAACTGGGTCACCAGGCCTCACCACATCCGTATATGCTTTATCAAGCAATAGCCCGGGAAACAGGAATTTTGGCGGGTGCCCAACATCCGTGCCATATTAAAATCTCATGGCAACGTGCTCATCAACAATATAATGATACCACATGAATCAAAATAATTTCAACAATTATTTTCCAGATTTCAATGAATTTTTCAATTCAAATATGAGTTCAATTAAACAAGAATTCAAAGAGAATGACACTCGCGAGATTTAAGGAGCATATTGTGTAAAACCCCATACCTCAAACCGTGATGAGAAACCAACGATCACATCCTCAAGATCAACTCAAAAGATCTGCAAAATCTCCTCCAAGAACCTCCAACAAAATAGCCCCAAGAACACCTCTAATCTAAGGTTGTAACTCACAAATCTCAAGGGCCAAAATATATATAAAAAGAAGAGGAATATAAAATATATTTGGTGCCAAAAAGTAGGTTAAAAGGGTTGCCCACGACTTCCTTTTATAATGCAAAGAAATGAAGAGCTGGAATCAAAAGACTCCTTTAAATAAGGCAAAGAAATGAAGAGTTGGAAGTCAAAACAACTCCAAGAGTTAAAAACATTTTAAAATCATTTTAAAATCAATTTTAACTCCGTTTTCGAAACCGTTTGAAATTCTGGCCTTTAAAAATAATAATAAAAAAGTTTGAGCAATAAAAATAATTTTATCAAAAACTTTATTTTCCTCCATTTTCCTAAATTAATTAAAATAGGCCAAAATTACGCGGGTTGTTACACTTCCCCACTAACAATGGAATTTCGCCCTCGAAATTCGCCGAATGCCTAACTCTCAAAAATTAGGCTAACAATCTCCAAAAATAATTTCGTCTCCAAAAATAATTTCCTCACATCTAATTTAGATGCCTATCACGAATATCACCTAAAATTTTCTATCTCCAAAAATTGCTAACCACGCAATGAACCCAAAACTCAAGCCCCGAGGCTTGTCATATACCTAAGAGTTAAAACGGATTTTAAAATGATTTTTAAATGTTTTTAACTCTTGGAATTGTTTTGACTTCCAACTTTTCATTTCTTTGCCTTATTTAATGGAGTCTTTTGGATTCCAACTCTTCATTTCTTTGCATTATAAAAGGAAGTCGTGGGCAACCTTTTTAACATACCTTCATCGTCCTACCATAATGTTTTAAAAGTCCATATCAAAAAGACTCAATAGTCCAAGGGTCCATGGCATGGCTCATAAGATAAAAAAAAAGAAAAGAAAATAGCCCGAATGGACACCTCGTCCAACGAGTTATTTGGCTAAGGGATGCCTTAGCATCCTCCAATAGAAAATACTCATACAAATATCGTAATATAACATCTTTATCAACATTTCTAAAAATTAAGGATTATTATTCTACCCAATTTGTAAAACCTAATAAATGTGTAATATCATTGTTCATATGAATTAGGCCAATAGTATTATGACATCTGTCATCATAAGGTGCTCGGATTACTCATTAAATGTGGTTGGCTTAACATATCTCTTGTCGACCAAGTGATGTTCCTAGTCGACTAAATAACTAGCCACAACAAACTGATATTATTAGCTAAAACCACCAAGACGCGTATAGGTCACGCGAAGGAAATTGGAAAGCTCCACATATATACACGTGGATTAATAACCCACCATTTGAGTTGATTGTAACTAAATCATGCCATCTCTTGGAATGTAGAAATGTGTAAATGCCTGACTTACAATGGCACTCCACCTATCCCCTACTCTTTCTATCCTATAAATAACCCAAAATCCCACCTAAAGGGATCAAGAGATTAATATGTTTAACACCCATACAGAGAGATACTAGGGAAATCCTTATGATCTTATACCCATTTTTCTGATAACTTTTTTTTAATGGAATAATATACATCTGCATAACATCTGTGGATGTAGGCATCGCATTGGGTCGAATCACGTTAAATCCCCGTTCCTTTTCTCTGTCTCTCATCTCTCGCTTTAATTTAGACCATTAATCTCTTTATTTATTATTGTTAATTATTGGTATTTATCAGCTAAGACTTATAAATCCTATACTAATTTTAGATGATAACATATTGGCACCATCAGTGGAAACTTAATAAGGAATTTGTTTTTTCCAACTATCTCTTATACATAAACCCTTGATCCGTGATTGTTCAGATACCATTTATAATCTCTTAAATGGGAGAAAATCCAAAGAGTACCCGTGAAAATGAAATAATTTCACCCTCAACTTCTGTTGGAATGGGGGACATATAAGAAATCCTGATGAGCCTGGCCAAAGGTCAAAAAGCGACGAAGAAAGTGTAAATCAACAAACGCAAACACTCCATGCCGGATAAAGAAGACCAGAAGGAGAATCATTAATCCGACATGGGGAGAACACTTAGGCAGGTGGGTAGAAATGCCACCTCTTATCCCTATTGCGAAAAACTACATGCCCATTGTGATCGGGCATTAGAGAACCTAATGAGGCTAAGTTGGGATTCACAAGAAAAAGGGTGCAGGTCTAGGTACTCCAGATCATAAGACAACAGGTCATATTACCCGGGGGATACCTCGTACCTAAAAATCACAACCTTAGATGATGAATAAACCTTCTTCGAAGAGAGGCCGAGCATGATAGAAAGGTTGAGCAGAGATTCTGCATTTAATTGTTTAGGTCCATGAGTAGTGTGGGGACAATATCGTAGAGGGCTCACAAGGCCTTGACAGCGTGGGAAATGATCAGGAAGGTCTGCCACCAAAGGAAAAGAGTGTTCAATCATACGTAGGATAGTTACACGAATGTCAGCAAGAGATGAATATACTTCTAAGAAAGGGAGTTCAATAGAAAGTCGTAGCTGACAAGGTAAATCCGTCACGATTATGATGGATCAAGATGACCAGCCCTATAAAGTGTCAATTCAATGTCTGGAAGATTGCCTGGGGGAAGTTGCTAAATCAAAGGATCCTTTACGTAGGCGTTTTATAAAAGAATCTTCATTCACCCCATCAATTGCGGGCTATCCTACACCTGTAAAGTTCAAACCGTCAGTGCTAACCCTGAAATATGATGGCAAGATTGACTTAGTGTTGTACGTAAAATAGTACCAGGCTACCGCCAATATTTATTTTATCCCGAATGAGATGCGTTGTCAGGCGTTCTCCAGTATAATAACGTCACTCGCATAAATGTGGTATAATAGTCTACCGCGAAGGCATATTTTAAGCTTTCAATAGCTGACTGATCTCTTCGTCAATACTTTCTACTTTGGAACTAAGACCGACAAGAGAGTGGCTCAACTATTAAATGGTCGACTGAGGGCCAATGAGATAACTCGAGAGTTCATCGCCCATTTTAACAGCGAGAAGCTAGATATGATCGACTATAAAGAGAAGACAGCCATCACATCCCAAATGAGTGGTCTAATATGAGAAAAGTTATATTGGGAATTAGCCAAGGAGCCACCCAGGACGATGGATGAATTATTAGCCAAGTTTGGGAAGATTATGAACGCCAATGAAGCTATAGCTGTCAAAGAGGTTGGTGTCTCCAAAGCCAACACCAGTAAAAGCTCGGGGAAGAATGAACAGAAAAATAAAAAATATGACAAGCCAAAGAGATATGATGAGGATACTCCTCTAACTGTTGTTTTCCATCATATTCTAGTGGAAATCTATGGTATCAAATACCTAAAATGGCCCGACAAATTAAAAGCGCAGTGAACAGATGGGATATGAGAAAATACTGTGATTTCCATAGGGATCATGACCATAACACTGATAATTTCTTAGCCTTAAAAGATGAGATAGAAAATCTAATTAGGAAGGAAAAATTGTTAAAATTTGTGGACAAAGGTGGCTCAATAAATTAAAAAGATGAGAAGAAGCCCAAGAGACAGTTAGAGTCTCTATGCAAAAGACCTGATGAAAAGAAAAGAGGCGAAGAGGATGATTTCGAGGATGACATGGATCTTCTTAAGAGACCCAAATAGCTTGTGCATAATGTTAAAATGATTTTTTTAGGTTTAATTTTATTACAGGAGGAGATGATGGAGGCAGAACCATGCTCACGGAAAGGAAATCCTATCTCAATGAGGTAAAGTCCTATGCTCATATTAGGCAGATCAATTTGATGAGAATTGTGGACCCTCGCCCAAGGAAGGTTAACAAAGATCATTTGGTGGTTGGTTTCTCTAAAGACGATTTATGAGGCATTCTTTACCCTCATCACAACCCCCTGGTTATCACGATGATAGTGTATGGAGGTAAGGTGGCAACAATTCTGGTCGACAATGCTAGCTCAACTAACGTCTTATTTTATGATTGCTTCAAAAGTCTACGGTTGAGGGACACCAAACTTGAAGCCTATCATAGATCACTCATATGTTTCTTAGGAGAAAAGGTATAAACATTGGTTATAATTGAATTCGAAGTTGTGCTTGGCATATGTCCTACCTGCCAAATAGGGAAGATCCATTTTTTTAATCTTGGACAAGAACATTCTCTCAGCATACAACCTCATCTTCGATAGGATAGGACTGAAAAAATGTGGTTCCCTCCACTCTACACTAGTGCATGAAGTTTCCCATTCATTATAGGTTCGATATGGTAAAGATAAACCAAGTTAAACCCATGTAATGCTACTATACCTCAGCCGACCAAGAGTTGTAGAAGAAGATGACCACAACCTAGCAGATCGAGATGTTGGATCCCCGAGATTAGGATAAATTAGTTATGTGGAAGGTCGTAGAGGAGATTGAGTCAATTATTGTAGATGAAGAGCACCCAGAGAGAACGACTCAGATCGGTTCATCACTGGATTCTACCCTTAAGAAATATTTAGTTGATTGTCTTAGGTGACGGAGGAACCCAATTTCCTACAGTCATGATGACATGTCAGGGATTGATCGAGAGTTTATTTGTCACAAGTTAATGATGTTGATCCAGGCAGAAATGATGCATCTTCATTTAGTAGAAGAACATTGACGTGCTGAAATAAGTGGATAAATTACAGAATACAAACTTCATATAAGATATCAAGTACCCATAATGGCTCTCTAACATGGTCATGGTGAGGAAGAAGAACAACAAGTGGCGTATGTGTGTCGGCTTCATCGGCCTAAAAAAATATGTCCAAAAGATCATTATCCCCTTCCAATAATTGACAAGCCAGTCGATGCTACCTCGAGGCATGAACTGCTCAGTTTATATAGATGCTTACTCGGGGTATAATTAGATTAAAATGAAGCTAGAAGATCGGGGGAGACTTCGTTCATCACCAACAGTTTTCTTTGAGACTTTTTCATTGCTTTTAAGTTCTATGGGGGTGTGATATAAGACTATAAGATATGTATATTCAACAAAAAAAAAGAGTGCACCATATGTTCTGTAAGAATAACGAATACATGACCGTGTGACGGAACCCCACTAGGTGGAAGTGTGAACGATTTGTCAGCACATCGTTCATTGATCAACCTAGTTGATGATTATTATATAGTCCACCACCATCAAAACCACCAACCTATGGATATGCATAATATGTATTATGACCAAGTCAGTGAACAAGTTGATATTGAACAAGTCTCAAGATTCTGAAATTTTTCTTAAATGATATCTTCATTATCTTGCTTTTGGAAAACATCCTATAAATATGAGTTCATATAAGAAATTTTCTTTGAGACTTTTTCATTGCTTTTAAGTTCCCAAAGTTTCCCAAAAATCTCTTCGTGTTTACCCAAACCCTAGTTTTCACCCAAGTTGTTTAGGATCCAAGTGTTCATCTTAATATGCTTTGAAGATCCGATTTTGGGGACCATTGGTTTATTTTATACATGTATTGAGAATCGTTTTGTACGGAGGACTTCATATTTTCTATTTAGACATAGTGGACTCTGTAATATGGTGTTGCGGTGAAGAAGCGATGGATTTTTTGTTTCAATCCGTAGACGATTGTTGAGTTATTCATGGAATACCGAGGCGTGTAGGGACTCACACGTTGCGTCAATACACGAGTGAACTCTTGCGTGACACTAGGCCGAGGTTGAGGAATGGAGAGCGTCAAGGCTTTCGAGGGTGTCGAGTTTTTATGGTAAGTCTTCTGTCATGTCTTTTGTAATTCCATACTTAATGAATTTTGCGTGGCTCGATCGTCCGAGGTTTTTCCCATTTGGATTCTCCTCGCACATTGAGTGTTGTGGTTTTTATTATGCACTCACCTAGATGAATATTTAGGTTAAGATAAAATTGGTTAATCTATTTAATCACAACTTGTTTAAAATTGGCGCAACATTTTAATTTGGGTTAATCATTTAATGGAACTTGAAATTGATTTTTTTTAAAAATAAGGTTTTCTTATATTTCAGCCTTTGCAATAACCTATAGGTCTTTTCAAATTGGTATTAGAGCTAAATCACTAAGTTTTTATGTTAGATCCGTGTTTAGGCATGAATTCTAGTGATTCGTATATGGAGGGTCATTCGTTTTCTAGATCACCTTTATTTGATGGGTCTAACTACGTATACTGAAAAGCGCATACGAAATCAGTAGTTAAGTTGATAGATAAGCAGGTATGACAAGTTGTTGTTATGGGTTGCTCCCCACCCATATCCTTCATAGGTGATTATAGAATTCCCAAGCCTGTTGAAAATTCAACTAAGGATGAGCATAAACCATCTAACTATAATTCACGTGGCCTGAATGATTTATTTTGTGTAGTCACACCGGAGGAGTGCCACCTTATTATAACATGTGAAAAGTCTAATGAGGCTTGGACATAATTTGTAATGATAATTTTAAGAGGGATGAGTTAGATAGATGATTTGCATGTGAGGATTATGGCAATAGGGAAGCAGAGTGTCCTACTAAACTAAGGAAGGGGGACAAGAAACCGAACGTGGACAATGTCATCCTTAGTGATTATGATCCAAAAGAGGAACCCGATTACCCCATTGAGCGCAGTTACACCACGTTCATGGCTAGTCATGTAACTTTTGATGAAAAATCTTATGATGAAGATATTTATGTGCATGAAACTTCTGAGGCCAGTTTTTGTAACTCTCCAAGTGAGTGATGGTGGAGAGAGCAAAGAACAAGGAGATGATGAAAAAAAGAGGAAGGGAAGAGTGAACTCCAAGTTGACTTACATGAGTTGTTTGCGGAAATGGTGAAATTAAAAAAGGCTAACTTGAAGTTGGAAGCTAGGTTGAAAGAACGTGCCATAGGTAATGATGAGAGCATATTTATTAAGGATCTTAGAGCACGTGAGAAGATTCTTAGCGAAAAGCTCGCGTTTGTTGAGAAGGAGCGAGATAGCCTTCGAGGATTAATGGAGATTTTAAAGAAGGATTAACTTGTTTAATGAGTCTCATAATTTTATAAATTGTAGGATTGTGGATTTAGAAGAGAGATTGAGAGACTCGAGTAATGTCAAATTTAATTTGGAGTCTAGGTCGAAAGAGTTGGATAAAACGTTAGGCGCTGTCTGAATCAGATATGATAATTGTGGTATTGCCTTCAATATTCCAAATGCTTTCGTTAATAAATCTAAAACCATGCTTTCAAGAGAGTCAACCATTGCTAGGAATGTTAGAAAAAGTCAACCCAAGGGTAACATTCCTCGTGTCTACATGTGCACACATTGCGGTAGGATAGGTCACCTTAGGCATTTTTGATTTGATCTTAGAAATGATCCTAGAAAGACTAAGTGTAGAGTCATTGAGGTTCCCAAAACCCAAGAGCGTCATGTCACAGCTAGGTGGGTTAGGAAATCAGATTTAGAGGCTTTACATGTTAGACTTGTTGATTCTCAAATACTTGAAAATGATTGTTCCTATGCTATATCTTACGGTGGATTGTGTTCGCATGTTTTCATTTATTGGGTCTCATTGAAAAATAAAAAATAAAATATTTTGTTTGTCTTTTGAGTTTTTTTTTCATGTGGTTTAAAACTGAAAAAGATTCATTTTATGTGTAGTTTAGTTTACACATTTTGTGTGGCATATCGGTGTGTTTAAATTCACTTTCTTCCATGTTTTCATGTGTCTAGGACATTTGATTATGATTTTCAATGTTTAGATTGCCCTTAATCATACTTGCATAGAGTAGTTTGAAAATGACTTTCTTAATGGACTCACTTTTCATATGCCTCCTCACACACATACATGAGATTTTTTTAATTTTAACCTTATATGTTCCATGAGCTAAGTGATTTTTTCTCCTAATAATATCGTAACAATCTTGTCATATACATACATATTTAATTGGGAAACCAGTGCCCGTGAGTTTGTACTTTTATTGATAATATGAGTGTGCTCGAGAAAGGGCTACAAAGGGAGAAATCTTCCTTACATGAAAGGCCACCGTTGGCAAGAACCTAAAAAATTGAGAGGCAAAAAAAGAAACGAAAATATTGCCAAGGCTAAATTTTGTTTCAATGATTCTTAAATTAGATTGGTATCTTTAAAATGAGAGTTAAAAAATGATGTTTTTGTTTTAAGTTGAAGATCAACAGATTTGCACAATAAGTCCTAGTCAATTCATATTTGATGCTATTGATTTGAGAATCATCAATATTTTCTAGGCTAGTATGCATTGTGCTTGTTTATCCATTATGAGTTCACTTTACCTATTAATGTGAGGCAAAATCTTTGTGTCGTAAAGTTAATGTGGTTAAATAGAACTCCTTTGACAATTTTGAGTGATTGGGTCATAATTCATTTGTTTTAATTCCACGGCCCTTCACTCCATAACACATTTATATTTAGACACATCGATACTATGCTAGTGTGTAAAGCTTAAGTGATTTGTGTCATTTTATGGTGTATATATATATATATATATATATATGTGTGTGTGTATGTGTGTGTGTGTGTGTGTGTGTGTGTGGTGTATTTTTGTATATTTATATATAATGTATCATTTTGTTTTGATTCTTTGCAATTGCATTTAATCCATTTTGCCATGTGTTTTATCTTTGAATCAAATTGCTATGCTATATGATCATATTGGTATCTCATGTTTAATTTTGAATTCAATTTGGTGTCATTTTTGCATCAAAGTTGGTATTAATTGATCATTATTCATATTATTTGTGCTTGTATTGTTGAGTTATTTGTCGTTACTTGTTGCACTTTACACCATTGCATGATATTATTCTTTTCTCTATAATTATAGATGGATCCCATGTTTTCAAATTTTGGGGGAGAAATGGTTTATGGGGGCGAAATAATTTATTATGCATTCTTTCTTTGTCTATTCCTAAACAAAAGGGGGAGAAATGGTATCTTTCACTTTAGTTTTAGGAGGAAATCTTTGTCTTAGGGGGAGACGAATTACCTAGGTGTGGATCGCTAGACAGAGGTGGAGTTTATTCTTATGCAAATTTTATGTATTGTTATGTTCTCTTTGTATTTGAAGGTGTGTTTAAGTGTGCAGGTTTGCAACATACGATAAACTTACAAGCGTGCAAAGATACTCAAGTTTAAGTGTTGGTAAAGTTGTACTTTTTCCTTTTGGAGGTTGAAAATTGAGTCTTAGATGAGGTTGACAGCCCATAGGATTTTTTATTTTTATTTTTATCCCGTAATAGACAAAGGGGGAGATTTGTAAGGACAAATTTTCGAATAGAGTCAATTGGTATTTGTTGGCTTATTTCATGTTTGGACAAAACTGGTTGAGTCATAGGTTAGGACTTATGTGTGTTAACCTTTCAAGCCTATGATGTGATTTCTTGATGACGCAACGACCAAGATATAATATCTACGTCATCTTGCCATGTTTTGTATTCGTTTTGTCTTCATATTCCAAGGAACTCTCAATTATTAATGCGTATTTATTTTGAGCCTTGGATATTTATTTTTCGTTCCTAAGTTTTTACAAAATTAGTTTTAAAATGTTTAAAATAATTTATCTCTTTTTAAAAAAATTTGGAAGAAAAATATGTTTTCCCAATGTCGTTAGAACAACTTCGTATGTCATTCGAATGAGATACCCTATAACGTGAGAACATGGTTCCAACTAAAAATTCAAATGAGCATTTTAGCCATCGCTACAATCTCTTTGGAAGTTTTGTTAGAATCTGGTTCAAACGATTCGTTCGAAAGAGATGTACCTCTTTTAAATGAGACTCCGTGTTTTCCAAGATTTTGAGATATTTCTTAAATGATTTATTCCTCATCTTGTTTTTGAAAAAACTCTTATAAATAGGTGTATGGAGCAGGAGTTTTCTTTTACTTTTTTAATTGCTTCTGAGTCCTCAAAGTCTCCCAAAAAGCTTTTCGTGTTTACCCATACCCTAATTTTCACCCATGTTGTTTAAGATCCAAGTGGTCGTCTTAATATGCTTTGAAGATCATGTTTTGGGAACCATTAATTTATTCTCTACATCTATTGAGAATCGTTTCCTACACTGGAGTCCGTATTTCTTATTTACACACAGTGGACTCCATGGGGAGGTGTTATGGTGAAAAAGAGATGGATTTCGTGTTCCAATCCGTAGACAGTTGTTGATATATTCGGTGGATACTAAAGTGTGTGTGGACTCACACATTATAGGAGTGCACGACTGGACTCTTGTATGACACTAGACGGAGGTTGAGTAACAAAGAGTATCAATGATTGAGAGGATGTTGAGTCTGGGTGTTGTAGGACTTTTGTCCTAACCTTTATAGTTCCATATCTAGTGGATTTTGTGTGGATGGGTCGTTTGAAGTTTTTTCCATTTGGGATTCCCTTGTACATCGGACGTTGTGATTGAATATACTGATTTTATCTTGCACTCACTTAGATGCATGTTTAAGTTAAGATAAAATTGTTTAATATATTTAATCATAACTTGTTTAAAATTGGTGCAACGTTTTAATTTGGGTTAATTGTTTAATTGAACTAAAATTTGATTAAAAAAAAATAGTTGGTTTGCTTGTTTTGCACCCTTTGCCATATTAGAACACTGCAGCCTATAGGTTTTTTAGAGTTGATTGATGAGAAGTTTTAAAAATAAAAAGAGCTACCATTGGTGAGAAAATATTGACTTTAATTTAAGTATCATCAATAGGTGTCTACCAAAGTGTGTATAAAAGCCACCGTAGAAAAATCCAAAATATGATGAAAAGATCCAAACACAAGTGCTAGAAAATTCAAGGCATGAAAATAAGATAGGGCTGTTATTTTTCTTTTAGTGTTAAATTTTAGTATCTACTTTAGGGATAAACATTATAGAGGGAGATATATGGTTAAATGATACCATTTATGAGATCTTTGAAACAATTTAATTGAATAATAAATTTAGGCATAACTTGCATTTCTTATAACTTGATTATGTGAATTCTTTTGATTTTGTGAATCATATATGCTCACGATCATGCCATAATTAAGACACAAAAATTGCTTGATTTGATTAGTATTTTGCATATGTTGTTAAATTGATTGGTGTTTGTTTTGAATGAACTATAAAACTATGCCATTAATAAAGATCTAAAGGAAATGTATTCATTCAGTCATGTTTATCAAATATTTCCCAATAAGAGTCACAGATTTTATATTAACGTTTAATTTATATATATATATATATATATATATATATATATATATATATATATATATATGGATATAGATATAGATATAAATAGATAGATAGACGGAGAGAGGCGGACCCTTGTGCACAACAAGTTTGTACACGTGCTGGCGCACATCTATTTTTTTAAAAGATTAAAAAAAATTGAGTTGATTTTTATGTGATATTTAAACATTTTTAGGGACCCATATAAATAAACAGGTAAAAAAACTTTTTTTGCTATTTTAAAAAAATCGATCAAACTTTCGCAAGCACTCCATAAGCCTGAGAAGTCGGGAAGATTGATGTATCGGGCGGTAGAGAACCAAGGTCTTCATTGAAAGGCCAAGTTGTAATACCCAACATTTTTATGATATTAAATAAATATGGGATTAATTATTATTGTTGGATTAATTAAATTAAAAAGGTCGGGAAATCTAATTGTTAATTAATTCGAAATTGAAATAATTATTAACTAGCGTGCCAAGGGTTAATACTTATTTATGTAAATCATTGATTATTACTGTGGGTATATGTAATATGGAATTATATAATTTTTATAAATTGTCGGAGTGCGAAATACGACAGTTGGTATATTAAGTTAGGATGTGCATGTGAGTCCTGTCGGGACTAATTGTATGGAATACAAATATAAATTATTTTTTTATAACTCGTATGGTAATTTCGAGTGTGCCATTGAGTCTGGAAGGGTTGAGATAGTCAGAAAACTCTACTTGGGCATTTTATTTGGACTCCGGTGTAGTTTTAGGCCTAACCGGCACCCCGTAGGGGTATTTTTGTCCTTTGGAATTTTGGAGTAATAATATGGACGAAAATTGGGAAGTAAAATATGAATGCACTAAGGTTAGATAAGAGTTATCAGTTCTAAACCTACGAGAGAGAAAAGAGAAAGGCACAGAGGAAGGAATAAGAAGCCATAGGAGTTTTGGTGCCTAACTCAACAACACATACTAAAAACTATACCAAAGTGTAGATCGTGAGACGAGGAGCGCGCCCATACACATATCAATAGCGGATCAGATCGTCGAAATTAAGGCAAGTGTTTAATTATTGCAATTTATAGCAACAAGCATGCTCATATTAGTGTAGGTGTACTATATTCACTATTTGATTCATAAGTTTTGATGAAATTGGAGGATTAATGGCATTTAATAAAATCTGGAGATTAAAGTAGGATGAATCCCTCATGTAGATAGTTTAGAAATCCCAAATTGATGAGTATTGATGATGGACGAAATTGAAATTGATGTTCTTGTATGGAAATTTGATGAACTAGGGTTTTAAATTGTTTAATTGGGGATTTTGAATTTTAGAACTGATTTACGATGAATTAATGGTTCAAAGTTAAGGGAAATTATTTATACATGTTAGAACATTAATTAAGATTGCTGTTTTGGTATTGGGGTTGAGAAATTTAGAGGTTTTAGGACTGAAATTTTGAGGAAGATGAAGTATGAACAGTAAAACATAACAGGTCTGGCCAAACCAGAGAGAGACTTCATCTCGTTCGAACGAGATGGAGTTTCGTTTGAACGAGAAGAAGAGTCGTTCAAACGACCTGCTAAATCGTTCGAACGATAGGTTTCAGAAAAGCCCAGAAATTCCCATTTCCCCCCAAATCATGTTACACAGTTAATTGTGTAAGGAAAACTACCATTTACTGATATTAGCTTAGTGCAAAATTATTTGGGAAGCATTCCTAGGATAATACCTCAAGTATTGAATAGGTGAATTAACCTTGGAAATTTCGAGAGTGGGAATAATCGAGTTAATTGCGTAAGTAGTAAAGATAAGTATACTACGTGTAGAAAAATATAAATATGGGTTGGGTGAATACCTAAATTTTTATAAGGTTTCGGGAATGCCTATTATTATATGTTTATCATTATTGTGTGTATAGCATACCTACGCTGCTTATTATCGGGTGAAGGTTTCGCGCGATGGACAGTCCTATCCTGGGTGACACAATGGGGGGATATTTGACTTGTACCTAGAGCATATGAACTTGGATACCTGTTATCTATGATGTAGGATAGTTTCGACGGTTGAATGGGAGCGTAGATATGTGAGTGACCCATTTAGCTGGTGAGTATGCTCGCCTCCAATATTTGTGTTTTGAGATTTATGGTTCGTGAGAGACGCCGAGCCAGATGTCCTTTATGCAGCGAGCGATGCACCGGGACATGATAGCAGAGTATGCATTGCGCCAAGTGGTCTTAACCAAGGGGCGCATGATTTGTATATATATGTATAGGGATGATTTGACTATATATATATATATATATATATATATATATATATATATATATATATATATATATATATATATATATATATATATTTGTGAATAATCCTAATGTGTGAAATTGGCAAATGTGTAGATGTGGGTAAACAAAATAACTTAAGGGGATAAAGTATTTACTACTAGAACAGAGAATATCAAATGCAGTTAAATGGAGTAAGGTATTACATAACGTCTTGTATGGGCAATATGGGAATCTCTTACGAGCTATAATTAGTAGTATATGTCTATGACCTAGTTGAAAATATTATAAATGACTAGGTTAGGGTATACATACGCTAGGTGTGCACATTAGTGGAGTGGTGAGGATCTCACGTGAGAGTTCGGAACTAATATGCACATAATAATTGCAATAATGCAGTTTTAAATACTTGCTAAAACAAATATTTTTACAAATTGGGCTCCCGTTTCTTGCTATTTCTCTTCTCTTTTGCTATATATATATAATACCAGGTGTCCAGCCACAGGGTCTCCACAAGACTTAGACGCGTAGATCATTCGACGAGTTGCAGCTGTTGTGAAAGTTGTAGGTTATTGATACTAGACGCTTATATCTTTTCATTCCGTTCTTAGTCCAGACATTTCATTTAGGGCATGTGTCTCCCGTTTTCAGCTTAATTATTTCAGAGATTGTATTTTCTTATTATCTTTTCTTTTCCTGTTGGATTGAGTATTACGATTCTATTGGTTTTAGACGTTGAATTGGAATGTTTTATCCAGTCTCAATTATTTCAGTATTTGATTCATGTTCAGTATTTATTCTTATGGAATAGGAATGGCTTATATCTTAAAGCATGGAATCTATTAATGGATTTTTTGGGGTTTAATTAATTGGGAAAATATTTTGACACATAGCTTAATTATTTATTAGGTGATTAATAATGAAAAATTATTTTTCGACAGTGATGCTAAGAATGAACCAACCGAACACTTTGATTTAATTTAATAAAGGACTGATCACCCGGTATTTAATTAGGCGGGGTGTCACACAAGTTTTGGTGGATTTTATTATTGAGTTCACGTATCGAAAGGTTCCCGACCAACAAAACTTGCCTGCCGAACAGACTTCCAAAGAAGAGATCTCAGCTCAAAAGCAAGTTGAAATCACTGCCGATCAACTGAATCATCCCGAACTCAGGAAATGGCTCAGAAATACGCTGAAGAGAGTAAAAAAATATTCCATCATAGAGTTTTATCTGGAGAAAGCTTTAATAATGATATCCCTATGTGGAATTTGTAGGTCGATGGTTCTTCATGTACAACTAGAAGTGGAGCAGGTATAATACTCAATACTCGTGATGATATTGATGTTGAATATGCACTTAGGTTTTTATTCAAAGCCTCAAATAATGAGGCATAATACGAAGCTTTGATAGTGGGACTATATTTGGCCCATTCATTAGGCGTTGAGCAAGTAGTGGCGCACAGTGATTCACAGTTAGTGGTTAACCAAGTGCGTCATATATATGGAGTCAAAGGAGAGTTAGTGACCAAATACCTTGCTAAAGCCATGGAAGTAAAGTTTCCTTCCATGCAAATGAATAGGATCCCAAGAATTGTAAATCCCCGAGATGATTCCCTTGCTCAGCTAGCGTCAACAACAAGAATTGAGCTCAGGAGGACAGTTCCAATAGAAATCTTGGCCAACCGAAGCATTGAGGAAAACTTAATGGTTAATTTCATTGCGGAAGATTTGGGACCTTCCTGGATGGACCCGATCAAAGCCTATATTGAGGATGGAATCCTACCACCTGACCCTAATGAGGCAAAAAAGCTCTGGTATAAAGCAACAAGATATATTTTAGACAAAGGATTTTTATACATAAGGGTATTGACAATCTCCTTGCATCACTGTGTTCATCTTGCGAAAGTGGAAGATTTGGTCAAAGTGGTGCACGAAGGTTCCTGTGGAGATCATTAATCTGGTCGGTCATTGCTTCAGAGAATCAACACACAATGATATTACTGACCGGCTATCAGAGCATATTATAAAGCCTTTGCAAGAAAATGTGATAAGTGCTAGAAATTCTCAATTATCTATAAAGCACCCAATGATGCTCTAGCACCAATAACTTCACCTTGGCCATTCGCTATTTGGGGAAGTGACTTAGTCGGCCCACTGCCGACTATCAAAGATAGGTTCAAATATTTGGTCATTACTGTTGATTACTTCACCAAATGGGTGGAGGAAGAACCATTGGTGGATAAGCCTTATGAGAAGATATATCAATTCATTTGGAAGAATATCATTTGCAGATATGGACTGCGGTATGCCTTCATTACGGACCACGACACATGGTCACCACTGATAACTAATGCTAAATTTGGATTAATATATCTAAGTGCATTAGTAGAATCTATGGCATTACAATTAAAAGTTGACTAATTGATTAAAAAGTTAACAATACGAAAATATGGATTTTCATTCATATAAACTGTATTACATTCAAATGAATAGAAAAATACATAAGAATTTTTCAACATGACATTTTCCTTGAGCTTTGGATGTCGGCTGAGTTGGCTGCACTCTTTCCATTCCAGCAGGAGGATCATCCAAAGTATAGGGGGAATTAATAAAGTAAAAATCCTTCAACATTCTTCTATAGCGGCTACTTGGTACATTGATCAGGTGAGGATGACAAACTATCTCATGAACATCATGTAAACCATAGTCTCCTAAGTATTTAGTGATCATGCATTGGGAAATATCATCAAAAGGGATCCATGAGGTATCCAACTTTAAGGGGGGATTATCACAACCTAACATACCAAGTTCGTTCCAATACCACAGTTGACTATTACGATCATGTTTCAGCAAAGTCATGCAATTAATCCACCCATTTATAGCCTTCATGATGAGTCTGAGTAAGGTGATCATCTACATGGCCTAAAGCTTTGTTGTAGCCTTCCATCCACCTCTTTGGGTTGTTTGTGAAATTGAAAGGTTAACCTTTCAACATGCTATTAAAGTTTCTTTAAAATATTATCCTTCACCTTCAACTGTACAAATTGGTCGCCAGTGGCTTTATCCTTAGCTTCCAGCGTCGTAGATAAGTAGGCAATATCTTGACTCGTTGCTTTCAGCTAGGTAGCCTGGTCAGCTAGGGTTTTCTTGGTCTTAGTTTCTTCAATAGCCGATTGGCTCGTTCTTTGTTGTCTGAAAGATTGCACCGGTTTGGATTTTTTCAAACTATCAAGTTCCTCCATCATCCTGGCATTCTCATTCTGTAAAAAGGAGGCACCTTCATCGTCACCACTGACAGAAGATTGTTTCAAAGTTTCCAACTCGTTCTGGAGTTTATTATCCTCTTCATCCAAGAGTTTGGCGATCTCTCTAGCTTCATTAACCTCACATCTCAGTAAGAATTCTTTTTTCCTCATACGAAGAAGCATATTTTTCCAGCTTCTCCTTAAAACCCCAGCCTTCACTCAATGCCTTGTACTTGGCTTCATAATCGGAATGCAGTAAAGCTTTGGTTTCATTATGGTTTATCTGCAAGTCTTCAATCATCTCGTAATAAGCTGTATTATTTGCTATAACCCTGCTCAGCAAACCATAGACATGAATATACACTACACCAAAAACAACAATCTGGCACGGTTTTGAACTGTGCCAGAATCAGGTGTTCCAAAATGGTCATTTTTTTCTGTCACACCTTAAAAGTCTGCCAGATTTAACCAAACAGGAACACTTCTGGCACACTTTAAAACTGTGCCAGAATTTGATATTTCGAGCACACTTTATAACTGTGTCAGATCGAGTACATTTTGATACTCTTTTGGCACAGTTAAAAACTGTGCAAAAAATGTAAACACTTTTGGCACGGTTTTGAACAGTGCCAAATTTTTTGGATCAAAGAAAAAACGTTAACTATTTAAAAACAAGAAAATTCACAAATTATGAATCTCGAAAGTTGTTGATAAACTAGTGTACATACAAACTTTAAAATATTACAAGTTATAATAGTTCATAGAATAAAAAATTGTGGAGAGTTTCCTCTATTTTCTGGATGTTCTAAAACCTGCTAATATAATACATGCGTAATGTAAAGCCCGCACGGTCATAAAATATAACAATAAAATTACGAAGGCCTGCATGGCCATAACATAAAAGAATAGAATAGAATCTTGAATATTATAGACATTAAGTAAATAATCCCCTTGTTGTAGACCATTGACTTCATGTGTTCCATGTGGATAAAAGCTAATGACAAAATGTTATCCTACAAAAAAATAAGATACAAAAGGAGATGATATTAGTAACTGAGTAATTTAAAAAAAAAAAATCTTATTCAAGATGAAAATTTGCATATACGAATTAAAATTATTATTTTATTCATAAATCGAAATTCTTGTGACTACGTGGTCAGCTCTTACGAGTTACATTAGTCCCATGCGAGGTGTTAGTGCCTCCTACGAGGCCGTTTGGGGACTGATTTAAGTTTTCACCCATTAATGTCTTGTTTTTAAGCCTAATCTAGATATTTTCAAATTATTATCATATTCTCAAACCGAGAGACCCATGACTATGCAGTCAATTCCAATAAATTACATTAGTCACGTGTAAGGTGTTCGTGCCTTTTACGGGGCCGTTGGGGGGCTGGTTTAGATTTCCACCCTTTAATGGCTTGTTTTAAGCCTAATCTAGATATTTTCAAATTATTGTTATATTCTCAAATCGGGAGAATCGTGACTATGAGGTTAGTTCCTACAAGTTACATTGGTCCCGTACGAGGTGTTCGTGCCTCTTACGGGGCTGGTTTGGGTTTTTACCTTTTAACGACTTGTTTTTAAACCTAATCTAAATATTTTCAAATTATCGTCATATTCTCAAATCGAGAGACCCGCGATTACGCGATCAATTCTTATGAGTTACATTCGTCCCCTACGAGGTGTTCGTGCCTCTTACGGAGCCATTTGGGGACTAGTTTAGGTTTTCACCCACTAACGACATGTTTTTAAGCAAAAGTCTAGATATTTTCAAATTGTCATCATATTCTCAAACCATATTTTTTGTGACTACACGGTCAGTTTCTACGAGTTACATTGGCCCTGTGCGAAGTCTTTATGCCTTTTACGAGGCCGTTTGGGGGCTAGTTTGAGTTTTCACCCTCAAACGACATATTTTTAAGAATCATCTAAATATTTTTAAATTATCATCATATTCTCAAACTGAGAGACCCGTGACTACACGGTGAGTTCCTACAAGTTACATTGGTCCCGTACGAGGTGTTCGTGACTTTTACGGGGTCGTTTGGGAGCTGGTTTGGGTTTTCACCCTTTAACGACTTGTTTTTAAGCCTAATCTAAATATTTTCAAATTATCATCATATTCTTAAACCGGGAGAATCGTGACTACGCGGTCAGTTCCTACAAGTTACATTGGTCCCGTGCGAGGGCCTCTTACGGAGCCGTTTAGGTGCTGGTTTGGATTTTCACCCTTTAACGGCTTATTTTTAAGCTTAATCTAGATATTTTCAAATTATCATCATATTATCAAACCGAGAGACCCGCGACTACGTGATCAATTCCTATGAGTTTACATTGGCCTAATGCGAGCTGTTCGTGCCTCTTACGGGACCGTCTGGGGGATGGTTTGGATTTTCACCCTTTAATGACTTATTTTTAAGCTTAATCTAGATATTTTCAAATTATCGTCATATTCTCAAATTGAGAGACCCACGATTACGCAGTCAATTCCTACGAGTTACATTGGCCCTGTGCAAGGTGTTCGTGCCTCTTATAGGTTCGTTTGGGGGTTAGTTTGGATTCTCACCCTTTAACGACTTGTTTTTAAGCTTAATCTAGATATTTTCAAAATATCTTCATATTATTAAACCGAGAGACCCACGACTACATGGTCAATTCCTACGAGTTACATTGGCCCCGTGCGATCTGTTCGTGCCTCTTACGGTGCCTTTTGGAGGCTGGTTTGGATTTTCACCCTTTAACAACTTATTTTTAAGCTTAATCTAGATATTTTCAAATTATCATCTCCACAAAAAAGGCAGGTGGAAAATAAATTTCAAAGACATAAAGTGCCTCTACCAATGCCTTTTTATCCTTCAAAAGATGTTCCCTAAATATCACTTTGGCACACAACACATTAAAGAATATGCTTATCCATTGTATAGCTTTAAACAAAGGCTTATGATCTGGAAATGAATGCATAAGCAATGAAGGAATAAACCGTTGCATAATGACGTGATAATCGTGGGACTTGAGATTGGTAAATCCCGGTGGATCGAGGTTAACAATGTTGCTGAAATTTGATGAAAATCCAATCGGTACCTTTAATGTTTTTAGTGTACAAAAAAAGGCTTCTTTCTCTTCCTTTCCTAATGCGAAAGGTGACTTTGGCATCCGCCTTTTGTTACCGCCTTCAACATCTTTCATCCACAATTTCCTTTTAATATTCAAATGATCTTTCAACTCTTCACGGGCTTTGACAATATCTTTATTTGATGAACCTTTCACCGAGAGTATTGTACCTAAAAGAGTCTCTGTGACATTCTTTCAACATGCATAACATCTGAATTATGTCTAATATCATGATCCTTCCAGTACTCTAAGTCAAAGAAATTGACTTCCTTGGAAAACCCTCGCTACCCGTTAGATTCTCATCGTCACCCTCACTTGAATAATCATCGTCTTCCATTATGACATCCTCCTTATCCTTCCCCTTCCCTTTTCTCTTTCCCTTTTTGACTCCCTCTCCCTCTCTTTGAGCACCTTCTCGAGCGATAAGTGATACTATCTGCTCAACTTTTACACTTGTTAACTTTATTGGAACCATAGCATCCTCTATTTCACCATTAAATGTTTGCTTTGAAGTGTCAAACCTGTAAGGATGGTTTCTAGGAAGGAACATACGAGATCGTTGGTAACAACATTTCATTGACTTAGGAAGATATTGAGAAGGTGTATTTGTAGAACAAACATGACACCCATTGTAACCTTGAGTTGAACAACCTGCTAACATCCCATAAGCTGGAAAATCATGTATACCCCACATCAACATGGCTAACTGAAATTTCTCATTTTTGTACGCATCCCAAGCCTTAACTCCAGACCATAAGATCTTTAACTCATCGACCAACGATTGGAGGAAGATATCAATATTACTTGATGGCGACTTTGGTCCGGGAACCAATGCAGACAACATTGAAAACTCACTTTTTATAAACATTGATGGAGGAGGGTTGAGAGGTTGAATTATCACTCGCCAATAACTATACTTACGGCCAAATATGTTATTCGGGCTGAAACCATCAGTTGCTATTGCAAGTCGAATATTTCGCGGATCTTTTTCAAAATATGTCCACATAATGTTTGAATTTACCCATTCTGTTGAATCTCGAGGATGACGCAAGAATTCCATAGAAGAGCTTGGACGAGCGTGCTAAGTTATTTTATCTGCTATCCATTTTATGGTATACAACCATTTTAGCCTAGGGATTAGAGGGAAATGTCACATCACCTTCTTAGGAACCCTAGAGTACTTTTTTTCCATTAGTATTCTGAATATCTACCCCGTCCTCATCTAGATAAGTAAACTTGTAGCGTAAAGAACCACATTTTGTACATCTATTAGATTTTTCATGCTCTTTCCAAAATAGCATACAATTGTTAATTCATACGTCATACTTAACATAATCCATACCGAGATCTCTAACGGTGTTTTTCATTTCTGTATAACTAGTTTTCAAGTTGCTCCCTTCAGGAAGTAGTTCATTTAAAAATCTAAGAATTTCGCTTGTAGTACCATCCGATAAATTGAATTGTGTTTTCAAATCATTCAACTTTATATGAGCATACATTATGGTATGACGCGAAGAACCAGTAGCTGGGTGCAATGGCTCTTGTGCGAGTTGATGTAAACGATCATACTTCTTGCCTTTGTATTTATATGAGTGCAAATCATTGGGAACCTCAAAAGTTGGGGGGATTCATCACTGCCTACACAATTAGGTTCACTAGGTTCCACTTCACCCATTAACATCTCACAAGCATCATTCACAAGATCATTCAAAATTGGAATATTGTGCACATCAGCGTGTTCTGTCGGTGTCACAGATTATGGTGGTGGTTGGACTTGATCAATAGCTAATGTCTCACCATGAAAATTCCATAAGGTATAGTTCATGTCCATACCATATGTCATTAAATAAACGAATATATCATCTATAACAAAATGTATATATAAGACCCTAAAAATTCAAACACGAATCAAATCACAGATTACATAAACTCTAGGATCAAATCTGATACCTAACTTAGGTTAAAAAATATAGATGATTTTAACAATTACCTGATTGGGATGAGTGGAGTGGGGGATCTGAGCGAAGAGAGATAGAGCTGAGAGGAGAGAGCACAATGCGCTGATCGGAGAAAAAGAGAGCGGGGCTGGAGATAGAGAGTGCTGGCCAAAGAGAGAGAGAACGTCGGAGAGAGAACCAGCACAATGTGCCGGAGGGGGGAGAGCGGGAATGAGGAGAGAGAGCGCAGGCCGAGAGCGGGAATGAATATGTTTCTCTAATGTTTTTTTTGGTATTATATATTTTAGTACGTGTACTCAATTTTGACATATTTAAAATAGTGCCAAATTTTGGCACTGTTTTAAAGTGCGCCAAATTGCTATTAAACCGTGCTAAAATTTGGCACAATTTTAAACTGTGCCAGATTTTTAATATTATGGTGTGCCAAATTGCTATTTTTGCTGTAGTTATATGTTTCTTTAGCTTTCTCATACATATCTGCACTGAGTATGCCGATCAATTCTTCTTTGAATAAATCAACATGGCCAGTTTCCAAAAGATCTCTACTCCGTTTTAGTAGGTCGGATTCAGTGGAAATTATCGCCTGCTTCCCAGCATTAAACTAAAAATTTTAAGTATAAGTATGCGAGTATAATTATTGACCAACTATAACAAAAATATGGTAATTCATTCAACCAAGCAAGAAGAACAGAAAATATAACACAGATAGCAAGAAATATAAAATGATTTCATTAATAAGCAAAATGATATTACAACTTGTTCCGGTCCCATTAGATAGCAGATAAACCACAAAATAGAAAAGGAAAAAGAACAAAGGAGTTAAACCTTCTCCTTGTCCTGAACATGGCTCCCAGAAGGCTGGTCGATGGAAGGATGACTCAACAATAGTCAAATCCTCTTGGATCTTCTTAACAAACTCCTGGTCGACAGTAGAATTTTTTTCAACTTGCTTCTCGGGCAAGCCTCTCTTCAACCTCCTAAATTGAGGAGCGTCAGTATCTATTTCCTAAAAAATGATGACCTGAGGAACTTTCTCTTTCTTAAAAGCCTTAGACACTTTCTCTAGCTTTTTAGTTGTCACACCAGCTTTCTTGGCAGGAGGAGACAAGGCTCTAGTGATTAAGTAATGAATTTTCCTCTTTCCCATAATAGTAGGTGGAGAGGAAGGAATGACTGAAACGGCCAAAGATTTGAAAGATTCTAACTCTTTCTCTGCACTAGCAAATTCTTCAGCAAAGGAAGTGGGGATTAGCTCTTCTTCAAGATTAATGGACCAACAACTGTTGAAGTGGTTGGCTAAGCAATGAATGACGTTATAGAGCTCCTATATTGCAGAAAATAAAAGACATCTCTAGAGTGTTCCTCGCCAATTAGTTGGTGGATGCTCCAAAGGAACTTTAGCCCACGAATGTTCACGTCCTCTTATTTGGGACACTTCTTCTTGCTCTCAAATGTGCAAAAAAAGAAACAAGTTAAGAGGTTATTGATTAGCATATCATCAGGCAGTTGGTAAATAATGAACAGAAAGATACATTTATAGAGATTAACAACCTATGCCATGACCCACTTGAGGATACCTGGGCCCATCATACACTTCTCTATTTGGTAAAGGAGCATGTTGCTAATTTTTATCATGGACTCCATAATCAAAGTAATCTTTTTTAGAGTCAGGGAAATTAACAATTAAGGACCAATTCATAAACCTAGTCTTTAAATAATATGTATTGTCACTAGTAACCCATTTGTAATAGAAAAATAGTTCAGGGATGTAGATATGGATCCTATTAATTAGATTCAACCTATCAATCCCATTTAATACCCTCCAAGTATTGGGCGCTACCCTAGCTGGGATGACGTCAAAGTATTGGCAAAATTATAAGAAAAACCTATTGGGGGAAATGTGAAACCACACTTAGTAATGAAAAGAGAAAGAATCCAATGATTCTCCAATAATGACAACATGTCGACAAGAGGATTGAGCATTTCTAAATCTACCCAGTCCGGAATATTTCTTTACCACCTAAAATCATTTAAGGATCTCCATGTACAATATAAACCGTGGCTATATAAAGAAAGAAAGAAAGCGAAAATAAAGGGGAAAGAAATCTTACATGAAAGATGGAGACTGAAGTGAAGAAGGAACGCAAAGGAAGCTTAGAAATAGAGAACTTGGGAAAGAAGTAGACTTCAAAAGCTTGAAAGGATTTGGTAAGGAAAATCCGATAAAATCTTACCTTTTATAGCTTACCTAGGAAATCGTGCAAGAAATGATTACTCTGTATGAACGAGTGGCATTCTAATGGCTTCATAGTACAAAAGGTGTAAAATACCCATTTACCCTTTGCCAGTTCATCAATTTTCAAATTATTTACAAATATGCCATTGCAAAATTAAAGTATGGAATTTTGTATAAGTCCTGTACGTCAGAAAATGTCGACCAACTCTGAAGAAAATATACTCCATCCTTTCAGCCAAAGAATCAAGAATGAAGTATTGTGGGCTTCTGTTGATACAAAAAATTATCCACCTACGTGTACCAATCAGAAGTAAACACTTACGTTCTTACGTGGCCAAAATCCTAGTCAGCAGATAGTAGCTAGACTGGAATGCCGACCAACATGAAGAATTCAGACCATCAATACCAATGAAACGTCACCATATTAAGGGTCCTACCACACGTGGTTACACCACCAATCATCACATTCATTATGTACGGGTGTAAATTCTTAAATGTATAAAGGCATTCCATCCCTTAACATTCTAACCCTTGATATCCGGGTAGTTATAAATACATTGTATCCCTTTCACCAAAGGAAATATAGAACATATTCTAGGTTATTATGATTTACAAGAGTACCTGGCTTTCTGTAATCTCTGAAATCAATACCATAACAGTGGACATAAGCTTTCTTACATAGCCGAACCACTTTAAATCCTCGTGTCATTCTTTTAATTATCCCACTGCAATTCTATATTTTATTCATGATTCTCAAATAAAATCAAGTCCAATTTTTGACACCAACAGCTAGTTTCATCTTCTTATGCACATGATCATACCACGGTTCAGGGAAGACGCAGAAGGGAAAATCTTCACCCTCTCTGATGAATTTTTTATTCAAGAAATCCCTTGAGATGGTCTTAGCGCTTTATAGCCTTCTCTTCAGCCGAGGTTGGCGGATCATTCTGAGTTTTTCTGCTGATGGTGGATAACCTAAATCGCAAGGAGGAAAGGATTTCTTCAATACAATGGGTTTAAGTATCCCCTCTTGTCATCATCCCAGCCCCAGTCCGGGCATGAAGTGCATATTTTTAAAATTTTAGATCGCATTAATGTTGCCATGAGGGTTATAATCTGGATAAACTTTATCTTTGAAATTGTCCCCTGCTAGGAGTGGAAGAGGTTCGACTTGTAAACCTGACAGAAACATATCATTTTCCCCATGATGTATTTCTAGTACTGGATTACTAGTGCTTGCATGCTTGGTATTGTCATCGTCGCACAAGATGATGATGACCTGCCCATTGGCAAAGAATTTCAGTTTTGAATGAAGGGAATAAGACACACCCTTGATACTATGGAACCATGGTCATCCAAGCAACAGATTGAAACAATTCGGGATGTTGATGACTTAGAATTTAGAAATGAGATTTATAAGGCCAATCCCTATCGCAAGTTTTATGGATCCCATCACTTCTCGGCGGGTATTATTATAAGCGCGCACCGCGGAAGAGGTTGGAACAAGGTCGCTCACTTTTAATCCCAAGCAATTGAGGGTTCTCAACGAACAAATATTGAGATCTGATCGATTATCGACAAGATAAAGTAGGACGATATTTCCCATGACTTCGACAAAGATATTGAGAGCAGAGTTGTGATTTGGTCCAATCCTATGGATTTCTTCTTTGGATAAAGAGAGCATTCTAGTAGAAGTGAGGGATCCGACCAGATTCACTACTTCTTCTGGCGTGGTGAAAGGTTGGATTGTGGGTCCGATAAGTAGTTTGATCAAGGCATTCTGGTGCAACTGGGATGACATAAAGAGTTCCCACAGTATGATGTTATCTTAGGTTTTCTGCAACTGATCAAGGATCTTGCTCTCCTCGAGGGTTATTTTTGGCATAAGAAGATTCTCAACACCGTTTGCCTTATTTATTACTGATGATTACATGCTTGGAACTTGGTAATTCCTCCCTGATCTAGTCATATGGTTCACAGAAGAGGGGGAAAATGGAAACACTATTTCCTCATTTATCTTGGGTTGTTCATCCACCTTGTTGATTTCTCCTAGCAGCTCCTCAAACGATGTCATTCCACATATGCTGACTATTGATCTAGTCTTTTTTGGGCTTTGTTCTTCATTTGAACTATCAAATTCGTCCCCCATTCCGGTGGCAACGACATTATCTTTCAATGAGAAGTCAATACACTCCACAACCTCAATGGCCTCTTTGTGTAGATCCTCTCATTCGATGGGGGAGATGTAAAAGTGAAGGGACCAGGCGCCCTTATAGTTTCAAAGCATCAAGTAGCTCAGACATACTGCAAATTTCATCGATTTATCAAAATAAGTCTCCCATGATCTGGACAACATCATCTAAACTAACTTTATCGGTAGGTACTACCCAATTATCTGACTCTCCAGCCCATTTCCAAGCTCCCAAGAATAGTTTACTATATCTCTAGCAGTCAATGGCCATTTTTTAGGGAAATTTTAGCCCGCACTCCAGAAGCTGGTTCAATATTGCTAATAATTCCATATATTTTCCACCTAAACGGGTGCGAACAAAAATACATGCTCTAGTACAAAGTGACAGAGTCTGATTGGTGAAACAGGTAGGATGCAGGATAAAATATAGGCAAACTTGTAGGGGTTTAAGAGAATATATGGGTATAATGGCTGATTTACTGGGTATGATCTGGGTAGATTGATCAAATTTTGAATCTTCTTCTAGGAATATGGCATTTGCATGATTTGGGAGTGGATTATGGGTAGTGTTTAATTTAGGATTATCTGGTGGGTCGATGATACCCCGATCAATTAGAGCTTGGATTACATTTAGGAGGTGGAAACACTGATCAGTGGTATATCCGACAGTTTGGTGGGAATTGCAATGGGCATTTGGTTTTTTATTTTTGGGAAGTGGGTTTGGTAATGGATGAGTGTCCAATGGCTTGATGAGATTCTAACTTAAAAGGTCTTGGTAAATTTTGGAAAGGGTAGCATGAAGCTCAGTGTATTCTTGGCCCCGATTAGCTATATCAGAATTGTCCTTCTCTGACCCTATTAGCTATATCGGAATTGTCCTTCTCTCGAACCTTGTAGTCTTGGCCTCGATTGTTACTCGCGTTATTCTTTTGGCTTGCTGGTCCTGTGAAACACGCCGTTGTACCTGGCGACCCTTATTGAACCCATTGTCACTCGGTAGGAATTTCCATTGCTCTACATCATTTAAATGGGCCCCCTTTTGGGTATCCCTCTGTAGTGCATCACTACCAGCAATTACCTTTAGTCTTTCCCTTCTGGTTATGCTCTCCAACCCTCTTGGATCCCTTCTCATAGAAGCGTTGATATAAACATTGTAAATGTATGTCGTTGATGCCATGTGCGTAAGTCGTCCAAGACTGACTTCCCATAAATATTATCCACTCCTACTCATGAGTACATCATCACTTTTAATAACCTTCCTCTCCCCTACCTACCTCCCTAGGTACAAATTTTACTTAAATAAATAAACTCTTCATCAGAATCAGCCTTTGTTCGTCCCTCCTGTGAAAAGTACAAAACTTCTTCGCATTTTCGTCTAAACAGCAGATAAAAGAACTTGTGATGTCATTCTTAGCATCACTGTCGAATTTCAAATTAATTACTAATACCCTAATATCCCGATGTCAAAATTTTTATCATACTTATTACCATACATAAATATATTGGAAGAAACATATCACTCACCATTTCCATGCTCATAACAATGGATAATACGATAATGACATAAGTAAATAAATGAGTCTGGAATGATGCTCCAGAGAAAAACTAAATACAATCATCCATGAGTAAAGTCTAAATCAGTACAAGAAATAAACGAAATTACAAAATCTCTGAAAATAGTAATCCAACCATGATTGGGCGACATGCCCGACTGAAATAAATGAAGAGAGGTATGAACTGAATAAAAGTTGAGGCGTCTAATAGAAAGGTCCTGCAACCGTCACAGTAGCTACAACGCGTCAAATGAGGAACTCCTGTGCCTGGTGTCCCTGTGGCTGGGCATCTAAAATGTTTTTTACAAAAAGGATTTGAAATGGGTCAGAGCCCAAGTAAAACAGTTGAAAAAGTTTAGCAAGTGTTTAAAATGCTACAAGATATAAATACATGTTAGTACCGTGTGCCCTCAATTGAGATCCTCACCCCTCAACTAATGTGCACGCCTAACGTACTACTCTAACCCACCTAGTTATGCTACCCGCCTAACTAGTCTGGATTACATCTCTTTGCATCTAATCAATTGTAGTGCTCACCTGTATTGCCCATACACTACGTTACTACACTTTCCCAATTGTTTGTACTCATTAGGAATCTCTACTAAATGATTTAGTTCCTGTATACTTTGGTTAATTTTAGATATCACTATCTATCAGTTACTGATTTAGTTCTCATTCACTTGAAAATTTTGATATCACAATCTATCTTATCTACTAACATACTCGTAGAAGAATCAATCAGAAGTACATATATACGTCACTCTTATTATATATACGCATACAACACCCCTAGGTGGAGACCTGCGGTGTGGGCATACTCTGCTATCAAGTCCCGGTACATCACATACTACTTAAGGATACTGGCTCAAATAGTCTCCCTCGAACCATAAATAAAATCACACAATATTGGAGGCAAACATAGCTCTAGGCCTTTGGGATGCGCTCATATGTAACGCACCCAAGTGAATGGTCGCACCCTCATTCACATAAGTAGTGCTCAATCCCTAAGGTCTATGTCCTGAGGTAAAAGTCAATATCCCCCAAAATGGGCTCATCAGAATAAGACTTTCCATGATGCAAAACCTCCCATGATAGTAAGTAGCCTAGGTACGATTACACATATAAATCAAATAATAGGTATACACACCACCTATATATATGTATAAGATCATCATAGGTATGCACGTAACCTATATCATATGCCCCTCATGTTATATAATATATAATACTTCTCGTAGTAAACTCCCGAGTGTTATTCAATACACAAATGGTTGCCAAGTGTTCCTTAAGTAAATTCAGTAGGAAATCCCACTCAAGGCCTACTGGTCATGGTCCTACATTCCATTAATTTTTTCATAAGAAATCAATATCCGAATATGATTTTATTACCCATTACGCGAACCCAATTTTAGTCTTAAACTCCCCTCATGCGACTAATCTCATTCCCAACTTTTGCCTACTGGTAATTGGAATATCCCTTAATAGGTTCGTACAATTACTTTAAGGTCAACCCAAACATTTCCCATAAGTTCCAAATGAAAAGGGGGAAAACTATGCAATTCTGGGGAAATGAATCGATTCGGGCTTGGTATGAATAGATTCGGCCAAGGAGCCGAATCGATTCGCCTACTACAGGTCTCGTCTTCTCCACTTGTAGCAATTACGGGATTCACCATTTTTAACCTCAAACCCTCCATAATTCATTCTCAAACTCCAAAATAAGCACATTAACCATTATACCATCACATATACATGATTTCTAACGTATTAGAATCATTAAATCATCAATGAACACCCTTAAATCCACTTAATTCAAGATTAAACATTTAAACCCCTAGTTTTTCATTCTTGTTCAAGAACTTCAATATTTTTCTAGATTTCCTCCCAATTTTCGTGATGTTTCTCATCAATTTCAGTCTACATGTGTAAGGAATTAAATCTAACATCAATCCTACCCAAGAACATGATATATATATCATTTATAAAGTCGAATTTCATGAATTTCACAAGATTATCACCCTAATCTAACATGGATGATATATCAAATCATAGTTTAGAAAGATTAAACACTTGACTCTGTTTGAAGGTCTAATTCCTTGAAGAAGATTGGTATAGTTGTGATCCTCTCCTCCCGATCTACGCGATGGTGATGTTTGTGGTGCAAGAATGGTATAATTTGGTCTTGAGACCTCCTCTCTTCTTCCTCCTATGGCCTCTTTGCGGTTATGTAGATTCTAAACCTAACTTCCTCATCCTAAATGCTGATATAAACCTATAAAATTCGTAGGCCCCTATTCTCCAGAAATGCAAATGACCAAAATACCATCACGGGGTGTCGATTTGGCCTAAAAGTGCCCTGGGACCCAAACAAAACCCTCAGGTAGACCTTTTTTTACTATCTCGACCCTTCTGGATACACCGGTGCACTCAAGATGACTATACATAATATCAAAAGTAAAATTACATTTTATTTCCCAAACTAAGTCCCGACATGCCTGACATGCGCGTCCCGTATAAATTTATCGTAATTGTCGTATTTTACTCTCACGGTAATGATAATATTTCCTTATCATAATTATTACTCATTCACTAAGTAATATTCAATATAAATAAATATTAACCCTTCTCTCACTAATTAATATTTATTTTACCAGATTAATTTCCCAAAATTAATTTAATTAATTCCAATTAATTCCTAATATAAAAATCAATAAAATTACGGGGTGTTACATACACCCCCTAATAACGAAATTTCGTCCCGAAACTCGAAAAAAATAAAATGCCTGGTGTGAATAGCTCTGGATATTTATCGGTCACCTCATCTTTGCGCTCCCAAATAGACTTATCGGCATTATGATGCTTCATAATATCACCTCAGATTCTTACACATAACTGCGTTCGAATGTGTTCACAATTTACTCGTAATGATCTATGACACCTCGCCTAATTAAATACCGGGTGATCAGTCCTTTATTAAAATATAATCAAGGTGAACGGTTGGTTCATTCTTAGCATCACTATCATAAAATAAACTTTCCAATTGAAACACCCTACATAATTATGCTAAGTGACAAAACCATTAAAATCATTAGCTCCATTTATTAAATCCAATTATGAAATCCTTTATTACGTAACAGTTTAAAAATCACACAATTATTAAGACTGGAAATAAACACCCATGAATTTAATCATTTAGATAATTCAACACCAACTTTAAGACTACAAAGGAAAAACCATCCTGACAGTAATTAAATCCCAAAGAGTTAAAATGCTAAAGATGAATAAACATAATCTCTGACAAATCCAACTGAATAAGGAAATGGGAGACACATGCCCTAACTAATCATATCTAGAATGAGAGTAGATGCATCATCAAGGTCGTATTAGTAATGTCCTGCATCTCCCACATAAGCTGCAGTGCGTCTTATCCCAATAATCTACGCTAGGGGTGGCAATTTGCGACACGACCCGTTAACCCGACACGAAATCGACACGCTTTAAGCGGGTTTGGGTATAGCCTTAACGGGTTCGGGTCATAAACGGGTGGACCCGCCAGACCCGTTAAGAAAACGAATCGGGTTCGTGTATATTCGCGAAACCCGTTAGTGACCCGTCACCCGTTTAGAATCCGTGTGACCCGCTACCCGTTTATAACCCGTCACCCGTTTATAACCCTTCACTCGTTTAGAACCCGTCACCCGTTTAGAACCCGCGACCCGTTTGCAACCCGCGACCCGTTTGTAACCCGTTAACTCGTTTATAACCCGTTAACCCGTTAACAACCCGTAATCTAAGCATCCCACATCGATTTGTTATGAAAATTCTCCATTCTTGACTAAGTATAAGTAAGTTGTTACCTCTTTAGATTTTTAAAGTAATCGGGTTACCGGGTTAAACGGGTGAATCGTGTTAAACGGGTGAATCGTGTTAAACGAGTGAACCGGGTTAAACGGGTGAACCGAGTTAAACGAATTAATCGGGTTAAACGGGTGAACCGGGTTAAATGGGTGAACCGGGTTAAACGGGTGAACCGGGTCAAAACCATTCGTTTATTTAACGGGTGTAAACGGGTCGTGTCGTGTCATTCGTTAAGTAAACGAATCGTGTATGAATTTCAGTTTTCCACCCGTTTAGTAAACGAATCGTGTTTGGGTGGATGAATTTTTGACACGATTCGTTTATCACCCGACACGAACCCGGCTCGACACGACCCGTTGCCACCCCTAATCTACGCAAGACGCCCCTGTGGTTGGGCACCTGAAATATATACATACATATATACAAGAGAACAGAGATAATAAGAAACGGGTCAGAGCCCGAGTGTAAAACAATTCAAAATTAGTTTAGCAAGTATTTAAAATGCTTACCTGCTAATGCAACAACCATGTTAATATGCGACACTCTCTTGATATTTCTCACCTCTCCTCTAGTGTGCACACCTACCGTACTAACAAATCTCATCAATTTCCCTATCTTATTCTCCATAATGGTTTATCATGTGAAAAGCTAAGTTATGACATTTACTTTAGGAAAACACTCTCTTCAAGATTCCTTACGTTATTTAAAGCAACTCATTATCGTTATAATGTTCCCAAACACTTATAATAAATTTGAAGCATTTATTCATTTCTTATCTACTTATACGCACAGTAGAAAGTTACCATATAAATATACGTATATATATTAGTCACACATATAATATATATATACTAACGGCACCTCACATAAGATCTAAGGTGCTGGCATACTCTGCTATCAAGTCCCCGTATCACACAAACTAAGGGAAATACTAGCTCGGAATCACTCTCGAACTGTATTAACACAAAACATAAACAAATGGAGGCGAAGCATAGTTCCCAGTCCTAAGAGGTCAGCACATACCCACACATCTCTTAGGACCATCTGACTATAATTAAGATAGCCTGTAATCAAGGATACTATCGTCTAGGGTACAAGTCATTATCCCCCATAAAGGTCCAATCGAGATAAGACTGTCCCGGCGCGGAAACCCCCGTGATAGCAAGTAGCTCGGGTACGATTTTTACACAGATATATAATATATGCACAATCACACAGTCTTATAGATATAAATATCCACATTTCTAAATTAGGTGTGTTCACGACCAATAATCATAACTATCCGTTATTAACACATTTTACTCGATTATTATGCATAACAACTCGTCATTTTTAATCTCATTTAAAATGCATTCATACTCACTTCTCCTTTCTCGAAGTATTCTAAGTATAATTTCAGTGGACGTACACGCTTATCTTCTGGTCTAACTCTCTTACGAGTCTCAACCTTCTATTTAAACGTTCGCATAATCCCAGATGGGTAAATCACTCCCCGTTAACCCCTTTATTTCACTTTACATTAAATTCCCACTTATTGGGGTTTACTAAAACCCTACTGGTTCTATTTATATCCCAAAATGTTCTAACAATAATACTCAAGGGTTACTACGCAATTTAATCAGAATAAACCATTATAAGAGGAATGTGCAGTTTTTTAGGTGGGGTCGATCGATCGAGGGAATTTGGTCGATCGATCGATCAGTCGATCCATCGATACTCTTAGGTCGATCGATCGATCAAGCAGTTATGGCGAAAACTGCATTTATCCAGTTACGGGTTTGCCTCTCCAACCTCAACCAAAACTTCATATTTGATTCCCAAACTACCAACAAAAGTTATTACCAGTACCATACACCTAAATACACGATTCTCCATGTAAAATATGTTTTAATTCATCAATTATAACTATATAATAGGGTAAAATTTGTCTAGACTTCAAGAACCCTAATTTCTCTTTTTCTTTCAATTCTTTCCATTATTTTCCAGATTTCTTACTTCTAAATCCATACTAATTCGTGGTTTATCCTCTACATGCAAAAGAGATGTCCAGAATATGATTACTTCTTCAATGACATGTGAATTATAGTCTTCAAACTACACTTTCTTCCATGAAACAAGTTCTAAACAACCCTAGACTAACATAATGGAGGCATTAACTAAGAATAGAGCAAGATAGATACTTACCTGAAATTCAAGGTTCTGATTTCGTGGATGAAATGGTATGGTTGCGTTCCCCGTCGTGCGATCTAAGTTTTGGTGGTGGTGGCGGTGTAACCGGATGAGTTCTTGGCTTTGGATTGCTTGGAAATCTCTCCAACTCCTTCTCTAATGGCCGTTATTTGATTTTGTGTTTGCTAACCCTAAGAGACAACTCCTAAAGGCTGATATATCCTTAGGAAATTCGTGTGTTTAATTCTCCAAAAATATAAAATGTCTAAAATACCTTCCCGGGATGTCAATCAGGCCTAAAAATGCCCCGAGACCCAAACTAAACCCCCGGTACAATTTTCTGACTATCTCGACCCTTTCGGACACATTGGCGCACTTAAAACGACCTTTCAAGCAGCTTACAATTTATTCACTTTATATTATAATAATAATAATCTAGTCCTGACACGACACAGGCGCGTCCCGACTTAAATTTCCATAATTGCCATTTTATTCACTCGTGACAATTTAATAAAATAAATCTCATATATTACTTTACTCGTCTAGTAATATTCAACAATTTTCCAATAATTACTAACTGACATCACGTTAGTAAATATAAAAATAAATTTTTGGATTAATATTAAATTAATATCTCAATTTAAATTTAATAAATCTCCAATTTTAAAAGCCATAAAAATACGGGGTATTACATACTTCTCCCCTAATAACGGAATTTCGTCCCGAAATTCGGAAAATAAGGCCTACCTGGTAAAACACATTTTTGGATATCTTAACAGTACGCAACCTATCCACATAGTAAGGCGCTCAATCACTATATCCCCCACCTCACAACAAGCTTGTTTAACACTCTCCATTAAAGATACTTCACATTGTTCTCCCATCCGACAACATTCGCATAAGACACGTATATACACTATTAATTCCCATTATTTTAGTATCATTGGGAGGTCGCACCTCACCACATGACCACTATCGGAATTTATCTAAACACAAAACTCCCATTCTGAGAGAAACCATACGAACATCTGACCACTCTTGTTCGCCTAAAACAATCGTGGAATTCCTCCATAGTCATCAGATTATTCTCGACCGATCTAAAATTCTGATTATCCGCTCACCTCTAAACATACGCAGAGGGAGAATAGTTAAGGTTTTTCCACACCAAAACTTCAATAAGCACCTCGTTCACGACAAACAGGTACGAGTACTTCCACGAAACTCCACCATTAGGTAATATCCTCCCCCAATTACCGTACTGCTCCACTTGTTAGATATAAACGTTGTGGAAACGAAATGATCACCAAGATTCTAAAATCACCTTCACGCGACTCCACAACTCGGTAATCACCGTGCGCCAGTTCCTCGGCTATGGGTGATACCTCCTACTCAAAGCAAATCGTTATCTCCACTGTTTCCTGAAATCCCATATTGATGGTGGGATTCACAAATTTTCATCCTGAAGGACACGTACCGACGCGATCCCTTCCTTTCAAAGGAAGACTGGGGCACACTAGTTAATATTGTAAATCACCCCAAAGGGATGTCAATCACTTCCTTACTGGGCGGTTCGTTCCACACGTTCGGATGAACCCTTGATCTTGCCTTGAGAATGGCAACCCATCCAAGAAGCTTTACCGACTTTACCTACCACATCACTAAAACGAGTAATCTCAATAAAATATATAACACTATCAATACACCCATTCATCCTCCGCGGCACCAAAGATAATCCCATTATACTAGGAAAATATTCACATAATAATATCGTTTGTAGTTATACGCATTAAAATTGTTTCACATGCTAATCTAGCAATGAACAAAGGAGTAGTGACTCGCTCGGGTCACATAAAACACGCCTCATCCGGCTCATACTTCTACCTTGCCAATCGTGTTGGCTGCACAGATGGTCCCCGGATGTGACACACCTGTCTAAACTAAAACAAAACTACTTTGATCGTTGTCCCTTATTAGACACCATACTCTTGTACCATATACCCTCTTCGAGAAAAATATTTTTAGCACGTATGATTTCACTCTCCACAAAATACCTCGATACTTACTCCACTTATCACCTGAAATACATTCGAAAACTCACGAACGACTGGAATCGAATCCAGGAGAATCACAATCTCCTTAGAGGCATCCTCATTTATATAATACAAATAGGTGGAAGATCCCCCTTCTGAGCGAGGCATCGCCACTCAAACATCTCCTGCCCCACAATGACAAAGGTAATACTCCCACCGAATCAATTTATTATGGCTCTGTGCATAGCGAGCAAATCCATGCCAAATATTGATGTCGTGCTCACGTATGACTAACACTAGTATGACTATAGGTAAAACCAAACTACCAAACTATATACCTACATCTCGACGTATACAGAAAATAAATGACCCTTTTTCCAATGATGAGTATACGCATGACACCGTACCTTAATAATGTCTAAAAATCCTAAGGCTCGTGCCAAGCGAGTATCTATAAAACAGTATGACGCCCCAGTATTAAATAAAATGTGCCCCATAGTACTAGAAAGAAAGAACGTACCATCAATGGCCGATGATGGCTGCTGGGTTTCAGTATGCTGGGCATCGTACACACATTCGTGATGTTTCTGCCCCTGTTGCTGGGGTATCTTACTCTTATCTGGGCAATCCTGCCTCCGGTGACCCATCCTGCCGCAATTAAAGTATCTACCTCTAAACTGTTTCATTTTACGGCTCTGCTGGTTTTGGTCCGGTTGTATAGTTCCACTTTCTCCTTGGCCTTGTTGAGTATCTTGATGAAAAACGACATTCGATTGAGGACAGTCCCTCCACTTGTGACCCATTTGTACACACTTATAGCAGAGTCCTGAAAGTTCTCGCTGGTTGGGTTGGAATTCCTCTCCAGACTGATCTGGACAAGTTTGACGTTCATAACCGTCCATTCCACATTTGAAACACCTCTTCGTGACTTCACTCGGATCCCAGCTTTGTTGGCCCTGACGCTTTTGGGTTTCCCTACACAATTTGTTACCTTCGTGGCCTTTACGGTCTTGAGGAGCTTGTTGTTGCGATTTTTGTGTCTTAACACACTTGTTATTTCCAGTCATGATAAACTGACCATACTCTCTAGATCTTTTGCCCCCCATAAGCTGCGTGCTGCGTGCTGCGTGCTGCGTTCTTGATACTGTAAGACCGCAGTGGTAACTTCCTGTGCCACAATACCTGCTAACTCGGCGGTTGATACTCTCTCTGAAGACACAAGAGGTGTGAGTCGACCTTGCTCGTTGACTCGCCTAACCGCATTAGCTAGTTCTTCTTGACGATCCATCTGAAAATTTAAATAATCTGGATGAGTTCATCATTCGCATAAACAAATCGCAGAAGCACGAATTCCCAATGTATTGAGATGAATACAACATTCCTAATATTAGGGATCTATGTCAAAGACGTTAAGATGGAAACGAAATAAGCCGTACAAATCCTAAAGGACACTAGAACATGATGCTCTGATACCATCTATGACACCCCGCCTAATTAAATACCGGGTGATCAGTCCTTTATTAAATTATAATCAAGGTGAACGGTTGGTTCATTCTTAGCATCACTGTCGCAAAATAAACTTTCCAATTGAAACACCCTACATAATTAAGCTAAGTGACAAAACCATTTAAATCATTATCTCCATTTATTAAATCCAATTATGAAATCCTTTATTACGTAACAGTTTAAAAATCACACAATTATTAAGACTGGAAATAAACACCCATGAATTTAATCATTCAGATAATTCAACACCAACTTTAAGACTACAAAGGAAAAACCATCTTGACAGCAATTAAACCCCAAAGAGTTAAAATGCTAAAGATGAATAAACATAATCTCTGACAAATCCAACTGGATAAGGAAATGGGAGACACATGCCCTAACTAATCATATATAGAATGAGAGTAGATTAATCATCGAGGTCATCTAAGTAATGTCCTGCATCTCCCACATAAGCTGCAGTGTGTCCGATCCCAAGAATCTACGCAAGACGCCCCTGTGGCTAGGCACCTGAAATATATACATACATATATACAAGAGAAAAGAGATAACAGGAAACGGGTCAAAGCCCGAGTGAAAAATAGTTCAAAATTAGTTTAGCAAGTATTTAAAATGCTTACCTGCTAATGCAACAACCATGTTAATATGCGACACTCTCTTGATATTCCTAACCTCTCCTCTAGTGTGCACACCTACCGTACTAATAAATCTCATCAATTCCCCTATCTTATTCTCCATAATGGTTTATCATGTGAAAAGCGAAGTTATGACATTTACTTTAGGAAAACACTCTCTTCAAGATTCCTTATGTAATTTAAAGCAACTCATTATCGTTATAATGTTCCCAAACACTTATAATAAATTTGAAGCATTTATTCATTTCTTATCTACTTATATGCACAGTAGAAAGTTCCCATATAAATATACGTATATATATTAGTCACACATATAATACATATACTAACGGCACCTCATATAAGATCTAAGGTGCTGGCATACTCTGCTATCAAGTCCCCGTATCACATAAACTAAGGAAAATACTAGTTCGGAATCACTCTCAAACTGTAATAACACAAAACATAAACAAATGGAGGCGAAGCATAGTTCCCAGTCCTAAGAGGTCGGCACATACCCACACGTCTCTTAGGACCATCTGACTATAATTCAGATAGCCTGTAATCAAGGATACTATCTTCTAGGGTACAAGTCATTATCCCCCATAAAGGTCAAATCGAGATAAGACTGTCCCGGCGCGGAAGCCCCCGTGATAGCAAGTATTTCGGGTACGATTTTTACACAGATATATAATATATGCACAATCACACAGTCGTATAGATATAAATATCCACATTTTTAAATTAGGTGTGTTCACGACCCATAATCATAATTATCCGTTATTAACACATTTTACTCGATTATTACGCATAACAACTCGTCATTTTTATTCTCATTTAAAATGCATTCGTACTCACTTCCCCTTTCTCGAAGTATTCTAAGTATAATTTCAGTAGACGTACACGCTTATCTTCTGGTCTAACTCTCTTATAAGTCTCAACCTTCTATTTAAACGTTCGCATAATCCCAGATGGGTAAATCACTCCCCGTTAACCCCTTTATTTCACTTTACATTAAATTCCCACTTATTTGGGTTTACTAAAACCCTACTGGTCCTATTTATATCCCAAAATGTTCTAACAATAATACTTAAGGGTTACCACGCATTTTAATCAGAATAAACCATTATAAGAGGAATGTGCAGTTTTCCAGGTGGGGTCGATCGATCGAGGGAATTTGGTCGATCGATCGATCAGTCGATCCATCGATACTCTTAGGTCGATCGATCGATCAAGCAGTTATGGCAAAAACTGCATTTATCCAGTTATGGGTTTGCCTCTCCAACCTCTACCAAAACTTCATATTTGATTCCCAAACTACCAACAAAAGTTATTACCAGTACCATACACCTAAATACACGATTCTCCATGTAAAATATGTTTCAATTCATCAATTATAACTATATAATAGGGTAAAATTTGTCTAGACTTTAAGAACCATAATTTCTCTTTTTCTTTCAATTCTTTCCATTATTTTCCAGATTTCTTACTTCTAAATCCATACTAATTCGTGGTTTATCCTCTACATGCAAAAGAGATGTCCAGAATATGATTACTTCTTCAATGACATGTGATGATGCTGAGATTCAGCACAACCAGATAAGTGATGATGAGCTCAAACAATAATAACCATGGCAGCCATAGAGATGCAAGTGTATATGTATAAGTGTGTAAGTGTGTAGAAGGATATGAGTATAAGAGGAATAAGATAATGATGTATAGTGGTTCAGCCAATTAGGCCTACATCCACTGTGAGTGTGTGATCCACTAAGTATGGGAATTAATGGCCTTGGATACAATGCATATAAGCTCACTTTCTCTCTCTACTGTGTGTATAAGTAGAGTTTTTGCTAGGGTTATGATTATTTATCTGTCGATCCTCCTGCAGGATTGTAGGTGACAAGTATATATAGGTCTTGGGGGGTGTAGTATACCCCCCAAGTAATCATGGTGCATGTGAATGATGATTTTGCCAATCTCCTGCTGACACCTGTAGATGCCAAATGATGACATAATATTCCCTCACGTGAGGAGGTGATTCGGTTGTAACGGTCTTCCACGTGTCCTGTGAGCCTCACGCGCACTGTTCCACGCACTGTGATGACGTCACCCTCGGCCTGTAACACGAGGCCGAGGGCGAAGTTCATTCTGATAGTGAGTCAGGCCCAATTTAGTCCTCGTACTGTCGGCCCCTCGGAGGGTCGTCTGAGCCTGATGAAGGGTCGGCCCCTCGAAGGGTCGTCTGGAGCCTGATGAAGGGTCGGCCCCTTGGAGGGTCGTTCGGGCCTGATGAAGGGTCGGCCCCTTGAAGGGTCGTCTGGAGCCTGATGAAGGGTCGGCCCCTCGAAGGGTCGTCTGGAGCCTGATGAAGGGTCGGCCCCTTGAAGGGTCATCCGGGCCTGATGAAGGGTCGGCCCCTTGGAGGGTCGTCCGGGCCTAATGAAGGGTCGGCCCCTTGAAGGGTCGTCCGGGCCTGATGAAGGGTCGGCCCCTGAGGGGTCGTCTAGAGCTTGATGATGAGGTCACCCTGACCCCATCCAGGTACAGGGTGTCCTCGGCCTGGCCGTGTGTATATATGGGTATATCAACATGTGAATTATAGTCTCCAAACTACACTTTCTTCCATGAAACAAGTTCTAAACAACCCTAGACTAACATAATTGAGGCATTAACTAAGAATAGAGCAAGATAGATACTTGCCTGAAATTCAAGGTTCTGATTTCGTGGATGAAATGGTATGGTTGCGTTCCCCGTCGTGCGATCAACGTTTTGGTGGTGGTGGCGGTGTAACCGGATGAGTTCTTGGCCTTGGATTGCTTGGAAAGCTCTCCAAATCCTTCTCTAATGGCCGTTATTTGATTTTGTGTTTGCTAACCCTAAGAGACAACTCCTAAAGGCTGATATATCCTTAGGAAATTCGTGGGTTTAATTCCCCAAAAATATAAAATGTCTAAAATACCCTCCCGGGACAATTAGGCCTAAAAATGCCCCGAGACCCAAACTAAACCCCCGGGTACACTTTTCTGACTATCTCGACCCTTCCGGACACATTGGCGCACTCAAAATGACCATATGAGCAACTTATAATTTATTCACTTTATATAATAATTTAGTCCTGACACGACACAGACGCGTCCCGACTTAAACTTCCATAATTGCCATATTATTCACTTGTGACAATTTAATAAAATAAATCTCATATATTACTTTACTCGTCTAGTAATATTCAATAATTTTCCAATAATTACTAACTGACATCACGTTAGTAAATATAAAAATAAATTTTCGGAATAATATTAAATTAATATCTCAATTTAAATTTAATAAATCTCCAATTTTAAAAGCCATAAAAATACGGGGTATTACATAATCTTTTGTTATTTTCACTATACATTCACTAATGGTACTATTTCAACCGAAGGTCTGCTCGCTACAACCCACGATTAGCAACAAGTTCATTCAATCCCTTACATACCAATATATTCCTTTATGATTAAGGTCTCACTAATATAATGACATGCAAAATTATCGGTAATTAGATAACAATGTCTCATTAAACAAGCCTATACTACAATGGCTCTATCATTTATATGTTAGAAAATATCTCACTTCTATAGGTACCAATTTTACTTATTATCATACCAAGCCATCTCTCCTTATGGGGTACACCCTCAGCAATCCCTGTCTACTCATGCCAGGCCTCGAAATTTTGGTTCACATCAACGTACTCTCATTACATTTATGAACTATACAAAAATGATGTGGAGTGACTCAATCCTCGTCGACGTATCATGAATCACTTAGGATCCGAGAAACTTATTATTTCCCCTTTTCAACTATCTAAAGGGTGTGCAAAAAAAATTCTCCCTATTAAGCCTCCGAAGTCACTTAGCAGTTATTATCCTACTACTGGTAATCACATGTAACCGTACCAGTTGTAGTTAATATTTTTAATTACTCCAAAAGTCCAAGACATGCTTCCTCGCATTATACCACATCCTATATCACCCCTCCCGACTATCCACCATCCTATGGTTGGCACACCTAACTCAGGGCTCAACTTCACACTCATTGCCTCCTAATACTCCCTATTCAAGGTGGAACTCAAGGGTTTCGTCCAGATCTACAACAATATTGGGCCGCACTTTGTGCCGATTCATTTCTTCTCTTTAATAACCTACTTGGCACATTGACCGGTAATATAACACACCCAAAAATAGTAACGATTATTTTGTCTGTGAATAATTCACGTCACAACCCAAATAAAATCCTGACTACTCCACAATTTTAATAATCCAATAATAAACTTTATCAATTTACGTGTCCATTCCATCCCTGGAATCATCCTTCTATTACAACATTTGGGTTGGTAGTATCGGACCAACCTCCTCTTCTTACGAGTGGCGAACTTGGAAATAACTTCACCATGTCTCTCTCAACCCGATATCAACACACTCAATATCTCACATCACATAGAACATCTTACTCCCCTTATTCTGAGATATACAAAAAGTATGGCCCATGTGTTTGCTCTAAAACTGCGCACTTCCTAGGCCCTTTTTCTATCTATTAGAATACTAGCAACCTATCTATGCGAGAACCACTCTACGCATTCGACTGGATTAAACTCCATTTGTTCCCAACGTATTTCGATTTTCCTTTCAACTCACTTTAGTTATGGGATTTTTCTCATGACATACACGCAGCCAGACTATCTCCTTTCCTCGAACGAAGTTCAGCCTCTCATACATTTCCACTTATTTTTTTTACTGTCCCATAGACACATTTACAAAACCTTTCTAAGCCTTCTTATCACGAAAGTCAAATAGACCAGGGTGCCCATACACCTTATATCCCATGCACAACTACACCATCATCCCTAACATTCCACACGTAGCATACTTATCTCAAGTCTGACCCCGCATTCTCAGTGTGGTCATACTGTATGGATAACCTTAGTTACCTTACTAAAATGATTTAATTCCCCTCCGAGACTTCCCCACCCATTAACTAGTGGTGCAAAAGTTTCCACCAGTGCTCTCCACACAGCACTACTCGACTCTACAGGTCTTTTATAAGATGAGTCCTGCTATGAGTCCCAAAACCTCACCCAAAAGAAATAATTTTTTGTTCCCTGGCGGTACCTATACCACAAGGAAACTTTTAATAGGTAAGTGAGAGAATAAGTGGAACCCATGTCACTTTTGGGGGATATTTTGGTACCCATATAATTATTCATATCAAATAATAGCTCTGAGCTCGTGATTTCATCCACATACACGTGTAATAACTAAAGTGATAAACTCATGCCTTAGTGAACAACACATCTCTCACCTCTCGACATTCATTGGGATTCATGCGTGGGATTTCTCGCAAGCAAAATCCAAACAAGGAACCCTCCCGATACACTACTACCTAGCATTATCGGCCCTCGATATCTGCAGGTCCTAAACACATAGTCAGAATACCCAAAAAATCCTATCCCCAGACGTACTAGTTTAACCATCCACTCCTACAACACTAAAGGAGTTATACAACACGACACTCTCACTATCACTAGTTTTCCCGCCCTAAGTCGGTAACGAGCAAAATCTCTCTGCTCCACAGTTGACTTAATATACTCCGAATCATATTAATACTGTCCCTACACACTGGGATCAAACATAACGATACGACTATAACCTCTGAAGTTTCCTACACGATGTAACATAAATATGAGCTCAACCTTTTTCCAGGTGACTCATCGCTAAGCAACACATCCATCCCTGGAGTAGCGAATAAGATAGCCTTGTTGTAACATCCCACCATCGCTCAACCCATCGCTAACCAACACATACCTAGGATAACATCATACTCGAATATCATCTTTCAAAATGAGAACCCACGAAATTATATCCTCTCAATGTCCCGACCCGCTCCCCTGCAGATGTGACCAAAAAAATCCCCGCAACGTAATTATAATTATATACACACAATAGTAACACTAACGATACATGCACTAAACCCGTCTCATGGACGAACTCAGTGCAAACGAAATACTGTGACTCGCTCGTGTCACACAAACATACCCCATTTACCTTAGGAGAAAATTCACTTTTTTAATTGCCAATAGCACTGGCGGTCCAAATGCTTTCTAGACATAACACTCTCATCCATACCGATCCAAATTTTTTTTATAAGTACTGCCCCTGCTGGGCATCCCATTCCTGTCCCCTAACTCGTTGCCGACAAGGTCAGTATATGTGGCCCTAATTTCCACACATAGGACACCTCTTGGTGTCATTTCCCTATCTCTAGTCCTAGTGGCTATATCGAAATTGTCCTTCTCTCAAAACTAGTAGTCTTGGCCCCGATTGTTACCCGAATTATTCTTTTGGCTTGTTGGCCCTATGGAACACGTTGTTGGCCCTAGTGACCCTTAGTGAATCCATTGTCACTCAGTAGGAATTTCCATTGATCTACATCATTTAAATGCTTCCCTTTCTGGGTATCCCTTTGTAGTGCATCACTGTCACCAATTACCTTTACTCTTTCCCATCTGGCTGTGCTCTCCAACTCTCTTAGCTACCTTCTCATGTAAGCGTTGATATAAACATTGTAAAAGTATATCATTGACGCCATGTGTGTAAGTCGTTTAAGACTGATTTTCCATAAATATTGTTGCCTCCTACTCGTGAGTCCATCATCACTTTTAAGAACCTTACTCTCCCCTACCTACCTCCCCGGGTATAAAGTTTACTTAAATAAATAAACTCTCCATCACAATCAACCTTTGTTCGTCCCTCCTGTGAAAAGTCCAAAACTTTCATCGCATTTCCGTCTGAACAGCAGATAAAAGAACTTGTCGTTAAATCGCGCCCAAAATTTCTCGATTAATTTCTTATCTACTTCCTTATATGCGGTAATTATCTCCCACCATGGCAGCACTACACCTCACCATGTGCAACTGCTTTTGGATTATCTCCTTCCATTAGCCCATCACACTTCCTGTCTTACTCGAATCCTTGCAGATGGCTCGTCGTAAGAGCTCCTTCAACTTCCCCCATTACCGAGTACATTGGGTGAGTCTAAATTTGTACCACCTTTCTCTACTACGATGTTTGGGAAAACTACAATGCCCTAGTGATTACCTTATCATCATCTGCCTGAATAATAATCATGGTGATTTCTATCGCGATCACCGTTCCCAAAACACTTTATGGCTTTTGTTGAGCCTCTCCTCCTGTAGTCCTTATGACGACCCTCGCTGGTCTCCCTATATTGCTCGGTGTACGAAAGCCAATCGAACTCGTATATAATTTGTATCGATTATACTTACTAGTAGGAGAACGTAAATGTACGTACAAAGCGGAATACAACAGTCCTAATAATAGGGATCTATATCAAAGAATGTTACGCTGAAATTTGTAGTAAGTCGCACTGATCCTAAAGGCACTAGAACCTGATGCTCTGATACCATTTGTGACACCCCACCTATTCTAATCCTGGGTGATCAGTCCATTATTAAATTAAACAGGAATCATTAATGGTGTCATTCTTAGCATCACTGTCGAATTTAAAATTAATTACTGATACCCTAATAGCCCGATGTCAAAATTTTAATCTTACTTATTACCATACAATAAATAAATCAGAAGAAATACATCATTCACCATTTCTATGTACATAACATTGGATAATACGATAATAACATATGTAAATAACTGATTCTGTAATGACGCTCAAGAGAAAAACTAAATACAATCATCCATGAGTAAAGTCCAAATCAATACAAGAAATAAACGGAATTACAAAGTCTCTAAAAATAGTAATCCCACTATGATTGGGCGACATGCCGACTGAGATAAATGAAGAGAGATATGAAATTAATAAAAGTGGAGGCGTCTAATAGCAAGGTCCTACAACCTCCACTATAGCTACAACACGTCAAATGAGGAAATCCTGTACTTGGTGTCCCTGTGGCTGGGCATCTAAAATGGTTTTTACAAAAAGGATTTGAAACGGGCCGGAGCCCATGTAAAACAGTTGAAAAAGTTTAGCAAATGTTTAAAATACGACAACATATAAATACATGTTAGTATCGTGTGCCCTCAATTGATATCCTCACCCCTGAACTACTGTGCACGCCTAACGTACTACTCTAACCCACCTAGTTATGCTACCTGCCTAACTAGTCTAGCTTACATCTCTTCGCATCTAATCAATTGTAGTGCTCACTTGTATTGCCCATACACTACATTACTACACTTTTCCAATTCTTTGTACTCATTAGGAATCTCTATTAAATGATTTAATTCCTGTGTACTTTGGTTAATTTTAGATATCACTATCTATCAGTTGCTGGTTTAGTTCTCATTCACTTGAAAATTTAGATATCACAATCTATCTTATCTACTAACATACTCGCATAAGAATCAATCACATGTACATATATACATCACTATTATTATATATATGCATACAACTCCCTTAGGTGGAGACCTGCGGTGTGGGCATACTCTGCTATCAAGTCCCGGTACATCACATACTCTATAAGGACACTGGCTCGGATAGTCTCCCTCGAACCATAAATCAAATCATGTAATATTGGAGCCGAACATAGCTCTAGGCCTTTGGGATGTGCTCAAACCTAACGCACCCAAATGACTAGTCATACCCTCATTCATATAAGTAGTGCTCAATCCCTAAGGTCTATGTAACGAGGTACAAGTCAATATGCCCCTAAATGGGCTCATCAGAATAAGACTGTCCACGACGCGAAACCTCCCGTGATAATAAGTAGCCTAGGTATGATTACACATATAAATAAAACAATACGTATACACACCACCCATTTATGAATAATATCATCATAGGTATTCACGTAACCTATATCCTATGCCCCTTACGTAGTATAATATATAATACTTCTCATAGTAAACTCCCGAGTGTTATTCAATACCCAAATGGTTGCTAAGTGTTCTTTAAATAAATTCAGTAGGCAATCCCACTCAAGTCATACTGGTCTTGGTCCTACATTCCCTTAATTTTTCCATAAGAAATCAATATTCGAATAAGCTTTTATTACTCGTTACGCGAACCCAATTTTTGTCTTAAACTCTCCTCGCGCGAGTAATCTCATTCCAACTTTTGCCTACTGGTAATTGGAATATCCCTTAATAGATTCATACAATGAATTTAAGGTCAACCCAAACATTGCCCATAAATTCTAAATGAAAAGGGGGAAACTATGAAATTCTGGGAAATCGAATCAATTCGGCCTTGGTCCGAATCGATTCGGCCAAGGAACCGAATCGATTCGCCTTCTATAGGTCTCATCTTTTCCACTTGTAACAGTTATGAGATTCACCATTTTTAACCTCAAAACCTCCCTGATTCATTCCTAAACTCCAAAATAAGCATACTAAGCGTTATACCATCACATATACGTGATTTCTAATGTATTAGAATCATTAAATCATCAAAGAACACCCTTGAATCCAACTAATTCAAGATTAAACATTCAAAACCCTAGTTTTCATTCATGTTCAAAAACTTCAATATTTTTCCAGATTTCCTCCCAATTTTTGTGATGTTTCTCATTAATTTCAGCCTACATGTGTAAGGAATTAAATCTAACATCAATCCTACCCAAGAACATGATTTATATCTCAATTATAAAGTCGAATTTCATGAATTGCACAAGATTATCACCTCATTCTAACATGGATGATATATCAAATCATAGTTTAGCAAGATTAAACACTTACCTCTGTTTGAAGGTCTGATTCCATGTAGAATATTGGAATGGTTGTGAACCTCTCCTCCCGACCTTCGCGATGGTGATTTTTGTGGTGCAAGAATGATGTAATTTTGCCTTGGGACCTCCTCTCTTATTCCTCCTATGGCCTCTATGTTGTTATGTAGATTCTAACCCTAACTTCCTCATCCTAAATGCTAATATAAACCTACGAAATTCGTAGATCCCTATTCTCCAAAAATGAAAATGACCAAAATACCTTCTCGGGGTGCCGGTTTGGCCTAAAAGTGTCCTGGGACCCAAACTAAATCCCCGGGGAGACTTTTTTTACTATCTCGACCCTTCCGGACACACTTGCGCAATCAAAATGACTATTGGAAATATCAAAGTAAAATTATATTTTATTTTCCAAATTAAGTCCCGACATGAATGACACGCGCGTCCCGACTAAATTTATCGTAACTGTCGTATTTCTCACTCACGACAATTATAATATTTCCTTACCACTATTATTACTAATTAACTAAGTAATACTCAATAGAAATAAATATTAACCCTTTTCTCGCTAATTAATATTTATTTTACCGGATTAATTTCCCAAAAATAATTTAATCAATACTAATTAATTCCCAATATAAAAATTAATAAAATTACGGGGTGTTACATCGAGTCTCTTAATCTCTCCTCAAGATCATTAATCCTAGAATCAAGCAAATTCCTAGACTCCTCAAACTCTATAATCCCCTTTTTCAAAACCTCCATCAAACCACGAAGACTATCTGTTTCACCCTCAACGTATTCTAGTTTCTCTCGAAGAATCTTCTCCCTTGCACTAAGATCCTCAATCAAGGCATCATTATTTTCTATGGCAAGCTCATTCAACCTAACTTGCAAGTTCAAGTTTTCCTTTTTTATCTTTACCGCTTCCATCAATCTCCTCTTCCTCACTACCTTCACCCTCACTTACATGGGATTCGCACTCAACGGCCTCGAAAGTGTCATTCACATTAGAATATTCATGGGAAGATTTATCGTCGTCGCTCACATGACATGGGGGAACTCTTTCCCTCTTTCGGTTAAATATCACTTAAGTTGGCATTATGTGCTATCGATTTCTTGCCCTCTTTCTTAAGTCTAGTGGTACACTCTACTACCTTGTGACCATAACCCTCACAACCAAAACACCTATTCGACTAATCCCTCTTAACATTCTCACTTTTATTCTTGGGGGAGGGATCGACCTTGTTGTTCTTAGATTTCTCAAGTCTTATGGCATCTTTCGATTGCTTTTGGAACTTAAGAAATTTTTTGAACTTCTTTGTTAACAAGGCTACATCCTCAAATTCGGAATCAAAATCATCATCCAAAACTTTAGTCTCTTCCTTCCGGGCTTTCAAAGCAATTCCCTTTTCTTTATTTGGCACTTGCTTGGAGGTAAAAATGTAAAGCTCATAAGTTTGTAAGTCACCTACAAGCTCTTCTACTTTCGTTGATTCAAGCATACCCAAGGAGTTTAAAATGGTCACTTTGGGATCAAATCTACTAGGCAAGGACTTTAAGATTTTCTTTATGACTCGATTGTCGGGTATTTTCTCTCCTAAGTTAAAAGACGAGTTGACAATGTTGTACAATCTAGCATAAAACTCATCAAATGACTCACTCTCTAACATCTTAATCGTCACAAACAGTGTAGTGAGGTTTTAAAGTTTAAATGCCCTAACCGTGTCAGTGCCCTCGTGAGTAAGTGAAAGAATATCCCATGCCTCTTTTGAGGTTTCACATGTTAAGATTCGATTATACTCTTCCGGTGTGACACGTGAGGAAATAGCATGAAGACATTTAGAATTATAAAGTGCAAGCCTATATTCGGCTTCGGTTCATGACTTAACGGGTTTTAAATTATTAGCCTCTCCCTCTCATATGACCAGTGGTTACCAACCTTTTTTATCGCTAATAAAAAAAACTCATCGATTGATTTTAAATCCCTCCTCATTCGCATTTTCCAATAAGCATTATGGGAGCCGCTTTTTTACAAGTTCACGAGAGTAATCGACCAAGATAGCTTGAGTTATTTGGCCCGGCCCAAATCATAACTTAATTTCTACACGAGCAGTTTAGTTAGAGGATGATACTAGCAGATATGGAAAAATCAGTTGCCAAGAATCTCAATCGAGATATTCAAGCACCTCATGGCCATTCCACGAACTATGATGGAGTTCCTTAAAAACCTCAAACTTTGTAACAGATATATCTATAAATTGTACACCCTGACCCGGGGCAAAAGGATGAAAAATTATAATCATTGAGAGACACTTAATAAGATCAAGTAACCTCTCCGTGTACGTAAGAAAGTTATCGAACCACGTACATCGTTATTGTGTGTGATTCCATTTACTTTTTACCATTTGTGATTATTTTCATAAATCATTTATTGTTAATTTTTCTGCACTCACAATTGACGCCGTCTGTGGGAATCGACTTGTATTCCTATGAGAGCATTCATTACCAAAAATTCAGTAATGTCTCACCACATCAACAACATTCCATAAGTCGGCGATGTTCAGGAAGACTAGCCAGTCCCTCCTAAGGTCAGGTCTGAAACTTGTCAACATTCAAACCCAAGGTTTTGCCAGGAAAGACAACCCTCAGAATAGAGCCATGGGCTGCCAAGGTCTACTTAGATTTCTAGGATGGTCGATGCCTATGAAGCCAGACTTCGAGAATAAGAAGAGGAGACTCCCTGCCAAGAAGAAGACAATGTTCGCCTTAAGAGGTGACTAGAAAGAATGGAGAGAGATCTCTTCAAGAACACAAAGCACTGTCGAGATAGGACTCCCAGCCCTCACGAGGAAACTCCCTCTGTTGAGGAAGGAGCCCTAGGCGTGACTAGGAGAGAATTAAACATGGCAGATCAGAACGAGCATGACTAGAGCGTGGTTAATAGGAGACACGCCACTAAAATAATGATCGACCAAGTGAGGATTTACGAATCCTGATTCGAAGGGAAATGGACCAACACCCGGCACATAAAGGATCCAGATCAACTAGGGAGATCTCCAGAAGAGCCTTCAACTCTCAGATGAAGACCCTTTTTTAAAGGGAAATCGAACGAGAGGAGCCCCCCAAGAAGTTCGTTGTCCCGAGTTTCAAGATCTATGATGAAAAAATTAACCCTATAGATCATGTCAGGTAGTATCCGTAAGTAATGACTTTATGGAGCCATAATGATGCACTCATATGCAGGATCTTCCCTTCTAGCCTACACGATGTAACACATAAGTGGTTTGAAAGGCTTCCATGGAGGTTGATAAAGAATTTTACAGTACTAGCAGAGGCTTTCATGGCACGATTCATAACAAGCAGCTCTTATCCCAAACGAATGGATGCACATCTTATTATGAAGAAGAAGACACGAGATAACCTCATGGATTATGCAAAGAGATACTAGGAAGTTTTTAACGAGATTAAGGACTGCTCGGAGCAGGTTATCGTAGCATCCTTCAAAATTGAATTTCTGACCACCTCTCTGGTTCACTAATCCCTCACCAAGAAGAAAACCATAAGCATCGATGATCTTATAGCTCGTATTGAGAAGTACGCTAAAGTTAAAGACATGGTCCATCCTAGTGGGGGAGACAATGGTCGAGCAAAAGCTAACAAGGGGACAAAGAAGAATGGCACCCAGAAGAAGGGAAGTAAGAATGGGGGAAAGAATGGCTCTAGAGGTGGAAATAAGAGTGACCCCTCCAAACCATTCGAGGCAGTTAATACAGTCTTCAAGGAACCCATTTACAAAATCCTTAGCAAGATCAAGGATGAACCTTTTATCAAATGGCCCAAAAAGATGGGCGGAAACCCAACTAAAAGGAATAACACGCTAAGATGCACGTTCCACAAAGAGGGTGGCCGTAGAATCAAGAATTGAAACCTCTGAAGTCACATCTAAAAGAGCTAGTTCTAGCAGGGCACCTCAGCGATACGTTAAAAAGAAGGCAGAGAAGGTTGTAGCCAGCGGTGACCAAAAGCCAAATAATTTCCTTGATGAGGATACATGACATGAGTTTGCAGTAATCCATAGGCCGTCAGATCTCAAAAAAATTCAAGGAAATGCTGTTTGAATGGAGCTCAAGAAGGTAACTGCCGTAATGGAATCTTTTAAGATCGACCCTGCCAAAACTCAGACAAAAAAGCAGTGATGACTAGAGGACGTTGATTACATGAAGCAAATTATGTTTATAGAGGAAGGCTTACTCAGGGTAAGGACCCCACACCGTGATGCATTAGTTATCACACTCAGGATTGCTAATTGGGATGTCGACAAACTACTTGTGGACCAGGGGAGTTCATCCAAAGTGTTATATCTGGACCTGTTCCATAAATTGAAATTTAATGTCGCCGACCTAAAAAAAGCCACTATTCAATTGGTTGGCTTCGTAGGTAGGATCACCATGCCATTGGGAAAGATCATCTTACCAGTTAGGGCAGGAAATGTCTCAAAGTTAATCAGGTTCTTAGTTGTGGACATCGAGTCCTCCTATCAGGATATTTTGGGAAAAGGTTGGCTCCACGCCATAAACGTTGTCCCATCCACTTATCATCAAAAGTTAAAATTCACACAGATCGTGGAGTGGTCGAGATCCATGACGACTAAACTTCGACTTGAAAGTGTTTTATCGCAGCTATCCTCCTGAAAAAAGAAAAAAGAATGAGCCCGAGAACACCCAGGAGAAAGCCCGGGAAGGGGATGTTCTATCCAAATAGCAACTACAGTATGGTTGACCAGGGGTGGAGGAGACCAGGGTCCACCCCGTAGATAAGGTCGTTGAAAGCCTAGAAGAAGTTGTAGCCGATGACAACTTGATAGAAAGGAACTTTTTTATTAGATATGCTCTTACCGATCAGGAGAAAAGGGAACTGGTTTCACTCCTTAAAAGCAACATATATGTTTTCGAGGATCCTTACGAGTTGCCTGGGATTAACCCCCTCTTGGCGTGTCACCGCCTACAAGTCGATCCCACTTTTAAACCCATTACTCAAAAGGATCGTCGAGCGTCACCCCAGAAGGCTAAGGTAGTGGATAAAGAGGTAAGGAAGTTACTGGATGCAGGATCCATCAGGGAATTTCAATTACCTATATGGTTATCCAACCTAGTGGTAGTACCCAAAAGCAATGGTAATTGGAGGGTGTGTATTGATTTTATCGACCTCAACTGGGCATGTCCGAAGGATAGTTTCCCTCTCCCAAAGATAAATTAACTAGTCGATTCCACAACAACGCACGAAAGGATGAGCTTCCTTGACGCTTACTCAGGATATCATCAGATCCCCCTACATGGGCCTGACCAAGATAAAACCTCCTTTATAACCTCAGTTGGTTTGCACTGCTCTAAGGTCATGCCTTTTGGCCTCAAGAACGCAGAGGCAACTTACCAAATATTGGTAACCAAGATGTTTTGCAAACAGATAGGAGAGATGATGGAAGTTTACATCGACGACATGATCGTCAAAAGCAAGAACATAGCCTACCATCTCTCTGATTTAGCAGCAACTTTTAAAATCCTCATGAAGTATCGAATGAATCTTAATGCAAGTAAATGTTCATTTGGTGTCCAATCAGGAAAATTCTTAGGCTACCTAGTGAGTATAAGGGTAATCGAGTCCAACCTTGATCAAATTGATGCTATCACCAAGGTCCAACCCCCTCAGACTTTGAGATATGTTTAGAAGCTTACTGGGATGCTCGCGACTCTCAATCACTTCATCTCTAAGTCTTTGGAGCACTACCGACCATTATTTTAGCTCTTAAAAAAAGGCAAAGGCCTAGTATAGAATGACAACTGTTCGCAAGCTATAGGAGAGATCAAGTCTTACCTTAGTAAGCCCCCGTTGTTAGTAATTCTGGACGATAGAGAACAAATGTACCTCTATCTGATAGTATCAGACCATGCTATAAGCTCTGACCTATTTTATGAATATGAGGGAGAATAACACCCGATTTACTATGCTAGTATGACGCTCCTAGATGCTGAACAATGGTACTTGCCTCTAGAAAAGCTCGTATATTCCCTAATAATTGCTTCAAGAAAGTTGAAGCACTACTTAGAAGCCCAATCCATAACAGTAATCACCTCTTACCCACTCAAGGTTGTTCTACGAAGGGATAACCTCTATGGGTATTTTTCAAAGTAGTCGATCGAGCTCGGGAGATTCAGCATCCACCTCCATCCAAAATAAAGATCAAAGGATAGATCATAGTAGATTTTATTATTGAGTTTAGAGGAGATCGGCCAGTAAATCAGCTGAACGAAGAGCAATTGGTCACATGTGAAGAAACGTCCAGAGACTGGACACTCTATGTTGATGGAGACTCAAATTATAAGGGGGCAAAGTGGGGATTATTCTCATAACCCCCCAAGACACCATAATTGAGCAGGGAATTGGGTTGGGATTTAAAGCCTCCAACAAGGAAGCTGTGTATGAAGCTCTGATCATCAGTTTATGAAAATTACTAGGGGAAAATGCCTCAATGCATTCAGTGATTCCAAATTGGTCTCCAAGCAGGTAAGTGGAGACTTCAACGCTAAAAATGATCGAATGGAGGCATACCTCAATGTAGTAAGAGGACTCATGGGATACTTTGAGTAGGTGGAAATTTAACATTTCTCGCGAGGACAGAGCAGTCAAGCTAATGCCTTAGCATCTCTAAGATCAACAATTGATTTTGACCTGAAAAGGATAATCCAGATTTAGTTCCTAGCACAACCCAATATTGTTCATACAGTGATAACCGAGCAAGTCCTCCTCACAGATAAAGCCCTAAGTTAGATGGATACCATCATCAATTATCTACGGAGCGATGTACTACCAGATGACAAGAGGTTGGACCATATAATCAAAATCAAGGATGCTCGTTTCTACCTTTACCCAGAGGGGAAGCTTTATAAAAAGTCTTTCACAGGCCCCTAGCTCCAGTGCGCTCACCCACAAGATGTCGAGCAAGTACTTAGTGAACTTAACGAGGGAATATATGGGAGTCACGCAGGTGGAAGATCACTAGCCTTTCGAACGATCAAGGAAGGATATTAGAAGCCTCACATGCATAAAGACGTTGGCACATACGTTCGCAAATGTGAAAAGTACCAAAAGCACCCGCCTATGGTTTACCAGCCCGCCAATAACCTAAAGTCACTTACTAGTCCATGGCCTCTCACTCAATGGGGATTAGACATCGTGGGACCACTACCTACTGCATTCGAAAATCAAAAATATCTTTTGGTCACCACTGACTTCTTCACCAAATGGGTAGAGGCAGAATCATTGGCAAACATTCGAGACTCTGACATGACTAGGTTTATATACCAAGGACCATCATCACCGATAACGGTACACAGTTTGAAAGTGGATTCTTTTAAGATTTTTGCGACGAGCATGACATCAAGCACCACTTCAGTTATGTGTCGTATCCCCAAAGTAATGGGCAAGCAAAAGCTTCTAACAAAACCATGATCGATGGGATGAAAAAATGATTGGAAAGATCTAAGGGCGCTTGGGTGGATAAACTCCCTCCTATTCTATGGGCTTATCGCACAACGCCTAGGAGACCAGCTGGGGAAACACCATTTGCCCTCGCTTATGGCATGGAGGTTGTCATCCCACTGAAAGCAGGACTCCCCACTATGAAAACCACTCTTGTCGACTAAGGCCTCAATGAGGAAGAACTATGCACTGAACTTGACCTAGCAAATGAGCGACGAGAGTTAGCCCCGATCAAGTTGGCCTCCTACCAACAACAAATAGCCAAGCAATACAACAAAAGGGTCAACCCGAGGAAGTTTTCAATAGGGGACTATGTCCTATAAAAAGTTCTCGACAGTGCTATAAAACCGTCAGACGACAAACTGGGACCAAATTGGGAAGGACCATTCAGAGTAATCAGGGATGATCTTTAAGGAGCATATCATTTGGAAACACTGTAGGGCAGGGAGACACCAAGAGAATGGAACGCAACCAGTCTCAATAAGTTCTACTTTTAAATCTTCCTTTTTATCTTTTAAGTTAGCAAAATTTTTAGTTTAAGTTCTACTTTAGATATTCTTTTTTATCTTTTAAGTTAGCTGAATTTTTAGTTTTTTGTTGCTGGATAAGACAATTTGCAATGCATAAAGACCGGATTGGCCAATCTATTCTCAAAGTTTACATTGGCTGCTCAACTCATCTTGATAATATCTCATTAATATTTGCATTTTCCAATGATAACTCCTTTGTTCATATTCAAAAGGTTTAATGAACAAGTTTAGTAAGTTAAATACAAACACTTTAAATCACCCTCAGGACCTTGTTGCTAACACAAGAGGCCTCATGAGTTGCTCGGCAATAACAAAATCCCTACAAGGGATCCTTAGGTAATAAAGACAACTCTGGTTGATTGCCAACATCTGTTGGTAAAAATAACCCTGCTCGGGTAGATTGCCTAATAGCCATGTACATTCTCGCCATCATCTCACTTAGGCCTAAGGAAGTGTGACGACACGACCTAAAAGGTAAAATGAATGGAATGATACTACTCAGTCACATTGGACTGGGAGAACTGGGAGAATATTCAAACATATGAAAGCCGGAATGCCAACGCTCAAACATCATTTTATCGATTACAAAATCCCAAAATGATTCAAACTAAGTATGAGTCTACCTAAAGCCTACAATCGGCCAATCATTGTCATTTTGGTCAATAAAAATACTAAGTAACCTTTGACTAGGCAAAATCAAAACATGTTTAGTCAGCATATGCCCAAAACATAAGAAAAATCTTTATTAAGAATACAAGGTTACAATCACAGACAAAAAAATAATACATAAGGGCATAAGAGGGGACAGGGCGTCAAGCAAGATATTCTGCTACAACTGCCTTCTAATCATCATTTGGCTTTGGGGAAAATTCTTAGACATCTTTATCAAGATATTGATCCAAGAGTTGGGGAGGAATAGAATCGACTGGAATCCATTCATCATCTTTCGAGAAGGATTATGATTATAGGCATGACATTCAATCTGGTACTTGTACCAAACCTTGGATTCTTTTGGAGTTCTCGCCTCTTTAAGAGAACTCAGCCACCCTCGAGAAAAAGCAAAGCTTTCATCCTCCTTAAGTTTTGTTGGGGCATCTGCCCAACCAATATTATAGCCTTCCCCCCAGACCTCTCTGGATCCCACCTTAAATGAGTATATCAGCTTCTTGATATTATCTTTTACACCTCTATAAAATATTTCAAGCTCGCCACCTCTTTTCTCAAAGGATCATTCTCAAACTGTAGGACCTCGCCCACTTGGTCGACCTCAGTTCTCTCCAACAGCTGGGCCCTCAAGGAATTAACTTCCTCCTATACAGTGGCCCCTGTTTCCTCTATTTCCTGGAGACCATCTTTCAGTTTGACAGTCACTTCAGTCTGGTTTTTGTACTGCTCGTTCCTCGCTCTTAGCGACTTATAAATTTTCACAAAAGCTTTGCAAGCTTGTAGGCTGGTACCAGGTCCAAGATTTCTCCTAAGTTGAGAATTAGGAGAAATATAGGGATCCAAATCAGCAGACTATAAATGATAAACACCAAACTAGAAACAAGTATATCAGTAAAAAAAGAAAATAACACATGAGTAAGGAGGAGAATTTCATTACCACATAGCATAAAAAGAAGGCCAATGACCAATACATGAAGTTCTCAAAATAAGTATACAGATCAATAAGACTAAAAACTATACAAAGGGAATAAAAACTCATAGTCTACACATCCCTAGTCTTTCACCTAGTCTCCCTCAACCATGGCTTTCCCCTTGTCGATCACCTGTTACTTTTGGTCAGCACCTGCACTCTCACAGACCGCGACAGGAATAATCTCAGTGTTTCCAGGAAAATGGCCACTACCTTCCCATTCTTCTTCTTCTTCTTCTTCTTCTTCTTCTTCTTTAATATAAGGGTCAGGACCAGGAGAATGAAGGGTAAAAAGATAAAAATCTACAGGAGCACCAACAGTCTTTAAAACTTGGTCCTATCCCTTCTTGAATGAAACCTTGCAAGCATAATCCATCTGACGCTCAGCACCCTCATAAGATTTATAAAAGCCCTCTTGGTCACTGTCATCCTTGGCTTGTGGAAGATCGCCCTCCAACTTGATAACTTTGTCAGTTAAATGTTTATTGGCCTCCACCAGTTCGGAATTCTCAGTACCTTCTGAGTAGCCCCAAGAGCATCATAGGCCTTTAATATCTCATTCTTTTTATGCTCCCACTCTTAGCGAGCGTTGACAAAGGCCACCTTCTCGGCTTACAAGGCTTTCTTCAGCTCCTCCTCCCTTTTGAAACACTTAGATTCATTGTCGAGAAGGGTAGTGAAATCAGACAGCATCTGTGAATAGGAAAAAAACAACAGAGAATCAGAGTAAAAATAGAAAGAAAAAAAGGAAAAGAAATAAGCGAGATAGATTTACTAGAGCCATCCCTTGTGCATTCTTAAGGGTAACTTGAGCTGATCCCGGCCTAAAGGAATGCTCGCTATTAGCAGTGAATAGTGACCTCTTCAGGAGATCAAGGGCCAAAAAAGGGGAATGAGCCACACTATCCCCCTTAAGACTAGGGACAGTGGGCACTCCAGAGGACTGCATGGCTAATTTCTTCATAACCTCAGCTCTCTCCTCTTCTTTCTCTATCTCTCTCTCTTCTTCTCTTATTTTTCTCTTTTCTTCTCTCTCTCCTTATCTTGCTCTCTCCCCTTATCAAGTGGGCCAGAACCACTGCCCTTGGGAGAGCCTGTTGCAGAAACCTTCAGAGCTAGAATTTTATCAGAAATGACTGCATAATTATCATCATCATCATCATTATCAGGAATCCTTAACTTCCATTTCTTAACTAAAGGAGCCATGTCATCTTCTTCTTCTTCTTCTTCTTCTTCTTCTTCTTCTCCTCCTACTTCTATTCCTCCTCTTCTCTCTTCTTCGCTCTCTTCCTCTTCTTTAAAACTATTATCCTCAATAAGAACTGGATCAGAAGGACCTACCTCTGAAGCTTTTAAAATTAGGACCCGATCAACCGGTCGAGCAATAAAGCTGGTGCCTATGTTCTTGTATTCCAAAAAAAAGGTCTTTAACCTAGGATGCACGCCTTCTACTAATCTTTCCTTTATGCTTCAAGCCTTCATGAGCTCTTCAATATTACTTTCACTGATGTCAGGCTCTTGGTTCTTGGCACGAGCTGTAATAAAAAATAAGAGTAATATTCGCCACAAGAATGAGAAGAGGTCATAAGAAGTTAGCAAAAAAAAAGCGACATATTTTAGCCTCTCCATAGTAAAAAATGGTAGGGTAGAGTGATCTCTCCCCCTCCAACAGTGGAGGGTGCTGCCAGTTCCCTGAAATGAACCCACTTTCACAGTAGTCTTTGAGGGAATTCGAAAGATTTACTCCCTCGACTTTTTTAGTTTTCAGATACAACAAACCTTCTTTGGTCTTCGAGAACACAAAACATTAACATATCTCAGCAAGACCTAACCTTTTTCCATAAAGTGTATTTATTATATGGACACTGTTTACTATCTTCCATACGTTGTGGGCACACTGAGCACGAACAATGGCAAAGTACCTAAAAAATCTAAAAAATAACTCATTTAGGGGGAATGTCAAACCCCATTGAGTTATCAATAGGGTGTGAATCTGGTGCCCCCATCAAATTGAGGAACATTACAAGGAAGGGGGCACAATCGATAATCACCTAGTTAGGGACTTTATACTTGCGCCTAAACTCTTCTACAGATTTAGCATATAACTAGCTAAGATAAAGAAAAAGAACCAAAAAGGGGCAGAGATTATAACTTACAGGCAATAATGGGGCCTTGAGAAAGCACAGAAGAAGGGGAACTTAAACTTTTGAAGCAGAAGAGGAGCTTAGGAATGAAGTATCATAAGAACGATTAGAGATAGTGAACAAACATTTGAGTACACAGCACCTGATCACCAAAATACTTTAGTGATGAGTTTCAACTTCCCAGGAAGATTTTAGCGCTCCAATTTATTTTTTTAGACGAGCGTGTCCTTTGTATAAGCCTTGCTATTACAAATATGCCACCATGGTCTCTCACTACATTTTAAGGACTTGGACCTCCGACCCAGTTGAAACCTATTGGCCCATGGTTATTAGCCCAAAGATTTCAGTGGCAATCGTAGGAGCTCATTGTTTACAAGTTCATGAGAGTAACCGACCAACATAACTTAAGTTATTTGGATCGGACCAAATCATAACTTAATTTCTACACGAACAGTTTAGTTAGAGGGGGATACTCGCAGATATGATCAAATCATGTGCCAAGAATCTCGGTCGAGTTATTCAAGCAACTCATGGCCAATCCATAAACTATGATGGAGCTCCTTAAATAACTCAAACTTTGTAACAGACATATCTATAAATTGCAAACCCTGACCCTGGGCAAAAGGATGAAAAATTGTAATCATTGCGAGACACTTAATGAGATCAAGTAACCTCTTCGTGGATGTAGGTAAGTTGCCGAACTACGTACATCGTTGGTGTGTGTGATTCCATTTACTTTATGCATTTTGTGATTGTTTTCGTAGATCCTTTATTGTGAATTTTTTTGCACTCACAAGCATAATTAGTTCTATAAAAAATAGGAGTTCTAAGACTATCAAAACTTTTGAAATTCATCCTTAAAAGCACAAGGGATCAATACATACAATCTAACTATGATACCAATTTGTAAGGCCCTTTTCAAAGTGTGCTTTAAGGTAACAAAGTAATTTTTCTTTCAAAACTTTTTTCCAAATTTTAACACGCACCAAGTTTGTGAACCAATTTCAATTAAGTCCAGTTTTATCTTATTTAATCCTAAACATGCATCTAGGTGATTAAAGAAAGTTAAATAATGCAAAGTTCATAACGCCGAATGCAAAGTACATATATATTTTGTGAAATGATTTTATTCTCAAAATACATCTGATACCGATGATTCCGTTGTTTTTTATATGTGTATATCTCTCGATATATACATCTGATTTGAATTCTGAAATTATTGATTCGGCCTATGGAAACTCTCTTACTATGTTGGCCTTGACTACCGGGTGGAAATGTTTGGGTGGTACCTTCCCAGCTGGTTTATCGCTGGTGTGCCCTAAATAAGGCGTTGTTTCAGATATCATGATTTTCTGTCTGTGTTGTATCCAGGTGGAAACATTTGGTAACATTATCTGTTATCTGGGTATTAGAGCGTACATGGCCGTCAAAATAAAATTGAATAATTGACAAATTGCTCAAATTATTTTATCTGTTCTGTTCTGAACTGTTTATTCTGAAAATATATACTGTCAGTTTGCTTTATATATTTTACTGCAAATTCCTGTCCATATATGTATATGCCTTCTGTTGTAAATTGAATAGGTATCAATTTTCTAAAAAACCATAGAATTTCTGGAGATTAATTCTCACTCGGCTTTTAGCTGATGTTGTATAACTAATCATTTTTCAGGAAATAAGTAGGTTCGCGGAAGGAACTAAAAAGGACTGTGTTGAAGATTAAGCTTTTAGAGATCCTTTTGTTATTATGTTTCTTTTATCATTTAGAGCATGTATGTCTCCCTTGTAATAAGTTTAAAGTTTGTCTTAAAGTTGTAATTAATCGTTACTTTCAATACAAATGAAGTTTCCTTTAGAAAGCTCTGATGACGTAATTCCTTTACTTTCAGTATTTTACGATTCATAACCATGAGATTTTATTTTCGTTGCACTTATTTAAGGAAACAAATTAAGTCAGAATATATGTTGCCTTGGTGGCATGTCAAGACACTCGTTCCCTACTACTAATTTTGGGATGGGGTCGTGACACCGAATGTACGAGGAAACCATTAAGGGAAAAACCTCGGACGACCCAAGCCAAACAATAGCTATGATACGAGTTTACAAAGGAAGACAGACATAATTACATAATGACTTAATCCCCACAAGCCATGAAGCACTTTTTCTCTTTAACCCGTCCTCCACAGTCCATGCAGAAATCCTTCCAAGATACTCCTCCACAGCACATGCGTCCACGAGTGCCTCGGTGTCCACCGATGCAGCTTTGGCAACCGTCTATGATTTGGAACACGGACTCCTTCATTTCTTCATCGCAAAACTCCAACGAATAATGTCCAACAGAGATGAACAAACTCCAGATGGTGCAAAAAAAATCTCTATACCAATTGTATATAAAAGCTCGGATCTTTAAACTCTAAGGATGGTTTTAGTCTTTGAAAAACTTAGAAAAATTTGTGCAGAATAACGAAACTGTTTGTTCAGTAATTCTGGTTCTGCAACCTTCGAAATTCTGAGAGAAACATACCTTAAATAAAAAACTTAAGTCAGCAAGTCGTTCTAACGAGATCCACATGTCGTTCTAACGATTATGAGATATCATTTGAACGACATCACATGTCGTCTGAATCAATTAAACCAAAGTTAGTGTTTCATACGATTCTAAACTTCATATAAACTCGTAATAAACGATGATAAAACCTTTTAAAAATACTTTAAACATTTTAAATCATTTTTAATAAAGTTTTCATCCTTTAAAACTCTTTCCAAACTCCATAAACATAATGCGTTCATACCTGAGAGATATTTGGAATGAAATCTGAATGAAGACGTGAAACGTGCACCAATGAAACATGGTATGATTAATTTTTGAAGCTTGGCTGCTAAGTCTTCTAAAGAAACATGTCATAGACTTTGTGGAGATCGTGTCAATATAAAAATTTATGTATGACTCAAACAAGTTTTGTTCCTAGAATAAGTCAATTACTTACAAATAAAATCAATTATAAATTTTGTCCTTACAAATCTCCCCCTTTGACTATTCCGGGATAAAACCCAAACAGTAAAATGCCTAAGTCGGGTCGTCAAGCCGTATGACACCTAAATCCCAACCCATAAAACCCAAAATCAAAAATATAGGAGAAGGATTAATATATACAGGTCCGATTAGCATGACATGTTTGAATGTGATGTAGTCTCGAAATCTCAAATCGCTGAAACATACCCACACACATGATATAGACAAATACCCTGTGAAGTATGGAGGAACAAATGATATAAAAATACCAATATGTAAAACAAATCATTTGTTAAACATGTGAGCAAAACGTGACCAATATGTGAAATACAACATGATACCAATAAACTATAACCATACATATGATCAAAATCCTGATATCAATTTGTAATGCAAAAAGAACATATATGTTCTCATCAAACAAAATACTCCCCTAAATCTCATACCATCTCTCCCCCTTTTTATCTGGAATAAACAATAAGTGAAAAAATAAACAAACCACCAAATATCTAAAATGAAATAATCAATGAAGTATATCTAGATAAACTTCGAAATCCAGCTAAAAATAATCGCAAAGTACCAAATCATATCTAGAAAACAGTCACATATAACGAATTATCAATCTAAGCAAAGATGTGACTAAATGAATCAATGCAGTATAAAAATCAAAGCAAGAAAAAGAACTATTGATAGCATGTAAACTATCCAAAAGAACCCAAAAGTACCAAAATAGTAAGATATAAGCATATATACAAAGCAGGTACTGAAACAGAACAAGGGCTCAAAAATCCAGACAGGGTCAATCGAACTACTATGCTATGTTGTTTGAACGACAGAGGCATGTCGTTTGAATGAGGTCAAAAATGACCCAAAACAATAAGGTTTCATTTGAAGCACCTATCTAACGACCCTACAACTCTTTCTAGTCAACAATTCCTACAGGTGGTTAACTTCCTTCCAAACCCTAGCTTGCTCCTCAAACTTAACCATATGACCAAATTGTCCTTATACTTCCATCCTTAATCCAAATTATAATAATTCTAAATAAAATCAAATACATTTTGTTTAGATTATAGAAAATTAGAAACAAATTCTTATAAAATGGATATAAAAAATATGGAGCATAATATTCTCCCCATACAAAAGTAATTTCATCATTGAAATTCGTCCAACACTTATTTTTTCCAAACCGAACCAGAAACACCAAATGTACTACAATGGAAAATATAACAAACAAGTAATCCCAAGCCTAAGAAAACATGTAATTTAGAGCTCTGATACAACTTGTAGCCCCTCAAGAAAATCTTGTAATTCTATGAAAAAAATAGGAAAAATGCATCCATTTCAAACCATTTAACAATACACAATGACTATATAAACATTTGCAGAATGAATAAATAAACTCTTTATTCTTATCATTCTAAAAAAATCCTTTACATTTGTATTTCCGATAAAAGGTAAAACACTTTAAAAAGATACAAAATTTTTTAGACATCCTTGTTTCCCAAATCCTAATGAGCCGCATCAATAATAAACTGCTACTCGAATTAAAACATTTAATGCATATATAAATTGTGGGGGTGTGAGTGGAAAACAACATAGGGTCGTATAAATGCTACAAGTGAACTATACATACTCGTGTGTGTTTATATATAAGAATGTATGCATATGAACACTCAACTATCATACCAATATAATTATATCATCGTAAGATCTTATCGTATGCGACTAAACATCCCAAAGTCCCCTATATAAATATCCTCACTGCACTTCCCTTAGTATGATGTCGACTCTCAATCACCCTCTTGTTAATTATCCTTCCGACACTTTTTATCCCCTAAACCAATACAATCAAAATCACAATAGGGTGCTCCCCTCATCGTCCTACCATAATCCATAACAAAAAGACTCAATAGTCCAAGGGTCCATGGCATGGCTCTCAAGATAAAAAAAGAAAAAGAAAATAGCCCGAATGGACACCCCGTCCAACGAGTTATTTGGCTAAGGGATGCCTTAGCATCCTCCAATAGAAAATACTCATACAAATATCGTAATATAACATCTTTATCAATATTTCTAAAAATTAAGGATTATTATTCTACCCAATTTCTAAAACCTAATAAATGTGTAATATCATTGTTCATATGAATTGGGCCAATAGTATTATGACATCTGTCATCATAAGGTGCTCAGATTACTCATTAAATGTGGTCGGCTTAACATATCTCTTGTCGACCAAGTGATGTTCCTAGTCGGCTGAATAACTAGCCATAACAAACTGATATTATTAGCTAAAACCACCAAGACACGTATGGGTCACGCGAAGGAATATGGACAGCTCCGCTTATATACACGTGGGTTAATAACCCACCATTTGAGTTGATTGTAACTAAATCATGCCATCTCTTGGAATGTAGAAATGTGTAACTGCCTGACTTAGAATGGCACTCCACCCATCCCCTACTCTTTCTATCCTATAAATAACCCAAAATCCCACTTAAAGGGCTCAAGAGATTAATATGTTTAACACCCATATAGAGAGATACTAGGGAAATCCTTGTGATCTTATACCCATTTTTCTAACAACTTTTGTTTAACGAAATAACATACACCTACATAACATCTGTGGATGTAGGCATCGCATTGGGCTGAATCACGTTAAATCCCCGTTCCTTTCTCTGTCTCTCATCTCTCGCTTTAATTTAGACCATTAATCCCTTTATTTATTATTGTTAATTATTGGTATTTATCAGCTAAGATTTATAAATCCTATACTAATTTTAAATGATAACATATTGGCGCCATCAGTGGAAACTCAATAAGGAATTTGTTTTTCCAACTATCTCTTATACATAAACCCTTGATCCGTGATTGTTTAGATACCATTTGTAATCTCTTGAATGGGAGAAAATCCAAAGACTACCCGTGAAAATGAAATAATTCCATCCTCAACCCCTATTGGAATGGGGGACATACCAGAAATCCTGATGAGCTTGGCCAAAGTTCAAAAAGTGATGTAGAAAGTGTAAAGTAATAAACACATACACTCCCGGCCGGATAAAGAAGACCACGAGGAGAATCATCAATTCGACATGGGGAGAACACCTAGGCAGGTGGGTAGAAATGCCACCTCTTATCCCTATTGAGAAAAACTATATGCCCATCGTGATCGGGCATTAGAGAACCTAATAAGGCTAAGTTGGGATTCATAAGAAAAAGGGTGGAGGTCCAGGTACTCTAGATCATAAGATAATAGGTCATATTGCCCAGGGGATACCTCGTGCCTAAAAACCATAACCTTTGATGATGAATAAATGTTTTTCGAAGAGAGGCCGAGCATGCTGGAAAGGTTGAACAAAGATTTTGCATTTAATTGTTTAGGTCCATGAGCAGTGAGGGGACAATATCGTAGAGATCTCACAAGGCTTTGACAGCGTGGGAAAGAATCAGTAAGGTCTGCCAACAAAGGAAAAGAGTGTTCAACCATACGTAGGACATCTACACGAATGTCAGCAAGAGCCGAATATACTTCCAAGAAAGAGAGTTCAACATAAAGTCGTTGCTAACAAGGTAAATCCGTCACGATTGTGATGGAACAAGATGACCAGCCCTAGAAAGTGTCAATTCAATGTCTGGAAGATTGCCTGGGGGAAGTTGCTAAATCAAAGGATCCTTTACATAGGCATTTTATGAAAGAATCTTCATTCACCCCATCAATTACGGGCTATCCTACACCCGTAAAGTTCAAACCGCCAGTGCTAACCCCGAAATATGATGGCAAGACTGACTTAGTGTTGCACATAAAATAGTACCAGGCTACCGCCAATATTTATTTTATCCCGAATGAGATGCGTTGCCGGGCGTTCTCCAGTACAATCACATTACCTGCATAAATGTGGTATAATAGTCTACCGCGAAGGCATATTTTAAGCTTTCAGTAGCTGACTGATCTCTTCGTTAATAATTTCTACTTTGGAACTAAGACCGACAAGAGAGTGGCTCTGCTATCAAATAGTCGACCGAGGTCCAATGAGATAACTCGAGAGTTCATCGCCCATTTTAATAGCGAGAAGCTAGATATGATCGACTATAAAGAGAAGACAACCATTACATCCCAAATGAGTGGTCTACTATCAAAAACGTTATATTGGGCATTAGCTAAGGAGCCACCCAAGACGATGGATGATTTATTAGCCAAGTCTGGGAAGATTATAAACTCCAATGAAGCTATAGTTGTCAAAAAGGTTGGTGTCTCCAAAGACAACACCAGTAAAAGCTCGGGGAAGAATGAACAGAAAAATAAAAAGATGACAAGCCAAAGAGATATGGTGAGGATACTCCTCTAACTGTTGTTTTCCATCATATTCTAGTGGAAATCTGTGGAATCAAAGACCTAAAATAGCCCGAAAAATTGAAAACCTAATGAACATAAGTGATATGAGAAAATACTGTGACTTCTATAGGGATCACGACCATAACACTGATAATTTCTTGTCCTTAAAAGACAAGATAGAAAAACTAATCAGGAGGGGAAAATTATCAAAATTTGTGGACAAAGGTGGCTGAACAAATTAAAGGGATGAGAAGAAGCCCAAGAGACAGTCAAAGTCTCTATGCAAAAGACCTGATAAAAAGAAAAAAAAAGGCAAAGATGATGATTTCGAGGATGAACTGGATCTTCTTAAGAGACCTAAAGAGCTTGTACATAATGTTAAGATTATTTCATTTAGGTTTAATTTTATTACAGGAGGAGATGATGGAGGCAAAACCATGCTCACGAAAAGGAAAGCCTATCTCAATGAGGTAAAGTCCTATGCTCATATTAGGTAGATCAATTTGATGAGCATTGTGGACACTCGCCCAAGGAAGGTTAACAAAGATCATTTGGTGGTTGTTTTCTCCAAAGATGATTTATGAGGCATACTTTACCCTCATCACAACCCCCTGGTTATCACGATGATAGTGTATGAAGGTAAGGTGGCAACAATTCTAGTCGACAGCGCTAGCTCAACTAACGTCTTGTTTTACGACTGCTTCAAAAGTCAGAGGTTGAACGACACCAAACTTGAAGCCTATCATAGATCACTCATAGGTTTCTTAGGAGAAAAGGTATAAGCCTTGGTTATAATTGAATTGGAAGTTGTGCTCGGCATATGTCCTACCTGCCAAACAGGGAAGATCCATTTTTTTATCTTGGACAAGAACATTCTCTCAGCATACAACCTCATCTTCGACACGATAGGACTGAAAAAATATGGTTCCCTCCACAATACACCGGTGCATGAAGTTTCCCATTCATTATGGGTTCGATATGGTAAAAGAAAGCCAAGTTGAAGCCATGTAATGCTACTATACCTCAGTCGGCTAAGAGGAGCAGAAGAAAATGACCAAAACCTAGCAGATCGAGATGTTGGATCCTCAAGATTAGGACAAATTAGTTATGTGGAGGTCATAGAGGAGATTGAGTCAATTATCGTAGATGAAGATCACCCGGAGAGAACGACTCAGATCGGTTCATCACTGGATTCTACCCTTAAGAAATATTTAGTTGATTTTCTTAGGTGACGGAGGAACCTGATGTCCTACAGTCATGATGACATGTCAGGGATTGATCGAGAGTTTATTTATCACAAGTTAATAATGTTGAGCCAAGCAGAAATGATGCATCTTCATTTAGGAGAAGAACATTGACGTGCAGAAAAAAGTGGATAAGTTACAGAATATGAACTTCATAAAAGATGTCAAGTACCCATAATGTCTCTCTAACATGGTCATGGTGAGGAAGAAGAACAACAAGTGAAGTATGTGTGTTGACTTCATCGGCCTAAAAAAATATGTCCAAAAGATCATGATCCCCTTCCAAGAATTGACCAGCTAGTCGATGCTACCTCGAGGCATGAACTGCTCAGTTTATATAGATACTTACTCGGGGTATAGTTAGATTAAAATGAAGCTAGAAGATCGGGGGAGACTTCGTTCATTACCAACAGTTTTCTTTGAGACTTTTACATTGCTTTTAAGTTCTGTGGGGGTGTGATATAAGACTATAAGATATGTACATTCAACGAAAAAAGAGTGCACCATATGTTCCGTAAGAATAACCAATACATGACCGTGTGACGGAACCCCACTGGGTGAAAGTGTGAACGATTTGTCAGCACATCATTCATTGATCAACCTAGTTGATGATTCTTGTATAGTCCACCACCATTAAAACCACCAACCTATGGATATGCATAATATGTATTATGACCAAGTCAGTGAACAAGTTGATATGGAACAAGTCTCAAGATTCTGAAATTTTTCTTAAATGATATCTTCGTTATCTTTCTTTTGGAAAACCTCCTATAAATATGAGTGCATATAAGCAATTTTCTTTGAGACTTTTTCATTGCTTTTAAGTTCCCAATGTTTCCCAAAAATCTCTTCGTGTTTACCCAAACCCTAGTTTTCACCCAAGTTGTTTAGGATCCAAGTGTTCATCTTAATATGCTTTGAAGATCTAATTTTGGGGACCATTGGTTTATTTTATACATGTATTGAGAATCATTTCGTACGGATGACTTCATATTTTCTATTTAGACACAGTGGACTCTGTAATGTGGTGTTGCGGTGAAGAAGCGATGGATTCCGTGTTTCAATCCGTAGACGATTGTTGAGTTATTCATGGAATACCGAGGCGTGTATGGACTCACACGTTGGGGTAATACACGAGTGAACTCTTGCGTGACACTAGGCCGAGGTTGAGGAATGGAGAGCATCAAGGCTTTCGAGGGTGTCGAGTTTTTATGGTAAGTCTTTTGTCATGTCTTTTATAATTCCATACTTAATGAATTTTGCATGGCTCGGTCGTCCGAGGTTTTTCCCATTTGGGTTTTCCTCGCACATTGAGTGTTGTGGTTGATTTACTTATTTTATTGTGCACTCACCTAGATGCATATTTAGGTTAAGATAAAATTGGTTAATTTATTTAATCACAACTTGTTTAAAATTGGCGCGACATTTTAATTTGGGTTAATCATTTAATTGAACTTGAAATTGATTTTTTTTTAAATAATTGGTTTGCTTATGTTTCAGCCTTTGCAATAACCTATGGGTCTTTTCAAATTGGTATTAGAGCTAAAATACTAAGTTATTATGTTAGATATGTGTTTAGGCATGAATTCTAGTGATTCGTATATGGAGGGTCATTCGTTTTTTAGATCACCTTTATTTGATGGGTCTAACTACGCATACTGAAAAGCGTATACGAAATCAGTAGTTAAGTTGATAGATAAGCAGGTATGGCAAGTTGTTGTTATGGGTTGATCCCCACCCATATCCTTCATAGGTGATTATAGAATTCCCAAACCTGTTGAAAATTCAATTAAGGATGAGCATAAACCATCTAATTATAATTCACGGGCCCTGAATGATTTATTTTGTGTAGTCACACCGGATGAGTGCCACCTTATTATAACATGTGAAAAGTCTAATGAGGCTTGGACATAATTTGTAATGATAATTTTAAGAGGGATGAGTTAGATAGATGCTTTGCATGTGAGGATTATGGCAATAGGGCAGCAGATTGTCCTACTAAACTAAGGAAAGGGGATAAGAAACCGAAGGTGTACAATGTCATCCTTAGTGATCATGATCTAAAAGAGGAACCCGATTACCCCATTGAGCGCAGTTACACCACGTTCATGGCTAGTCATGTAACTTTTGATGAAAAATCTTCTGATGAAGATATTTATGTGCATGACACTTCTGAGGCCATTTTTTGTAACTCCCAAGTGAGTGATGGCGGAGAGAGCAAAAAAGAAGAAGATGATGAAAAAAGAGGAAGGGAAGAGTGAACTCCAAGTTGACTTACGTGAGTTGTTTACGGAAATAATGAAATTAAAAAAGGCTAACTTGAATTTGGAATCTAGGTTAAAAGAACGTGCCATAGGTAATGATGAGAGCATATTTATTAAGGATCTTAGAGCACGTGAGAAGATTCTTAGGGGAAAGCTCGCGTTTGTTGAGAAGGAGAGAGATAGCCTTCGAGGATTAATGGAGATTTTAAAGAAGGTTTACCTTGTTTAATGAGTCTCATAATTTTATAAAGTGTGTGATTATGGAGTTAAAGAGAGATTGAGAGACTCGAGTTATGTCAAATTCAATTTGGAGTCTAGGTCAAAAAATTTGGATAAAATGTTAGGCGTTGTCTGAATCAGACATGATAATTGTGGTGTTGCCTTCAATATTCCAAATGCTTTTGCTAATAAATCCAAAAATATGCTTTCGAGAGAGTCAACCATTGCTAGGAATGTTAGAAAAAGTTAACCCAAGGGTAACATTCCTCGTGTCTACATGTGCACACATTACGGTAGGATAGATCACCTTAGGTATTTTTGCTTTGATTTTAGAAATGGTCCTAGAAAGACAAAGTGTAGAGTCATCGAGGTTCCCAAAACCCAAGAGCATCATGTCACAACTAGATGGGTTAGGAAATCAGATTTAGAGGCTTTACATGTTAGACTTGTTGATTCTCAAATACTTGAAAATGATTGTTCCTATGTTATATCTTATGGTGGATTGTGTTCGCATGTTTTCATTTATTGGGTCTCATTAAAAAATAAAAAATAAAAGATTTTTGTTTGTCTTTTGAATTTTTTTTCATGTGGTTTAAAACTGAAAAAGATTCATTTTATTGTAGTTTAGAGTACACATTTTGTGTGGCATATCGGTGTGTTTAAATTCACTTTCTTCCATGTTTTCATGTGTCTAGGACATTTGAATATGATTTTCAATACTTAGATTGCCCTTAATCATACTTGCATAGAGTAGTTTGAAAATGACTTTCTTAATGGACTCACTTTTCATATGCCTCCTCACACACATACAAGAGATTTTTTTAATTTTAACCTAATATGTTCCATGAGCTAAGTGATTTTTTCTCTTAAAAATATCATAACAATCTTGTCATATACATTCATATTTAATTGGGAAACCAGTGCCCGTGAGTTTGTACTTTTATTGATAATATGAGTGTGCTCGAGAAAGGGCTACAAAGAGAGAAATCTTCCATACATGAAAGGCCACCGTTGGCAAGCGCCTAAAAAATTAAGAGGCAAAAAAAGAAAGGAAAATATTTCCAAGGCTAAATTTTGTTTCATTGATTCTTAAATTAGATTGGTATCTTTAAAATGAGAGTTAAAAAATTATGTTTTTAAATTTTGAGGGTGTTTTAAGTTGAAGATCAACAGATTTGCACAAAAAGTCGTAGTCAATTCATGTTTGACGCTATTGATTTGAGAATCATCAATATTTGTAGGCTAGTATGCATTGTGCTTGTTTGTCCATTATGAGATAACTTTACCAATTAATGTGAGGCTAAATATTTCTTTCGCAAAGTTAATGTGGTTAAATAGAACTCCTAGGACAATTTTGAGTGATTGGGTCATAATTCATTTGTTTTTAATTCACGGCCCTTCACTCCATAACACATGAATTATGACCCAATCACTCAAAATTGTCCAAGGAGTTCTATTTAGACACATCGATACTATGCTAGTGTGTAAAGCTTAAGTGATTTGTGTCATTTTATGGTGTTTATATATATATATATATATATATATATATATATATATATATATATATGTGTGTGTGTGTGTGTGTGTGTGTGTGTGTGTGTTGGGGGTGTATTTTTGGATATTTATATATATTGTATCATTTTTTTTTAGTCTTTACAATTGCATTTAATCCATTTTGCCGTTTGCTTTATCTTTGAATCAAATTGATAAATTATATGATCATATTGGTATCTCATGCTTAATTTTGAATTCAATTTGGTATCATTTTTGCATCAAAGTTGGTATTAATTGATCATTATTCAGATTATTTGTGCTTGTATTGTTGAGTTATTTTGTCGTTACTTGTTGCACTTTACACCATTGCATGATATTATTGTTTTCTCTATAATTATAAATGGATCCCATGTTTTCAAATTTTGGGGGAGAAATGGTTTATGGGGGCGAAATGATTTATTATGCATTCTTTCTTTGTCTATTCCTAAACAAAAGGGGGAGAAATGGTATCTTTCACTTTAGTTTTAAGAGGAAATCTTTGTCTTAGGGGGAGACGTATTACCTGGGTGGGAATCGCTAGACATATGTGGAGTTTATTCTTATGCAAATTTTATGTATTGTTATGTTCTCTTTGTATTTGAAGGTAAGTGTGCATGTTTGCAACATACGATAAATTTACAAGCGTGCAAAGATACTCAAGTTTAAGTGTTGGCCAAGTTGTATTTTTTCCTTTTGGAGGTTGAAAATTGAGTCTTAGATGAGGTTGACAGCCCATAGGATTTTTTATTTTTAGTTTTATCACGTAATAGACAAAGGGAGAGATTTGTAAGGACAAATTTTCGAATAGAGTCAATTGGTATGTTTTGGCTTATTTCATGCTTGGACAAAACTGGTTGAGTCATAGGTTAGGACTTATGTGTGTTAACCTTTCAAGCCTATGATGTGATTTCTTGATGATGCAGCGGCCAAGCTAGAATATCTACATCATCATGCTGTGTTTTGTATTCGTTTCGTCTTCAAATTCCAAGGAACTCTCAAGTATTAATGCGTATTTATTTTGAGCCTTGGATATTTATTTTTCGTTGCTAGGTTTTTACAAAATTGGTTTTAAAATGTTTAAAACAATTTATCTCTTTTTAAAAAAAATTGGAAGAAAAATATTTTTTCGCAATGTCGTTAGAACAACTTGGTTTGTCATTCGAATGAGATACCTTATAACATTAGAACATGGTTCCAACAAAAAATTCGAATGAGCATTTTAGCCTTCGCTAGAATCTCATTGGAAGTTTTGTTAGAATCTGGTTCAAACAATTCGTTCGAAAGAGATGTACCTCTTTTAAACGAGACTCCGTGTTTTCTAAGATTTTGAGATATTTCTTAAATGATTTATTCCTCATCCTGTTTTTGAAAATCTCTTATAAATAGGTGTATGGAGCAAAAGTTTTCTTTTACTTTTTCATTGCTTCTGAGTCCTCAAAGTCTCCTAAAAATCTTTCCATGTTTACCCATACCCTAATTTTCACCCATATTATTTAGGAACCAAGTGTTCCTCTTAATATGCTTTGAAGATCATGTTTTGGGAACCATTAATTTATTCTCTACATCTATTGAGAATCGTTTCATACACTGGAGTCCGTATTTCTTATTTACACACAGTGGACTCCATGGGGAGGTGATACGGTGAAAAGGAGAGGGATTTCGTGTTCCAATCCGTAGACAGTTGTTGAGATATTCGGTGGATACTAAAGTGTGTGTGGACTCTTGTATGACACTAAGCGGATGTTGAGTGACAAAGAGTATCAAGGATTGAGAGGGTGTCGAGTCTGTGTTGTAAGTCTTTTGTCCCAACCTTTATAATTCCATATTTAGTGGATTTTATGTGGCTGGGTGGTTTGAAGTTTTTTCCATTTGGGATTCCCTCGTACATCGGACGTTGTGATTTTATATACTGATTTTATTATGCACTCACTTAAATGCATGTTTAAGTTAAGATAAAATTGTTTAATCTATTTAATCATAACTTGTTTAAAATTGGTGCAACGTTTTAATTTGGGTTAATTGTTTAATTGAACTAAAATTTGATTTTTTTTTAAAAAAAATAGTTGGTTTGCTTGTTTGCACCCTTTGCCATATTTGAACACTGCAGCCTATAGGTCCTTTTAGAGTTGATTGATGAGAAGTTTTAAAAATAAAAAGAGCTACCATTGGTGAGAAAACATTGACTTTAATTTAAGTATCGTCAATAGGTGTCTACCAAAGTGTGTATGAAAGCCACCGTTGAAAAATCCAAAATATGATAAAAAGATCCAAAGACAAGTGCTAGAAAATTTAAGGCATGAAAATAAGATAGGGCTTTTATTTTTCTTTTAGTGTTAAATTTTAGTATCTACTTTAGGGATAAACATTATAGAGGGATATATATGGTTAAATGATACCATTTATGAGATATTTGAAATAATTTAATTGAATGATAAATTTAGGAATAACTTGCATTAATTATAATTTGATTATGTGAATTCTTTTGATTTTGTGAATCATATATGCTCATGATCATGCCATAATTAAGACATAAAAATTGCTTGATTTGATTGGAATTTTGCATATGTTGCTAAATTGACTGGTGTTTGTTTTGAATGAGCTCTAAAACTATGCCATTAATAAAGATCTAAAGGAAATGTATTCATTAAGTCATGTTTATCACATATTTCCTAATAAGAATCACACATTTTATATTAAAGTTTCATTTATATATATAGATAGATAGATAGATAGATAGATAGATAGATAGATAGATAGATAGATAGATAGATAGATAGATAGATAGATAGATAGATAGATAGATAGATAGATATAGATATAGATATAAATAGATAGATAAACAGAGAGAGGCAGGCTCCTGTGCACACTAAGTTTGTACACGTGCTGGCGCACATCTATTTTTTTTTAAAGATTAAAAAAAATTGAGTTGATTTTTATGTGATATTTAAACATTTTTAGGGACCCATATAAATAAACAGCTAAAAAAACTTTTTTTGCTATTTTAAAAAAATCGGTCAAACATTCGTAAGCACTCCATAAGCCTGAGAAGTCAAGAAGATTGATGTACTGGGCGGTAGAGCTGGGAGAATATGGCATCATCTACGAACCAAGGTCTTCGTAGAAAGGACAAATTGTAATACCCCGCATTTTTATGATATTAAATAAATATGGGATTAATTATTATTGCTGGATTAATTAAATTAAAAAGGTCGGGAAATCTAAATGTTAATTAATCCAAATTTAAAATAATTATTAACTAGCATGCCAAGGGTTAATACTTATTGATGGAAATCTTTGATTATTACTGTGAGTATATGTAATATGGAATTATATAATTTTTATAAATTTTCGGAGTGTGAAATACGACAGTTGGTATATTAAGTCAGGACGCGCGTGTGAGTCGTGTCGGGACTAATTATATGAAATAAAAATATAAATTATTTTTGTATAACTCGTATGGTAATTTCGAGTGCGCCATTGAGTCCGGAAGGGTTGAGATAGTCAGAAAACTCTACCCGGATATTTTATTTGGACTCCGGGGTAGTTTTAGGCCTAACTGGCACCCTGTGGGGGTATTTTTATCCTTTAGAATTTTGGAGTAATAATATGGACGAAAATTGGGAAATAAAATATGAATGCACTAAGGTTAGATGAGAGTTATCAGTTCTAAACCTACGAGAGAGAAAAGAGAAAGGCACAGAGGAAGGAATAAGAAGCCATAGGAGTTCTTGGTGCCTAACTGAAGAACACACACCAAAAACTATACCAAAGTGTAGATCGCGCGACGAGGAGCGTGCCCATACACATATCAACAGCGGATCAGATCGTCGAAATTAAGGCAAGTGTTTAATTCTTGCAATTTATAGCAACAAGCATGCTCATATTAGTGTAGGTGTATTATATTCACTATTTGATTAATAAGTTTTGATGAAATTGGAGGATTAATGGCATTAATTAAAATTTGTAGATTAAAGTAGGATGAATCCCTCATGTAGTTAAATTAGAAATCACAAATTGATGAGTATTGATGATGGACAAAATTGAAATTGATGTTCTTGTATGGAAATTTGATGAACTAGGGTTTTAAATTGTTAAATTGGGGATTTCGAATTTTAGAACGGATTTACGATGAATTAATGGTTCAAAGTTAAGGGAAATCATTTATACATGTTATAATATTAATTAGGATTGCTGTTTTGGTATTGGGGTTGAGAAATTTAGAGGTTTTAGGACTGAAATTTTGAGGAAGATGAAGTATGAACAGTAAAACATAACAGGTCTGGCCAAACTAGAGAGAGACTTCATCTCGTTCGAACAAGATGGAGTTTCGTTCAAACGAAAAGCAGAGTCGTTCAAACGACCTGCTAAATCGTTCGAACGATAGGTTTCAGAAAAGCCCAAAAATTCCCATTTCCCCCCAAATCATGTTACACAGTTAATTGTGTTAGAAAAACTGCCATTTACTGATATTAGCTTAGTGCAGAATTATTTGGGAAGCATTCCTAGGATAATACCTCAAGTATTGAATAGGTGGATTAACCTTAGAAATTTCGAGAGTGGGAATAATCGAGTTAATTGCGTAAGTAGTAAAGAGAAGTATACTACCTGTAGAAAAATATAAATATGGGTTGGGTGAATACCTGAATTTTTATAAGGGTTCGGGAATGCTTATTATTATATGTTTATCATTATTGTGTGTATAGCATACCTACGCTGCTTACTATCGGGTGAAGGTTTCGCGCGGTGGATAGTCTTATCCTGACTGACCCAATGAGGGGATATTTGACTTGTACCCAGAGCATATGAACTTGGATACGTGATATCTATGACGTAGGATAGTTTCGACGGTTGAATGGGAGCGTAGGTATATGCGTAACCCATTTAGCTGGTGAATATGCTCGCCTCTAATATTTGTGTTATGAGATTTATGGTTCGTCAGAGATGCCGAACTAGTTGTCCTTTATGCAGTGAGCGATGCACCGGGACATGATAGCAGAGTATGCATTGCGCCAAGTGGTCGTAACCAAGGAGCGCATGATTTGTATATATATGTATAGGGATGATTTAACTCTCTCTCTCTCTATATATATATATAATTATATTTATGAATAATCCTAATGTGTGAAATTGGCAAATGTGTAGATGTGGGTAAACAAAATAACTTAAGGGGATAAAGTATTTACTACTAGAACAGAGAATATCAAATGCAGTTAATTGGAGTAAGGTATTAAATAACGTATTGTATGGGCGATACGGGAATCTCTTACGAGCTATAATTAGTAGTATATGTTTATGACCTAGTTGAAAATATTATAGATGACTAGGTTAGGGTAGACGTACGCTAGGTGTGCACATTAGCGGAGGAGTGAGAATCTCAGGTGAGAGTTCGGAACTAATATGCACACAATAATTGCAATAATGCAGTTTTAAATACTTGCTAAAACAAATATTTTTACAAATCGGGCTCTGACCCGTTTCTTGCTATTTCTCTTCTATATATATATATATATATATATATATATATTATACCAGGTGTCCAGCCATAGGGTCACCACAAGACTTAGATGCATAGATCATTCGACGAGTTACAGCTGTTGTGGAAGTTGTAGGTTATTGATACTAGACGCTTATATCTTTTCATTCAGTTCTTAGTTCAGACATTTTAGTTAGGGCATGTGTTGCCCGTTTTTAGCTCAGTTATTTCAGAGATTGTATTTTCTTATTGGCTTTTCTTTTCTTGTTGGATTGAGTATTATGATTCTATTGGTTTTAGATGTTGAACTGGAATGTTTTATCCAGTCTCAATTATTTCAGTATTTGATTCTTGTTCAGTATTTATTCTTGTGGAATAGGAATGGCTTATATCTTAAAGCATGGAATTTATTAATGGATTTTTTGGGGTTTAATTAATTGGGAAAATATTTTGACACTTAGCTTAATTATTTATTAGGTGATTAATAATGAAAAATTATTTTTCGACAGTGATGCTAAGAATGAACCAACCGAACACTTTGATTTAATTTAATAAAGGACTGATCACCCGGTATTTAATTAGGCGGGGTGTCACATAAGTTTTGGTGGATTTTATTATTGAGTTCACGTATCGAAAGGTTCCCGACCAACAAAACTTGCCTGCCGAACAGACTTCTAAAGAAGAGGGCTCAGCTCAAAAGCAAGTTGAAATTACTGCCGATCAACTGGATCATCCCGAACTCTGGAAATGGCTCAGAAATACGCTGAAGAGAGTGAAAAAATATTCCATCATGGAGTTTTATCAGAAGAAAGCTTTAATAATGATATTCCTATATGGAATTTGTACGTCGATGGTTCTTCATGTACAACTAGAAGTGGAGCAGGTATAATACTCAATACTCATGATGATATTGATATTGAATATGCAGTTAGGTTTTGATTCAAAGCCTCAAATAACGAGGCATAATACGAAGATTTGATAATGGGACTAGATTTGGTCCATTCATTAGGCGTTGAGCAAGTAGTGGTGCATAGTGATTCCATTTAGTGGTTAACTAAGTGCTTCATATATATGGAGTCAAAGGAGAGTTAGTGACCAAATACCATGCCAAAGCCATGGAAGTCAAGTTTCCTTCCATGCAAATGAATAGGATCCCAAGAATCGTAAATGCCCGAGTTGATTCCCTTTCTCGGCTAGCGTCATCAACAAGAATTGAGCTCAGGAGAACAATTCCAATAGAAATCTTGGCCAACCGAAGCATTGAGGAAAACTTAATGGTTAATTTTATTGCGGTAGATTTGGAACCTTCCTGGATAGACCCGATCAAAGCTTATATCGAGGATGGAATCCTACCACCTGACCCTAATGAGGTAAAAAAGCTTTGGTATAAAGCAACAATATATATTTTGGACAAAGGATTTTTATACATACAGGTATTAACAATCTCCTTACATCACTGTGTTCATCTTGCGAAAGTGGAAGATTTGGTCAAAGAGGTGCACGAAGGTTCCTGTGGAGCTCATTAATCTGGTCGGTCATTGCTTCAGAGAATCAACGCACAATGATATTACTGGTCGGCTATGAGAGCATATTATAAAGCCTTTGCAATAAAATGTGATAAGTGCCAGAAATTCTCTATTATCCATAAAGCACCCAATGATGCTCTAGCACCAATAACTTCACCTTGGTTATTTGCTATTTGGGGAATTGACTTAGTCGGCCCACTTCCGACTATCAAAGACAGGTTCAAATATTTGGCCGTTACTGTTGATTACTTCACCAAATGGGTGGAGGAAGAACCATTGGTGGATATGCCTTATGAGAAGATATATTAATTCATTTGGAAGAATATCATTTACAGATATAGACTACGGTATGCCTTCATTACAGACCACGACACTCAATTTTATAATGATGAGTTTGACGCATATTATGTTCGGTCTAAAATCCAGAAACTCCATTTTGCACCAGGTCATCCTCAAAGTAATGGCCAAACAGAAGTAACAAATAGGACTTTGCTCAATGGACTAAATAAGAGGCTTAATGCTGCTAAGGGAAAATGGATTAATAAGTTACATTCTATTCTTTGGGATTACAGAACAACGCCAAGAACAACAATGGGGGAGACACCTTATATTCTAGAATTTAGGACTGAAGCCATAGTTCCAGACGAGATAGGACTACCAACCCACAGAGTACTGAATTTTAATTCTCCAACTAGTGACTTGATGAGACAACTTGACCTAGATATGTTGGAGGAAGTCCAAGAAGATGCTGCTCTGAGAAATGCTACATACCAACACAGAACTTCCCGCTTCTATAATAAAAGGGTCAAGCCGACCAACCTCAAAGAAGGAGATTATGTCCTTAAGAAAGTTATCCAAAAGAATAACAAGCTTCAATTTCAGCTATCATCCGACCAGGAACATATCAGATTGAGACCTTGAAAGGAGAATAATTCAAAAACCCTTGGAATACCGAGCACCTCCGAAAGTATTATCAATGATTCAAGGGATTGTTACTATTGTATTTCTTTTCCTTTATGTTTTACATGACTATGATTCAAGTTTCAATAAAATGTTGATTTCAGTCCCTTCAATTTTTTTGATTTTTTTCAGAGTATGGCAATATACATCCCCCCAAATAATAAGTAAGAATGTCTCTTGGTCTTCAGCTCTTGTCGATCAATAGTACATGCATACTTAATCAGGTTGAACTTATCTGTCGATTTTTCGATTAGCTGTCGATCAGCAAAACATACTTAATCGCTTGAATTCATTAAATTCCAGCCGATTACTTGTCGATCAGCAGAACATACTTAATCAGGTTAAATTCATCAAATTCCAAATGCACCAATATCTTGAGGCACAATTATTTCTCGCTCAAAGTTCCTGTATGACTTCGTCCATACAAGTCAGGAACAAAAAGTAATTATTACTTCATGGATGGCTTTGTATAAACAAGTCACGGACAAGAATTATTATCTGACTAAGTTCAGGAGCAATTTACATCATGTATGACTTCATCATTGACAACTCAAGAACAAGAAGACTGTAAAACTTCGTATACAACTCAAAAAAGTTACAAATAAGTTTTACCCGACTAAGTTAAATACAGGAAGATATGTAAATATTCCTAAATATTGGAATACAATCATATATTCCACATACACATGGTCACCACTGATAACTAATGCTAAATTTGGATTAATATATCTAAGTGCATTAGTAGAATCTATGGCTTTACAATTAAAAGTTGACTGATTGATTAAAAAATTAACAATACGAAAATATGGATTTTCATTCATATAAACTGTATTACATTCAAATGAATAACAAAATACATAAGAATTATTCAACATGACATTTTCCTTGAGCTTTGGATATCGGCTGAGCTAGCTGCACTCTTTCCATTCCAGCAGGAGGATCATCCAAAGTATAGGGGGAATTAATAAAGTAAAAATCCCTCAACATTCTTCTATTGCTGCTACTCGGTACATTGATCAGGTGAGGATGACAAACTATCTAATGAGCATCATGTAAAACATAGTCTCCCAAGTATTTAGTGATCAGGCATTGGGAAATATCATCAAAAGGGATCCATGAGGTATCAACTTGAAGGGAGATTATCACAATCTAACATGCCAGGTTCGTTCCAATACCACAGTTGACTATTATGATTATATTTCAGCAAAGTCAAGCAATTAGTCCATCCCATTTATAGCCTTCATGATGGTTCTGAGTAAGGTGATCATCTACATGGCCTAAAGCTTTGTTGTAGCCTTCCATCCACACCTCTTTGGGATGTTTGTGAAATTGAAAGGTTAACCTTTCAACTTGCTATTAAAGTTTCTTTAAAATATTATCCTTCACCTTAAACTGTACAAATTGTTCAACAGTGGCTCTATTCTTAGCTTCCATCTTTGTAGACAAGTAGGCAATAGCTTGACTCATTGCTTTTAGCTGTGTAGCCTGGTCAGCTAGGGTTTTCTTGGTCTTAGTTTCTTCAACAGTTGATCGACTCATTCTTTGTTTTCTGGAAGATTGCACAAGTTTGGATTTTTTCAAAGTATCAAGTTCCTCCATCATCCTGGCATTCTCATTCTCTAAAAAGGAGGCACCTTCATCGGCACCACTGACAGAAGATTGTTTCAAAGTTTTCAACTCATTCCGGAGTTTATTATTCTCTTCCTCCAAGAGTTTGGCGATCTCTCTAGCTTCATTAACCTCACAGTTCAGTAAGAATTAATTTTTCCTTATACGAAGAAGCATATTTTTCCAGCTTCTCCTCAAAACCCCAACCTTCACTCAATGCCTTGTACTTGGCTTCATAATCGGCATGCAGTAAAGCTTTGGTTTCATTATGGTCTACCTAAAAGTCTTCAATCATGTCGTAATAAGCTGCATTATTTGCTATAACCCTGTTTAGCAAACCATAGACATGAATATACACTACACCAAAAATAACAATCTGGCACGGTTTTGAACTGTGCCAGAATCAGGTGTTCTAAAATGGTCATTTTTTTTTTTCTGGCACACGTTAAAAGTCTGCCAAATTTAACCAAACAGGAACACTTCTGGCACACTTTAAAACTGTGCCAGAATTTGATATTTCGAGCACACTTTTGGCACACTTTATAATTGTGTCAGATCGATTACATTTTGATACTCTTTTGGCACAGTTAAAAACCGTGCAAAAAATTTAAACACTTTTGGCACGATTTTGAACAGTGCCAAATTTTTTGGATCAAAGAAAAAACATTAACTACTTAAAAACAAGAAAATTCACAAATTGTGAATCTCGAAAGTTGTTGATAAACTAATGTACATAGAAACTTTAAAATATTACAAGTAATAATAGTTCACAGAATAAAAAATTGGGGAGAGTTTCCTCTATTTTCTGGACATTCTAAAACCTGCTAATATAATACATGCGTAATGTAAAGCCCGCACGGTCATAAAATATAACAATAAAATTACAAAGATCTGCACGGCCATAAAAGCTAACAATAAAACTACAAAAGCCCGCATGGCCATAACATAAAAAAATAGAATCTTGAATATTAACGACATTAAGTAAATAATCCCCTTGTTGTGGACCATTGACTTCATGTGTTCCACGTGGATAAAAGCTAAAGACAAAATGTTATCCTACAAAAAAATAAGATACAAAAGGAGATGATATTCGAAACCGAGTAATTTAAAAAAAAATCTTATTCAAGATGAAAATTTGCATATACGAATTAAAATTATTATTGTATTCGCAAATCGAAATTCTTGTGACTACGTGGTCAGCTCTTACGAGTTACATTAGTCCCATGCGAGGTGTTAGTGCCTCTTACGAGGCCGTTTGGGGACTGGTTTAAGTTTTTACCCTTTAACGTCTTATTTTTAAGCGTAATCTAGATATTTTCAAATTATTGTCATATTCTCAAACCAAGAGACCCTTGACTATCCAGTCAATTCCTACGAGTTACATTAGTCACGTGCAAGGTGTTCGTGCCTTTTATGGGGCCGTTTGGGGGTTGGTTTAGGTTTTCATCCTTTAATGGCTTGTTTTTAAGCCTAAAATAGATATTTTCAAATTATCGTCATATTCTCAAACCAAGAGAATCGTGACTACGAGGTTAGTTTCTAGAAGTTACATTGGTCCCGTACGAGGTGTTCGTGCCTTTTACGGGGCCGTTTAGGGGCTGGTTTGAGTCACTGTTCTAAAAAACCCGCCTAGGCACGCCTAGGCTTAAGGCTTGGGAGAAACGCCTCGCCTTACGCTTTTCACGCCTTATTCTTGGTAAAACCCTTAAGGCGCACTTTTTTTTAAAAACAACAATGTTTTAGAGAAACGATGTCGCCTTTTAAAGAATTTGTTTACAAACCGAATCATTATCTCATCCAAAATAATCAAATAGTATTTTAATTTGCATATATTCAGACATATTTTTATGATATGTGCAATTTTTATATTTTAATAGCCTTGTTATGGTTAAAAAATATTAAAATATATTAAGAAAGCCTAAACGCCTTTTCACATTTTTTCACGCCTAGGCCCGCCTTGGCTTCTAAGGCTTAAGGCTTGGCCTCCACGCCTCAATCACGCCCCGCGTTTTTTAGAACCTTGGAGTTTTCACCATTTAACGGCTTGTTTTTAAGCCTAATCTAAATATTTGCAAATTATCTTCATATTCTCAAACCGAGAGACCCGCGATTATGCGGTCAATTCTTACGAGTTACATTGGTCCCGTACGAGGTGGTCGTGCCTCTTACGAAGCCATTTAGGGACTAGTTTAGGTTTTCACCCACTAACGGCATGTTTTTAAGCGAAAGTCTAGATATTTTCAAATTATCATCGTATTCTCAAACCATATTTCCCGTGACTACATGGTCAGTTCCTACAAGTTACATTAGCCCCGTGCGGAGTGTTAATGCCTTTTACGAGGCCGTTTGGGGGCTAGTTTGAGTTTTCACCCTCAAACGGCATGTTTTTAAGAATCATCTAAATATTTTAAAATTATCATCATATTCTCAAATCGGAAGACCCATGACTACATGGTCAGTTCCTACAAAATACATTGGTCCCGTGCGAGGTGTTCGTGACTTTTATGGGGCCGTTTAGGAGCTGGTTTGGATTTTCACCCTTTAACGACTTATTTTTAAGCCTAATCTAAATATTTTCAAATTATCATTATATTCTCAAATCGGGAGAACCATGACTACGCGGTCAGTTCCTACAAGTAACATTGGTCCCATGCGAGGGCCTCTTACGGAGCCGTTTAGGGGCTGATTTGGATTTTCACCCTTTAACGGCTTATTTTTAAGCTTAATCTAGATATTTTCAAATTATCATCATATTATCAAATCGATAGACCCGCGACTACGCGGTCAATTCCTACAAGTTACATTGGCCCAGTGCGAGGTGTTCGTGCCTCTTACGGGGCCATTTGGGGACTGGTTTGGATTTTCACCCTTTAACGGCTTGTTTTTAAACTTAATCTAGATATTTTCAAATTATCGTCATATTCTCAAATTGAGAGACCCACGATTACGCAGTCAATTCCTACGAGTTACATTGGCCCCGTGCGAGGTGTTCGTGCCTCTTACAGGTCCGTTTGGGGGTTAGTTTGGATTCTCACCCTTTGGCTTGTTTTTAAGCTTAATCTAGATATTTTCAAATTATCTTCATATTCTTAACCGAGAGACCCATGACTACACGATTAATTCCTATGAGTTACATTGGCCCCGTGCGATGTGTTCGTGCCTCTTAAAGCTATACGTCTTATTTTTAAGCTTAATCTAAATATTTTCAAATTATCATCTCCACAAAAAAAGCAGGTGGAAAATAAATTTCAAAGACATAAAGTGCCTCTACCAATGCCTTTTTAGCCTTCAAAAGATGTTCCCTAAATATCACTTTGTCACGCAACACATTAAAGAATATGCTTATCCATTGTATAGCTTTAAACAAAGGCTTATGATCTGGAAATGAATGCATAAGCAATGAAGGAAGCAACCGTTGCATAATGACGTGATAATCGTGGGACTTGAGATTGGTAAATCCCGGTGGATCGAGGTTAACAATGTTGCTGAAATTTGATGAAAATCCAATCGGTACCTTTAATGTTTTTAGTGTACGAAAAAGGCTTCTTTCTCTTCCTTTCCTAATGCGAAAGGTGACTTTGGCATCCGCCTTTTGTTACTGACTTCAACATCTTTCATCCATAATTTCCTTTTAAGATTAAAATGATCTTTTAACTCTTCACGAACTTTGACCGTATCTTTATTTGATGAACCTTTCACCGAGAGTATTGTACCTAAAAGAGTCTATGTGACATTATTTTCAACATGCATAACATCTGAATTATGTCTAATATCATGATCCTTCCAGTACTCTAAGTCAAAGAAAATTGACCTCCTTGGAAAACCCTCGGTACCTGTTAGATTCTCATCGTCACCCTCACTTATATAATCATCGTCTTCCGTTACGACATCCTCCTTATCCTTATCCTTCCCTTTTCTCTTTCCCTTTTTGTCTCCCTCTCCCTCTCTTTGAACACCTTCTCGAGTGATAAGTGACACTATCTGCTCAACTTTTACACTTGTTAACTTTCTTGGAGCCATTGCATCCTCTATTTTACCATTAAATGTTTGCATTGATGTGTTAAACCTGTAAGGATGGTTTCTAGGAAGGAACATACGAGATCGTTGGTAACAACATTTCATTGACTTAGGAAGATATTGAGAAGGTGTATTTGTAGAACAAACAGGACACCCATTGTAACCTTGAGTTGAACAACCTGCTAACATCCCAAAAGCTGTAAAATCATGTATACCCCACATCAACATGGATTTTAACTAAAATTTCTCATTTTTGTACGCATCCCAAGCCTCAACTCCAGGCCATAAGATCTTTAACTCATCGACCAAAGATTGGAGGAAGACATTAATATTACTTGATGGTGACTTTGGTCCTGGAATCAATGTGGACAACATTGAAAACTCAATTTTCATACAAATTAATGGAGGAGGGTTGAGAGGTTGAATTATCACTGGCCAATAACTATACTTACGGCCAAATATGTTATTCGGGCTGAAACCATCAGTTGCTATTGCAAGTCGAATATTTCGCGGATCTTTTGCAAAATATGTCCACGTAATGTTTGAATTTACCCATTCTGCTGAATCTCGGGATGACGCAAGAATTTCATACAAGAGCTTCCACGAGCGTGCAAAGTCATTTTCTCTGTTATCCATTTTATGGTATACAACCGTTTTAGCCTTGGGATTAGAGGGAAATGTCACATCACCTTCTTAGGAACCCTAGAGTACTTTTTTTCCATTAGTATTCTGAATATCTACCCCGTCCTCATCTAGATAAGTAAACTTGTAGCGTAAAGAACCACATTTTGTACATCTATTAGATTTTTCATGCTCTTTCCAAAATAGCATACAATTGTTAATTCATACGTCATACTTAACATAATCCATACCGAGATCTCTAACGGTGTTTTTCATTTCTGTATAACTAGTTTTCAAGTTGCTCCCTTCAGGAAGTAGTTCATTTAAAAATCTAAGAATTTCGCTTGTAGTACCATCCGATAAATTGAATTGTGTTTTCAAATCATTCAACTTTATATGAGCATACATTATGGTATGACGCGAAGAACCAGTAGCTGGGTGCAATGGCTCTTGTGCGAGTTGATGTAAACGATCATACTTCTTGCCTTTGTATTTATATGAGTGCAAATCATTGGGAACCTCAAAAGTTGGGGGGATTCATCACTGCCTACACAATTAGGTTCACTAGGTTCCACTTCACCCATTAACATCTCACAAGCATCATTCACAAGATCATTCAAAATTGGAATATTGTGCACATCAGCGTGTTCTGTCGGTGTCACAGATTATGGTGGTGGTTGGACTTGATCAATAGCTAATGTCTCACCATGAAAATTCCATAAGGTATAGTTCATGTCCATACCATATGTCATTAAATAAACGAATATATCATCTATAACAACATGTCCTTTTCCATTTCGATAACGTCTACAGGGACATGAATGTTTAGCATTCGAACTATTACTACATACATAATGTAGAAACTGTAACACCCCATCTCTATATGTATCGGTCTCGATATTTTTCTCATTTATCCACTCTTTGTCGATTCTCGACGACATCCTGATAAGTTTAAAGAACACACATTATAATATAAACGCTTACTGTAAATATATTTAATTTTGTTCAAGTGTAAATATATATATATTTGAGCTCCTATATTTCCTCCATCTCATCTATAGGGTAAGGGTCCTATCCTATTCGAAAATGCATATTTTGTATTGTTCATAATGTCTCATGCCATGTCCTAATCTAAAAATTTTCGCCAGCATCTCCCTACAGTTCTTCAAGTACACAACTTAAATTGGGAGTGATCATGTGTTACTCAAGTTTTTCAACCAAGAAAACATAAATAACTACATCAATTTATTATGCACCCAAAGAACATAAAGGGGTACCACCGAATTTTCCAAAATAGGACATGCATAAACATTATGTACAATACAAACTTTTGCATTTCCAAACTTTCCAAAATGGGACAATTTAAGAGTTCTCACCACAGTCATAGGGAGACCCTTTGAACGGATCTAAGATTTTTCTACATGTCTAACATTTCTATTGAATGTTTAGTATTAATGTCTACATACTATTTAAATATTTTTTTGCTTTTTCTTAAATTTTCAACACAAAATCTCATTTATCCATTTAATTAGTGGGATGTCTACTTACTAATTCAATTTGTTATTTTTACATTATTACTGAATATTTAGCACTTAAATTTTCTTAAAACTCCGTAACCTATACAAATCAGAACAAATATTCATTTTAAATAGAAGGGTAAGAACATAAAAACATAGATTACCACTAAATGATCCCAAGCTCCATCCAAAAACCAATGATTTATTTTTTTTTCATTATCAGCATTCAATTTGCACCAAAAACTCACACATTAAAAAAACACAATAAATATTTAAAAATATATATATATAAAACCCTAAAAATGCAAACACGAATCAAATCACGGATTGCATAAACTCTAGGATCAAATCTGATACCTAATTTAGGTTAAAAAAATATAGACGATTTTAACAATTACCTGATTGGGATGAGTGGAGTGAGGGATCTGAGCAAAGAGAGATAGAGCTGAGAGGAGAGAGAACAATGCGCTGACCGGAGAAAAAGAGAGCAGGTCCAAAGATAGAGAGCGCTGGCCAAAGCGAGAGAGAGAGCGCCGGAGGGAGAACGAGCACAACGTGCCGGAGGGGCGAGAGCGGGAATGAGGAAAGAGAGCACAGGTCGAGAGTGGGAATGAATATTTTTCTCTAATGTTTTTTTGGTATTATATATTTTAATAAGTGTACTCAATTTTGGCATACTTTAAAATAGTGCCAAATTTTGGCACTGTTTTAAAGTGCGCCAAATTGCTATTAAACCGTGCTAAAATTTGGCACAATTTTAAACTGTGCCAGATTTTTAATATTGGGGTGTGCCAAATTGCTGTTTTGGTGTAGTTATATGTTTCTTTAGCTTTCTCATACATATCTGCACTGAGTATGCCGATCAAGTCTTCTTTGAATAAATTAGCATGGCCAGTTTCCAAAAGATCTCTACTCTGTTTTAGTAGGTCGGATTCAACAGAAATTATCGCCTGCTTCCCAGCATTAAACTAAAAATTTTAAGTATAAGTATGCGAGTATAATTATTGAGCAACTATAACACAAATATGGGAATTCATTCAACCAAGCAAGAAGAACAAAAAATATAACACAGACAGCAAGAAATATCAAATGATTTCATTGATAAGAAAAATGATATTACAACTTGTTCCGGTCCCATTAGATAGCATATAAACCCAAAAATAGAAAAGGAAAAAGAACAAAGGAGTTAAACCTTCTCCTTGTCCTAAACATGGATCCCAGAAGGTTGGTCGATGGAAGGAGTTGCTTCATTAATAGTCTTAAAAGAAGAATTAACAAGTTGAAGGGATGATTCACCAGATCCCTCATCATCATCAAATTATTCATCCAAGTTGGGAGGAGAACCTAGATCATACCTTAAGAATAACTCAGACTTAATTGAGGTTCCCACTTCCTTAAGTGCTTCAGACCAACCATCCTTAAAGGATTTCTTCCTCACGTACTCAATCTAAGAATAGGCCGCTTGAAAGGCTTTATCCATGCTTTTGTGGAAGGAGTTATCCTTAAGCTTCTTATTTTTTGCCTTCTCTGCGATCAACTCAGTGGACAGACCAACAGCTTTTTCCTCGACATCCTTTAAAAAACCCTCACTGGCAGCTAATTTTTCCTTAGATGACTAGGCATTCTTCTCAGAAAATAATAAGTTGTCCTTAGTTGTAGCCAATTTATCTTATGCAACTATCAAACTAGTCTCTGCAGTAACCAGTTTTCCCTAAGTAAGAGTGGCCCTATTAATGGCCTTCTTCATTTCAGTATCCCAAGTTTTTTACTTGGAATCCAGTAGTTGCTTGGAAGAATCAACAGACTTCCTCAAACCCTCAAGGGATTCTTCCACCTCTCCATCAAAATAACGAATTTTCTCGTCCCTCCTAAGCATTTTATTAAAATTTGCTAAAAAATGCATAAAGAACAACATCAAATCAGATGGAGCATAAAAAAGAAATAAGTATCAAAAGGTGACTAATAAAGAAGAAGTGATTACCATTATCAAACCTTGGCAAGCATTTTCTACCAACTTCAGTCTTAGCAGAGGGACTAGAGATGTTCAGTCAGCAAAACGGGTTCCAATCTTAATCAATTTCCTGGTAACACCGGGATGGATAGAGATGAAGGATGACTCAAAAATTGTCAAATCCTCTAGGATCTTTTTAACAAACTCCTGGTCGATAGTAGAATTTTTTTCAACTTGCGTCTCGGTCAAGCCTCTCTTCAACCTCCTAAATTGAGGAGCATCAGTATTTATTTCCTAAAAAATGATGACCTGGGGAACTTTCTCTTTCTTAAAAGCCTTAAACACTTTCTCTAGCTTCTTAGTTATCACACCAGCTTTCTTGGCAGGAGGAGACAAGGCTCTAGTGATTAAGTAAGGAATTTTCCTCTTTCCCATAATAGTAGGTGGAGAGGAAGTAATGACTAAAATGGCTAAAGATTTGAAAGATTCTAACTCTTTCTCTGCACTAGCAGATTCTTCAGAAGAGGAAGTGGGGATTAGCTCTTCTTCAAGATTAATGGACCAATAACTGTTGAAGTGGTTGGCTAAGCAACGAATGACGTTATAGAGTTCATGTATTGCAGCAAATAAAAGGCATCTGTAGAGTGTTCCTCACCAATTAGTTGGTGGATGCTCCAAAGGAACTTTAACCCACGGATGTTCACGTCCTCTTGTTTGAGACACTTCTTCTTTCTCTCAATTGTGCAAAAAAAGAAACAAGATAAGAAGTGATTGATTAGAATATCATCAGACAGTTGGTAAATAATGAATAAAAAGATATAGTTATAGAGATTAACAACCTATGCCATGACCCATTTGAGGATACCTGTGCCCATCATACACTTCTCCATTTGGCAAATGAGCATGTTGCTAATTTTTAGCATGGAATCCATAATCAAAGTAATCTTTATTAGAGTTTGGGAAATTAACAACTAAGGCCCTATTCATAAACCTAGTCTTTAAATAATATGTATTGTCACTAGTAACCCATTTGTAATTGAAAAATAGTTCAAGGATGTCGATATGGGTCCCATTAATTTGATTCAACCTATGAATAACATTTAATACCGTCCAAGTATTGGGCGCTACCCTAGCTGGGATGACGTCAAAGTATTGGCAAAATTCTAAGAAAAACCTATTAGGGGAAAGGTGAAACCACACTTAGCAATGAAAAGAGAAGGAATCCAATTACGCTCAAATAATGACAGCACGTCGACAAGAGGATTGGGCATTTCTAAATCTACCCAGTCTGTAATATTTCTTTCCTGCCTAAACTCATCTAAGGATCTCCATGTACAATATAAACAATGGCTACAGTATAGAAAGAAAGCGAAAAGAAAGGGGAAAGAAAGCATACATAAAATATGGAGACTGATGTGAAGAAGGAACGCAAAGGAAGCTTAGAAACAGAGAACTTGGGAAATAAGTAGACTTCAAAAGCTTGAAAGGATTTGGTAAGGAAAATCTGATAAAATCTTATCTTTTATAGCTTACCTAGGAAATCGTGCAAGAAATGATTACTCTGTATCACCGATTGGCATTTTAATGGGTTCATAGTACAAAAGGTGTAAAATACCCATTTACCCTTTGGCGGTTCATCAACTTTCAAATTATTTACAAATATGTCATTGCAAAATTAAAGTATGGAAATTTTGTATAAGTCCCGCACGTCGAAAAATGTCGACCAACTCTAAAGAAAATATACTCCATCCTTTCAGCAAAAGCATCAAGAATGAAGTATTGTGGGCTTCTATTGATAAAACTTATCCACTTACGTGGACCAATCAGAAGTAAACACTTACCTTCTTACGTGGCCAAAATCCTAGTCAGCAGATAGTATCTAGACTGGAATGTCGACCAACATGAAGAATGCAGACCATCAATACCAATGAAATGCCACCATATTAAGGGTCCTACCACACGTGGTTACACAACCAATCATCACATTCATTATGTACGAGTGTAAATGCTTAAATGTATAAAGGCATTCCATTCCATAACATTCTAACCCTTGATATCCGGGTCATTATAAATACATTGTATCCCTTTCACCAAAGGCAAGATAGAACAGATTCTAGGTTATTCTGATTTACAAGAGTACTTAGCTTTCTGTAATCTTTGAAATCAATACCATAATAGTGGACGTAAGCTTTCTTACATAGTCGAACCACTTTAAATCCTCGTGTCATTCTTTCCATTATCTCACTGCAATTCAATATTTTATTTGTGATTCTCAAATAAAATCAAGTCCAGTTTTTGACATCAACACCTGGTTTCATCTTCTAGTCCACATTATCATACCACGGTTCAGGAAAGATGTAGAAGGGAAAATCGTCACCCTCTCTGATGAATTTTTTATTCAAGGAATCTCTTGAGATGCTCTTGGCGCTTTATAGCCTTCTCTTCAACTGAAGTTGGCGGATCATTCTGAGTTCTTCTGTTGATGGTGGATAACCTAAATCGCAGGGAGGAAAGGCTTTCTTCAATACAATGGGTTTAAGTATCCCCTGTTGTCGTCATCCCAGCCCCAGTCCGGGCATGAAGTGCATGTTTTTAAAAATCTGGATCACATTGATGTTGCCATAAGGATTATACTCCGGACAAACCTTATCTTTGAAATCGTCCCCTGCTAGGAATGGAAGTGGTTCGACTTAGAAACTAGACAAAAACATATCATTTGCCCCATGATGTATTTGTAGTACTGGATTACTAGTGCTTGCACTCTAGGTATTGTCGCCGTCGCCCAAGATGGTGACGACCTGCCCATTGGCGAAGAATTTCAATTTTCGATGAAGGGAAGAAGACACGCCCTTGATACTATGGAGCCATGGTCATCCAAGCAACAAATTGAAACAAGCCGGGATGTTGATGACTTAGAATTTAGAAATTATATTTATATGGCCAATCCCTATCGCAAGTTTTATGGATCCCATCACTTCTCGGTGGGTATTATTATAAGCGTGCACCGCGGAAGAGGTTGGACCAAGGTCCCTCACTTTCAATCCCAAGCAATTGAGGGTTCTCAACGGGAAAATATTGAGATCTGATCAATTATGGACAAGATAAAGTAGGATGATATTTCCCATGACTTCGATAAAGATATTGAGAGCAGAGTTGTGATTTGGTCCAATCCTATGGATTCCTTCTTCAGAGAAGGAGAGCATTTTAGTAGAGGTGAGGGATCCGACCAGATTCACTGCTTCTTCTGGCGTGGTGAAAGGTTGGACTGTGGGTCTGGTAAGTAGTTTGATCAAGGCATTCTGGTGCAACATGGATGACATAAAGAGCTCCCACAGAGTGATGTTATCTTGAGTTTTCTTCAAATGATCGAGGATCTTGCTCTCCTCGAGGGTTATTTCTGGCATAATAAGTTTCTCAACACCGTTTGCCTTATTGGTTACTGATGATTTCGGGCTTGGAACTTGGTAATTCCTCCCTGATCTAGTCATATGGTTCACAGAAGATGGGGAAAATGGAAACCCTATTTCCTCATATATCTTGGGTTGTTCATCCACCTTGTTGATTTCTCCTAGCAGCTCCTCAAACGATGTTATTCCATATATGCTGACTATTGGTCTAGTCTTTTTTTGTCTTTGTTCTTCATTTGAACTATCGAATTCGTCCCCCATCCGATGGAAACGACATCACCTTTCAACGAGATGTCAATACACTCCACAACCTCAATGTCCTCTTTATATAGATCCTCCCATTCGATGGGGGAGATGTATAAGTGAAGGGACCAGGCGCCCTTGTAGTTTCAAAGCATCAAGTAGCTCGGACATACTGCAAATTTCATCAATTTATCAAAATAAGTCTCCCATGATCTGGACAACATCATCTAAACTAACTTATTGGAAGGTACTACCCAATTATCTGACTCTCAAGCCCATTTCCAAGCTCCCAAGAATAGTTTACTAAATCTCTGACAGTCAATGGTCATTTTTAGGGCAATTTCATCTCGCACTCCAGTAGCTGGTTCAATATTACTGATAATTCCATATATTTCCCACCTAAATGGGTGCGAACAACAATGCATGCTCTAGTACGAAGTAACAGAGTCTGATTGGTGAAATAGGTAAGATGCAAGATAAAATATGGGCAAACTTGGAGGGGTTTAGGAGAATATATGGGTATGATGGCTGATTAACTGGGTACGATCTGGGTAGATTGATCAAATTTTGAGTCTTCTTCTAAGAAGATGGCATTTGCATGATTTCATAGTGGATTATGGGTAGTGTTTAATTTAGGATTGTCTGGTGGGTCGATGATACCCCGATCAATTAGACCTTGGATTACAATTCGGAGGTGGAAACACTGATCAGTGGTATGTCCGACAGTTTGGTGGGAATCGCAATGGGCATTTGGTTTGAAATTTTTGGAAAGTGGGTTTGGTAATGGACGAGTGTCCAATGGCTTGATGAGATTCTAACTTAAAAGGTCTTGGTAAATTTTAGAGAGGGTAGTATGAAGCCCGATGTATTCTTTTTTTACTGGGTTAGGATGGCTTTCTAGTGCCCATAAAGTGGAAAGCTGAAAGATGTTATTGATGGTTAAAACTGCAATATTGTCAGACTTCTCATACTTTCTGGGAGTGAACTGTCCGGATACTTTCTTCGGTTCAACTATTGTCTTGGCAAGACTTTCTTTAATCTCTACTCCTGTTTCTCGGAGGGCTCATAAATGAGGGTAGTGTTGTCCTCCCATTGTTACTCGGACATGGGGTAAAAATTTCTTTTTCATGATACTCACTTGCTCCTCTTTGAAAGGTTGGTTCGTCATGGTGGCTGCTTTCCCTCTCCACCTTGCCATGAAATTACTGACTCATACCCCAGGGTTTTATTTGAGCAGTTCTAAATCACACTGGGTAACCTCAAACTCTTCGATATACTTATGTTGTGACATGAATTCTCAAGCAACATCTTCCCAATTATGGATCCTGGACTCCTCGAGAGATAAGAACCACCGAAGAGCGTTGTGCTTCAAAGTTTGTGGGAACATTTTGGTCATTATTTCCTTGGACGAACCTAGGAGAGTCATGGCTCGGTGGAGATGAAAAATTGGGGGTCCACTACCCCCAAATTTCTCAATATTAGGCATCTTGAAGTTTTCTGGTAGCCATGATTTAAGATAGGGAGACATATGAGTGTAATCCATGTAGTTCCTGGAGATTCTAACTTGGTAAAGCTTCTTGGTCAACATCTTGAGGTCCTCATTGACTTTTTTAACTATTATTTCTTTGTCTTAATAATCAGGGGTAGGTTAGCCCCTGGTTAGGCAAGATTCGGCATAAGGAGCTGAGTTGGTGGTGACCCATTGGCAGGAAGGGAACGTGGAGTGTGCTAATTTTCTTCGGGAACCCAAATAGGCCTAGGCACGGGTGAACCCACAACGTGAGGTAAGAAACCTCGAGTTCTTCGAGAATAGGGACACGATTCCATTACATCTCATGAACCTCGGTTTGAAGGCTATCAATCTTGGCAGTGAGTTAGGCTAGGACCATCATCAAATTCGACTGCACATTCGATACTTGGTCTTTGTTTTCCATGGAAAGTGGATGAAAGTGAATTTTGGACACAGAGGAAGTAGCGAGGGAACTAATGGATCCTAGGGGCAATTTGACGGAAGACCGAAGCTAATAGGGAGTCCGACTAAGGGTCGAGTATGCAATTGACTTGAGAAGGAGAAAAAAACTCGAATTTATTTTTGAAAGAGAAGGCGAAAAACTGTAATTTTTGAAAAGGTAGGAAAATATTTTTGACATTTTTAAAAAAAAAAAAAGATGAGGACAAAATGTGTTTTGGGTAAAAGGGAGGAAATTTTTTTTTGGTATAAGGAAGGAAAAATGATTTTGGTCTTTTTTATAAAAGAGGGGGAAACATTTTTGACACTTTTGGTAAAGAAAGAGGAAAGACGAGAAAAGGAGTCTCAATATGATTATTATTATGTTTATTATGTTCTCACTTATATTAGGTTTACCTAAATACAAAAAGAAATGCCGGACAGGACCTGAGCCTGGGAAAATTATTTTAAAAATATGTAAAAAACATGGTTGGACTTGATGACAGGCTAGCGGATAGGGTCCCGTTTTAAAAAAGACAAAATCATTCAAAAATTTGGGCAGCAGGACACCCGTCATTTCGACTGAGTTTCGGGTCTAAACTAGCAAACTAAATATGAGTGCCCTAGGTTTGACACCTATATGAGGTTATGCAGTTGTTGAGTTAATTGGAAGGGTTACCCCCTTTCGCATGACTTCCACGATATACGTCTTGCTTTTGAGGGCAATCAACACGTGTGGATAAGCCATTTGATATACCTGAGTGTACATGAATTGCCTCATTATATACCTCATGGGGACAATACGTGTGAGAGCAAATTTAATATACATTACGTACGTGAATGAGCTCCCTACATTATACCTCCCGTCATGACTTCGGTCAAGCGGTGTAATGTGGGGGAACCATTCAATATACGTCGAAGGTACTTGGCCAATGGAAGGTGAGAGTCATATCGCTTAGGCTAACTGCGACCTGCTAGACCAACATCCATAACGAAGTGACCCCCTAGTTACGGGATAAATTTTTGTTAATAGCTATGCTCTTTAGTAATGTAGTGTGAAAAATGCAGATTCTTGATTAGCATATTATGGAGAGAGTGTATTTATTTGTAATTATGAGCATTATACTAAGAAGGGGAGAATGTACAAGTATAAAAAGTAAATCTAACATGGAGCATGAAGATTATACTAAGCATGGATATGTGTGAATACCTACAAGTGAGTGTGTGGTAGTGAACCTAAGCATGGATTAACTACAAGCTGTGTGTGACAAGTGTGCGTGAGCATGTATATATACAACTGTGATAAGGGGAGGTGTGTGTTAGTGACACCTAAGCATGAATATTCTAAGTGATGTGTGCAGCATGTTGATATAAGTGATCCTATGTGTAAGTAAAGTGAAGTGTACACGGAGAGTATCTACAAGTGTGTGAGTGAGTAGTGATATAAGCATGAGGTATATATGTATAAGAAATAATAGAGGAGAAAAAAGGGAACATACAGGTAGGTGCATACGCACACAAGCAAAATAAACACCCATGCAAACAGAGTCTAGCACTGTTATAAAAATAGTCCACAGTGGAGTCGCTATTGTGGTCATCCCAACTCTCCCCTCTCTCCCCCCCCCCCCCCCCCGGGGGGGGAGGGGGAAGGGTGAAGGTCTCGCGCCCTCTTTAATCTAAGAACGCTTCGACCGTCATCGGTTTAGGGTGAATGTAAAGAGATAGAGTCACCAACCTATTTTTCTCAAAACAGGCAAAAGAACATATCGCCGCCTCGAGAGAGCGACATTGAAGACAAACTGATGCTTACAAAACCAATAGTTCAGAGGTTCGGAGGCTAAGTTATGGAATGGTAAGGTGTTAGGCACCCATCCCGCCCTTTCGGTATCTTATGGTCTTGTGTTATTATTTTCCTTTATTTTTCCGTGAAGTGTGTGTGCGTGTATATATGTAAATTGAGATCGGAATCGACCATCTCGTATCATGGAAGAGATATAGTGAGGTTATCCATATGAATGTTCTCAAAATAATATTTTAAAAAAATACAATTTATGCGTTTATCGAAATATTGATCGTTATGATGAAACGATAATATATGTTGGATAAAATGCTAATAAGGATCACAAACATAATATTTATTAAAATAATGCATGGATGAAATGGATGAAAATACGACGATAAAAAAATTGGAAAATTAAAAACTTAGAAAATTGGACTCGAGTCTTGGGTTTTAATTAGAAACGCCTACGTATCCTATAAAGGCATCAAAGTTCACGTAGTTCATATGCGGTACAAGGGTGGAATTATTCCATGTATTCGAAGGGGAATTTATTATATGTGTGTGCGTAGAAAATGTATTTTAGTTTTAAGAAATTTTGATGGATAATCCCGTTGGAAATTATAGGTTTAACCCTCTTTTTGTTTGTTTTATTTTTTTTATAGGAAATACAGTATGTGCAATATAACTAATAAAAAGGTGAGATGTTAATATGTATGAAGTAAAGTAAAAAAGAAATAGACTATTAATATATATATTTAATGCAAAAACAAGAATTTTAAAGAGAGAGAGAGAGAAGGATTTTGATCTTGATCGTGGATGAGCTCCTTGAATGTTGAGATGAATGTTGGATGTGAGAGAATAAGATTTTTCCAAATTGGGTATGAAAAGGATGGGAATGTATTATGAAAAGGAATTTCACATGAGGAAACTTCGTTGATTGCAAAAGAATGTTGCTAAGATCACTGATGCTGATGGATCTGAGGTGTCCTTTAGGAGTGAGGTCATGTCCTCTATTTATAGGGTAAGGGGGTTCCGATAGGGATATCTATAAGCCTGCCAATCGATGGGTAACCCTAGGCACACTGTCGATAGGCAGGGAAATGGACCTGCCAATTGGCAGTCTCGTGCAGATTTTTTCTTAAAAAACGATCATAGAACGCATTCCGTTGATCAAATAACGCATGGGTCATACCATTAGGTCCGAGAGTTGACTTTGGGTCAGACGTGGCTCGAAAGCGCTAAGAGATCGTCGGACAAAAATGGATTGATCGTCCGAACGGTAAGTCAGAATTGCACACAGGGTGGACCGTTGGAAATATTATGCGAGGTAATTTGACATTCCAAAGAGCTTCACTCGGTTCGAAAAGTTCAATCGGGCCCCGAAAGTGCCCGGTGACCTTTCAGAGTAAAACGGGTTATTCGTCCGTACCGTAAGGCTGATTCACGCATGGGGCAAACTGTTGAAAAAGGTATTCAGTGCACTTCAAAGATTCATTCAGTATTATTCGAGCTAAAGAGTTGACCTTTGTCAAATGAATCCCGAAAGCGCCCAGTGGCCTCCGAATCAGTTTTTGGGGGAAAACGAATCATTCGTCTAAATGGTTATGCCATTTCATGCACGGGGTAGATCGTTGGAAAGGGGTTTCAATGCCCTTTGAATATTCAAAGGGCTTTCACTTTGATGATGAAGTTAACAGGGTCAAATCAGGGCTCGAGAGCGCCTAGTGGTCTCTGGATTGATTTTTGGTGGTAAAATGGTTCGTTCGTCTGACTTGTTATGCCGATTCATGTACGGGGCGGACCCTTGGAAGGGTGATTCAGAGCCCTTTGAATATTCATTGATTTTTCACTCTGACGATAAAGTTGACCAGAGTCAAACGGCACCCGGGAGCGCCCGATAACCTCTAGATTAATACTCGGAGTATGACCTAGGGTTTGTAGTCAAATGGGGAGGTGTTAGGGACCTAAGGAGAGACTTAGGGGGTCCTAGAATGTGATGTCTACATTTATACTGCCAAATACAAGTAAAAAGGTCCCTCTTCGCCAGGGATTATTAGTAGTGGTGGTCGGTTCACATACTTATTTGCCTCTTCGAGTTCCTAGGTACATTCATCATTATATATCTCCAATATTTATTTCCTTAGTAACTAAAAGAAAGGTCGATACTTTTCTGAAGATCTTGATATGAACCCATTGAGTGTGGCGAGCATGCCTATCAACTTTTGCACCTCGTGCACGGTGCTTGAAGGTTTCATCATTTTTAATGATTTGTTCTCGTCGGGGTTAGCCTCAATGCCCCTTTGGCTGACTAGGTATCAAAAGCACTTTCATGATTATACCCAAAGGTCACGTGTTCGCATTAATCCTCATTATGTAGTAGGGAAGGACTCCAAAAGTTCTTGCCAGTTCTGCAAGGTGATCTTCCTTCTTCATGCTCTTCACGAGCATATAATTTATTTTCACTTCCATCGTCTCTCCCAACTCCTACTTAAACAACTTTTTCAAGAGTATCTGGTAAGTTTCCCCAAAGTTATTTAATCCAAATGACATCACCATGTAGCAGTACAGTCCTAATATGGTGATGAAATAAGTCTTTTCTTAGTCAGGGTCGAACAGAGGGATTCGTTGTTATCCTGAGTAGGCATCGAGGAATCTCATGCACTGTTGATTGGCAACCATGTCAACAAATTAGTCCATCTTAGTAAAAGGAAAAATATCCTTGGGGAAAACCCTATCTAGGTCAGTGAAGTTTATGCATACTCTCCACTTTTCGTCATTTTTTTTACTACCTTGGGATTTGATATCTAGTCGGGGAATTGGACTTACTTAATGGACCATGCCTTTAAAAGTTTTCTCACTTATTGTTCCAATGCCTTCAGTTTATTAAGGACTGTTCTCAGCACCTTTTGGGTCACAAACGGATGAGATGGTTACACATGGAGTTTGTGACACATGACCTTCAGGTCAACTCCTAACATGTCGTATGGTTGCTAAGAGAAAATATCCCGGGTGATTTTTAGAAAAGCAATGAGTTCACCATTTTCTTCTTTCAGTGAGAGAAGTGCCGATTAATAACTTCTTGTCAGGTTGATTGTTGTTGACGATCACCTCTTAGAGAGGCCCTATGACTCAATCTATTGGGGAAACCTTGGTTTCCTCAAAACGAGGTCCCCCATACTTTAGTTACTACTTTGAGGGCACAGAGCCCTTCATTATTCTATAACTTTCTCTTTCTTTTTCTCTTATTTTGTTCAGATAGGAGCTATTAATCAATGTCTAGCTATGGCATGGTTTCCCCTGATCTCCATTATCCCCTTCTTAATGATGAATTTTAACTTTTGGTGGTAGGTGGATGGTATTGCCCTCATAGCGTGTAGCCATTCACTTCTAAGTATATCACTATACGGGGAATATATATATATATATATATATATGAGTTTATATATTCCTCATGCTTAAACATGGAGAATAAATTTCCGAAGGGGCAAGACCATCCATCTTGTAAAGCTGGCCAAAGGTACAATAGCTTTTTACAGGTATTCTACTTGCATATTCAGTTTGTTGAACACATTGAGGTACGTGACCTTTGAAGAACTCCATTGATCCACTAGTAGCTTGTCTATGTCCAAGTTAGTAACTCTAATAATGATTATTCAATCATCGTTATAGGAAGTTTTCACATTAACCAAATTATCATCGACGAATACTACATGCTTAAATTAATCAATATCTTGAGGTTATCGATGTTTTTCCACAACGGGCCCATCCAGGTTGTTCTGAAATGCCTTCATAACTACTTTGAGCTTCTTTACTTCCATTTTTAGGGTGTTACCCATGATTTATATTGGGTTTTATGCCTCATGGATTAGTACAAACTTTTGGCCTATATCCTTATCTATTATGTTTTCTGGTCTCTTGTTATGCATAAGTTGTGTTTGACCTTCCTTCTTCTCAAAGAACTCATTGAGGTGCATGGCTGGGCCAGTTCTTCAAGATGGTATTTAAGGGCCTTGAAATTTTTAGTTTTTTGGTAATGATCCTTATGGTATGCACATCTCAGTGTCTCCTTCCTTTTCTTAGGATCACTTATTTTCTCTTTGGGTCACTTGAAATACCGCCTACCTTTGATCTTGTAAAAGATCTTATAGATCATCTTAGTGAAAGTCGTGCTAACGTCCTCAAACGCCTTCTCGAGACCTTTTTTTCTCGATTCCTTTTTAATTTCCATTCTATTTCTTCCCCCATCTCCTTCTCATTCCATCTTTGTCTCTATTTTTGGACTATTTTCGCCTATCACTATCTTAGCCAACTCCAACCCCCATGCCCTCAACTTTGGATTGTTTTTCAATCCTTATCATGAGGTCACCAATAGTGATGGCCTCCCTTTTGGTGAGAGACTGATGGATCAAGGAGCTACTTAGAAGCCCAATCTTGAAGGAAACCACTACTTTTACTCAGTGCAATCTTTCACTTCGTTGTACACCTCTCAGAACCTTTTTGCGTACTCGTAGAGTGTCTCATGAGACTTTATTATAAGGATATTATTTTACTATCCGACTTACAAGTGAGTATGTCGTATATCCCAACAACCATCGAATACTTACTCAAGATCAATCATGCGTTAAGACGGTTCCGAATATCAAAGTTCTTCAACATTCAAGCCTCCACAAGATTAATTTTAGTAAGGTTGTGTTTTTATACCTTAATGGTTCACTTAGAGTATTGGGATAATTTTTCTAAAAAAATTTCTAAGTGTTGGAGCAGAGTTTTTCGTCAAAAATATTTTTTTAAGTGTTGAGGCGGACTGAATAAAAAATTAATTTTTCACTTCGTTCGTTTGATCTACAGAGGAATCTCGTTCAAGCGACAGATCTGTGTCTCGCGATCTCATTCGAGTGACGCCTAGTTTTCGTTTGACCAAGCTGTCGACTTAATTTTTCTATAAATTATTTTGTCCAGTTTCGTTTTTCTTCCGAAGACCTGAGAATTCTATTCTATGAAACTGCTTTGGCAGAAACGTTTGTCTTCTCACTTTTGAGAGTTTTAGCTTTGTTTTCAATTCACAAATCATCCCAATCTTTATGTGAATTATTTTGGAACCCAAGAACACAATTTTATGAAGTGTCTCTTGTATAGAAGATCTCTACTGCTGATTTAGGTGTCACTTAAGGGAGGTGCTGGGCTGACATAACTGCATATCAAAGGGAGAACTCGTGGGTGTTCTTGGGCTGACTAAACTGTGATTTGAGTGTTGCTGCGAAATTCAATTGCAGATTTCACTTGTAATCATTGTGAGTATTATTTGTGAAATAAAAGATTTTACCCGAAAGGTTTTTTTCCTGAAATATGTGTGTCAGCAATTATATTTATATTGGTTTGATTTCACACAAGTAGTTGCATGTTTTAGGATTGAATAAAATTGGATTAAAAATTGACACTGATTAAATAAGGTTAACTTGAAAATTTGCGAATTCGGTTTTAATCAGTATTACACATATTTTTTTAACAAATTAGTATCAGAGCAGGTTACACTAATTTATTGTGACATTGATTTTTTTGTTTTGAAAAATCTGTTTTGTGAAAAATCGTAATTTTTCCAATGGAGCACTTATATAATCGGATGCCCATTTTTAACGAGTCTAATTATGCCTACTGGAAAGCACGTATGAAATCACAGTTAAAGGCCATTGATGAGCGCGTTTGGGTTGTTTGTGAAAGTGGTTGGACTCCTCCCACTGTCATCGCGAATAATATCACTTCTTTAAAACCCGTGACAAACTGGACTAAGGACGAATTTAAATGGAGCACTTTTAATTCACAAGGGCCGAGTGTGCAATTTCTGGTGTCATCACTCCTAAGAAGTTCCGACGCATTGCGATGTGCATCATGTCAAAAGAAGTGTGGGATATTTTACAACTTACCCACAAAGGCACAAATGCGGTCAAAGAGTCTAAAATTCAAAATTTAACTACTCAATTTGAAACAATTTCCATGCTTAAGACTGAATGTTTTGATGAGTTTTATGCACGTTTATCTGATATTGTCAATAATAGTTTCAATCTTGGTGAGCACATTCCTGATGCACAAGTGGCTAAAAATATTTTAAGATCGCTGCCTAAACATTTTATCCCTAAAGTGACTATTTTAAATTCTTTGGATAATTTGAGCAATTTAAAATTAAAGGAGCTGGTCAGAAACCTCCATACATATGAAATTGACATGTTTCTCGACACTGTCAACCTAAGGATAGAGGGATGGCACTTAGAACCCAGTCTAGGAAGGGGGAGGAAGTGTCCAAGAGAGAGAAGAAAAAGAAAGTGAGAGTTTGTGAGTCCGACTCTGAGGGTGAGGTTGGTTTTGATATGGCTATGCTTGCAAAAAAAATTTAAAAATTTCTCAAGTTTTCAAAACAAAATTCTTCCAATGAAAGATTTTTGAGAAAAACAAAAAGACGGATGAGGCCAAAGAGAATGGTGAAAACGAGAGTGAGAAAGAGAAAGGGTAAGAAGAGAAGTATTTTGAGTGTATGGGTAAGGGACATAGAGCTTTTTAGTGTCCCACTAGGCTAAAGAGAATGGGCAAACAGACTGCCACGCCAGGCACTCTTAGTGATAGTGAGGAAGAGGTGAAAGATTTCGGGGATGAGTTTTCACATGGAAAATTTATCGCCTTTTTAGCTAGTCACGAGAGCACACCTATCTTATCCCACGATAATGAGGATACTTGTGCACGTGCGACCCCCTAGAAGGATGATAGTTCGAGTGTTTTGAGTGAGGGAGAAAGTTAGTGTGGGAGCGAAGGTGAAAGTAAGCTCTAGATTGCATTTAGAGATTTGTATGCCTATACCTTAAAGACTAAGAAGTTGAATAAGGAGTTAGGTCTTAGGTGACAGATCTGGAGAGAGATATTGAGAGTTTGAGGTTGTTTGAGGCGAAAGCAAGTCAACTCAAGAAGATGAAGGTGTCTTTGAGTGAATAGTTAACTACTTTAGATCGAGAAAAAAGTGTTTTTCCCAACACGGTATCTAGTCTGACGACACGTGTATCCCAACTCGAGAACGATCTCGAACGTGCCTGGGAGGTCAAAGCCCCTTCAGAGAATGCATCTAAGAAGGTTGGAAAGATGTTTTTCAATCCCGTTTTGGGAGATGTTGAGAGACAAGGAATAGGTCATGACGGTGCGTCCACTTCCCATGTTGCACCCAAGCCCATTCCCGAGTTAGCGATAGATCCATATGGCTCTCAACCTAACCCACCTAGGCTTCCCGTACCTGATAGGAGAGTGAACCGTAGACATATTGAGAGAGATGGTCCTAGTCCAGTGTATGTTTTCACCCACGGCAAGAAGAGAGAGGGCCTTAAGGAGTTTTGTTTTAAGTTGGGTTATGTGTCACGTTTTCCTACTATACGTGTTCACACACATACACACACACACATGATGCTCCGGATGATTACACCATGAGGGTTTGCACATATTAGGGAGCAGGTAAAATTTTAATTCAAGACTTCACATGACTTGATGGATGTTTTTCGTAGGATGTCACCACCTTTGGAAAACTCCATCGCACCTAACATATGAGGTTTAGACTTATTTGCTAGCATAGGATGATTTTCATGATGATATTTTATTCCTATTGCTAGTGTGTATCATTTTTGTAGCTATGTTTTCCATTTTTGATATATTATTTGAAAAAGCAAAAAGATTTTTTTTTTAATTTTTGGAAAAATACAAAAAGATTTTCATTTTTGAGAAAAATTTTGGAAAATACAAAAAGATTTTATTTTGACAAAATTTTTGGGAAAAGACAAAAAGATTTTTGTATTTTGTTTTGCACCATTTATGGATGGACATTTACGATGACCGAGTCATAATTTCGATCCATATCCATATGACTGTTTGATAGTATTTTGATATGTGTCATCATTTCATTTTTGTGCTTTACAATGGTTGGAGTCATTGAGAAGTGATTTGTTGTTACTACCTACATGTTTGACTCATCAGTTCCTTTAATGCACATTTGCATAAATTTGTTTGAATATTGTTCTTGTCTATCACATGTTGGTCGATGTGTTTTCATCTCAATTCTATCTTTAAAATGAACCAAATACGAAAAACTTGATAATGAAAGTAGTGCATCTAAGAACTGTTAATGTATGTTTGTGTGGTTTATTTGAAAAATGGGGAAGGGATACGAAAGGTACTGATTTATCCTTTGCGATTAATCCACCGTTAAATCGAACCTAGAAAATAAAAATTTGGTAAAAACGGAATCTAAGGTCCAAAGAGGTTGAAACGAGCCCGAAAAAATTTAAAGGCAATAAAAAGAAAAATATGCCATAAAGTGGGTCAATTTAGTTTAGTTTCATCACCTCAAAAGAAAAATAAAAAAATATTATTATTTATTGATGGAGTTTGGATGGAATATAAAACGGGTTTGCACCTCCTGAGAAAGTCATGAAAAAGCATTACATAGTTTTAGACGTTATCGATGTGAAAATCATGTCTGACTTTGATTTGTCGATTTGATTAAGACGGTGTCATCTAAACTCACATTTTTCGACACCTAAGGACGATTTTGAGATTCATTCGTCAGTAGTACACATATTCATAGTGCACATATGTTATGTGTGATTGCATTGATTTGCCTATCGAAATTGTTCAGACCCATTTATTTCGTTTCCATGATTTAGTTGTCTTAGTGTAAATTCATGGTGTGTGATTTTTGTAAAATTATTTTTGCATTTTTGTATGAAAAAATTGAAAAATAAAAAATAGTTTATGGAAGTTTTTGGGTTACTTCTTTGCATGAGCATAGTTTGATTCATGTTTGTTATGCATATTTATCATGACTACTCTATGTTTGTTTTGTTTATTCATTTTTTTATCTATTTCAGTCAAATAAAAAGGGGGAAAAAGAATTATAGGGGAGATTTGATTATTTATGATTGATTTATTCTTATATCATTTCAAACTCGATGCGTCATAAAGGTATTAGTTTTGTCTCATGTGTGTAGGTATAAAGATTGAAGATCATTATGTTACACACCCTGATGAGAAAAGCTTAAAGGTTTGAAGGTTTTTGAAGTTGAAGATTTTGAAGAAAATTTTTAGACTTACATGTTTAGTACCTTTTCAGTTTTGGGTTCATGAGAGGGTATTAGTTTTATATAGGCATTTTGATTTGATAATTCAGATGATTTTATTTTGAACTGGCATAGACATAGGGGGATATTTGTAAGGACATTATTTTATTGTCCAACTTACATGTGAGTATGTCGTATACCGCTACAACCCTCGAAAACTTACCCAAGATCAATCATGCGTTAAGACGGATCCAAATATCAAAGTTCTTCAACATTCAAGCCTCCGCGAGATTAATCTTGGTAAGATTGTGTTTTTATATCTCAATGGTTCACTTAAAGTATTGGGATAATTTTTCTAAAAAAAAATTAAGTGTTGGAGCAGAGTTTTTCGTCAAAAATATTTTTCTAAGTGTTGAGGCGAACTGAATAAAAAAATAATTTTTTGTTCCGAAAGTTTAAGCGATAGAGGAGCGTCATTCAAGCGACAGAGCTGTGTCGCATGATCTCGTTCGAGTGAGGTCTAGTTTTCGTTTGAGCGACCTGCTGACTTAATTTTTCTATAAATTGTTTTGTCCAGTTTCATTTTTCTTCAGAAGACCTGAAAATTTTGTTCTATGAAAACTGCTTTGGCAGAAATATTTATCTTCTTACTTTTGAGAGTTTTAGCTTTGTTTTCAATTCACAAATAATCCCAATGTTTACATAAATTGTTTTGGAACCTAAGAACACAATTTTATGAAATTTCTCCTGTAGAGAAGATCTCTACTGATGATCTAGGTGCCACTTGAAGGAGGTGCTGGGCTAACAAGACTGCGTGTCAAAGGGAGTACTCATGGGTGTTCCTGGGCTAACTGAGCTATGATTCAAGTGGACTTACTGCAGAATTCCTTTGCTGATTTAGGTCACAACTTATGTGGGTTTACTACGATTAATCCATTGCAGATTTCACTTGTAATCATTATGAGTATTATTTGTGAAATAAAAGGTTTTACCCAAAAGGTTTTTTTTCCTGAAATCTGTGTGTGAGCAATTATATTTATGTTGGTTTGATTTCACACACGTAGTTGCATGTTTTAGGGCTGAATAAAATTGGATTAAAAATTGACACTGATTAAATAAGGTTAACTTGGAAATTTGTGAATTTGGTTTAATCAGTATTACACATATTTTTTTAATAAATTTTCACTATAAGAAGTGAGTCCATCCACTTAGGATGTGTACTACTGGTGATTAATCTAGCCATAAAGGCCTCGATGAGCTGCTTAAAATAGGGGATCGACCTATGTGGTAGCTTTTTGAACCACTTTTATGCATATCTCTAAGGTTGGAGGGAAATATTAAGCACATCAAGACCTCATTGGTGTTCCATTGCGTCATCGCCTGAAGGTACTATATGTAATGGTTGATGGGATCAGTCTTCCCATCGTGGATTTTGAATCATGGAGGAACGAACTTCTTAGGTGGTTCAAACTCCCTAATATCCCGACTGAAAAGTGATTTTATTTAGATGATCAGAGTCATTCTAGCAAGCTATTTGGTCGTACGAGCTCCTTGATGAGTAGGGTGTCCATCCACATCTTTTCTAATAAAAGCGCAGAGATCTTTATCACCTCGCTACTCGGTAGAGTGGGGTATCCTTCCATGTGACTTCTTATGAATATAAGATTATTTTGTCGATGAGTTCTCCTCTCTCGACTGTGAGATCAGCTCGCCTGCAGACTAGGAGTACGTGACCTGCGGCCATGATTACATTTCTCCCTTTGGGACTCTATATCTAACTTCTTTAGGCATCTTTGGAGTGTGCCACTCTTTTCCTATTGATGACATATAACATCCCATTCATCTTGAAAGTGATTCTCATAATTATTAATGAGACTTGAGATCTGATTAGATCATTTAGGCTCATCATTCTTGTTCGTCATTTCTTCCTGAGGATGGTAGTGCGCGTCAGGAGACCAGTGATGGTTTTCGATCTCTGATTTGACCCTATTAGGATGGGGTAAAAGGAGACGATCCTCTTGTTTACCATAGTCATCCTAGAGGCGGTGATCTTCCCAGTATCCATGGCTATGTTGGTGATGACCCTCTTGGTCATCGATCGATATTTTGGTTAACTTGGCTAGGTGAGTGAGACATATTAGAAGATTGGCTATGGATAAGGAACTTAAATCGTTCCCACAAATAACACCAATTATAAGTGGTAATTTCATTACGTAGTGTTATTCAATGCACACAAGCTAACAAAATAATAACAATAGGGAATAGTAAGGTCACACACACAACGCAAGATGTACATGGTTCGGCAATGTACCTACATCCACATGGTGCTAGGGTAAGTTTTATATTACTCAAGAACTCGGGTCGACGGAGTTGTAGTACTGCTCGACGTTACAATGATGCATGCCCCTCTTATGTGGGCATGTTTACATTTATAAGGAACTTTAGGATAGTCATAATCGCCGTTACAAGTAATATATTTGAACAGTTCTTTATTGACTACGAGTCTTCATTAATCGTAAGCGTATATGGTCGAGGAAAACATGGTCGAGAACGTGCCAGTGAAATTTTTGACCCCACAATTCTATGAGTTCAACTTAAAAATGGAGACCATTATTTGATACAAGTTCATGAGTGACCCATAGAGGCAAATGATATTCTTTTGGATGGAACTTGGCCACTCTCTTGGCATTAATCACTATATACGACTCGACTTTTACCCATTTGGTGGAGTACTTAATAACGACCAAGATAAATTCATTCCCATTAGATGTTTTAGGAGTAACTTTTGTCCCAAGTTGCGAATGGCCATGGAGAGGTCAAATTGTATAACTCGTCGGGAGGCAAATGTTGAAGATTGGTGAATTATTGACACTTGAGACCCCTTTTGACGTATGATGCGTAGTCTCGCACCATGGTAGTCTAATAGTACCCTTGTCTAATGATCTTCTTAGAAAGCATGTGCCAATTCATGCGGGGTTCGCATTCTCTATCGTGGATCTTCTATGTGATCTCTTTAATGTCCATTCCGGCTATGCATTATAAACGTTACCATCAAATTTATCTTGAATAAATCTTTGTCCCAAATGATGTACTGTACAAAAATTTTCCATAAAGTTAAACGGTTTTTCTTATCAGTCACTTGGGGCTATCTACCATACTTATGAAGGCACTATATATCCTAATGCCACAATCCGACCTTGTTTGAATCTTCTTCGATGGAGAACCTTATGTGGCAGTAGTGAGTTGGCTTAGACTAATTCTGAACTTACAAGGGGGCACTCATTATTCCCTTAGGCATGTCAACCATTGAGTCTGGTGTTGTCAATGCATCAACACATCTATTTCTAGAGCGAAAGAGGTAATGGAAAGTGACGTATTTGAATTATGAGTTGAGCTCTTCGAGATGAGTATGGAAGGGTAAGAGATTTTATCTTTGACTTTCCATTTTTGGAGGACTTGTCCTATGATCAGGGTTGAATCTCTATAGATGTTGAGGTACTGAATTCCTTTTCGAGAGCAATTTTGAGACCCACAGTACATGCCTCGTATTCTCTTATATTATTAATTCAATAAAAATCTACATTGATGGTGATAGGATTATGCGAGTCATCAAATATGATTAAAAATATCCCAATGCCATGTCCCTTGTTGTTGGTATCTATGTCAAATAACAGTTTCCATTCCATGGGAGGAGTGCGTAAAATTTCTTCATCCGAAAATTATGAGATATATGTCATTTCTTCTAAGGGGTGATTTTACAAGAAATTAGAAATGCATCTTCTTTTGATAGCCTTTTGAGTGACTTGGACAATGTTGAGTTCAGATTGCAGAAGAAACCATCCGGCCATGTGCCTTGACAGAGTATGTTTATCCAATAATTACTTTATAGGGTCCATTATGAACACTAGTTATATGGGAAATGCAAGTATATGATGTCAAAATTTCTAGGTGAAACGGGCTAATGTGACACGTGCCTTCGTATCCTGTTAGTTTTTGGTTGATGTAGAAAATATCTCTCTCTTTATGTGACTCTTTTACGTACTAGACTTATATAAACCTATTAGATGTATCGGTGATAATTAGGTATAGGAAGATAGGTAGACTAGGTTACAATGGCATGAGCACCAGTGGTTGGGTAAGGTAACACTTGATTTTGTCAAAGGCCTATAGACACGACTCATTCCAAATCTTGGATAATTCCTTTCGAAGGAGCTCGAAGATAGGTTAGTGGATGGAGGTAAGTTAGCTGATAAATTTGTTGATGTATTTGAGCTTTCCTAAACAATCACACACTTCTTTCTTAGTTCAAGGCGATGGAATATCTAAGATTAATTTGAGTTTGGAAAGGTCTTCTTTAATTCCATTCTCACTAACCATGGAGCCAGTTTTCCTTTGGTGACTCCCAAATACATATTTTTGAGGTGAATTTGGTACTGTTATAGTTGTTTGAATAATTTCCTCAAGTCAGGAATGTGACCTTCTCGAGTCTTGGACTTACTAATCATGTCATCAACGTAGACTTAGACTTCCTTATGGATGACATCATGCAGGATGGTTGTGGCTTCACTCTTATAATGACATTCTTGAGACTGAAAGGCATAATAGTGTAAGAAAAGGTTCCCCACTGGGTAGTGAAAGTGGTTTTCTCTTGATGATCTGGGTGCATCTTAATCTGATTATATATGGCAAATCCATCGATAAATGATTTGAGATCATGATTAACAGTTTTGTCAATGACACGTTTAATGAAGTTTTATTCATATCTTGATCGTTGATGCACGTGGTAGCCATCCTTTAGAGAATTTTTATTTAAATCTCGATAGTTCAAGCACATGCAGACTTCCCCTTTAAATTTCGGCATAGGGATTATGTTGGAAAGACAAGTCGAATACTTGACCATATGGATAAAACCCATGTTTATCTATTTGACCACTTCGTTTTGTACTTTGAGGGATCATTCGGGTTGAAGTTTCCTTAGATTTTGCTTGACATGATTGCATTAAAGGTATATAGGTATCACATGTTGCACAATTCTGGGATTAATTCTAGGCATATCCATATAAGACCATGCCAACAAATCTAAGAAATCTTTCAAAAGTTCTTAAAAATGTGATTTCTCTTTCTCGTTTAGAGTTGATCCTATCCTAATCTCTCGCGAATATCTACTAGAACTAAGATTAATGACAATAGTTTCTTCATCATCAGTTTGAACACTGTTATATTATTTTATTTTCATAAATTATTTAATTAGTAGAATCATTGAAATTAATATAGATCACATCAAGAGACCCAAATCCACGTTTATCTCATTGACACTATCTTTTGGAAAAACATCAGTGAGAACTTCCTCAGAGGAGGCCTTATTTACATCAACATCAGAAATAGGAAAAATAAGAAAAGATTTGGCCTCGAGTTGGTAAATGGTAGGGTTATTAATTGGTAGGGGCAGACTAGTTGAGATGATCCAATAGTTGCATAAAGGCTTATCATTTGGAAAAATCTTCTTAGTGGGGTCAAATGAATCAAATTCAGTACGGAGCATGCAAATGTCCAACCCCAGTTCAATAAGGCAAACATATTCATGATGGTTGTTTCTCTTTGTTCTTTCATTGTTAGAAGATATTGAACTAGAGTATTTGATGTCTAATGACTTTAATTCAGGTTTAGACCCCTCTGCCCAAGTGATCTTATCTACAAAGAATATCTAAATTCCTAGCTTTATCTTCTTCTTAGTTGCATCATACCATGATTCATGGAAACCACGACAGGGAAAGTCTTCGCCTGCTTTGATGAAGCGACAATTTAGGGAGTATCCAAAGATGACCTCTTTTCTTTTTAATACCCACTTATTGTATGGTTGGAGGAGATCCGTGAATTTTACCAGAGAAGGTTGTACCTCAAACCATGCAATGGATAGGCAATTTTCAGTATAATCAGCTCAATGATCCCTTGTTGTTTGCGACCAACCCCATTTTTCGCATGTAGTGCATATTTTTGAACATATCAATCACATAAACATTTTCGTGTAGGCTATGATTGAGGATTACCCTTTTTTTTAAATCATATTCTGGAGAGAGAGGGACTGGGTTAATCTTAAAACCTGAGAGCAATATATCACTGTTATTGTGCTAGATCTCTAAGATCGGATTATTGGTGTTGATATTGTTTGAATTATCATTGTTCCCAAAGATCATGATGATTTTGTTGTCTACGAAGAACTTGAGCTTTTGATGGAGAGATAAAGTAATACTTCTGATACTATGGAGCCATGTGCGACCAAAAAGTAGATTGAAATATGACAAAATTTCAATCATTTGAAAGTCAACTTGAGGGAAAATTAGACCAACCCCAAGTGTAATAAGAATTGATCACATAACCTCTAAGCGATTATTATCTTTGTTGTACCATTAATATGGTATATTAAATAGAACAACCAGATAGTGACACATGTTACGAGGAGGTGTTAGAAGGGCTCGAATTAGTTATTAAATCTGATCGATAATAGTAATCAGGTGGGCTCAGTTATAATTACGCTCGGTTGGGCAGTGTCGTGTCATCAGTTAACAGTGTTAATTAACTCTGTTTATGCCAACTTTCCATTAACTTATATCAAGTGACAGAATACATACACTTGTGAGGAAAAATTCCACCTTTGTCTGGTTGTAACCAACTCATAATTATCTACCCCATAACATATAAAAGGTATAGCTGCCTGACCTATAAAGGAACTCCACCTGTCCCACCACTCTATCTACCTAATAAATACTTACAAGTAGCACTCAAACCGACAAAATAAGGGTTTCAAAAATATTCCACGTAACAGCCATATGCAAAACCCCATAAATAATTTGAGACCTTATAATCATTCCTTTCATAACTATTGGCCATTGAAATACATACAATCAAACTACACTTGTGGACGTAGGTACCGCATTGGGATAAACCACGTTAATCTTTGATTTCCTTCTTTATCTCATCCCTCTCTATTCATACTAAATTGGCATGTTGGTAGTAAAAATTTCTTTATTTGTTATTATTTATAATTAGTATATTACAGCTACGGCCCAAAAATTCATATACTAGTTTTGGACAATAACAGATTGGCGACATCTGTGAGAAATCGACAAGCGATTTGTTATTTTTTACAATTTTCTGTTCACAAGTCCAATTTCTGTGAAATCACTCTACCCCGATTTCTCCAAAATTTTGTTTGGACACTCTACTTTTGTCCACAAATTCTAAATGGCTAAAAAGGCAGAGAGTAGTCGTACGACATATGCAAACTCACCTTTAATGCCTGTTAAAATGGGCAGCATATAGGGAATTCTGATGGGCCCGGCCAAGGGCCAGGAGCCAATGTAAGAGAATGTGAAGTAACTAACGCAGTCATTCCAAGCCAGGCAAAGCATACTCGAAGCAGATCCTATCACCGTGGCAGGCAGATAATCCTTTGACAAGACGGGTGAAATGTAACTCCTGCCTCCACAGAGACAGGAGACAGCTGAAGTACCTTATACTTTTGACTCACTCGAGTCTGTATTGTATAAGTGTTCATCTAGTTTGGAAATTGTGACAAAATTGTGTCTATCCTAGAAACCAAAGAACCTCAGAGTTTGGATCGCTATTTTATTCCTCTTGCTTGATTGATCTAGATACCTTTTCCAACACTCACACACATTAGAATTGCTTTCATATATTTTATATTTCATATATTTGTGTGTGTATATGTTGAGTGTCTTTAAATCCCTAAAATTGTTTTTTAATTTTTTTTGGGGAATTTTATAAACTTTTAAAATAAGGTTTTTATTAATTAAAATTTGGTTTTAAAAAGTTTTGGGTTCATTCTGCAATTATGGTTTGTTGGTTATATTGGCTGAAAGTTCCTTTGGGTAGAATTCGAAAGCGACAGAGACTTCAGGGTGCATTTGTAATTATTTTTGGACGCGCGTTTGTTAACCTCTTTTTGCCCAACATTTGTTGCATCCTTATTTGTTGGATGTGTGTTTTCTCCAAGAGAGTAAACCAGCGATTGTTAACAGCCCTTGGATCATGTTTATCAACGATCTGTATGCACTCTTACATAATCCATGTGAACCTCTTTTGAGCCAATCAGGAGTGTTATAATCACCGCCTCTGTTTAAAACATTGGATCAAAGTCAATCATACAAGACCAGATCCTAGCCCTTGATCTTGGTCTGTGTTTTCGAATCTTCTCAGCTTCCTATAAAAGGACCCCTACCCTCAGCCATCTGATACTTTTGCCACTTTGTTCATTCGAGTGAGAAAGAGAGAAGAGAGAGAAGAGAGGAGAGAGAGAGAAACCAGAGTTAGGAAACCCTAACCCTATTTCGTCCAAAACTATCTTCCTAATCAGCAAAATATTAAGAGATCATTCATCTATGAATTGGAAAGATTCTTTGTTTTTGTTTTTTTAATGCAATTACGAATAAGACAAATTAGTGCCACTTCAGATTCATAATCCTCTAGGCTATTGCATTGGATATAGTTTTTTACTTGATTGTCTCATTATGTTTTTGGTACCATATAGAAAACAAGTCTCGCGACATGCTGACATGCTCAAAGTCATTGAGGATCCGATTCTTATTTCGCACCTTGGTGATGCTTTTAGATATGTACCCTCGCGTGTCTGGCCAAATACCCTCAATTAAAGGACCAAACTGCTTATTGAAGTTGTTGTTTCATCAAATTTGACCCAAAATTCTTATGAACTTTACAATACCATCCGATGATTTGCTTTGCATTGTCAACTCCCCTCTTTCAAAACCAGTATATACCAAACACAACCTTGTGTGTTTGAGAAATTTTGAGTGATTGGTTTGCTAGTTTTGTTGTTGTAACCTCTTCGATCCCAGATCTTGTTATCAAGTTAAACATATTTTTAGATATGTGTTTCTTCTTTTATAGAAACCTTAGATCTAAGACGTTGCATGTTATATTACACATAGATCTACATTTTTAGTTTCTCATCTTGAGAAAATATTTGTTGAGTTGGTTCCGTAAATGTTTTTAACTTCGAAATCAACAAAATCCTTTTCTGTTTCTAGTTCTTTTGAAATAAGACCTTTGACCTAATTTGGAATCGCACTTGGTGATTTTCAATCTCAAAAATATTTTTAAAACCTGAGATTGATTAAGATCTTGATACGTCTTCTGAGCAAGATAGCCGTGGATTCTGGGATTATTGTAAAGGTCAAATAAGGTTAAGTTTTGTGAGAAGAGAGAAATAGAAAATCACAGCATATAGATCTTATATGTAATTTGTTAGGACAGTTTGTATGAAATAAGTGTGTGTGTGTGTGTGTGTGTGTGTGTGCATGCATGTGTTAGAAAGCACCTCCACAAACACTATCACCCTACCACACTGAAAGTGTTGGTAATAAGATCTCAACAACAAGAGTCGACGTAAAGAACTTGAACAAATTGGAAGTTAGCAAACTGGGAGAACAACATCAACAATCAGAACTGCAGAGAAGTTATAAGGACACCAGTGGGTACATTCCTAAACTTGTATAGATCTGAGTTGTATGCATATTTGTTATATAGTTTGTAACTGTTAAAATTTATTTTAGTGGAATTTTTGGTTTACTCCGTAGAGGGAGTCGTGGATGTTTCCTCAGTTGGGTGTGGTTTTACCACGTAAAAAATCCTTGTTCTTAATCTTTCTACATCTCCTCATCTAATTATTGGTTGTGCTGAGTTTAAAGTTTTTAAACTGATTTATTAAACCTGTTAACAAATCTTGAACAGATCTCGTACATATTTTTGTTAAACACATCTTGTGATTAATTACATTTGGTTTTAAAGAAAAGAGTTTCTTCAAAAAATAGTTCGGAGTTACTTAAATAGTTTAATTTTATATTAAACGGCTTTAGTAACATATTTTCAATTGGTATCAGAGCTTTGTAAATTTCTTTCAAAAGATCCTGTGTTTATGAAATTGTTTTCTGAAAATCAAACATGACCAGACCTCCTATCTTTGATGGAACCAATTTTTTTTACTGGAAAGTAAGGATGATTGCTTTCATTCAAGGGACTTTGGGAGATGATGTCTGGGACATTGTTGAAAATGGATACATTTTTCCTACTAAACCAGCCACTGAAGGAAGTAATGAGAGGGTTAAGAAAGTATTAAGTGAGTTCAAACAAGAAGAGAAGCAAGTTTCTCGCAACAATAACAAAGGAAAGAATGCCATATTTATGGCCATAAATGAACATGAGTTCAAAAGAATCTCATCGTGTACCACTTCTAAGGAAGCTTGGGACACTTTGGTTACTGCTCATGAAGGTGACACTAAAGTTAAGGCTGCCAAAACACAAATTCTCATTCAACAGTATAACTCTTTAATTATGTCTGAATCTGAGTCATTTGATGACTTCTATATGAACTTGACTGATATTGTGACCAAAGAGCATGCTAATGGGATAACATATGACAGACATGAAATTGTATCTAAAATTCTGAGATCATTACTACAGAAATTTGACAACAAAAGATATGCTATTGAGGAAATGTGTGACATAAATCTCACTCCTGGATTACTCATTAGTAAATTAAGAACTGTGGAAATGGAATTAGAATTTAAGAAATAATTGACCCAGTCCCATAGGAAACATACTAGTTCCAATCTGAGTTTTTCTTCTAAGTTGATTAAGCCTGAGTTTAACATTCCCAATGATGAATCTGATGAGGAATGCGATATAGAGAGTTTGGACAATCAGATTGCCTTAATGTCAAAACAGTTTAAGAAAATTATCAAGTTTAGAAACAACATGGCAAACAAATAAGGCAAGTCCAATTATCCAACTCACTCTAATCACAAACCTCATGAGAAAGGTCAAGACAAACATCATAAGGAAATTCACACTAGACCTAACAGAGACCTTAAGAAGAATGAATGCTTTAGATGTGGAAAACTAGGACACGTTGCATAAGATTGTAGAGGTAACTTGAACACTCAAAATAAGCACACTAGGGCCAACATTTGCAAGACATGGGATGATTCAAGCGACTCTGAAAATGAGGAACCTGAGTTATCTGATGCTTTTGATCCTTGCATGTATTTCTTCGCCAAGATTATTTATAATGATGATATGCCTGTGCTTGTTAGTGAGGATGAATCTAGTAATTCTACTTCTGTTATGCTGAATCATGCTGTTACTGGTTTAGATGCTTTAATTACTGATAACAATGTTATTTCTACCACGGGGTGTGTGAGTTAAAGGGAAAGCGATAATGACGATATCAATGGGTATGTGAGTCCAAGAAATGAAGCCTTAGGGGTCACTTCACACACTACACTTAGTGACTCGGACAATGAAGATCTCCCTGATATTCACACACTTTATGCAAAAACTCTCAAGAAAAACACTAGACTAGATAAGATTGTGAAAGATCTCACTAAGAAGCTAGAAGATCTAAGCCTGATGGTCAAACTTAATGTTGAAGAATATACTACCCAATGTCTTACTCGTGAAAGTGAAATCAAAATGTTTGATCAAAAACTAAAAAATTTGACTGAAACAAATGAAACTCTGGAGAAAAAATACAAAGGGACTGTTGATACCAAATTTAGTCTGCTGACATGGATCAATTGGGTGAAGACACGTGGCAATCTACGTGGCAACGACAAACACTTATGAACAATACCTTGACTCCGAGGAACCATACTGCAACGAGGAACTCTGCTTCCCCGATCAACTCATACGCTCCGACCTACAAGAACTCTCCGAGGAACTTTTAAGTACCGAGGAAATTTTGAGTATCGAGGACCTTAGGCGGTCCAAGCATCTTAGGCAATCCGAGCTGCACCTCAGACAAAGCATTAATAGCAGGATAACCAACAGTTTGACTGCGCATTAAATGCTTATTATCATACAGATGTATACGCTTAAGGGGGCATTGAATGTATTACCCTTTCACATTACAGCCTTAGGGCTATAAATACATTGTATTATCCCCATTGTAAGGGGACCGGAATTTCTTGAGAAAACTTGTAATCTAGAATTCCCAAACATTCAGCAATAACAAAAACAGTGGACGTAGGCCATTCTTATAAGGTTGAACCACTTTAAAAGTTCTTTGTCTCATTTTATTTATCTGTGATTAAATAATTAGATATAATCTAATTTTTTACATCAACAAATTGGCGCCGTTTGTGGGAAACAACTGGTAATATCGTTTTGCATCAAAAATAATTCATCACAAATAGCTGATATTCCAGAACCCAGCAATCGAAACGCTGGAAGCCCTCCAAATCCATCTGCTCCGCCCAATATTCCAGATCTGGCTGGAATAATGATAAATCTGGCCCAGGGCCAGACAGTCATGCAAGAAACTATGCAACAACTCATACGAACCCTCCATGGCGGTGCACCAACCCATTCAGAATCGCGAAGTATTCAAAGAAATACCTGATTACCTTCTTCGCGTACTAGGCGTACCGATTCATATCGTAATGAGGAGTCTGAAGATTTTTCTTATCAACCTGGACGAACTTCATCGGTACGATCCACAGATACTGAACAACGTATCACTCTCTCTCCAGAAAGGACCAGTGCACTAGAAAGATTAATCAGAGTATCTCCTTTTGATCGATTAGGTCCTAGGAGGAGCAAAAGTCCTCCTAAAGCAGCATCGAGGAGTTTTCGATGACCATCAGACTTAAGGGAAGGATCTGCCCAGTCGCGACCAGTTGCTCATCAAGATAGATCCTAGGAAGCCACATCAACGCGATCAGTTGCTCGAACCAACAGGACCGAGGAAGGAAACGATGCGTGGAAAGGCTCTATTCAAAGGCTGGAGGATAGATTAGGGGAAATGGCTAAGGCCAAGAACCCTCTACAATGAACTTTTGTTCAAGGAACACCTTTTATCCTCGCCGTTGTAGATTTTCCAACACCATCAAAGTTCAAAGCACCTGTTGTGACCCCCAAATATGATGGAAAGACTGACCCTGTCCTTCATATAGAACAATACCAAGCTGCAGCCGACATCTATGCTATTCCAGATGAGATGAGATGAGATGAGATGAGATGAGATGCAGAGCATTCTCGGGAACTCTTATCGGATCTGCTCAAATATGGTATAATAATCTTCCTCGGGGTAAGATCTCAACTTTTTTCCAACTAGCCGAGTTATTCATTGGGAACTTCTGTTTTGGGACAAAGCCAGTTAAACGAGTAGCGCATTTGTTAAGTGTTAGACAAAAAGCTGGTGAAAGTACCAGAGATTATATAACTCATTTTAATAACGAGAAACTCGAAGTCATTGATTATGAGGAAAAGACAGCGATTATCGCCTTGATGAGTGGATTACTGCCCAACAAGTTGTACTACACTTTGGCTAAAGATCCACCTAGAACCATGTCAGATCTGATGGGAAAAGCGGCCAAGATTATGAATGCCGCGGAGGCTATGGCTGCGAAGAAGAATATGGATACCAAAGAAACCAAGGTGGAAGGTGATAAAGCTAAGAAGAAAGAGCATAAGAACAATGGTAGTGATAAACACTCAAAAACAAGGTCGTCATGGGAAGTATTGAAGAAATTTGATAATTATACTCCTTTGAAGAAAGACATCAACCATGTTCTAGAAGAAATCAAGAACAACGAGGAATTAAACCGGCCAGAGAAAATGAAGGCAGACCCTGACAGGAGAAATAAGGCAAAATATTGCGAGTTTCACAAAGATCATAGCCATATGACCAAAAATTGCATAGCTCTTCAGAATGAGATTGAAACACTCATCAGACGAGGAAAACTGGCAAAGTATGTTGATCAGAGGAATGATAGAAGAAACAACGACCGAATAAGAGAGAGGTCTAGATCTCCTCGTCGAGCAGAGGAGAACAAGAAAAGAGACCATGAAGTTGATCCAGAAGACGACCCTAATCTTCCCAAGAGACTAAGGCAGCCAGAACGTGAGGTATTATCAATACGCTTTGGGTTATTTGACTGTAATGTTATTATAGGTGGAGATGCAGGAGGAGGAGACCTTACTGCCGAGAGAAAAGCTTACCTTTGTGAGGCTCAAGCTTGCTCATACATTCAACGAATAAATCTAGCTGAGGAGGATCGCCCGAGAAAGGTGAACAAAGAGAAATTGGTCATTGGTTTCTCAAAGAACGACCTCGCAGGTGTTCTATATCCTCATGATGATCCATTGGTGATCAAAATGAGGATGAAAGAGGTAATGATTTCAAGAGTACTGGTAGACAATGGTAGCTTGGCAGACATCATGTTCTACTCGTGCTTCGACAGTTTAAATCTAAATCTATCTCAACTGGAGCCTTATCATAGACCCCTCCTCGGTTTTGCTGGCGAGAAAGCATTTCCACTTGGGACGATCAAATTGGAGATATTCATTGGTACGTGGCCTGCTTTTCGAACAAAAAGAATACGCTTCTTATGGATAAGAATATTCAATAATCATACAATATCATCATGGGAAGAGTAGGATTGAAGAAGTTCGAAGATGTACCATCCACGGTACATCAATGCCTAAAATTTCTAACAAATTTTGGAGTAGAAATTGTGAAAGGCGATCAGAAAGTAGCTCGGGAATGCTATTATTCATCCGCCGAGTAAGAGGAATTGGAGGAATAAAGGAAAAAGACCACCACCTATCAAGTGGATGAAGGTGCAGAAATTGAAACATTGGATCCCAGAGATGAGTCGTAACTCGTGAAGAGTCAAGTGGTGGAAGCTACTGAAAACATCATTCTGGACGATGAGCACCCTGAACGAACTACTCAAGTAGGTTCGTCGTTGGAAGCCTCACTAAAGCAGAAATTGATAACTTTCCTAAGAAGCAGAAAGTAAACTTTTGCGTGGAGTCATGAGGATATGCCTGGGATAGACCCAAATTTCTTATGTCACGAACTCAATGTGAATAAGGAGATCAAGCCTGTGAAGCAGAGAAGAAGAGTATTCAGTCTCGAGAAGAATCAAGCTATACAGGAGGAAGTCGAGAAGCTCCAGAAAGCTTGCTTTATTGAAGATGTTAAATACCAGACTGGTTAGCAAATGTGGTGATGGTGAAAAATAAGAACAACAAATGGAGGATGTGTGTAGACTTCACCGACCTCAACAAAGCATGCCCAAAGGATCACTTTTCCCTGCCCCGAATTGATCAACTAGTGGATGCTACCTCGGGACACGAGCTGCTGAGCTTCATGGATGCTTATTCTGGTTACAATCAGATTAAAATGAAACCTGAAGACAGGGAGAGTACTACTTTCATTACCCCTAGGGGAACTTATTGTTATAATGTTATGCCTTTTGGTTTAAAAAATGCAGGTGCAACATATCAGCGGCTGATGAACAAAGTGTTTGCAGAACAAATCAGTTACAATATGGAAGTCTATGTTGACGATATGCTGACAAAGAGCAAGAAATCTGTTGATCATCTAGTTGACTTAAGCCAGACCTTTGATCAACTAGATAAATATCAAATGAAGTTGAACCCGGTGAAGTGCATATTTGGAGTACGAGAAGGCATGTTTCTCGGGTACATTGTCAATCAGCGAGGAATTGAAGCTAACCTTGAAAAGATCAAAGCTCTGTTAGGGCTGCGATCCCCAACGACGAAGAAAGAGGTGCAAAGTCTTACAGGACGAGTAGCAGCACTCAACAGATTTGTATCGTGAGCAACTGATCGATGTCTCCCATTCTTTAAGACGCTCCGAAAAACTTTTGAGTGGAATGATGAATGTGAGAAGGCTTTCCAAGACTTGAAAAAATATTTGGGAACACCTCCACTGTTATCCAGGCCAGTGATGGGAGAAAAATTATACTTGTATCTGGCAGTGTCCGAGAATGCAGTTAGTTCGGCATTGATAAGAATGGAGAATGGAGTACAAAAACCAATCTACTACACAAGTAAGGCCATCCGAGGAGCAGAGATCAGATATCCAAGGCTGGAAAAATTGGCACTAGCATTGATCGAGGCAAGTAGAAGAATGAAGCCATACTTCCAGGCTCATACCATAGTAGTATATACTGATATGCCATTGAGGCAAGCCCTTCATAAACCAGAAAAGTCGGGAAGATTGATGTGCTGGGAAATAGAACTCGGTGAATATGATATAGTTTATGAACCCAGATCATCGCTAAAAGGGCAAGCGATAGCAGATTTTATAGCAGAGTTCACCTATCCTGATACCCCCGAGGAGCAAAAGTTACTCGCTGATCAACCTGTGGATGTTACAGGATCATCAAATGCAAGCCCAGACCAACTTAGCTTGGTAAAAGGGCAAGTAGATGTTACAGGATCATCAAATTCAAGCCCATACCAGCTTAGGTTGGTAAAAGGGTAAGAAAAGATGATCGACGAACAACAAGAAATATCAGGAGATGGTGAAAGGAAGTAGCAAATTTTCCACCGAGGAACTCTGTCAGATCAGAAATTTGAAGACGAGTTACCTATATGGAGTCTGTATATGGATGGTTCATCCTGCACTACAGGATGTGGCGTAGGGATAGTTTTGAACAGTCCGGACGAGGTCGACATGGAATACGCCCTACGCTTCTAATTCAAAGCTTCCAATAATGAGACTGAATATGAAGCCACGATTGCAGGTCTTAGTTTAGAAAAAACCATGGGGGCAGAATAAGTTATTATTTTCAGTGACTCGCAATTGGTCATAAACAAAATGATGGGAGTATATGCAGCTAAAGGAGAATTAATGATCAGATATCATGCAAAGGCAAAGGAATTGGTGTCGGAATTTGCTGCTATTCAGCTGGTCAGAATACCAAGAATGGAGAATGCAAGAGCAGACGCCTTAGCTCGATTAGCATCAGCTACTCGTACCGAGCTGCGAAGAACAATATCAATTGAAGTTTTAGCTGGCCGGAGTATAGATGAAGATCTGACGATAAACTTTAATACCCTCGATTTAGGGTCATCATGGATGGATCCCATCAGGGCATATATTGAGAAAGAGGAATTACCAACTGACAAACTTGGAGCCAAGAAACTGAAGTTTAAGGCTGCTCATTATGTACTGACTAATGGTATTCTATACAGACGAGGAATTCTGTACTGACTAATGGCATCCAACCGAGGTGAAAGATTTGATTGAAGAGGTCCATGAAGGGTCTTGTGGAGCCCATGTAGCATGTCGGACACTTTTACAAAGAATGATGACTCAAGGATACTACTGGCCGACGATGAGGGCTGATTGCATAGCCTATGCTAAGAAATGTGACAAGTGTCAGCGCTTCTCCTCCATCCAAAGAACTCCCCAAGCGTTATTGACACCCATTACTTCCCCTTGGCCATTTTCCATATGGGGAATAGATTTGGTCGGGCCACTGCCAACGACCAGGGGAAGATTTAAGTATCTTGTGGTCGCTGTGGATTATTTTACTAAATGGGTTGAGGCTGGGCCTCTCATTGATATGACGTACGACAAGGTGTACCAATTTATTTGGAAGAACATCATTTGTCGATATGGTCTTCCTCATGCCTTCATCACAGACCATGGAACACAATTTGACAATGAGCAGTTCACTGCCTATTGTCATCAATCAAATATCTTGAAGATCCACTCGGCACCAGGCCATCCTCAAAACAATGGACAAGCTGAAGTGACAAACAGAACGCTGCTGAATGGTTTGAAAAAAAGACTGAACGACGCGAAAGAAAACTGGATCAACGAGCTACAATTAGTGTTATGGGCTTACCGAACTACTCCCCGAGCAGCAACAGGGGAATCTCCATATATGCTAGAATTTGGAAGTGAAGCTGTTATACCCGCCGAATTGGGTCTTCCAACACACAGAATATTGAATTTCAATTCCCCTATTAGCGATTTAATGAGAAGGTTAGACTTGGACATGCTCGAGGAGGTTAGGGAAGAAGCAACCATTAGAAATGCTGCTTACCAGCAACGAACAACTTTGTTCTACAACAAGAGAGTGAAGAAGTGCGACTTGAAAGAAGGAGACTATGTGCTAAAGAAGGTGATTCAAAAGCACAACAAACTGGAAGCAAACTGGCATGTAAAGATGTAAATGCCTAAAAGTGATATTTTTGAAAATTTTAAATTCCAATTTTTTTATTTTGAAGAAAAATATTTTAGACTTTTTCTAAATTTTTCATTTTTTTTTGGAAAATAAAATAAAAAATATACTTGGAACAAACATGTGATCGAATCAATGAATCTAAACAATAAACGGGATGAATATCCCACACCCCCTAACTTAAATGTTGCATTGTCCTCAATGCGAATCAAGAACACAACATAAAGAGAGGAAAAGAAAGATATTACCCAAATGGAGCGATCTCCGATGAGTGCGAGTCCATTGAATCTACAAAACATGTTAGAACCAAGCATAACAAAAATAATAACAAAAACTTTAACTAATTACTCTAAACTACAAAAAAAAGGAAAAAGAAAAAGCTAATTATGTACAACCTACGATTTTAACTTCTAATAACTCATACAGTAGAAGTCGAAAAATTTGGGGGTCCACCCAAAATACAATTTGACTTTGAGGGATTAATGGTGTACCCTCATTAGGATGCATGCCTCCCGAAAAATAAGAATTCCGTTTGAAAAACGGAAGGCATGTGCAAATTTTAAAAAATGAACCATCACCAATTAAAAAATTTAGGGGGATAATGAGGGATTTGAGTGCACATGGGGACAAATACCATTGGGATCCAAAAAAAATAGCATCACTTCCCAAAGATTTTTCAAGTAGTATGGGAAGCGGATCACACAAACAGAAAGAGTACATCTTGGAAAATAATTTAAGCATAGAGTGCTTGTCCTCAATATCTTCTCTCCCCAAATTTTCAGTTGAATCTGGTGGAGTGACACATCTAAGTGTATGGCCCGTAATACATTCACCTAATTCTTGTGATGGATTTAATGGTTCGATAATAGTGGGGACACAATGAGACAAATGATCTTCAACCTCAATAGGTTTTGAAATATTTATAAGAGGTTGATCACTCTCAATGATTTCATTCTCAAAAGTATTAGGTGAAGCGCAAGTCTCGACCTTCTCTAAGTTGTCCAAATAATCATTCAACTCCTTGCAAGTTGCTGTAATTTTCAACTCGGTAGAAGCAAGGTCATCAGATTGCTTTTTTATAACAAGCAAGAGTTCTTCCAAAGTAGGCTTCCTTGGTTCTAGCACCTCGAATTCCTCATTTGGTTGAAAACTTACTCCATCTTCAAAACTATCGGAAGAAAAATCCTCATTGGGTTCAAATTATGCATCTAACTCTTGCTCCCAATAACGATTTTTTTCTCGATATTCTTTTTCAAGTCTTTCTTCTTCAAGCAATTGATTTTGATAAATTTGGATTGCCTTAGAACTAGGCTTGTATTTATGAGAATCATCTTTAGTGATATTGATCCAATGTTCATAAATCGTGAGTTCATTCTCCTCCTCACTATTAGCATTACAATTAAAACCACCAAAAGAGTTAAAATAAGACATTTCAAAGTGGGCAATTCAAAAACGTGATACACATTTTTCCTTTTTATTTATTTATTTACTTTTTTTTTACGAAGTAGTAAGTCAATTATAATCTATAACAAACACTCCCCGGCAACGGCGCCATTTTGATCGAGTAAAAAAACCGAGCGTCCGTATAATATGTTAGTCGTTGTTATCGGCTTCCAACCTCAATACAAAAAAACCTAAACTTGTAACTACACTCTTAAGGAGTATAGTGGCGAGTCTGGGTATCGAATCCACGGGGAATGTTTGATAGAATTTAACTGATTTATTACTTCTAAATTAAAAGTGAAAAAGATGATGATGGTTGAAGAGGAAACAAAAAATAAAGTAAATAAAGAAGTTATATTAATTAAGATGAATGAGAAAGTAAGTTGGAATACAATCCCCTAACCCTAGTAATTTACCGTGTAGAATACTAGAATTGTAAATTATAAATTTGAATGAATCCAGTCTTTATAGATCCTAAGCATTACATATATGAAGACCAAGCCCTACCTCATTTCAAGGGGAGTCGAATTCTAGAGAGTAGACTCAAATTAGGGAGAGAAAGTCACTTTTTAGAAAGCCTTTTTAATTTTTTCATATTCTTAGAAAAACCCTAGCTTGTAAGTTTGAAGAACAAGTAGTATTCAAGTTCATCTAGTGCAGATTTCAAGTATCAATTCTTCAATTCAATTCAAGTATCAAATTCCATTCTCTTATTTAGTCTCAATTCTATTTTCAATTCTCACTAGTATTGTAATTTGTTAAGAATGTTTCTTAGATTCATAATTAAATGCATTGTTATGAAATTACTTTCTCATAAAACCATGTCTAGGTAAATTTTCAAGGGTTGGGGTACATGAACTCATTCCGAGGTAAATTACCCATGTAGAAAATAGAGGGTAAATTAAATATTGACCGAATCGTGGAGGGAAATTACATGAACATGGCCAATCTTTTAATCTCTCTTGCCCTAGGTACTTGAGATGTTTAAGAACGCTATGTAAAGTGTAATTTGTCCATTCACCGCTTTGTATTTAATTTTGATTTCATATGATGCGGGCTAGTTCCCTCATATATGTAATGCTTAGGATCTATAAAGATTGGATTTAGTCAAAAATTCAATTTACAAGTCTAGGATTCTCTACGGTAATTCGCTAAAGTTTGAGGGATTGTACTCCACCCTATTTTCTCATTCACCTTAATTAATTTAATTTCTTTATTTACCTATTTTTTTCCCTTTTCAACCATCATCATATTTTTCACTTTTTCTTTAGAAGTAATAAATCAATTAAATTCTATCAACCATTCCCTGTGGATTCGATACCCAGACTCACCACTATGCTTCTTAAGAAGTGTATTTGAAAGTTTAGGTTTTTTTTATACTGAGGTTGGAAGCCGATAACAACGACTAGCGTATTACACGGACGCTCGATTTTTCCCCTCGATCAAAATTGTGATTAGGCACATATTATTCATATTTATCCCCTTAATTTCGGTATTTTTATGATCCCGTGCAGTGTAAATAGCTTGGATTTGTCTCGTATATATGCTACTAACCTCTTTTGGCAAGTATTTCGTGTTTTGTGTATTTCTCATAAGCTTTACAGGTATTTCATGCAAGTTAGTGAGAAGGAGAACTCAAAACAGTGAAAGAAACCAAGAAAAGGAGAGTTGAAGGGCATTTTCGTAATTTTGCAACCTTAGTCCGGAGTTGGGGCCAACTAGAAAGTTGAATATATCTAAATTACAAGAACACTGGAAAAAACGACACCTCAATCCGAGCTACGGTGAAGAAGTTATGATGTTTTGAAGTTGCGCGATAATGAAGAGAAATGAACCAGAAACCAAACCGATCCGGATGGAACAGGACCGACCGTTCAGGAAAAAATAACCGATCGGGTACCAAACCGATCCGGTACCAAACCGATCCGGGTCCAGACCGGTCCGACGGTGCGAATTGCTGGCATTAATTATGCAGATTTTGAGGTGATTAGCTGGTGAAAACTTGCACAACAAGCGATTCTAGCTGTCAAATTCGTGCTACTTGGTGCTATAAAAGACCAAGCCCTACCTCATTTCAAGGGGATTCGAATTCTAGAGAGTAGAATAGAATTTTAGAGAGAGAAAGTCAGATTTTAGAGAGTTTTCTTAATTTTTCTTTACATAGAAATTTTTATAAACCCTAGTTTGTAAGGTTGATTAAGAAGAAGTTTTCTGGATTCAAGTTCATTTGCTTTTCCTGTTGCTGAATTCAAGTATAAAATTTCCATTCTCTTATTTTATCTCAATTCTATTTTCAATTCAATTATCACTTGTTTTGTAATTTTTGTTTTTACAATGTTTCTTAGATCCACAATTACATGCATTGTTATGAATTTATTTTCATTTAATAAAATCATGCCTAGATAAGTTTTTAAAGGTTGGGATGCATGAACCCATCCCAAGGTAAATTACTTATGTAGAAAATAGAATTTAAATTAGAAATTTGAAAGAGTCATGCGAGACAATTTTAGAACCATTGTAGATCTTTTAATCTCTCTTGACCTAGGTACTTGGTATGTTTAAGAATATGATGTGTGTATAATTATTTAGCACCGCTTTATATTTACCTTTGATTTCGTATGGTGCGGGCTTGAACCTCATATACGTAATGCTTAGGATCTATAAAGACTGGATTCATTCAAATTTATAATTTACAATTTTAGGTTTCTATACGGTAAATTACTAGGGTTAGGGGGATTCTATTCCAACCTACTTTCTCATTCATCTTAATTAATTTAACTTCTTTATTTACTTATTTTTTTCCCTTTTCAACCATCATCATCTTTTTCATTTTTTCTTTAGAGGTAATAAATCAATTAAATTCTATCAACCATTCCCTGTGGATTCGATACCCAGACTCGCGACTATACTCCTTAAGAAGTGTATTTGCAAGTTTAGTTTTTTTTTGTATTGAGGTTGAAAGCCGATAACAACGACTAGCGTATTACACGGACGCTCGGTTTTTCCCCTCGATCAAAATGGCGCCTACTCTGGATTTTTCTTCCGATAATTTTGAAGATGAAGTAAGTTTTCAACCAAATGAGGAATTCGAGGTGCTATAACCAAGGAAGCCTACTTTGGAAGAACTCTTGCTTGTTATAAAAAAGCAATCTGATGACCTTGCTGCTACCGAGTTGAAAATTACAGCAACTTGCAAGGAGTTGAATGATTATTTGGACAACTTAGAGAAGGTAGAGACTTGCGCTTCACCTAATACTTTAGAGAATGAAATCATTGAGAGTGATCCAAGTTCTTTTGAATATCAACCTCTTATAAATATTTCAAAACCTATTGAGGTTGAAGATCATTTGTCTCCTTGTGTCCCCACTATTATCGAACCATCATTTTGATCGAGGGAAAAAACCGAGCGTCCGTGTAATACGCTAGTCATTATTATCGTCTTCCAACCTCAATACAAAAAAAAACCTAAACTTGCAAATACACTTCTTAAGAAGTATAGTGGTGAGTCTAGGTATCGAATCCACAGGGAATGGTTGATAGAATTTATTTTCATTTAATAAAATCATGCCTAGCTAAGTTTTTAAAGGTTGGGATGCATGAACCCATCCCAAGGTAAATTACTTATGTAGAAAATAGAATTTAAAATAAAAATTTGAAAGAGTCGTGCGAGATAATTTTACAACCATTGTAGATCTTTTAATCTCTCTTGCCCTAGGTACTTGGGATGTTTAAGAATACGATGTGCGTATAATTATTTAGCATCGCTTTATATTTACCTTTGATTTCGTATGGTGCGGGCTTGAACCTCATATACGTAATGCTTAGGATCTATAAAGACTGGATTCATTCAAATTTATAATTTATAATTCTAGGTTTCTATACGGTAAATTACTAGGGTTAGGGGGATTGTATTCCAACCTACTTTCTCATTCATCTTAATTAATTTAACTTCTTTATTTACTTATTTTTTTTCCTTTTCAACCATCATCATCTTTTTCATTTTTTCTTTAGAGTTAATAAATCAATTAAATTCTATCAACCTTTCCATGTGGATTCGATACCTAGACTCGCCACTATACTCCTTAAGAAGTGTAGTTACAAGTTTAGGTTTTTTTGTATTGAGGTTGGAAGCCGATAACAACGACTAGCGTATTACACGGACGCTCGATTTTTCCCCTCGAGCAAAATGGCGCCGTTGCCGGGGAGTGTTTGTTATAGATCATAATTGACTTACTACTTCGTAAAAAAAAAATGAAAAATATGTTTGTCACGTTTTTGAATTGCCCACTTTGAAATGTCTTATTTTAACTCTTTTGGTGACTTTAATTGTTATGCTAATAGTGAGGAGGAGAATGAACTCACGATTTATGAACATTTGATCAATATCACTAAAGATGAGTCTCATAAATACAAGTCCAGTACTAAGGCCATCCAAATTTATGAAAATGAAAGGCTTGAAGAAGAAAGGCGTGAAAAAGAATATAGGGAAAAAATCGTTTTTGGGAGCAAGAGTTGGATGCATTATTCGAATCCAATGACGATTTTTCTTCTGATATTTTTGAGACTAAAGAATGTTTTCAACCAAATGAGGAATCCAATAAAGAATCACTTGAGCTTGAATTTATGTCCTCACCATTCTCATTCACTATTATCGAACCATTAAATCCATCACAAGAACTGGATGAATGTCTTGAGGATGTTGATCCGATTCTTGTATGGGAATGTTATTTTGAGATGCTTCATCTTACGGGCCATACACTTAGACGTGTCACTGCACCAGATCCAACCAAACATTTTGGGGGAGAATATTTTGAGGACAAGGACTCTATGCTTAAATTATTTTCGAAGATGAAATCTTTCTGTTTGTGTGATCCGCTTCCCATACTACTTGAAAAATCTTTGGAACGTGATTCTATTTTTTTTGGATCCCAATGGGACTTGTCCCCCTATGCACCCAAATTCTTCATTATCCCACTAAATTTTTTAATTGGTGATGGTTCATTTTTTAAACTTTGCACATGCCTTCCGTTTTTCAAACGGAATTCTTATTTATCGGGAGGCGTGCTTTATAGTGAGGGTACACTATTAATCCCTCAAAGTCAAATTGTATTTTGGGTGGACCCTAAAATTTTTCGACTTCTAGTGTATGATTTATTAACCGTTCAAATTTTAGGTTGTAAATAATTAGTTTTTTTTATTATTACTTTTTCTTTTTTATTATAGTCTAGTTTCGTTGATCGAGTTTTTGTTATTCTTTTTGTTATGCTTGGTTCTAACATGTTTTGTAGATTCAATGGACTCACACTCATCGGGGATCGCTCCATTTGGGTAATATCTTTATTTTCCTCTCTTTATGTTGTGTTCTTGATTCACATTGAGGACAATGCAACATTTAAGTTAGGGGGTGTGGGATATTCTTCTCATTTATTGTTTAGATTCGTTGATTCAATCACATGTTCTTTCCAAGTGTGTTTTTTAGAAAATTTTAGGGAAAAAATGAAATTTTTTGAAAAAAAAAGCCAAAAATATTTTTCTTCAAAATAAATAAGAATTGGAATTTAAATTTATCAAAAATTTCACCTTTATTCTATTTAAAGTCTCAAATTGTTAACAATCAAAATGCACTAAGCCAAAATTGACCGAAGATGGAAATTGAAAGAAAATTGACGACTTTACGAATAAGTGTGGAGATTAATAAAACCCGGTGAGATTTCGAGCCTTTCAATTTTTTATGAGTTTTTAAATCAATCCGAGTTTATGATTAACTCAAAGTTCTTTTCAGTTTTTTATTAAGTCGTTGATGATCTCAATCCTTTATTTTGATCGGTTATGAAAAATGTGTGAAATGTTGTCTCGAAATTCGTGCTAAATATATCTCTAAACTTAATTAATCTCGAGATGCATATGGTAATGTGATTAGCAATTTGGACGATGAAGTAGGCCATCGTTTGTTATCCAAAAATATTGGCCATAAAAAGATGTGAAAAATTATCCATTTGATAACCCAATTGAGCCGAATAAAATTTATCCTTTTCGTTTAGTAACCCGAAAAAACCGAAGTAGCCCGAAATTGCGAAAATGGAATATTCATTAAGTCCGAAAAGTGCAACAAAAAGGGGCAAGAAAAAAATAGATATGCTCAACAAAAAAAAAAGAAAAGAAAAGAAAAAATGAAAAATACAAAAAGAAAAGAGAAAAGTGACCAAATGCCCGAAAAAGCACAAATGGACGTCATCGGGACATTTTCCAATTCCGAACAGCCCATCCATTCCCATTTTTACCCTTTACACCTTTTAACCCAAAAAGTCCTAACGGAGTCCGAATGGCAAAATTGATTACCGCGTGGAGAGCTAAGATACAAAAAGATAATATCAGAGATTAAATGGTGTGATTAAAAGATGATGTTTCCCATTTCCTAATAACCGTACTCCGATGATGAGATATTTTCACCATATATTTCCTTTTTTTTAATTTCGTATGCGTGAATTTGTGTCCATTATATTTACTCTTTATATCATGCATACCGAGAGAAAACAACCACAATCCGAGTGATTCGTTTGTGAGTGCATCCGTAAGAATTTGAATCAAAATGAATTTTTGAAAAGTAACGTAATGCTCAATCGGTGGAAATTTGAGGTTTAATTTCTGGCTTTGCACACACACACACACTATGGTTTGAGACATTTGAATATGAATTTATGGTGATTATTTTTTGAAAAGTTTAAATTGTACAATTTTTAAGTATTTTGATATTTATTTGAGTCAATAATGAATTTTGGGGGTATATTCACTGCAAACCCTCACGAGACAAAACTCGTCCTACTAGGGTAACCTAGGGGTTTAAAGGCTTGTTGCATACGCTAAATGCAATCGCTTGCCCGCGAAAAAGGTATTCTATCCCAATAAAAGAATTTTCGAGAGTTTAACTTTAAACTAATTTCTTTTACATTGCTCGGGACGCGCAAAGTTATAAGTTAGGGGGTGTGATTAGGCACATATTATTCATATTTATCCCCTTAATTCGGTATTTTTATGATCCCGTGCAGTGTAAATAGCTTGGATTTGTCTCGTATATATGCTACTAACCTCTTTTGGTAAGTATTTCGTGTTTTTTGTATTTATCATGAGCTTTACAGGTATTTCATGCAAGTTAGTGCGAAGGAGAACTCAAAACAGTGAAAGAAACCAAGAAAAGGAGAGTTGAAGGAAATTTTCATAATTTTGCAACATTAGTCCGGAGTTGGGGCCAACTAGAAAGTTGAAGATATCTAAATTACAAGAACACTGGACAAAACGACACCTCAATCCGAGCTACGGTGAAGAAGTTACGATGTTTTGAAGTTGCGCGATAATGAAGAGAAATGAACCAGAAACCAAACCGATCCGGATGGAACAGGACCGATCCGGTCAGGAAAAAAGAACCGATCCGGGTCCGGACCGGTCCGGCGGTGCGAATTGCTAGCATTAATTATGCAGATTTTGAGGTGATTAGCTGGTGAAAACTTGCACAACAAGCGATTCTAGCTGTCAAATTCGTGCTACTTGGTGCTATAAAAGACCAAGCCCTACCTCATTTCAAGGGGAGTCGAATTCTAGAGAGTAGAATAGAATTTTAGAGAGAGAAAGTCAGATTTTAGAGAGTTTTCTTAATTTTTCTTTACATGGAAATTTTCATAAACCCTAGTTTGTAAGGTTGATTAAGAAGATTTTTTCTGGATTCAAGTTCATTTGCTTTTCCTGTTGTTGAATTCAAGTATAAAATTTCCATTCTCTTATTTTATCTCAATTCTATTTTCAATTCAATTATCACTTGTTTTGTAATTTTTGTTTTTACAATGTTTCTTAGATCCACAATTACATGCATTGTTATGAATTTATTTTCATTTAATAAAATCATGCCTAGCTAAGTTTTTAAAGGTTGGGATGCATGAACCCATCCCAAGGTAAATTACTTATGTAGAAAATAGAATTTAAATTACAAATTTGAAAGAGTCGTGCGAGACAATTTTACAACCATTGTAGATCTTTTAATCTCTCTTGACCTAGGTACTTGGGATGTTTAAGAATACGATGTGCGTATAATTATTTAGCACCGCTTTATATTTACCTTTGATTTCGTATGGTGCGGGCTTGAACCTCATATACGTAATGCTTAGGATCTATAAAGACTGGATTCATTCAAATTTATAATTTACAATTTTAGGTTTCTATACGGTAAATTACTAGGGTTAGGGGGATTCTATTTCAACCTACTTTCTCATTCATCTTAATTAATTTAACTTCTTTAATTACTTATTTTTTTCCCTTTTCAACCATCATCATCTTCTTCATTTTTTCTTTAGAGGTAATAAATCAATTAAATTCTATCAACCATTCCCTGTGGATTCGATACCCAGACTCGCCACTATACTCCTTAAGAAGTGTATTTGCAAGTTTAGGTTTTTTTTTGTATTGAGGTTGAAAGCCGATAACAACGACTAGCGTATTGCACGGACGCTCGGTTTTTCCCCTTGATCAAAATGGTGTAGAATACTAGAATTGTAAATTATAAATTTGAATGAATCCAGTCTTTATAGATCCTAAGCATTACATATATGAGGATCAAGCCCGTGAATACGCTAGTATTACATACTAATTATTTAATTTACCTGACATATATCATGCCTACCTACTAGTATTACATACTAATTATCTAGGGTTGGGATGAATGAATCCAGTCTTTATAGATCCTAAGCATTACATATATGAGGATCAAGCCCGCACCATATGAAATCAAAGGTAAATATAAAGCGGTGATAAATAATTTTACGCACATCATATTCTTAAACATCCCAAGTACCTAGGGCAAGAGAGATTAAAAGATCTACAATGGTTGTAAAATTGTCTCGCACGCCTCTTTCAAATTTTTAATTTAAATTCTATTTTCTACACAATTAATTTACATTAGGATGGGTTCATGCATCCCAACCCTTGAAAATTTAGCTTAACATGATGAAATCAAAATAAAACTTACAAATTAAAGTGCAGGAATTCATAACTAACTCTAGAAAATTGAGAACATGACTTGAATTGGGAATGGAAAACTAGAAATCAATAATTAATTAAACTAACTAGAAAAGCAGTAAAAATAATAAATTAAAATTACTTGCAATGGATGAATGATGAATCTTGAATAGAACTTTGAATCTTGAATAGTAGACAAACTTCAAAAACTAGGGTTCTTGGTTACAAGAATCCTCTAAAAACTAACTACAAAGAAACCCTACCTACTAGCCTCCTACAACTTGATAAAATAACTCCCTAATTCCAGACACTTAGAATGAGGTAGGGCATGGGCTTCTATAGCACCAAGTAGTACGAATTTGACAGCTAGAATCGCTTGTTGCGCAAGATTTCACCAGCTATGCACCTCAAAATCTTCATAATTAATGCCAGGATTTCGCATGACCGGATCAGTCCGGTTAACACTCGGATCGGTCCGTTTCTCAGCCACCGGATCGGTTCTTTTTTTATTCTATCGGATCGATTATGCTGTCATCGGTTTGTCATCCATCCGGGGTCTATTGGACTTGGGTCGTTTCGGATCGGTCCGACATCCTCGGATCGATCCGATTTCTTCCATATTGACTTTTTCCTTTTCTTCTTTGACTGGCCATAACTTTTGATCTCGAGCTCCGATTTGAGTGTCGTTTCTTCCGATATTCTTGTGAAATCAAGCACTTTAACTTCCCTTTAGGTGTCGAATTCGAACTCTGGATAGAAATTTACGCTTTTGCCCTTTGACTTTTCTTCCTTTCTTACGGTTTCTTTCTCTCTTTTCTTGCACTAAATTCCTGTAAAATCCATCAGAAATACACGAAACTCAGGGAAATTGTTAGAAATAATCAATGGCAATGATATGGAATAAAAATGATTCAATTACCTTGTACGGGATATCAAAATAACTAACTTAAGGGGCTAAATTCAGAAGAATTTATGCTTGGTCATTAAGCCTCATTCCCTCTCAACATATACCACAAGTGACTAATGTAATATGGTATCCCATTAGTAAAACGATGGACATTATGACAACGTTCAACATTCGCTATGTAACTACGCAAGTTTTCTCAAATCATTCATCTTTTAGAACAGATTCGATTCATTTGCTTCATAACAGTCCAAACTATATTTACAAGTTTTAGGTGATTAAATTCATAATTGATGACCTGATTGCAGAGTACGGTAATTGAATCCTGAGTTCAACAAACTATTTTTTGGAATTCGTATAATATCAGCTGAAATTCGTACCCAATAACCATTTCATTTTCGTGTATGTCGATAAAGTGTATCTAAGTTATAGATTAGCTATTGATGTATGTCATCGTTAGATTGTTATTATCATGATTGAAAATCATCTGGTAGTTCATTACGAGTTTTTTGAGCATTCACTGTTTATGGGCTAAAACAGAGCTGCAGATATTTTATTCAACTATATAAATTGGTTCACCTACCTACTCTTAAGATTTTGAATCCAGATTTGAGTTACACAAATGCAAAGAACATTTTGTTAAGTGTTAATTTACAAAGTAGTTTAGTTATACGTCACAATTACATCTGCTGTCAACAAATCCAAATAATTTTGCGAATCCGAAGATTCATAGCTACAACATCAGATATCCAATATGCACAACTATGAATTGATTTGAATACATACTCTATTATGACAGCAACAGGTCTATATTCCTTGTTTGGTATCATGCATAGACACTCAAGTTAAACAACATTAGAATGTGTTGTTTAAGCCTCATTATCTTTGAACACATACCACAATTGACTATTGTAAAATGGTATCCCATTTTTAAAACGACAATTCAGCTTTTTCACAATGCAACTACGGTAATTGAATCACCTTGTTCATAATTGATGACCTGATTGCAGACTACGATATTTGAATCCCGAGTTCATATTTTAGAAAAGGTTTATCAAATTCGTTTAAAGACTCAATTCAATCATTTAACACAATATTGGTCAATATATAACCTGGCATTACAAGTTCTCAAGATTACCCCACTCTGCGACGCAGATATACATAAATTATATACATAGCACATTACAATTATTTTAAAAACAAGCGCAACATTTTTTTATGAATAAATATGCTACAAACAAAAAAATATTTTAAATCTAAAAAATAGTATCTAATAAGTTTGATCCGATGTAATTAGACTTTCATAACGGAACATAGTATCTTAAAAAGAAAACTTTGAATTCATCAATTCCCAGTCATTCCCGTCCCCATGTTTTCGATGCCGTGGTGAATGAGCCAATAAATTGTCCCAGCATTTCATACATAATGAGATGATTCAGCCTCATTCTCATTACTTACAGTTAGATACTACATGTAATGCAATATGGCATTCCATTGGGATATCTGTTAAACAAAGTGACAGTGTGCATCCTTCATTATAAAACTTATCATATGCCCTCAATCATTCGTTTGTGGATACCGCGTCCATCATTTGGATTCATGACATACCAAACTACAGAAAACACATAGAAGTACTGGTCTGTAAAAAGCCAGTTTAGTCTTCTGCACAATAATGTGCATATATAATCTTACTAGAGCATATATAATAGCCTAGATACTTATACTTGATCAAAGTACATAGCCCAGTGCATTCTTTAACACAATATAAAAAAGATTGAATATATTCCATAGTGCAACTATATATACACCCACAAAACCGAATAGATAAACAGAGATATATATACCAAAATTAGAGTGAATGATTCAATATCCCAACAACTCCATACATAGGCCTGTGCAATTGTTTCCAAAACAAGTGCAACATTTTTTTTGAATAATCTCTGCTAAAAACAAAAAAAAAAGTTCAAACAAAAAATGTTATATTCAAACAATAAATGAATGACTTCATAAAGTTTCAATTATTCCCGATCCCATGTTCCGGGTGCCGTGGTAAATAACTCGATCAAATATCCACGCATTTCATACATCGCATCCTTCTTCCATTTCGTCGGTATCACGGATCCTTCAATGAGTAGCCTCTCAATTAGCATCACAACAATTCCACAGTCCAAGCTACACAAATTAAAAATTACAAGATGTGATCAACATCATTTCTTAACAAAAAAGCATAATTTTATCAAATCCAAGGTAAGAGTTGGTCAATTACCTGTCCAATTGTTGTGCAAACTGTTGATCTCGCACAAGTGGATAGTGAAGTGCAGTCTCCTTCAGCCAGTATAGTGTCAATTTGTCACTTGCAGTCAGATGGACTTGTGTTGTTTTTCGATGGCCCCTTTCTTTAAAACTTTTAGTCCACGAACCTTTTTTCAACAAGTCATCACCATCCCTCCTCAAATTCCCGAGGCAAGTCATTATACAGGAGTGCTGTCATAGAATTTAATCAGATCGTTCACAAATTTAAAAATAATTCCATTTCGTTTTGATACTTACAAAAGCTGTAGCATCATTGAAACAGGCATCGACCCCATCCTTTATTCGTGGCCGCAAAGGATTGTAGTGAATGAACTCTCCTTGTTTTTTGTCCATACAAATTAGTGTCCAATGAAATTTTAACTCATGCCTCATTGGAAAAAAATCATGTCACAATCTCTTGCTACATGCATAAGTACATCCTCGATTGTTGTCTTTATTTCATTTCTATCATTCAATCGAACAGCTTCCCAACATTGTGTAGACATCATGAAGAAAGAAGGTGATACACCTTTCATTTTCTTATGAGTCGTTTGCATGATCTCCCCAAAGCTGTTGATTATCTGTTGAATATATGTAGGGGAAACAAAATAGCAGACCTTATGTGTTGAAATATATGACTATTTTCAGAATTTTCATTTCAAAATTTTCATTTAGCAACTTCAATTGGAGAACATGCCTACTGCAAAGATACACAAACTGTAGAACCAAGCAGGTAGTGTTTATAAATTCAAAGTGTATAACATATGCAGTACTGAAACAGAAAGACTTGCAGAAAAAAAAAAATATCTATATATATCTATCTATATAGATATGCAATATCAATATATATATATTTATCTAGATAGATAGATATAGATATGGTGTTCGGTAGATACTTATTTCAGAGCAATACAAGTCTTTGAGTATCTATATATCTGTTTTTAGTATCTGCCAGTGACTAGTAACAATATATATGTTCACAATACCTCAGTGCGTATCTCATATATACTAATCAGAAAAATTCATGTAATAAAGCATTACCAGATGCACTAACATTTTTTTCTTGAACATATGCCATTTAACATAAAAAAAAAGGAAAAAACAATTTTAGCAATAACTTTAAAATCACAGCGCTATATAAGTTTACCATGTTTGATATGGCACTGGGCTCTAATATATCCAATACATCCCTCCTTGAAATTGACGCCAACGGTGAGTCTCCTTGCCACAACATAGACCTACATACAATACTCCTTATTAAGACACTGTTCATATTATTTATAAATAAACAAAATATAGAATATAATCATACATTTCATCGCTCTTATCCCAAAACAACCGTAATTTATCTCTACATTCTTTCTTGATATGTGTTGAAACTGGACCTTTGTTTAAACGCAATTTCATTTCCTTTATCGGCTTACGATTCGATAGCTCAATATCTTCAACAACAAGCGGGTTGGTCTCTGAATTTTTTCCACCCGATGTGGTAATGTCAGATGGTGTATGTGGTGACTTACACGTATTTCTTTTTTTAACAAAATCATCATCCCCGTTCATTTTTTGTACATTTGTCGTCCGTCATCTATGCCGCGCTACTTTGTGTCGGTCACCAACCCCATAATCGAAATCAGGCTGGGGTATTGATGGGATTCGATCCTTACGCTTTTTTATTCTCTTGTACATGGAGAGTGTTTTACCACTCATTGATGCCGTGGGAACTTCTTCTAATATCTGTCTGAGTTCACTGTTCAGCGACCTTAATTCATTTGCATTTTTTTCATTACTATTGCTCAAATTAGTGAGGTCCCTCTTCTCTTTACCCCATTGTGACTGTTTTTTCAAGAGTTCATCATCTTGGCATTTTAATTTCTCATTCAAAATATCAATCTCATTTATCATTTGGATGTTCTCGTCTTCTAAATCCTTTAAGTACGAAACCCCCTCGTCTATCGGTTGCGCATCATCCTTATTCCCACTCCGTTGTATTTTCAAAGAACAAATCTCTTGACGTAGTGACATGTTCTCACGTTCGAGACGCTGGATATCTCTGTTCCGCGCTGCTTCACACATTGAATGGTCTACATTTTTGAATTGTTCGTTCAAGCTTATCTTAAGAGATGATATTTCTTCACTTTGCGCACTAACTCTATTCTCCAATACTTGTTTCTCAATTTTGAGCGCAATAATTTCCTCTTCTAGATCAATCAAAAACTCACGCTGCTTCTCGAATTCAGCTTTGTCACAATGCAACTGTTGTTCAATCTTTCCGGCATATTCTGTAGTTTTTTTATCCCTCTCGTTTACAGCTTCAAGAAGCATTCTCAATTCTTCATTCTCCATTTTCAGTTTATCATTAACAGCCCTGAAGTTACTCAAATTTTTGTTACTCTCTCTCGTTTCACTGACATAATCAGGTCTTTCTTCGAAGATCAAATTAATTACATTATCTTCATGTGGCAACACAACATGGAATCTTCTGCGATCAATGGTGTTATCAGACTTGATATCCGTTGAATCATCCAATATCTCAATTTTAACTCTTCTTGGTGGTGGTGTCTGAATTTCTGATATGCCCAAAGTAAATGTTGGAATATCAAAACCACTATCATCTATCTGCACGGATAATAATATAATATCATATCAGTTAACAAAATGTGAAACGTGTTAATATTTACGGCCTATTAATATATAATAGACAAGTTGAGATACTTCCAACATAGACAGTTTAACATTGTCCATCACCGAATATAACTCTTGTAAATTCCATTGGAGAAATTTAGGATGCCTCTCATCGATACCAGATAAGGGATCAATCAAATTTGATATTTCACAAAGACAGAACTGCAAAAAAAGTAATTACATTAATAAGAACATTTTTATTAAATAAAGCTTTGGTACAAACCGATGCACTAGGAAAAAAAATATCTCACGGGTAACAGAAGTTGACATCCTGATACGGTGCTGGGTGTATTCGTTGAGTTTTCAATTGACTTGAATAGATTGTCATGCACTGCAGCTGCCCAATTATATTTCTTCATATACTCAACATCCTCAATATAGTTCTTGTAACACCAGCAATAGATGAACTAGTGTTTGGGAACAAAACGCAGATGCAGAAATGTAAAGCAACTAAACGAACCATGTCCAAAACATCCCCGTAATGCACACCTCTCAATGATTTTCTAAGCCCCTTTTCAACCAATGTCTTTGTCATCTTCTTCGCGCCCTTGAAATATCTATCAGCGAATGGAGTAGTCTTCTTTTTTTCTTTCGCAACTAATATTGGTGCACCATATGACGGAAGCCCAAACAAAGTTGATATATCAATTGGTGACAGCTCAATTGACGTGTTTCTAACAAAAACTTCTTGGTATCCTTGTTCTAACATTGGATAATTGAGATTATTTTCAAGTCGCACTTCTTCACATATGACTCTATGACCTTTCCTTTGTAATATGCTTTGAACATTGGCCAAAAAGGTGTGTCCATCAATTTTTTAATGTGCTTGTATTTGAAAAAAGCTTTGTTATCTTGCATAAATGTGTTGAAAGCTACCAAACTGCATCGAAATTGGTCGTGTTCTCCTGTTTTTGTTGGTTCGATTTCATCACTATTATCGGCCATCTAATTGCACACAAAATAACCAAAAAATAATTTAGATAACGGTGAGTTAGGTGACACAATTTGAATGATATTGCAAACAATAAAGTTCCTAATGTATAGTGGTTTAAAGCGCACAAATTCATTTGTATTTCTAAGGGAATGACATATTTTTTACAAATTAAAATTTGACAGATACCAACCAATGTATCCACCATCGCAAACAACCCTCATGTATTCTACGACTATACATATAAGTGCATTACATTTATGAAATAAAACATCAAGACAATAAGCTTGTATATTTATAAACAAATAATTTTTCATTTAAAGATACTTTGAGAATTATCATAAAGCTAATTCAAATTTTTTTGTTACACAGGGTATTTAGAAAGACAGATAAATATATATACCCAATATTGTATATATAACAATAAACACAGTTAACTTTGTGCACACACACACGCACATGTATATATCTATATATATACACACACCACAAGATAACAATAAAAGTACAATAAAAATTCACTGACTTATGAAAAAAAATTATATTCCAAGACTTTTCACATATACTTATCTATTTTATCAAACACTTTTCTCATATACTTGCACACACACACGCACATATCACTTTCGTTTTAGCCTAAAAAGATATCCATTACTACTCCAAAAAAAAAACCTAACTTCTTTACCAACATGCATGTCATCAATGTCCCAAATCAGAGGAGCATAAAATCATTCAATACCTTTTATTTGCAATGTGTTTTGGTATTTTCTAATGTGTGAATACTTCCAATTTCCTCACTGCTATCCGACTCTTCACAATCAAAATATTGAAATATAAATTGCCTTTGCTCTGGTTGAATAATGTTGCATTGTCGAGAGGTGACGATTTAGTCGTTTGGGAATCCCACAAATAATGGAAATGGAAAATGATGAGCTCACCAAGTAGGAGGGAAAAGAGGAGCTGAAAAATCTTTTAGATTTCCTCACGTGTGGCTTTCAAGGGTATCTTTGAGATTTTACCATTTTTACAATAGAAACTTGACTAGTCAAAGGGTTTCTTTATACATTTTTAAATAAGGTGGACTTATATGTATATATATCTAGTATCAAGGGGTGATATCTATATGCCCCTATTTTTAATTATAAACTTTTGCAATTAGAAATTTTTTAGCATGAGATTTCTCATTGTGAAATTTCTAAACTTTTAGAATTTTGAGGACTCCAAAATTATACATCCTACAAAGTTCTGTATACTAGATTCATATTTCTGCACTATTAAAATAAAAACTATATATAAGAAAGACAAAATAAAAAAAAAATATGCCCATATATTATACTCGAGAAACAGTTAAACTTCGAGTTTTAGTTTCCATATGAAAGTTAAAAAATATATTTGTCAAAATATTGCACTTTTAAATGCATATTTTGAAATATTGCACTCTAAAAGAACCCACTTGACCGGTGAGTTTAGTTTTTAATTTTACTTAATATTATCACATCTTGAAGAAGTGACTTCCCTCTCAACATAAAAGATTTCCTTTCAATTTATTTTTCGTTAACATCTATTACGTGTAATTACTTATGTATTTAATCCAAAATCACATCTAAATGATACAATTACTTAACATCGCAATATTTTATGAATACATTTTAAAGTGTAATATTTTGATAAATATATCTATTAAGATTTCATTATAGAATAGAATAAACGTTAAACTTCTATAAGCACATAATTTTTTAGGGCATTTAACCAAAAACTCGTAATTTGTTTTTTTAAAATTAAATCTGAAACTAATATAGTTTTAAAAATACTCCCTTCATGCCAAATTTATAGTCACTATTTGAAAGTAAAGAGAACATTTTGAGAATCGAGCTCATTATCTGAATTTATCTTACTTAAAATGATGTGTATCACTGAATGTAAAACACGCACTTAAACTATTATACTTTTATAATTATTGTTTGAGTAACTATGACATTTAACTTTATATGTTAGTTTTACTTTTAAAAAATGATTGGAAAATTGAAATAAAAAGTACAACTATTAATCTTTAGTAATTGTTTAGAGTATTGTTGTTAAATGGAAAAATATTTTTCAAATGATCACGATAGTAAATTATCGTTCTTTTTTAAATTACAATTTACAATTTTTTACACTGATTCGTGGTTTCGAATGTGACATATTGACGCGACACATTCGTATTAATTCGTATTTTGAGGTATAAATGCGGATGTGTTAAGAGATATAGGCCACAGAGAGAATTTTAGAGAGAGGAAAAATTCTCATTAATTGGTGTGTCAATAATGAGGGGGTCACCCCTTTATATATAATACAAATCATCTCATCCCAAAAGCTTACTTTTCCAATGTGGGACGTGTTATAGTGGACATCCACCTTAAAATATAACTTTATAACACTCCCCCTTGGATATACACTATTTCCACCATTCATTGATTGTTGCCTCATTAAAACCTTACTAAGGAAAAACCCATTAGGAAAAAACCAAAGTGAAGGAAAAATAGTATAACTATTTTGATCAGTGCATTAGTGTTGGACGTACTTAATGTTGCCTCGTTAAAACCTTTGTTAGGAAAACCCAGTAGGATAAAACCTAATCAAAGGAAAAAGAGTACAACACACATATGTCCCAAATTACATAATCTTGTATCCTCCCCCTGATAAGATGCCCCCTGATTGATATGTTCAATTTTATTGTTGGTGGAGTCAACGCATTTCAATCTCGTACACAAACTTCTGAAATGTCGCCTTTGGTAGTGACTTTGTGAAGAGATCAGTTATGTTATCACTTAAACGAACTTGCATGACTTCAATATCATTTTTCTTCTGAAGCTCATGAGTGAAGAAAAACTTCGGTAAGATGTGCTTGGTTCTGTCTCCTTTGATGAATCATTCTTTAATTTGTGATATACATGCTGCATTATCTTTATAGATAGTACTTGGAATATCTGTAATAGAAGGCAATTGACAAGAATTACGAACATGCTAAATTAAAGATCTTAGCCATACACATTCACGACTAGCTTCATGAAAAGCTAAAATTTCAGAGTGGTTGGAAGAAGTAGCTACTAGAGTTTGTTTAGTAGAACGCCAGAAAATAGCAGCATTACCACAAAGAAATACATAACCTGTCTGAGATCGACCCTTATGAGGATCAGAGAGATATCCAAAATCTGCATAACCAACTAATTTGGAACTATTAGAGTTATAGGAATAAAATAAACCCAGGTCAGTGGTTCCACGTATATATCTTAGGATATGTTTGACACCAGCCCAATGCCTTTTGGTTGGTTCAGAACTATATCTAGCAAGCAGGTTCACATAGAATGAGATATCCAACATAGTGCATTGTGCCAAGTATAATAATGCACTAATTTCACTTAAATAGCGTACTTCTAGACTCAATATTTTCTCATCTTCTTCTTTAGGACGGTATGGATCTTCATTTATGTCCAAAGACCGTACAACCATGGGGGTAATTAGTGGGTGTGCTTTATCCATATTAAAGCATTTTAATACATTTTCAGTATAATTAGACTGATGGACTAAAATACCACTAGAATTTTTCTCGATCTGCAGGTCGAGACAAAATTTAGTTTTCCTAAGGTCTTTCATCTCATATTCGTTTTTCAAATAGCTAGCAGGTATTTCGAGCTCTTCTGGAGTCCCTATTAAATTTATGGCATCCACATAGACTGCTACTATTGCATATCCCTTTGAGAATTTCTTTATATATACACAAGGTCAAATTGGGTTCTTTTCATACCCTTCCTTAGACAAGTATTCACTAAGATGATTATACCACATTCTTTCGAATTTCTTTAAACCATACAACGAACGTCTTGGTCGGATTGAATGTGTACTCTTTGGCTTTGCTTCAGGAAAAGGAAACCCTTCAGGGATTTTTATGTATATTTTTGTGTCTAAATCCCCGTATAAATAAGCGGTCACAACATCCATGAGTCTCATATGAAGATTTTTAGAAATTGCTAGGCTAATTAGATATCTGAAAGTTATACTGTCCATAACGGGGGAGTATGTTTCCTCAAAATCAAACCCAGGTTTCTGCAAGAAACCTTGTGCCACAAGTCATGCCTTATATCCAGTGATTTCATTCTTTTCATTTATTTTTCTTACAAAAACCCATCGGTAACCTACCGGGTTAAAACCTTTTGGGGTTTGTACTATAGGTCCAAATACACCACGTTTATTCAGAGACTCGAGTTCTGCCTTGATGGCAATTTCCCATTTTGGTCAATCTACTATTTGTCGACATTCATTTAGAGTGCAAGGTTCATTGTCCTATCACTGCCCTTTGAAATTTGTGTAGCTAGTGCATATGAAAATATATCATCGATGACAGTTTCTTTATGATCCCACATTTCTCCCAAATATGTATAAAACAAAGAGATCTCATTATTATTAATATTATTAGGTACCTTTGTGAGAGTGCGCCTGCGTTCAAACAAAGAAATTATTTAATTAAACTCAGTTTTTTAATTAAATCCTAAAGCATGCATCTAGCTGTGATTGAAGATGATATAATCATGCAAGAACATTCAAACACACAAATGAGGAAGAATCCCCCACAGGGACAAAACCTTTTGTTTTCACTATAATTTGTAAAGTAACGGTTTATAAGGATTATAATGAAAATAAAAGTGACATACAACATACCCATAGGTGTCAGTTCCGATATCGTTCGATGGAATCTCCCTCAAGAACTCCAGATGGGCAGCAATAGAGAAGAGACGGCTTCTCCATAAGTTACTCCAGATGAGTAAAAATAATCCCTTGAAGATTTAAATATTCACACACATATATGGGAATGGATTTGTGAATTAAAAGAAGGTATTGTGACACCCCGACTAATTAAATACCGGGTAGCTACTCCTTTTTTAAATCAATACAAAATTCCAAGTTGGTCCAGTTAATAGCATCACTGTCGAAAACATTTTTAATGATTACTAACCACCTAGTATTTAAAAAGTGAGTTGTCAAATTTTAAATTAAATCTGATTAACATGCAATGAATGAAATATAGAAATGTAACACAACCATTCACGATAAAGTCCAACTATAATGAATCAACAAATAAAGATGAGTCTAGAGGAAATACTCCTCACAACAATCCCAATATGAAAAGAAATAAAACAAGTCTGCATCCTGAATTAATTACAAGCCAAAAGTCTGAATAACTGAAAGAAATGAAATGTCTCCAAAAGAAATGGACGACATGCCCTACAAATGATGAAATCTGAATATAGAGTCAAGGCAAATGAAGCGTCTACTAGCAAGGTCCTGTAACTTCCACAAAAGCTACAACTCGTCACCTGACTGGAAATACTATGCATGGTGTCCCTGTGGCTGGGCACCTAAAAGGTTTTTACAAGAAAAATAGTTTTGAAAGCAAACGGGTCAGAGCCCGAAAGTGGAGAGTATTTTAAAAACAGCAAGTGCTTTAATAACATTTAAAACAATAAATGCAAGATACATGTTAGGACGTGCTCTCACATGAAATACTCACCTCTCGTCTAACTGTGCACTCCAAACGTTCTTGTACCCATTCATGTGTTATTTATATCTAACTAAACCATCATAAGTTCTAACCCACTACTCGATTCACAATATGAATTCCCGAAGTTATCACTTAAATAAATAGCTTTACTTAAACTCGGATTTTCAATTATTAGCATTTTCGTTTACTGGAGGTTATCCCCTTATTTATCTTCTCAAGGAGTTACTATAAATTATTCTCATAATTAAACATAACAAATTCTTTTTCATTGGACCGTATATTATTCACATCATAAATATACAATATAAGCACCCCGAGGCTAAGCTGCGGTGCACACATACTCTGCTATCCATCCCGGTACATCACGTACATAAGGATTACAAATTCCGAATCTCTCAGGAATTGTTAGCATAAGCACAACACACAAAAATGGAGGTGAACATAATTCAACATATCCATGGGTCACGTACATAGCTACGCTCCATAGTCAGCTGACTTAATAACTCACAATTAAGTCATTCCCTTGAACTATGTCCTCTAGGTACCAAACTAAATCCGGGTACACAAGGATTAGATGGCCCTAAGTGAACGTAAACCTCCCGTGATAGCAAGTATGGTAGGTATGTCATACACATAAGATCATATACTAAGCATGCACACATCTTAGATATCTCAATATTAATAAAGGTATTTTCTACATCCTTATACCATTATTCCAATTTTATATATATTAGGTCTCCCCATAATATAAAATTTAAACTGGCGACACGTATCACGTCATAGTTTCTTATACTTAAGGCCTATCTCAAAGGGATTATTAAGTTTCCTATTATTCCCACATATAACATCATTATTCTTAAGGTCCTTACTTCTGTCCCAAACCTCATTTCATCAAATTATTCAAATTTACTCTTTTAACCCAAATATTATCTCACTCATCGAATTTCATTAAATTTAGAATAATTCCTCAATTTGAATTCTAATTAAGGTTCATATTTTATAACCATACCTACTGGTCTTCCTTAAGTCTAAGGATATCCATAAAGTCTCCAATAATAATTTCTAAGGTTTAACACCATTAAAATTTAACTAGGAAATTTTTTACTCATTCTGGGAAGGTCGATCGATCGACCTTTACCTTCGATCGATCGATGGTGGTCGATCGATCGAGTGATGAATGTCGATCGATGGAGGTCGATCGATCGACTGATGAATGTCGATCGATCGAATGCACCAGGTAGGCTACGGACTGCTTCGTTTTGCAGTTTTCAAAACGTCCCAAAAATCCATTATAAAGCATGAAACTCTAAGATAACATTATAATATCATCATACAACCATCCTACAACATTGTTAACGTTCTAAAACCAATAATTCAACAACTAAGGGCTTTATTTGGATCAAAATTTCATCAAGAACTCTGTTTTTCTATTTCTTTCAAGAACATTAATAAACCTCTTCTTAAATCCGTTTTTAGATCATCAAGGGTTATATTTTGAATTCATAATTCGTCCAGAATGTTTCTACATGCAAAACCTAACATAGTTCATAGTTTTAATCTTCAAATTCATGGGTTTATATCAATCTTCCAAGATAAATTCGATAATTTCCTTAAACATGGAAAAGCATAACATTGAATCAATTGTAATTAAATCACTTGCCTCTAATCTTTCTCTGAATTTGATGTTGAATCTTGAAGGTGGAATTGTTCTCTCTCTCTGTGCAGAATTCTCCTCTCTCTCTTTGCAGAATTCTCCTCTCTCTCTCTCTCTCCAAGCTCTTCTCACAAGATGACAATGGAGGTGGGGGTTGGTTTTTGGCAAGTTAAAATGGTTTCTTAACTTCTCCCGTAGTCCATTAAGTTATTTAGTGTAGTTAGTGGGTTTAGTGGATAAAGAGTAAGTCAGATTTTTATTTCTAATTTTCGTGGGTTTTAATTCCCAAATTTCCGAAATTACCAAAATGCCCTTTTAAGTTACCAGTATGGCCCAATAATGCCCCGGGACCCAAACTTAACCCCCGGCTAGTGTTTTCTGACTATTTCGACCCTTCCGGATACGTTGGCGCACTCAAAATGACCATACGGTTAATAAAAATAAAATTCACTTTTTAATTAAATAATTACTTTCCTGACGCGACTGTCACACGCGTCATACAACCATCCTACAACTAATGGCTTTATTTGGATCAAAATTTCATCAAGAACTCTGTTTTTCTATTTCTTTCAAGAACATTAATAAACCTCTTCTTAAATCCGTTTTTAGATCATCAAGGGTTATATTTTGAATTCATAATTCGTCCAGAATGTTTCTACATGCAATACCTAACATAGTTCATAGTTTTAATCTTCAAATTCATGGGTCTATATCAATCTTCCAAGATAAATTCTATAATTTCTTCAAGCATGGAAAAGCATAACATTGAATCAATTGTAATTAAATCACTTGCCTCTAATCTTTCTATGAATTTGATGTTGAATCTTGAAGGTTGAATTGTTCTCTCTCTCTATGCAAAATTCTCCTCTCTCTCTTTGCAGAATTCTCCTCTCTCTCTCTCTCTCCAAGCTCTTCTCACAAGATGACAATGGAGGTGGGGGTTGGTTTTTGGCAAGTTAAAATGGTTTCTTAACTTCTCCCGTAGTCCATTAAGTTATTTAGTGTAGTTAGTGGGTTTAGTGGATAAAGAATAAGTCAGATTTTTATTTCTAATTTTCGTGGGTTTTAATTCCCAAATTTCCGAAATTACCAAAATGCCCTTTTAAGTTACCGGTATGGCCCAATAATGCCCCGGGACCCAAACTTAACCCCCGGCTAGTGTTTTCTGACTATTTCGACCCTTCCGGACACGTTGGCGCACTAAAAATGACCATACGGTTAATAAAAATAAAATTCACTTTTTAATTAAATAATTACTTTCCTGACGCGACTGTCACACGCGTCATACAACCATCCTACAACTAAGGGCTTTATTTGGATCAAAATTTCATCAAGAACTCTGTTTTTCTATTTCTTTCAAGAACATTAATAAACCTCTTCTTAAATCCGTTTTTAGATCATCAAGGGTTATATTTTGAATTCATAATTCATCCAGAATGTTTCTACATGCAATACCTAACATAGTTCATAGTTTTAATCTTCAAATTCATGGGTCTATATCAATCTTCCAAGATAAATTCTATAATTTCCTCAAGCATGGAAAAGCATAACATTGAATCAATTGTAATTAAATCACTTGCCTCTAATCTTTCTATGAATTTGATGTTGAATCTTGAAGGTTGAATTGTTCTCTCTCTCTATGCAAAATTCTCCTCTCTCTCTTTGCAGAATTCTCCTCTGTCTCTCTCTCTCAAGCTCTTCTCACAAGATGACAATGGAGGTGGGGGTTGGTTTTTGGCAAGTTAAAATGGTTTCTTAACTTCTCCCGTAGTCCATTAAGTTATTTAGTGTAGTTAGTGGGTTTAGTGGATAAAGAATAAGTCAGATTTTTATTTCTAATTTTCGTGGGTTTTAATTCCCAAATTTCCGAAATTACCAAAATGCCCTTTTAAGTTACCGGTATGGCCCAATAATGCCCCGGGACCCAAACTTAACCCCCGGCTAGTGTTTTCTGACTATTTCGACCCTTCCGGACACGTTGGCGCACTCAAAATGACCATACGGTTAATAAAAATAAAATTTACTTTTTAATTAAATAATTACTTTCCTGACGCGACTGTCACACGCGTCATACAACCATCCTACAACTAAGGGCTTTATTTGGATCAAAATTTCATCAAGAACTCTGTTTTTCTATTTCTTTCAAGAACATTAATAAACCTCTTCTTAAATCCGTTTTTAGATCATCAAGGGTTATATTTTGAATTCATAATTCGTCCAGAATGTTTCTACATGCAATACCTAACATAGTTCATAGTTTTAATCTTCAAATTCATGGGTCTATATCAATCTTCTAAGATAAATTCGATAATTTCCTCAAGCATGGAAAAGCATAACATTGAATCAATTGTAATTAAATCACTTGCCTCTAATCTTTCTATGAATTTGATGTTGAATCTTGAAGGTTGAATTGTTCTCTCTCTCTATGCAAAATTCTCCTCTCTCTCTTTGCAGAATTCTCCTCTCTCTCTCTCTCTCCAAGCTCTTCTCACAAGATGACAATGGAGGTGGGGGTTGGTTTTTGGCAAGTTAAAATGGTTTTTTAACTTCTCCCGTAGTCCATTAAGTTATTTAGTGTAGTTAGTGGGTTTAGTGGATAAAGAATAAGTCAGATTTTTATTTCTAATTTTCGTGGGTTTTAATTCCCAAATTTCCGAAATTACCAAAATGCCCTTTTAAGTTACCGGTATGGCCCAATAATGCCCCGGGACCCAAACTTAACCCCCGACTAGTGTTTTCTGACTATTTCGACCCTTCCGGACACGTTGGCGCACTCAAAATGACCATACGGTTAATAAAAATAAAATTCACTTTTTAATTAAATAATTACTTTCCTGACGCGACTGCCACACGCGTCTCAACAAAATTTCCCAAATCGCCGTATATCAATCTCACGACAAATTTAATTTCAATATTCATATATTGCCATATATACACATTATAATCAAATACCAACTCACATCTCGTTAGTATTTTTATCCGGATTAATTCTCAATTAATTCACATTTAATTTAATTAATCCCATAAATAAATATCGATAAAAATGCGGGGTATTACATACTTCCCCCCTAATAACAGAATTTCGTCCCGAAATTCGAAACTAAAAAGTACCTGGTAAAAATAACTCTGGATAACGTTCGCGCATCTCATCCTTGCGCTCCCATGTGGACTCCTCGACATTATGATGTCGCCACTGAACACGCACTAACGGAACTATCTTTGACTGCAGTTTTCGCTCACTTCGGTCCAAAATAGCAATCGGCCCCTCCTCGTAGGAGCTATCGGGCTGGAGATCGATGTCCTCCAAAGCAATGTGAGAATGAGCCAAATCATCTCTAAGATATTTCCTTAGCGAGGAAATATGAAACACATCATGAATCCTATGCAAATGCTCCGGTAACCCAAGTCTATACGCAACAGACCCAATCCGCTCGATGATAGGAAATGGTCCCACATATCTCGGTGCCAACTTCCCCTTCTTCCCAAATCGCATAATCCCCTTCATAGGAGATACTCTGAGTAAAACCTGGTCCCCCACTTGGAACTCCCTGAAGAACCTCTTCGCATCAGCATAGCTCTTCTGCCGATCCTGAGCTACCCGAATGCGACTCCGTATCAATTCTATCCTTGTCGAAGTATCCTGAATCACTTCCGGCCCAAGTAGTTTTTTGTCCCCCACCTCCAACCAACATGCTGGGGAACGACAAGGTCTACCGTACAACGCCTCAAATGGAGCCATGCCAATGGTGAACTGGTAAGAGTTGTCGTAAGCAAACTCCACCAGTGGAAGATACTGCTCCCATCCACCCCCGAAGTCAATGATGCACATCCGTAACATGTCCTCCAACATCTGATTTGTACGCTCGGTTTTCCCATCGGTTTGCGGATGATAATTCGTACTCAACCGCAATTCCGTGCCCATGGACTCCTGAAAACTCTCCCAAAACCGTGAAACAAATATCTTGTCTCTGTCAGACACGATATTTAGGGGCACACCGTGAAGTCTCACTATTTCTGTAATAAAAAGCTGGGCATACTGTCCCGTAGTGTAGTCGGTCCTTACGGGTAAAAAATGAGCAACTTTGGTCAACCTGTCCACAATCACCCAAATGGAGTCGTGACCTCTCTGTGACGTAGGCAACCCCGTGATAAAGTCCATGGAGATGCTCTCCCACATCCACATCGGGACCTCTAATGGTTGTAGAAGTCTTGCCGGTCTCTGATGGTCCACTTTTACCAGCTGACAAGTGGCGCATTTAGAAACAAACACGGAAATATCTCTCTTCATCCCGCTCCACCAATACTGACGTCTCATATCTTGGTACATTTTGTCCCCACCGGGATGTACCGCGAACCGTGAGCCGTGCGACTCTGCCATCACCTCGTGTCGCAACTCCTCCCCTTCCGGAACTACCAGTCTCCCATTGAAGCGTAATCCCCCGTCTGAGCTAACGGTATAGGACTCGGCTCCCTCTGTCAATAATCGAACTATCTGCTCCTGAAAGAACGAGTCATCTGCTTGTGCCTTTACCACTCTCGTGACAATCTGCGGTGTAACAGTCATCACCGGCATGAATGATCGGGCCACTGCATCCTGGTGTCCTAACTCCTTCCACTTTGCCTTCCACACCCCTGCCACCTCATCCACTGGCCTACGGCTCAACGCGTCTGCTACCACGTCAGCCTTCCCCAGGTGATATTGGATATCGAACTGATAATCCTTCACAAACTCAAGCCACCTCCGTTGCCACATATTCAACTCCTTCTGCGTGAATAGGTACTGTAGGGACTTGTGGTCTGTGAACAATCGAAACTTCTCCCCCAAAAGGTAATGTCTCCAAATCCGAAGAGCAAATACAACTGCCGCTAACTCCAAATCATGAGTGGGGTAATTCTTCTCATGAGGCTTAAGCTTACGGGAAGCATAAGCTATGGCCTGACTCTCCTGCTGCAATACACCTCCAAGTCCTTGTAAGGACGCATCGGTGTAAACTAGATACTCAACTCCCGGTCTCGACAATGCTAACACAGGTGCTGAGGTCAACTTGTCCTTCAACTCATCGAATGCCAATCGACAGGAAACACTCCAAATGAACGGCACACCTTTACGAGTCAGATGTGTCAAAGGACCCGCTATCTTTGAGAAACCCCGAATAAACCTCCTGTAGTATCCTGCTAAGCCCAAGAAACTACGGATCTCAGTCGGTGTCGTGGGCTGTCCCCACTCCCTCACCGCGGATACATTCCCCGGATCAACAGATATCCCCCGGTCGGAAATAATATGCCCCAAAAACTGAACCTCCTTCAGCCAAAACCCAAACTTCTCATACTTTGCATACAGCTCGTTCTGACGTAGCGTCTGCAAAACCTGACTCAAATGCTCGGCGTGCTCCTCCTCTGTCTGGGAGTAAACCAGAATATCATCAATGAAGACAATAACGAACTGATCTAGGAACTCTCTGAACACCCTATTCATCAAGTATATAAACACGGCTGGAGCATTGGTCAAACCAAAAGGCATAACCCAAAACTCGTAGGAACCATATATCGTTAAGAAAGCAGTCTTCGAGACGTCCTCCTCCCTAATACGCAACTGATGGTAACCAGATCGCAAATTAATCTTTGAGAAGAGAGAAGCTCCTCTCAGCTGGTCGAATAAGTCATCGATTCGGGGCAACGGATACTTATTCCGTATCGTGACCTTATTCAACTCCCGGTAATCCACACACAATCTCAACGATCCATCCCTCTTCTTAACGAACAACACAGGGGCACCCCACGGTGAAGTACTCCTCCGAATAAACCCCTGACCCAACAACTGCTCAATCTGATCCCGTAACTCTCTCATCTCAGCTGGAGCCATACGGTAAGGTGCGCGGGCAATAGGCCGAGTGCCAGGCGTCAAATCAATCACAAAATCTATCTCCCTACTCGGAGGTAGTCCAGGTATATCCTGAAATACATCGGCGAACTCACTAACAACGGGTATCGAATCAAGTGGTATCACCACTTCCTTAGAGGTCTCCTCCTCTATGTAGTACAAATGAGTGGACGATCCTCCCTCAGGATGAGGCATCGCCACCAAAAACATCTCCTGTCCGGGAATGGCAAAGATAATACTCCTACTAAAACAGTAAATCATGGCTCGGTACGCAACTAGCCAATCCATACCAATAATGGCATCATACTCGATCATCTCTAACACTAACATATCAGCGGGTAAAGTAAACCTCCCGATCTCTATACCCACACCTCTACATATAAGCGAAATCATGGAACCCCTACTCAACGGTGAGTCTACACGAGTAGCGGTGCTCTCTGCGGTGTCTAATAACCCAATAATGCGTGCAAATCTCATAGCAATAAAACAGTGTGTAGCTCCCGTGTCAAATAAAATGCGCCCCATAGTCCCCTGGATAGAGAACATACCCTCAATAGCTGGCGGATTCTGTGGGGCTGCGGCCTGCTGGAGCTGATACACTCTCCCATACCGAAGCTGTCCCTGCTGAACTGGGACTGCTGGAATGGGTGGTAATGCTGCCATCTGGGGTGGTGCTGGGAGGGCGGTGGGAAACGTAGGCCTCTGTGGCTCGTGTCGAGCACCCTGCTGCTGCTGCTGTGGGGGCCTACCCTTATCAGGACAATCCTGACGTTTGTGGCCAATCTTACCACAAATGAAACACTTCCCCTGGAAGTTTCCCCCTCGCTGTCCCTGCTGCCCTCGGCCCTGGTGGCCGTTACCATTCCTCCCTTGGCCCTGCTGGCCCGGCTGAAACTGCTGTTGGCCATTCTGACCCTGCTGGCCCTGATGGCCGTTCGGACCCTGATGGCCCTGCCTAAAACCTCCCTGTCCGTGCCTGAAACCCCCTGATCGGAATCTCTTATGATCCCCCTGCTGGGAACCCTGATCACTCTGCCTATACTGACCCTGAGCTGATTGTGCCCCGCTGGCACCATTTCCCCCTGTCTTGCCCTGATGGATGGACTCTCCTGATCGCTTCCCCTCTGTCAAGTGAAAGCGGTGGTCCTGGCAATGGAGCAATGCAGCGTTAACCACATCAGAGTAGGTGGCCAATGATAGATTCCCCAACAAGTGCTGACGGATCCTCCAAGTCAATCCATCTATGAATTTCTGAATCTTCTTCTCTTCCGTCAGTATCTCATCCGGTACAATGTTCAGCAAATTTGTGAATTCGGCCTCATACTCGGCCACAGTCTTACCCTCCTGTCTAAGGCTCATCAACTTCCTCCTCATTTCCGTGTGAACTGCTGACGGAAAATATTTGCGGTCGAACCGCACCCAGAACTCATGTATAGAGAGAGTATCTCTCTCCTCTGCGGTGGTAATAGACTCCCACCACTGCAATGCAGAACCCACTAGCTTGAAAGTAGCTAGTATCTGCTTCTGAACATCGGTGCACTCATACATCCTCAGGTGCCTCTGAATATCCTTCCTCCACTGACTAGATACCACAACATCGGAGCTACCTGCGAACTCCGGAGGGTGTGCTTTCTGAAAAGCATCACGAACGCGTTCCCAAGCAGACGGGAATGCATGTGCCTGAACTGGCGCGACTACTAGCGCCTGGGGTGGTGCCTGCTGTACAACGACAAGAGAGGCATTAACCGCTTGGGCTACAATGGCTGCAACCTCGGCGGCATTCATGGTGCCCTGTACTGGAGCTGGCTGTGGCTCGGGCTGTGCATTCTTAGGAACTCGCTGCGCACGTCGTGGAGGCATCTGAAATAAGAGTAAAGTTTATAAGTTCGCAGTTATAAACTTAAAATAGCTGAAGAGCGAAACATACATAAAGGAATACAACAGTCCTAAAATATAGGGCTCTACATTAAAGAAAGCTCAGCGGAAACATAATAAGCCGTACAGATCCTAAAGGACACTAGAACCTGATGCTCTGATACCACCTGTGACACCCCGACTAATTAAATACCGGGTAGCTACTCCTTTATTAAATCAATACAAAATGCCAAGTTGGTCCAGTTAATAGCATCACTGTCGAAAACATTTTTAATGATTACTAACCACCTAGTATTTAAAAAGTGAGTTGTCAAATTTTAAATTAAATCTGATTAACATGCAATGAATGAAATATAGAAATGTAACACAACCATTCACGATAAAGTCCAACTATAATGAATCAACAAATAAAGATGAGTCTAGAGGAAATACTCCTCACAACAATCCCAATATGAAAAGAAATAAAACAAGTCTGCATCCTGAATTAATTACAAGCCAAAAGTCTGAATAACTGAAAGAAATGAAATGTCTCTAAAAGAAATGGGCGACATGCCCTATAACTGATGAAATCTGAATATAGAGTCAAGGCAAATGAAGCTTCTACTAGCAAGGCCATGTAACTTCCACAACAGCTACAGCTCGTCACCTGACTAGAAATACAATGCATGGTGTCCCTGTGGCTGGGCACCTAAAAGGTTTTTACAAGAAAAATAGTTTTGAAAGCAAACGGGTCAGAGCCCGAAAGTGGAGAGTATTTTAAAAACAGCAAGTGCTTTAATAACATTTAAAACAATGAATGCAAGATACATGTTAGGACGTGCTCTCACATGAAATACTCACCTCTCGTCTAACTGTGCACTCCAAACGTTCCTGTACCCATTCATGTGTTATTTATATCTAACTAAACCATCATAAGTTCTAACCCACTACTCGATTCACAATATGAATTCTCGAAGTTATCACTTAAATAAATAGCTTTACTTAAACTCGGATTTTCAATTATTAGCATTTCCGTTTACTGGAGGTTATCCCCTTATTTATCTTCTCAAGGAGTTACTATAAATTATTCTCATAATTAAACATAACAAATTCTTTTTCATTGAACCGTATATTATTCACATCATAAATATACAATATAAGCACCCCGAGGCTAAGCTGCGGTGCACACATACTCTGCTATCCATCCCGGTACATCACGTACATAAGGATTACAAATTCCGAATCTCTCAGGAATTGTTAGCATAAGCACAATACACAAAAATGGAGGTGAACATAATTCAACATATCCATGGGTCACGTACATACCTACGCTCCATAGTCAGCTGACTTAATAACTCACAATTAAGTCATTCCCTTGAACTATGTCCTCTAGGTACCAAACTAAATCCGGGCACAGAAGGATTAAATGGCCCTAAGCGAACGTAAACCTCCCGTGATAGCAAGTATGGTAGGTATGTCATACACCTAAGATCATATACTAAACATGCACACATCTTAGATATCTCAATATTAATAAAGGTATTTTCTACATCCTTATACCATTATTCCAATTTTATATATATTAGGTCTCCCGATAATATAAAATTTAAACTGGCGACACGTCTCACGTCATAGTTTCTTATACTTAAGGCCTATCTCAAAGGGATTATTAAGTTTCCTATTATTCCCACATATAACATCATTATTCTTAAGGTCCTTACTTCTGCCCCAAACCTCATTTCATCAAATTATTCAAATTTACTCTTTTAACCCAAATATTATCTCACTCATCGAATTTCATTAAATTTAGAACAATTCCTCAATTTGAATTCTAATTAAGGTTCATATTTTATAACCATACCTACTGGTCTTCCTTAAGTCTAAGGATATCCATAAAGTCTCCAATAATAATTTCTAAGGTTTAACACCATTAAAATTTAACTAGGAAAAATTTTACTCATTCTGGGAAGGTCGATCGATCGACCTTTACCTTCGATCGATCGATGGTGGTCGATCGATCGAATGCACCAGGTAGGCTACGGACTGCTTCGTTTTGCAGTTTTCAAAACGTCCCAAAACTCCATTATAAAGCATGAAACTCTAAGATAACATTATAATATCATCATACAACCATCCTACAACATTGTTAACGTTCTAAAACCAATAATTCAACAACTAAGGGCTTTATTTGGATCAAAATTTCATCAAGAACTCTGTTTTTCTATTTCTTTCAAGAATATTAATAAACCTCTTCTTAAATCCATTTTTAGATCATCAAGGGTTATATTTTGAATTCATAATTCGTCCAGAATGTTTCTACATGCAATACCTAACATAGTTCATAGTTTTAATCTTCAAATTCATGGGTCTATATCAATCTTCCAAGATAAATTCGATAATTTCCTCAAACATGGAAAAGCATAACATTGAATCAATTGTAATTAAATCACTTGCCTCTAATCTTTCTCTGAATTTGATGTTGAATCTTGAAGGTTGAATTTTTCTCTCTCTCTCTGCAGAATTCTCCTCTCTCTCTTGGCAGAATTCTCCTCTCTCTCTCCAAGCTTTTCTCACAAGATGACAATGGAGGTAGGGGTTGGTTTTTGGCACGTTAAAATGGTTTCTTAACTTCTCCCGTAGTCCATTAAGTTATTTAGTGTAGTTAGTGGGTTTAGTGGATAAAGAATAAGTCAGATTTTTATTTCTAATTTTCGTGGGTTTTAATTCCCAAATTTCCGAAATTACCAAAATGCCCTTTTAAGTTACCGGTATGGCCCAATAATGCCCCGGGACCCAAACTTAACCCCCGACTAGTGTTTTCTGACTATTTCGACCCTTCCGGACACGTTGGCGCACTCAAAATGACCATACGGTTAATAAAAATAAAATTCAGTTTTTAATTAAATAATTACTTTCCTGACGCGACTGTCACACGCGTCTCAACAAAATTTCCCAAATCGTCGTATATCAATTTCACGACAAATTTAATCATTTCAATATTCATATATTTCCATATATACACATTATAATCAAATACCAACTCACATCTCGTTAGTATTTTTATCCGGATTAATTCTCAATTAATTCACATTTAATTTAATTAATCCCATAAATAAATATCGATAAAAATGCGGGGTATTACAGGTATAAAACCTTAAAACATGAAGTTTATTTTCTGGGCTGTGAAAAGCAAAAATTTGTGCAAAAAAGACTTGAAAAAACGGGTAGAATGTACCCAGATACTTATACGAAACGACATCGGCATGTCGCTCGAACGAAGGACAGGTGTCGCTCGAACGAGATTGCGCGACATGCTTATGTCGCTCGAACGACAGAGAGATGTCTTTTGAATGAGATCTCGCGAGCTCGACGACCGAGGCAAGTCCGCTTCTACACTTAGAAAATTTTCTACTTTTGATAAAAACGAATTCAGACTTCAAAGAATATTTTCTAAAAAATTTCCGAATATTTATGCAAATATAAACAACTCTAATAAACCATTTCACCAATTACGTGAAGTGGAGTAGTGGGAATGAGTTGAGCAGCACGTCGTATGTAGCATGATGCACGTGTGAAGATGATGGATGCATGGATTCAGATCAAGGCCATCCTGGATGATCGTGTTGACGTGCCGAATGTAGCGGTATCAGACATACAAACTGTGATCTAGGACAAATAGAAAATTCCTTGATTCTACCCCGGACATTTATAAAATTATGTCCTCATAAATCTCCCCCTATGTCTATGCCGGTACATACATAAAAAATTCGAATTATGCTATCTCCATAAAGCAAATGACATACAAGATAATATCCCCATTAAACCCTCAAACTGAGAATACTAACTGACATGTCGACAATAAAACTTCAACATCTTCAGCTTCAACTTTTCGGAAACTCTCAAAACTTTTCTCATCAGGGTGTGTAATCAAATAATCATCAATTTTGTACCTACATACATGAGATAAAGCAGATACCCGTGACAAGCAACAGTTTGAAATATAATGATATGCAAAAATCAGAGATCAATTAACCTTAAGCAAATCATTGATAAATCAATCAAACACCAAACACTTCTCCCCTATAATTCATTCTCCCCCTTTTTATGTTGTCCCCAAATAGACAAAAATGAGAAGCACAAGTAAATGTAAATGGAGAATGTCACAAGGTAGTAAACTTTCTATTTTTGAATTTTTTTAAAACTTTCACACAAAATATACAACAAAGAATCATACCATGAAAGAACACAAAAATAACCAAGTCGACGGTAGCGAAAATGTAGGGGTGTGATCAAATTCGATAGGAAAATCAATGTATACAAACATAACATATGTGCACGATAAATATCGGATACTCCTAAAGAATGAACTCAACATCTTCCTTAGGTGTAAAAAGGTGGAATTATAATAAATTGACTCAATCAAATCATTAAATCAAAGCTCAAAGTGATTTCCACACCAATAACGTCCAAAATAATTTAATGCTTTTCAGGACTTTCAAGTAGGAACAAACCTGTTTAAATTCTCCAACCAAACTCCCTAAGATTTTTATTTTGTTTAGAGGTGATCTAAATTCTCAAACATTGGAGAATTGATGTTGAAACCTAATGGCCCATAATTGGCATGAATTGCTTTTTATTACCTTTAAAAAAAAATTGGGCTCTTTTAACCTCTTTGGACCCCGGATAATAAAATTCCTGAATTTTTTAGGTCCAATTTAACGACGGATTAATCATAAAGAATAAATGATAACCTTTCGTGGCCCTTCACCGTTGATAAAATACCACACAATCTCACCAACTAAATTTTATATGCATTCCAATCTTGTCAAGTTTTATCACATATGGTTTGTTGTATAGACAAAATTGAGATGGAAACACTCAAGCCAATATGTGATAGATAAGTACAATAATCAAATAAAGCCATGCATGTGTGCAATAAAGGAGATAAGGAGCCAAACATGTAGAAAGATATCACTAATCACATTTCAAAGACTCCAAACAATGTAAAGCACATGGATGCAATGATGTAGCGTCCCAAATCACTATCAAACAGTCACATGGATAATGGAAATGGAAGTTGTGACTCGGCTATCTTAAATTCTCATCCAAAAAAGGTGTAAACAAAATACAAAAATCTTTTAATGCTTTTCTAAAAATTTTATAAAAAGAAATTTTTTTTGGGCTTTTCGAAAAAAATATAAAAATAAAAAATAAAACAAACTAGTGGTACATGCTAGCAATAGGTAAAAGATACATCATGTAAATCACCCTATGCTAGCAACCATATCAAGACCTCAACCAGGAAGAGCGGTGGAGTTTTCCAAAGATGGTGACATCTTTTGAACCAACTCCATTATATCATGATAAAAAATTTCACTTGTTCACGAATATGAGCAAACTCTCTATCATTATGTGCAAGCAAAGTATCATGAGTGGGTGCATGTGCGTGAACATGTGAATTGGTATGATATGGCACAAACTCCAACTTAGAACAAAACTCCCTAAGATGTCCTCGCTTCTTGCAGTGGGAGCAAACATAAACTGGTCTAGGAATTAATTTTTTAAGAATTTTGGGATGAGCTTTCCTAGACGGACACTCATGAGACTCACTCACCAAAGTGGATATAGTCTCGGGCGCATTAAAAGTAGTGAATGCACCGTTATGACCCTTTTCGATATACTCATCATTCAAAATGGGATAGGGAACCATCTTATCAACCTTATCAGATGCGTTTTCTAACGAGACTTGGACCTCCCGTGCTTGTTCGAGATCATCCTCAAGATGGGATACATGTGTCGTCAAACTAGGCACCGTGTTGGTCAAGTCACATTTTTCCCTTTTTAGCTTATCATTCTCTTCCTCCAACTCATAAATTCGAAGACCTAGGTTCCTATTCGACCATTTTGTTTCCATGGTCTCAATAAATAATTTTCTAAAAGATTTTCGGATCACACTTTCATCTCCATTCTCATCCTCACTATCCCTTAGGGTAGCAGGCACGATAACTTTCTTGCCCACTCTCCTAAATCTAGTGGGACACTCAAATTTCTTGTGCCCTTTCCCATCACACTCAAAGCATCTTATCTTCTCAAGGTTTTTCTCTCTCTACTTTTCCTTCTCACAGCAAATCTCTCTCTTTCCAAACAGGCTTTCTCTATGAACATAGGCAGACTTTCTCTTTCTCTTAAGGTAGTGCAGGTGGAGAACTCTCTCTCTCTCTCTCGTTTTTCCTAAATCTCCCTCTAAAGAGGTGATCCTAAGAAGTAACGCTTTGTTACGCTTTTTGGTTTTATATGACTCAGAATACAACTCAGTGTGGGCGCGTTGGAGATCACTCTCGCTCTCACTTGCATCATCCTCCCCCTCACTCTCTTCGTTCTCACTGTCGAGGTGTCCCTGTGAAGTAGCATCCTCATCGTCGAGAGGAGCACTAGAGTTACTCACATGACTAGCCATGAATGCGGTGAAGTTACACTCATGCGATGACTCATCTTCAGAGTCCATCGGCTCGACCTCACTGTCGTCACTAAGGGTAGCATTAAGGACAACTTTGCCCTTTTCTTTGGCAAGGCTGTTCAGCCTAGTAGCACACTCAAAGGCTCTATGACCCTTACCGTTGCACTCATAACATCTCTCACTTTCTTTCTTAGGAGGGTTTTTAAAATCTTTTTCATTTTTCTTTTCAAACTTATTTTTCTCAAAATTCCTTTTATCTTTGAAATTTCCATTTTTCTTGAAATTGAGAATTTTATTGAATTTTGTTGCAAACAAGGCCAAATCATCTAAATCAAGGTCACAATCGGAATCTGACGTCTCTTTCTACCTTTTTCTAGATGACTTTATCCTCTTTCTTGCCGAGACCCCTCACTCTTCCTATCCTGGGCATTAAGTGCAATTCCCTTATCTTTTGGTTTGACAGACTTAGGAAACATATCAATTTCAAAGGTTTGTAAGTCTCCAACCAATTCCTCTAATTTAAGCATGTTTAAATTACCCATAGAATTTATCACAGTGACTTTAGGGATAAAACGCTTAGGCAGTGATCTTAGAATCTTTTTAACAACTCAAGCATCAGGAATGTGTTCACCAAGATTAAAGCTAATGTTTACAATATCAGATAATCTAACATAGAATTCATCAAAACATTCAGACTCAAGCATGGTGATAGTTTTAAATTGAGTTGTTTAATTTTGTAGTTTAAACTCTTTCACAACATTGGTTCCTTCATGGGTAAGTTGTAAAACATCTCATGCCTCTTTTGATGTGGTACACGTCATTATCCGCTGGAACTCATCAGGTGTCACGGATCCAGAAATAGCAGTAAGACCCTTAGAGTTAAAAAATGACCATTTAAATTCTTCTTCAGTCCATGCAGTCACAGATTTTAAATTAGTCACGTTATCAATAGTGATGCAGGGAGGAGTCCACCCTCTTTCAACCAAACTCCAAACTCTTTCATCAATGTCTTTTAAAGCAGATTTCATGTGGGCTTTCCAGTAAGCATAGTTTGTCCCGTCAAAAACTGGCATTTTATTATATAATTTCTCCATTTTGAACACGCCTTTTTTCAAAAAACAATTTTTCAGAAAATTGATATCTTAGAAAAATTTTGCAAAAAATTACTATGTATAATTATGTAATTAGCTCTGATACCAATTTGAGAGTGCGCGTGCATTCAAACAAATAAATTATTTAATTAAACTCAATTTTTCAATTAAATCCTAAAGCTTGCATCTAGGTGTGATTGAAGATGATATAATCATGCAAGAACATTCAAACACACAAATGAGGAAAAATCCCCCAAAGGGGAAAAATCTTTTATTTTCACTATAATTTGTAATGTAACGGTTTACACGGATTACAATGAAAACAAGAGTGACATACGAAATACTCTTAGGTGTCGGTTCTGATGTCGTCGGCTGGAACTCCCGCAAGAACTCCAGGTGGGCAGCAATAGCGAAGAGACGGCTTCTCCACAAATTACTCCAGATGAGTAAAAATAATCCCTTGAAGGTTTAAAGATTCACACACATATATGGGAATGAATTTGTGAATAAAAATAAGGTATAAAACCTTAAAACATGAAGTCTATTTTTTGGAGTGTGAAACGCAAAAACTTATGCGAAAAGAACTTGGAAAACCGTGTAGAGTGTACCCAAATATTTATACGAAAATCGAGGCGGCGACGTCGCTCGAACGACATAGGCATGTCGCTCGAACGAAGGATAGGTGTCACTCGAACGAGATCGCGCGACATTCTTGTCGCTCGAATGACAGAGCGATGTCGTTTGAACGATATCTCTCGAGCTCGATGACCGAGGCAAGTCCGCTTCTACACTTATTTTTTTTTACTTTTGATAAAAACGAATTCAGACTTCAAAAAATATTTTCTAAAAAAATCCCAAATATTTATGCAAATATAAACAACTCCAATAAACCATTTTACCAATTACGCGAAGTGGAGTAGTGGGAATGAGTTGAGTAGCACGTCGCATGTAGCATGATGCACGTGTGAAGATGATAGATGCATGGATTCAGATTAAGGCCGTCGTGGATGATCGTGTTGACGTGCCGAATGTAGCGGTATCAGACATACATAGTGTGATATGGACAAATAAAAAATTCCTAGATTCTACCCCGAACATTTATAAAATTATGTCCTTACACTTTGCCTCTTCAGGGGCTTGTATAGTCACTTCAGCGACTCGTGTGTTTTAAAAAATAATAACCTCTTCAGGAGTTTCTGTAACACCCCGCCCGCCCGGAGAGAGCGAACGGAGCGCTAGTGTGATAAAATAAATCCAAATCCACAAGTGACAAGTGACAAGATATAGAGCATCTAAATAAACCCACAATAATATAAATCCACTAATCTCAATTCTTCAAATACAACAAGCCTCTCGAATAAATACAACATCTAACTCGAATAATAAATACAAATCTCCAAAGCTCTATACATCAAAATAATAAAAATCTTTCCCAAACAATCCTCGCTAAAATCAATCTCCATAGCACCCCAAAATCCGCGCTAACCTGCCACTAAAAGAAAATATGGGGAAGTACACAATACGACAGGAATTATGCTCAACAAATATATGTTAGCGATGAATAAAACGTAACAACACGCGTACGAATATTCAAATCGAAATGCAAATCTCAAAGCATTTATCAATATAATTTCTCAACAACACTTTAACCGGGTCACCAGGCCTCACCACATCCGTATATGCTTTATCAAGCCATAGCTCGGGAAACAGGAATCTTAGCGGGTGCCCATCATCCGTGCCATATTAAAATCTCATGACAACGTACTCAACAACAATATAATGATACCACATGAATCAAAATAATTTCAACAATTATTTTTCAGATTTCAATGAATTTATCAATTCAAATATGAGTTCAATTAACAATAATTCAAAGAGAATGACACTGGCGAGATTTAAGGAGCATATTGTGTAAAACCCCATACCTCAAACCATGATGAGAAACCAATGATCACATCCTCAAGATCAACTCAAAAAGCCTACAAAAGCTCCTCCAAGAACCTCCAACAAAATAGCTCCAAGAACACCTCTAATCTAAGGTTGGAACTCACAAATCTCAAGGGCCAATGTGTATATAAAAAGAAGAGGAATATAAAATATATTTGATGCCAAAATTTGTGCCAAAAGTAGGTTAAAAGGGTTACCTACGACTCCCTTTTATAATGCAAAGAAATGAAGAGTTGGAATCCAAAAGACTCCTTTAAATAAGGCAATTAAATGAAGAGTTAGAATTCCAAGAGTTAAAAACATTTAAAAATCATTTTAAAATCCGTTTTAACTCCGTTTTCGAAACCGTTTGAAATTCTCGCCTTTAAAAATAATAACCAACATATTTGAGCAATAAAAATAATTTTATCAAAAACTTTATTTTCCTCCATTTTCCAAAAATTAATTATAATAGCCCAAAAATTACGCGGGTTGTTGCAGTTTCAGAGAAAGTGGATCTTTTATTCATAACCTATTCAGGAGGATTATTAGGGCATGATTTTTCATTTGATCTCCGCTTCCGGGGAGCAGAGTCTTTGGAACCTATAGGTCTTCCACGCTTCTGGCGTGCAATAGATTAAGTTGCTGCTGATGTCAACGTTTGTCCCACTGGTACATCAATTCTTGCAGGCACATTTGCAGTGGGTACATGAGACTTGGTTACTTTTGCAACATTATTGAATGCATCGGGTAATTTATTTGCAATTTCCTAAAGATGCAATATCTTTCTCACTTCATGCTCACATTGAGCAGTACGGGGGTTTAGATGAGACAAAGTGGAAGTGTTCCGTATTAATTCTCGTCATTCTTCAGGAACGGACCTTACTTTTGATATGTTCTTTCCTACCCTAACGACGAGAATAGTGTCTCATCAAAACGACAATCTCCAAATCTGGCCGTAAATGTATCACCTGTCAGTGGCTCAATATAACGAATGATTGATGGCGAATCATAACCAAAATGTATTCCCAAACGACGTTGGGGACCCATTTTGCTATGTTGGGGTGGGAGGATGGGCACGAGCACCGCACAACAAAACTTACGCAAGTGTGATATATTTGGTTGACATCCAGACACAATTTGAAAAGGTGAAAAAGGGTGATAAGCAGTGGGACAATGGTTAATTAACTTAACAGCGTGTAGGATAACATGTCCTTAACTAGAGACTGAGAGTTTGGATTGCATAAGTAAAGGTCGTGCAATAAGTTACAAACGTTTAATCAAAGACTCAGCTAAACCATTTTGGGTGTGGACATGGGGGACTACGTGCTCAACATCAATTCCTTGCGATAAGCAATAGTCATAAAAAACTTGAGAAGTAAATTCTTTTGCATTATCTAAACGAATGGATTTAATGTGTTGATTAGGAAAATGTGCTCTAAGTTTTATGATTTGAGCAAGTAATTTTGCAAAAGTCAAATTACGAATAGATAACAAACAAAAATGTGACCAACGAGTATATGCATCAATTAAAGCCACAAAATATTTAAAAGGTCCACTAAAAGGGTGGATGGGCCTACAAATATCCCCTTGAATTATTTGTAAAAAGGACGGTGACTCATAAGCTATTAGTGATTAATTTACCTTGAAAACAAGGGGTGGAAAAATGATCATCAGATAAGGTAAGTTGTTTGTTTGTTAAAGAGTGCCCACACGTGTTGTTTATGATTTAGTGCAACATATTTGATCCAGGGTGACTTAATCGGTCATGCCACAATATTAAATTATAAGGATCATTGAGCTTCCGGCTCATGACAGTATGTGATTCTACAACATTAATTGTTGTATGGTATAACCCCATGCATAATGCAGGTAATTTCTCTAGTGTGAGCTTTTAGCTTCCTACACTAAAAGTATTGCAAAGGAACTCTTTATTACCTTCATTACATGTTTCAATATGATACCCGTTCACTCTTATGTCCTTAAAACTCAATAAATTTCTTCTGGAATTTCTTGAGTATATAACATTATTTATGAATAAGTGGGTACCATTAGGTAGAACCACATGGGTTCTTCCAGAGCCTTCAATAATCTTAGCAGGACCAGCTATAGTGGAAACATTCGTTGTATTGTATACCAAGTCTAAAAAAAACTTATGGTTTTTTAAAATGGTGTGGGTTGTCCCACTATCTACAAGACAAGTGTCATCGCTTACGCTTATTTTCGGATCCATTCCTTTAACATAATTAAATATAAATTGAAATTCAATCCACCAATCATATAAGCCTAAAAAATGATCAAAACCATTCCATTAACTAATAAATTCTCAAAATAAAGATATTAATTAAAATTGTCTAAGCTCTAATGATAAACTACCAATGTCTCAATAGAAAAGATGAAGCAGATAAATAAATAAATAAATAAATAAAGCATAATCATTTAGGTCTTCAGGACCTTCTTTGGTGGTTCTTCAAGCATGTTATCAAATGTCTCATCATCAATAGCATTTCCATCATCATCTTAAAAAAAATCATTGAAATTGACATCAGTATCGTCAAGTTTCCAACGGTCTTCAGGACCTTCCATAATGTTTGTCTCTGTTTTATTTTTCGAGGCTTGATATTTTCCCACAAATTTCTTGGACGAACGACAGGTACGTGTCCAATGCCCACTACGGCCACATCTATAGCAAATATCATTTGAATTCTGTGGATTTGACTTCTAATTCTCTTTATTGTTGTGATTATTCCACTTATGGTGGTTCTTGAGTTTCTTATTTTGTCTAGAGCCTTGATTATGGTAGTCACCTCTTCTGGAGTTGCCACGCCTCCGTCGCATATTTCCTTGGCGTCTTTCGTTATTCTGAAAAGAGTTAGCATTCACTTCAGGGAGTGCTACAGATCCAGTCGGTCTAGATGTATGTGTAATACCCCGTAATTTTATTGATATTTATTTAAGGGATTAAATGAGAATTAATTGAGAATTAATCCGGATATAAATACTAGCGAGATGTGAGTTGGTATTTGATTATGATGTGTATGTATGGTAATATATGAATATTGAAAATATTAAAATTGTAGCGAGACTGAAATATGACAATTTGAAAATTTTAGTTGGGACGTGCGTTTCACTCGCGTCAGGAATGTAATTATTTGAATTAAAAAGTGAATTATATTTTTATCAACCGAATGGTCATTTTGAGTGCGCCAACATGTCCGAAAGGGTCTAAATAGTCAGAAAACACTAGCCGGGGGTTTAGTTTGGGTCCCGGGGCACTTTTAGGTCAAATCCGCAACCTAGAAGGGTATTTTGGTAATTTTAAAAATAGGGGAATTAAAACCCACGAATTTTGGAGGTTAATTTTATATTAGAAATAAACCCACTAAGTCCAATATCAGCATTTAACAAGTAGTGGGCTACGGGAGTTATAGGGAGAGTCTTGAGAGGTTCCAAAAGAAACCCGTAGCCACCATCACCATCTTTGGGAGAAATCTGTAGAGAGAAAGAGGAGAATCAACCTTCATTCACCAACATCAATTCAGAAGAATGAATCTAAGGCAAGTGTTTTGATGTCATTATTTGCATTGAATATTTCCTCCATGTGCAGTGTAGAAATCTGTTTCTATCTTGGAAAATATTGATGAAGAACACCCAATGGAATTATTGTGAAACTTGTGGTTTTGGGTAGGTATTTGCATGTAGAATGATAAATGGACAAATTCAATATACAAAACATAAGTCTTTATTTGCATTTAAACTCTAGGCTTATGTTCATAGGGTTTGGAGTGAGAAATTGGGAATTTATGTAAATTGTATGTTGATTTGGAGTAATTGAACCTATAAAGATGTTAAGAAACGACCTAAGAGGATTTAGAGTGGTTTAGGACCATTAAAATTCTATTGGGATGACCTTAGGGTGGATTTAGAGAAGAGAAGAATGTAGAAAAATGGATTTTAGGATTTCTGGGCTTAATCTGCCATCTCATTAGAAGACCTGCCCAGGTCGTTCGAACGACCTCGTTCGAACGAGCTTCTAACGAGATGACAGTATCCTTTCTAATGAGTTGGTAGTTCGTTCAAAGCCTTTCGTTCGAACGACACTCGTTCGAACGAGACTTCTAACGAGTTGACAGAATGGCCTTTTTGGCCTGTTTTTATTTCAAATGTCCCGTAGACTTATTTAAATGGAGAGATAACCTTCCCCTATTAACTAGTGGGTATAGTTGTGAGAATTGGGGTACGATGAGGAGTAAAACTTAGGATCTTATAGTAAACCGGATGACCTTTGTGGATTTGGAAGCGAGTACCTAATTACGACGTGAGAAGAGTTGACAACTTTAATGTATATAAACCGGGAACTTATAAGCGTATGATATTAAATGATGATACAAGAATGAGAAGTGTACCTCTATTAATATATTGAAATATCTAAGATGTGCAAATGCTTAGTATATATAGTTATCTGTGTATAATATACCTACCGTACTTGCTATCATGGGAGGTCGGCGTTCGATCAGGGCCATCTAATCTTTGTGTGCCTACGGGGGGATTTAGATTGGTACCTCGAGGACATAGGTCAGAGAAGGACTTATTGAGAAGTTAATAAGTCTGCTGATCATGGGAGCGTAGGTATGTGCGTAACCCATGTGATGTGAACTATGTTCGCCTCCATTATGTGTGATTGTTGTTAATTGAGAACGATTCCTGAGAGGTTCGGAATGCGTGGTCCTTATGTACGTGACGTACCGGGATTGGATAGCAAAGTATGTGTGCACCGCAGCTTAGTCTCGGGGTGCTAGTATTGTATATTTATGATGAGAATAATATACTGTTAATTGAAATGAACTGTCATGTATAAATGTGAGTATAAATAATAGCAACGTTTTGTAAAGATAAAATGGAAGATCTCTAGTAATTAGTAGTACTAATATGGGAAACTGTGTATAAAAGTGAAACATGCTGTTTAAAATAAGATGTCGGGAATTGAATTGGGAATCGTATAGTAATGTTAGATTTTGTATTGGACTAGTTAAATATGGGAATAACTAGAATGGGTACGGGTACGATAGGAGTGCACAATTAGTTGAGAGGTGAGGAACTCATGTGAGTGCACACACTATCATGTACATTATATTCACTGTTTAATGATATTAAACACTTGCAATTTTTAAACTGTTTTCACAATCGGGCTCTGACCCGTTTGCTTTCAAATCTATTTTTGTAAAACCTTTTAGGTGCCCAGCCACAAGGACGCCAAGCATATGAGTTCCATTCAGGTGACGTACTGTAGCTGCTGTGGAAGTTACAGAACCTTGACAGTAGACGCCTCCACTTTCGATCTTGACTCTATATTATCAGATTTTCTCATTTGTTGGGCATGTCGCCCCATTTCTTTTAGTGACATTTTATCTATTCAGTTATTTCAGATTTTGGATTGTAATTAATTTAGTGATGCGGACTTGGTATTTGTTTATTCCTGTATTCGGATTGTTGTGAGGAGTATTCCTCCAGACTCATTATTACTTTATGGTTCTTTTATTATGACTATGTTGTGGAGTTTATGTTATCATTTCATAACTTACTTATTGCATGTTAATCGGATTTAATTATAAATTGACAACTCACTTTTTAAATATTAGGTGGCTAGTAATTGTTAAAACGTTTTCGACAGTGATGCTATGAACTGAACCAACTTGGCATTTTGTATTAATTTGAATAAAGGAGTAGCTACCCTGTATTTAATTAGTCGGGGTATCACAGTATGATTCTTCATCAGTAAGTCAATGTTCTTCTCAACAACTAGGAGACATGAGATTAGTTTTGAGTACCTTTTAAACCCTCGCTCTCGATATTGCTACTGCAGGAGCATATTCGAGGCATGAAATGTTGAGAATATTTTCTCCAACATATCTGCAGCCTCTTCATTTTCTCCACATAGCTTTAGCTTGGAGGTAATCTTGAACATAGCAGAATTGTATTCAGACACAGTCTTAAAATCTCAAGTTGAGCCATTCATAGCGTGCACATGAAAGTATGACCGATTTTTTTATGGTCATAGCACTCCTTCAGAGATTTTCATAAATCTAAAGGATCTTTCACAGTTAGGTACTCACTTTTCAAATCATTGTGTATGTGATGTCTAAGAAATATCAGGGCCTTAGCTTTGTCCTGCAGGGATATGGTATTTTCAAGTGTTATTGCATCACCAAGATTTCGTGCTTGGAGGTGGAGTTCAGCAACCTGAGACCGATTAAGACAATTCACCCCAGAAATTTCAAGTGCTTCAAATTCGAGTTTAGAGATATTTGACATTTTTAAACCGTTCAATGAGTAAATTACAATCAGAAATATGTAATGCATAATAAAAAAAATTATAATTAGAACTTCAAGTCCGTGTTATTTATTTGTTGGAACTTCAGATTAACACATAAAATAATTGAACTTCGGGTCAATCTTAATAAGTATAAGGACTTTAAAGTCCCTATCCTATTGTGTCAAAACTTTAGGTTTGATCAGATTAAAAAAAAATATTTGGAACTTTAGGTCCAAATTATAAACTATTTGGGGGCGTTTAATGTCCCTTACTCTATGATAGAAATAATCAAAACTTCGGATTTTGATAGAGGGTATATATTATTTGTAACTTTAGGTCCATAATGTAAATAACAATTCAAGTCCCAAATTTTAAAGGTAATTGAGAACTTCAGGCCCCAATTACTTAGAACTTCCGGTTCCAAAAATCAAAACTTCAGGTTTGATTTTATGGTACATATTATTATCATGTAAAAAAAAAATGAATATAAATTGCGAACTGCAGGCTGCAATTTTTTTTTAATAGGGATTGAAAACTTTGAGTCCCAAAAATATGAATTATTAGAAATCTTCAGGTCTCAAAATTTAATCATTATGCATAAACTAATTTGATGGGAAAAAAAATTGCATGACATAGTAATTGCATTAAAAAAATATTAAAACTTCACAACTTTTAAAGTCATATCATAATAAAATCCACACAACGATGTTGTCCACCTCAAAAATTGTAAGAGATAGTTATTTGAACTAAAATCCACTATATATATCATGCTCCTGATATAAAAGTTCATGCGATGTCTTATATTCTTGAGGAAGAATGTGCATAATGTTACCTTTAAGATTTTTAATAAACACAAACTCCCATATGTTCATAAACAGGATATGATTCTAAAAATAATACATATGGAGTATATACATGAATTGACAACACATATGAAACTCATACAAATCCATTAGTGGGAAGAAAAAGAATCTTGTAGTCAAAAGACGATGAAAGTCGATCATAAATTGTAGACTTAGAAAGACGGTTATAAACTCCTTGTGCTAATAACGTGATAAGAAAAATCTGACACAAAGAGAATTTTAAAAAGAAAAAAAAATTCTCATTAATTAATTTGTCAATAATGAAACTAAGTTATCTCTTTCTAAAAATCTATTTTTACAATGTAAAACGTGTTATCACCTTAAAATATAACTTTTATATCACAAAAATTAATGTCAAACGTATAAAATCTCTGTTACTCGTGGTGATTATCGAGTTGTTTAGCCACGTCAAGCCCGTTTTTTATGGGTCCACCTTTGGTCCAAAACGCATATTGTTTGTCTTAAGTAGGAGTTTGCCATTTCCATTTGTTGTCCCTTTTGTGAATCATTCCAAACCGACGAATAAACTATGTTTCTTTTGATCGTAACCCGTCCCATCGCTTTCCCCATCACTCTCTCCCCCTTTTTATTACCTAAAGTTTATACATACTCTCTCGTATGGTGTGAGTTGTTCATTTTTGTGAGTGAGCTAGTTTGAGAAGCAAGGGGGTTTTGAGTTGTATCATTGCCAGTGGTTTATTAGTTAGCGTCTGAGGTATAAAACGAAGAGTTGAATGGCGGTGGAGTACAGATGTTGTGAGTCGGGGTTTTTCATTCACATACTCGTAATCATATCGTTGGTTCTGTTTGCTGGTTTAATGTCTGGCCTCACTTTGGGGCTCATGTCGTTGAGCCTCGTTGATCTTGAAGTTCTAGCCAAGTCTGGAACTCCTAATGACCGTAAACACGCTGGTATATCTTTGTCTACTTTTTTTTTTTCTTACTTTCATGATCACCTTTCCTTAGTTTGATGTTTATTTCATTGTTTTCTACCTTTTTGCTTTTATATCCAATTAAGCCACGTTTGAATGTTATGTTGAAGCTGAAGTTTGGATGCTATGTCCAAGTCAAAATGTGAACGAACTTGGACTTCACCTAGTGAGTTGGACTTGGAAATAAAAATACGCAAAGGGTTCCTCTCTCTTATTTTGATAATGTGATGACGATGTTTGGGGTGGATTGTGTTGGTCCCACTGTCAAAATAATGTTCATTCGGCGAGCTGAAGCCACGAATCGCAAATGAAGATTAGTCGACGTGTGCGTAAGGCTTAAGCTGCCGGACACCTCATGATATGTTACAAAAAAGAGAAGTGCCAGAGACTAAAAATTACAAGAGAGGAAGAGAGAGGATACAAGTGTGTATTTATTACTACCCAACTACTAACTTGGATGCCATAAATGAAGTGTTAGGTATTTATAGTTCATGAAGTGAGCTTGCTTGAGCTTACACGGGAAGAATGCATTAATTATGGTAGTTGTGAGCCATTAGTTCTCACCTCATTATTGACCTCTTATGTGCTCTGGGTCTCATAATCTCAAGACATTCCTAGATCTGATATTCATTACATGCTATAGGTAAGATTCCAAGGCATGAGCCTATGTCCACAGGGGCCATGGATTTTAAATTTAGGTGTCTGGCTTCGTTTAACTTGTATGGTACATTTAGACTATAGATTTTGGACACCTAAATGAACTTGAGTCCATGGAACCCATATGCTCTCCTTGGACTTTGGCTTCGCCACAATGTGACAAATCCATACGTATCAGCTGCCCCTTAATTTTCACGAGATGATTTTGATCACATTGAATATTTGTACCATGCCACTAAAATTATTAAAAAATTAAGATCCACTCAGAGGTTAGGATATGGAAATAACCCATGGGGTCTATGGACCAATGTTACCTGATACGTGGGTCGCTCTGGTACACGGGGCGGGAACGAGTACGAGATGTGTTGCTTTAGTCAGTATGCGATACGTTGGGGGTAGGCTTAATTGTTTCACGAAACATGATTATAGTGCTAAAAAACACTAACTAGAGTTCACTAAGAATATATGTAATATATAATCTCTACATTCTATGAGAGTGCGCTTTTGTTCAAACCAAGAAATTATTTAATTAAACTCAGTTTTTTCAATTAAACCTAAAACATGCATCTAGGTTTGATTGAAGACAATATAATTATGCAAGAACATTCAATCACGAACAGACACACAAATGAGGAAAAATCCCCCAAAGGGGCAAAATCTTTTATTTTCACTATAATTTGTAAAGAACGGTTTACACGGATTATACTGAAAACAAGAGTGACATACGAAATACCCTCGGGTGTCAGTTCCGATGTCGTCGGCTGGAATCTCCCGCAAGAACTCCAGATGGGCAGCAATGGAAAAGAGCGGCTTCTCCACAAGTTACTCCAGATGAGTAAATACGATCCTTTGAAGGTTTAAAGATTCACACACATATATGGGAATGGTTTTGTGAATCAAAAAGGTATAAAACCTTAAAAACTTGAAGTCTATTTTCTTGTGTGTAAATCGCAGAAACGTGTGCAAAAAAAGACTTGGAAAAACGTGCAGAATGGGCACAAATATTTATACGAAATTTGAGGCGGCACCGTCGCTCGAACGAGATCACACGACATCCTCATGTCGCTTGAACGACAGAGAGATGTCGTTCGAACGAGCTCGACGACCAAGAAAAGTCCGCTTTTACAATTAGAAAAATTTCTGCTTTTTTGTTAAAAACAAATCAGACTTCGAAAAATATTTTCTAAAAAATTCCCAAATATTTATGCAAATATTAAAAACTCCAATAAATCATTTTACCAATAACGCAAAGTGGAGTAGTGGGAACAGTTGAGCAGCACGTCGCAAGAAGCATGATGCACGTGTGAAGATGGTGGATGCATGGATTCAGATCAAGGCCGTCGTGGATGATCGTGTTGACGTGTCAAATGTAGCGGTATCAGACATACATACTGTGATCCAGGACAAATAGAAACTTCTTAGATTCTACCCCGGACATTTATAAAATTATATCCTTACATTCTACAATATATTAGTCAGATATACGAACCATTCTTGTATTATGTTGGTTGATAAGTTATTTTTCTTATCATATATTATGTTATTGGAGTTAAAAAAAATTCCATTATTTTCAGTAATAGCTGAAAGCATCAATGTTAAAATTGGGAACGCCTCGTTTAGAGATCCGGATCGAGAACCCACCATATTTTGAACCGTACGACCCGGATCGCGGTACGTAGAGGGTATAGTAATCTCGGTAACTATGCTATGGACATTACCCAGTGAGTCAATTCACGGACTACTTTGTCAAATGAGGGATATGGTCCTTGGATAGGTATATGGACGTGTGGAGTCCATGGAGTGTGTGTAAAAGAAAATTATATATTTTTAAATAACCCAAGCAAGTTGTAAACTTTGCTTAAGTAGTAATAATAGCCTTAGGACATGTCAATCTATAGACAATTTGTCCACAACCGAGAAAGAAAAAATAATCGAAGGACAATTTGTTTAAGGGCTAAGTCCATTGATAGTAAAAAATTATACAAGGACAATTTTTCCATGGAAAATAAAAATAATAGTTGAAGGAAAATTTATTTAAATGTTAAGTCCACAAATAGTGAAAATAGTAAAAAGACAATTTGTCCATGGACCAGTGTTATAAAAAATCCGTCTAGGCTTGAGGCTTGGGAGAAACGCCCCGCTTTAAGATTTTTAAGCCTTATTCTTGGTAAAAACCCGTAAGGCGCATTTTTTTTTATAAACAACAATGCTTTAGTGAAACGATATCGCCTTTTAAAGAATTTTTTTACAAACCGGACCATTATCTCGTCCAAAATAATCAAATAGTATTTTAATTTGCAAATATTCAGATATATTTTTATGATATGTACAATTTTAGTATTTTAATACCCTTGTTATGGTTAAAAAATATTAAAATATATTAAAAAGGCCTAAACGCCTTTTCACGCCTTTTTACGCCTAAGGTTCGCCGAAGCTTTTAAGGCTTAAGGCTTGGCCTCCACGCCTCGATCAAGCCCCGCTTTTTTTAGAACCTTGCCATGGACAAATAAAAAATAGTGACAATTTATCTAAGGGCCAAGTCCGGGATAGTAAAAAATAATACAAAGACAATTCGTCCATGGATAAGTAAAAATAGTCGAAGGAATTTTGTCTAAGGACCGAGTCGGTGAACAAGTAAAAAATAGTACAAGGAAAATTTGTCCATGGACAAGTAAAAAATAGTACAAGGACAATCTGTTCATTAACAAGTTAAAAAATAGTCCAAGGACAATTTGTCTAAGGACCGAGTCCATGGACAAGTAAAAAATAGCACAAGGGCAATTTGTCCATCTACAAGTAAAAAAATAGTCCAAGACAATCTGTCTAAGGACCGAGTCAATGGACAAGTAAAAAATAGTCCAAGGACAACTGATCTAAGGACAGAGTCCATGGACAAGTAAAAAATAGTCCAATGTCAATGTGTCATGGACAAGAAAAAAATATTCGAAGGACAATTTGTTCAAAGGAGAGTCCATGGACGAATAAAAAATAGTTCAAGGACCGTTTATCCAACAAGGATAATTTGTCCAAGGATTGTGTTGATGGATACTAAAAAATAATCGAAAGACAATTTGTCTATGGAAAAGTAAAAAGTCCATGGACAAATAAAAAATAGTTCAAGGACCGTTTATCCAACAAGGATAATTTGTCCAAGGATTGTGTTGATGGATACTAAAAAATAATCGAAAGACAATTTGTCTATGGAAAAGTAAAAAATAGTCCAAGAATAATTTGTCTAAGAACTCAGTCCATGTACAAGTAAAAAAAATAAAGTCAAATGATGATATGTGAGTCGAAAATAGTAAAAAATAATCCAAGAACAATTTGTTTATGGGACAAGTAAAAAAAGTCCAATGACAATTTGATTAAGTATCGAGTACATGACAAGTAAAAAATAAAGTTCAAGAACAATGTGTGAGTCGCAAATAGTAAGAAATAGTCGAAAGACAATTTGTCCATGTACAAGTAATAAATAGTCCAAGGACAATTTATCTATGGACAAGTAAAAAATAGTCGAAAGACAATTTGCCTAAGGACCGAGTCCATGGACAAGTAAAAAAAATATAGTCCAAAGATAATTTGTCAAAGGATATTGGGAGTTGGGGATCTTTTGTCAAGGAGTATGTTCAAGGACTTTGGGAGTGCAGACGTTTTTCAAAGGTATATGTCTAAGGACTTTGGGAGTCTGGAAGTTTGTCAAAGTAGTATGCCTAAGGACTTTGGGACTCTGGAGGTCTGTCGAAGGAGTATGTGTAAGGACATTGGGAGTTTGGGCGTGGTCTCATTCTCCTCACATACTGCTATTTAATTTTTTACAGTTCTGCTATAAAATAATTGACCGATCTGTTGGATTTTTTTTTTTGTTTTGTAATAGATCTGCTAAAAAAATTTGATCGATCTGCTGTAATTTTTTTTTGACTGATCTACTCAGATCTGTTGTAATTTTTTTTCTGTTTTTTGACCGATCCACTGTAATTATTTTTGCCATCTTAGATTTGTATCAATCTGACTTTCATTAAAATTGGATTTGTTTTGGATCTCCATCAACTTATCTCCTCCAATCCGCCAACACAATCACAGGAGGTGGCGCCCTTTTGCAGTCGGATATGGATTTTGCACAAACAAGTGCGCACATAAGTAATTTGTTTCTTTGTAGCAACTTTACATTTTCGTTGTATGCGTTGCTCTCTTGTGCATCTGCGCGATATACAATTATATGCTTTCCACAGACATATTTTTTTTGTTTAATAATTTTGAATCCATGTGGATGTAACAAAAGGTTGTGGGACCTCAAGCGGTAGCCCTATTTTTGGTCACATGGACGTTTTGTGGCTTGGACCGCGGGTCGTAGACATAGCTTGGTCACTTGGATAGTGGACCGTGGGTTGTATCCTTAATTTGGTCATTTAGACCGAGGCTGTAGCCTTAATTTAGTCATTGGGGACTTTGCTGTAGCCTAGTTTTGGTCGTTGGGGAGCTTGGGCCCTAGATTAGTTTTGCTTTTGGTCATTGGAGACCTTGGGTCGTAGCCTAGTTTTGGTCGTTGAAGACCTTAGGGCGTGACCCTGGGCTGTAGTCTTTGGTTGATGTCTACTTGAGCACCAAGGCGAGCCAAGAGCTCCTCCAACTGTGTTTGAAGTGGAGCTTGGTTGTTGATCGTTTTTTGCATGCTCTCCAATATTATTGCAAGATCCATGGACTAGAGTAGTCCAACTCGTTAGTTAAAGGGAGATATAGGATACTACTTAGTCTTTCCCAAAGACGGCGCCAACGGATGAAGCCAAAATCTGGACGACCTTGGACTTTACCTAGTATGAAGTGTGTGTGAGTTGGACTTGAGAAATAAAAAGCAATAAATGAATTTGACACAAGTGTTTAACGTGGTTCAACCCAAGGAGTTGGGCTTACATCCACGGACTAGAGGTTTCTCTCTCTTGTTTGATAATGGGCTAAGGGCTAAGTTACAAATTCTTGAGGGCTGAGCTACAATTGCCCCGGGGCCAAAAACATCAAGTGCCCGAGAGAGTGCATTTTTTTTTATGTGGATGTGTAATAAAGCATTGTGATTCTTATGTCGCAAAAAATTAACTTTGTGCATAAAAACAATCTTCTCCGACTCATATGTATATGCATTAACTTCTATCTTAGGTGGAGTAAAAGAAGCAAATTCATAGTTTCATTGTGGAAGTAATTTTGAGTTCATTGTCTGGATCTTACCTCTGGTGTTTAATTCACATTGTGTGAAGGGCCTTCTACATCTAGAAGCTCATTGTCAAGGATTGCATTTGAGCACTCTTTTTAACCCATTGTGTACGAATTCTATGTGGCATTGTATATTCCTCTAATCCGAGTTATCATTGGAGATTTTCTTAGGGCTTCGTTGACAGGCCTAGTGTGAAGAAGAATAGGATTAGTTGTTCTATAATTGGAAGATTCGATCTGATGTATTAGATAACTAACTCAAATTCTATATATGTTAGACCCGACCCATAAGCTTAAGCCAACCAACAATATATGTCCTGCCCACCCTCTCTTTAATTTCAGCACTATATTCAGCCCCGCTCTCTTTATTTTGATTTTTTCCCCAGCTCAACTCCTGAGCCAATCATTTAATTAGCCCATATTGTTTTGAAAAGATAACAACACTTTTTACCCATAGATTTAGCCCGACTTGCTATAGTTGTCCTTAAAGCTCCTGCTTTGACTCTTCTCCCTTCTCCTCCTATAATTATGACAACAAAAAATAAAGAGAAAAGTGAAAAAAGAAAATAACCCTAGGAAACCTTCTCTATTCTTCTTAGAATTGCAACAATTTTCCTTTGTGCAAGATTATTTGAATGACATTATCTTCCGTATACTACAAGTATATACGACCACCTGTTATATTGCAATGTGTCTTCCTCTACACAACTTTTTCTCTGAATATGCCAAAATTGTTTTTGTGTCACAAATCAATGCCAGCATCACCTCTTGACTTACGGCAGTATTCCCTTTGACATTCACGCGTGCATCATTCTTACTCACAGCAGTCACGCTTCGGTTTTCTTCTTGACAAATTCCTGACGCTACTAGCAGCTACATTGCAAGTTTGATGGGGGTGATGTTAACTCTAGTACCATCAGTAGACATGGGTAAATAGGTTTGTGTCCTTAAATGTCTAAAAATTGTTTGAGCTTGGCTTAGTGTCTACAAATTGTTTGTCAGGGACTAAACTGTAAAAACCCCTAAATTTATCGGGCGTTGATCGGTAATGAGTAATGACAAGTTATATAGGGTGAGAATTGCTTACTCTGGAGATTGTGTTCCTCAGAATTATATTTTGTTGTTATATAATTTTGACTGTGATTGAACACTGCCTATATTTACAGTTTGTACTTTGTTACAACAGCGAAGATATTGCCAGTTGTCAAAAATCAACACCTATTGCTTTGCACTCTGCTTATTTGCAATGCTGTTGCTATGGAGGTAATGTGATTGTGATCTATTCAGGAAAATTACATAAAAATTGATCTACAATGTTGACTTTTTTCCCACCCCTCAGGCGCTTCCCATTTTTCTGGATAGTCTGGTTACAGCTTGGGGTGCTATTCTGATTTCAGTGACGTTGATACTTCTGTTTGGTGAGGTGAAAGATTTATTTCATATTATGTTTACGAAGTGCGCAGTAGGGTGTATTTGTGCCTCTCTTGACATAAAAATTGCTTCGTGGCAGCTATATTGAATTTGTCAAACTGATATTCAATGACCACCAATGTGTTAATGAAATTATCTTGTCAATTTGTACGAACAGATTATACCACAGTCTGTTTGTTCTAGATATGGATTGGCTATTGGTGCAGCTGTGGCACCGGTAGTTCGCTGTCTTGTTTTGATCTGTTTTCCTGTTACGTATCCAATTAGCAAGGTGATGCTTGTTCGCTTAGAACCACTGTGATTACATTATGCCACTTGAGATAAATTGTTGGCGAGTCTAATTAATTAGTATGTTTCTTTGATTGTCAGCTATTAGACTCACTGCTGGGCCATGAACGTGTAGCTCTTTTCCGCAGAGCTGAGTTGAAGACTCTTGTTAATTTGCATGGCAATGAGGTATATAGTTATACATGTTATCTATTATAACATTTTGATGCAAAAATTGGTTTATTTGGAAATCTTTGTTACAATTTCTTTTTGATCTATCTCTGAAATCGGAATTAGTTTTTTTTACTTTAGTCCCATCTCCAAAGATTTATTAGGCTCCACTCCCATGTTTTTTTAAAACTGTAATAAGTCCCATAACCACCCAAAACCGCCCATAACTTCTTTGTAACCACCCTCTTTCTTTTTGCAGAGAATGACATTTGTCCTATATTTGTTACAATAGGACCAACAACTAAAAAAACAAAAACATGGGAGTGGGCACAAGCTGTGTTCTAAAAGGCGCGCCTAGGCTTGAGGCTTGAGAGAAACGCATCGCCTACGCCTTATTACGCCTTAAAAGGCTTAAGGCACACTTTTTATTAAAAAAACAAAGGATTAGTTGACAAATATTGGTTATGGAGCATGAATATGAGAAATATGGCTACCAAACATATGGATATATTTTCAAAATTCAAGGTATGTATTATTTTATTATATTACTAGCCTTAGAATAATTAAAATAATAAAAAAAGGAAAAACGCCTTTTTACGCCTAGGCTCCTAAGGCTTGAGGCTTGACCTCTACGCCTCGACCACGCCTCGCGCCTTTTAGAACCTTGTGCACAAGTGAGTCTTTACAAATGGGACTAAATACTTGATATCCCATTGGGAATCTTAGCACTTGTTTTTTATCAGCTACTGCCATCAATTTTTTCCTTAAGAAATGTTCCTTGCAGCATTTTGTTGTTCTATCTGCTGTAAAAATGTTTCCGATGTTTCTGTTAGCCAATTTTCATTGTTGGATTCTGACTGTGTGTGAGCAGGCAGGAAAAGGTGGAGAACTCACACATGATGAGATGACAATTATTTCTGGAGCACTTGAGCTCTCTGAGAAAACTGCTAGTGATGCCATGACTCCTATATCTGAAACATTTGCAATTGATATTAACTCCAAGCTTGACAGGTGTTGCATTTTGGAAAATTTTCAAGTAAGAAGGTTAATATTGGGTAGCCTTTTCAGCTTTGTTGTGATAAGGTATGTTGCCCATTTGTTTCAATACAGGGATTTGATGAATTTAATTTTGGAGAAAGGGCATAGCAGAGTGCCAGTCTACTATGAGCAACTGACGAACGTAATTGGACTTATTCTGGTAATTGTTTGTTTACTTTTCCGCAATTTGGCAAAAGAAAAACTAGATTCAAATGAGCGATAATTTATTCAAACAGATTTGAGGTACCCCCCCCCCCCCCACCACCACACACACACACACACACACACAACCCACTCACCAAAGTTAATAGAAGCCCATGATCTGAAATTTGTCGTTAATTTACACTGCTGTGGTCCTATAGTATTAAGATGTATGATGCAGAACAAAAATGAGTGGATATTGGGGACTTCCAAAAGAAGAAAATAGAATCGAAATGTAGAATAGTAGAGGGCAGAGCATAGCATAACAAAGCATGATGATATGGTTTACAATGGGGTCCCTTTGTGTCAGCTTCCGATCTCTCTGACGTAGTTAATCAGAGTTTTTTGACAATGAAACGGGATGAAGACTCACTACTTTGTTTCTGTATAATGGAAACTGACTTTTTTCACCTCTAAATATTTATAATTATTGGAATTCAAATGTTTTGAGACCACTCCAAGTTTAAAAATGAACAGTCAACTCCTTGTGGTGGCTATGTGTGAAATGAAGAGCTTTTCACCTAGACATAATGTCAAATCAAATTATTCCATTTGCGTCCGCTATCTATTCTTTAATCACTTCTATGAGCATATATTTGAATTAATTCACTTTTTATCTAAATTGTAGTAAGGGGCTATGACATGTTTTGCTTATCCCAAACCTATAGGTGAAGAATATGTTAACCATCCATCCAGAAGACAAGATTCCTGTAAAAAATGTCACTATTCGCAGGATTCCCAGGTATCTTATGTTGTTTGAGAGAGTTTTTTTTTTCCTCATCTCTTGTAGGTTCAAAGATATTGCATAAATGCTTTACTCTGAGTTGAAGCTTTGATACTTGAAATGAATGATAAAATTACATTATTTTATCTCGACACTCTTTCAGCATCTTCATTGTTGCTTTCTCAACATTATGCTTTGTATTTATAGTAGGCATATATTATTAATTTTCTTCTCTTTCGAGGTTACCTAGCTGATTCCAGCAATACTGAGATGTGAGTGTAAAATTGAATAATTATCCTATGATTCATGTGCAAGGAATAGTTGTTATGAGTTTGGAGGGTTGCACGTCAAGAAACAATTGGAAACATGCATATGGACACTGGACAGGAAACACTAACTGCTCAGAGGCTTTTGCACATTTTCCTAATTTCCTCATTTTTGCATAGATCCTCACTCTCGAAGCACTTAAGTTCATCAAAGCAATTATATATTATTCTCCATTCTTTTATACATTGTTACATAAATATTGTTGCGCTAAAACAAGACTATCTCTAGTGACTAAGACGATAAAACTCACTCGGGAATTTTATCATACACTTGGTGTGCGGAAAACACCCAAGACCTTGTTCCCAAAATGAACTAGTGTGCAAACTCCCAATCAATTCAACCAAGCATCAATGAAGATACACTAAGAACATACAAGCAATCATCAAAGCAAAACAACAACGATATACCGTGGTTCACTAAAATTTGGGCTACATACACCAAGGAGGATTTCTTCTTTCTATAGATAAATGGAGGAACCCAAAGGTTATACACACATACACAATTTATCTCTCTTAGAAAGTCACTCAAAAACTCACAAGAACTCACCCCTCAAATGGGAGCTCTATCTCTCTTTGCCTTTGATTAGCTCTCAAATATGCCCTCTCATTTGTTCTCTCCCAAAACCTAGACACAACACTTGTATTTATAGATTTGAGCCAAAATGGCAAATTTGTAAATAAACCAAAACTGAAAAAATAGGAGAGCCAAAACCAACAAACTCCACCTTGGTGATCCTGACGATCCAACCAATCTCTAGAATGCTGAAATTGAACTCGCTTGAAGACCGGCCCACCATCTACCAAGCTAATGCGATTCCCCAGGCGATTCTCACGATCCAACCAAACTCGGAACACAAATATGAAATCCGCTCGAAGATCATACCGACGTCTAACAAGCCAATACGCTCCACCCGACGCTAAGCCACCCCAAACTTCAACCATGAAGTGAGATACCGCAAGTCTTCACTCCAAGACTCCAAACGACTCCACCCGCCGAGGAACCAAGTTCTAAACTAAGAACTCCCCATCTCATGCATCTGAATGCTTCCCATGTAACCAGACGGTGAAGCTCGCTCCTCATGTAATCCGGTGAGTCCACACAATACATATAGCATACACCTTCTTTACACGAAACATTCAAACACATCAACACCATCTTCCTCCTTGAGAAATTAACCACGGATGAGAGGGAAAATTCCTCACCTCTCACACCCTCCAAATCTCACCCTCGAAAGATGTACCAAGTCTTTGTCACGAAAGACTCCCGTTTGCCAATGCTCGCAAACAATCACCCATCGACCTTCCTTGAACTAGCTACACACACCTCGAATCCATCACAGTCCTACACCTCCTCGATTCCAATCGGCCAATGCATGTGTGCAACTAAACCGAGTCAACATCACCCGTTGGCCCTGGAGGGGGGCTTCGATCCATCCCCTCCACTAGTAGGTATTATCAAGGTTCTAAAAAACGCGGGGCGTGATCGAGGCGTGGAGGACAAGCCTTAGAAACCTAGGCGGACCTTAGGCGTAAAAAGGCGTTTAGGCATTCTTAATATTTTTTAATCATAACAAGGCTATTAAAATACTAAAATTATACATATCATAAAAGTGTCTGAATATATGCAAATTAAAATACTATTTGATTATTTTGGATGAGATAATGGTCCGGTTAGTTAAAAAATTCTTTAAAAGGCGATATCGTTTCATTAAAGCATTGTTGTTTTTAGAAAAAAGTGCGTCTTAAGGGTTTTACTAAGAATAAGGCGTAAAAAACTTAAGGCGGGGCGTTTCTCCCAAGCCTTAAGCCTAGGCGAGTTTTTTAGAACAGTGGGTATTATCTCATCACTACCGTCTAGTCTCGGAAAGCTAGCACCCAATGCCTCCGCTTTGTTCACAAACGAGACATGCCTCGAACGTTCGATCACTTGTGCACACCGCTTCCCCGTCTTCCTCGAAGTTTGATTTAGACGATACAACCCCTCTCTCTCCTCTCCCCTCGCTAGGACCATACAACCGCGTGTGACTTTCAAGACTCCACCCGCCACTGACACCCGACAACCCTTGGAATCCAAACGGCTAATGGATATCAAATTCTTTCGCAACTTTGGGACGTAGGCCACACCACCCAAAGTGCGCTCCACCCCATCGAACATCTTGAGTTTCACCATCCCGACGCCCTCAACGGTAACCTTCTCGCCGTTAGCCAAAGACATGGAACCTTTTCCATTTTCCGTAAAAGTCTTAAAATATTCCCTCTTGGAGCAAACGTGATCCGACGATCCCGAATCTAATATCCAATCATCTTGGGAAAGAGAGTTAACCTTAGAGATTATGAGAAGTTCTCCAAGTTCATCTTCATAATTCGCACTCGCTACCGTTGCCCTCTCGGAATCAACCTTGCCCTTAACCTTATCGTTCCACAAAGGACATTCTCGGATCATATGACCCCATTCCCGACACTTGTAGCATTTCGGCCCTTTACCACCAACACCCCTCGATCTAGACCTATTACCGTCATTAAATCCCCGGCTGGAGTTCCTCCCGCTATTTTGCCCACTTCCGTCTCTCGCCGTAAGGCTTTCATTATGGGAATACCTGTCACCTCCACCTTCCTTCTTTCTCATCGTGACATGAGATTGAATATCTTGCGCAATCTCATTGCACCGGAGCGTAGACTTCCCAAACATGAGAGTGGTCACAAAATGCTCGTATGAATCGGGTAATGATGCAAGCAACAACAATGCCCGATCCTCATCAATGAATTGAACATCTATCCGGTTCAAGTCATTTATCAAGGCATTAAAAACGTTGATATGTTTCATCATATCCTCACCCTCCTTCATCTCAAGCTTGAAGAGTTTCTTCTTGAGGAACAATTTATTTGACAACAACTTTCCCAAATAAATCTCTTCAAGCTTATCCCATATGCCTTTAGCCGTGGTCTCCGCTATCACGTTATTCAACACATCATCCGTGATAAGCATCTCAATACAACAAGCCGCTCTTTGATCAATGTCAATCCACTCGGCATTAGTCATGCCTACCGGTCGTCCCTCTACCCCCAACAATGCTAATTGCAACCTCTGTTGGACAAGCACGCCTCGCATTCGTCTTTGCCATAACCCAAAATTGATCTTCTCATCAAAAGCCTTCATGTCCGTCTTCACTGAGCCACTCGATCCATAACTCGGATCCCATCTCTTAGAGCCTCCGCTCGTAGAGGTTGATTCTCGAGTACTCTCCACAATTTCCGTCATTTGGAACAAAAACAAAAGCTATGCCAAAATTCCCAAAATTGATTCAACCTCGAACCAAAATACCGGGCAAACAATGCAACCAAAGCTCTGATACCACTTGTTGCGCTAAAGCAAGACTATCTCTAGCGACCAAGACGATAAAACTCACTCGGGAATTTTATCATACACTTGGTGTGCGGAAAACACCCAAGACCTTGTTCCCAAAATGAACTAGTGTGCAAACTCCCAATCAATTCAACCAAGCATCAATGAAGAGACACTAAGAACATACAAACAATCATCAAAGCAAAACAACAACGATATACCGTGGTTCACCAAAATTTGGGCTACATACACCAAGGAGGATTTCTTCTTTCTATAGATAAATGGAGGAACCCAAAGGTTATACACACATACACAATTTATCTCTCTTAGAAAGTCACTCACAACCTCACAAGAACTCACCCCTCAAATGGGATCTCTATCTCTCTTTGCCCTTGATTAGCTCTCAAATATGCCCTCTCACTTGTCCTCTCCCAAAACCTAGACATAACACTTGTATTTATAGATTTGAGCCAAAATGGCAAATTTGTAAATAAACCAAAACTGAAAAAATAGGAGAGCCAAAACCAACAAATATCATTGCATTCTTTAACTAGCCTCCATATTGCATTTGGGACTTCCTTCTTTGCATGTTTTTTGTCTGTTGGAACCTTCTTCATATCTAAATGTTTGCTCCATGTCGACTGGATCTCACACTGTTCACATAGTTTCATTTCACCATGTGTAACCTCAATATGTGACGCATACCTGCTTTTTTGAGGTGCTGCTTAACAAATTAAGTCAAGGAAAAATGCTCATTGATATCCAAGTTTTCTGACTTCAATGTGATAGAAGTCCCAGAACTCTATTGGAATTTTATTCTGTATATGTTTTTCTATTTCATTGGGAGTTTCTGCCCTTAATTTTGATTATATTTTTGAATGTGGCGGGTTGTTTCGTGGTTACAGTTTAATATCTTCCAACTATTAAAAAGTAGTTGGATCTCTTCCATGATATCTCATATGCTTGTTTCACCATCTGCCTGTCTACCATGTTTGGCTTTGTTAAATTAGAATATTCAGTATCATGGTTTTATCTACAAGCCACTCACAACTCTCTTATCAAGTAATGAGAGAGAGAGAGTGTTGTAGGGTATAATAATTGTGTTGACTATTTCCTCCAGTCAAAAGGATGTTTAAAATGAAAATAAAAATTTCGTGTGTGGAGGTGTTAGCTAGGATGAATGGACACGGATACATGTATTGTATCTGATGACACGATATGGGCATGGACATGTGACAAAATTGAAAAAACTAGGATATGACACGACCGAGATAGAAGAAATAAGATAATGAACGTGTAGGAGGATAGTGAATGTCGGGGCGGCCAGGTGGGTTTAGGAAGATCATCCCTCGAGGACTGAGATGCGACTTGTTGTGGAGACATCTTGACCAGAGAATGACAAGTAATATATAGAGTGGCCTTCGAAAGTGTTGGTGTGGACGGTGAGAGTAAGTACCTTTCAGAGAGTGAGCAATATCTAGATAAGTATATATGGGATTATAAATCGAATGTCTTATCACGATAGGTTATCTCAAAGTGTATATATGGGGGCGGCGAAGAATGTATAGTGATGGAGTTAGGTTGAGCTGGGGTAGTAAATGGCTGGAAAACTTCTTGTGGATTGTGTAATACCTCGTATTATTATTATTGATTATTTAATACGGACTATTATTGCTTATGTGCAGGATAATTGTGTGAATTATTGTCACGTTTAATTTGTGTGATGTAATTAATTTAATACGGAAATTGACTCGTAAATTAATAGTAACGTGATGATTTATTTTTATGCTGCGAGTTAATATCATTGGACTGGGCTTTTGGGGACACATAGGCTCGGAATGGTGTTTTCAGAATGCCGGTTTGGCTAGGGGTACTCTTTTGGGATAAGTTTTGGGAGCATTTGGATAGTGTTTTGGGCTCATTAAGAGGTCCTAAATTAGGCCTGTAGGAGACTTGCGGGATTAAAGGTTTAAATAGAGACTTAACCTTCATTAATCACTCACCTATAACATAACACAACCTAAGCAACATAGGAGATTTTGAGAGAACTAAATGAAGAGATTTTTGGGAGAACTAGAGGATCATCATGAGGAATCAATCAAGAGACTTCATCTTCCATATTTAAACAATAAATAACTTGCTTTAGGACCATATTTTAGGGAACTTATTTATGATTGATTGGTTTTATCATCTAAATTGGGATTAGTCACATGCTATGTTTGGATTTCATGCATAATCAGAGATTATTTTAGTTTTAATGTTGTTTGATGATTAAAATTGTTTTAAAACTGCTATAGAATTGATTTCATATGATGATTCATGTTTTGAAAGAGGTTTTGATGATTAAACATCTGGCTAATGATCAATCCCGTAATTAAGAATAATCCATATAAAACACATGTTGTAAGTGAAGATTGAACTTATATTTTGATGGATATAATCTAGGTTATGATCCTTGAATGTTGAAAACTTGTTTATGAGTCATTAGAGATGATTTTGAGATGTTTCTCTGTTCTAAAAGGCCCGCCTAGGCTTCGCCTAGGCCCGCCTAGGCTTGAGGCTTGAGAGAAGCGCATCGCCTACGCCTTATTACGCCTTATTCTTGGTACAAGGCTTAAGGCACTTTTTTTAAAAAAAACAAAGGATTAGTTGACAAATAATGGTTATGGAGCATGAATATGAGAAAGATGGCTACCAAACATATGGATATATTTTCAAAATTCAAGTTATGTACCATTTTATTATATTACTAGCCTTGGAATAATTAAAATAATAAAAAAAGGAAAAACGCCTTTTTACGCCTAGGCTCCTAAGGCTTGAGGCTTGACCTCTACGCCTCGACCACGCCTCGCGCCTTTTAGAACCTTGGTTTTGGGATTGTTATGAAAGTTGAAAAATCACTAATGGAGATTTTTTGTGTAAGAAATCGATTTGGTTTAGGTTCTGGGTTATCTATAATACGATGTTGTTTTGAGGATCCCGGGTGGAACGCACAGTCGCGTCCTTTTCCAGACCTCGCGGGGTTGGTTAGGATGATGATTTTTGGTTGGGTTTTGAGTTAGCCTTTTTGTTATGGGGACTTTTGTAAGTCTTTAGTTGGGTTAGTAGGATGATGATCCTATATGCATATGAGGAGGTTCCGGTTCCGGGATTGAGGTTATATCCGGGGGGCATTTAGTCTAATGTTTACGGTTTGGGTGATTTCTTGTATTCGGTTATGCGTATTGGTATTTATGCTTTGTGTTATATTTGTGGACATACCATGAATGTATGTGTATTCGTATGGTATTTATCAGTGTAAATTTGATGGAATTGTTGCGTGGGACCGGATACTACCGCATTGGCTGTTGATGCAGGTTGTGTATAGGTCTATATCCCAAATTCAACGTGTTGTTTGTAAACCGTCTCGCGTGAGGGAGACATAGGAAGCTATATATGTCGGGAAAGGTCAGGGGTTATACCGGTGGGGTGACGGTGTAGTGACTAGGATCGATGCCTTCGTGTTGTCCTTATATGTATAGCTGGTCCGACAAAGGTATTAATAATATTATTGTTGTGGATGGTTTATTTATTTATCATTGATTCTGAGAATGATATAAATTGTTTGACGTTCCCTATTTTCGGCGTTGAGGCTTGACCATCCGATACATATGAAAATAAGGGGTGTTACAAATTGCAAGGTCTAGGGAATGTTTGTAAAGGTTTTTTAATGGAGGTCTGTGATTAATGGTTCGTAAGGAACTCTAGGTTGTTGGGGAGTAATGAGATGTGTTCACCCAAGTGGCATGGGTGCCAAAGGGATAGTCTAGTGGCAAGGGATCTTACCTCACAGTTTTAAGGTCTTGAGGTCAATAGTTCAAATCCTCTAACGGCTACCTCCTGTGTCCTGATGTGTTCGTGTTGGAGGGTTTGGGGAAGCCTAACACCATAAGATATATAGAAATAAATGAGATCTGTTCACTTGGGTAAGTGAGGTAGTGGTAAGTATATATAGTGGTTATTGTGGTGATCTCGACCGTTGGTTCATGGATGGTTTATTATAGGTGTTTGCTGGGATTTTAGAGGCAGGAAATGGGTGTGATAATGTATCAGAGGTATGGTGTGGTACTGCTTTGGTGGCTGATGCAACAGGTAGCAAGTAGTTGTTACATGTCATTTTTGTCATGGGAGTGATGGTGTTGGGTTGATGGACATGACTCTTGATGGTTATTGAGTATGGAAGTATGGCTAGAAAACAAATATGGTTCCCTTGCTCTTGTATTAAGGCGGTGTGTGTTGGCTCAAAAGGCTTGCTCTCTAGCCTCCATGCCAACAACTCAAAAGTTCTTAAAACGACTAGAACGGCTGACAACTCTACCAGATTCCCTTGAATTCTGGTTAATTCAAGTCTCTATTACTTGGGCTTCGAAGCTTTTAATACAAATAAGAGTCATACCTGCCTTGATCTTCAAAGCTGGGTTTCTGCCGTGGCTCTTGATGGTGATGATAGTCATTGATGGTGTGTATTTTATGGGCCTCAAAGATTCTGTGGGTTAACCCCACCCTATGTAAATAATAATACAGTATATTCATATATGTATAAAAATTTACTTATTTAACCACTCTAGGAACAATATAACTAGAAAATATATTAGTAAATAACAATTGTATAAAAGACAAAAATAATGATTCATTTTTCATAATGTTGCTTGCTTACATGCAGGGCGGCATCACCATTGGGAGAGACACAAGTTGTTTTAGTTTTATTCCGCAACGAGACAAAAGACTAATATGGATTTAGTTTATGAAAAAATGTTTTATTAGTCAAGTTTTTAAATATTGCACGTTACCCGAATAAAAAATTGCAAAAGTGCATCTCACCATTCCCCTTAACATAACCAATATTGATGTATCTGAATAACAAAAAACAATGAGGATATATGGGTATGTACAAGGTACATGTCTACGTGTCTTGATGCTAATTCAAAGCATGCCACGAAATATACCAAAATAAAACTCACGCTCAATCAAAAAGAGGAACTCTTAATATTATTCAATAATACTAACAACCAAATGAGGAGTACAATGTTGTATGATTGTATGGGATACTTGGGCAATGCATCTCTAATGACAAAAGGCTAAAACAAACATAAAAAGTGAATAAAGCGAGGGGGATTCAATGGCACTAAAAATAACAATTATGCCCCTTATTTACATTACCCTCCCCCATGAAAAGAGTTTGACCCGAGCTCACAGTGTCTACTCTATGGTGTCGGGATCAAACTAGATGATTTGGGAGTCGAGAGAGCATCATGGACTCATGGTAGACCTCATCTTTAGGGCGGTGGCAGATTTGACTTCTCCTTAGCCAAGGAGCCATTGGTGGTTCGGTGACTTAACTTGCTGAATATAAACACATCATGGCTAGAGTACCATGCTTAGTGGTGGTCCTCATCACACTGGACGTGGTATTCCCACTCGCAGAAGCCCTGGATGGGCCTTAGAATTCCTCCAATCTGATGTGAATAAGGGCCTTTTCGTCTTTTTTGGTCATTTTTGGTATTTCTTTTATTTTTAGTATTCATTGTATTTTTCCTTTTATTTTGTATTTAGAGGAAGGAAGGTTATTTGGCATTAAGGGCATAATTGTAATTGGATACTTAGCTTAGTGTTAGTGGTCAAGCAACCTCTTCCCTTTAAATACCCCTTTTGTAGCCTCATTAAGGCATTCTTCTATTTGATGATATAAAGATTTGAGAGAGTTTAGAGAGGGAATTATCTTTTCTTGCTCCTATTTGACGTCATCTACGTCAATTGGTATCAGAGCCTAGTCGCTCCACCGGTTGCCGTTGTTGTAAGACAAACTCGTAGACAACTCCAATGTGGGTTCAAGAAAGGATGAACACCTCCGACGCAAACCCTTTCAATCAAATCTTGGAAGTCATCAACCGATTGACGGTCCGAGTAGACGCAATGGACGCCCGAAGTTTTTCGCCGGTAACCACCACGGACCGCCCTCACACCGCCCCAGTAACATCTCAAAACCCTAATCCCAGTTCTCCAAAATCAACCCATTCTACACCTCTACCCCAAAAAAACCTAGTTCATCAAAACCCTAATCCTATTTTCATCCAAACAAACACCACCACCGAGGAGGGCGCCGTACCACCACACCCCACTAGCCAAAACACAAAAAAAAATAAAAAAACACCCAGGCAGACCCAAAACAGCCCCTACTACCTCCGACTATCCCTGCCGAAGCCTTCGGCCTTCCGGTCCTGCCCCCCGCTGCTTTAGAGTGGACACAACCCGTTGGAAAGTCCACCCCATCTCCTGTTTTACATTTCGGACCAGAACAACCTGATCCGGACCCGCCACAACACAACCATCAACCTAACACCAAGATCCACCACCGAAACCTACAAAATCTAGCCCAAACTCAACCCCTGACCACCGGACCTCAGCCCCATGTCACTGGGTACTTACTACGAAGTTGCACTATCCTAAATCAAGTCCAGAAGGACCAGTTTCCACCGTCAGTAGCGCTGGGACCCCCTGACTGCTCGGGCAAGGGTTTCGACACTCTACCAACCCTACCGAGGGTCTTCTGACATCTCCGAGCCATACCGATGCATTCCCGGTAAACCCTACCCCTTTGTGTGTTCAAACGGTACCACCCATGATTGGTACCTGCTCTCCAACAATCGCCGAGATGATCCGTGACATCGGCACAAAAAAATCAAATCCGCCTCACATACTTCCAAACGTGCCAAACACCATGCCTTGCCCCCTACATCTTGAACCCCAAGAAATTTCATCCTCTCACATTCATGCTAATTTCACCCACCAAAATTCACCCCCCATACCTCCCCCACCACCTCCAAACATATCAACGCACCACCAATTGCCCTCCCACACCTTCCCCCACCCCGAATTCTTGTTCCCTCCCACTCCCCATCACCACATCCACCCAATTACCTCACTCAACCCCCACATGACTACCCCTCGCCCCTTATCTCCATTTACCCTCACCACCACCCTCACAAACACCTTGAAAACCCCCAAATACCCCCAATACCACCCGCTTCATCCGTTACCACATGTCTCCCCACACCCCATTCCACTTTCCCCACGCTTCCACCCTACCTATTCTACACACCTCACTAACCCCTGAACACCCTCTCTATATCCCACATCATCAACCCCCATGGGATACCCGTTCATTTCATTCTACACCCGTTGATTCACATGAGCGGGTGCGCGAATGGATTACCCTACCTCCCTATTATGGACCGAGCGCCACTGTTTTGTATGCTACATCAGATGAACCAATGCCCCTACCGTCACCCGTTGGTCCCAGCTCCACTTCCTTCTCCACCACGAGAGACTCTTTCACCCCATACCACTCCTCCTACAGTTCCAGTTCCCCCACTAGCTCCCGACCCTCCTCATCCACCGCCTCGGAAGCTCCCACAATGAGCCTTACTTCCCGAGCCTCCGCCAGGTGATGATGATCTAGATGAGGATGCCCTGTCCCTTCAGGGTGGCGATGCCATCACACAGTTGGCACTTCAGTTACTATCACGGAGTATGCAGGGTGACATTAGAGTGGATGTCCCGATGTTTGATGGCCACCTACAACCCGATGCCGTGGAGAGGATTTTTGAGTATAAACGACTGAAGGGTCGTAGATGTGTTCTTCTAGCAGCGACCAAGTTTCAGGGCTATGCTAGTGTCTGGTAGAGTGATTTGGAGCAGAGACGTGTCCTTGAGGGACTACCTCCTATCCAGTCCTGGGCCGAGCTCTGAGCACAGTTGATGTCAGCCTTTGTCCTCGTCACTTATGATCGTGACCTATTCTTGCGAGTCTAGTCTCTTAGGCTAGACACCACAGTTTTGGACTCCACTGAGCGCTTCCAGCTTCTATGTACTCGTGCCCCCCTCGGTGAGAGTGAGGAGCAACGGTTTAGCCGTTATATTCATGGGCTGCAGAGTTATATTCAGCGGGATCTTGCTTTACGTGGCGTCACCTCCTTTGCCAAGGCGGTGGAGTACGCCACTAAAGTTGAATCCTTCCATCAGACTGCCCCTCCACCGCGTAGCCGCTCCATGCCAGCCCCTTTAGCACCAGTGACTTCTGCTCCTACTGTGACTCCCTCCACTGTAGCTACTCCTACTCCCACGGTCCCTTCTCCTGCACCAGCTCATCCGGTCACCTTCAAATGCTACAACTGTGGGGTGATGGGTCCTCGAGCCTCAGATTGTTCCCTCCCTCGCCATCGCGCTCTCTTAACTTCAGGAGACCCTGAGTACCTTGAGGAGGAACTGGAGGTCCCACCCCAGCCAACTCTCATTACGATCCTTGATGGTGACACTGAAAGCCTTCCCCTCTGAGTTCGAGGACGAACACTTTCAAGGGGGAAGAGTGATGTGAATAAGGGTCTTTTCGTCTTTTTTAGTCATTTTAGTATTTCTTTTATTTTTAGTATTCAGTGTATTTTTCCTTTTATTTTGTATTTAGAGGAAGGAAGATTATTTGGCATTAAGGGCATAATTGTAATTAGATACTTAGCTTAGTGACCAAGCAACCTCCTTTCTTTAAATACCTCTTTTGTAGCCTCATTAAGGCGTTCTTCCATTTGATGATATAAAGATTTGAGAGAGTTTAGACAGAGAATTATCTTTTCTTCATTTGACGTCATCTTCATCACAATTGCTGGGCATACTTGATGCTATCTTAAGGGAGTTAATTGTATGCTCTTTTAACTCAAATAATTGACATGAGTTGAACTGCTTGGTATAGGCTGTGATGCTTTAATAGATTTCTCTCATAATGTCGTGGAAGGAAGTTGACGCACATAAACTCCTTCAATTTAGACCAAATATGAATTAGGTTAGACCTCCCTTGATCTCTCGACGAGTGGCGTGGTTGTTCCAACAAAGTCAAGCACATCGTTGCAACCAAGTATTTTTTATAACAAAAGACTAAAAAGGACATAAAAAGGAATACAGGGAGGGGGACCAAGGAGACTAAATGAGCAATTAAGCCAACTTATTTACATCAGATTTATTTTTTATATTTTGGATACTTTTCGGGCAGATTTCTGCGTATCTGATAGCAAATGTCTTCGTGCTTCATAAGGTGTCAATTATCATAGGTGCTGAAGTCCTCTCTCTGTTGGCGCTTGTTCCTTTGGAACAACAACATGGGAAGTTGTTTCATGCACGACATAGTGATCCTAAACTCAAGTTCTTTGAAGTTCTTCAAAGCCCTCCTAACAATCATGATTGTGTCATGTAAACTCTGTCCTGCTTTGTCAATGAACTGATAATCATTCCAGGAAAAACATTTAGAATAAACAATGAGTCAATTTTTGAGCGATTGACGCTTCCTATTATAGTAAACGAGTCAAGTGTTGAGAGATTGCAACCAGAGGGCTTTTGTCAACAATCGCTTGATTCAAGTCTCTCTCAATGGAAGGTCAAGCACCACAAAAGTAAAAGATGAACTAAAACAAGTATTTTCCATGGAAAAGAAGTCAACGCCTATCAAATGGCCCCCAAGGGTATTTTAACTAGTAGTAAGGGTATCTGTCCTTTCAATGCTCCAGGGTTCCAGAAACTATGCCATTATATGACATATTGCACGAGTTTCAGAAGGGTCACAGCCACATGGCTATTGTTGTGAGACAATGTAACAAGGTGGTGGAGCAGCCTGCCAGCAAGGACCCTACAGATCGTGAGTTGCAACTTAATGTTGAAATTTCTACCTTATAATGGAAGTCCTTTTCTTTTTTGCAAAAAAAAGTTAATTAATAATTATCTTTTCTTCTCTCTCCCACATATATCCAGTGAAGGATCTGAGAGTAGACATTGATTATGAAAAGACTCCACAGGAGAGGAGTTTGAAGGCCAAAAGATCACTTCAGAAGTGGAAGAGTTTTCCTAACAGTGGGAGCAATTCGTTCAAGGGCACCCCTAGAGGCAAGAAATTGGCAAAGGAAATGTACTCGGACATCTTGCAGATAGATGGGAACCCACTTCCAAAACTTACTGAGGAAGAAGAAGCTGTCGGTATAATAACAATGGAAGATGTCATTGAAGAGCTTTTACAGGTTAGATAAACCACATGAAGTCGTATCTTATATTGCATGATTTATCATACTCATATTTTTTTCCCATGTACCCTATTTGATATTTTTTGATTGTACACCATATAGGAGGAGATATTTGATGAAACAGATCACTATTTTGAGGATTCATGATAGTGGTTCTACATTTACTGTTATCGGAGTTGATGAAAATTCTCTCATGTTTCTCAGTCTTGGGTATACCGGATTAGCCTTTTTGAAGAGTTGAACCTGGAAAAAAGTTTGATGTCTCCAAGCTATAAAAAATTTGATGTCTTGGAGATGTGATTGGTCAATGCAACTGGCGCAGACCCATTTCCATAAATAATGTGGGTGCGTGCCAGCGGCATTGAGCAATTACATCTCCAAGACATCAAACTTTCGATGTCTCAGAAACATCAAACTTTTTTCCGTTGAACCTATGTAGACAGTTATCGGGGTAGTGTACTGAAACTAGAGAGAAAAAAACGTGTTTATTTTGTTGTACTTCGCTTTGTACAGTTGCTAGTATAATTAACAGTTGCAGTTGTGTAAGAAATGTTCAGATCCTGTTTAGTAGCTGAGAACAATTTTCATCTTTCTTGTGTTTTTTTTACTTCCCCCTTCCTATGAGAAAGGTGTTAATTTGTATAAAAATAAAATCTCACATTCTCCGTTCATTGTTCCACACGGTATCACCATTAGAACTGCCTAACAGCACCCCTAATTTTGGTTTATTAAAAGGATCAATTACCCAAAAGTCCCTCAAACATTTATTAATACTCATTTAATCCAAACCTTTATATTTTGTTATAAAAAGTTTCTCAAACACTCATTTAACCAACATTTTCTTATTTTCAAAGGTCCGCGCTAGTGGCATTTCCGCCCCACCTCCCCCCCGCCCCCTCCCCTCCCCCCCCCCCCCCCCCCCCACCCCACACACTGCCAGAGCTTCGGCGATCCTCACCGGAGCTTCTTTTTTTGGTGTTTTTATGTGGTGAGACTTTTTGGAACAAAATAAAAAGGCTTAGACTAAACGTGTATTAAAAAATGTTCGAGGGACTATTTGATATATGCCACTTATTAAAATGTAACCAATATGCAAGGATCTCAATTCCACTGCACTGTGGATTTCTATGTGAATGTGTAGATTATAAGCACTTGATTTGAAATGTGTACCACCAAGAGGGAAATGTGGGCCTTAAGTGATAGAGATGGCAAAAGAGCTCCTTCGAATTCAATGGTGCATGAACTCCTCTCCCATAACCTGAGTAAATTCCTATTCTAATTTTACTTTCATTCTTTTGGGTTAATTACACTTTCTCTTGGAACTTTATCCCATTTTTCACTTGTCCCCTGAACTTTCATTTTCGGCACTTTACTCCCTAAACATTCCAAATGTTTCAACCAACTCCCTGCCATTAAGACAATTAATTTTTGGACGGAAAAGTATGTTATGTGCATGGCTTGTATCAGTCAATGAAGGTATTTTAATCATTTTCAATATAAAGGGACACTTAAAATTTATTATATTATATAAACTACTAAAAGCAATTAAAAAAAGGATAAAATACCAAAAAGTTCCTCAAACATTTTTTAATACACATTTAGTCAAAGCCTTTTATTTTGTACCAAAAAGTCCCTTACTCTTTTAAAGGTTCGCGCCAACGGCATTGTAAAGCCTTTTTTGCATGGTGAAGGACTTTTTGGTGCAAAATAAAAAGGCTTGGACTAAACGTGTATTAAAAAAAGTTTGAGGAACTATTTGGTATATGCCCCTTAAAAAAATCTGAAAAGGCTAAAAAACTTTTTTTTAAATCTGAAAAGACAAATATATATAAAACATTTCCAAATTTAATAAAAAATATTTAAAAATAGTAAAAATTACAGAAAATTAAGTTTAAAAATTGAAAAATATGAAAAAAAATCTGGAAACTAACAAATATTAAAAAAAAAAAAAATTAAATTAAAAACTGATTTAAAAAAATGATTTTAGTTGAGAAAAATTAATTGCAAGAAAAAAATTATTTTCTACCAAATAAAATGAATTAAAAAAAAAATTCACCCAAAAAAATGATTTCCAACAATCAAAATAAATAATTTTCAACAAAAAATGATTAAAAAATCGATTTAAACAAATAAAATAATATCCAACAACAAAAAAACTATTTTTCACCCCAAAAAATGATTTCCATCAAGAAAAAAAATATTTCCAGCAAAAAGATTAAAAAAATTGATATCACCAAATAAAATGATTTCAAACTAATAAAAAAAATGTTTTCCACCAAAATAAAATGATTTCCAACCAAAAAAAAAAAAAATCCGAGCAAAAAAATAAAAAAACCCAACTTAGTTAAGGCCAGGCCTTGATCTCTCAAATTGGTGAGCGCCCCCAAATTTAAAAAAAAATATATAGGTAAAAAAATTGTTTCATAACTTAAGCTAGGGGCCCGCAAATAACAAAAAGAAATTAGGTAGTTTTGTTAACCACTATAAACAAGACAAAATTAATCATAAGTTGTCCATTTGGATTTATGATTCAACTAAAAGAGTCTCATAATAAAACAACATTTGTATACTTAAAAAAATCCAAACTCAACACAACACTACTTAAAACCCTAACCCATTACCCATCACCACTTATTTTCTCTCTTCATCTCATTTCTTAAACTCAACTCACCCAAACGCATACACCTTCCTCTCACTTCTTCTCTTTTCTCTCTTTCTTCTCAAATTGTTTCCCTCAATTCACTCAATCTATATTTTTAAAGTTTCAAAGTGACATTGAAGGTTCAAAGATTCAATTCAAGGCTAAGTTTTTTTTCTTGACCATTTCAAGAAAATAAACCATTTGGGAGTTTGTAAGTATTTGTTTTAAAGTTTTGTTATTTATTTTACATATATATGAGTAATGATTTGTAACAATGTATTCATTTGGGTTTTCTTTTTGTAGTTGGAAAAAGTAAAAAGGAATATGACATATTTGTTATTTTGAAAATCAAAGAGAAAGTGGGTTTGAATCTTCTATGAGTGAGGCAAAAGAGATTGCTAAAGAAATGAACCTTGAGCCTCGATTTGTTGAAAAACGTATTATTTATAGGAAAAAAAAAAATATTTTGATGAAAATTCTTGTGAAAGGATAAGACAATCACCCCGAGAATATTTTAGAGTTAATTTATTTTTACATGTAATTGATCACGCTCTAATGTCACTTAGGAGAGGATTTGAACAATGTAAAAAGTATTAAGTCACTTTTGAATTTTTGTTTGATTTCATCAAATTAAAATCTTTTGATGTTGATAACTTGAAGAGTTCTTGTATTAAGCTTCAAGATTTTTTAACACATGATATGATTTCGGATATTGATGCAAATGAATTACTTTTAGAATTGAAAATTTTGAAAGATTCATTACCAAAAGAACATAATAAGCAATTAAAGTGTTAGATTATATTAAAAGCATGTATTATCGTTTTCCTAATGTGGGGATTGTTTATAGAATAATATTTAGGGAATCTTCCTATTAAGTCCTATTTACATGTGACATTTTCTAATAGGTCCTATCGCAATATTTTTTCCTTAATAGGTCCTATTTGTACATACAGTGAATATTCACTGTATGTTTACAAATAGGACCTATTGGAATAAAAATATTTTTTCATGGGACCTGATGAATCACAAAAAAAATGTTAGGGCATATTGAACTATATACTTAGTAAACGAGACTAATTAGTAAAAAATCCTAATTTCAACTACACTCGTTATTGTTGCTTCTGTCGAAAGAAGTTTTTCAAAGTTAAATTTAATAAAATTTTATCTTTGTTCTACCATGCCACAAGAAAGATGAAATGGCTTAGCGATGTTATCAATTGAAAAAGATTTATTAAGAAAAGTTAACTTTGATGACCTAATTGATAATTTTCTATCTCAAAATGCTAGAAGAACACATTTTACTTAATTTACATTTTCGGGGATAACGACCCCCATTTAAGTGTTCACCGATGTGACAATCCGTCTATTTTAATACTGGTTGGCTAATCCTATTCTAAAATAAAACAAGAATCCGAGTATGGTTCAGTCTCAGCATCACTATCGCAATCACAATATAATATACATAATATGAATAGAACCATACAACCAAAATGAATGAATCATCCTAAATCATTGATAAATAATAAGACTGAACCGTATAAACCATCGGTCACCAAATAAAACATTCACAGAGTATATAGAATAAATGAACTGGGTACTGAAATACAAATGTCTGACATTAATATAAAAGCCTATCTATTTATGGGCAACGCGTCTAAAACTAAAGCTAAAATGTCTAATCATATCTAGATAAAATAAACCGAGGCATCTAAACAAATGTGTAGCATCTACAGCTACTGCACGACAAGAATGAATCTATCCCTGCGGTCCCGCCTGCTGTTGTTGTACACCTGGAGTATAAAAAGAAAGATAAAAGCCTGCGGGTCAAAGCCAGTAAAGTAGAAAATATTTTTCAAGTAGATAATTGTTTTAAATCAATTTAAAACTATAATGCGCACCTCACGTGTTCATTTATTTATCCTAATTAAACTACCCGATCTAACTGGGATATACATAATTACAATCTAAGTCCAATCCCGCTAATATTCTCTAATAGCTAAGTATAACTGTGGTTATCCCGGGCGGCGAGCGGCGTTCATTCCGAGGAGGGAAGGAGGAGGATCCCTCAAGGAAAAACTGCGCCACGGTCTCACACCCTCTCTCTTCGAAAGGTGGCCATCGTCGATGTAAATGTAAAGAGCTAGAGTCGCCAGCCTATTTTTCTCAAAACAGGCAAAAGAACATGTTGCCACTTCAAGAGAGTGGCATCAAGGACAAACTGATGCATACGAAACCAATAGATCAGAGGTCCGGGGGCTAAGTTACGGAATGAGAAGGTGTTAGGCACCCATCCCGTCTTTTCGATCTCTCATGGGTAAATGTTAATATTTTCCTTTATTCCCGTGAAGTGTGTGCATGTGTTTATATAATGGAGATTGTAATCGTTCGACCCATATCATGGAAAAGATAGTGTGAGGTCATCCACTTGAATATTCCCAAAATAATAACAAATGTAGAAGATAGAATATTAGCGTTCATCGTGATATTGATATTTATTGAGAAACAATAATATATGTGGGATGAAACGCGAACACGCATATTATATTTATGTTTATGATAAAAATGAGGGGTTTTGAGAAATTTGAAAAATGAGAGAAATTGAAAAATTGAAAAGTTGGAGTCTCGGATAATCCGAGATGCCTACGTAGCTTATAAAGGCATTAAAGTCCACGTAGTTTGAATATAGAATAGGGGTGGGGTTTATCCCATAGATTCGAACGGAATTTTATTATGTGTGCACGTGTAGAAAATGTGTTTTTGGTTTTGGAAAAAGTGTGATGGATAATTCCATTCGGAATTTACGAGTTTAACCCTCTTTTATTTGTTTATGTTTTTTTTTTATGGAAAATAAAGTATGTGTAATATACCAATAAAAGCGTAGATATTAATATGTATGAACTAAAATGAAACTAGATTATGAATCTAATATAACTTATGAAAAAACAAGAGATTAAAAGAGAGAAGGAATTGAACCTTCTTTGGAGCTTGAGCTTGGATCTTGGATGAACTCCCTTGAAAGTTGATGGATGTTGATGAGAGAGAAGGATATTTTCCAAATTGGGTGTGAAAATGATGGATATTTAGGTTTGAATGGAACTTCGCTGATTTCGAGAGAATGTTGCTGAGATTACTGATGCTGATGGATTTGCTATCTGCCTTGGGAGTGAGGTCACAGACCTTATTTATAAGGTCAAGGGGGTGATGATCGGCATACCCCAGGGGGTGCCTATCGAAAGGTCACCCTTAACACTGTACTAATAGGCAGGGTTCAGGACCTGCCAATTGGCAGTCCCGTGCGGACTTTTTTGGAAAAATAACTGTAGCGCACAAATAGTTGATCCGAATTGTGCACGGGGTATACCGTTAGAAAGTTATTTCAGATACCTTCTAGAGTCCTTTGGACCGCTCCCAGGTCCGGGAGTTGACTTTAGGTCAAATGTGGCTCGAAAGCGTACGTCGATCTTTTGGACGGGAGATCGTCAGACGAAAACGAATTGTTCGTCCGTATGGTAAGTCAGAACATGCAAGGGGAAGACGATTGGAAAGGTTAGGAGATTTACTTCGACATTACAAAGAGTTTCTCTTGGTTCAGAAAGTTAACCTTGGTCAACTGGGGCTCGGAAGCGCTGGATGATCTCTCGAAGTAAAGCGAATCGTTCGTCCGTACCGTAGGTCAGAATCGTGCACGGGGCAGATCGTTAGAAAGGGTATTCAGTGCCCTTAATAGATTCATTCATTATCGTTCGAGCTGAAGAGTTAATTCTGGTCAAACGGAGTCCAGGAGCGCCCAGTGGCCTTCAGATTGATTTTCGGGAGAAAACTAATCGTTCGTCCGAACGGTTATGCTGTTTCGCGAACGGGGTGGACCATTGGAAAGGGGTTTCAGTTCCATTTGAAGATTCAAAGATATTTCACTCTGACGATGGAGTTGATTGGGGTCAATTCGAGGCCCGGGAGCGCCCGATGGCCTCTGAATCAGTTTTCGGTAGTGAAATGGTCCGTTCGTTTGAACCGTTATGCCAATTCGTGCATGGGGTGGACCATTAAAAAGGGTATTATGATATCTTCTAGGATTCAAAGATCTTTTTCTCTGACGAAAGAGTTGACCAGAGTCAAATGGGGCCCGGGGGCGCCCGATGGCCTCTAGATCAGTACTCGGGGTGCGACCTAGGTTTGCGATGGACGGGGGAGTGCTAGGGGTATAAGGAGAGACTTAAGGGGTCCTAGAATGTGTTGTTTACAGAACCCCTCGACAGGTAAGCTTGGAACAAGTGATATCCATCGAATAAACACCACATGATGGAGGGAGGTCAGTTCTACGGACCTAAGGGATGTGGATGACCGATTCAAAGGGTCGAGGTCAATTCTGACCTTAAAATAGGTGATGACCGAGGACCGAGGTCAATTCTGACCTAACTGAAGTGACGATCTAAGATCGAGGTCAATTCTGACCTAAGAGAGGTGAAGACCAAGGATCGAGGTCAATTCTGACCTAACTGAGGTGACGATCCAGGACTGAGGTCAATTCTGACCTAAGGGAGGTGACGACCAAGGACCGAGGTCAATCCTGACCTAATTGAGGTGACGGTCCAAGATCGAGGTCAATTCTGATCTAAAAGAGGTGACGATCGAGGACTGAGGTCAATTCTGACCTACCTGAGGTGACGATCCAAGATCGAGGTCAATTCTGACCTAAGAGAGGTGACGACCGAGGATCGAGGTCAATTCTAACCTAACTAAGGTGATGATCTAAGATCGAGGTAAATTCTGACCTAGGAGAGGTGACGATCGATAATCGAGTCAATTCTGACCTAACTGAGGTGACGATTCAAGACCGGGGTCAATTCTGACCTAAGAGAGGTGACGACCGAGGATCGAGGTCAATCCTGACCTAACTGAGGTGATGATCCAATATTGAGGTTAATTCTGACCTACAAGAGGTGACGATCGAGGACCGAGGTCAATTCTGACCTAACTTAGGTGACGATCTAAGACCGATGTCAATTATGACCTAAGAGAGGTGACGACCAAGGACCAAGGTCAATTCTGACCTAACTAAGGTGATGATCCAAGATCGAGGTCAATTCTGACCTAGGAGAGGTGATGATCGAGGACCGAGGTCAATTATGATCTAAGAGAGGTGACGATCAAGGATTGAGGTCAATTCTGACCTAACTGAGGTGACGATCTAAGACCGAGGTTAATTCTGACCTAAAAGAGGTAACGATCGATGACCGAGTTCAATTTTAACCTAACTCAAGTGACGATCCAAAATCGAGGTCAATTATGACCTAAAAGAGGTAACGATTGAGGACCGAGGTCAATTCTGACCTAGTTGAGGTGACGATCCAAGACCGAGGTCGATTCTGACCTTGGAGAGGAGAGGACCGAGGATCGAGGTCAATTCTGACCTAACTAAGGTGACGATCCAAGATCGGGGTCAATTCTGACCTAAGAGAGGTGACGATCGAGGATTGAGGTCAATTCTAACCTAACCGAGGTAACGATCCAAGACCGAGGTTAATTCGGACCTAGAAGAGGTGAGGACCGAGGATCGAGGTCAATTTTGACCTAACTAAGGTGACGATCCAAGACCAAGGTAAATTCTGACCTAAGAGAGGTGACGACCGAGGATCAAGGTCAATTCTAACCTAACTGAGGTGACAATCCAATATCGAGGTCAATTCTGACCTAGAAGAGGCGACAATCGAGGACCGAGGTCAATTATGATTTAAGAGAGGTGACGATCGAGGATCGAGGTCAATTTTAACCTAAGGGAGGTGATGATCCAGGATCGAGGTCAATTATAACCTAACCGAGGTGATTATCCAAGATTGAGGTCAATTCTAACCTAAGAGAGGTGACGACCAAGGACCAAGGTCAATTCTAACCTAACTGAGGTGACGACCCAATACTGAGGTCAATTCTGACCTAAGAGAGGTGACGACCGAGGATCGAGGTCAATTATGACCTAACTGAGGTGATGATCCAAGACCGAGGTCAATTTTGACCTAAGAGAGGTAACGACCGAGGACCGTGGTCAATTCAGACCTAACTGAGGTGACGATCAAAGACCGAGATCAATTCTGACCTAAAAGAGGTGCACTTTTCCTTTGGGAAATTTGGGGACTCCACTGAGGATGATGATTGAATTTTAGGTTTCGCTGGGGAATAGTGAATGATCCGGGGATTTTGTAGCTGGGGGAAAAATTTGGAGTGTCCTTTGGAGATGTTGTTGGGATTCTCTGGAATGCCGTTGGGGGTGTAAAAAATGTTCTCCTTGGTGAACAAGGTGCTAAAATGGATTTAGCAATTTTAGGAATTGTTCAAAAATTGTTCGAGATTTTTCTGGTATTTTACGGACTTTCTGTACAAAATTTTAAAGGGTATGCCAACCGGCATGGATGGAGGTGTGCCAACCAGCTTTGGCACGGATTTTTGGGATATGTCGTGCAGGTGAAAGGATCAGTGCCGATCGGTGGGTGGAGGGGGGCTGCCGATCGACATGACCCTTAGCCTCCGATAAAAAGGGGGCGGGTCTCCTCATTTTGCATAGCTTTCTGACTTCTTTTATTCTGCTATAAACTTCTACAAATCGTACTAGCGTTCGAAATGGCTGACTTCTCAAGAAGTGCGACCCATATGGCATGGATTAATGTCGATGACTGGCCAGGATTAGAGTGGAGGGCTAAGGTGCCCCTTGCATTGGGTAACGATAACTCTTTTGACTCGTTTGAGCCGGTGGCGGATGATCAGACTCTTCTGCATGAGACTTTGCATTATCGCACTTCAAGGGTGGTGAATCCTGGTGGCTATGTAAGTATTGCATGACTTTTAATATTCCTTCTTCTTTTCTTGACGAGATTTCTTTATTTCTTAAATTTGACAAGGGTTTTCTTTATTTCTTGACAGTCCGACGTCTCCATATCGACTATTCATGCCCGCGGTACGACAGGGCTTAAGGATGTTTGGGAGAAACTTCCTGTTGTGGTACGCTAGATGGTGTCCTCTGCGGATTTTGGAAGGCTAGCGTTAGCTTTAGATGAGACGCCACGCTCCACTGCGGTACTATGTGCTTTGGGAGAGAGGTGGTGGGACACTACCCATACCTTCCATTTTGACTTTGGGGAGATGACGGTGACTTCCATTTATGTGCAACAGTTACTGGGGCTGGATTGTGAGGGTGCCCAGATTGAGGTGGACAGGACGCTGAGGGTGACGCCGGAGGCGGTGACGACGACTTTGGGTGATGTGGAAAGGGTAGTTTCTGGAGATTCTCTCCACTTGTCTTCTTTGAGGGAGGTTTGCTGAGGAGGAGGGTTGATGAGAATGAAGGGCAGCAGGTGCATCAGATGGACCGTTTGTTTATTTTGCTGGTGTTGGGAGGTTTTCTGGTGGCGACGTCATCCACTTGTGGTTTTTGTCATTTCTGAGGGTGTTTTCGAACATCCACTTCTATGATTGGGGGAGCCTGACTTTGGAGACCCTTTACTATTCTTTGGATGCATTCAACCGGTGCTGTCGACCGACTTTTACTGGGGCCACGTATTTTCTGGAGGTATTCTTTATTTTGCACATTTTACTTTATGCATTCGCATTTTCCATTCATGCACTTCTTTTTAATTTCTTGAATGTTGATCCTTGTCTTTTGCAGACGTGGTTCTATGAGGTGATTGGGTTGAACACCCAACTGATTTCTTTGAAGAATTACTTTGTGGGGGACTTCTGTCGGATGTTCCGGTGGCGGAGGTCTAACCCACAGTCGAAGAAGAACCTTTCTCTAGAGACCGTGCGTCAGGTCTTGAATGGCCTGCCGAGCGAGCGGGTAAGAATTTTTTTATCTTTGAGACTGATTTTTTCCTTTGATGATATTTTATTGATACTGATCCTTTGCTTTTTGCTGGGGATTCACATGTGAACTTTTATCCATGGGGGACGGCTATTCAGCACACCGGTGTGACTGTGGGACATGCGCAAATGTGGCGACTGTTGGCGCATGATCTAAGCTACTCCTGGTATCTTCGGGAGAGGGTAGTTCGACATATTATGGAGGATGAGGTTGCGGTGCCGCCGACGTGGCCTCCTATGTTCATGAAGGGCATGCGGGAGATTTTTGATGATGTCCGGGAGACTGCGATGATGGGAGAGCCATACTCTCTATACATTGACATAGAGGTGATGCATGACTATCTGGACTTCGTCTCGAGTTGGTTGGTGCCCCTAGTTTATATGATGTGATGCCTCTCCCTAGGGCAGGCTCGAATCGGCAGGTGGGGTTCTCTCATAGCGCAAGTGGTGCGACTACGTCAACGGCAGCAACGACGTCAGGGCCTTCTTTTGTGCGGATGCATTCTCCTAATTACAACCTTCGGCGAGCTGATGGGGGATTGGTGCGTCTAAAACATCATCCTCATACGATGGACCCGGAGGAGGTCCTTCAGCCTGCGGTACATCTTTTCTTTTGATTTCCTTAATTTATTTCTCTTTCCTCATGTTTGATCTATTTGATCTTTTTCGTTCTTCCTCACAGCATATCATTGTTTTAACCATGTGGATGAAGGACAACAGGGACTGGATATCTTCAGCGACTGCTCATATTCGTGAGGCAGTTCCGGTCCCTTCTTCCTTGGTGCCGTCTTCCTTGTTCATGGAAGGGTCTGGCTATGGAAGTGGGGGCACATCGTCTTGTCGCAGGGGGAAGAGGGCGCACCATAGGGTTGGGTGATCTTAGAGAGAGAGAGAGAGAGAAGATAGAGAAGAAAGAGAGAGAGATAAAGAAAAATGGGTTCAGGCCGAGTCCCGTTGTTTTTCTGCTTTTCCTGCAAAATATCAATGTAATACTGCAAAACATATGCAAATGAAGAATGAAGATTTTTGTTAATTTTCTTTGTTTAGTGATTAATGCACATGCTATTTTTACTTTGCTGCTGAGACCGTAAAAAGAATTTGAAAATTGATTGGAGAAGGATTTTATTTTAAAAAGAGATTAGTATCAGTATTAGTATAAAGGAAATTCGGAATTTTCTTAAGATAAAAATCATTTTTGTTGAGTTTTTTTATTTTGACAAAAGTGGAAAAAGGGAATTTTCCCTAAATAAGGGGGTTGCTGATCGGTATGACCCCTGTCCTGCCTATCGGCATATCAGTCCAGTCCAATCAATCCAAGGCATTGATTGCACTTTCCTCAATTGCTTAGTACTTGGTGGGGCAAGTTTTACTCCGATTTTTGCAGGATTTCTTGTCTTTGCTTGAGAGTTTTCGAGTATAAATAGGGGTGTAAATGGAAATTTCTTCCTCACACTTTCATCTTCTTTCTTTTTCACATTCTTGCTTGCTTATTATCTCTTGGTTTTGCAAGATGGTTCTCCCTAGTAGCATTGAGTTATCCAACTACCTCGAAGCCTTGGAAGCAATGTGTTCTTACAATGTCGATTATGATTACTTCCACATGAAGCGAGTCTCTTTGTGGCACAACCGGCCCATTGAGTGGAACATGTTGATGGCGACTGTCGAGTTTTGGTATCCCTAGGATCATGTCTTCCGCTTCGGGTTGGATGAGATTTGTCCTACCTATGAGGAATTTTCTGCCATGCTGGGGATAAATCTCAATGTTGCTGCGGCTCTGCCTGAGTTTTCCCGTTCTCTTAGGGAATTACTGGCTGGACTTCTTCATATCTCGCCTTCGATGGCCAGACCATTGGTTACGAGGGGAATGATTTCCCTTTCGATGGTTTTGCAGTCCGTGCATTCGCAGGACATGGGTGATGCTGGAAATGCTGGGGCCGTTATCCATGGCATTGTTGCAAAAGTCCTGTTGGTGACTGGGGAGACGCTGGTGCTATTATTTCTTAGATGTCATACCATCGCAATCCTACGGCGGTGATACTGGCGGAGACCTTGAATGGCCTGGATGCCTAGAGGGAGGGTCATTCTGACTTTCTGAAGGGGAGCCCTGTAATGTTGTTTATGTGATTGCTAGAGAGGTTTCGTATGGCGATCCTTCCTGAGTATCCTTTTTCGGTGGTGCCAAACTTCTTATCGCGCTATTTCATTAGCGTAGACCTGGACATTGAGAGTTTGGGGAACTGGTTTGTAGAGCACGGGGCTCAGGGCGTACGCTGGTCTGTGCCTTGGTGGGGGGAGCTGCTGCCCATTCTGGAACTCGGGGAGTACTAATATGTACAGTTAGTAGGCCTCAGGTAGACTTCTTTCTACTTTCCCTGGCTGCTGCTGCGCCAATTTGGTTGGGAGAAAATCGTGCCACTGCGAACACCGAACTACTTTCCCGTGGTGGACCTGATGGAGCGTATGCGCATGTGGTTTGGTTCTTTTTGGGAGAATCGTCGTCCGTCTACCCGTCTTTCTTAGTCTACTGGGAAAGTCTGGCATGTCTACGGGGACTACATGAAGTGGTTATGGAAGAAGGTAGTGGCCAGGATGCTGGCTGTGGAGATTGTTCAAAGGTGGTTTGCCATATCTGACACCATGGAGGGAGGCGTTGTGCTCTTCCCCAAGCTAGTCCAGGCGTATCACTCTATGGAGCGTGTGCAATACTCCATTCAGGCAGGGGAGGTTTAGGGGGCCCAGGATGCAGGTGATGATGGTGCTGATTCCTCTGGCAGGTGCGGGTAGGGCTTTGGGAAGATTTTTTGTAATATGTGTGGTTTTGTTCTTTGTAGGAATAATTAGGTAGTGATTTTTTAGGAGTAGTGGGACTTGTTATTATCTAGGTTTTTTAGTAAGATAGGTGTAGTGATGGCAAAGGAAGTTATTTGACTCCTTACGCCGATGTAATCGTACACAAATTTAAGATAATGTAATAAATAAGTTTTTGATCATCTAGTTCTGCCTCTTGATGACTTTTTGCATTTTGAACTATCTATACTTATCACTAAGGAATACATAATCCTTTTGTTCAGGTATATGTTAAAATGAAACTGTATTACTTGGGGATAAGAAAAGAATAGCATTTTGTGAAAAAGAAGGGAGGCACGCTCATGTGAAGCGAATGAGATGCCTACGTACCTCTGAGTTTGTTTTTGAAAAATTTTGAAATCCATTTTTTTGAAAATGTTTTTAGAGGATCAGGCCCACGTAGTTCTGGGTAGGGGAGATGAAAAGAGATTTTTTTTAGAATAGAAGGGAGATGAGAGGAGTCGGAGCGCGTATAGATTTTAGACTAGGGGTAGAATTTCTTGAGATGATCTAGGTTGACTGGACACGCCATTTCTTCTCTATCGAGGTCGGTGGGCATGGTGGCGCCGCCCGACAGGATCTTCTTCATAATGTAGGGACCACTCCAATTAGGCTTGGATTTTGCTCTGGGGTCCTAGATGGGCTCTACTATTTCTTTAAGGGATAAGTCCCCTTCTCGGACACCGTGGTCCTTGACTCTCTTATTAAATGATCGAGCTACACGACGATAGTACCCTTGTATGTGATATAGAGCCTTCAGCCTCCTTTTGTCTAAGAGGGACAACACGTCAAGACGGCTTTAGTACCAGTCTTCTTCTCTGACCTTGCTTTCAAGCATGACGCGCAACGAAGGTATTTCCAGCTCCATGGGTAGGATTTCTTCCATGCCATAGACTAGAGAGTAAGGGGTATCCCGAGTAGAGGTTCGAACTGAAGTGCAGTAGTCCCAGAGGGCGTAAAGGATCTTGTCGTCCCAATCCCGACAACTCTCGGTCATTTTACTGATGATAGCCTTGAGATTCTTATTGGCTTCCTGGGGATACCTACCGTGTTTGAGGAGGTGCCAAATATCATAGTACCAACAATCGACTATTTCAAGTTCTTCCTCCGTGCTGAGCTCGATATGGTAGCAGTGGGTTGGTTTGTCTTATTTCTGGATAAGGAAAGGTCCATGGTTATTCCTTCGAGCATGTCAATCATGGAGGCTAAGGTGGCAATGGCGTTATCCAGGTTGTTTTTTAATCGGGGCATATAGTGGAAGGTGATTTCTTGGAATTGGAAAGCTAGTTCTTCAAGGTGGGGATGGAAGGGCAAGAGTTTCTCAAACTTGACTTTTCATTTCTTGAGTAATTGACCGATGATGAGGGCTGAATCCCCGTAGACATCGAGGTATCGAATTCCTTTCTTGAGGGAAACTTTGAGGTCTACCGTGCACGCCTTGTATTCAGTCATGTTGTTAGTGCGGGAGAAACCCAATTTGATGGCAATGGGAGTGTGGGAGTCATCAGGGGCAATCAGGAAGATTCTAATTCCATATCCTTTTTTGTTGGCAGCGTCGTCAAAGAACATTTTCCATCAAATATCTTCTTGGTGAGTGCAAAGGATTCTCATTTGGGAATTCGTAAATCCAGACATCGATTTCTTCCATAGGGTAATCAACAAGGTAATCAGATATGGCTATTCCTTTCATGGATTTTTGTGTGACATAGGTGATATCAAACTCGGATAGAAGCATCAAGCAATAGGCCATTCGGCTGGACATGGCAGGATTCTCAAGTAGGTACTTGATGGGATCCATCTGGTATACGAGTCTGATGGGGAAGGCGAGCATGTAGTGCCGTAACTTTTGGATAACCCAAATAAGAGTGACACATGCTTTTTTCAAGACGGTGTAGTTAACTTCGTAACCGACCAACTTTTGACTGGCATAGTAGTTATCTTTCTCTTTATGGGTTTTTTCAAGGTATTGGGCTAGAAAAGCCCCAGTTGCAGTATCGATCACGGTTAGGTATAAGAGTAAGGGAAGACCAGACTGTAGTGGCATGAGCATCGGAGGTCGGGTTAGGTATTACTTAATTCGATCGACGTCTTCTTGGCAATCTTTGTTCTAGACCTTGTTGATTCCTTTCGAAGGAGTTTGAAGATAGGTTCACAAATGGAAGTCAATTGGCTGATGAATCGACTGATGTACCGTAATCTCCTAAGGAATTCTGGGACTTCTTTCTCCGTTAGGGGAGGTGGACTCTCAAGTATGATTTTCATCTTAGCAGGATCTTCTTCTATCCCTTTATCACTAACTATAAATCCTAAGAGTTTCCCTTTGGTAATGCCGAAGACACATTTATGTGGGTTAAGCCGTATTTGGTACTGTCGCCATCGTTCAAAGAATTTTCGGAGAGCGAGAATATAACCTTCTATAGTCCTAAACTTGATAATCATGTAATCTTTATAGACCTTGACTTCCTTATGTATCAGATCATGCAAAATGGTGGTGGCAGCCCTTTGATAGGTAGCCCCTACATTTTTGAGACCAAATGGCATGATAATGTAGCAAAAGGTTCCCCAAGGGGTGATGAATGCAATTTCCTCTTGATGATCAGGGTGCATCTTGATCTTATATCCGACAAACCCGTCGACGAATGACTTGAGAGCATGACTGACTGCATTGTCCCTAATCACATTGATGTTGGGTAGCGGGTAATCATCCTTCGAAGAGGCCTTGTTCAATTCTCGATAGTTGACACACATGCGGACATTTCCTCCTGATTTTGGCATGGGTACGATATTGGCTAGCCATGTAGGATATTCAATTACTCGAATGAAGCCCAATTTCAATTACTTGACTACTTCTTCTTTTACTTTGAGTGACCATTCGGTGCAGAGATTTCGTAGCTTCTTTTTGACTGGTTTATATTTTAGGAGAGTTGGAATATCATACTGTGCTATCTCAGGGTCAATTCCTGGCATATCATCATAGGACCATGCAAAGATATCCACAAATTCCTTCAGTAGCTCTTCGAGTTGCGTGCATTTATGCTCATCAAGGGTAGCCTTATCCTAATCTCACGCATTTGTCTACTAGAACCGAGATTAATAATAATAGTTTCAACTTCATTAACTTGAACTCGGTTATGTTATTTGTTGTTAACATTATTTAGATCAGTAAGGAACTGTTCATTTGTAAAGTCATCATCATCACGAGTTTGATTAAAATCGAGGCAGTTAATGTAAGGCACAACAAGATGCTCAAAATCTTCGTTTATTTCATTGATAGGAAAAACAACATTAAAAACCTCATCGTAGGTGGTCTCGATTACATTAGAGTGAGAGGAAACAACTAAAGGGAAAAGGGGATAAACATCAGGGTTAAGTTGAATATCAAGAGGTGGAACAGGTGCAGCATGCCAATTGAGAATAGGTATATTATTATATTTGATGAGGTAGGATAGATTGGATGATGTAGTCCTTGAGTGGATTATGGAGAGTTACTGCCCCAGTGTCTGCAAGTTGAAAGAGTCCTCGAAGTCACTACCCTCAAAATCCCTGATATCAACTATAGTCTCCTTAGTGAGTGGCTGTACATAGTGCTGGGAACTTTTGTCCCCCGAATAGCTGTCTTAAAAAAAAATCTCCATTCTTGGTTTCATCTTCTTGTGTACAGGGTCATACAAGGTTCAGGGAAGCCCCAGAAGGGTAAATCTTCACCCTCTCTGATGAATCTTCCATTTATGGAATCTTTCGAGATAATTGTAGCCATTTTAACTTTATCTTCAATCGAGGCTGATGGATCAATCTGAGTTCTTCTTCTGATGGTTGATTGACCAAGCCATAGGGAGGAAAGGCCTCCTTCAACACAATAGGTTCAGTTATCCCTTGTTGTCTTTGCCCTAGCCCCAATTTGAGCATCAAGTGTATGTTCTCGAATATTTGTATTACATTAACGTTTCCATGGGGATCATATTCTGGACAAACCCTATCTTTGAAGTCATCCCCTGCTGGGAGTAGGAGTGGTTTGACCTGGAAGCCTGACAACATCATATCGTTCACCCCATGTTGTATCTCAAGTACTGGTTTACTGGTGCTTGCATTCTCGGTGTTGTCACTGTCTCCCAAGATGGTGATAACTTGTCCGTTAGCAAAGAATTTCAATTTCTGATGAAGGGAAGAAGACACCCCTTTCATACTGTTGAGCTACGATCGTTCAAGCAACAGATTGAAACAGGCTGGGATGTTAATGACTTGGAATTCAATAATAGGATTTATAGTGCCATTCCCTATTACAAGCTTGATAGTTCCCATTACTTCTCGGCGAGTGTTGTCACAGGTACGTACGACAACAGAGGTTGGAGCAAGGTCGCTCACTTTTAATCCCAAATAGTTTAGAGTTCTTAATGGGAAAACATTTAGAGCTGATCTAATGTCAATGGGTGAGAGGGGGACAATTTTCCCCATAACTTTAACAGAGATATTAAGAGCATGATTGTGGTTGGGACCTGTTTTAGGGATTTCCTCTTCAGAAAATGAGAGCATTCGAGTAGAGGTCAAGGATCCAACTACGTTCATTGCTTCTTCTGGTGTGGTTGAGGGAGGAACTCTGGGTCCTGTGAGTAGCTTGATTAGGGCATTTCGGTGTAGTTGGGAAGACATGAAAAGCCCCAGTAAAGTGATGTTAGCTTGGATCTTTTTTAGTTGATCAAGGACCTTACTTTTTCAAGAGTCATTTATGGCATAGGGAGATTCTCAACACTTTTCCCTTTATCGCTTGCTGATGGTTGTAAGTTTGGGTTCTGGTAATGTCTCCCCGACCCGGTCATGTGGTTCACGGAAGAGGGGAAGAACAAAAACCCTATTTCTTCATTAATATCGGGATGCTCAACTACCTGGTTGATCTCTCCTAGTAGCTCCTCGAATGATATCATTCTGCATAGGTTGGCTATCAGACTGGTATTTCTTGAATCTGGATCTTCATCTTAATCCTTAGAATCGTTCGCCCATCCGGTGGCAACAATATTATCATTCCATAAAAAGTTAATGCACTCTACAATTTCTATGGCCTCTTCGTATAATTATTCCCATTCGGTAGGGAAATGTAGGACTGAAGGGACCACGTGCCCTTATAATTTTGAAGCGTCGAGTAGCTCAGATATGCTACCAATATCACCAGTCTGTCAAAATAAATCTGCTATGATCTAGACTAGGTTATCTAGACTGACACCGTCGGATGGCACCACCTAGTTGTCTGACTCTCTGGTCCATTTTTGAGTTTTTAAGAATAACCCACTGAATCTATGATAATCGATGGTCATCTGGTAGGACAATTTCATCCCGAACTCTAGGAGTTGGTTCAGCACTTCAGATAATTCCATATCTTTACCTCCAGAACAGGTACGGACAATGATGTATGCTCTGGTGAGGAGTGATGAGGTTTGGTTGGCAAGGTTGGTAGGGTGTAAGAAGAAATATGGGCATGTTTAGAGAGGTCCACTGCCTCCAAACTTCTAGATATTGGGCATCTTGAATTTTTCTGGTAACCTGGCTTTAGGATAGGGAGACATGTGGGTGTAGTCCATGTAGTTCTCAGAGATTCTGACCTGATTGAGTTTCTTGGTTAGCATCTTGAGGTCTTCCTTGACCTTGTTCAGTTCTTCCTCTTTCGGATTAATAGTTATAGGTAAATTAGCCCCTGTCTGAGCGAGGTTTGGCATGGGAAGCTGGGGTGATGGCGGCCCATTAGCAGGAGGAGCACATGGAGCATGATGGTATTCTTCAGGAATCCAAATAGGCTCGAGTTCAGGCGGACCCATGGCGCGAGGGAAAATGACCTAAGGATCTTCAGGGACAGGGCCCCGATTTCTTTGCGTCTTATGAACCTCGGTTTGAAGCTTGTTAATTTTGGTAGTGAGCTGAGCCAGAACCGTCAATAAATCTAACAGTACATTCGGCACTTGATCCGTTTTCTCAATGGAAGGCGGGTGAGTCTCGGACTCGGAGGAAGTAAGGGGACTGACAGAACTTTGGGGTGGTTCGACTGAAGACCGAAGCCAATAGGGAGCCAGGCCAAGGGTATGTGATCGACCTAAGAAGGGGAGAAATTGGAATTTATTTTCGAAAAAGAAAAAGGGAAATTTGTTATTTTGGAAAAGGAGGAAAATATTTTTTGACATTTTTGGGAAAGTTGAGGACAAAAATGTTTTCTCTTTTTTTTTGTTTTGAAAGAAAATGAGAAAAAATATTTTTGGTATTTTTGCTAAAAGTGGGAAAAATGTTTTTGGACACTCTTTGGAAAAAAGAGAGAGGAAAAGACTAGAGACGGGTCTCAACATGATTATTATGTTTATTAGGTTCTAACTTGTATTAAGTTTACCTAATGCAAAATGAAATGCCGGACGGGACCCGAGCCTGAAAAAATTGGGTTTGTAACATATGTAAGGCTATGGTTGGACTTGGAACTAAGCTCACAGGCAAGGTCCCATTTTAAAAATTGTGCGAAAATTTAGGCGGCAGGTCGACTCGGAATTTTGGCAGAGTTTAGGGTCGAAACCGACAATCTAACATGTGTGTCCTAGGCTTGACACCTATATACGGGTATGCAGTTGGTTGGGTGAATTGGAAAGGGTTCCCCCCTTTGGCGTGACTTCCACGATATACGTCTTGATTTTGAGGGCAATCAGTACATGTGGAAAAGCCATTTGATATACCTGAGTGTACGTGAATGGCCTCACTATATACGTCGTAAGGATGGTACGTGTGAGAGTGAATTCGATATACTCGACATATGTGAACGAGTTCTCTGCGGTATACCTCCCGTCGTGACTTCGGTCAAGCGGTGCGATGCGGGGGAACCGTTTGATATACGTCGAAGGTACTTGGACAATGGAAGGTGAGAGTCATATCGCTTAGGTTAACTGCGACCTACCAGACCAGCGCCCATCACGAAGTGACTCCCCAGTTACGGGACAAAATTTGGTCAATAGAAATGCTCTTTGGTGATGTCGTGTGAATCATGCATGATTCATTTATTAGTATCTTATGGAGAGAGTATCTTTTTCTTGATCATGACAAACAGGGAATAAGGTACAAGTACTAATAGTAAAGCTATACTAAGCATGGATAAGTGATGTGTGAGTAATGTGTAACTATCTACAAGTAAGTGGGTGATAATTTAGCATGGATATATATAAGTGGAGGTGTGTGGCAGTGACACCTAAGCATGGATTTCTAAGTGATGTGTGCAATATGTGGATATATGTGATCCTAGGTGCATACGGTGTGAAGTGTACATGGAGAGTCTTCTACAAGTGTGTGAATAGTAGCATAAGCGTGACGTACACATGAATAATAAAGGGGAACATGCAAATAGGGAGATATGCAAGAAAATAAAACACCTATGTAAACATAGTCTATCCCTCTTAAAAAATAGTCCCCAGCGGAGTCGCCACTATGGCCATCCCGGGCGACGCGCGACGTTCATTCCGGGGAGGGAAGGACGAGGACCCCTCAAGGAAGAACTGCGCCGCGGTCTCACACCCTCTCTCTTCAAAAGGTGCTTCGACCGTCGTCGGTGTAAATGTAAAGAGATATAATAAAATATCTTGTTAAATAGTCAAAATATTTTTTTATTTATAAAAGCTGTTTTTTTAATTTTTATAAAATAGTAGTGTTATTATATAAAATCTATTTGAGAGTGTGCTTTCGCGATCTTAATAGAATTATTTATATAATTAAATGCCACCATATAAATCTAATTTTACCTAATTATCCTAAGATAACATCTAAGTGATAAGTCAGATAAATAAGCATGCAATCACACGGCAACTGAGAAAAAATTCCTTTTGAGGACAAAACCTTTATTTCTGCACTTTAGAAACTTACTAGACAAACGACTCACAATGCTACTTGATATGAGACCCCACAAGTACAATGCATTATCTTCGCAAAATCTCCAAAGAATACTCCTCAATCCTGAGTAGTCCGCAGGTGATGGTCCACCCTCAGTATTCATCGATCAACCTTCAACCTTTATTTTTTAGCCGTGATCCTCCCGAGTTCAATAGTCAGCAGTATAAATGATATCTCCACAATGGGTATATCTCAACAAGGTTCAAAATCGATTCACAAAATATATTTTGGGGACGTGTTTGTGAATCAAAAGTGTTTTATAAACCAAAAAGGGTGAAAACCATTGCAACAGATGTACATAAATTATTTTGACAAAAGTCCCATGAAATTTGTAAATGAAACATATATTTATAGTTCGTGCACAAAATTCGAGACGACGGTTCATTCAAACGAAAATGAGGCTCGTTTGAACGAGAAAGGTAATTCGTTTGAACGGAAATGGAGTTCATTTGAACGAAAAGTCTATCTCATTTGAACCGGCTTCAAATGGCCTTCAAACGATGCAAAACAGTATGGCCTTGTTAGATGCACATTAGATGTAGAGATCAAACGACACTTCAAGCGACTTTGACATCTCGTTCGAGTGAGATTTCCATCTCGTTTGAACGAGGTTAGCGGAATTTGAAATTTTTTGAATAAAAAAATGCCTCGATTTAAACTTAAAATATCCTATTTCAGTTTTAACAAAAATAAAACATCCCAAAATAAATTTCATAAATAAATATGAACACAAGTTGATTTATAGCGGGATGTAGGGAAGTCTTCAATCTTTGAGTCTGTTTGTCGTGAAGGTTTGTATCGGGATACACCAAACTGGACTAAGTGGAAAATAAAATATATACTCAGCCTAAGCTAAACTATTTTCCCTTACAAATCTCCCCCTCTGGCTATTCCGGTACGAAACTATACAAATCTAACTGCATTCCAAATTACAAAAAATGCCCCTAAAAATGGCTTAATATCCTAATAAGATTCTCTGTCTTCATTCTCTTCTTCTTCTTCTTCTTCTTCTTCTTCTTCTTCTTCTTCTTCTTCTTCTTCCCTTTGGTTCTTTGACTTCTTCCGGGGTGTCTTGATTTTTGCATAAAATACCTACATACATGAAGTAAAGAAAAATACCCCATGATTGTGGCACCCCGCCTAATCAAATATCGGGTGATCAGTCCTTTATTAAATTAATTCAAAGTGCCTGGTCGGTTCATTCTTAGCATCACTGTCGTAAAACAATTTTCTTTATTAACACCCTAACAAATAATTAAGCTAAGTGCCAAATAATTTAATTTTGTTTAATTTAAATTCCATTGTAAAGATCTTATGTGTATAAAACAGTTTATGAATAGTACTAATGATAAATAAAACAAACCATTCAAATGAGTTATGATAACTAGATTACTCAATCCAAATAAATATCCACAACTACTGTCAACGTAAAAGATAAACAAACCCAAATAAAACTGAATACTGAAACCATAAAGAAGTAAAAAATCACTATCAAATCTAAACAGGAATATAGGAATGGGCGACACATGCCCTAACTAGAAAGTGCTAAATCAGAAGCTGAGGAGTCAAGGAAAGGGTCGTCTACTGCAAGGACTTGCAACTCCTACACAAGTTGCAGCATGTCGCTGTCCAATAAACTACGTCTGACGCCCCTGTGGTTGGGCACCAGCAATATATATATATATATATATATAAATACAATAGAAAGGAAAAAATGAGAGGAAACGAGTTAGAGCCCGAGTGTAAAATAACTTTAAAAATGGTTTAGCAAGTATATAAAATGCTTACTAGTTGATATGACACACATGTTAGTACGCGATACTCTCTTGAGAATTCTCACCTCTCATCTAGTGTGCACGCCTATCGTACTACTAAAATAACTCATAAGTCTAACCCAATTCTCCTCCCATAAATTCCGATTCACGAAATCGTATGTCTATGATTTATTTAATATACCATCTTCTTGAGAATCATTTAAGTCAATTATGTATTTCTCAATACTGTTGGGAAGTTTCAAGCACTTACAATAATGAGAAGCATTTATTCAATATTTATCTACTTATACGCACAGTAGAAGAATTCCAGGTATAAGTGTATATATAAATTTCTCACACAATATATATACTAATCGGCACCCCACATAAAATCTATGGTGCTGGCATACTCTGCTATCAAGTCCCCGTATCTCTCGTACAAAAAGGAAAATACTAGTTCAGAATCACTCTCGAACTGTATCAACACAATACACACATAATGAAGGCGAAGCATAGTTCCAAGTCACTAAGAGGTCAACACATATCCTCACGTCTCTTAGGACCGTCTAACCATCATTATCTGATATCCTGTACCAAGGAATCCTATGTTCTAGGGTACGAGTTAATATCTCCCATAAAGGTCCCATCGAGATAAGACTGTCTCGACGCGGAAACCTCCGTCATAGCAAGTAGTGTGGGTATGATTATACACAAATAAATATCATTATATATATACACATGCACTCGGTTATATATATATATATATATATATATATATATATATTTTGCATTATTATTTTAGGTACGCCCACGACCCATAATAATATTCTATCCATACGTGGCACAAATCACCCAAGTCCTACGCATAATTAACACATTTCTTTTTATTCTCATTTGCTGCCATGTCATGAGGACTTCTCGTTCCTCAAAGTGTTTTCTTATACTAGTTGTAAATTCAGTAGGTGTACCCTTACTAACATACTGGTCTAAGTCTTTCTTGAGTCTTCCAATACCTCACTTAACGTAGGCACGATTTTTATCTAATTTTATACCCCCGTTATCCCACGGTTATATCTCGTATAAAATTAGATTTACCGGAACTTACTTAGACCCTAATGGTCCTCCCCATGACCCATTATGATCTTTAAATTACATCCAAGGGCTCCTCTACGCATTTTAACCGAATTAACTGAAAAAGGAAAAATTATACAATTTTTAGGAGGGGTCGATCGATCGATGAAAAGGGGTCGATCGATCGAGCAGTTCTTGCCCAGATTCTGCAAATTCATACCCACGGGTTTCCATAAATCTTAACCAAATTTCCATTATCAAGTCCCAAACTCCCAACCAACCATAAGGAACATCATATAAACAATAATAGATGATTTCTAACGTAAGATTTCCATTAATTCATCAAGAATCATCATCAAACAAATTAAATTCCAGGATTTATTCTAACCCTAGTTTATTTTATTTCACATGAATTCCATTGATTTTCAAATTCCTATCTCTACTGGGCATCAATTTCGTGATCACCAATCTAAATTCAACATAGGAATCATCCTAACATCATTTATATTCTGCAATTTCAACAATTATTCCCAGACATCAATTATCTTTTTATGAAACATAAATATTATTCTACTACACTGGCATGGGTGTGATATCAACCAAAATAACAGCAAGTTAGATACTTGCCTCAAAGATGAAGGTCTGATTCACTGGTGTTGATGGGTATGGTTGCGTCCCTCGTTCCCCGATCTACGCGTGGGTGGTGAAATTCAATAAAGGTGGTGTAGGTAGGGTGGTTCTCTCCTTTGGAGTCATCTCTCTTCTCCCTTCCTTAGCCTCTCTGCAACTCTACCATTTATAATCCTCGAGGGCTCTAACTCTCATCAGATATAACCCTTCAATTTTCGTCCATAATTAAGCCTTAACATGGAAAATTACTAAAATGCCCTCCCGGGTTACCGGTTAGGCCTAAAAACATTCCGAGACCCAAACTAAACCCCCGAATACACTTTTCTGACTATCTCGACCCTTACGGACACCTTGGTGCACTCTAAATGACCATACAGGTGACTTATAATTAAAATACTTTTTATCCCATTGATTTAGTCCCGACACAACACATGCGCGTCCCGACTTAATTTATATGATTGTCGTATTATTCACTCGCGATAATATTAATAAATTCAATCTCATATATTACTTTACTCATCTAGTAATATTCAACATTATTCTTACCAATAATTACTAACTCTCGCCACGCTAGTAAATATTTATTTTAAAATCCGGATTAATATTGAATTACTTTATCCTAATTTAATTTAATTAATTCCATAATTAAATGCCATAAAAATACGGTGTATTACAATGATGCATCACGTTTGAAATAGAAGAAAAAAAAACTCGTAAAGTAATAAAGCAATCTCCCCCATAAATCAGGCTCATCATCAAATCAATCAAATCTCCCCCTTAATTTGTTCTCCCCCTTTTTACGTAATAGACTAAGGAGTAAACAAAATCATCAATTGCAAAGCATCACGTATAAAGAACATATCACCAGAAAAGATATAAATGACGCACATGCAATGATAATCTCAAAGGCTCACATTCACCAACTATTTTTAATTTTATTAAAAAAAAATTCTAGCATAAAAATTTTCAAATACAACACACCATGGAGAAATACAAATATGCCCAAATCATGGAAACAAAATGTAGGAGTGTGAATATATTGTATACGTTAATCAATGTAGACAAACATATCATATGTGAAGGAATAATCGAGACACCACTAACGAAAGATCTCAAAGTCTATCTCAGGTATAAAAATGGTGAACTCATGTGAAATTGATTTAACCTAATTAATAAATCAGGACCGTAAGTGATTTTCACACCAATGACGCCCAAAAATAAGTAATATTTTTTTGAGATTTTTATAGTATGTGCAAACCCATTGACCTTCGACTTAACTCCCTCAAAATCTCACATATAGCAATAATACTCTCAATTATTTTGAAGAAATTAATGCTCATTTGTGGTGAAGCATCAATGTTCAAGAAAATGGCCCGACACTTCTGTTTTTATGTGCCTCTAATTTTTTTAGGCTCTTTTCATTGCAAATGGTGACTTTTCACATAAAGACTTTGTCTCAACCCAATTGCATTGCTTAATATATAGAAATTTTATTGAAATTTTTTTTTTTAAAAATTCGGACAATGGTTCTTACATGCACAACTTTTTATTATCTTGTTTTTCACATTTAGTTGGCCTTTAAAACCAAATTGAGATGAAAACACTATGATCGACATGTGACAGGTAAGTGCAATACTCATATAAGCTCGTGCTCGTGTGGAATTAATGAGACTAGGAGTCAAACATGTAGCAAGTTGTCATCAAAACACATCTTAATGACACCACACATTAAAAAGAACATAAATTAAATGATGTCACATCTCAAAACACTACAAAATAGTATATGGAATGAATGGGTGACTAGGACATCTTTAATGTTCGTGCACATAAGGTGTAAAAAAATACAAAACTCTTTTTTATTTTTTCAAAAAAATTATCAAAATAAAATCTTTTTGCCTTTGTCTTAAAAAGAAACTGAAAATCTTTCATGTATTTTTCAAAAATTTTCTAGAAAAACAAAACTATTTTTTGATTTTTCAAAAAATATATCAAAATGAAAAATATAAGTGCAATGATAAAACACACTATATGATCAAGAAAATCACCTTATGCTAAAAAACAAGTTGCAACCTCAATCATTAATCACGGAGGAGTTCTTCAAAGGAGATGATATCCTTTGAAAAACCTCCATCAAATTTTGTGAAGTCTTGACTAATACTCGACTTACTCTCAAAAACTCTCTAAATATCTCAAGTGATGTGCAAGAGCATGCGGAGTAATATGTGTCGGAGTGCGTGAGGGAACTCATGTGCAAGCAAACCGGGGAACATACCTATAAGACACTCTTCTTAGCTTAAAAGGAAATTCTCTAAGGTGACATATTTTTTTAAAATAGGAACAAACATACATGGGCTTGGGTCCACCTTCCTCAAAACATACACGGGCTTAGATCGATGTCCATAAGGATCCAATGCAAACCATGGAATTGGCTTGAGTGTGGCATGGGAAGTGGATGCACCATCATAACCTATTCCTTAAATCTCGATGTTACCAAAAGCGAGACCGAGGAACATCTTTTCAATCTTCTTAGATGTGTCCTCTAAAAGGGCCTTGATCTCCCGGACACGTTTGAGATCGCTTTCAAGTTGGGATACACGAGCTTCAAGTCTCCAATAAGTATTGAAGATCTCCCATAAGACTAGCCACCGTGTTAGTAAAATAAACTTTTTTTGGCCTAAAACGATCAACTGCTCACATAAAGAAACCTTCACCTTCCCGAGTTGACTCAACAATACCTCACACTCTCTCAAAACATTCAACCCTTTCTCCAAATATAACACCCTAAGAGACAAGTCTTTATTTAACTTTTTAGTTTTCAGAGTCTCTTTATAAATATCACTAAACTCCTTTTGGAGACCACCTTCTCCCTCACTCAAAATACCATCTTCACTCTCACTATCTCCCGAATGAATCTAAAACATTATAGAGGCTTTCACAATTATATATATCCTCATCGGCATGGGATAAATTGAAAGTTCTAACGTGACTATCCATGAATGCAGCACACAGTTCATGTGGTGATTCTCTCCCTGAATCATCCGACTCGACGTCACTATTGCTTAGAGTGACTTTATTCACAACTTTCCTTCCCTTTCTGTTCAGCCTAGTGGGACACTCATGTGCCTTGTGCTATTTACCCTCATATTCAAAACATCTAATTTCTTTCTCTTTCTCTCCCCCGCTCCTGCCCTCATATTTATCTTAATTTTTCTCAAAAATATTTTCTTTGGAAATTTTGAGAAATTTATTGAAATTTGTCCAAGTCATCAAAATTAAGATCAACCTCAGATTCAGACTCACAAACTATTTTTTTTTAGTTTGAGTCTTTAAAGCAATCTCTACTTCCTCAAGTTTAATGGTTTAACAGAACATATCAATCACATACGTTTGAAGATCTCCTACAAGTTCTTCTAACCTAAGAGGGTCTAGGATTCCTAACGAATTAAGTATGGTGACCTTAGGAATAAAGAAGGCAGGGAGCAATCTCAATTTTTTTTAACAACTCTCATCTCAGGAATCTTCTCACCCAAATTAAAACTCGAATTAACTATGTCCGACAAAAGTTCATAAAACTCATCAAAAGACGCGGACCCTAGCATAATAATGGTCTCAGATTGGGTGGTCAAATTTTGTAGCTTGGATGACTTTATAGTGTTAGTACCCTCGTTTGCGAGCTGGAGAATATACCAAGCTTCCTTAGACGTGGTGCACGTCATTATGCGATGAAACTCGATAGGGGCGATGACTTCAGAAATAGCACTAAGTCCGCGAGAGTTAAAATTACTCCACTTAAATTCATCCCGCGTTCATGAAGAGACGGGTTTTGGGAAAAAAACATTATCAATAGTGACAGTGGGAGGAGTCCACCCTCTTTCACAGAGTATCCAGATGTGTTCATCAATACACTTAAGAGTAGATCTCATCCTACCTTTCCAATGTGCATAAGTTCGTACCATCAAATATGGGTACTCGATTATTCAAATTCCACATTAAAATTCGGCCTTTCAAAGATCAACAATTTTTCAAAAAAAATAATATCAAAGAAAAACTAATTTTGGCGGAAAAAGATCACACGTGTGACACTCCGCTTAAATTAATAACGGATGGCCAGCCCTATACTAAGATAACACAGGAATCTCAGGTGGGTCATCCTCAGCATCACCGTCGAAACTAAACAAAATATCACTAACCACCTAAATATAAAATAAACGGATGCCCATTTTTTAAAAACAACAAATAAGAACTACAAACCAACATTCAATATGACTACAAAACATGATAATATATACACGAGTACAACAAAAGTTATACCCGAATATGCTGTCGGGTCATAGACAATACACCATTCAAGATAAGATCATAAAAGAGATACAAATATACAACCATACAACCCCTGAGTACACATAACCGATATACAAACTGGATCTTAACTATATGTACAAGAATAAGAAGCGGCTACAACCAAATCCTGTAACATTCCGCATCTGCTACAACTCTAAGAACTGTAGATAGAATAGGCATCATTGGCGTCCTTGCAGAGGGACCCCTAAAATATACAATATATGTATAGAAAGAGCAAAGATATCAACGGGTCAGAGCCCGACGTTTGAAAACAGTTTTAGCAAGTGAATTAAAATGCATAATAATTATGAATGCACGATATCATAATTATAGCGGTGTCACACTCTCTTGGGATTTAACCTCACCCCTCAACTATAGCGCACACTTAACGTATGCACATGAACCTCAACTAAGCTACCCAACACATGATAGGGATAAATCCTCTTAAATCTACGCCTAATCCTCAATCGGCTCACTATCTCTAACATATCCATCTATCCACCTCCTCTATCGCCTCCTAAGTTTACACCCAAACTTATACACTAATATAACTCAATTATATTCTGTTTTTTTTTTCTTCTAATTATCTACTTCATAAGTTATTAGCATAAGATATCCCACGACATCTTTAATGGAAGTAATATATATTTTTCCAACTAATTTCACCTATACCTAAGAACTAAGGACCAAACATCTTCCCACGCCCAACGATACGCTAAGTTTCGTGTGTGGGACGTCTCGCAAAGTGAAATCCAAACATGAATCCCCCCGATACACTACCACCTAACATTGTCGGTCGTGGGAATTCTTTGGGCCCTCGGTCCAAAGTATGCACCCAATTAATTCCCGTCTATAGGCATAAGAGTATAATCATCCACTCTCATGCTACAAAAGACAAAACATAATATACATCTTTATAACTTTCTCTAGTTATAACATTAGGATATCACACGCTATCTATAGAGCTTGTATGATATTTCTCGCACGTATCATACAAGATTCATCAATCTCTATATGTACTCTAATAGTCCCTACAATGCTATCATCCTCCAAGGGATTGCTCACATGTCCCGGGGTTACCAGCGGTCGGACTTTCACACCGAATTGGTAAAAATCTAATCACAACAAATGGGAAGCGTCCATAGTTCCTAATCTGAGAGCAAGACGAATCATACCCAAGACATATTATCCCTACCTCACGCACGCTAAAATACTAGATGCTATGACTTGGGGATTATACCCTCCCTTCTCCTCAAGCCAAGGGGGTTCACCCACATCGCGTAACTTCCCATGATATCACTAGAGGGTTATGAATCATATAATGTATATAATATACACACAAGATATATACACATTCATTCACATCATATATACAAACCACCACACAAGGTATATACATTCATGGCACACACACACACACACACACACACACACACACACACACACACACACACACATATATATATATATATATATATATATATACACTATCTCACTATCACATGTTTAAAAGTAATGAATCCGACTATATGTATATAAATCTCATTATACAATCCGATATACTCTAGCATAACTTCCCAAATTCATTCTATCATTCAATCCATCACTTCAATCTTACTAATCCATCACTCCTAAGATATGAATAATCGTCCAATTTAACAATCCTAAGGACACATGATATTTCTCTCTCATTCAGTTTGTAATCGATGTTAAGTAAATTCTTACTACTCAGAGAATTTACGGACGGATTCAGTATTTGAAACTCCCAAATATACCTCCATAATAACCCAAAACCATCCTCAAGAGAATCCTCATTCCTTGGAAGATCTACTAAAAGAAAACAACACAATTTACTCTTACATAAACCTCCATCATAACCCCCAAAATGGTCTCTCTTTAATAACCAAAAATGAATCCTCAAATTATCTGATAAACATGTTTACTACACTCTAATAGAGGGTCCCTAAGTAATCAAACCAATTAAAAAGGCGCTAAAACGAGAATTGGCAAAATACTGTGACTGGACCGGATCGAACCGGGTATCTATAAAAATGAACTGGTCCGGTTCCTAAATTTTTTGCAGAAATCTTTAATGACCGGATTGATCCGATTTCCTTAAAATGGAACCGATCCGATCTCCTTAAAAACGAATCGATCCGACTTTTCTACCCGAACCGGTCCAGTTCTATAAAATTTGTGCTCTACATCTTACGAAGTTAACACCCCAAATTTTATCTCCAAAACATCCCAAAATATATTCTACATCTCTAAAATCAAATTTTACTTTACTCTAATAATATCTTAACACCAAAGCCCATCCCAAATATTATTCCGATCATTTCCATCAACAAACCCACCCACCCACCCACCCACCCACACACACACACACACACACACACACACACACACACATATATATATATATATATATATATATATCATCATCATCATCATCATCAAATTCAAGAGTTTATAAAAAATTCTAGGGTTTAACCATTTAAACTCAAAATCAAGTAAATCACCAAATAAATTATGAATTAACTCACACACACAATTATTTTGCAAGTTTAATCACTTTCCTCAAAGTTTTAGAGGTTGAATCTTCCTCAAAATCATGGATTTGAGCCGAATATCTCCAAAGCTCCAAGCTTTATCCTCTTTTCTTATCTTTTTCTTCTTTCTCCTTATCTCCTTCTCTCTCTAGGGTTTTCTCACAAAAATGAGATAAGCCTGAGTTTTCTAAGACTAAATAACCCTTATCTTTAATAATTCCCAACTTTAAATGATAATACACACTTTAAATGACTCGTTTACTCTTATTCGAGTCATACTAGGTCCAAAATACTTTGGAACCCAAATACAACTTCCAAGCAGTCATTTTGACTATCTCGCTCCTTCTCGGATCAATCGTACACTCTAATTCATCATTTGAAACTCCAAGAAATAAAAATCTAAATTCTCCCAATTAAATAATTCTATTTCTCCCAAAATAATTTAAATTCCAAAGTCCTCGAATACACGGGGAGTTACAATCTCCCCTCCTTATAAAGAATTTCGTCCCCGAAATTTAAACATGTCCATTAATTAAACATCCAAAATACCACCATGTTCGCTACACTGATCTCTACCACTTTCCACTAGTGAATTTAATAAAACTACATACAACTAGGGCGCCCATACACCCTAGAACTATGCCCAACTGTGCAATCATTACCAGGATTCATTAGCCTTAAATTGTAACATAACTTCCACTTATATGCCTGAAATAACCAATGCATCAACCCATGAACAAATATCAATCCCATATCACTACAGGGATACACTAACTCCCAATAATTGAATCCATTAAATCATACTAAAAATAATAATTTTGAAAACATCCGAAGATCTAACCTTTCTCAATTACTGACATTAGCTACTTTCATGCGGGGGGTCTTGCAAGCGAAATACAAACTAGGAACCCTCCCAGTACACTACTATGAAGCTCTATCAGGTATTGAGATCGGACAGACCAGGACTAAAGTTTTAAAAACATTTTTAAATCAATTTATATGGCTCTAAAAGCCTAAAATATAATAAAAATAATTTTATGACTTCTGATGCACAAAATTATTTAATATGCCCAAGACACAAGGCGATAATCAATACGATGTTCTCACCAACATTAAGTTCTCAATGCACATACAACTATAAGCTAAAAATCTTCGCTCAGCACTAAACTCGCTAAACCACGAATCTCATCAGTAAAATCCCATTACGTCATCCCAAAATACCACCACAAGATAAACTTGTTCACAACCGGGACCTAAAAATTACATGCATCTTACAAGATAATAAAATAATACTCTCACCGTTACCACACAACACGGCTTAATTATTACATGCGACGCTCCCAAAATCACTCAAAGCATATCCTATACACATGGAAAAATAATTTACGTATTACCTCCATAATCTAACCGCCTTGCCTCATCAATGGGTCCCTGATCAAAGTTCTCTTTTTCAAACCCGCCCATAAATTGCTGTAGGGGTTGTACATCCAAAACCTCTTCAAACAATTGCCCTCTACCTCTCACGGGACAATACCTCTTCCTATGGACTAACTCCCTATAAAAGAAACATCTCCTAGTAAATCCTTATTGACCACCCTGAGGATCAAAACGCTGCTGCGACCCTTGATAATCCTATCTAGAGCCACTACCATCGAATCTAAAACCTCCAAAACGCTGCCTCTTACTCGTAGTCCCTAAATGCAGATCCTGTTCTCTCTGCCTATTCCTTGATTGTTGAGATGATTGCGCCCCACTGTCACCACCTTATCCCGACCTACTTGCCACGTACAGGTCCCTACATTTCTTATCTCCTTTTAAACGAAGACGGTGGTCCTGACAATGTAACAACGACACATTCATCACATCGGTAAAAGTCAGTAATGTCGGGTTCCCCAACAAATGCTGACGAATTTGCCAATCTAAACCTCCTAAGAACTTTGATATACGTTTCTCCTCCATATTTATGTGACACCCCGCCTAATTAAATACTAGGCGATCAGTCCTTTATTAAATTAAAATCAAGGTGAACAGTTGGTTCATTCTTAGCATCACTGTCACAAAATAAAATATACCAATTTAAACACCCTAAATAATTAAAATTAGTGTCAAAAAAATTTTAAACTTTATTTCCATTTTATTGAATCCAAATACGTAAACCTTATTAACAACCAACAGTTTAAGAATTACATAAATACTAAGGATGACAATAACACCTAAGAATTTAAACCATCCAGATAAGTCAAACCAGTTTAAAACTATAAATGAAACCATCCTGACAATATTAACTCCCAAGGAGTACTGAATACGGAAAATACAAATAAACATAGATCTTTGACATAACCAAACTAAACAGGGAAACGGGAGACACATGACCTAACTATGAAGAACTAAAATAGGAACTGTCAATGAAGAGGTCATCTAAAACAAAGGCCTGCAATTCCCACATAAGCTGCAGCGCGTCCAATCCAAAGAACCTATGCATGTTGCCCCTATGGATGGGCACCTGTAATACATATAGATATATATACAAGAGAGAGAAAAAGTCAGAGCCCGAGTGTAAAACAGTTTTAAAATAGTTTACCAAGTATTTAAAATGCTTACGTGCTAATGCAACAACCATGCTAGTATGCGACACTCTCTTGAGAATTTTCACCTCTCATCTAGTATGCACACCTACCGTACTATTAAATCTTATAAGTTTCTCTAACTTATCCTCCATAAGGTTTTATCACGTGAATAGCAAGGTTATGATATTTACTTTAGGAAACCTTTCTCTTCAAGATTTCTTACGTTATTTAGAACCACTCATTACCATTATAAAGTTCCCGAACACTTAGAATAAAGTTGAAGCATTTATTCATTACTTAACTACTTTTATGCATAGTAGAAAGTTCCCATACTCAAGTGTGTGTATATATATATATATATATATATATTACTCATACAATATATATACCAATCAACACCCCATATAAAATCTATGGTGCTAGCATACTCTGCTATCAAGTCCCCGTATCTCTCGTACAAAAAGGAAAATACTAGTTCAGAATCACTCTCGAACTGTATTAACACAATACACACATAATGGAGGCGAATCATAGTTCCAACTCACTAAGAGGTCAGCACATACCCTGACGTCTCTTAGAACCGTCTAACTATCAATCAGATAGCCTGTACCAAGGAATCCTATGTTCTAGGGTACGAGTCAATATCCCCCATAAAGGCCCAATCGAGATAAGACTGTCCCGACGCGAAAACCCCCGTGATAGCAAGTAGCTCGAGTATGATTTTTATACAAATATAAAATATATGCACAATCACACAGTCATATATGTATTAATATTCACATTTCTAAATTAGGTGCGCCCACGACCCATAATTATAATTATCCGTCATTTACACATTTTACTCGATTATTTCGCATAGCGGACTTGTCATTTATTCTCATTTATAATTCACTTCATACTCACTTCTGTTCTCTCAAAGTATTCTAAGTATAATTTCAGTAGGCATACACTCACTTACCTTCTGGTCTAACTCCCTTACGAGCCTCGATCTTTTTATTAAACGTACGCCTCTTTTCTTATACGCATGAATAATTCCTCGTTAACCCAAAATCTCACCCTACATTAAATTTCACTCAACGGGGTCTACCTAGACCCTACTGGTCTTCTCTATATCCCATTATACCCCAACAATAATAATCAAGGGTTCCTATGCATTTTAACCGGATTAAACCATCGGACGAGAAATATGCAGTTTTCCAGGAGGGGTCGATCGATCGATGCAAAGGGGTCGATCGATCGATCAAGCAGTTGTGACGAAACCTGCTGTTTTACAGTTACGGGTTTACCTCTACAATCTCAACCAAATCTCCATTAATGGTTTCCAAAACTCCCAATTAATAATACTACAAGTACTATATACCTAACAACAAGATTTTCTATGTAAAACGTGTCCGAAATCATCAAGTATTATGATTTAATGGGGTAAAATTCACATAAACTACAAGAACCCTAATTTTCTTTTAGTTTCCATTCTTTGAATTATTTTCCAGATTTCTTGCTTCTAAACCCATACAAATTCGTGGCTTATCCTCTACATGTTATCTAGATGTCCAGAATACGTCTACTTCCTCTACACATATGATTTAAAATCTCCAAAAACATAATTTCTTCCATGAAACATGATGTAAACAACCCTAGACTAACATGATTGAAACATTAACTAAAATAAAGCAAGATAGATACTTGCCTGGAATTTGGATTTCTGATTTGTGGACGAAAGAGGTATAGTTGCGTTCCTCATCACCTGATCTACGCTTTGGTGGTGGTGGCGGTGCAAACGGGTGAGTCTTTGGCCTTGAGTTGCTTGAAAAGCTCTCCAACTCTTCCTCTAATGGCCGTTCTTTGATTTTGTGTTTGTTAACCCTAGAAGATAACTCCTAAAGGCTGATATATTCTTAGGAAATTCGTGGGTTTAATTACCTAAAAATGTAAAATGTCTAAAATACCCTCCCGGAATGCCAATTGGGCTTAAAAACGAACCGAGACCCAAACTAAACTCTCGGGTACATTATTTTGACTATCTCGACCCTTCCGGACACATTGCCTCACTCGAAATGACCATATGGGTGACTTATAATTTATTCACTTTTAATAACAATAATTTAGTCCCGACACGACACAGGCGCGTCCTGACTTAATTTCCATAATTGTTGGATTATTCCCTCGTGACAATTTTAATAAATTCAATTCTACATATTACTCTACTCAATAAGTAATATTTAACAAATCAATAATTTTCCAATAATTACTAACTCTCGTCACGCTAGTAACATTTAAAGCAAATTTCTGGATTAATATTAAATTAATTTATCTCAATTAAATTTAATAAGTCCTAAAATTTAAAAGCCATAAAAATATGGGGTATTACAATTTACCTAGTCGAGAACAAAGTTCGCCAACCGAGTAAATTCCTCTTCCTACTCCTCCACCGTCCTATCCCCTCACTTCACCTCTAACAATCTTCTTCTCATCTTCGTTTAAATTTCCGAAGGGAAATACTTACGTTCAAATCGAATAAAAAAAATATGATATAGACATCGTATCCCTATGCTCTGAAATCATAACCGACTCTCGCCACTAGATAGCCTCACCCACTAACTTAAAGGTGGAAAGTATTTATTTCTGAACATCACTACATTCCACCATACGAAGGTGACGTTGGATATCCTTTTTCCACTGACTTGCTATGACCATATCTGCTTCCCCATTGAAACTTTGGAGGATGACCTTTTTGAAAAGCTTCTCTAGCTCTCTCCCACGCAGACAACTCTATGTAAGCTTGAACTACCGACGCTGCAGGCTATTGCTGAGCCTGATGAAAGTTTTAAGCCATGGCGTTTAGGGCTGCATTGACTGCTTGAGACACAATATTGGCAGCCTCCGCTGCAGTTATCATCCTCCGAGGCACTTGGGCCTCCACATTCTCTGCCCTTCTATTAGCTCTAGCTGGGTGACCTCTTTTCGGTGGCATCTAAAATAAGGATGAACTGTATTAGTAGACAGTTCAAATGATTTTGCATCGCAGAAGATCGTAAACATAATATGAACACAACAATCATAATAATAGGGCTCTATGTCAAGAAAGCTTACGGAAGAACGTAGAAAACTCGAACAGATCCTAAGATACTAGAACTTGATGCTCTGATACCACCTATGACACCCCGCTTAAATTAATAACGGGTGGCCAACCCTATACTATGATAACACTAGAATCTCAAGGGGAACATCCTCAGCATCACTACCGAAACTAAACAAAATATCACTAACCACCCAACAATAAAATAAATGTATGCCAATTTTTTTTTAAAACAACATACAAGAACTACAAACCAATAAATAATATGACTATAAAACATGATAATATATACACTAGTACAACAAAAGATATATCCGAATATGCTATCGGGTCACAGACAATACAACATTCAAGATAAGATCATAAAAGAGATACAAATATACAACCTATGAGTACACATAACTGATATACAAAATGGATCTTAACTAGATTTACAAGAATAAGAAGCGGCTATAACCAAATCCTATAACATTTCGCATCTGCTACAGCTCCAAGAACCCTGGATAGAATAGGCATCATTGGAGTCCTTGCGGAGGGACGCCTAAAATATATAATATATGTATAGCAAGAGAAAAGATATAAACGGGTCAAAGCCCGAGGTTTGAAAATAGTTTTAGAAAGTTAATTAAAATGCATAATAATTACGAATGCACAATATCATAATTATAGTGGTGTCGCACTCTCTTGGGATTTAACCTCACCCCTCAACTATAGCGTGCACCTAACGTAAGCATATGAATCTCAATTAAGCTACCCAACACATTCTAGGGATAAATCCTCTTAAATCCATGCCTAAGCCTCAATCGCATATCTCATTATCTCTAACATATCCATCTATCTACTTCCTCTATCGCCTCCTAAGTTTACACCCAAACTTATACACTAATATAACTTAATTATGTTCTCTTGTTTTTTTTCTAATTATCTACTTCACAAGTTATTAGCATAAGATATCCCACGTCATGTTTAATAGTATTAATATATATTTTTCCAACTAATTTCACCTGTACCTAAGAACTAAGGACCAAACATCTCCCCACGCCCAACATTACACCAAGTTTCGCACGTGGGACGTCTTGCAAAGTGAAATCCAAACAAGAAACCCCCCGATACACTACCACCTAACATTGTCGGTCGTGGGAATTCGTTGGGTCCTCGGTCCAAAGTATTCACCCAATTAATTCCCGTCTATAGGCATAAGAGTATAATCATCCACTCTCATGCTACAAAAGACAAAACATAATATACATCTTTATAACTTTCTCTAGTTATAACATTAGGATATCACACACTATCTATAGAGCTTGTATGATATTTCTCGCACGTATCATACAAGATTCATCAATCTCTAGAAAGTACACATACATAACACACATAATATATGTACTCAAATAGTCTCTAAAATGCTATTATCTTCCTAGGGATCGCTCACAGGTCCCGGGGTTACCAGCGGTTGGACTGTCACACCGACTTGGTAAAAACCAAAATTCTAAAAAATGCGGGGCGTGATCGAGGCTTGGAGGCCAAGCCTTAAGCCTAGACGGGCCTTAGGCATAAAAATGTGTGAAAAGGCATTTAGGCCTTTTTAATATATTTTAATTTTTTAAACCATAACAAGGATATTAAAATACTTAAATTGTACATATTGAAGGGGCGTGCGCTTGCGTTCAAATAGGAAATTATATAATTAAACACAGTTAAACCCAATTAAACCCTAAACATGCAACTAGGTGTGATTGAATAATATATAGGACATGCTAGTACAATCAAACACACATAATTGAGGAAAAATCCCCCAAAGGGGCAATACCATTTATTTTCACTATAACATTGTAACTTTACAATTTCTCAGATTACAATGAAAATACAAGGGTGACACAGAATTACCCGCAGGCGTCGGATCTGTAGTCGGCGGCTGGAAGTTTCTCTTTCCAGGAGGGCAGCAATGAAGAAGAAGAACGGTCTTGTCCACAAGGGTATGAACAGCAAAGGTGTGTTCTTGGGTTGCAAAGTGATTCACACAGATATGGCAAGGTTGTGTGAATTAAACATGAGTTTGTGAACTCATAAAGATGAAGACTTTGAGTTTATGAACTCTGAAAATCGTGTGTAAAAGTCTTGCAAAACCAACTCCCCGTAGTGGGTTTATAAAAGAAGTCCTGGCCCTAAAAAATCTCTGCACGATCTGGTCGAGTTTATCCCAGGCGGTCCGGTCTGGGTCTGAGGCGGATCGGTCCGAGGAGGCGGATCGGTTCGTTTTATTTTTGGCTTTATCGGTTCGCTATCGATCCGGGGTGTACTGGCTTTTCAGCAAGCAGATCGGTCCGGTACAAGGGCGGACCGGTCCGCAAGAGGATCGGTTCTTTTTCTCTGGGCGGACTGGTCCAGCCTGTCAGAATTTTGATGCCTCCTCTTCTTTGATATTCGGATCCGTTGATGACAATATGAATCTTGAATTTCTTCAACGGTGTAACGGCGTACGACATAACAAATTGGTGATGGACAAAAATGTCCTTACAAATCTCCCCCTATGTCTATACCGGTACATACATAAAACAAAACATCCGAATTATCACATTACAAAGTGCCTATACAAATCTACCCTTCCATGAACCCAAAACTGAAAAGGTACAAGTGAATAAGACTTCATCGTTTGTTCTTCAAATCTGCAGGAATCTCAACGCTTCTCCCATCAGGGTGTGTAACTTATGATCATCGATTGGTACCTACACACATGAGATAAAGCAAATACCAAGTGACGTATCGAGTTTGAAATGAGATAAACATAGATATCAAATGATGAAAGCATACTTTATCAAATCTCAAAAACTCAAAACTCCCCCAAAATATGATAATTCATTCCCCCCCTTTTTATGATGTCCCCAAGTAGACAAATTAGAAGAATAAATCTAACAAGCAAAGCCGAGGTCTCGCAAGGACTAAATCACACCATGAATGAACACAGAACAACCAAGTTGGTGATAGCGTAAATGAATGGGTGTGATCAAATTCGATAGGAAAATTAATGCATACAAACATGACATATGTGCACGATGAATATCGGATACTCCTAACGAATGAACTCAAAATCTTCCTGTGGTGTAAAAGAATGGTAATATAAGACATTGACTTAATCAAATCAACAAATCAAGGCTCAAAGTGATTTTCACACAAATAACGTCCAAAACGATTTCATATTTTTTCAGGACTTTCAAGGAAGTGCAAACCCGTTTAAACATTTTCCAACCAAACTCCCTCAGATATATATTTTGAAGAGAGGCTTTCTAAATTCTCAAACTTTGTAGAATTGATGGTGAAACCTAAATGTCCCATGTTTGGCATATATTGCTTTTTATTGCCTTAAGATTTTGTCTGGCTCTTTTAACCTCTTTGGACCTCGGATAATAAAATTCCTCAATTTTTTAGGTCCTTTTTAACGGTGGCTTTTGCGCAAAGGATAGATGATTACCTGTCGCAGCCCCTCCCCGTTATTAATTTAAACACAGAGTCTCACCAAAATGGTTTTCACATGCAATCCAATCTTGTCAAGTTTTATCGCATATTGAACGTAGTATAGACAGAATTGAGATGGAAACACTCAAGTCAACATGTGATAGACAAGTGTAATAATCAAATATAGCCGTGCATGTGTGCAATAAAGGATATAGGAGTCAAACATGTAGGAAAATATCACTAATTACATCTCAAAGACTCCATAAAATGTAAAGCACATGGATGAAATGATGTAGCGTCTCAAATCTCTATCAAACAGTCACATGGATATATGAAGTGAAGTTGTGACTTGGCTATCTTAAATGCTCATCCATAAAAGGTGCAAAATAAAATCTTTTTGGATTTTTCAAAAATTTTACAAAAATAAAATCTTTTTGTGCTTTTCTCAAAATTTTTCTTAAAGGAAAATCTTTTTGTATTTTTTAAAAGAAATATAAAAAGCAAAAAGAATAATATACTAATGATACAATCTAGAAATAGGAATCAAAGGATATGATAATGACAATGCATCCTATGCTAGACACGGACCAACCCCTCAGTCAACTGTGCAAATCCCCAAATACTTCCTAAGACTCTCAAATCTAAGGGAATCTAAAGGTTTCGTGAAAATATCGGCTAACTGATGATCTGTAGGAACGAAACTCAGGGATACGACTTTTTCCTCAACTAACTGACGTAGGAAGTGCTCGAGTAACCTAATGTGCTTTGTGTGCGAATATTGGACGGGATTGCGGGATATGTGAATCGCGCTCGTGTTATCACAGGAAATGATCATGGTGTCCTGTGAAATCCCATAATCCTCCAACATTTGCTTCATCCACAAGAGTTGTGTGCAACAACTCCCTGCGGCTATGTACTCAACCTCCGTAGTCGATAAAGAGATGGAGTTTTGCTTCTTGCTCAACCAAGAGATAAAAGAAGAATAAAAATAGAAACGCCCACCAGAAGTGCTCCTACATCCATCTGCATCCCCGACCCAATCGGTATCTGAATAGGCGGATAAACGGTCAGCAGTATCAAAGGAATACCAAATACCGTATGAGAGAGTCCCACTCACGTATTTAATAATACATTTTAGAGTAAGTAAATGTGACTCTTTTGGGGATGCCTGATATCATGCACAGACTCCAACACTAATGGCTATGTCGGGACGACTTGCAGTCAAGTAGAGAAGACTACCTATCATACTCCGATACAAGGTTTTCTCGATGTCCTTGCCTGAAGTGTCCTTACTAAGATTGATAGAAGTACTCATAGGTATACGTGCATGCTTAGAGGAGTCTAAACCAAATTTCTTCACTAGGTCTCTAGCATACTTGGATTGGGAGATGAACATCCCATCCTCTAGCTGACGAACCTGGAGACCGAGGAAGAAAGTAAGCTCACCTACCATGCTCATCTCAAACTCACTTTTCATCTCCTTCTCAAAGTGGTGAGCATGCTAGGAGCATGTGGATCCAAAGACTATGTCGTCCACATAGACCTGGGCAACCAAAATGGCACCGTCATCTCTTCTGACGAACAACGTCATATCAACTCCCCCTCTCTTGAAGCCATGGGCTTGCTTCAAACCATACAAGGCTTTCCTTAGATAAAAAATGTGCTCAGGGTGCGTAGGGTCTTCAAACCCTTTTGGTTGTTCCACATAAACCTCCTCCTCTAGAATGCCATTCAGGAAGGCACTCTTGACATCCATCTGATATAACTTAAAGCACAAATGACATGCGATGGCGAGTAGTAAACGGACGGACTCAAGCCTCGCAACAGGAGCATATGTCTCTCCAAAGTCTACACCCTCTATCTGTGTGTAGCCTTGGGTGACCAACCTAGCCTTGTTTCTGATTATGGTACCATTTTCATCCATTTTATTCTTAAAAATCCACCAGGTACCGATCACATTAGTATCACTAGGTCGGGAGACAAGTTCCCAGACATTATTCTTTTTAAACTGAAGCAAATCATCCTGCATAGCAGATATCCAGTGTTTATCCTTGAGTGCTTCTTTATGATTATTGGGCTCGACTTTGGATGTGTAGCAAAAGTGGCTAACAACGTTCTCTAGCCGAGCACGAGTCTTAACCCCTAGAGTGGGATCGCCAACAATGGCAGAAGGGTCATGACTCTTGCGAACCCAAGCAGGTGTGTCCCCTAGCACAAGAGTGGGGTCCATAGAGTGTGAGTGAGGAACAAGTAGGTCACTCTCAGAAAAGTCCTCATTCTCACACTAGAGGTTAGAATCAATAGCCGTCGTAGGTTCGTCATCTTGCATGGTGACGTTTATTGATTCCATAACCTTAGAACTTTTCAGGTTAAAAACTCGGTACGCTATGCTATTCGATGAATATCCTAGCAATATTCCCTCGTCGCTCCGGGAGTCAAACTTTCCTAATTGCTCTCTATCCCGTAGGATGTAGCATTTACTCCCAAAAACACGAAAATATGCCGAGTTGGGTTTCTTGCCAGTCCACAATTCATAAGGCGTCTTAAGTGTGTGTGGACGCAAGTAAATCCTATTCACCGTGTGGCATGCAGTAGACACTACCTCTGCCCAAAATTTCTTAGAAACTTTGCGACCTAGAACATAGATCTAGATATCTCCTGGATCGTTCTATTCTTTCTCTCAACAATCCCATTTTGCTGAGGAGTCTTCACAGCTAAAAACTCATGTTTGATCCCGAGGCTATCACAATAAAAATCTACCTTTGCTTCCTTAAATTCAGTGCCGTTGTCACTACGTATCCTGTTAATAGTGACTCCGTGTTGATTTTGCAGGACACGACACTTGGTCATTAAAAACTCTACAGCATCGGATTTCTCTCTCAGAAAACCTATGATGGAGTATCTGGAGAAATCGTCTACCATCATGAGGATATACCTCTTACCTCCTAAACTCTCAGTATGAGTAGGACCCATAAGATCCATGTGAATCAGCTCAAGTACCCGGGAGGTGGTAATGGAATGCAACTTCCTATGAGGGCTCTGAATTTGCTTTCCCAACTGACGGGGTCCACAAATCGTGGAAGTTGACTTTCCAAGAGATGGTAAGCCTCGTACTAGGTCATTTTTTACCAAACGAGTCAAATCTCTAACATTCACGTGACCTAGACATTGATGCCACAAATCCATAGGAGTGATCGTGGCGCTATTGCAAACAAGTGAGGAAGTAGGTACAGTCCCATAGCAATTATCCTCGATCCTCACCCCTTGCACTAAAAGTTTACCGGATTAATTATAGACATTACACGCGTCCCGATCAAACTTTACTACAAAGTCAGCGTCGCACAGCTGGCTAATGCTGAGAAGGTTTGCTTTCAAACCTTTGATGTACAAAACATTCTCTAGCTTAGGAAAACATGGTAACTTCACCGTACCTCGTCCCATAATGCTAGACTTGCTCCCATCTCCAAAGGTGACTCTACCATCCTTATAATCCTTAAGGTGGGTAAAAAATGAGACATCACCTGTCATGTGTCTGGAGCATCCACTATCAAAATACCACTGTGAGGTATTATGTTATTTGAGAGAAACATGAACAACAAGAGCTTTCTTATCTTTCTTAGGTACTCAAGAAGTGGTAACCTTTTGTTTACCCTTGTTGTTGTTGGTTTTTGCCGAAGTGTGAGGAGCATTCACCGACGACAAAGACATTCGTCGGAATTCCTCCATCAAACTCTAAGATGTGGCGGCTAAAAACTCAACACGCTCTCTCAGACTAGCAAATTCATTTGTATGACATGGTGGAGCAGAAATACGTCGTGTTCGACCCAAACTATAGCAAAACTCCCTAAGGTGTCCTTTTCTTTTGCAATATGTACAAAAGAGCACATTATTAGGCAGACCTTGGTTTGCTTTTCTTGGTCGAACTCTCCTTCGTAGATTTTGGTGATGACCATAAGGATTAGTAGTGAACTTAGGAACTGGTCTAGGTGCAATTTTGGACGTGGAGGCACCATCATATCCAATTCCCTGCCGATCACCAAAACCTAAAGCGGGGCCGAGGAGCATCTTTCCCATCTTTCCAGATCTGTCCTCGATTTGTACCTTAACTTCCCGTTCTCTCTCAAGATCATGAGTCAGCTGGTCAACAAGGGCTTCAAGTTTCTTCCGAGTGTCCACGGAGGAATGGAGCTCACTCGTAAGACTAGCCACTTGTTTAGTCAAGTCCCCTCTCTCTTTCTCAAAATTACTCTCTCTCTCTAAACAAACTCTCTTTCTCAACACAGGCAAATTCTCTCGCTCTCAGGGTGGTGCAGGTGGATGACTCTCTCTCTCTTACTTTTCTTAAATCTTCCTCTAAGCCGGTGATCTTAAGAACTAACGCTTTATTACTCTTTTTAGTTTTAAATGACTTAGAATATAACTCAGCGTAGGCGGGTTGAATATCACTCTCGCTCTCACTTGAGTCATCCTCCCCCTCACTTGCATCGCTCTCACTGTCGAGGTGTCCCTGTGAAGTAGCATCCTCATCATCGTGAGGTGCACTAGGAGTACTCACATGACTAGCCATGAATGCGATGAAGTTACACTCATGCGATGACTCATCTCCCGAGTCCACCGACTCGACCTCACTGTCGTCACTAAGGGTAGCATTAAGGACAACCTTGTCCTTTTCTCTATTCAGAAGAGTAGCACACTCAAAGGCTCTATGTCCCCTACCGTCACACTCATAGCATCTCTCACTGTCTTTCTTAGGAGGGTTTTTAGCATCTTTCTCATTTTTCTTTTCAAACTTATTTTTCTGAAAATTCTTTTTATCTTTAAAATTTCCACTCTTCTTAAATTTAAGAATTTTCTTAAAGTTTTTAGCAAATAGAGCCAAATCATCTAAGTCAAAATCACACTCATAATCAAAAGTTTCACTCTCTTTCTTTCTAGATGACTCTACTCTCTTTCTTGCCGTCCCCTCACTTTTTCTCTCTTGGGCATTAAGTGCAATTCCCTTATCTTTAGATTTGACAGATTTAGTGAACATATCAATTTCATAGGTTTGCAAGTCTCCGACAAGTTCCTCCAATTTTAGTGTATTTAAATTACCCAAAGAATTTAGCATAGTGACTTTGGGGATAAAACGCTTAGGCAAAGATCGAAGAATCTTTTTCACAACTCTAGCATTAGGAATATATTCACCAAGATTAAAGCTAATATTAACAATGTCAGAAAGTCTAGCATAAAAATCATCAAAACATTCAGTCTCATTCATGGTGATGGTTTCAAATTGAGTTGTCAAATTTTGCAATTTAGACTCTTTCACAGCATTAGTTCCTTCAGGGGTAAGTTGCAAAACATCCCAAGCCTCTTTTGACGTGGTGCACGTCATGATACGTCGGAACTCATCAGGAGGGATGGATCCAAAAATAGCACTCAAACCCTTAGAATTAAAAGAAGACCATTTAAATTCATCTTCAGTCCAAGAAGTGATAGGTTTTAAATTGGTCACGTTTTCAACAGTGACGGAGGGAGGTGTCCACCCTCTTTCAACTAAAATCCAAACCCTTTCATCTATGGCCTTTAAAGCCGACCTCATGCGGGATTTCCAATATGCCTAGTTAGTACCGTAAAAAATTGGCATTTTATTTTATGATTTCTCCATTAAACAGGCACTTTTTCAAAAATCAAATTTTCAGAATATTGATATCTTTTAAAATTTTTTTGCGGAAACTAGGAATACGCGATAGATTAGCGTAACCTGCTCTGATACCAATTTGAAGAGGTGTGCGCTTGCGTTCAAATAGGAAATTATATAATTAAACACAATTAAACCCAATTAAACCCTAAACATGCAACTAGGTGTGATTGAATAATATATAGGACATGCTAGTACAATCAAACACACATAATTGAGGAAAAATCCCCCAAAGTGGCAAAACCATTTATTTTCACTATAATATTGTAACTTTACAATTTCTCGGATTACAATGAAAATACAAGGGTGACACAGAATTA